>CM060945.1:590603990-592092740 GCA_030765085.1 Allium cepa
CCGTTAAAGTTCGTTGTTCTTGGATCTAATTTTTTTCTACACAGTGTCCTAACAACTGAATACTCCAATTTTTTAATACATTGGATCTTGCTTAATTAAAGAAAAGCATTTAAGTCTGTATTAGCTATAACTGTTGTTTTTATACTTTTGTTTATACCCATCCTACTCGACAAATGTGCAATATATTGATCCTATAATTAGATTTTACGTAAGCCATAATGGCAGCGTGCCATAATGTTAATTATACACCATTTAATATTTTCTTTTTTAAGTTTAGGCTTTAATGAATATCCTTAAATTAATCTTCTATTTTTAGATCAAATTTGTTGTCTTGACGGAATCGGAAAGCCCGATAAATAACAAAATTTTGTTAATTATTATATATTGTACGTTGTCATGCAAACTACAGATGCTTTTATCAAAATTATATTTACTTTCCCTCTTAATTCTTTGTTATCTGAAATCATCATTTTTAGCATGAATAGTTATTTAATATGCAATTTATAATAGAGCTTATGTTATCGTATTTAGCTACTTAATTTTCTGACACGAATAATAAAAAATTATTTTGGACAAATGATTTAGATTCATAATTCTCTATTTTCATACATGTATTCAAAGAAAACAAATATAAATTTTGATATCCATTGTCGACGACGAATGCATAGCATAGACAGCTTATAACAAATTGTAAGCTTGATGTTTGATACAAAAGGAATTGTTTGAATGTTGTAACATGTTGTGTTGTGGCATATTACCTTATAATATAAATGTAACCTTTTCATATATGTGTATTAGTCCATCTGATGGGTGTAGAGAGCTATTGTATCTAATTTGCTGTATAATTGTTTAAATCATATTTTATTTTTGTTCATAAATCATAGAAGGGATAGCAAACCATTTGTCTATGGGTATCTAATTGTGCAAGTTGTGAATATATAATATGCATGCTCTTTTGAACAAGTTACTATGTATTTATTGTCTACATAGTGCAGCCGAACTGATATTTCTTTTATATTGCAGAAGGCAAATAGAGTGGGTTCTATGGATAATTCGATTGCTAAGTGGACTGTTATGTGAGGTTGATGAAGAGCGACTGAAATTTTATTAAAAGTTTGACCTTGGATGCAAGTTAAGTATTATGTTCTTTAGGTAAAAAACCATTCTTATGTCAGTTTTCTTCTAGGCTGAGTATGATGAAATAGAAGCGAATGATTTCACTGTAATCAAGTTGGAGCAAAAACTACACATTCACATATTTTATATTCATGGCTTGAACTATCTCTCCACCAAGCAAATGTATCTTGATTTCTTTTGATAGTTTATTTGGTGAATCCTTATTTATGTTTCTTTGCTCATGCTCACTGTTATCACTATGGCCTTCTTCATCAAGTTTAAATATGCGATGAAACATCTTATTTATATGGTATTGTTATCGCACATAAATATACTTTTTATAGCTATTTTGCATTTACTTGTGTTTTACTAACTAATTTGCATTTTTATGGTATATTATCACTGTAGGAACCAATTGTTGGTTTTTATATTAGTAGATAAACTTCTATCATACTTTACAAATTAGTTTACATCCTGCTTGCTTCATTTAATGGTAAATCAACTTATTAAACTTCTATTGGTAGCTTTGCGGTCAGTTTATGCTTGCATCTTTGTTGATATATCTATGAGTTCATATCGATAGGAATATTTAATTATTTCTGTTAGAGGCAGGTTTTTTGTTGCTCTATATGTCTTTAGGTTTTGGTTTGCAGAAGTTACTATTTCCAACTCTAAGTTGATTCTGTTCAATGGTGTTTTGCAGTTATCTCTCTTGCTTTTTCCCCATGGTGGTTTAACTTTCTAATATGAAGACTTTCCAAGGTCAACGTGAAATGGTATGTTATTTCAATAAAAAAATGTATTTTCTTTTTGGTGCAAACTATGTTACTTTTGCAGCAATCTCATAATTCTTTCCTTATTTATGTACATGTTGAACATGTACGAAACTGTCAAAATCTGCCTTTATCTATATATTTTAATTAATAGGTTTTCTATAGCTGTTAAATGGATATTAAAGTTATCTAATTAAAGATATTACTGTAATAATAATATTTTTGGTCACATACAACTCTCCAATAACTATACATATGAAAAGTAATGTTTAAAGATATCTATACTATGTGCCTTTTGAAACTACTTTAATGTTCTTGACTAAGATGTAATTCAAACGGTATTTTTTTTGAAAATTCAATAAGTAAGAAATTGCAATTTAACAGTTTCACACATACGATTGGCCTTGTAGAGACACAACATCAAATTATTCAAGATAGTGCCAAAACATTTCATAAAGATGCTTAGGTACACACAATGATAGTACATTTCAACTCAATTTCATTTTTAATTACAACTAACACTGAATATCAATGTTTCAAACTCCTAATCTCGCCCTGGAGTCCAATGATACCGCATGCAACTCTTCATCATTTTCGGTTGTTTCGCTAAGCTCGTGTCCACCCTTTCCTAGATCATTTGGATCAACATGGACAACAACAATACGTCCATTAATTGAATTTGGCCAAGTGAGTGGGATCTGAGAATCAGATAGAGAAAGAGTAACAGTTCCATCCTCAGCAGAATTCACATTTCCAAGGTCACCAGCATGGAGGTTATCATCCTCAGGTGCCCCATGTTCCGTTCCAACAGGAATGAAGTGAGGACCAGTAGACATGCATCCATCTGTTGTGTCACCAAGAGCATGAACATGGAAACCATGAAGACCGGGTTTGAGATCGGAGATGGTTTCGGTTACAGCAGTTGGACCATCTCCCCCTTGAGTGAAGAATACATGGCCTTTAACTCCTTCGGCGCTATTAAGTACAGCAACAGCCTTCATCATTTTCACTGTGACCTAGGCTGAAAAATCTGGGATTTCTAGGCAAGTTGATTTATTTTTCTCTTTTATTTTTGAATTTTACTCCTCTTCTGATTTCTAAGTTTTCAATTCAAACCTTATTTTGATTATGCTACTATCCACCCAGAAGAACATGTTATGAACATTATCAAAACTGCTGAGTTCGCATGGAAAGGCATGCTTTATCTGAGGTGGACAGTACATTCGATGAGGAATAAAAAAGATAAAGAAAATAAATCTGATAAACACATATATGTTTTTAAAATAAATGTGGTTCATGCCATCGTTTTTATTCTAAAATTTGCATTTTTTTCATTTTTTCATATAGTTGTTTCATATTTTGATTTTTTTCCGAAGACATACTACGAAAATGAAATTTTATTTATGAAATATTACAGCAAACTAACTTCTGCCTATCAAGCTTAAGCATCTACAAAACACAACAATATTTGATTCCTTTACATAGTTGGCAAAAGTGTATAAAAATTTGCAGTTGCTATGTCCTTAGAACTATATATTTGTGTTATGAAATCAAAAAAATGTGTTTTCAAACCGCTGGAATAAGATGTGCATGTAATAGAAAGAGAATGAGTAAACCAGCTATTCACAAAAATAACTCAACCATTAAATTATGTATTTTTCCTGTTAGTTTTGCTTTCATATGATCTTTGTTTACTGCATCAAAATTAATACAATAATAGACTTACAGCACAAATTTGGTCAACTTTACTGTGTAGGCGGGAAGGTTTGCAGGCATCCTGAATAAAAGTGTGACTCACCATTACTTTTTACTAGCTGTCCATTTCTTCACCGTTATTTTTATCTTTATTTAATACCTTGTGGGCAGTATAATCTCATACCCCGTGGAATAAGATTTTCTTTATGAAGTTAAGTGGTTGTTTGTTATAAGGCAAGAACATGCAGGTCAAAAATTCAAGATCCATGCTAGAACAGACAGTACAACAAACTGATAATAATGACTCATATGTTATTTAGGGTGAGACTGAATTTATCACTTGCATTATCATACCATAATCTTTATTGCATCAATTAAACTTCATGTGAATATAAATCTAAATTATTTTTTCCATATGCATATCATCATCGAATTACTTATGAGTTGGCGAACGCAACAAGCAATGGAACTACATTCCACACAATGAACATCTGGGACGGAATCACGTAGACATGGTACAAACTACATCGAACAAAATAATGGATGAAATATACATATATAGCTGCTTATTCTTGCTCATCACCAGGTAAATTTTCGAATTAACAGCTCGGTCGGTCGTGTATGCATTGACACTGAGAGTCTACTGAATGTTCTTAGCTAATACAACTTCAACTGTGGACCTTTCTATAAAAGCCATGATCTGTAGTCACTTACTTGCATGCCTACATAAGTAAACATTTAATTTTTTTTCTTCCCACCTCTCAAATCATCAATTGGTTTTTGTTGTTCACTTTACGAGGCTTAGCATGTAAGTATCCGGTCCGGTACAGTATTGTGATGGATGTTGGCAAGAATAATACTTCTATATCATAAAATATTACGGTTGTTGTCCCTCACCCTGTAACTTTCATAACATAATACACTATCGATAGTTTCCATCTAAATAAAAGAAATAAAAGACAACTAAATCAAGGTCTACAAATCATGTTCTAAGAACTTTTGGCTATATTCAATGATATGAAAGATGTATACAGATTAAAAGAAATTCTATATGGAGTTATATGGTATTATGTATATTTTCTAAGTCTGACATGAAATTAAATGATAACTTTTACCATATGTCAACCAAAAGTCGTGGATATGTATAGACAATAGAGTTATTGTTATTAATGAATATCTAGGTTTTTTCATGGTGATATTGATCCAAAATTATATGGATGTGATGAATTAGTTTTCAGTATTTCATACTGTTTTAAACATTACACTGAGCTAAAAAAATTCTCGCATACTAGAGAAATTTATACTGCCGATCTCAAACAAAATTAAATTAAACCAATCAAATATCTACCAATCCAAATTGTTTTAAAATTTCATGTCTGGATATTATTTTTATAAGGTTTATGTTACAGTGTATATTTTTTTCTGGCGAATACTTTACTTCAGGGAGATATTTAATCAATCTTCAAATCTTGTGCTATGTTTAACAATTATATACTACATTTTGGCTTAACATTACGGTAAAAATAACAAGGATACATAATTCTGTATGGGTGATTTATTATAAGTTTTGCAGGTAATTTCATTAGAAAGGCATTTGTGTTTTCATCTTTGTTTATATTAATCTTTTTCTGTTATGCACAACTATACATGAAGCTTGGAGATCCATCCTATTTGTCATGCAATAGAAATCCCAATGAATACTAAATAATGTATTATTCAATATAACCAAACTGATTTGATTCTTGATGCTGTAATTATTTAAAAAAAGAGTGCCAATTGTTCTATATATGAAAGTGGAACAATTTGATATCAAATGCATGTATAAAGCAAAACAGTTCTCTCTATGGCTTACATTTTGATTATACATACCTCTGTAAATGTATATTTTACATCGTTTTACTATTTAGCAAACTGGGAGCTGAGAAGTTTGAAACCTGGATGGCACATGAACTTGCGTGTATCAACTATTTAACTATCGGATTTTAGATCGTTAGTTTACTAGAAATAACTAAAACTATTGGATTTTAGATTCTCGATTTATTGATCTTTCTAACTAACGACCTACATCTACTGTGATTTTAGAGAACGTCTGCCTCTTTATGCTTTCATGACATTGCTATTTTTCCATTCACAACTGATTTCAATTTCATTGTTTCGCGGATTGCATAAGGATTTGTGAGTGAATAAATCTGTACATGAATTCAGATATATATCACTGTGTTAAAGTATTGTTTTATAGCATATAGTTTGTTTTTTCAGTTATAGCATGTCTTCTTTCGGACGAGAAGTACTATTCAAATATGTATGAGATTATATAATAATAATTTACCAGGTAGGCATTCCTTTGTAGGAAGATTGTTTGGTATATATATTTGTAGGCGAAAAAAAAACTGTTTGTTTAGTGGTAACCTCATTTACTTCATAATTCTTCTTTTCAAATATTTATTTTCTCGACGTATGTTATATGAAAATAATTTTCATTTTCCCCCATTTTTTATTTCATTACGTGACAATTTAACAAGTATATTACGTGATGTCATATATACTATATATATATATATATATATATATATTGTTTTGTAAAAATACATGCACTTGGGTAGTTGGGTTTAATCTTATTCTATTCTCTACGTGTACTGACTGATTTGATTCTCCCAGAACCCAATAAGATGTTGCTTGCAGGTTGAAGTGGAAGTGAAGCAATTTTTCATTTTAACCAGGTATATGAACAATGTTCTTATGGCAGGCCCCACCTTTCGATATGCTACCACAGACCACATATTATCTCATTTTAGGCATGTTCTAATAATAGATTGAGATAGGTCGCACATGTAACAAAGTAATGCTTTTTAGACTCCATGTTATACATGTAAACATCGATCAATTTTTCTTTTTTGTTTATGCCTACTTATTCGTCATTGACATTACTAAATGCTAATTATACTTTGAAAACTTAATAACTTTGTTATTTCGGGAGTAGTGGTAACGAAATCATGTTATTTTAATCACTGTTGTACTCCTAATGCTTCTTTCAGTCATGTTATTCCCTACAAGTTTCTTCTATTTAGATAAGCAAGTGTTATTTAGTCTGTCCTATAACATAGTCTATGTTTTACATATGCAGGTAACTACCATGCCTCATAGATCAAAAACAAGTCCATAATTCAGGGTTGTTTTCAGAGTATTTTTTGATAGCATCTGCTGAAGTTGAGAAGACGAAGAGGCATATTTCTTTTGTTCTACATAGTTAAATATTTTATTCAGTGATATGATATATATGTACTTCTTTGTTTTTGATGTTAATCCACGGTTTGCTATTTTAATTTGATATAGGCTATTTGATTGTTTTACTATATAACATGTAATTTCATATTTATTTTAAAGATGATGTTCATTGAATTTTTTAAACTAAAAACTCATATAGTCAACCACTAACTAATTAGCTTTCATCTACTGTACTCTAAATGTTTAAATGCATCATATATTTTTTCTTTGATTGTCTAAGAATTTATTATGGTTCAAGTCAATATTTTAGCCATGCTATGGGACAATTTTGTCTTCAGAATTAGCATGTATTTTTTGCGTATAATTTCTCTACTCCTAATAATGATTACAGAAGCGTATTTCAACAGTCTTGGTGACTTTTTGTTGTTACTGATGAAAGTACGTCTCTAATTTTGGATTTTACTATTGTGTGGTTGAAAGTTTATTACATGAATACAATATGTGCTCTTATTTGTATTGCTAAAACATTGGAGCTACAAGAATGTCTATTATTTACCTGTTACGCAGATCCAAAAAGCGATGCCTGCTATTTACGTATAGGCATGCTGGATAATTAAAAAATAATCTATGTATGTGTAGCTACACAAATATGTAAGTTATAAAAATATCTAAAATAAAAATAGCTCTAATTCCGTGTGCGAAGCACGGATTCACACTAGTGTAAAAGAAGGAGGAAGTATATTGCTCATAAGGCAAGGAAGCATGTTACAAAAACCCAACAAAAGGAGAAGAATGGAAAGTAGAAAATGTGGTTGTCTATTTGAGTCAAGTACATGTTGTCAATGATGGGACATGGATGCTAATGTAAAGATTGGACCTCATAATCATATGCTTTCTAATGTACTAATCAGATATCTCTATGTGGCAAGGCTGAAAGATCATGAAATTAATACCGTTGAAACAATGACCAATAGTTGAGCTAGGCTAAAAGATCCTAATTTATTAATCAGACAGCCGTAAGAAATGTTTACAATGCAGAAGCGAAACTTAAACTACAAAATATAGAAGGTAGATCGGTTGTGTAGCAGTTATGAAATTGGCTTATAGTCGTCATTCAACATAGACTTGATGGTACAACCAATCAAGCTTTTATCAAACATGTTGTTCTTGCATAGTGCTTTTATCAAATATTATTCTTGGATTGTACATTTAAAATAATCATTACAAGTTACCATCTTTCATATGGTGTCGCAACAATCCATAAGGGCATGCAATTGCTTTTATAAGTTGGGAGACCATGAAATCATATATATAGGCTCTTGAATGTGTAAGAAAATTTTATAAAGGGGAAGAAATTTCGGATGTTATTATAGCAGATGTCAAAATTGCTCTTACAAAAGTAGCAAGCGTATTTTCAGTGACACGTCATATTCTTTATGCCTGGCATATTTCAAAGAATGTTTAAGCGAATTGGAAGCCAAATTTTATTAAAAAGAAATGAGTTTTTATTGGCGATAAAGGGACGGTGTTGGAAAAAAATGAATATGAATTTTTTTGGAATGGGTGGATTAAAGTAATCAACTCTTTATCAAAAGAAGAGTACCATCGAAAATTAAACTCGTTTAGAGATGTATGGCTTGTGAAACAAAAATAATCTAAGGTGCATGAAAAATGGTTAAATAAATTAGGGAGATGTTTTTTGGCTTAGACCAATAAAATAAAACATTATGATAATGTGTCAACTAGCTAGTTGAAAGTGCACATCATCGTCTGAAAATGTAATGTGATTCAGTTGTAGGTAGTTTTGTACAATGTTGGATGAATGCACATCTTTCTGCAGAGAATAAATTAGTTAGAGTTAGAATGCTTCTAGGATGAGTACGTCAAGGACCATGCATTGACTCCGAAATGAATTATGTTCAAAGAAATTTTGGGATTTGTATCTTATAGAGCATTAGATTTACTATTAAATGAATTGGGTAGCATTTCAAATGTTGGATTGAGTAGCAAGACTTGCAGATATGTTTTATGGTAAGTAAATAGACTTCTATGTGTACATATGCTTGTGCACTTTAGATATTCACATGGTTTCATTCCTCTTAGTGTTATAGACTCTTTTTGGAAAAAATTATCTTACAGTCCTCCTACATTGCATCGTTCAACTCATGGCTTCCTTGAATTTCTTGAAACCCAAGCTCTGAAAAGTAGGTATGACGAAGCTCCTTATGACGTGAGAGTTATTATGCAAAGTGATCTGAAAGTTATAGCGTTCTCTTAAACAACCAATATTTAGAACCCCCGTGGAAACTATTAAAAAAGGTAGACCTTTAAAATATAAATTGACTAAATGAGATCCTTCTTGCCTTGAAAATGTTGAAGTGTCAATGTCTTTTGACTCAAATCTTATTCAAATTCGTTCGCATAAAATGAGAAGTGCTGAGAACAAAGCATTCGAAAACATGAAGTTGATGGGTATCATTTACTACAAATGCCCAAATTTATGAGGCCCTACATAATTGGTTTAGAAGACATGCCTAACGATGGGAATTGTGATTATTGTGTTATGGTTAATAAATAGAATCTCCACAATCAAAGACTAAAAATCCTTGTAGGTTTGTACGTGAACCAATGGTTGATAATTTACTACTAAATTTTGAGATGTACAAAAAATTTGGGATGAATAGAGCTATAAAGAAATAAAGAATATGATATAATGTATGGATACTATTGGGTATAGTGAGTGAATGCAAATGCCATAACCAAGACTTATTACAGTCAAAACGTTTGGTTCTATTGTGATATTGTTAAGTAAGCATATGAGTTGTACATTTGTCCTCATTGATGTTTGTGTGAGCTTGTTAAATCAGAATAGGATGCTAGTTATAGGTCAAGTAGACAGCTCATGTGTTCTTAGTACTGAACTTCACCCGGACTTTCCTTTGCCTCATACTCCTCAATTCACATATTTTCAACAATATTGCAACATTAACGCATTGGACTGGATCAAACCATATGTTGAAAGAATGAATGAGTATATAGTTTTTTTATAGAGGACATGAAAAAGAAGTAAAGGTAATTAAAGTAAAATATTATTTTGATTGTACAGAAATGATGGATGTATGTAATATATTTTTTACATAAACGTTGGATGTGTGTAATTTTGGCTTTCTTGTGAACTTCATCAAAATAATTTACTTGATTTAATAACACTTCATATTCTCAGTATTCTCAATACCATTATGGTTTGAATTGAATAAGATTTATTTACTTTAGTTAGATTGGATTGTATAATATTGGTTGTGTTCTTTGATATACTGTTCTAATGTTCGGAGGGTGGAAAACTCTATTTTCAAGCAGTTTTGGCAACTCAATATCGAAAATATTTAAATAATGCGACGACCTGATATTTTGGACCATTCAAATCGCCAATAATTCACACATGTCGGACTTGAATTGCTCAAAATATCAGATTGTTAATTTAAAATTTGGCAAAGCTCAGCAAATACAGTAAATAAATCAATCACAGAGTAATATAATGCAGCGGAATAGGTAAATAGTAGTTCATGAAGCTACTATATAAACATCAGAGTTAGAAATAAAATACAGCAGGATAACTCAAATACACTGAAGTCTCGAATACAAACATATGACATCTTTGAACCAATCAACTGGAAAAACTGAAAGTTGAATCGATAGTTGGATCTCCAAATGAGCTCCAAACTCCAAAGGTGAGTCTCAAATGTTGTATCACTCATTCTGACTCGAGCGTAAAACAAAACACAAAACACTCGAGTCAGGATTAAAATTCTTATATCAATAAATCCAACTCAAGTGAAATATCAACCGAAATACAATTAACTTAAAGGATATTTGGGATAACCATTCTCTAAGGATCCGTGAAACTATCTACAATGTAGAAAATATACACTATAACACCGTGATCATTTCAATAAATTTATACTTCAAAACCAAATTGTCATTTCCATTAAATATATATATATTTCCTAAATTTCCCAAATAGATTCCAATCAATTCGAGTTCCAAATCCACCTTTAATTCAATTTAGATTTATCCATTTTAATTCAATTCAGTTTCTAAATAACAAATTCAAATTTTTTTGATTTCAAATATAGATCTGGATTACAAATAAACCATTTAAATTTCAGCATTTCAAAGCTTTATTATTCAACATTTTCAAAGTTCAATTTAATGGTTCCATATAGATCTTGATTTAACTCATTATTATTTAGTCTAGAAATATTCACTTAATAAATTCTGTATTTTTTAAATAACCTTAATTTACCCTTAAACTAAATGTTCCTTTCGATTTGTTTAAACTTGAAATATCCATTTAGTCACTATAAATCAAAAATCAAATTATAAAAATCAATCTTAAACTTCAACTTCAATGGTTCAAATCGATTAAATTTAGTAGAATTCTTAATTAAATACAATCTCAATTAATTCAGCTTTATCTTCTCAACCTTAACTTATTCAAATTATTACAACAATCTATTTTGACATATAGATTTAAATAAATATTTAACCATATTATATGTATTAAATCAATCTCAATAATATTAATATTAACTCTTTATATAAAATTACCATATATATATATATATAATATTTTAAGAACCAATATTTAGTAAAAACCATATATTTCTTTTCAAAACCATAGAATTTTTTTTCAAATATTTATATATGGACCAACGGTGTCAGTATATATTTTCCTATCCTATGGTCAAGTGATACAGATATTTATCATTTCAATCCTTAATATATACGGGTAGATATCATTTCGACCCACAATCCCAAATTCAATTCAATGAAAATCGCTTGGGTTTATCATTTCAACCCATAACGATTTTTTCCTATTCTAAAGTTTGTTCGGGTTTGTATCATTTCAATCCATAGTGAATGTGAGCACCCGCAAATCCGTACTCCTTGAATATACACTAATCTCCATAGATTAACTCAAGATGAACAAAAATACGAATTCTCAATGTTTAAGAAAAGAAAAAGACAGAAGAAGAGATAATAAGATAGAAAATAGAACAGAAAACAACACGGAACAGAAAGAAATAACAGAACAATATCAGAATCTCTCAATCGCAGCGGAACAACATATAATAAATAAACGAATAATCTTTAAACAAAGAACTATATCAGTTATTACATTTTATACATTACATTACATCACCAGAGTGTATAACAACAAACAATGCAGCAGAAAAAGAAATACTATATACTAGTGATACGCCAAGCCATCCATCTTGCCTCCAGCAACTCCTGAATTCCAGAATATCCTGATAAACCTTAACTCTTGACTGCCCGTGTGGAAATTGGTGGGCACCCAGAGTTTAGGAAGGAAAACAATAAACTCCGAGTCAGTCATGAGACTGGTGTGAGAACTCAAAACAGTTTATTTATCTTTAAAATCAAAATAGAGGAATATTTTTAAAGTCAATTCGCAATGCTTTTAAAAATGAGACTACCATAAGACCTCCCACCACACACACAATGCAAACGCAGACTTGGAGGATATTTCTTCTTATGTTAGTCAAAGATGCTTACTACGCAAAATCAAATCATTTTATTTTTATTATTATTAGTGCATAGTGTAGGAAAAATCATTTCGAAAGTAGAATATAAATCTTAGCCAGCATAGGTACCATTATATTATGCCTGCTATAGCTACCTCCTGAGGAAGCAGGTTCCACAACTAAAACCGTACAAGTTTCGTATTGTTTCTTTGGATTTCCAACAAATGGTCAGGCCAAGGAACTTCCCATTGCCACATGAGAACGCCTCTGGAAGGACGTCCCCGAGAACCAAACCGGATCTCTGCCAACACAAGGCCGGGTTACCCCTAACTGGGTAACTACTGACACGAGTATGCCATCCCCCGGTCCTTTGGGACCTTTATCCGAGCGCTCGTAATCAACATCACACCAAAATAATAATGTTTCAACATGAGCAAGTATCTGGGCACCATACCATGATACCACCCTTTTCCAGAAGGAAATGCACATACCCTAAAGGGAGCTACCCCTCATAACCTTGTCGCATCTTTCCTGTTTTGACCATTCCGGGGTGTGAGGCTCGACGAAGTCTCGTCCACAAAGCCACGCTTTATACAAAAGCTGTGCTTTGGGTCAACAAATGATCATAGAAATGATCACAAAAATAAACGATCAAACAAATGATCATATCACAAATGATCAAACAATGATCATTTCACAGCAACACTCAGCATTTCACATTACCAAATTGGGAATACATCGCTAATAACCTTCAACTACATAACCTCTGAGCTCGTACGTCTCAAAGAAGGGTGTTAAGCTAAGAGAATAAATTATACGCCACCAACAGAAATATATTTGAAAGAAATCAGCTTTATATCTCAATTTGTAATGTCAGACATACAATCTATGCAAGTCTGTTCCGGGCTCGAACAGAACCGAAGGCACTTACAAAGAAGTCCTTGCAATCCGGATATTCACTAATCACTTTCGGACTTCCCATCACATATGGAATTTCTATACCGGGGCCATTCGATGCAGAAACATTCGACGGTAATCCTTCCGTTTTCAAAAATATCCGGTCTTCAACACCGGTCTTCAAATGCAATCCATTACGTTGTATCACTATTCGGAATGGGTAATCCGAATAACAAGCGCAATAATTTAAAAATAAGTGTGGCATTGAAATTCAAGCAATCACAACAAATACCTATTCAAAGGTAAATATTGATAGTCGGTTATTGAACTATCAATGGATATGCACAACATCACCAGATTCCAAATAATTTTCCAAATTATTTATTTCCCAAAAATATTTTTACAAGATATAAATTTTCAATACTTCAAAAATAAATCAATATTTATTTTTGAACAAATTCCCCTTTCTTTTATAAATTTCATAGTGAATTTACAATTCCCAAAATATTTATGAATATACGATTTCAATTATTCATTTTCTAATATTCATTTTCAATTTATCTTCAAAAAGATAAATTCTCAAAAACGTTTCATTTCACATTGAAAAAACATTTCCATACTTATTAAAAATAAGTAGTTCACAAATCTATTTATTTTCAACACTTGGAAAATATTCAATATACTTAAATCGAAATTAAGAATATATTTCATTCTTTAAGGAAATCACTCTCTTAAACATATTTATTTGGGCCAAAACGAATGTTGCATAAAACATCGTTACAACAACCCAAAAATCACTTGTATAGGGATTCGAATTTAAGATAGATATATAAATCCCAATACTAAATAAAACGTTTCCTTTCGGAAATCATTTACTATAACAACAGTGTTATAGTCTACCATTTCCTTCTATTTCTCGAAAACGTCTATTTCAACAATGAATGTTGAAATCTATGGTTTCGAATCTTAACACATTTTGAAAACATCGTTAGACCGTTTTAATTTTATTTAAAACATCACATCCAAAACATTTTCTTTAACATATTATTCACTATTCAAAAACTTGAATATACTACGTTAACCAATTTCATCACTTCTATACATTTTATCTTAAAGGATTATTCACTGTCTAAAACGTGAATATAACTCCATAAATAAGTTATAACAATTTACTTATCAAAATAAGTCGTTTGCGGATTTATAAAACAATGTTTATAATTTTCATTTCTATTTATTTTATAACTACTTTGTGACGCCCCACCTCTATACCCACGCTAGCCAAGAACATTACGGTGAATGCTATCGACTAGCACGGAGAATAAGGCTGTTGAGGAGAGACCATCCGTGTAATTACTTTGTGCAAGCATCGATATGTCAGATAGTATAACATGCAATACTTTATCAAGAGGAAATCCGACATACCGACACAAACTCAAAGCTACTACACAGTGGCTATAATATCTTCAGAAACAAATACAGAAATAAACATAACATAAATCAGTCACAGATAATTCATATCACAAAGGCGGAAGAAGATATGAATATATAATTAACACATAGAAGTGTATATCAGAGTAGTGGTCAAAAAGATCCACAATAATACAAAAGAATAGCAACACGTGCTATACAAAATAATACGACTATGAGTCTATATCTCAAGTGTATATAACAAAATAAACTACTAATCTATGTAGTTTGCCAAAAGTCAGAGTAATGAATCCCTGGGGAGAAGTCAAGCAGAAGCACCTGTAACATCTCGGTCTGACCCGAGTATTATTTAATAAGAAAATAATAAACGGATCAGTCTTACTATAAATATCAGATGGAACGATATAGAATAAGAGATATGACTAAACACATAATAATCACAATGCCAAGCTGTGATATATAAGCAGTTGAAAATCATCAAGGGATTATTCAATGTCACAAAATCTACACAAGAATCACAGAAACGTCATACTCCTAAATTTAGTTCACCAAACCATAAATATTAACAATAATATCAATGTCAATCACAAAAGTCAATGACACACAAATTCCAGAATTCAACACACGAAATCCAGAAATCACAAAAGTCAATGACGCACAAATTCACCAATGCACAAATATCGATAAGGCTTATCAATGGAAATCACGAAAATTGGTGAAGCACAAATTCTAGAAATCATCTCAAGAAATCCAGAAATCACAAAGGGGGGGGGGAGGGAAAGGCCTATCACAAACGGGAGCATAAAGCTCACCAACACGTGTATCACAAACGGAATGCTAATTCCATGGTTGCTAACCATCACAAATTGAGCCGAAGCTCCACAAACGGCCCGAAGACCATGGGTTGCTACCCCATCAATTTGAGTCGAAACTCCACAAAACGGGGTTTAGTCTCCCTCGCGGACAAAGAGACATCGCACATTGCTAGTCTAAATCACAAAGATGATCGTCATGATCAATGAGAAGTGTCAATTACAATAAGCTAGTAAATATATGAGCTTAGCTTCATGTCCCATAACCACTAGCTTAACTTAAATATTTACGAACAAATTGTAGATCTCCACTAGAAAATTGTCACAAGGGATTCAATCGAACAAGTCCAAGAATTAACCGACGAAGCAAACGCAATCGTTTCATACCACTCGTTTAACTAAGTCATTTAATTAGATTTCTCATACGAGTGAGGTAAAGGTTTGTATATATACTAATAGATTGGAAAACGGTTCAAGAAACGAGCTTTGTACTAAAATAGAGTTGAAATCATTTGAAGAAAGAGTTTTGATATTTACTACTAGTATAGAAACCTTTATATTTTTAAAGTGACCAATCACGAAGAAGATTGTAGGAACAATCAATCACTAAAATTCACATACGAAGATGTGAATAAAAATCCAACGAAACCGATAAAGAATCCATCAAAATGGATATTCAAATCCCTAAAAAGGAGTCATCAAAGTCATAACAAATGATAACAACACATAGGAAACAACACGAACCAATTAAAGTTGGAAATTCAAACAACTAGGCGAAATAGGCAAAAATGCACCAGGCGGTCGGCTGGCTACAGAGCTCGGTCGACCGGACCCTGTTCTCAAAATTCCTTGGGAAGCAGGTCGGTCGGCCGAACCCTGTACTCGGTCGACCGAACCTTAAACAGAGAAGTGCTTATGCACTTGGCAGCAGGTCGGTCGGCCGGCAGCAGGGCTCGGTCGACCAGACCTGTTGCCAGTCCCTTCCCAGTCCATCCAATTGAGGTCCAACCTCGACCAAATTGCATTCTCTCGAGCAACGGCACTAAGGGATTATGTCAATCAACTACCCGGCCCTATATGCTCCTCGATGCATCACCAAAAACATGTTCAAACATCAAAGTTAGGATTTTTAACGAATTGAACTCAAAACACCAAAAATTGGAATATTCTCCAAATCAATCCAAACCAAAAGCAAATGCACACGAATAAGTGTTAGGAATTCATACCTAACATTTGAAGATAAATATAAGCATAGATGTGAGATAAAAATCTCACCTTTGAACCCAAATCAATGAAGGAGAAGCTTGAAAGCAAAGGAGAATCAACCACTCTTCAAATCCAACTCAATAAGCTTGATTCTAAGCCTTAAAAGAAGAACATTCCCAAAATTAGGTTTAGGAATTTTTGAAATGATAAGAGAATGAGTTGGAGAAGAAGAAGAGAAGCTTACCAATGGGTTCTTCTATTAGTTTGGAGCAAGAGTTGATTTGCAAGAGAAAACTAGGGTTTTGGAGTTTTAATTTCCAATCTCTCCCACCATTGATGCTTTAGCTTGAGTATTAGGAATTGGAAATGAAGTAAATGAGTAGGAGAGGGGTTGGGACTGAATACATAAGTGGGCTCAGCCCAAACCAAAACCCTAAGTGAAAAAGTAGCAAAAATCAACCTTCTCCAAACATATCGAAGCTTATACTCAAAAAGGTCGCAAACGACATTTTAAACTTAATGGGGGTGGTCCCGAGTCCTAATTCCACCGTATGCAAAAAGTAGCTTTTCGGATAAAATTCCGAGTATCGATAAAATATTTTAATAAAATACTTAAATATAAAATCGACAAATATGCGGGTTGTTACAGACTCCCCTCCTTAAAGAAATTGCGTCCTCGCAATATTTAAGAAGAAGATATATAGTAACAACCATAAAAGCATATTCAACACAAAAGAAGTTTGAAATAAGAAGTTCACCTTAAAGAGCACGAGAAAGTAAGTCCGGATGTGTTCGCTCGATGAACTCTCTAGACTCCCAAGAACAATCCTTAGGATTTGAAGACCATTGAACTTTCATAAGCGGAACATCTTTATTTCGAAGACGTTTGACCTCCGAAGCAATAATTCGAATAGGATGCTGCTCATAAGTTAAATTAGGCGAAACTTCAATTTCTTCCACAACACCGGGCTCAAGAATAGAATCGGAATCTCGAAGACACTTCCGAAGTTGAGAAACGTGAAACACGTCATGGATAGCAGAAAATTGAGCCAGTAACAAAAGGCGATAAGCCACGGAACCAATACGTTCGGTGATAGGAAATGGCCCAATATATCGAGGCGCTAATTTTCCCGATCGACTGAAACGTACAACACCCTTCATAGGTGAAACACGAATGAACACAAGATCTTGCATAGAAAGTTCTAACTTCCTTCTTCGGTTATCGGCATAGGATTTTTGTCTACTCTGGGCTTCTTTCATCCTATGATGAATAAGGTCAATCTTTTCTGTGGAATCACGAATAAAATCTGGACCTAAAACCAGTTTCTCACCGGCCTTAAGCCAACAAGAAGGAGATCGGCATGGCCTTCCATAGAGTGCCTCGAAAGGTGCCATACCAATACTAGATTGGAAGCTATTATTATAGGAAAATTCAACAAGAGAAATATGATCTTCCCAACTTCCACCAAAATCAAGAACACAAGCACGAAGAAGATCTTCAAGAGTTTGATTCACACGCTCGGTTTGTCCATCGGACTGAGGATGATAAGCGGTGCTAAAATTAAGCTTCGTTCCCAAAGCTTTTTAAAGACTCTTCCAAAATCCACTAGTAAACAATGGATCACGGTCGCTAACAATAGAAGTAGGAACTCCATGCAATTTAACAATCTCTTTAATAAAGAGCTTGGCCAAAAGAGGAACGGTTCGGTTAGACCGAACGGGAATAAAATGGGCAGATTTAGTAAGCCTATCAACAATCACCCATAAGCTATCATGACCCGAACGAGAACGGGGAAGGCCATCTATAAAATCCATGGAAATATTGTCCCACTTCCAAATTGGAATTTCTAAAGGTTGCAATAGCCCGCTGGGCCTTTGATGCTCGGCCTTAACGAGTTGGCAAGTCATGCAACGCTTAACGAAGTTAGCGATGTCAAGTTTCATTCCCTCCCAATAATAAAGTCGCTTCATATCCGCTTACATTTTACTACTACCGGGATGAATGGTAAATTTAGAATGATGGGAATCTTCTAAAATATCTTTACGAAGATCACCAATATTTGGTACGATAAGTCTACCAAATTTTCGAATGCCGCCATGAGAATCAGTATCAAAGTCTTTCAAACTTTCGATATCAATCTTACCCTTAATATTTTGGCCAAGAAGAGCCAATTCGGGATCTAGCCTTTGAGCTTCAAGAATGCGGTCAAAAAGAGAAGGATGAGCCTCAAGGCTACATGAAACAAGAGATGAACATAAATCGGAAACACGGTCTCGAATTTCGCAAGTGGATAAAATCTTGAGATCGTTCCATTCGGATATCATCATAGAAACAACAGCTTGTTGTTTACGGCTAAGGGCATCGGCGACACGATTACCCTTACCGGGAGTATAAAGAATATCAAGATCATATGGTGCAAGAAATTCGAGCCAACGCTGTTGACGCAAATTAAGTTCCTTTTGAGAGAATAAATATTTCAAGGATTTATGATCGGTATAAAGAACAAATTTCTCTCCTAAAAGATAATGACGCCAAATACGAAGGGCGAAAACAATAGCCGCAGCTCTAAATCATGAGTGGCATACCTAGTCTTAGCAGGCTTCAATTGCCTAGAAGCATAAGCGATAACACGTTCTCTTTGCATAAGAACGGCACCCAAACCAACGCGACTAGCATCGGTATAAACAAAAAATCTTGGTTTCCATAGGGAATCACAAGAATAGGAGCATCGGAAAGGAGTTCTTTTAATTTCTGAAAAGAAGCTTCACATTTGTCCGACCAAATGTATTTAACACCTTTCTTTGTTAAGCCAGTAAGAGGGACGACAATTTTAGAAAAGTCTTTAATGAACTGACGGTAATAACCCGCCAATCCGAGAAAACTACGAATCTCTATCACATTCTCCGGTCTCTTCCAATCTTGAATCGCTTCAATCTTTGAAGGATCTACTGAAATTCCGGATTCGGATATAATATGACCGAGAAACTTCACACTAGATTGCCAAAAATGGCATTTAGAAAATTTTGCTTTCAATTGATTACTCCTAAGAGTTTCCAACACAATCCGAAGATGTTTTTCATGCTCCTCCTCGGTTTTAGAATACACAAGAATATCATCAATAAAGATGAGAACAAACCGGTCGAGAAAATCTTTGAAAACTCGATTCATAAGGTCAACGAAATAAGCCGGAGCATTCGTTAGACCAAATGGCATAACAAGCCATTCATAAGATCCATAACGAGTACGGAACGATGTCAAAGGAATGCTATCCTCTGCAATACGAAGCTGATGAAATCCAATAGCTAAGTCTAATTGTGAAAAGACTCTAGCACCACTAAGTTGATCGAATAGATCATCAATCCGAGGTAAAGGATATTTATTTTTGATAGTAAGATCATTAAGCTTACGGTAGTCAACGCAAAGCCTAAGTGTACCATCGGATTTCTTCACAAAAATAGCTGAAGCTCCCCAAGGCGAGGAACTAGAGCGAATAAATTGCTTCGTTTCCAAATCGGATAATTGTATGCGCATCTCCTCATTTTCTTTATTGGACAAACGATAAGGAGGACGAGTGATAGGTTGAGCTCCATGAATAAGATTAATTTTGAACTCAATTGCTCGCTTAGGTGGTAATCCTAAAACGGGCTCGAATATGTTGGAAAATTCACGAACGACGTGAATAAGAGAAATAATATCACCCTCATCATCATCATCGTCATCACGAGGGTTTAAAGAATATAAAGATGCAACCAAAGCAGAATCTGAATCTTTAAGAATAACAGAAACCTGATTAACAGATTGAGGATGTCGAGGATGTGTGGTCCGCTCAGGACATAGGATATGAGCTTCATAACGGTTAAGCCAATCCATTCCCAAAATCATTCCGAAGCCTAAATAACGCATGACATGCAAATCGGCTAGGAAAGAAAAACCACACAAAATAATCTCGACATCTTTACACAATAAACTGATTGTTGCGGATCCACCAACCGGATTCGCAATTCTCAAAGAAGTCATTAAACACATAACATCCAAAGAAAAAGTATCAACAAGTTCTTTTGATATAAAAGAATGGGACGCACCCGTATCGAAAAGAACTCGAATAGGATGATCACGAAATAAAATAATCCCATCAAGGATAGAATGAGAAATACCTTGATTTCGAGATGTGTTGCCAGGGGCTTGAGCAACATTATGCTTTCCCTCCTTCCTGCCCTGAAGCTTGGGGCATGAAGATATAACATGACCGGGAACCTTGCAGTAGCGACAAGAGAGAGATTTTGGGCACTTGTTCGCATAATGGTCCTTTAAACCACAATTATAGCATTCCCCACGACCAAAGGAAGAAGTCTTTGCCACAGGGGTTGCTTGTTTCCCTTTCTTATTGGGATAAGGACCTTTGAATCTATTAGTCCTTTTCTTGTTGTTGTTGAAGCTCGGTTTGGAACCCACCACTTCAACATCATTCTCCCTATCCGCCTCTTCAAGGCGAAGAGCGATATCAATGAGTTGGTCGAAAGAAACTTCTAACTTTAGAAGTAATGGCTTCTTGAGATTTCTGTTTAAGCCATAGACGAACCTCTGGTTCTTCATTAAAGGGATGTTGATGTATTCAACCCCATATTTGGAAAGCGACTCGAAGGAGGCGACGTAATCAGTCACGGAGGACTCACCTTGAACAAGGTCTATAAATCGTCGAGCCAATGTCACTTTCTCTGCTTCTGGTACAAATTTCAACTCGAAGCGTTCCCGGAATTGCTCCCAGGTGAGATCCGCTTCATTAATTTCAGAAATAAGAAGCTCGTACCAGTCCAATGCTCTTTCTCAGAGCATACTAGAGGCCACGTGAACTCGGTGAAGGTCAATAAGATTCATGCGAGAAAAGATTCGATCGCATGACCTTAACCAAGCCTGTACTTCAATAATAGTTTCGGAACCTTTGAATGATTTCCCACCCAAATTAGTGTAATCGCTGCACAAGCGTGTAAATCCCGACTTTGGGTGAGTAGGTTCCGGGTTAGCTCCAGCCGCTTGAGCATTTGTCACTAAGTCAAGAAGCTGTTGAGCAGTCATAAAAACTACATCCTGGGGAGTAGCACTAGATTGACCGACGCTGGGACGGCCGGGTCTAACCATTTCTCTTCCTTTAGAAAGAAAGAAGAAGAAGAAAAAGGTTATTCACCAAATAACTATCAAGAAATCTTGATAGATAAAAAAAGGAATCATAAGGAAAATAGGATGAATCGGTACGAAGACTCAAATTAAATCCTAAAGCACGACTCCTAAGATGGACTTAGGACGATGATCCTTGTTATAATATTCCATATTGTTCTGAAATTTGGCTTTGATACCAAGCTGTGACGCCCCACCTCTATACCCACGCTAGCCAAGAACATTACGGTGAATGCTGTCGACTAGCACGGAGAATAAGGCTGTTGAGGAGCGACCATCCGTGTAATTGCTTTGTGCGAGCATCAATATGTCAGATAGTATAACATGCAATACTTTATCAAGAGGAAATCCGACATACCGACACAAACTCAAAGCTACTACACAGTGGCTATAATATCTTCAGAAACAAATACAGAAATAAACATAACATAAATCAGTCACAGATAATTCATATCACAAAGGCGGAAGAAGATATGAATATATAATTAACACATGGAAGTGTATATCGGAGTAGTGGTCAAAAAGATCCACAATAATACAAAAGAATAGCAACACGTGCTATACAAAATAATACGACTATGAGTCTATATCTCAAGTGTATATAACAAAATAAACTACTAATCTATGTAGTTTGCCAAAAGTCAGAGTAATGAATCCCTGGGGAGAAGTCAAGCAGAAGCACCTGTAACATCTCGGTCTGACCCGAGTATTATTTAATAAGAAAATAATAAACGGATCAGTCTTACTATAAATATCAGATGGAACGATATAGAATAAGAGATATGACTAAACACATAATAATCACAATGCTAAGCTGTGATATATAAGCAGTTGAAAATCATCAAGGGATTATTCAATGTCACAAAATCCACACAAGAATCACAGAAACGTCATACTCCTAAATTTAGTTCACCAAACCATAAATATTGACGATAATATCAATGTCAATCACAAAAGTCAATGACACACAAATTCCAGAATTCAACACACGAAATCCAGAAATCACAAAAGTCAATGACGCACAAATTCACCAATGCACAAATATCGATAAGGCTTATCAATGGAAATCACGAAAATTGGTGAAGCACAAATTCTAGAAATCATCTCAAGAAATCCAGAAATCACAAAGGGGGGGAAAGGCCTATCACAAACGGGAGCATAAAGCTCACCAACACGTGTATCACAAACGGAATGCTAATTCCATGGTTGCTAACCATCAAAAATTGAGCCGAAGCTCCACAAACGGCCCGAAGACCATGGGTTGCTACCCCACCAATTTGAGTCAAAACTTCACAAAACGGGGTTTAGTCTCCCTCGCAGACAAAGAGACATCGCACATTGCTAGTCTAAATCACAAAGATGATCGTCATGATCAACGAGAAGTGTCAATTACAATAAGCTAGTAAATATATGAGCTTAGCTTCATGTCCCATAACCACTAGCTTAACTTAAATATTTACGAACAAATTGTAGAACTCCACTAGAAAATTGTCACAAGGGATTCAATCGAACAAGTCCAAGAATTAACCGACGAAGCAAACGCAAGCGTTTCATATCACTCTTTTTACTAAGTTGTTTAATTAGATTTCTCATACGAGTGAGGTAATGGTTTGTATATATACTAATAGATTGGAAAACGGTTCAAGAAACGAGCTTTGTACTGAAATAGAGTTGAAATCATTTGAAGAAAGAGTTTTGATATTTACTACCAGTATAGAAACCTTTATATTTTTAAAGTGACAAATCACGAAGAAGATTGTAGGAACAATCAATCACTAAAATTCACATACGAAGATGTGAATAAAAATCCAACGAAACCGATAAAGAATCCATCAAAATGGATATTCAAATCCCTAAAAAGGAGTCATCAAAGTCATAACAAATGATAACAACACATAGGAAACAACACGAATCGATTAAAGTTGGAAATTCAAACAACTAGGCGAAATAGGCAAAAATGCACCAGGTCGGTCGGCCGGCTACAGAGCTCGGTCGATCGGACCCTGTTCTCAAAATTCCTCGGGAAGCAGGTCGGTCGGCCGAACCCTGTACTCGGCCGACCGAACCTTAAACAGAGAAGTGCTTATGCACTTGGCAGCAGGGCTCGGTCGACCGGACCTGTTGCCAGTCCCTTCCCAGTCCATCCAATTGAGGTCCAACCTCGACCAAATTGCATTCTCTCGAGCAACGGCACTAAGGGATTATGCCAATCAACTACCCGGCCCTATATGCTCCTCGATGCATCACCAAAAACATGTTCAAACATCAAAGTTAGGATTTTTAACGAATTGAACTCAAAACACCAAAAATTGGAATATTCTCCAAATCAATCCAAACCAAAAGCAAATGCACACGAATAAGTGTTAGGAATTCATACCTAACATTCGAAGATAAATATAAGCATAGATGTGAGATAAAAATCTCACCTTTGAACCCAAATCAATGAAGGAGAAGCTTGAAAGCAAAGGAGAATCAACCACTCTTCAAATCCAACTCAATAAGCTTGATTCTAAGCCTTAAAAGAAGAACATTCCCAAAATTAGGTTTAGGAATTTCTGAAATGATAAGAGAATGAGTTGGAGAAGAAGAAGAGAAGCTTACCAATGGGTTCTTCTATTAGTTTGGAGAAAGAGTTGATTTGCAAGAGAAAACTAGGGTTTTGGAGTTTTAATTTCCAATCTCTCCCACCATTGATGCTTTAGCTTGAGTATTAGGAATTGGAAATGAAGTAAATGAGTAGGAGAGGGGTTGGGACTGAATACATAAGTGGGCTCAGCCCAAACCAAAACCCTAAGTGAAAAAGTAGCAAAAACCAACCTTCTCCAAACATATCGAAGCTTATACTCAAAAAGGTCGCAAACGGCATTTTAAACTCAATGGGGGTGGTCCCGAGTCCTAATTCGACCGTATGCAAAAAGTAGCTTTTCGGACAAAATTCCGAGTATCGATAAAATATTTTAATAAAATATTTAAATATAAAATCGACAAATATGCGGGTTGTTACATACTTCCTTTATAAATCTCCTTTATTAACCTATTCAATTTATAACTCAATTATATAACAAAAGTTCATATTATAAGTTAAGCACTTATAATTTTTTTGTTTGCAAAAATCGTTCCTTTAAACTTCCCAAATTATAAATCTTATAACATATAAGATTTATTTATTTACCCAAATCTATTCTTCAAATAATTTTACAAATTTTATAAACCTACTGCTTATAAAATTCCATTTATAACTGCACCGTTTATAATTCTATAAATTTCATTTGTTTATGAAATTCATTTACACTTCATTCTAACACTTATAAAAACTCATTTTATAATTCCAATATTTTTAATTTACAAATATCTATTTATAACACTTATAAAAACTCGTTTATAATTCCAATATTTTTAATTTACAAATATCTATTTATAACACTTATAAAAACTCGTTTTATAATTCCAATATTTTTAATTTACAAATATTAGTTTTATAAACGTTTTATATAAATCAATTTATACTGTTATTTAAAACGTCTTTAAACTCCTTTATAATTTCATCATTCTCTTTGATTTATAAAATAATCAAATTTCATAAATCCTATTTTTAAACTTTTTATAATAAATTCAGAAATCCCAATTTAAACTATTTTATAAAATCATTAACCCATATTTTCAAAAATCAACTTTTAACTATATTTCTCAAAAATCATAATTTTATAACATTAAAATTTATACGTTTATTTATTTAAAATGGATCAATTCCAAAAATATTTTATAACGTATACTTTCAAAAATCACTTTAAAAATCCTTTTTAAAATTCCAAAATTTGGCCCAATGATGCTACACACCAAATAGTCAATCACGACAACAACGACATCATATATCGATACGATAATCAATCAAATATCAAAATATCTGAAATCAAATAAATACTGTTGAGGAATCCAGTTGGATCCCTCCAACCTGTTTTCCTGCATCCAAAGATGTTAGCACAATACCAATTCCGTTCCAGTACGGAATTATCGCGGTATATAGGATTTAAAATATTATCCGCTTAATAGGCGACGCAATAGTGTCTCATCCGCTATATACTGCGGGAAATCAATTCCAAGTACATAAATAATACCAATTTCACTGTTTATGAAATATTCGCGGTATATGTTTTTAATAAATAACATCCGCTTACTAACGGCGCATAATGTCTATTTTAACAATCAATAGATAACAATCATCATTCAAACATGCATTCAAGAATTTTAAATATAACTATTTAAAATAAAATCGAAACCGATTCGATTGAGTGAGAAGTTCTCACCTTGATTTCAATTTTGTTTTAGCGATTTATTTCGAATAAAATTAAACGGACGTTTAATTTTACCCGAAATTCTCACTAACTCCAAATAACTCCAATCCAATTCCATAGCGTAGTGCTCGTCCATACGATTCCAACGCAACTGGTTTCGCGCATTTTCGACCTCGTATGGAAAAGATATGTATTTTTGAAGTTACACAATTTATATACTTATAAATTTACAACTTTTATTTTCAATTTTTAACCTACATCTAATCACAGCCTTTGATTTCCCTCCTCTGCAAATCTCCACCATGCCTTTGCATCTTCTTCCCCATGCGCTACTTCATCCCCAGTAACAACACGCGCACAAACCCATGAGCCATCAAGTTAGGGTTTCATTTTGCGACCACCGCATCAAATTCCAAGACGATCAACGATCTTCATTTGGAAGCTCTAACTCCCCTCTACCCATGCCTGAAACAAAGGCAAGCTCAGCCAGCCCTAGCTCGAGAACGACGAGCTCGAACGCGCATGATTTGAACCAAAATCGCGACCTCATTGATTCACTAAACACGATCATGACCGTATAGAATCGAAGCCCTCGTTTAGATCTTCAACTTTGTAGTTGACAGTATTCTAGGGTTGTTGATAAATTAAGAGAGACCGAGGGAAGAAAATTAGAGGATTCTGGCCATTGATAAAGATAATGGCGGATGAAGGAGATGAATTAGGGTTTGGATAAATTTGTGAAGATAAGGTGCTTTTATAGAAATTTCTCGAATTACTATTCGTCCCGGAATTTCTGAACTCTAAACGAAGCGTGCCGGTTGGCGTTTCTAAGGTTTACCCCGTGTTCCGAACACAATGGAACATGTTTCGGGAGCTAATTCGGTCATCTGTGCGAGTTATGGCAATAAACGTTCAATTTAAAATTAAACCGATTAAACGATTTTCTAGGCGTTTTAGCTTGCACCGGACAAACGGTAAATCCAATTGACACGAAATTTGAAACCATACAATAATATCACATTACAGATCCGATGAAACTGGTTGCGACGAAATCCGAGACTGTTTGAAAAATGGCTATTTTAACTCGCCAAATTAATATTAAAAACAATTTCGATGCGTTTCGAGCTGCCACGATCAAACGATAACTCCGACTGCTACGAAAATTGAAATCCGATAATAACAAACTATTACGGATCCAATGGAACTAGTTTCGTCCAATTCTGAGACTGTTCGAAAAATGGCTAATTTCACTAGTCGATTAAATATTAAAATATTCAATTTTCACAAATTAACTTTTTATTTGGTTTTTAAAAGTTCTATAACACCATTCTAACTCCAATATGATAAAATAAAATTTTACAAATCATTTTCAATCATATTTAACTCAATTTTCAATTATTTCTATAATTTAACATATTAAATTATCGATTTAATTATTCAATTAAATACAATTATTCAAAATAAAATTTATTCGACTTATAAATTCACTTATTAATATTTAAAATTAATTAAACATACAAATTTTAATTAATTAAAATTCTGGGTCGTTACATACTTCCCCCCTTAAAAGAATTTCGTCCTCGAAATTATCAAGTAAGAAAAGTTACAAAATCTATTAACTTTCCCAAAATTCATGGTTAAACTTCTTACAAAATCTTAACTAAGTTTTCAAATCATACTTAGTTATCTTTTCAAACCAAACTATTGTTTAACTTTCAATTCCAAATCAAAATATAGTTTTCAAAATTTTCCAATTTTTCTCAAAAATTTTCTAACGCCTTAAATTTTCGGAAAAATTCGCCATAGTCTCCTTTGCGCGGCTCGATCCGAAAAAAAAATAACATTATATATATCACAAATATACATCTCATCAAGTGATGAGGCATCCCGTAGGGAAAAAAGTGTAAAAGTACGATATTTAATCCGAGATATGTACCTTATATTTTATTAGCGAGCATATACGACTAATATAGCGCGAAAGCGAGCTCCAAAAGCAAAGCAAATGCGATCCGCACCTACTAAATACTTAACAACAACATGAGAACATGTATATAGACAATAATATAGATATACAACATATAGCAACATAATAACAATATATGCCAACATAGAAAATGTAGTAAAAGCAATATATTCAACCATCAACCAACTATCATCCAACTAACATTCATAACCAATAAATATTCATTCATATTCTCATTAATATTCAATGAAATGGGTTTTCAATTTAATCACATTTGATTCATTAACAGTGGATGTTCTTACTAACATTCATTTTCAGTTAGTTTATATTCGCTAATTCATATTCAAGTTGGTTCACTTCCAAATCAAATTCAATTTTACTTAAGATTCACTTAACTTCCAATTGAATTTCTATTACTTTAGCTTTCAATTTCATTAATACTTAATGAATTATATACAATCAACTAACAATCATATAACAACCAATGTATATTAATTACAACCAAATTCCTTTGCTTATATTCATTCAATTTGGTTTAACACCATCACTTTCAATTGGTTTAATTAAATTTATTTTCATTCAATCTTTCAACTTCCAATAACATTAGATTTTAATGAATTAACACTTACATTCATTATTTCATATCAACTAAATTTACATTCAATTGATTTACATATTCAATCCATTCATTCAATTCAATTACAAAAGTTGAATTTCATTTATATAACTCAAGTTCATATCTATCACTTCTCTTTATTAATTTACTTTGATATCAAAATCAACTTCATTCAACATCTCTTAAGTTATACTTCCATTTTACAGACATCACTTGGCTTTACATAACTTAAATTCCCACTTATAAATCAATTTCAGATTCCAAATTCTAAAGTAAATTTCCATTTAACTTTAAATTCATTTTTATTTACAACTCATATTCATAAATATATTCATATAGTTTCACTTCATATATATATAAGTTAATTTCACAATTGTAAATCACTTTAGTTATAATTTCATACTTATAATTCTTTTGTTTATACAATTATTCTTTTATTTAGATTATTCAAACAACTAAACAATCAACTTATATACACTTTAATAATTCTGAAAAATTATTCCTTTATATATAAAATATAATCAAGGTAAAATTATTTCATTTACCCAATTTTAAAACAATACCGTGTCGAATTGTTCTATTCAAGTGTTTATAAACCCCTTCGGCATAGTTGTGCATACCGTGCTGACGAAGGTTCATATGCCACTCAATAAACCAATCATCACAATCATCACAATATAAAACAATTTTATATTCACTAACAAATACGCTCTCATAGCTATTATTACACTCAAACTCATTCTAGAGTACTACTGACTCTATCTCTAATGAGTAATACCCAACAGAACCATGGTTGTCGCTTAACCATATGCTCTGATACCACCTGTGAGGACCCGCAAATCCGTACTCCTTGAATATACACTAATCTCCATAGATTAACTCAAGATGAACAGAAATACGAATTCTCAAAGTTTAAGAAAAGAAAAGGACAGAAGAAGAGATAAGAAGATAGAAAATAGAACAGAAAACAGCACGGAACAGAAAGAAATAACAGAACAATATCAGAATCTCTCAATCGCAGCGGAACAACATATAATAAATAAATGAATAATCTTTAAACAAAGAACTATATCAGTTATTACATTTTATACATTACATTACATCACTAGAGTGTACAACAACAAACAATGCAGCGGAAAAAGAAATACTATATACTAGTGATACGCCAAGCCATCCATCTTGCCTCCAACAACTCCTGAATTCCAGAATATCCTGATAAACCTTAACTCTTGACTGCCCGTGTGGAAATTGTTGGGCACCCAGAGTTTAGGAAGGAAAACAATAAACTCCGAGTCAGTCATGAGACTGGTGTGAGAACTCAAAACAGTTTATTTATCTTTAAAATCAAAATAGAGGAATATTTTTAAAGTCAATTCGCAATGCTTTTAAAAATGAGACTACCATAAGACCTCCCACCACACACACAATGCAAATGCAGACTTGGAGGAGATTTCTTCTTATGTTAGTCAAAGATGCTTACTACGCAAAATCAAATCATTTTATTTTTATTATTATTAGTGCATAGTGTAGGAAAAATCATTTCGAAAGTAGAATATAAATCTTAGCCAGCATAGGTACCATTATATTGTGCCCGCTATAGCTACCATATTAGATGGCAGGTTCTACAACTAATATCGTACAAGGCTCGTATTGTTTCTTTGGATTTCCAACGAATGGTCAGGCCAAGGAACTTCCCATTGCCACATGAGAACGCCTCTGGAAGGACGTCCCCGAGAACCAAACCGGATCTCTGCCAACACAAGGCCGGGTTACCCCTAACTGGGTAACTACTGACACGAGTATGCCATCCCCCGGTCCTTTGGGACCTTTATCCGAGCGCTCGTAATCAACATCACACCAAAATAATAATGTTTCAACATGAGCAAGTATCTGGGCACCATACCATGATACCACCCTTTTCCAGAAGGAAATGCACATACCCTAAAGGGAGCTACCCCTCATAACCTTGCCGCATCTTTCCTGTTTTGACCATTCCGGGGTGTGAGGCTCGACGAAGTCTCGTCCACAAAGCCACGCTTTATACAAAAGCTGTGCTTTGGGTCAACAAATGATCATAGAAATGATCACAAAAATAAACGATCAAACAAATGATCATATCACAAATGATCAAACAATGATCATTTCACAGCAACACTCAGCATTTCACATTACCAAATTGGGAATACATCGCTAATAACCTTCAACTACATAACCTCTGAGCTCGTACGTCTCAAAGAAGGGTGTTAAGCTAAGAGAATAAATTATACGCCACCAACAGAAATATATTTGAAAGAAATCAGCTTTATATCTCAATTTGTAATGTCAGACATACAATCTATGCAAGTCTGTTCCGGGCTCGAACAGAACCGAAGGCACTTACAAAGAAGTCCTTGCAATCCGGATATTCACTAATCACTTTCGGACTTCCCATCACATATGGAATTTCTATACCGGGGCCATTCGATGCAGAAACATTCGACGGTAATCCTTCCGTTTTCAAAAATATCCGGTCTTCAACACCGGTCTTCAAATGCAATCCATTACGTTGTATCACTATTCGGAATGGGTAATCCGAATAACAAGCGCAATAATTTAAAAATAAGTGTGGCATTGAAATTCAAGCAATCACAACAAATACCTATTCAAAGGTAAATATTGATAGTCGGTTATTGAACTATCAATGGATATGCACAACATCACCAGATTCCAAATAATTTTCCAAATTATTTATTTCCCAAAAATATTTTTACAAGATATAAATTTTCAATACTTCAAAAATAAATCAATATTTATTTTTGAACAAATTCCCCTTTCTTTTATAAATTCCATAGTGAATTTACAATTCCCAAAATATTTATGAATATACGATTTCAATTATTCATTTTCTAATATTCATTTTCAATTTATCTTCAAAAAGATAAATTCTCAAAAACGTTTCATTTCACATTGGAAAAACATTTCCATACTTATTAAAAATAAGTAGTTCACAAATCTATTTATTTTCAACACTTGGAAAATATTCAATATACTTAAATCGAAATTAAGTATATATTTCATTCTTTAAGGAAATCACTCTCTTAAACATATTTATTTGGGCCAAAACGAATGTTGTGTAAAGCATCGTTACGACAACCCAAAAATCACTAGTATAGGGATTCAAATTTAAGATAGATATATAAATCCCAATTGTAACGACCCCAATTTTGGAATTGATTTTATTTAATAATTAATTTCATTTTTGGATAAAAATTGTGAAATAATTTGGCAATTAATATTTAACTTGTATTTGAATTGAGATTTATACTAAATAATAAATAAAATTAATAAGTAAAAACATAGAAATAAAATACATTCACATATGAACACTTATAAAAGAAAACAAAAGAAATAACATACAAAGTAGAAACCACATATTTATAAAATTATGTAAAATATAAAACAAAGGAAAGAAACAAAATAGAATATATTGGTACATATATAAGTTAAAGTTTATAACCAATAACAAAACAAATATACAAGTATGCAACATAAGCCAAACTAATACAAATAACTAAAACTATATTATATTAAGCAAAGCAATACAACATGGAATACAAACTAAAGATGTATGTATTTATACATCAAATTAATATGCTTGTAAACAAGTAGTGGCAGGCAAGAAGTAAACAAAAGATAATATATGTACAAGCTTATAAAACAAATAAAAATAAATAATATAAGTACATTAGTCACCAACATATCATCTCTCAGCCGAGCTAATGGAAGTATAGGCAAAAGTATGTTGCCTGTAGGATGGGTATGCATAAGCTTTTAGAATAAAAGTATCTATCTACAAAGTAACAAGTACACAATAGCATACTCTAGTATATATCAGCTTCCATTTCTCTGATCATAATTGTACAAAAAGATTATATTGCCTTGTATTGTACAAACAAGATAACATCAACTTGTACAAAATATTATACCCTGTAAACTTACTCTACATATAGCAAATCTTCATCAGTTCGATCAGTAGAAGAAAAAAAAAGTAAAAGCTTTATAAACCTGTAAAAAAGTAATGCAAATAAAAAAACAAGTTCAAGCTTCAGTTCAAAGCCTAGGAAGCAAAGATTTAAAGGAAGAAAGAAAAACAACTGCAGCTTCAGCATAAATCAAGCCCTGTTCCATTTCTCTGGAAATCCATGGTGAGTAACATCACAAATTTAAATAGTTTAAGCTATAAATACTATTGCATACTCATCTCTTAATAATAATATGTCTGTGATGTATGTGTGTAAGTATGTTCCTGTGTATATATGATAGTGGATATATCTCTGTTCTTAATTTACAAGCCCAAATTTTACTCAAATTTCATTTCCTCTTGAATCAACCTCTGTTAGGTTTAGATTTCAAAAGCAAATATGCTTGGTTAAGTATCAGTTATTATTTAAAAATAGTTCCAAGAAGAATAAGAATATAGAGTATGTAAAAAATTTGGTTTTTACAGAGAAAATCTAAATGTTGATTAAATTCGAATATAAAAATTTGCAAATTAAATTATATAACTTGAATACTTACTTAAAAATAGGATTTTTAGGGCCAATATGATAATTTTTAGTGTTGTATTCCCAAAGCACTTTCGAAATGAACTGGGAATGGGTTTTAGGCAAATTCAGGTGGTCGGAGGCACTAGCGAGGCCGGGGTTTGGGTTGAGGCTAGGTGAGTGATCAGCGATGTTAGGAAAAATAGTAGGGAACACTCTCGATCATTGAGGCGACGGCGGCGTGAAGTATAACTCTGTAAACCTAAATTTTTAGTGAAGGGGGAGGTCGAGCACCACAGCCTTGTTCGAGCATCGAGTTGCGCGCGCCTCTGGTTGATGGAAGCTGGGGCGTAGACGGAGATCTGGGCGGAGGTGCGGCGCGTTCTGGTGGTCGGAATTTTGAAGGCGGCACGTTGACAGGTTTGCGACGTTGGACGAGTGCGTGGTTCCAGGTTTGAATGGAGTGCTCGTATTTTGTTTCGAAGCAAGGCAGTGGCTTTGGTGGGTTGCGATGGGGTCATGGGTTGATGAGCGATGGGTGGCGACGTTGGTCGATGGCCGGTGATGGCTGGAGGCGCGGTGCACGTGCACCGTGCATATTGGAAGGGCTGTCGATTTTGGGTGGTGCAGTTTTAGACTCGGGGTTCATTCGGGTATGTGGGTGATTTGCTCGAAGCAAGGACGAGGGAAAACTCGAAGTAGTTGTGGAGTGGAGTTGCTTTTGCATTGCTACAGGTTTCGAGTGTATATGTTGAACAGGTTTTCAACAAGACCTGTTCTGTTTTTCTGGAAATTATGATTTAACAGATTTCAAATAAATTCTGTTAAACAAAATTTTCTTTCTTTTTGTTTAATTGAATAAATAGGTTTTTCAAAGCTTGTAAACTATATTTTCCAAAGTAAAGATTATTAAACAAGATCTCAAACGAGTTCAACTTTTAGATATTTAAAGTTAAATGTTTTTTTAATATAAATTGTTTTAGTATTCAACTAATTAACTAACAAATGTTTTGAAATAATTTAGTATTAAACTTTATTTAATCAATGTTCTAGTATGGAAATGATTCCAAGTATTTAAATTTAATAGATTCAAATGATAAAACTAAGTAGATTGATTTAAAAAACTTTTCTTATATAGGTAATAAATGTTATTTACATTTTTTAAAAGATTATAAATTGAATTTAAAATTGGTTAATGTTTAAATAAATAATCATTTTGAATCTTAAATTCAAAATGGAATTTGAATTTAAATTTAAAATGTAATGTTCTAATACACTTTAATATTAATGAAGTCCTTAATAAAGAAATAGATTATCTTAGAAATTGTTAAGGTATTAAAATGATTTAAATGGATAAGATAATTAAGGAATGACTTGTGTATTTAATTTATAAATTAATAATTTAGATTAATTTATAATTAGAGATTAATTAAGAAGTAAATTAAGAAATGTTATTAGTTAATGAGGATAATTAACTATGAATTATTAAGTAACAAAGTTAATGGGATAAATTGTGATAACAAATTAGATTTAATAAATTAAATCAATTGTAAATTGTTAATTACTTAATGAATGAAATTAAGGGCTTAATTACTAATTGTTATTAAGTTTGAATATTTTGATTAAATTAATGATAACGATAAATTGGTAATTCATGATTTGTTATTATGAGATGATTGCTTAGTGGTAAGTAATTAAATAGTGAATTTCTTGAAACAATTAATTAAGAAGTTAATTAATTATATAATTGGTTCAAAGGTCAATGTAATTAATATGATTGATTAAGAATAATTTAATTAATTAAAGAGTTTGATAAATTTATTTATATCAAATGATTTGAAATTAATAAATCAGGAATTGGATATTAATTCATAAGTAATTGAATTCAATTGGAAATAAATTGAATTAATTAGGATTTAATAATAAATTAATCCTACTTATAAATGATTATGAAATGCTTGACCTTAACTATGAATGATCGTATTATATGTAATGCCTTGAATTGATTACCCTATCTGATTTGTGATATTTTTTTCTGTAGATTGAGCTGTGTATATTTATTTGCATCTGTATATTATCTGTGAATCTGTGAATGGACGATAAGCGTTATAATTTATATCGCTTATCAACTACATTTCTGTGTTTTAATCTGTGATGATTGAATGATGTTGCACTATTGTGTTAAACCCCTAGACCACACTTATACACACACAAATATGGATTTCACGAGGAAATCGATTAAGTCATAGATTTTTGAAAATAGTTTTGAATTTGAATTTTTAAATTCAAATAGTTTGAAATGGGATCGGGTTAAATGTGAAAAGCTTTTGAAATGAAATTTCAAAGATGAAATTTATTTTTGAATAACTTGATAAAGTTTGAAATTTAAATAATTTGATTTAAATTTAAATTCAAAATGTGAACTGAATTCTATAATTTGAAACTAGGGATTAAAGATGTTATACCAGTTATATATGGGTTAAACCATTTTAAAATGTATTAATTTGGGAATATGAACATAAATTAAGGCTTTAACTCGTGTAAATGAAATTGGATTTTTCTGAAACGAAAACTGTTTGTTTTCACATAATAAAGGCTTTCACATAAGAAATGAACGTCCAATTTGTGTTAAAAAGAATTTCAAGTTTGAAAATGAAAATGACTTCCAAGTTTTGGAAACGGTTTGAAACTATAAGTTAAATCTTTGATTTAAAGATTTAATGGGTTAATCCTATAGAAATGAAATTGTTTTGGAAATCTATGAATTGATCTTTGTGAAATGAATCTTTTTGTTTAAAGATTTGAAATGGTAAATTGTTTAACCATTGAAAGAAAGTTTTGAATTATTAAGTTGTGACTTAATTGAAATCCCATTTCCATATGTTTTAAATATTGTGCTCACTATTCAGTTTAGCTGGGAGAGGACCATTGTGTCATATATCCCATTCCGAATATGTGATACGTCGTATGGATTGCATTTGAAGACCGATGGTGAAGACCGGATATTTTCGAAAACGAAAGGGTTTCTTGTCGATTGTCTCTGCAATGGCTGATCCCCGGTATAGAGATCTCCATATGTGATGGGAAATCCGGACGTGATTAGGGATTATCCAGATTGCAAGGACTTCTTTGGAAGTGCCTTCGGTTCTGTTCGATCTTGGAACAGACTTGTATGGATTGTATGTCTGACGTTACAATTTGAGATGTAAAGCTGGTTTCTATCAAATATATTTCTATTGGTGGCGGAGAATTTATTCTCTTAGCTTAACACCCTTCTCTGAGACGTACGAGCTCAGAGGTTATATAGTTGATGGTCACTAGTGATACATTCCCAAATTGGTAATGTGGCATGCTGAGTGTTGCTGTGAAATGATCGTTGAATTATCATTTGTGATAGGATCATTTGTTTGATCGTTTATCTTGATGATCATTGCTTTGATCATTTGTTGACCCGAAGCATGGCTTTGTACCAAAGCGTGGCTTTGTGGACGTGACTTCGTCGAACCTCACACCCCGGAATGGTCAAAACAGGAAAGATGCAGCAAGGTTATTAGGGGTTAGCGCCCCTTTAGGGTATGTACATCTCCTTCTGGATAGAAGTGGTATCATGGTAGGAGCCCAGATACTTACTTATGTGGATATCACAAATATATATATGTCTTACTTTGTGATTTGATGTTGGGGCCCCGGTTAAAGGTTGTTACAACCGGGAGGTGGCATACTCGTGTCAGTAGTTACCCAGTTAGGGGTAACCCAGCCTTGTGTTGGCAGAGATCAGGTTAGGTTCTCGGGGACGTCCTTCCAGAGGCGTTCTCATGTGGCAATGGGAAGTTCCTTGGCCTGACCATTTGTTGGAAATCCAAAGAAACAATACGAGCCTTGTACGGTATTAGTTGTAGAACCTGCCATCTAATATGGTAGCCATACGGGCATAATATAATGGTACCTATGCTGGCTAAGATTTATATTCTACTTTCGAAATTGTTTTCTACACTATGCACTAATAATAATATCAAATGATTTTATTTTGCGTAGTAAGCATGTTTGACTATCATAAGAAGAAATCTCCTCCAAGTCTGCGTTTGCATTGTGTGTGTGGCGGGAGGTCTTATGGTAGTTTCATTTTCAATAAGCATTGCGAATTTACTTTAAAATTCTCTTGTTGATCGTTTTTAAAGATAAACTGTTTTTGTTGCTCACACCAGTCCCATGACTGATCCGGAGTTTATTGTTTCTTTCCTAAACTCTGGGTGCTCATTATTTTCCACACGAGCAGTCTAGAGTTGGGTTTTTCAGATAGTTAGATATAGTGGATTATCTGGAGTTAGTTCAGTCTTTGGTTCGCACCTGTCTTGCTTATCTTTATGCATCGTTATTGGGAGTTCGAGCTATTGCTGGATTGGTTTTTGGAGATGGAGTTCAGATTTGGAGTTCTTCGTTGAAGACTATCTTAGAGTTATTTGTTCCGCTGCTAGCATTATCTATATTTCTTTTCCGCTGCTATTTTCTTGTATCTCTGATGTATATTGATATCATTGTATCATTCTGTTGCATCAGATATTGTATCAAAGCTGTATATCAATGTATTATTTTATTTTTATTTTCGCTGTGTTATTTACTTAATGTTGTTATAAGCTCCGGCGAATCGGATTTGAACGGTCGAATCTACGGCATTCGAATACGATTTGAAGTATGGATGTCGATTTTCGAGCGGGCAAAATCCGAGTCGTCACATTTGGTATCAGAGCTAAGGTTGAACTTTAGCTCAGGAGTATAACACATTCAGTAGCTCATTAGAGATAGGATGAAGTATCCCTAGAATGAGTATATCCCTAAGATATCCGTTTGAATGCCTCAGTAAATTCTCTTACTATCCACCAATAGTAGATATGAGTGCAAGAAGAGAACGAGATAGGGGACAGGGAAGTATCACTAAATGGTCAATTTCCTGCAACAGTGGAAACAATCTTTTCTCTATCAATCTCTTTGTTTAGCATCTCTTTTCAATTCTTTGATAGTTCCTGGTAGATCCAGGAAGGAAATTCGATATACTAATATGGGACATAAACTCCAATTTGGTCAGAATTGTTTGTTTGGATGGATTGATTGTTTGGTTGCTTTGGTAAATAGGTGTACCTTAGTTTTAAACTAAAATTTTTGAAATCATTTCTTTATCTTTCATCTATCTTCGTTATCTCTCTCTGGTGAATTTCGAGGACGAAATTCTTTTTGAGGGGGGAAATCTGTAACGACCCCAATTTTGGAATTGATTTTATTTAATAATTAATTTCATTTTTGGATAAAAATTGTGAAATAATTTGGCAATTAATATTTAACTTGTATTTGAATTGAGATTTATACTAAATAATAAATAAAATTAATAAGTAAAAACATAGAAATAAAATACATTCACATATGAACACTTATAAAAGAAAACAAAAGAAATAACATACAAAGTAGAAACCACATATTTATAAAATTATGTAAAATATAAAACAAAGGAAAGAAACAAAATAGAATATATTGGTACATATATAAGTTAAAGTTTATAACCAATAACAAAACAAATATACAAGTATGCAACATAAGCCAAACTAATACAAATAACTAAAACTATATTATATTAAGCAAAGCAATACAACATGGAATACAAACTAAAGATGTATGTATTTATACATCAAATTAATATGCTTGTAAACAAGTAGTGGCAGGCAAGAAGTAAACAAAAGATAATATATGTACAAGCTTATAAAACAAATAAAAATAAATAATATAAGTACATTAGTCACCAACATATCATCTCTCAGCCGAGCTAATGGAAGTATAGGCAAAAGTATGTTGCCTGTAGGATGGTTATGCATAAGCTTTTAGAATAAAAGTATCTATCTACAAAGTAACAAGTACACAATAGCATACTCTAGTATATATCAGCCTCCATTTCTCTGAGCATAATTGTACAAAAAGATTATATTGCCTTGTATTGTACAAACATGATAACATCAACTTGTACAAAATATTATACCCTGTAAACTTACTCTACATATAGCAAATCTTCATCAGTTCGATCAGTAGAAAAAAAAGAAAAGTAAAAGCTTTATAAACCTGTAAAAAAGTAATGCAAATAAAAAAACAAGTTCAAGCTTCAGTTCAAAGCCTAGGAAGCAAAGATTTAAAGGAAGAAAGAAAAACAACTGCAGCTTCAGCATAAATCAAGCCCTGTTCCATTTCTCTGGAAATCCATGGTGAGTAACATCACTAATTTAAATAGTTTAAGCTATAAATACTATTGCATACTCATCTCTTAATAATAATATATCTGTGATGTATGTGTGTAAGTATGTTCCTGTGTATATATGATAGTGGATATATCTCTGTTCTTAATTTACAAGCCCAAATTTTACTCAAATTTCATTTCCTCTTGAATCAACCTCTGTTAGGTTTAGATTTCAGAAGAAAATATGCTTGGTTAAGTATCAGTTATTATTTAAAAATAGTTCCAAGAAGAATAAGAATATAGAGTATGTAAAAAATTTGGTTTTTACAGAGAAAATCTAAATGTTGATTAAATTCGAATATAACAATTTGCAAATTAAATTATATAACTTGAATACTTACTTAAAAATAGGATTTTTAGGGCCAATATGATAATTTTTAGTGTTGTATTCCCAAAGCACTTTCGAAATGAACCGGGAATGGGTTTTAGGCAAATTCAGGTGGTCGGAGGCACTAGCGAGGCCGGGGTTTGGGTTGAGGCTAGGTGAGTGATCGGCGATGTTAGGAAAAATAGTAGGGAACACTCTCGATCATTGAGGCGACGGCGGCGTGAAGTATAACTCTGTAAACCTAAATTTTTAGTGAAGGGGGAAGTCGAGCACCACAGCCTCGTTCGAGCATCGAGTTGCGCGCGCCTCTGGTTGATGGAAGCTGGGGCGTAGACGGAGGTCTGGGCGGAGGTGCGGCGCGTTCTGGTGGTCGGAATTTTGAAGGCTGCGCGTTGACAGGTTTGCGACGTTGGACGAGTGCGTGGTTCCAGGTTTGAATGGAGTGCTCGTATTTTGTTTCGAAGCAAGGCAGTGGCTTTGGTGGGTTGCGATGGGGTCATGGGTTGATGAGCGATGGGTGGCGACGTTGGTCGATGGCCGGTGATGGCTGGAGGCGCGGTGCACGTGCACCGTGCATATTGGAAGGGTTGTCGATTTTGGGTGGTGCAGTTTTAGACTCGGGGTTCATTCAGGTATGTGGGTGATTTGCTCGAAGCAAGGACGAGGGAAAACTCGAAGTAGTTGTGGAGTGGAGTTGCTTTTGCATTGCTACAGGTTTCGAGTGTATATGTTGAACAGGTTTTCAACAAGACCTGTTCTGTTTTTCTGGAAATTATGATTTAACAGATTTCAAATAAATTCTGTTAAACAAGATTTTCTTTCTTTTTGTTTAATTGAATAAATAGGTTTTTCAAAGCTTGTAAACTATATTTTCCAAAGTAAAGATTATTAAACAAGATCTCGAACGAGTTCAACTTTTAGATATTTAAAGTTAAATGTTTTTTTAATATAAATTGTTTTAGTATTCAATTAATTAGCTAACAAATGTTTTGAAATAATTTAGTATTAAACTTTATTTAATCAATGTTCTAGTATGGAAATGATTCCAAGTATTTAAATTTAATAGATTCAAATGATAAAACTAAGTAGATTGATTTAAAAAACTTTTCTTATATAGGTAATAAATGTTATTTACATTTTTTAAAAGATTATAAATTGAATTTAAAATTGGTTAATGTTTAAATAAATAATCATTTTGAATCTTAAATTCAAAATGGAATTTGAATTTAAATTTAAAATGTAATGTTCTAATACACTTTAATATTAATGAAGTCCTTAATAAAGAAATAGATTATCTTAGAAATTGTTAAGGTATTAAAATGATTTAAATGGATAAGATAATTAAGGAATGACTTGTGTATTTAATTTATAAATTAATAATTTAGATTAATTTATAATTAGAGATTAATTAAGAAGTAAATTTAGAAATGTTATTAGTTAATGAGGATAATTAACTATGAATTATTAAGTAACAAAGTTAATGGGATAAATTTTGATAACAAATTAGATTTAATAAATTAAATCAATTGTAAATTATTAATTACTTAATGAATGAAATTAAGGGATTAATTACTAATTTTTATTAAGTTTGGATATTTTGATTAAATTAATGATAACGATAAATTGGTAATTCATGATTTGTTATTATGAGATGATTGCTTAGTGGTAAGTAATTAAATAGTAAATTTCTTGAAACAATTAATTAAGAAGTTAATTAATTATATAATTGGTTCAAAGGTCAATGTAATTAATATGATTGATTAAGAATAATTTAATTAATTAAAGAGTTTGATAAATTTATTTATATCAAATGATTTGAAATTAATAAATCAGGAATTGGATGATTAATTCATAAGTAATTGAATTAAATTGGAAATAAATTGAATTAATTAGGATTTAATAATAAATTAATCCTGCTTATAAATGATTATGAAATGCTTGACCTTAACTATGAATGATCGTATTATATGTAATACCTTGAATTGATTACCCTATCTGATTTGTGATATTTTGTTCTGTAGATTGAGCTCTGTATATTTATTTGCATCTGTATATTATCTGTGAATCTGTGAATGGACGATAAGCGTTATAATTTATATCGCTTATCAACTACATTTTTGTGTTTTAATCTGTGATGATTGAATGATGTTGCACTATTGTGTTAAACCCCTGGACCACACTTATACACACACAAATATGGATTTCACGAGGAAATCGATTAAGTCACAGATTTTTGAAAATAGTTTTGAATTTGAATTTTTAAATTCAAATAGTTTGAAATGGTATTGGGTTAAATGTGAAAAGCTTTTGAAATGAAATTTCAAAGATGAAATTTATTTTTGAATAACTTGATAAAGTTTGAAATTTAAATAATTTGATTTAAATTTAAATTCAAAATGTGAAACTGAATTCTATAATTTGAAACTAGGGATTAAAGATGTTATACCAGTTATATATGGGTTAAACCATTTTAAAATGTATTAATTTGGGAATATGAACATAAATTAAGGCTTTAACTCGTGTAAATGAAATTGGATTTTTCTGAAACGAAAACTGTTTGTTTTCACATAATAAAGGCTTTCACATAAGAAATGAACGTCCAATCTGTGTTAAAAAGAATTTCAAGTTTGAAAATGAAAATGACTTCCAAGTTTTGGAAATGGTTTGAAACTATAAGTTAAATCTTTGATTTAAAGATTTAATGGGTTAATCCTATAGAAATGAAATTGTTTTGGAAATCTATGAATTGATCTTTGTGAAATGAATCTTTTTGTTTAAAGATTTGAAATGGTAAATTGTTTAACCATTGAAAGAAAGTTTTGAATTATTAAGTTGTGACTTAATTGAAATCCCATATCCATATGTTTTAAATATTGTGCTCACTATTCAGTTTAGCCGAGAGAGGACCTTTGTGTCATATATCCCATTCCGAATATGTGATACGTCGTATGGATTGCATTTGAAGACCGATGGTGAAGACCGGATATTTTCGAAAACGAAAGGGTTTCTTGTCGATTGTCTTTGCACTGGCTGATCCCCGGTATAGAGATCTCCATATGTGATGGGAAATCTGGACGTGATTAGGGATTATCCGGATTGCAAGGACTTCTTTGGAAGTGCCTTCGGTTCTGTTTGATCCCGGAACAGACTTGTATGGATTGTATGTCTGACGTTACAATTTGAGATGTAAAGCTGGTTTCTATCAAATATATTTCTATTGGTGGCGGGGAATTTATTCTCTTAGCCTAACACCCTTCTCTGAGACGTACGAGCTCAGAGGTTATATAGTTGATGGTCACTAGTGATACATTCCCAAATTGGTAACGTGGCATGCTGAGTGTTGCTGTGAAATGATCGTTGAATTATGATTTGTGATAGGATCATTTGTTTGATCGTTTATCTTGATGATCATTGCTTTGATCATTTGTTGACCCGAAGCATGGCTTTGTACCAAAGCGTGGCTTTGTGGACGTGACTTCGTCGAACCTCACACCCCGGAATGGTCAAAACAGGAAAGATGCAGCAAGGTTATTAGGGGGTAGCGCCCCTTTAGGGTATGTACATCTCCTTCTGGATAGAAGTGGTATCATGGTATGGAGCCCAGATACTTACTTATGTGGATATCACAAATATATATATGTCTTACTTTGTGATTTGATGTTGGGGCCCCGGTTAAAGGTTGTTACAACCGGGAGGTGGCATACTCGTGTCAGTAGTTACCCAGTTAGGGGTAACCCGGCTGTGACGACCCCACTTCCTACGCCCAGGAAGTAGTATCGTTAATAAGAAAGAAAGAGGTGAGAAAATAGAAAAGATAGAGAAGAAGGAACAACAACATCAGAATCTTACAGCGGAACGAATAAAATATATTAATCACATAAGTATTTACATAATATATACATCAATCAGAGCTATACAGATAGTACATCACATACTAGACAGTTATAAACACCTGTCTAGTTAATACAACTCAATACACATTACATCACAGAGATACCACACAGCGGAACTATATATATATATATATCTACAACGCTGAAGCCTCCTGCTCCATTGCTCCTCCAGAATGCGTCAAAGCTAAACCTGAATCCCTTGGCTACCCGTAAAAATTTGGGTACCCGAGAGTTTATGAAAAACAAAATAAACTTCGGGTCAGACATGGGTCTGGTATGAGTAACAGGTTAAAGTTGCTTAACTTTGAAAAAAATCCTTTGAAAACAAAAGGTATCACGTAAGACTTCCCACACATAAACATGGAAAAGTTTTTACCTTACGCTAACCAAAACATTTTATAGGAAATTCTGTGATATTATAATAGGTCTAGGGTTTTCAAGTAAATAGAAAATAGCCGAAATTGTTACATCTATTAAATTCCAGCTACTAGCCACAAAAGTGGGTAATACAATCAAAACCGTTGGCACTTATTGGATTATGGATTCCATACAATGGCAGGGCTACTGGGGTACCGCCCGTTACAGTACGGGGCCTAGATCACCGTACCGAGGATTACTCCCTTCATCCCCTGCAACACAAGGCCGGAACCATTCCTTACTGAACAGTCCCGAACAAGATACACCCCGCAGTTGTTTGCAACCAACTGCCCACAAAGCCGAATAAAAAGGGACATCTAGACAGGGGAATATCCTTGTCCTGCTTGGGCATGACCCACCTAGCCTTGCTGCACCTCCCCTGTTTTAGCCATTCCCGGTTGATGAGGCTTGAGGCTGCGATTACCTTTAAAGAACATATTTTCTTAGAATGCTCATCGCCCGCCTGACGATGTGTTGAAAGCATTCAATCCATACAAGTTCGTTCCGGGTTCGAACGAAACCGAAGGCATTATCTCGTTACACTCATTTTGGAATCACCCTCAGAGTTAACGACGATAACCCTTGCACTCTGAATCTTCATCTTCACTTCAGATTAACGACCTATCGTTAATTTGGAATCGATGTGGTTTTCGGATGTTCCTAATGCGGAAAACCCGATCCCGGTCTCATTGAAATCCAAAACGTGTCTTTTAAGGCCAAGTAGTCTATTTAATCTTAACAGTTTAATTCAATATAATCAATATACACAGATGGATAATCATAATATCACAGTAAATAATCACAGATGATCTCATGAACAGATAATCAATATTATTATCCAAACAGATAACCAAATATTATCATATTTAAACAAGCATCCATGACACATAGATATAATTCATGCTAGATCACAATCAACAAATGAATTATCAATATCATTCATCCATAAGCAATGATTTTTAACCATACCATTGGTAATTAATTTAAAATGAATTAAATTAACTACTTCAATCTCTAATTAATTTAAAGTAAATTAAATTAATTACTCATCTATAAATCCTGCTTATACAATCGTTAATTAATTATAAATTTAATTAATTAACCATCCACTAAGAATTTATCTTGATTAATCACCATTGATTAATCATTTTCCAATTACATTATGTAATTAGTCTTTAATTAATTTTACAGATTAATTATACTTAACCATTTATAGTAATTAACATTTAATTTCTTCATTTATTCATTAAATATAATTACTTACATTTATCCTTAATTAATTACAATAATTAATCACTTCACTATTATTATTACTTAATTTACCCATTTCTAAATTCCATCATTAATTACATTAATTAATGATTTCTAATTATATTTAAAATTAATAACTTTATTCAGATTAATTACATTAAGTAATTAATCTTTAATTAAACACAATTATTAATCACCTTTGATTAATAACAATCCAGTAATTAACTACCCTTAATTACTTATTTAATAAATTAGTTGTCCCATAATTAATTATCTCCAAAATTTATCCCCTGATTAATTACAAAAGTAATTACCCCAAATTACTTTACCTACAAATCATATTGTATTAATTACATTCAGTAATTATCATCTAATTACTTCCCCAAGTAATCCTGCTCCATTAATTACATTAAGTAATTTCATATCTCAAACCATCAAATGATTTGCTTAAATCAATTAAAATAAATTAATTAACTTAATTCAATCATATCCTCAAAATTAATTACAATAAGTAATTAATTTCTTAATTACTTTTATTAAGTAATTACTCTTAACAATTTACAATAGATTTATCTAAATTAATTAATCTAATTAATTAATAAAATTAATCACATTAATTAATTAAATTATAATCCTTAGTTAATTTTCTTCATTTACTAATAACATTTCTTAATTCACTACTTAATTTATCCCTAATTATAAATTAATCTAAACTATTAATTTATAAATTAAATACATAAGTTATTCCTTAATTAACTTATTCATTTAATCATTTAAATACTTTAATTATTGCTAAGATAATTCACCTCTTTGTTAATGACTTCATTAATATTAAAGTGTATTATTACATTTTAAGTTCAAATTCAAATTCCATTTTGAATTTAAGATTCAAAAATGGTTATTGTTTAAACATTTACCACATTTGAATTCAATTTATAATCTTTTAAATAAATGCAATTAACATTTATTACTTACATATGAACTTATACATGGAAAGCCCTTAAATTAAACTATTTAACTTTTAGTTAAAAATTAGCTTTTAAATTACATTGTATTTTTAACTTGCAAATTCAAGTTAAACAATTTATTTAACTTATTTTTTTTTTAAAAAACATTCATATTTAAAAACTGATTTAAATTTTCAGATTTGAATTCAAGGTAAACTTGAGTCCATCAATTTATCTTTGACTTAAAACTTTGATGGAAACTTTCTTTTAATAACTTGAATTAAAAACTTGATTTTTCTAATCCAAATCCATTATAAAACCTTAAGATTCAAAAGTTCGTTTGAATCTATACTTTAAATTTTTGAATTTAAATCACAGTTTAAATTCTGTTTTCAATCTTTAAAATCTGAAAACCTGTCATGTTTTTTTTTTAAAAACGAAACACACCTTTAAACATTTTAAACTTTACCTCATTTCAAATTTGAATTCAAAAATAAACTTGAATTCAAACTTCAAACTGGATTTAAACTTTTTTTTTTAGAACTAGTTTACAAATTTAAAGTTCATTTGAGCTTGTTAAAAAAAATCTCAAACAACTATGCTTTCAGGTTTACACAAACTAGAACAAGATAGTTCATTTGCATTTGCTATCAGGTTATAGAACTGGAACAAGATAAAACAATTAAACTTGCTATCAGGTTATACCTCTGCACACATCAAAAACTCAACTGCATTGCAATGGCACGGTGCACGTGCACCGAGGCTCGGGCCATCTACGGCCACCCACGACAACTGCTAACCATCGGCAACCATCACCACATGGCATCACAATCACCAGAAACCATCACCACAACTCGAAACAGAAACGAGTTCGAAGCTTCAAACCTGGAAAATACGCACAGGACCATCACCCAAACCTGTCAACGTGTCGTTCTCCCCACCTCGGCCACCTGAACTCGCGAAACTCCAACCATGAACTCGCCTTCGACCATGCTACCACCTTCCCAAACCGCGTGCAACTCGATGCACAGTGGAAGTCGTGGTGGTCAAAAGTTCGACCACCCTGAGACTTAGGGTTACCCACTGAACATCCTACGCCGCTGCCAACACGACGAACTGCAGCGCCATACACCATTTTTCCCAGCCTCTCCAGTCACTCGTCCATCACCTCAGAGAACCCCGAGCACTCCGGTCCCCTTGATCACCAGAAATCGGCAATAACTCAAATATTGATGAACCCAAAACCTCACTTGAACCTCTTTACTAAAAATAGTGATTTTGTTTTCAAAAATCGAGTTTTAGTCCTAGAATTCGATTCATATATATGAATCCATGAATTATATTAATTGAGTTTTAACTTATTTTAGTTTCTACTGTTGTTTATATTTTTTTCCAAACTGTTATTACCCTTAAACAGTTTTTAAACTCAAGTCACTGCTAACCCAAACAATTTATGTTCAAGCTTATGTCTTGTTAAAGCTCGAATTAAATTCAAAATGAAAATTTTGATGTGGATTTAAAATCTGGAACTAAAGTCAGATAGAACAGAGATACTCACTACAGTATTCATATTGAACACAAAGCAATACAACTGAATTCCAGAGAAAAACTTGCAACATACATATCATGCATTCCTGTATAAATGCAGAGAGAAGCACCAATATATACATGCATTCAAACATAGAAATCCCAAAGATTTTATGCAACCAGATTACCACTTAAATTTTTCAAAATGAAGTTACTCACCAAAGATTGAAGAAAAGGAACAAAGCACCTTTGTTTGAAACACTGCACTTTAAAAACTGGGAATAACTTTGCTTCCAATCTTCTTGTTATTGATAGAGTTGTTTCAGTTGAAAAATGAAAAAAAGAAAAAGCTTACTATGATAAACAAATGAAACGAGCAGATTGTATATATATAAAAAAAAGAGGGTTTACAGGGGTAGGGGATAACTGGGTTAAACAAATGCAGGAACAAAGATTTTGATCAGAGATTTTCTTTGCTTTGGCCAGATTTGTTTGCACACTGAAATGATATTTAACATCTCGGGTTGACTACAATTACTGCTAAGATGAAGGCATTTAATGCCACTGTACTTTATGTCTCTACTATCCTTATCTTATTTTATTTTGCTTTGCATTTTTATTAGCCTGCACATTTAACTTTGCTTTTGTTTTAATTAGTTTTGCTTCTAAACTTACTTTTCTTAGCTTTATATTTGTTTAGATTCTACAGGCTACTGTCAATATTTTACTTTGTTTATTTTACTTTACTTATTTGTTATGCTAAGATGTTTTACTTTGCATTTGTATTATTACAGTCTGCATATTTCATATGTACTTATATTTGTTTACTTGCTCTTGCATCCTTACTTATAGGCAACATAATCATTACTCTGCCTGATTATGCTTTCATACCTATCTTAGTTTTGCTTTGCATCTATTTACAGGTTACATACAAACACATCTTTACTACCTGGCAGCTTTATACTTTATGTACATATTATTCTTTTTCTTGGATGCTTTTTATTATTTGTCTTTTTGTCTTAGTTACTTAACATACGTGCTTCTTTTTATTTCTCTTTTATCTTGTACTTGTTAATATAAATAAGGTTTATTTTAAATTTAAACATTTTTAAAAGATTTTGTATTTAAATATTCAAATTATAGCTTTCTCCAAAATACACATATATATAAATATTTCTATTTATTTTAAAAGCCTATTTGTAAAGATATTACATTTTAAATAAAACTCATTATCAAATTAAAATAATTTATAAAAGAAATTATCACTATATAAAATCATTGAAAAGTCTACTTGTTAATAAAATCATTTAAACAAATTTTAACTTAATCTTGAGTATATTTTGAAGCCAATTTGTTATTTATTTAATATTAAATTTAATCAAATTTCTAAATTACAAAAATATTAGAATTAGAAAACATAACTTTATTTATTAAATTAAAAACAAAAATTAACTATTTACAATATATATATAAATATATACATACATTATAAATAGAGAACAAGTTAAATTAGCTTTTAAAAGACAAATTATCAGTTAAATATTTATTTAAAAGAAGATTATCAAAATTATTAACAAATATTATCAAATCAATTTAATTTTTAATGTAGATTATTAAATTGATATTGCCCCAAATTTCCGGGATGTCACATTCCTTCCCCCTTAAAAGAATTTCGTCCCCGAAATTTAAAACAAAGGTAATTTAATAATCTAAAAAAAAATTAATTTTAAAACACAAGCATATATCAATCCTATGCTAACAAACAAAGCAACCAATTCATCCAAACAACCAAATCTAATTATCCAGACAAAATCAGGATAGATCTATCTAGAGTTCTCCAGGTATAAATACGGGGTTACTCGCCCTACAGAATCCAATCAGACAATACTACTAAGCTACTGAGCTTCCACTCATCAAGATCTACAATACAAGGCAGGATATCAGACTATAGACAAGTCTGACTCAATAACCAAACCCCCTGAACTGCTGGTTTTATAACCAGAGATAGAACTTACACGTACTCCCTCAGAGATACGTGAAACACAACAAATCTCAGTTATCCAAACTGACAATCCAATCCTGAAGACCAAACACTTATCTAAAATCAAATCTCCAATTTCGAAATCCAAATCCCTCCGTCTCTTATCCACAAAACTCCTCGGACGATCCTGGGCTGCCTATATCTTCCCTGATCAGCTCAACTCTTGCTGATGTCCTTAGATACAAACTGGGCCCAAAAACAATCCAACAAAATGATCTTTCCAAGATCGACCAAAACTCAGAACACAACTCTAATCCAAAATCAGAAGACAGATCTCACTTCTCTCGTCCAGAAGAGATAAAACAGATGCACTCCAAATCTGGCCTTAGATCCTGAAAAATTCTCTGTAGAAAACTCTTCCAATTCAAACACTGCAACATCCAATTGCTTCCACTTTAAAATAGCTGCCACCATGCTTCCACTACGCAACTCTGACTGAGCAGATGAAAATGCTGATGATGAACTCAAACACAGACTGGACAACACATTCCAACATTAGGGTTCTCCAGATCCAAAAAGAAAGCTTAGAAGTTCTTCAAAAATCCGAGCTACTTCACCAAACTGCAAAAATCATCCTATTACTAAGCTGAACAATTGGTATCACCTCTGGAATCCAATCGATACCAAACTCAATCTCCAGATGCTGACCAGACTCTGACTTCTCGAAGACATCCAGAAAATGTCTCTGAAACACAAGAGAACACTCATATTATCGCAAGTCACTTTTGCGATCAATCCAGCCTAATTCCAAAATACTGCTCTCTCATTACCAAACATAACAGCTTACGCTTATATGGACAATCCATCGAAGAAATGGAACTACTCTACTACTTCTGAAATTCCCTCAAGAAAAACTGCTAAGCCAGAAGACCTCCTAATCCAAAGCTCTTCGAGAAACTCGGACTCCAAAGCAAACAGGAACACCCAACTGAACACAGCGACAACATCGAACAGATACACTTCATTAACTTGTCCCAAAGAAACATCTTCGGAGACATCCAAAGTCACTGTGTCTCATCACACAGCTACTATACCTTGATGTATCAAGATATCATGACTTACTTCTATCCAACCGACAGATCCAAATTCTAGCTCATCCAAATTTACACTTCAAAATGAACTCCGAACCTTAACAGGTTTCCTTCAGAGAACACTGAAATCCTTACACCATCGAAAGTCTACTCGAGACGGTATTAGGTCTACAGTCTCGACAGTTACACTTCCAACCTCAAATATACAAACTCCAACCATTGGTAGTTGTGTTACACACACCACCACCCTATCTACCTTTATAGCTCGTTGGAAAACCCGAACAGGTAACCCAACAAATAGGTAGAAATAAATATATAAATATATATATCAAAATTACAAATACGCCCTCTCAAGAAGAAAACACTTAAGAGCCTAGGTATTCACTCAACCTAACGCTCTGATACCACTGTGACGACCCCACTTCCTACGCCCAGGAAGTAGTATCGTTAATAAGAAAGAAAGAGGTGAGAAAATAGAAAAGATAGAGAAGAAGGAACAACAACATCAGAATCTTACAGCGGAACGAATAAAATATATTAATCACATAAGTATTTACATAATATATACATCAATCAGAGCTATACAGATAGTACATCACATACTAGACAGTTATAAACACCTGTCTAGTTAATACAACTCAATACACATTACATCACAGAGATACCACACAGCGGAACTATATATATATATATCTATAACGCTGAAGCCTCCTGCTCCATTGCTCCTCCAGAATGCGTCAAAGCTAAACCTGAATCCCTTGGCTACCCGTAAAAATTTGGGTACCCGAGAGTTTATGAAAAACAAAATAAACTTCGGGTCAGACATGGGTCTGGTATGAGTAACAGGTTAAAGTTGCTTAACTTTGAAAAAAATCCTTTGAAAACAAAAGGTATCACGTAAGACTTCCCACACATAAACATGGAAAAGTTTTTACCTTACGCTAACCAAAACATTTTATAGGAAATTCTGTGATATTATAATAGGTCTAGGGTTTTCAAGTAAATAGAAAATAGCCGAAATTGTTACATCTATTAAATTCCAGCTACTAGCCACAAAAGTGGGTAATACAATCAAAACCGTTGGCACTTATTGGATTATGGATTCCATACAATGGCAGGGCTACTGGGGTACCGCCCGTCACAGTACGTGGCCTAGATCACCGTACCGAGGATTACTCCCTTCATCCCCTGCAACACAAGGCCGGAACCATTCCTTACTGAACAGTCCCGAACAAGATACACCCCGCAGTTGTTTGCAACCAACTGCCCACAAAGCCGAATAAAAAGGGACATCTAGACAGGGGAATATCCTTGTCCTGCTTGGGCATGACCCACCTAGCCTTGCTGCACCTCCCCTGTTTTAGCCATTCCCGGTTGATGAGGCTTGAGGCTGCGATTACCTTTAAAGAACATATTTTCTTAGAATGCTCATCGCCCGCCTGACGATGTGTTGAAAGCATTCAATCCATACAAGTTCGTTCCGGGTTCGAACGAAACCGAAGGCATTATCTCGTTACACTCATTTTGGAATCACCCTCAGAGTTAACGACGATAACCCTTGCACTCTGAATCTTCATCTTCACTTCAGATTAACGACCTATCGTTAATTTGGAATCGATGTGGTTTTCGGATGTTCCTAATGCGGAAAACCCGATCCCGGTCTCATCGAAATCCAAAACGTGTTTTTTAAGGCCAAGTAGTCTATTTAATCTTAACAGTTTAATTCAATATAATCAATATACACAGATGGATAATCATAATATCACAGTAAATAATCACAGATGATCTCATGAACAGATAATCAATATTATTATCCAAACAGATAACCAAATATTATCATATTTAAACAAGCATCCATGACACATAGATATAATTCATGCTAGATCACAATCAACAAATGAATTATCAATATCATTCATCCATAAGCAATGATTTTTAACCATACCATTGGTAATTAATTTAAAATGAATTAAATTAACTACTTCAATCTCTAATTAATTTAAAGTAAATTAAATTAATTACTCATCTATAAATCCTGCTTATACAATCGTTAATTAATTATAAATTTAATTAATTAACCATCCACTAAGAATTTATCTTGATTAATCACCATTGATTAATCATTTTCCAATTACATTATGTAATTAGTCTTTAATTAATTTTACAGATTAATTATACTTAACCATTTATAGTAATTAACATTTAATTTCTTCATTTATTCATTAAATATAATTACTTACATTTATCCTTAATTAATTACAATAATTAATCACTTCACTATTATTATTACTTAATTTACCCATTTCTAAATTCCACTAATTATATTTAAAATTAATAACTTTATTCAGATTAATTACATTAAGTAATTAATCTTTAATTAAACACAATTATTAATCACCTTTGATTAATAACAATCCAGTAATTAACTACCCTTAATTACTTATTTAATAAATTAATTGTCCCATAATTAATTATCTCCAAAATTTATCCCCTGATTAATTACAAAAGTAATTACCCCAAATTACTTTACCTACAAATCATATTGTATTAATTACATTCAGTAATTATCATCTAATTACTTCCCCAAGTAATCCTGCTCCATTAATTACATTAAGTAATTTCATATCTCAAACCATCAAATGATTTGCTTAAATCAATTAAAATAAATTAATTAACTTAATTCAATCATATCCTCAAAATTAATTACAATAAGTAATTAATTTCTTAATTACTTTTATTAAGTAATTACTCTTAACAATTTACAATAGATTTATCTAAATTAATTAATCTAATTAATTAATAAAATTAATCACATTAATTAATTAAATTATAATCCTTAGTTAATTTTCTTCATTTACTAATAACATTTCTTAATTCACTACTTAATTTATCCCTAATTATAAATTAATCTAAACTATTAATTTATAAATTAAATACATAAGTTATTCCTTAATTAACTTATTCATTTAATCATTTAAATACTTTAATTATTGCTAAGATAATTCACCTCTTTGTTAATGACTTCATTAATATTAAAGTGTATTATTACATTTTAAGTTCAAATTCAAATTCCATTTTGAATTTAAGATTCAAAAATGGTTATTGTTTAAACATTTACCACATTTGAATTCAATTTATAATCTTTTAAATAAATGCAATTAACATTTATTACTTACATATGAACTTATACATGGAAAGCCCTTAAATTAAACTATTTAACTTTTAGTTAAAAATTAGCTTTTAAATTACATTGTATTTTTAACTTGCAAATTCAAGTTAAACAATTTATTTAACTTATTTTTTTTTTTAAAAAACATTCATATTTAAAAACTGATTTAAATTTTCAGATTTGAATTCAAGGTAAACTTGAGTCCATCAATTTATCTTTGACTTAAAACTTTGATGGAAACTTTCTTTTAATAACTTGAATTAAAAACTTGATTTTTCTAATCCAAATCCATTATAAAACCTTAAGATTCAAAAGTTCGTTTGAATCTATACTTTAAATTTTTGAATTTAAATCACAGTTTAAATTCTGTTTTCAATCTTTAAAATCTGAAAACCTGTCATGTTTTTTTTTTAAAACGAAACACACCTTTAAACATTTTAAACTTTACCTCACTTCAAATTTGAATTCAAAAATAAACTTGAATTCAAACTTCAAACTGGATTTAAACTTTTTTTTTTAGAACTAGTTTACAAATTTAAAGTTCATTTGAGCTTGTTAAAAAAAATCTCAAACAACTATGCTTTCAGGTTTACACAAACTGGAACAAGATAGTTCATTTGCATTTGCTATCAGGTTATAGAACTGGAACAAGATAAAACAATTAAACTTGCTATCAGGTTATACCTCTGCACACATCAAAAACTCAACTGCATTGCAATGGCACGGTGCACGTGCACCGAGGCTCGGGCCATCTACGGCCACCCACGACAACTGCTAACCATCGGCAACCATCACCACATGGCATCACAATCACCAGAAACCATCACCACAACTCGAAACAGAAACGAGTTCGAAGCTTCAAACCTGGAAAATACGCACAGGACCATCACCCAAACCTGTCAACGTGTCGTTCTCCCCACCTCGGCCACCTGAACTCGCGAAACTCCAACCATGAACTCGCCTTCGACCATGCTACCACCTTCCCAAACCGCGTGCAACTCGATGCACAGTGGAAGTCGTGGTGGTCAAAAGTTCGACCACCCTGAGACTTAGGGTTACCCACTGAACATCCTACGCCGCTGCCAACACGACGAACTGCAGCGCCATACACCATTTTTCCCAGCCTCTCCAGTCACTCGTCCATCACCTCAGAGAACCCCGAGCACTCCGGTCCCCTTGATCACCAGAAATCGGCAATAACTCAAATATTGATGAACCCAAAACCTCACTTGAACCTCTTTACTAAAAATAGTGATTTTGTTTTCAAAAATCGAGTTTTAGTCCTAGAATTCGATTCATATATATGAATCCATGAATTATATTAATTGAGTTTTAACTTATTTTAGTTTCTACTGTTGTTTATATTTTTTTCCAAACTGTTATTACCCTTAAACAGTTTTTAAACTCAAGTCACTGCTAACCCAAACAATTTATGTTCAAGCTTATGTCTTGTTAAAGCTCGAATTAAATTCAAAATGAAAATTTTGATGTGGATTTAAAATCTGGAACTAAAGTCAGATAGAACAGAGATACTCACTACAGTATTCATATTGAACACAAAGCAATACAACTGAATTCCAGAGAAAAACTTGCAACATACATATCATGCATTCCTGTATAAATGCAGAGAGAAGCACCAATATATACATGCATTCAAACATAGAAATCCCAAAGATTTTATGCAACCAGATTACCACTTAAATTTTTCAAAATGAAGTTACTCACCAAAGATTGAAGAAAAGGAACAAAGCACCTTTGTTTGAAACACTGCACTTTAAAAACTGGGAATAACTTTGCTTCCAATCTTCTTGTTATTGATAGAGTTGTTTCAGTTGAAAAATGAAAAAAAGAAAAAGCTTACTATGATAAACAAATGAAACGAGCAGATTGTATATATATAAAAAAAAGAGGGTTTACAGGGGTAGGGGATAACTGGGTTAAACAAATGCAGGAACAAAGATTTTGATCAGAGATTTTCTTTGCTTTGGCCAGATTTGTTTGCACACTGAAATGATATTTAACATCTCGGGTTGACTACAATTACTGCTAAGATGAAGGCATTTAATGCCACTGTACTTTATGTCTCTACTATCCTTATCTTATTTTATTTTGCTTTGCATTTTTATTAGCCTGCACATTTAACTTTGCTTTTGTTTTAATTAGTTTTGCTTCTAAACTTACTTTTCTTAGCTTTATATTTGTTTAGATTCTACAGGCTACTGTCAATATTTTACTTTGTTTATTTTACTTTACTTATTTGTTATGCTAAGATGTTTTACTTTGCATTTGTATTATTACAGTCTGCATATTTCATATGTACTTATATTTGTTTACTTGCTCTTGCATCCTTACTTATAGGCAACATAATCATTACTCTGCCTGATTATGCTTTCATACCTATCTTAGTTTTGCTTTGCATCTATTTACAGGTTACATACAAACACATCTTTACTACCTGGCAGCTTTATACTTTATGTACATATTATTCTTTTTCTTGGATGCTTTTTATTATTTGTCTTTTTGTCTTAGTTACTTAACATACGTGCTTCTTTTTATTTCTCTTTTATCTTGTACTTGTTAATATAAATAAGGTTTATTTTAAATTTAAACATTTTTAAAAGATTTTGTATTTAAATATTCAAATTATAGCTTTCTCCAAAATACACATATATATAAATATTTCTATTTATTTTAAAAGCCTATTTGTAAAGATATTACATTTTAAATAAAACTCATTATCAAATTAAAATAATTTATAAAAGAAATTATCACTATATAAAATCATTGAAAAGTCTACTTGTTAATAAAATCATTTAAACAAATTTTAACTTAATCTTGAGTATATTTTGAAGCCAATTTGTTATTTATTTAATATTAAATTTAATCAAATTTCTAAATTACAAAAATATTAGAATTAGAAAACATAACTTTATTTATTAAATTAAAAACAAAAATTAACTATTTACAATATATATATAAATATATACATACATTATAAATAGAGAACAAGTTAAATTAGCTTTTAAAAGACAAATTATCAGTTAAATATTTATTTAAAAGAAGATTATCAAAATTATTAACAAATATTATCAAATCAATTTAATTTTTAATGTAGATTATTAAATTGATATTGCCCCAAATTTCCGGGATGTCACATTCCTTCCCCCTTAAAAGAATTTCGTCCCCGAAATTTAAAACAAAGGTAATTTAATAATCTAAAAAAAAATTAATTTTAAAACACAAGCATATATCAATCCTATGCTAACAAACAAAGCAACCAATTCATCCAAACAACCAAATCTAATTATCCAGACAAAATCAGGATAGATCTATCTAGAGTTCTCCAGGTATAAATACGGGGTTACTCGCCCTACAGAATCCAATCAGACAATACTACTAAGCTACTGAGCTTCCACTCATCAAGATCTACAATACAAGGCAGGATATCAGACTATAGACAAGTCTGACTCAATAACCAAACCCCCTGAACTGCTGGTTTTATAACCAGAGATAGAACTTACACGTACTCCCTCAGAGATACGTGAAACACAACAAATCTCAGTTATCCAAACTGACAATCCAATCCTGAAGACCAAACACTTATCTAAAATCAAATCTCCAATTTCGAAATCCAAATCCCTCCGTCTCTTATCCACAAAACTCCTCGGACGATCCTGGGCTGCCTATATCTTCCCTGATCAGCTCAACTCTTGCTGATGTCCTTAGATACAAACTGGGCCCAAAAACAATCCAACAAAATGATCTTTCCAAGATCGACCAAAACTCAGAACACAACTCTAATCCAAAATCAGAAGACAGATCTCACTTCTCTCGTCCAGAAGAGATAAAACAGATGCACTCCAAATCTGGCCTTAGATCCTGAAAAATTCTCTGTAGAAAACTCTTCCAATTCAAACACTGCAACATCCAATTGCTTCCACTTTAAAATAGCTGCCACCATGCTTCCACTACGCAACTCTGACTGAGCAGATGAAAATGCTGATGATGAACTCAAACACAGACTGGACAACACATTCCAACATTAGGGTTCTCCAGATCCAAAAAGAAAGCTTAGAAGTTCTTCAAAAATCCGAGCTACTTCACCAAACTGCAAAAATCATCCTATTACTAAGCTGAACAATTGGTATCACCTCTGGAATCCAATCGATACCAAACTCAATCTCCAGATGCTGACCAGACTCTGACTTCTCGAAGACATCCAGAAAATGTCTCTGAAACACAAGAGAACACTCATATTATCGCAAGTCACTTTTGCGATCAATCCAGCCTAATTCCAAAATACTGCTCTCTCATTACCAAACATAACAGCTTACGCTTATATGGACAATCCATCGAAGAAATGGAACTACTCTACTACTTCTGAAATTCCCTCAAGAAAAACTGCTAAGCCAGAAGACCTCCTAATCCAAAGCTCTTCGAGAAACTCGGACTCCAAAGCAAACAGGAACACCCAACTGAACACAGCGACAACATCGAACAGATACACTTCATTAACTTGTCCCAAAGAAACATCTTCGGAGACATCCAAAGTCACTGTGTCTCATCACACAGCTACTATACCTTGATGTATCAAGATATCATGACTTACTTCTATCCAACCGACAGATCCAAATTCTAGCTCATCCAAATTTACACTTCAAAATGAACTCCGAACCTTAACAGGTTTCCTTCAGAGAACACTGAAATCCTTACACCATCGAAAGTCTACTCGAGACGGTATTAGGTCTACAGTCTCGACAGTTACACTTCCAACCTCAAATATACAAACTCCAACCATTGGTAGTTGTGTTACACACACCACCACCCTATCTACCTTTATAGCTCGTTGGAAAACCCGAACAGGTAACCCAACAAATAGGTAGAAATAAATATATAAATATATATATCAAAATTACAAATACGCCCTCTCAAGAAGAAAACACTTAAGAGCCTAGGTATTCACTCAACCTAACGCTCTGATACCACTGTGACGACCCCACTTCCTACGCCCAGGAAGTAGTATCGTTAATAAGAAAGAAAGAGGTGAGAAAATAGAAAAGATAGAGAAGAAGGAACAACAACATCAGAATCTTACAGCGGAACGAATAAAATATATTAATCACATAAGTATTTACATAATATATACATCAATCAGAGCTATACAGATAGTACATCACATACTAGACAGTTATAAACACCTGTCTAGTTAATACAACTCAATACACATTACATCACAGAGATACCACACAGCGGAACTATATATATATATATCTACAACGCTGAAGCCTCCTGCTCCATTGCTCCTCCAGAATGCGTCAAAGCTAAACCTGAATCCCTTGGCTACCCGTAAAAATTTGGGTACCCGAGAGTTTATGAAAAACAAAATAAACTTCGGGTCAGACATGGGTCTGGTATGAGTAACAGGTTAAAGTTGCTTAACTTTGAAAAAAATCCTTTGAAAACAAAAGGTATCACGTAAGACTTCCCACACATAAACATGGAAAAGTTTTTACCTTACGCTAACCAAAACATTTTATAGGAAATTCTGTGATATTATAATAGGTCTAGGGTTTTCAAGTAAATAGAAAATAGCCGAAATTGTTACATCTATTAAATTCCAGCTACTAGCCACAAAAGTGGGTAATACAATCAAAACCGTTGGCACTTATTGGATTATGGATTCCATACAATGGCAGGGCTACTGGGGTACCGCCCGTCACAGTACGTGGCCTAGATCACCGTACCGAGGATTACTCCCTTCATCCCCTGCAACACAAGGCCGGAACCATTCCTTACTGAACAGTCCCGAACAAGATACACCCCGCAGTTGTTTGCAACCAACTGCCCACAAAGCCGAATAAAAAGGGACATCTAGACAGGGGAATATCCTTGTCCTGCTTGGGCATGACCCACCTAGCCTTGCTGCACCTCCCCTGTTTTAGCCATTCCCGGTTGATGAGGCTTGAGGCTGCGATTACCTTTAAAGAACATATTTTCTTAGAATGCTCATCGCCCGCCTGACGATGTGTTGAAAGCATTCAATCCATACAAGTTCGTTCCGGGTTCGAACGAAACCGAAGGCATTATCTCGTTACACTCATTTTGGAATCACCCTCAGAGTTAACGACGATAACCCTTGCACTCTGAATCTTTATCTTCACTTCAGATTAACGACCTATCGTTAATTTGGAATCGATGTGGTTTTCGGATGTTCCTAATGCGGAAAACCCGATCCCGATCTCATCGAAATCCAAAACGTGTCTTTTAAGGCCAAGTAGTCTATTTAATCTTAACAGTTTAATTCAATATAATCAATATACACAGATGGATAATCATAATATCACAGTAAATAATCACAGATGATCTCATGAACAGATAATCAATATTATTATCCAAACAGATAACCAAATATTATCATATTTAAACAAGCATCCATGACACATAGATATAATTCATGCTAGATCACAATCAACAAATGAATTATCAATATCATTCATCCATAAGCAATGATTTTTAACCATACCATTGGTAATTAATTTAAAATGAATTAAATTAACTACTTCAATCTCTAATTAATTTAAAGTAAATTAAATTAATTACTCATCTATAAATCCTGCTTATACAATCGTTAATTAATTATAAATTTAATTAATTAACCATCCACTAAGAATTTATCTTGATTAATCACCATTGATTAATCATTTTCCAATTACATTATGTAATTAGTCTTTAATTAATTTTACAGATTAATTATACTTAACCATTTATAGTAATTAACATTTAATTTCTTCATTTATTCATTAAATATAATTACTTACATTTATCCTTAATTAATTACAATAATTAATCACTTCACTATTATTATTACTTAATTTACCCATTTCTAAATTCCATCATTAATTACATTAATTAATGATTTCTAATTATATTTAAAATTAATAACTTTATTCAGATTAATTACATTAAGTAATTAATCTTTAATTAAACACAATTATTAATCACCTTTGATTAATAACAATCCAGTAATTAACTACCCTTAATTACTTATTTAATAAATTAGTTGTCCCATAATTAATTATCTCCAAAATTTATCCCATAAATTACTTATTTAATAAATTACTTATTTAATAAATTAGTTGTCCCATAAAATCATTTAAACAAATTTTAACTTAATCTTGAGTATATTTTGAAGCCAATTTGTTATTTATTTAATATTAAATTTAATCAAATTTCTAAATTACAAAAATATTAGAATTAGAAAACATAACTTTATTTATTAAATTAAAAACAAAAATTAACTATTTACAATATATATATAAATATATACATACATTATAAATAGAGAACAAGTTAAATTAGCTTTTAAAAGACAAATTATCAGTTAAATATTTATTTAAAAGAAGATTATCAAAATTATTAACAAATATTATCAAATCAATTTAATTTTTAATGTAGATTATTAAATTGATATTGCCCCAAATTTCCGGGATGTCACACCGGCCTTGTGTTGGCAGAGATCCGGTTAGGTTCTCGGGGACGTCCTTCCAGAGGCGTTCTCATGTGGCAATGGGAAGTTCCTTGGCCTGACCATTTGTTGGAAATCCAAAGAAACAATTCGAGCCTTGTACGGTATTAGTTGTAGAACCTGCCATCTAATATGGTAGCTATAGCGGGCATAATATAATGGTACCTATGCTGGCTAAGATTTATATTCTACTTTCGAAATTGTTTTCTACACCATGCACTAATAATAATATCAAATGATTTGATTTTGCGTAGTAAGCATGTTTGACTATCATAAGAAGAAATCTCCTCCAAGTCTGCGTTTGCATTGTGTGTGTGGCGGGAGGTCTTATGGTAGTTTCATTTTCAAAAAGCATTGCGAATTTACTTTAAAATTCTCTTGTTGATCGTTTTTAAAGATAAACTGTTTTTGTTGCTCACACCAGTCCCATGACTGATCCGGAGTTTATTGTTTCTTTCCTAAACTCTGGGTGCTCATTATTTTCCACACGAGCAGCCTAGAGTTGGGTTTTTCAGATAGTTAGATATAGTGGATTATCTGGAGTTAGTTCAGTCTTTGGTTCGCACCTGTCTTGCTTATCTTTATGCATCATTATTGGGAGTTCGAGCTATTGCTGGATTGGTTTTTGGAGATGGAGTTTAGATTTGGAGTTCTTCGTTGAAGACTATCTTAGAGTTATTTGTTCCGCTGCTAGCATTATCTGTATTTCTTTTCCGCTGCTATTTTCTTGTATCTCTGATGTATATTGATATCATTGTATCATTCTGTTGCATCAGATATTGTATCAAAGCTGTATATCAATGTATTATTTTATTTTTATTTTTATTTTCGCCATGTTATTTACTTAATGTTGTTATAATCTCCGGCGAATCGGATTTGAACGGTCGAATCTACGGCATTCGAATACGATTTGAAGTATGGATGTCGATTTTCGAGCGGGCAAAATCCGAGTCGTCACACCAATACTAAATAAAACATTTCCTTTCGGAAATCATTTACTATAACAACAGTGTTATAGTCTACCATTTCCTTCTATTTCTCGAAAACGTCTATTTCAACAATGAATGTTGAAATCTATGGTTTCGAATCTTAACACATTTTGAAAACATCGTTAGACCGTTTTAATTTTATTTAAAACATCACATCCAAAACATTTTCTTTAACATATTATTCACTATTCAAAAACTTGAATATACTACGTTAACCAATTTCATCACTTCTATACATTTTATCTTAAAGGATTATTCACTGTCTAAAACGTGAATATAACTCCATAAATAAGTTATAACAATTTACTTATCAAAATAAGTCGTTTGCGGATTTATAAAACAATGTTTATAATTTCCATTTCTATTTATTTTATAACTACTTCCTTTATAAATCTCCTTTATTAACCTATTCAATTTATAACTCAATTATATAACAAAAGTTCATATTATAAGTTAAACACTTATAATTTATTTGTTTGCAAAAATCGTTTCTTTAAACTTCCCAAATTATAAATCTTATAACATATAAGATTCATTTATTTACCCAAATCTATTCTTCAAATAACTTTACAAATTTTACAAACCTACTGCTTATAAAATTCCATTTATAACTTCACCGTTTATAATTCTATAAATTTCATTTATTTATGAAATTCATTTACACTTCATTCTAACACTTATAAAAACTCGTTTTATAATTCCAATATTTTTAATTTACAAATATCTATTTATAACACTTATAAAAACTCATTTTATAATTTCAATATTTTTAATTTACAAATATCTATTTATAACACTTACAAAAACTCGTTTTATAATTCCAATATTTTTAATTTACAAATATTAGTTTTATAAACCTTTTATATAAATCAATTTATACTATTATTTAAAACGTCTTTAAACTCCTTTATATTTTCATCATTCTCTTTGATTTATAAAAGAATCAAATTTCATAAATCCTATTTTTAAAATTTTTATAATAAATTCAGAAATCCCAATTTAAACTATTTTATAAAATCATTAGCCCATACTTTCAAAAATCAACTTTTAACTATATTTCTCAAAAATCATAATTTTATAACATTAAAATTTATACGTTTATTTATTTAAAATGGATCAATTCCAAAAATATTTTATAACGTATACTTTCAAAATTCACTTTAAAAATCCTTTTTAAAATTCCAAAATTTGGCCTAATGATGCTACACACCAAATAGTCAATCATGACAACAACGACATCATATATCGATATGATAATCAATCAAATATCAAAATATCTGAAATCAAATAAATACTGTTGAGGAATCCAGTTGGATCCCTCCAACCTGTTTTCCTGCATCCAAAGTTGTTAGCACAATGCCAATTCCGTTCCAGTACGGAATTATCGCGGTATATAGGATTTAAAATATTATCTGCTTAATAGGCGGTGCAATAGGGTCTCATCCGCTATATACTACAAGAAATCAATTCCAAGTACATAAATAATACCGATTTCACTGTTTATGAAATATTCACGGTATATGTTTTTAATAAATAACATCCGCTTACTAACGGCGCATAATGTCTATTTTAACAATCAATAGATAACAATCATCATTCAAACATGCATTCAAGAATTTTAAATATAACCATTTAAAATAAAATCGAAAACGGTTCGATTGAGTGAGAAGTTCTCACCTTGATTTCAATTTTGTTTTAGCGATTTATTTCGAATAAAATTAAACGGACGTTTAATTTTACCCGAAATTCTCACTAACTCCAAACGACTCCAATCCAATTCCATAGCGTAGTGCTCGTCCATACGATTCCAAAGCAACTAGTTTCGCGCGTTTTCAACCTCGTATGAAAAAGATACGAATTTTTGAAGTTACACGATTTATATACTTATAAATTTACAACTTTTATTTTCAATTTTTAACCTACATGTAATCACAGCCTTTGATTTCCCTCCTCTGCAAATCTCCACCGTGCCTTTGCATCTTCTTCCCCACACGCTACTTCATCCCCAGTAACAACACGCGCACAAACCCATGAGCCATCAAGTTAGGGTTCCATTTTGCGACCACCACATCAACTTCCAGGACGATCAACGACCTTCATTTGGAAGCTCTAGCTCCCCTCTACCCATGCCTGAAACAAAGGCAAGCTCGGCCAGCCCCAGCTCGAGAATGACGAGCTCGAACGCGCATGATTTGAACCAAAATCGCGACCTCATCGATTCACTAAACACGATCATTACCGTATAGAATCGAAGCCCTCGTTTAGATCTTCAACTTTGTAGTTGATAGCATTCGAGGATTGTTGATAGATTAAGAGAGATTGAGGGAAGAAAATTAGAAGATTCTGGCCATTGATAAAGATAATGGCGGCTGAAGGAGATGAATTAGGGTTTGGATAAATTTGTGAAGATAGGGTGCTTTTATAGAAATTTCTCGAATTACTATTCATCCCGGAATTTCCGAACTCCAAAAGAAGCATGTTGGTTGGCGTTTCTAAGGTTTACCCCACATTTCGAACACAATGGAATATGTTTCGGGAGCTAATTCGGTCATCTGTACGAGTTATGGCAATAAACGTTCAATTTAAAATTAAACCGATTAAACGATTTTCTAGGCGTTTTAGCTTGCACCGGACAAACGGTAAATCCAATTGACACAAAATTTGAAACCATACAATAATATCACATTACGGATCCGATGAAACTAGTTTCGTCGAAATCCGAGAGTGTTTGAAAAATGGCTATTTTAACTCGCTAAATTAATATTAAAAACTATTTCGATGCGTTTCGAGCTGCCACGATCAAACGATAACTCCGACTGCTACGAAAATTGAAATCCGATAATAACAAACTATTACAGATCCAATGGAACTAGTTTCGTCCAATTCTGAGACTGTTCTAAAAATGGCTAATTTCACTAGTCGATTAAATATTAAAATATTCTATTTTCACAAATTAACTTTTTATTTGATTTTTAAAAGTTCTATAACACCATTCTAACTCCAATATGATAAAATAAAATTTTAAAAATCATTTTCAATCATATTTAACTCAATTTTCAATTATTTCCATAATTTAACATATTAAATTATCGATTTAATTAATCAATTAAATCCAATTATTCGAAATAAAACTTATTCGACTCATAAATTCACTTATTAATATTTAAAATTAATTAAACATACAAATTTTAATTAATTAAAATTCTAGGTCGTTACAGTGAATTCTATACTAAAAGGGAACTTGTAGAGTGATAACAGATAATCTAAATATAACAACAGACATATATCATCAATAACAATATAATATAAACAACAGGATATGGTGTCATATCCCACATGTGAACGGTTACTAATAATAACATATATAACAATTTAAATAACTACAGCAACATATTTCAATTGTCATTTCAATTAAAATCAAATTTAATAAATAAAAGAACGTTAATTATGAGTGATTGCTCACCATTCGAGGCTAGATAGATTTGACAAAGAAACGAGCTATGAATCCATACACAAATTTCAAAGCAAACCACGATTGAACACAAATTCAATGATCAAAGTTGAAAATGAGGAATCGATGAGAAAATCAATCAGTTTAATATATACAGAAAATATATATATATATTATTTTATAAAAATCAATATTTTAATTTCAGAAAAATATTAAAATAATATGTATATACATACAATTAAATCACTATCCTTAAAACACATACTTTTAAAATATTATAACCAAAATCTTATATATATATATATTCAAACTATATATTATATAGTATATATGCAGACCCATATTTTAATAAATATATGTAGTGCGAATATACATATATGCATAACAAAAGAAGAGAAAGCTTTATATTCAATATACAAATATGCATAGATATTAGAGCTACATACTTTACTGTATCCTAAACATATACTATATGTATATAATATGGGAAAAATCTAAACACGTTATATGTAGCAACAATTTAAAATAAAATAGAAGAATCAAAACAGCCTAAAATTCACATACTTATGAATATATAAGTTGATGATATAAATCTCATATACCATAACAGACGTGGTATATAACTCTTTAATATAAATACTCTAAGCAAATTTTTAGTACAGATATAAATAACTCATAGATTTATGCACATAGGCTTTTACATAAATGGATAATGAATGATATAAACTTATATAGTATATGCAAACTATATATATACTATATCAATACCAAAATATGCTATAATACAACCTATCATAAAATGCAAATATTTGAAACACAAATATAGTAAAATTATATACTTTGAAACAGCTTTAGATACATATATGTTGTATATATCCTGAAACCACCTACAAAATATATAACACAAAAATCATAAAAATCTTCAGATCTGACTTAAATAAAATCAAGTAACTCATTTTATTAAAGCATATATCCATTAACTGATCCAATACCAACTTCTAAAATTTATATACTTTAAAACAATAGTTTAAAGCATAGATTGACAGAGAAATATATATACATAAACCCATTATAATTTTACACATACCTCTCTATATATACACACACACAATGTAACATCCCGCCTTTTCACAGGCTTGAAATCGATACACGTGCCAATTCAAACCATACGGAGGGGCGGATTGCTATGGGGTAAATAAGAAAAAGAAGGAAGAAATAAAACAAAACAGAATCTTGCAGCCGAACGATAAAATATAATAATCAAATATATAGTTCATGAAATTGCTTTACAAAAAAATTCGATTTTCTTTACTTATACAATACAATATCAGAGTATACATGCCAGATAATAATAATTAATGCAGCGGAATCAAAATGGTGTGGTGGAATAATATAGTAGATAATAGTATTACAAATCTTCGTCTTCGTCCCCCAGAGTAAAATCTTCAAATCCTGAAACGTTCCGACTGACCCGAGCGAATTGAAAAGACAAAACACTCGAGTCAGAACTAAAAGATCTTACGTAAGTTAAATCAACAAAAATAAATATGAGTGCAGTAACTCAAGAGATGCTTGGATTTACATCTCTTAAGGATCCGTTAAACTATTCACTATGTAGTATATTTCGCTATTATAATAGTGTCTAATTGTGAAATAAACTTACTTTTAAAAGCGTTAAGGAGTTACCCAATCTCCCCCTTAACACAATAATAGTCCCAGTAGTCCATCCAATATCATAGTCCCTCCTGATCGGGAAGCCACCAAAGGATACCACACGGGCTACGCGAGAAAACCAAACTCGTACAAGACGCGATAGGGTAGGTGACACGGCACAACTAGGCAATGCCAGGGTAGATATACCAATTATGCTTCCGGGTCGGTGGTAACGCGTAGCCGCAGCTACCACCCACCTCGAGCCACACCCCCAAATAAAAAAAATTCAAAAGTGGCCACCGAATCAATCCAAAAGTCAAAGTATAATATCAAAGGGATGTGTCCGATCAAAGGTGCTACCTCAATTAACCCATCAATCGCTCATGTTTTAACCACCTTATGTCAACTCATGGGAGTTGGGTCCATGTATTTACCTCAAAGGAAACACCGCCACCATCCTACTTCATTCTGGAATCTCCACTGCGTACACGGTTGTTAAAGTGGTTTTCGAAGTTGGCAGAGAGTATGACAACTTCCGATCCCGGTCTCTTCTACAACCAATCGTTATTATAACACCGCGGTCATTTTAAAATAATTATACTTTAAAACCAGAATATAATATCCATTTCAAAACCATATAAATACGATATCATTTCTATTTTTAAAAACCCCAAATCATTATGATATCATTTTTTTCTTATTTTAAATATATCTTTTGTTTCAAAACATAATACTTCCAAATATATATACCTTAAACCCCATAGCTTTGAAACAAATTTTCTAATACTTAAATGTTTTAAATATTTAACCACATTATATAATAAAATAGCTTTTGAATTTCACAAATAAATTCCAAATATAGGTTTAATTTACCAAATAAACCATTTCAATTTCCATATATTTCAAAGCTTAAATTTTCCCACCATTTCAAAACTTATTCTTTGATAATTTCATATACATCAATTCCAACTACTATTATTTAGATTTGAAACATTACTAAATAAATCAAATATCGTTTTAGTAAAACTTTTGGACTTCAAATAACTGGATACTCTTCCAATTAAATTAACTTGATATATTCAATTTAATAAATTTGATAATCATTTAAATCCTTTAAATAAAAAAAATCAAGTTATAAAATCCTACCTCTTAAATCTAAATTTATTTACATTCCAAAACCAATTTATTCAAGAACAATTCTTAAATAATTCAATTCAACTCAATTTCATATTTATCTTCCAACTTTAAATTTTATTTGAGTCATTATAAATTCTATATATATAATACCTTAAATAGGTACTTACCCATATAGTATAAACCATCAAACTCCATTATTAAACTCATTTTTATTAAACAATTTTATACATAGCTTAAATTCAAGAATTTAACTATATATATATCTATAAAATAATGTTTATATAACATCAAAATTTGTGTTTAATAAACCGTATATTCCTTTCTAAAACCACAGAAAATCACTTCAAAATATTTCTATATATAGACCGCGGTGCCTATATATAATTTTCTATCCTATGGTCAAGTGATACATATATTTATTATTTCAATCCGCAATTTAAAAATAAAAATTACGATTAAATATCATTTCAAACCGCAATCCCGAATGAGATGAAAATGCATAATAACTTGCGGTTTATAATAATATAAAATACAGCATTCATTCATCCAATATCAACCATCAACCATTTTTCGCAATCGTCATCAAATTCAACAATAGCATCAATATAGAACGGAAAACAAACAAAAGGTATTAAATAGCAGTTTAATTCAATAATAACTATTTAATGGTAGTTTGTTATGCAAAATAAATTAACTAATAATTTAACTATAAGTTTATATGCATTAGTGAATTAAATAACAAGTTAATTGAATAAATGCAAATTAACTGAGATAATGATGAAATATATGCCAAACCGCTATAAATGAATTTCAAATCACATCATAAATAAATTTAACAAACATAAGAAATCTTAGAAGTTGTGAGTGAGTTAAAACACTCACCTTTTGAATTTAAATTGAATTCAAATCCAATTTAAACCCAAAAATTCAATAGCGTCAGAATCTGTCCAAACTAGTGTCAAAGTCTCCGGAATTTAAATACTATCCTAACGCAAAAAACCGCGCGTAAATTCGAGGAAGTAAGAGAAAGTTACATCATTTAGAAGTTATACGATTTAATTTAAAAAAATAAAAATAAAATAAACAAACATACCACCCTAATTACACGTTATCTCCCTCCTTAACACGCAAATTGCTAAGGCCGCCGAACTAACCCATCACACGCTGAAGATCGAACTTTGACCATACCTTTCCCTCGCCTGAGACGCCCATCGACCAAGCCACGCCCATCATTGAACTCGCATACCTCGGCCGTACGTCCCCACGCCAATGCGGCCCCCATCTGCCGCCGCCGCCTCAATTTAGGTTTGCCGAAACCCTAAAACCCCAATTCCAGCCGCCACAGGCCATGCTAGGTCACGAAACCACTACCTTTCGACTTCTCTTGATGTTTGCTCCAATACCCATCTTTCAATTTCCCCGATTGAAGCCTAAATCGAAAAGCCCCAAATCACGCGTAGGGTTTCGAATTTTACAAGGTTTGACCGCTATTTCTGGTTGACTCGAGCGTCCATTGCAAAAACAGAAGCTACACGTAGATTTGTATCTATGAAATCTTCGATATATATTTTTTTCAAATTTTTCTGAGGAGTTTGAATTTTCATTTGATCTTTTTGAATTTGCAATTGGATCTAGCGTTTGTTTGTCTACCATTGAGGAGGAGAGTAAGAATTGTACATACAGACAGATGGAAAATAGGGAGGCTGGGGTTTATAGCAGTATATTTATAGGCAAAGTCGAAATTAGAATGGGTGGGCTAAATTAATATACGCGTTAAACGATGTATGGCCCGAAAAGCCCGTTTCGACTCCGGAACGAAATTGGGTCAACCCATATATCAAAATAGATATTTTAAAATATTTTAAACGCAATGGAAAAGGTTTCAGGTTCAAATTGCATCGTATGATGAAGTTATGCTAAAAAATATATTTTTAAATCAATTTCAAAATAATTTCAATTTCATTGATTTCTGGGCATTCCGAGTCCGTATGATCAAATGACAAGTCCGATCGCTAGGAAACTTGAAATCCTACAATAATTCACTGATACGGATCCGATGAAACGGGTTTCGTCGAAATCCGAGTCAGTGGCCAAAATGGCTATTTTTCCACTAATTAAATAAATTAGTAATTAATTAATTAAATCCAAATTTTAAATTTCAATTCTATAATTGACAATTTTATCACCTGTATACTTCTTAATCATTTAAAAAAATTAAAAAGTTTAGATGTAAATTAAAAGTTGATAAATCTATCAATTGTAGTGTTAATTTCTCCGCTTCATTATATTTATTACTTTATATACTAAAATAACATTTAACTCATCAATGTAATACCAAACTTCATTTTAAATCCAATTGATTTCCAAATCAAAGTTTATACATATTTCAAACAACTTATTATAATTACTCTCAGAACATTGGTTTTATTAAATGACCATTTATTAATATTTAATTTCCTTAAATTAATCCAATGCTTACATTTTTTTCATATTTTCAATGTGTAGCTACGTAACGTCTTCATTAATTCCATTGATTTGCATTAACTCCATTCCATAAATCTACATCCAATTTCTACCTTTAAATAAGTTTACGTTTCTATTAATTTCCATTCACACTTCCGTTATTTTATATTAAAATTATTAAAGTAACGTTTATCATCAACACAACATTATGAATACTTATCAACCTGCATCATCCTTATTACATTAATTTACGTTTTATCCCATTACAAATTTATGCGCACATTAATTCATTCATATTTACATCCACTTCCGTATATAAATTTTTGAACCAAGTTTTAACATTTACATTTCTTTCTTACTTTAATTAATTACCAAATATTCCTATCTACACTCAATTATAACTTTGCAATCTTAACAAATCCATAAATTGTCAATTGCCTAATATATGCATTGATTACTATTAAATGTTCTCCATAAATTTATTTACTTGGTTTCAAACTTTTTATTCATCAATTACTGCCCTATAAATAAACTTACGTTTCTATTCAATTTACATTATTTCCAATTAATTGCAATATCAATTTTAAATTGTTAATTTTAATTTCAATTGCTATACCTAATTTCTAACATTCCTTCCAATATAACTTATAAGATTTTTTTTTCTTTCTAAATTAAATTTAAAAATCTTATTAATTTAATTCATTTTAAAAATCGAATTTTTACGGGTCGTTACACGCAGAGAAACACGGCAAGGACAAATGTGGAGGATGGCACGACACATGAGAAGATGGGTAGGCAGAGAAGGTGTTGGTGGTTAAGGCCGAGCTAAACAAGAGGAAGCAAGGCAAAACAAAGGAAATTCAATAGAAAAGTGAAGAGAAAAGTAGAAAAAAAGAAGCCTTTACCTATTCTTCTCAGATCTGAAAATAGGCATGAGAAATGAAATGAGAAAGAAGTCTTTTTCACGTGAAAATGTGATATAGGCGGCTAGGGTTAAGGAATGTACGGCAAAATTTGTGGAGAAGTTATGGTAGGAAATCAAAGGGGTGGAAAGATATAAAGGCAAGAAATCAAACGTAACATATGCCTATAATTAAAATGGGTAAGGTATCTTAATTGATGCGTTTCCTATATATTAAAGAAATATGTATACAAAAAGCTTCACTAAACAAATAAATACAATAACATTTAATAAATACATTTCAAAAGATATGCCCTTTAAGGCAATAACGTATATCTATTTGAAATTTCTTTCCAAGAAATAAATAAGGAATCAAACACTTAACCATTTAGTTAATAAATGATTGTCTAAATAGAAAAATAAGGTAGAGATAGATATTATGAAAAATAAAAAATAGTTTTAGGGAAAGTAGAAAATAAATAAAGAAAATACGCTATTTAATGGAAACTAGAATTAAAAATTGTAAATAAAATTCAACTGACTTTGGAAAATTTCAACAACACTTCTAAACAAATAAATATCAAGTAAATAAAATAAATGCTGAACAAAATAAAGTGTAAATGAAAATAAAATAAGGTCTTACGAAAATAAAAAATAAATAAAGAATTACTTTAATTAATTGAAACTAGAAATTAAAAATTATAAACAAAATACGACTGACATTGGAAAATTTCAATTACACTTTTAAAAATGTTTTTAAAACTAAAATATATACATCACATGTCATGTTGCACATGTAAACAAAAATTAGAACATGACATGACAAACAAAATATTATTTACATAAAAATGAAATAAACAATTTTGTTAAATACAACAAATTACATCCAATAGTGTAAAAAGCATAACTTTCACAATGTAAATCAGATTTCAACGAAACGAAAAGAAGTATCCTTAGAATTTTATTTACTTTTAGAAAAAATAAGAGAAAATTTCAAAATTTCAAAAATTAATTTTTTTAAAAATTAAAGTCAAAGTTTGACCATATTGACCAAAATTCACCTTTTTGGAAAATATTCTGTTTATTCATGTTTGGAATCCTAATTCACATCAAAATCAAAATTTATATTTAAAATAAAAAAATATCTATTTTAATAAATAAAATAAAGTTTTTAAATCAAAATTCAATTCAAAATAATTAAAATATATAATTGACATAGTCACAAAATACAGGGTTGTTACACTCTCCCCCACTCAAAACTTTTCATCCCCGAAAAAGAATGAGGTATAGGAAAACATAGAAAAGATAAAAATGGAATAAGATTAAGACAAGATGACAAGAAGGTTGAAATTATATCTGATAACGGTGGTTATGGGTAAATTTATCAAGGTGGAGAATATGAATAGCTAGAAGGGAAAATAGAAGAATAGGAATATCTAGGAAGGAAAATAGGTTGAAAGACAAGGATGAACCATTATTTTAAAACTATGTAATTTCAATTAGAATTTTTAATATTTAAAACAATTTAAACAATTTATAATATGATGAATAGTCATGTTCAAATTTGTTAATTTGAAGTAAACAATATTTAAAACATTTTAATTTATTTAGAAAGGTAAAATAAATGATCAAAATATCCTTTATATAATACTTTATCGAAATACTTTTATAACTCGATGTCTTAACAAGTTTATCCTCATTCCTGTAGGCTCTGGGTATGCGTTGGTCAAGCGCAAAGCTAGAATTCTCCAGGTACTTAGTAGACTTGTTTCAACACCAAGTGAAAATACTGGAAAAACTAAAAAAATGAATATGGAAAGTACAATCCAAACATAACAACCAAAACCTTTCCTAACCATGGATCACGGATACACAATGGTTACGCCTGGATCCCTTAGGAAACAATCCATATCCATAAGCTTTCGCAGCCCTGCGAATTACGCCATGATGACTAGTAGACCGCAGATACACAATGGTTACGCCTGGATCCCCCAGGAAACAATCCATATCCATAAGCTTTCTCAGCCCTATGGATTTCGCTACTAATACGACCTACATAGAGTGCAGGATACACAATGGTTACGCCTGGATCCCCCAAGGAATAATCCGTACCCCTAGGCCATCTCAGCCAGGCGAATTGCGCTATGTAGTCATGCTCAAAAGACCATGGGTTACGCCATGGTAGGGCACTCGAGTATCACATCCGAAAAACTAAAACCAGAGAGAATAATATCGATAGAATGAATCCACAATGTGGCCATAGAGCGGATATCAAGCAGAAGGCACTTCCCCTTTAGTTCGTAAATATATATATATATATATATCATATAGTACCTTTTCAAATACTTTCAAATACTCTACTTATATAAGGTCCATTATATATAAGATTTTATTTTAAATCGAATACTTTCCAAAATAAATAGTATATCAAATCACTTCATACTTATACAAATCAAATTTTTATATAAGTTCGATAACTTCCAAATCAAGTATTTAGTAACACATGGTTCTCAAATTTCAATTTATTTCAATATCAATTCAAATTCAAAATCATATATGATTTTACCAAATCATTTCTTCTAAATTAAATATCTTCAATTTCAAAATTTCCAAAAATAATAGGTTTAGAAAATAATCCAAATTTCCAAATCAACATAATTTCCGTCAAACATATTCATTTCCAAAAATCATCATATAAATACTGGGTTTTAAATTCCAATCTATTTTCGAAACCAAATATTTTCTCAAAATTGATTATACCCAAAATGGTTACTAAGTTTAAAACCATCCCTTTTAAAACCTTCAAACTATTTATTTCTATATGAAAAATCGAATTTACCATTGGAAAGATTATTATTCTATATATATATATATATACTTGATTCAAAACTTTTCAAATCTATATTTCATACTAGTTAATTCAAAATAGTCTTATTTATTTTACTCAACAAACAGTTTCAAACTTATATAAATCATATTACTTTGTACTTTAATCATACAAAACTAAACTTATATTGTAACGACCCGTATTTTACGTGTCGATATATCGTAGAATTTACAGGTCGTTAGTGTTATGTTATCCCTAGCCTAAGTCGTATGGGAGGTTAACTCGTGTGTTGTTTGGGTTGTAAGGAAGATATCTCGTGTAGGCAACTTAAGCTTAGGTCATGTGAGAGTAGGTCGAGTGGAGCGACCTATAGGTATGGACGAGTTAGCGTGTTAGTGCTAACGAGTTAAGGCTTAAGGAATTGCGAGCTAACGTGTTAAGTGTTGAGTCGTGTTCGAGTTAATAGGGTTTTAAGTCGTTAACGAGTTATAAGAGTTAGTGAGTTAGTGTGCTACGACTTAGTGGTTTGGGATGAGTTAAGGGCTATCGACTTAAGGTTTTGACCGACTTAGGGGCTAGCGAGTTAGTGTGTGAGCGAGTTAGGTGGAGCAGCGGCTTACGAGTTAAGTCGTTGGCAACTTAAGGTGTTAGGTCGTTAAGAAGTTAAGTTGCGGCATCGTGGATCTGCATTCATATTAAGTCGCGCAGCTTTAGGACCGTTAGATCGTGTGTGCGACTTAGTTGCTCGCTGTGTCGTAAGTCGTAACTCGTTTACGAGTTAGCGGATCTGCGTTCTTTTTAGGTCATAGGGATTGTGAGCCGTTGGATCTTATAAGTTGTAGAGGGGCTTTGGAGTTAGGTCGTTAACGACCTAGTTAACCCGAGTTTTGGTTGAGTCGTTGGTACGAGTTAAGGCCTTAGGTCGCCTAAGAGTTAGGTCGGCACATGCTAAGTCGTTAGCGACTTAATGATAGGTCGTAACTCGTGTTGCCTGTTAGGTCGTGAGCCTATTAGCGTTAGGTCGTGACATTTATAAGTCGTTTCCCAGTTGAGTCGTTGGGTTTGATAAGTCGTAAGCCGTTGAGTCGTTAGGTCGTGAGTCGTAACATGTTAGGTCGGCAACGACCTAAGACCGAGCGCGAGTTATGGACTGAGCGACCTAAGGGAGGGGGGGCGATTCAGCCTATAAATACGTGACCACTTGTGCACTTTTTGGCACCGGATTTTGAAGCAACGAAGTGCTGCCATTTTGAGAGCTCGACTACAACATTTCTTCATCTCCTTTTCTCCATTCCAATCTAGTTCTAACATCCATCCAAGATCGAAGATTCAAGGGCCAAAGTTGAAGATCTTCATCCGTTCGAGTGAGATTTCATCGATTGAAGCGAGATTTTTCCGGATCAAGCTTGGGTATTTGCTGTCCAGATCTGAAGTGGGTTTCTTTTGAAGTGTTTGGGTGATTCGGTGAGTGGTAGTTATCTCTCACGCGGACCCGAAGGAGTATATTGGATTGGTGGCTTGTTTGAGTGTTAAAGTTAGAGATTTCATGCATTTTTCTTAGTTCCAAGACTAGATTCATTACTTTTGAAGATGTTTATCTATGCAAGTTCAATTAACAAGTTATAGAGACAAAACCCATGTTTTATATTTGATAGATCTATGCTAAAATCTATGATTTCATATATGTTAGACTTATGCTCATTTATTTACGAAATTGCCATTATAGTTGATATTGCTTGATTAGATCTTGTTTGGATGCTTGATTGTTTGGATGTATGATTGATTTGATTGTCTCGAGTTAGCTTGTAGTTGATTTGGGACAAGATGGTTGAAGATGATTCAAAAGCTAAGTGGAAAGGCTCTTGAATGGTGAAAGCTGCTGTGGCATATGAAGCGGATGATGAAGCTCATATGGATGGGTTCGAGGACTTTTCTATAGTTAGAGGAAGCAAAGTATGATGACGAAATGGACTTTGCCATGATATGTTAAGGCGAAGTATGATGATGAGATGGACTTTGCTAAGATGCGTTGGAGCAAAGCATGATGTGGAAGCCTTGGTTTAATCCAGACGGGATCATCCCAAGCAAGTTGATTACTCGATGATGCGGTACGAGTTGGTGGATAATGGTGGCTCGAGAGGTGCTTGAGCTATAATGGGAATAGTCGTCGAGGAGGATGACTAGAAGGCTGAGATCTTATCGTTATTGAAGGTTCTAGCAAGCTCAAAGCAAGAGTACGTTGGGTAGATCCGTTATACCCAGGCGCGGGTCATGATGACGTGCTAGTACTCTGGGTAGATTCGTTATACCTAGGCACGGGTCACGAGGACGTGCAGAGTTATGTGTAGAACCGGGGTTGCCATTAGCCCTTGACGGATGTTTGAAAGATGAGTTGGTCATTCAATTAACGATAAAATCAAGGCAATGATAACAGTGATAGCCGGAGTCATGGATGTTTGGTTGTATCATCATTCGGTCTCAAGAGCGGTGTTTTCTAGGTGCTTATCTGATCTTGGTTTAGGCCTTGGGGGTTTGTATTTGGAAAACATCGACATTGACTCGAGTGATTATTGCTTTACTTTAATTATCTGCTTTGCTATGCTTGCTTCTCCTTAGTGTGTGTCTGGGGGCTATCACTGTAGAAAGAGGTGGAGTGGGATGATTTGGGTTCCTATTCCTTTTATCCCTTATGCTCTTTTGGTATGTTTGATAGTTGATTTACTGCTCACTAAGACTCTGTCTGACTCAAGGTTTTATGTCTCCTCTTATTACCTTGGGCTGTTCATCCATGTTTGGGATGGGCAGACTAGGTGACAGGTGACAGGTGCTGATCTTAGTGGCTCACGCTAATGATGACGAAGACGAGCAGGAGGCTTTGCATATTATTTTCATATTCTATGTACTGGATATTCCGCTGTTTGTTGATTACTCTGAGTGCTATGTAGTGAGGCTTCTTGTATTCATGATTTAGACCATGTATAAAGCTATTATGATTAGATGATGATATTCTGTTCTATGGGAGCTTCACTATATTATATTTCTCTATTGTATTTTATCCATGCGCTGTGAGTTTTACGATAGAGTCTGCGATGTTTATTCTACCCTTGACTATCGTCCATGGCTGCCTGGCACACTTTCAGCGCATTATTTCCTTGTTTTGGTGCGGGAGTCATGGGCGGTCGTCACATTTGGTATCAGAGCCAGGTTAATCGATTTTAGCCAACGCTCGCTGACGTGACTACGTATGAGAGGCGTAATTGTATTTTGATGAATGATTACTATATATAATATAGTAGTTTAGAAGGATTTGAACTCCTTATGCAGTTGTTTCTCAAGGTGTTCTAAGTCATTCCTTTTTGTAGATATTAAGGATGAGTCGAAGACGGAGACCAGCTGCAAGGGAAGGCCGTGCCGCTGAAGGAGTTGCTAATTATGGAGCTATGTTTGAAGCTATGATGACTTCTATCATGAGAAGGATACCAGCTCCAGGGCCATCTGTAGATGTTGGAGTTCAAGTTCAAGCTCCAAGATCGGTGGATTTTGCTAAGTTGTGTAAGGACTATACTGCTCTTGGAGGAAAGGTTTTCTTAGGGACGGAATCGACCATTGAAGTGCAGAGATGGATGGATGCTTGTAGGAGGATCTTTGGAGATTTAGGAATTGAGGATGCAACTAAGAGGAAGCTTGCATCGAGACAGCTTCAAGGGAGAGCTGCTGATTGGTGGAATTCTATCACCATAGACACTCTAGAAGAAGAGATTACTTGGGAGCAATTCCAAGTTAGATTTGAAGCCAAGTTTATCTCTACAGCTCAGAAGTCTGTTTTGTTTAAAAAGTTTGTTGAGCTCAAGCAAGGTGGGAGATCGGTTCTTGAGTACGTTTCTGAGTTTGAGGCCTTGTCCAAGTATGCTCGGTCGTATATTGAATCTTCTTATCAGAAGAATGAGAAGTTTGTGATAGGCTTGGACAGTTATCTTGGAAGGCAGTTGGTGGATCATCTGGACGATCCATTTGAGAAGCTGGTGGAGAAAGCTCTCAGGCACGAGAGTTTGTTTCCTAAGGAAGTATCTGTTGTTGCTGTGACCAAGGAGGAGTCTAAACCACAGCAGGGTGGAAACAAGAAGAGGAAGCAGCAACAGCAGAAGGGTAAGGATGGTCAGAAGAAGCTGAAGGGGGAAAAGACCTGCTATAATTGTCGGCAGAAGGGCCATCTCTCCAAGGATTGCAAGAATCCGAAGGTGTTGTTGAAGTGCTACAACTGTGATAAGCCGGGGCACATTAAGAAGAACTGTCCGGAACCGATAAAGGACAGGCAGGTTGTGCGAGCTTATGCTTTGGGGGCTGTCCCGTCATCTTCAAAAGCTCCTACTGCTGAAGAGAAGGGGAAGAGTGTGGTGGTTCAAGGTACTCTTTCTATTTGTAATGTTCCAGTTAGAGTGTTGTTTGATACTGGAGCGTCGCATTCTTTTGTTTGTGATGATTTGGTAGGCCGGTTAGGTTTGAAACCGGATATTGTTGATAGGCCATTGGTAGTGACAAATCTAGTTGGGGGTTCGTCATGTCTGTGTATGATGTGCCATGGTCTAGTTGTGTCGAGTCATGATTGCTCGTTTGTTTGTGATTGCTTTGTTCTGAACTTTGCGGGGTTCGGAATTATTTTGGGTATGGACTGGCTTAGGAAGTATGCGGCAAGGATTGATTGTGAGAGGCTGGAGGTGACAGTCGGGAATGTGGAAGGGCGAAAGGTTGTGATACGATGTAAGCATGAGGAAGGCGTCTTCATAAGCTTCATGTATTCGCTGGTTGTTCCACGGGATGGACTGTCATCGGTGCCAATCGTGAATGGATTCGAGGATGTCTTTGACGAGGTCAAAGGGTTACCGCCGCATAGACAGATCGAGTTTCGTATTGATCTAGTTGAGGGAGCCAGACCCGTTGTGATGCCTCTTAGGCGGATGGCGCCGAGGGAACAGCAAGAGTTGAAGGTGCAAGTTGATGACCTTTTACGGAAAGGATTCATTCGGCGTAGTGTGTCCGAATAGGGTGCACCAGTTGTGTTCGCAACCAAAGCGGATGGATCGTTGAGGTTGTGTGTTGATTATCGTGAGCTGAATAAGGTGACTAAGAAGAACAAGTATCCATTGCCGAGAATAGATGACTTGTTTGATCAGCTTCACGAGGCTAAGGTGTTTTCTCAGATGGATTTGGCAACGGGATTTCACCAGTTAAGGGTGGCGAAGGATAGTGTGCCGAAGACTGCTTTCAGGACACCATCAGGTTTTTATGAGTGGCTGGTAATGCCGTTTGGATTAACTAACGCACCAGCATATTTTGTGGATCTTATGAATAGAGTGTTCAGAGATCAGTTGAATAAGTTCGTGCTTGTGTTCGTGGATGATATTCTGATTTACTCCAGAACTGAAGAAGAGCACAAGACGCACTTGAGGATTGTTTTGGAAATCTTGCGGAAACATCAGCTGAAGGCTAAGTTTTCGAAGTGTCACTTCTGGAAGAGTGAAGTGAGATTCTTAGGCCATGTTATCTCTGGAAATGGGATAGCAGTTGATCCCGCTAAGGTGGCAGCAATCCAGGATTGGGTTGGACCTAAGAATGCATCTGATGTGAGAAGTTTTCTTGGATTAGCAGGATATTATCGTCGGTTTATCAAAGACTTTTCCAAGATAGCTGCACCATTGACAGGATTGACGAAGAAGAACCAAGTGTTCAGTTGGGATGCTAAGTGTGAACAAGCTTTCGTAATCCTGAAAAAGCGACTGACAAGTGCTCCTGTTTTGACCATTCCTAGTGGGAATGATGAGATGGTGGTTTACACCGATGCATGTGGTACTGGACTTGGAGCAGTGCTAATGCAGAAAGATAAAGTTGTTGCGTATGCTAGTCGACAACTGAAGCCGCATGAAAGGAATTATCCGACACATGATTTGGAGTTAGCGACGATTGTATTTGCTTTGAAGATGTGGAGACATTATCTTTTGGGAGTTCGATTCGAGTTGTTTACGGATCATAAGTCGTTGAAGTATCTGTTTTCCCAAAAGGATTTGAATCTTCGGCAGCAACGGTGGCTAGAGTTCTTAGCATCGTATGATTTTGGTATAGCTTATACTTCGGGAAAAGGGAACGCAGTAGCTGATGCGTTGAGTCGAAGACATGCAGGATTGGGAGCCATGTTTTTGGAATGGAAGAGTCTCGAGTATTTGGCTGGATTTGACTTCAGGCCTAGATGTGAATTGGAACCTGAAATGTTGGCAAACTTATCGATAAGACCTACTCTTGTGGAAAGGATTGGCGAGAGCCAAAAGCGAGATGATAAGCTTGTTAAGATTATCCGTGACTTGGAATTTGGATTGGAACTAGGGAAGGATAAAGGATTCGAAGTCGATCGAGAGGGTTGGCTTCGGAAGCAAGGACGACTAGTTGTTCCCGATGTAGATGGATTAAGAGATGAAGTTCTTAGAGAAAGTCATCACTCGAAGTTGACAATTCATCCAGGTGGAAATAAGATGTATCGGGATATGAAGAGAACCTATTATTGGGAAGGCATGAAGAAGGATGTTGGAAATTTTATTTCCAAGTGTATGAACTGCCAGTTGGTGAAAGCTGAGCAGAAAAAGCCCAGTGGATTACTTCAGCCATTAGAAGTTCCTACATGGAAGTGGGAGCAGATATCGATGGATTTTATCGATGGTCTACTTAGAACCAGAGCAGGGAATGAGGGGATTTGGGTCATAGTAGATCGTTTGACCAAGAGTGCAAGATTCATTCCTGTTCGATCGACTAGGACTGCATCGAAGTTGGCTGAGTTGTATGTTAAGTGGATAGTTCGATTCCATGGTGTTCCGAAGAATATAGTGAGCGACCGAGATCCTTTGTTCACTAGTGGATTTTGGAAGAGCTTCCAGGAAGTTTTGGGAACTAAGTTGTGTTTGAGTACAGCTTATCATCCCCAAACAGATGGTCAGACTGAGAGAGTCAACCGAGTTTTGGAAGATCTTCTCAGAGCTTGTGTTTTGGATTTCGGAGGATCGTGGGAAGATCATCTTCATTTGGTGGAGTTTGCGTACAATAACAGTTACCAGTCAAGCATTGGTATGGCACCGTATGAAGCGCTGTATGGAAGACCGTGTAACTCTCCAACATGTTGGTTGGAAACTGGAGAAAAGCTGATACTTGGGCCAGAGATGATTCGACAGACTTCAGATTGTATAGGGATCATTCGGCAACGAATGAAGGCAGCCCAAGATCGTCAGAAAAGTTATGCCGATAAGCGTCGTAAAGATTTGGAGTTCGACGTAGGTGATATGGTTTTTGTGAAGATTTCTCCTCTGAAGAATGTTATTCGATTCGGGAAGAAAGGAAAGTTGACTCCAAGGTTTGTTGGACCATTCCAGATCATCGAGCGAATTGGAAAGCTCGCTTATAGATTGGAGTTATCGGAAAAGATGTCGGGTGTGCACAATGTTTTTCATGTATCATATCTACGAAAGTATGTGCACGACTCGAATATAGTGGTTTCTGCTGATAGCTGTGAAGATTTGGAGGTTGATCCAGTGGTTACGAGACCTCGTAAGCCGCTCCGTGTTGTTGAAACCAATACGAAACAGCTTAGGAGGAAGACGATTACGTTGCTCAAGATACAATGGAGTGATGATGTTAACGACTGTATGTGGGAGGAGGAAGAGAGGATGAAGGCAGCTCATCCTGAACTCTTCAAGGTATGGCCCTAAGGTGTCGTGACATCTCATGAATTTGTAACTTGATTCTGATCTTAGAATTCTGCATGCTAGGTTAGAAATTGGATGCATGATTTGTTGATTGCTATGGATGGTAGGCATGCAGAATAGCTTTGATTGATGTTGTTTGTTTGGAATTTCGGGGGCGAAATTCCTAAGGGGGAGAGAATGTAACGACCCGTATTTTACGTGTCGATATATCGTAGAATTTACAGGTCGTTAGTGTTATGTTATCCCTAGCCTAAGTCGTATGGGAGGTTAACTCGTGTGTTGTTTGGGTTGTAAGGAAGATATCTCGTGTAGGCAACTTAAGCTTAGGTCGTGTGAGAGTAGGTCGAGTGGAGCGACCTATAGGTATGGACGAGTTAGCGTGTTAGTGCTAACGAGTTAAGGCTTAAGGAATTGCGAGCTAACGTGTTAAGTGTTGAGTCGTGTTCGAGTTAATAGGGTTTTAAGTCGTTAACGAGTTATAAGAGTTAGTGAGTTAGTGTGCTACGACTTAGTGGTTTGGGATGAGTTAAGGGCTAGCGACTTAAGGTTTTGACCGACTTAGGGGCTAGCGAGTTAGTGTGTGAGCGAGTTAGGTGGAGCAGCGGCTTACGAGTTAAGTTGTTGGCAACTTAAGGTGTTAGGTCGTTAAGAAGTTAAGTCGCGGCATCGTGGATCTGCATTCATATTAAGTCGCGCAGCTTTAGGACCGTTAGATCGTGTGTGCGACTTAGTTGCTCGCTGTGTCGTAAGTCGTAACTCGTTTACGAGTTAGCGGATCTGCGTTCTTTTTAGGTCATAGGGATTGTGAGCCGTTGGATCTTATAAGTTGTAGAGGGGCTTTGGAGTTAGGTCGTTAACGACCTAGTTAACCCGAGTTTTGGTTGAGTCGTTGGTACGAGTTAAGGCCTTAGGTCGCCTAAGAGTTAGGTCGGCACATGCTAAGTCGTTAGCGACTTAATGATAGGTCGTAACTCGTGTTGCCTGTTAGGTCGTGAGCCTATTAGCGTTAGGTCGTGACATTTATAAGTCGTTTCCCAGTTGAGTCGTTGGGTTTGATAAGTCGTAAGCCGTTGAGTCGTTAGGTCGTGAGTCGTAACATGTTAGGTCGGCAACGACCTAAGACCGAGCGCGAGTTATGGACTGAGCGACCTAAGGGGGGGGGGGGCGATTCAGCCTATAGATACGTGACCACTTGTGCACTTTTTGGCACCGGATTTTGAAGCAACGAAGTGCTGCCATTTTGAGAGCTCGACTACAACATTTCTTCATCTCCTTTTCTCCATTCCAATCTAGTTCTAACATCCATCCAAGATCGAAGATTCAAGGGCCAAAGTTGAAGATCTTCATCCGTTCGAGTGAGATTTCATCGATTGAAGCGAGATTTTTCCGGATCAAGCTTGGGTATTTGCTGTCCAGATCTGAAGTGGGTTTCTTTTGAAGTGTTTGGGTGATTCGGTGAGTGGTAGTTATCTCTCACGCGGACCCGAAGGAGTATATTGGATTGGTGGCTTGTTTGAGTGTTAAAGTTAGAGATTTCATGCATTTTTCTTAGTTCCAAGACTAGATTCATTACTTTTGAAGATGTTTATCTATGCAAGTTCAATTAACAAGTTATAGAGACAAAACCCATGTTTTATATTTGATAGATCTATGCTAAAATCTATGATTTCATATATGTTAGACTTATGCTCATTTATTTACGAAATTGCCATTATAGTTGATATTGCTTGATTAGATCTTGTTTGGATGCTTGATTGTTTGGATGTATGATTGATTTGATTGTCTCGAGTTAGCTTGTAGTTGATTTGGGACAAGATGGTTGAAGATGATTCAAAAGCTAAGTGGAAAGGCTCTTGAATGGTGAAAGCTGCTGTGGCATATGAAGCGGATGATGAAGCTCATATGGATGGGTTCGAGGACTTTGCTATAGTTAGAGGAAGCAAAGTATGATGACGAAATGGACTTTGCCATGATATGTTAAGGCGAAGTATGATGATGAGATGGACTTTGCTAAGATGCGTTGGAGCAAAGCATGATGTGGAAGCCTTGGTTTAATCCAGACGGGATCATCCCAAGCAAGTTGATTACTCGATGATGCGGTTCGAGTTGGTGGATAATGGTGGCTCGAGAGGTGCTTGAGCTATAATGGGAATAGTCGTCGAGGAGGATGACTAGAAGGCTGAGATCTTATCGTTATTGAAGGTTCTAGCAAGATCAAAGCAAGAGTACGTTGGGTAGATCCGTTATACCCAGGCGTGGGTCATGATGACGTGCTAGTACTCTGGGTAGATTCGTTATACCTAGGCACGGGTCACGAGGACGTGCGGAGTTATGTCTAGAACCCGGGGTTGCCATTAGCCCTTGACGGATGTTTGAAAGATGAGTTGGTCATTCAATTAACGATAAAATCAAGGCAATGATAACAGTGATAGCCGGAGTCATGGATGTTTGGTTGTATCATCATTCGGTCTCAAGAGCGGTGTTTTCTAGGTGCTTATCTGATCTTGGTTTAGGCCTTGGGGGTTTGTATTTGGAAAACATCGACCTTGACTCGAGTGATTATTGCTTTACTTTAATTATCTGCTTTGCTATGCTTGCTTCTCCTTAGTGTGTGTCTGGGGGCTATCACTGTAGAAAGAGGTGGAGTGGGATGATTTGGGTTCCTATTCCTTTTATCCCTTATGCTCTTTTGGTATGTTTGATAGTTGATTTACTGCTCACTAAGACTCTGTCTGACTCAAGGTTTTATGTCTCCTCTTATTACCTTGGGCTGTTCATCCATGTTTGGGATGGGCAGACTAGGTGACAGGTGATAGGTGCTGATCTTAGTGGCTCACGCTAATGATGACGAAGACGAGCAGGAGGCTTTGCATATTATTTTCATATTCTATGTACTGGATATTCCACTGTTTGTTGATTACTCTGAGTGCTATGTAGTGAGGCTTCTTGTATTCATGATTCAGACCATTCATAAAGCTATTATGATTAGATGATGATATTCTGTTCTATGGGAGCTTCACTATATTATATTTCTCTATTGTATTTTATCCATGCGCTGTGAGTTTTACGATAGAGTCTGCGATGTTTATTCTACCCTTGACTATCGTCCATGGCTGCCTGGCACACTTTCAGCGCATTATTTCCTTGTTTTGGTGCGGGACTCATGGGCGGTCGTCACATATATTCTTTATCAAATACCTTATACCTTTCAAAATTACTTAGCTTTGAAAAGTTAACCTTGATTTGGAAGTGCTCGAACCTTCAAAATAGTAGAAGAAATCAAATTTTCAATCAAGAGTTGGAAATCACCAATAAATCAGCAAATCAATTCCAAAAGATAGGGTTATATCAATCAAATTCGAAATTCAAGAACTGAACACCGGCTCATTTCAAAACCGTGTCATATATTTATGCATATCTTTTCGAAAATCAAATTATACTTCGGTATTTGAAATCAAAATTGGCTTCGCAAATCAATCGCATAGCAAAGCTACCGAAGTGGCCTCTCCCCGCTCAGAAACTCGAAAATTAATGTCGATGATGCATGCATTCATCACCAAAATTATTTTCCAACGACATAAGTGGGTTCTGGACTTCTAATTTCTCGAAGACGTCTTTTGAAACTTCTTTGAAATCATTGGAATTCATTTGAAGTCGTTTAAAACATTTCTTATTTAGAAAATACTTTTAAATTGTATTATTGTATATTTTCCAAAATCTTAAAACCAATTTCAAAACACCGGAATTCAATCTCTCGAATTTCAAATTAAAACCCTTCAGTTATAATAATATTGTATATATCCATTTCTTGTATAAAATCTTCAAAATTTCAAGTCCTTTCGAAATTTCAAATTCTCGTTTTTAAAAGGTATATAATCCTTTTCGAAAACATTTTCACTTTTATGTATATAAAATAAAATCATACTTATCAAAATAATAATTCGATATATAAAACGATTTCTAAAATACAAACAAACCTGATTTTCAAAGGATGATTCAAGAATGGATTTCCAAAACAAAGATAGGATCATCTGAACCGAGGGTACATAATTCTCCCGTGAATCAATGCCAATTGTAAAGGAGTTTCACCCATTTACAAATCATTTAAAGATTGGCGGGATCGCCTATTCTTATAGAGATCATTCCAAGTGGAGTTATGGGATACTCCAGAATCAAGAAACACGAATAGGGAGAGAAGATAATGGATTTTGGAACCGCAGGTCACGTTCCAAAGTCCAAAGGAAAAAAACCAAATCAAGAGGAAGAAATTCAAGCTCAAACGAAAGAGATTCTGCAAATAAATTTACTATACATGTTAAGCTTGCCTAGAGCCAAAGCTCGGATACCAACTGCAACGGTCTGATATTTTGGACCATTCAAATCGATAATAATCCACACATGTCAGACTTGAATTGCTCAAAATATCAGATTGTTAATTTAAAATTTGGCAATGCTAAGCATATACAGTAAATAAATCAATCATAGAATCGCAGAGTAATATAATGCAGCCGAATAGATAAATAGTAGTTCATGTAGCTACTATATAAACATCAGAGTTAGAAATAAATTACAGCAGGATAACATAAATACACTAAAGTCTCAAATAGACATCTTTGAACCAATCAATTGGAAAAACTGAAAGATGAATCGATAGTTGGATCTCCAGATGAGCTCCAAACTCCAAACGTGAGTCTCAAATGTTATATCACTCAGTTTGACCCGAGCGTAAAACAAAACACAAAATACTCGAGTCAGGATTAACATTCTTATATCAATAAATCCAACTCAAGTGAAATATCCACTAAAATACAATTAACTTAAAGGATGTATAAATATATATATATATATATATATATATATATATATATATTTCCTAAATTTCACAAATAGATTCCAATCAATTCGAGTTCCAAATTGTAACGCCCCACCCCGAGACCCATCTTAGTGAAGAGAATTAACGTGTAATTTTGTCTACTAAAGAGGACAATAGGGCTAGTTAAGGGCGACCATCTGTAACTTTGCCTTAACCGTCTACTGAAAACGTCGATGAATGCTATCTGTATAGTCTTTTCACTTAAGAGGTTCGACGTGTCCAATAAATGACTAACACAAAGCTATAGGTGGCTAAGGATCTATCAAAACAAAACACATCGACTAAACAAACATCTCATCACAGAACATACATACATACATGAATGAACGTGTCATATACAATGGTACATCACTTTATAATACCAATACTACAATTGGTGGTATGACAACCACATGAATACAAGAACAAATCAAGTGAATATACATCATCTCAGTGAAATAAACCTATAAAAGGAGAGAGACACGATCTTGACTTCAAAGCATCATCGACGACAACAACTAAAGAGAGCATCCTGAAACAACTCGGTCTGGCCTGAGTGAAAATACACGGGTCAGGCTAGCTAAAAATATCAGTTAAAGATGAATGATCGATAAGGTAAAGATAAGATATATGGTATCCTTCATGCAAAGGAAAGCATACACTAAATATTACTTCAATGACTTAAGTGAAATAGCATTACTCTTCCTAAGGATGAAAAAGATGATATCAAACAAGGTATACTCAAGGGGTGTGATGCCACTTGAGTAAATTACTAAATAAGGGTCCATAAGAAGAACATACCAAATACACGTTCGCATCGTATCACTATCGAGATTATATGGATATCGATAATAATATACAACCACAGTCGTCTTGAAAGACACAACTACAACATCCATATAATACAATGGCACTAACCATCTATTAAAAAAATGGAACATATATAGGAATGCCTTATTTCATCGGCATATCCTAAGTGCCAAAACAACAAAAATCACAATCACAATACAAAAGGAACTTCAAATATACATATGCACCTCATTCCATAGGTAACATACGATCACATTCCTAATCCACCCCAAATCATCAAATAATTCAAAGAAGTCATCAAATCATCAATTCAAAGTAAAGCGCTTAATCAAACATTATAATATAACTAATATCACCATATATATATATATATAAACATCTCTTTTAGTACTAGGCTATCAATGTGAAGATCATCGAGAAATGGTGAAATCGAAATTATTAAGAACCTTCAAAAGAAAACATCTGATTGGCCAGATCCTTACATGCCGAAGCATGTTGCGCGCGCTACATCGTGACTAGTACTACTATTTGGTACCATAAACATCGTGATGACTGGAGTCAAATAATATCTTAACATCGTGAATGACTATAGTCTATAACATCATAATGACTCCCAGTCATAAAGACTCGAGTTAATAACATCGTGATGATCGGAGTAGCAACTACATCGTAATGACTCCAATCGAGTACTCGTGGTCTGTAGTACTCGTAAACATCGTGAATGTGTCTCAACTTCTCGGATAGGAACCCAATAGGTGTTAACTTATGTCTCATACCATACGTTCGCACCTAATGGTTTACTAGCCGTTAGTTGGTACCACACTGGTAAAACATCATAAACGTCTTGAAAATATACTCAGCCTCATGTCATTGGCGAGTAAATACCATACCCTACTCGTCTTATCTCATCGAAAAGTAAGAAGTACCATAAAGTCCTCAATCATCATCAAATTCCATCGAAGTATTTTCCTCATATCATTGGTAAGAGCATCTCCATCAATATAGCCCATTATCGAATATACTCCTATTTAGGAGTTCTCGGATTACATATATATCAACTAAATAAATTGATATGGAATAATTCCCCAATTAGGATTTAAATACATCAAAAACATACCACGAAGTGGTTTTCATCAAAGGGGAGTTCAAACAATTCCCAAAAGTTTTTTCGATCGTACAAGTCCGAAATTAACCGATAAAGCAAATTCACGAGTCCTATACCTCGTAATTTTGCTTAACCGTTTAATTTACTTCCCCATATGTCCGAAAAGGCATCAAAGTAACTAAAATAATCAAATTAATTATAAAAGATTTTACTTGAGAAAACGGGGTTCTAAAAGAAATTTTAGAAATTTATCTAAAAGATTTTGAGTGAAAACACATCATTAAAAAGGATTTTAATAAATTTTAAAAGCCTTAAAAATAAAAAATAATTGTTTAAATACCTCTAAAAATGTATAAAAACATTTATTACTTCAGCCATGATGTTAGAAGATTTTCTGGAATTTATTCGAATTTTTAAAACTCAAAAAACATTAATTTGCAATTTAGTTGGCCTAAACCGATATTCAAATATAAATCGAAATCAAATTAATTTAAATTCAAATCTCATCCTTACTTGATTAGTCCATTTCTGGAAAAAATGATCAAATATTAGCATCAGATTTCATAAAAAAATTGCAAATGAATACAAATGAAATTATCAAAATCGGACAAATATATAACTATTGTGGCTGTCAATGAAAGGCCAGCAGTAAAAACATCAATTTTCCATCATGTAAACAACAAAATAATACAAAATTTAAAACATAAAAGTTGTAGCATATTTACTAAGGATTCCACAACATCTTGAATTTCAAGATTCCGATAAGTAACATGAAAGTTATGATCGAAATACTACCTAAAAAAAAATTTATGTGCACTGGCTATCAGCACAGGCCAGCGATGAAAAAGTCAATTTTTCACTATGTAGACTTCAAAATCATTCAAAACCGAAAATATAACAGTTGTGGAATATTTTACAAGGATTACAGAACATCTTGAATTTCAAGATTCCGATTAGCAACGTGAAAGTTATGATCTAAATACTACCTAAAAATTTTTATGTGCATAGGCTATTAACACAGGCCAGCGATGAAAAAGTCAATTTTTCACTACATAGACTTCAAAATCACTCAAAACTGAAAACATAAAATTTGTGGCATATTTCACAAAAATTGTGGAACACCTTGAATTTCAAGAATTGATAAGTAACGTGAAAGTTATGATCGAAATACTACCTAAAATTTTTTATGTGCACTGGCTTTCAACACAGGCCAGCGGTGAAAAAGTTAATTTTTCACTATGTAGACTTCAATATCGTTCAAAACCAAAAATATAAAAGTTGTAGCATATTTCACAAGGATTTTATAACATTTTGAATTTCTATATTTCGATTGGAAAAGAAAAAGTTATGCCAGAAATACTATTCAGCCAATAGAGCAATAATACCATACAAAAGTTAAACAACAACAAGCTGAATTTACAGTAACCAAATAATTCCAGATTCTTGTCCAGAGACTAAATTTTGCTAGAAAATGTAAGTATGAATACTTACTATACAGTTTAGCAATGTTTTAGCAAGAATTTGGAGCAAAGATGAGGTCTTTTATAGAGGTTGAGAACATACAGTACCTAAAAATACCTCAAAACAAACATGCATAGCCAATGGATAAGAAAGTAAGAATTTACTCACCGTAAAAGAATTTGGTGGAGATTTTTGCAGGAGAAGGAAGAAGATTTCCTCTGGAGTTAATTAGCAAGCCAAAAGAATTAAATTTTTGAGGGCTCAAACTTGAGATCAGGTTGAAGATGCCATTGATAGTTTCACAGAGAAAGGAAAGAGATGGAGGGAGAAGAGAGGATTCAGGAATTAGAACGTACAGGGAAAAAAATATTTCCCCTTCAACCAGGCTAGAGTTCATAAAAATGGAAATGGGGTTGGGCTCAATAATCAAAAGAATTACAACTAAAAGGCCTCAAGGAATAAATTGATTCAACAAATATGTGCACAACATATGTACACATATATAAAATTTATTTTCTCACAAACTTTTATACAAGAGCTCTCAAATTTTCAACAATTATAAAGTAAAACATTCTAAACCCAAATAAATAGACAAATCTCTATTTTAAACACTTTTACTTAAAGTCCCTCTTTTATTATACATTGCACAATTTTAATTAAATAAAACAATAACCTATATTTTAACTTTTAAAACTCCACAAAATATTTTCCTTTACTTAGAAAATACACAAAACCATCTAAAACCATAATTTATGGTTAAAACAAAATCTCGAACCGAAATTCATGTTTTTATTAAATAAGTACTTAATAAAATTGATTGCTCTTATTAAAACAAATTAATAAAAGAAAATGGCAATAATTATCCAATTATTGCATTTTTTATTTGAATAAAAACATTTTCCATTCATTTCCACTTACATAACATCAAATAAAATTCTCAAACTCTATTTTCATAACAAATCCTCAGTTCTCACATTAATTAGATTTTTTACTCAAATTTTGTTCTAAAAATCAATATTAAATTATAACCTTCGATATAATTTAACATAAAAGGATGACTCCAAGCCCAGGGTTGTTACACACTCCCCCTCTTAATGAAATTGCGTCCTCGCAATTTCTAGGAAAAAGTTTGTACAAAACAACGAATTCAATCAATCGAAAGAAGCTTGGATAAGCATAGATTCAGAAAATTCCTCATTTTACACCTTAAGATAGAGGAATAGAATAACAAGATTGCTTGAAATTCCCATAAATCTCCCCGAACATCGGAAAGGGGATAAGCAGAATATAAAAATTTCTAAGCAACAACCCAAAATATCGAAGACACTTCGTCTTCGAATAGCAACAAGAAGGCAAAACGCCAACAAAACCAATCAAAATATATAGATTACCCGTATAGAGCAGAGATTTAGCTCAACCTTCACCTCAACTCAAGACATTAAAAGGGCAATCGAAACAAATTTCCCATGTAATACCACGGAAAATCCCGTCAACCAAAGGATACCATCAAGATATTAGCACAATTTTGAAGAAGAGGTGGTTATAACAAGAGACACCAACCTTAGTGGCCGCATGAAAGTGAGTCGTAAAAATATTGCTCTAAGGAAAATAAGCATAAAGGACACAAATATTTCAAATTTCCAAATAAAAATCTTAAATTCAAACTTTTTAAATCAAAACCTATCGTGTCTGATTGTCTCATCCTAGCGTTTAGGAAATTTCTATCGATAACGTTGATTAGGCGTATCGACTAGAACTCTTAAACACTCGACGGGCGACCCAACGCTAAGAAAGTATTTTCTATAGGAAATTTCCTTCAGAACAAAGCTCATTACAAAACGGACTTTAACTCACCCAAAAATAATTCATAAAACACTTCTCATTTAAAAACACAATTCACCTCTATTAAAACCTCCTTAAATCAAACAAAAATTTAATTTCCCAAAAAACAAACCTTCAAATTCAAAAGTTTTAAAACCCAATTAGAATCCACATCAAAGAGAATTCATTGAGATTTTATAGTAATACTCAATTCAATGATTGATAGGATAAGCTCGAAGGTTCGTTACTACCAACGGTGTAACAAACCATTCAAGGAAATCTCACAACAAGGCATCAAAGATCATCAAGTGTAAACTTTCCCATTTTTACATTTAACACTTTATTAACATTTACATTTTCAAATTATCATTTCACAAATTAAACTAAATTTCCTATTTATTTAATCAACTTAAACCCTTAATTAAAACCAAATTCACATTTCCAGGTCAACTTCATTTTCAAATTACACTTTTAAGCATTCATTCATTTAACCGTTTTAATACGTAGAAAAATCAATAATACTTTATTAATTCTTTTAAACTCAAATTTAATCAAATCATCATATTTACCATTTTACAAATATAATTAAATTTATATTTTATTTATATAACTTAAAATTCCATTTTTAAACCAAAACCTAAATTTCCAGACTTTAAGTTATATTTCAATAATTCAACTTAACCATTTATTTATTTAACATTTTCCACTTATACAAAAATCATAAATCCTTTATTTAAAACACTTTAAAATCTATATAAATCAAATTATCATAATTTTACATTTAAACCACTTAAAATTTTATTTATATAACTTAAATGTCATTTTAAAAGCCAAAGTCCAAATTTCCAAATTTAAGTTACATTTCGAAAATTCAGTTTAATCATTTAATTACATTTTTAACTTAGAGAGAAAAATCATAATTTCTTTATTTTAAAACATTTAAAAACCTATTTAAATCAAATTTCATAAATTTATATTTTAATATACTAAAAAAATATCCAAAACACTTTATAAAATAACCACGGGCCTGTATATAGTTTTCTAACCTAGGTCAAGTGATACGGATATATATCATTTCAATCCGCAGTTTACAAAGAAAAATCCGGATTCTATCATTTCAAAACCGCAGTCCCAAGTTAAAAACAAATAAATAAAAACCGTTCAGGCCTATCATTTCAGCCCGTAACGATTTTTTTCCTATTCTAAAATCCGTTCGGGTTTGTATCATTTCAACCCATAGTGATTCTAATCTACAAGGAACTTGCAGTGTGATAAACTGATATAAATAACACAATAGCATGATATAATAGTAACAGATGATATGAAATGAAATATAACAGGTTGAACATCATATATAAATAATCACATGGCAGTTATAACATGCATATTTTTTTTCTACACATTCAGTTGTTGTTGTTTCGCAACTACATAAGTATAAATGTCGTGTGAGCTTTACTTACCTCAAAATGCTGGAGATTGCAATACAACTGACATAACAGAATCAAAAGCAAAATGACAAGCCTATGGACTTGAGTGGAGAGCGAATCCAAGCTAAAGATCTTGTGTTACAACCCAAAACAAAATCAAACAAATTATAAATTTCATTGCAACTTGAAATGGAATAATGTTGAATTAAAAAGAGATTTGGATGCAACACTTTTTTCCTTGCTTTCTATATTCTTTTTGCATGGCCTAGGGATGGTTTTGGCTCTGGTTTGAACAAGGTTTGGCTCAGGTACAAGTAGGGAATGCACGGCCTAAGTGGTGAAACATGGAGGGAAGTTACATAGTGAGAAGGTGAAGGGGTTTAAGGCAAGCAATGTGATTTTTTCGTCAAAACAAAGGCTCGGCCATGGGATGTTTGGCTCAACCAGTGGGGCTCAGGTCTGGAAAGTAGTAGGGGTGATGGTTAGTGGTCAAAACAAGGTGATGGTGGCGGCTATGGGTGGCGGCCGTGGTGTAGTATGAAGGTGGTGAAGTTGTGGTGGCTTGGCTTGATGTTTTCAAGGGGATTCAAGGATTTGTGTGGAGTTTTTGTTCCATGGAGGTGCACGGCCTGGTCATGGAAGAGGAGGAGGAGGTGGTAGGTAATGGAGGGTGGTCATGACAAGGTGGTGGAGGTGTCGGCCGTGGCTATGAAGGAGAGGAAGCACAAAAGAATCCAAGAAAACAAGGCTAAAAGCATGAAAATGAGAGGAAAAATAGAAAAAGAAAGAGAGGCCATTACCCAAGAAATCAACGGCTCAAGAAATAACATACGGCTTAAAGCAGGTGCGACTTAAAGGGTGGTACGACCTAACTGCAACCGACCTATGGAATGGCGCGACCCAAAGCATGTGCGACCTACAGTGCAAGCAGGCCAAGCGACATAAATCAGAAGGCCAAGCGACCTAGTGGTTGCGACCTATGTGCATGGAACGTCCTAACACAAGGCGAGCGACTTAAGTGGGGAACGACCTAACATGTGCGGCCTATGGGGTTGCGACCTAAGAGGTAAAGAAGGCCTGAGCGACCTAACGACCTAAGGGGTACAAGGCCGAGCGACCTAACGACCTAAAGGGAACAAGGCCGAGCAAGGACCTAACGACCTAAGGGGTACAAGGCCGAGCGACCAAACGACCTAAAGGGAACAAGGCCGAGCAACGACCTAACGACCTAAAGGATACAAGGCCGAGCAACGACCTAACGACTAAACAAGGCCGAGCGACCTAAGAGGGGACGACCTAGCATGGCGCGACCTAAGGAGTTGCGTGATATAACATGGCCGAGCAACAACCTAAGGTGCAAGCGACTTATGGGTTGCGATGTCACGACCCAAACTCGATGTCCGACAAACAACATCAAATTCGTATCACGGGAGCTTGCAACACCATTAAATGATAAATAACATAGCAGAAAATAAAAGATGATATCGCTGATATAACATGAATACAATATCCGATACATCAATTTGATACAATGATAATCATCAACATCAGAGAATATACAACATAGAATACATCGGAACATGATATAATATGAGATAAGTCTCCATAGATATCCAATACTGCAACTCTGATCCAAAAATCTCCAAAGACAAAGCTCCAAAACTCCTAGCTCGATCCACCATCAGGATTGCACCAAGTTAAGCAAGTCTCGTCCATATCCAAAGAAAACCGAACTAGCTCCAGATGATCTACTGAACCTAATTATCTGAAAAACCAAACTCTAGACTGCTCGTGTGGAAAAATTTTGAGCACCCAGAGTTTAGGAAATAAACAATAAACTCTGGGTCAGTCGTGGGACTGGTGTGAGCAAACAAAAACAGTTTTGTCTTTAAAACAATCAAAGATTTAAATTTTATAATCACAATGATTTTTGGAAAATGAGACTACAATAAGGCCTCCCTCACACACACACAATGCAAACGCAGAATCGGAGTAGATTTCTCCTTATGATAGTCAAATATGCTTGATACGCGAATTTCTTTGATATTATTTCTATAAGTGCAAAGTGCAGAAAAACTTTTCGAAAGTATAATATAAATCTTAGCCAGCATAGACATTTCGCACTTATGCCTACTATAGCTACCATCCAAACAATGGGGCGCCACCATAAGTAGATGGCAGGTAATACAACTAATACCGTACAAGGCTTGTATTGGAGGAATGGATTTTCCAACAAATGTTCAGGCCAAGGAACTTCCCATTGCCACATGGAAACTCCTCTGGAAGGACGCCCCGAGAACTAAACCGGATCTCTGCCAAACAAGGCCGGCTACCCCCCTTCCCGGGGAATATACAAAACCTCAGATATGCCACTCCCGGTCCTTTGGGACCTTTAAACGAGAGCTCCCTAACCAACAACATCACACAGTAAATAATATAGTGTGTCCACATGAGTAAGTATCTGGGCTCCATACCACGATACTACCCTTTTCAAGAAGGAATGGTCATACCCTAGGGAAGCTATCCCTGAAACCTTGCCGCACAATTCCTGTTTCGACCATTACCGGTTTGGGAGGCTCGACAAAGTCTCGTCTACAAAGCTACGCTTTTTTACAAAAGCCATGCTTTGATCAACAAATGATCAGCAACACTCAGCATGCCACATTACCAAGTTGGGAATATATCGCCGATAACCTTCAACTACATAACCTCTGAGCTCGTACGTCGCAGAGAAGGGTGTTAATGCTAAGAGAATAAATTCTCCGCCACCAACAGAAATGTATTTGAAAGAAATCTGCTTTATATCTCAAAATGTAATGTCAGACATACAATCCATTCAAGTCTGTTCTGGGTTCGAACAGAACCGAAGGCACTTCCAAAGCAGTCCTTGCAATCCGGGTATTCACAATCCCGATCGAACTTCCCATCACTTAGGGAATCTCTATACCGAAGCAACTCAGTGCAGAGACAATCGATAGGTCATCCTACCATTCCCGCAAATACCCGGTCTTCACCACCGGTCTTCAAATGCTATCCATAACGACTTATCACATATTCGGAATGGGTTATACGACCCAAAGGTCCTTTCTCGGCTAACCCGAATAGTGAGCGCAACATTTAAAAACATATGGATATGGGATTTCAATTAAGTCACAACTTAATAATTCCAAACTTTCTTTTAAATGGTTTAAACCAATTACCATTTCAAATCTTTTAAACAAAAAGATTTATTTCACAACGTTCACTCAGTTTCACAAAGATTCATTTACGGATTTCAAAGAAATTTTCATTTCAATTAGATAACTCATTTAAATCTTTAAATCAAAGATTTATCTCATAGCTTTCAAAACTGTTTTCAAAGATTCATTCATAACTTGGGAAACTATTTTCTATTCCACTTGAAATCCCTTAAATACAATTTGAAATTCAATTCCTATATGAAAGCTTTTTATCATTTAGAAACAATAGTTTTATTTCGGAAAAAACCCGATTCCATTTATACAAGCTACCATCTTTGGGTTAATTCAAATTCCCAAAACAATGTTTTCAAAAAAAAAAATGTTTAAGCCCATGTAACTCGTAAAGCCCTTTTTTTCTTTTTAATCATAAATACTGAATATAGAATTCAATTTCAGATATTGAATTCCAATTTAAATCAAAATATTTAAATTTCAAAACTCAATCGAGTTATTCAAAATAAATTTCATCTTTGAAATTCCATTTCAAAAGTTTTTCACTTTAAACCGATTCCATTTCAAACCATTTGAATTTAAAAATTCAAATTCAGAACTATTTTCAAAAATCTGTGACTTAATCGATTTCCTCGTGAAATCCATATTTGTGTGTGTATGAGTGAGGTCCAAGGGTTTTACACAATAGTGCAACATCATTCAATCATCATAGATCAAAACACAGAAATATAGTTGATAAGCGATATAAAACTATAACGCTCATCGTCCATTCACAAATTCAAGGTAGTATACAAATGTAAATAAATTTGCACAACTCAATCTACAGAACAAAATATCACAAATCAGATAGAATAATCAATTCAAGGCATCTCATACAATACAATCATTCATAGGTAAGGTCAAGCATTTAATAATCATTTATAAGCGGGATTAATTAATTGTTTAATCCTAATTAATTAATTTAATTTTTCAAATTTAATTAATTTACTTATGAATTTATTATCCAATTCTGTTTTATTAATTCCAAGTCATTTGATATAAACTAATTTTACCAATTACCTTAGTTTATTAATTGCAATAACTAGTTAATTACTCCATAATTAATAATTATTTATTTATCACTTCCATTAATTATTAACCTTTAAATAAAATAATTTCTTTAAATAAATTAAATTTTCTCAAATTTATTACCAAATCAATTTATCACATTATCCTTACATTAATTTTTGCTTAATCACTTGATTAATCAATTTTAATCATAAATTAATAAAAAATCCTTAATCAATACTTTATAAACCTTCATTAATTATTTTAACTCTTTAATTACTTATCTAATTAATCTAAATCAAAAGCAATTTTAAATGAATAATTTCTCATGTTAAAGTAATATTTTTGATATAAAGAAATTTCAAGAGTTAAAATCAAATTCTTTTTTTAGATTCAACCTAAACTTGAATTTAGATTTAAAACTTTTTTTTACAACTTAATTTAAACTTTGTTTTATAAATTTAATTTTTTTTTCTTTTTTTTTCAAAAACAGGACAGGTTTTGTTTTAAAACCTGTACAAGTTTTCTACTTGAGTCAGACCACTTCCTGCTTCGAGTTTCCTTCCATCAGTCACGAGTCATCCCCCTCTCCCTCTCGCGTTCATTCTTCTTCTTCCCTTTTTTTTCTAACCTGAAGATACAAGATGCTCATGCAAACCCAAAAAAAAAAACTCGAGCCAAAGCATCTCGTGCTCGAGCGTTCTTTCGAGTTTCCCCCCGGCCCAAACTTTCCTGACACCTGATCACTGTCGTGCACGTGCACACGAACTGCCGCCGCCTCCAGTGGCCATCGCGACCTCCAACGAGTCCCGAAACATCCCCACATACGAAATCGACACTCGACTCGGCACCAAAATTTCCAAATCGAAAATGAGCCTCGCGTTCGAAACTGTAACCCAAATCCTCCTCAGCAAATCGCCTCGCCAGCATCACTCCGACCACCAGAGACACTCGAGCTTCGACTACAAACTCGTCACCTTCCATACTATCATCCCACAAACCCATGTGCAACTCGTTGCACGCGCGAAACCCCAGCGACCCCTATTCCAACCTCGTCCACAATTAGGTTTCCAAACTTTAGATGCTCTCCGCCTTCGCCACCGAGGTCGAGGCCACCTCCAACTATTTTTCCTACCATACCCATCGGCTCCTCCACCACCTCGAACAACCCCGACACCTCCAGTTCATCGCGTCGCCGGAAATTGGCCAAAATGCAAATTTCGTTCATTATTGAACTACTCCTAAAACTCAACACTAGAAATTACCAAACATATCTTAAAAATCATTGTTTTAGGTAAGGATTCAAGCTGCATACTTGGATCAATGTTTTATTAAATTCGAAATTTCCCAAATTTAAAGTTTCATTTGTAAAAATTAAATCTTTCCTCTTGTATACATTTATACTTCATGAAATTATTTTTAGATCACAGTTCTTACTTAAATACACAACTTTGCTTTAGATACCAAGGCTTGAAAATGATTAGAAATGGAGGATTGAATTTATTTCTATTTGGTTCATCCTGAACTAAAAAAAACAGACATCTCAACATTGTCAAAATAGTTTCATATACACAGTGTTAAAACAAAGAAGATATCCAACATCCATAATAAACATAAATCATTCACTGGTCATAGCTTAACATAAAATTTATATTATGTTTAATCACATGAATTTATTCATAAAGGGTTGTTTCCTGGATTTGAAATGAGCACAGTTTGATGTCTTGCTTCGCAGGTTTCCAACTTTGAATGTTCCAGCCTTCAATCTTTGATCAAGTTGAAGTTGCTATTTTAAATTGAACTTTTGTTTAAGTTAAAAGATGATGTTTTACTCACATTTTCTCATCCTCAAATAAACGAACTGAAGTAAAGTTGATATTTATAAAACAAGTTTACTGGTTGATGTAGGTGGAATCAAGTTTACAGGTGATAAAAATATTTGTACAAGTTAATTATATTATCTACTATAATAGGCATGGCTGGTATGCTTGCATTGAATGCATGAGGTATGTTGCATTTATTACCTTAGTCCATTAAGTCTTCTTTCTTTAACTTTGTTCTTGTCTTGCATGTATTTGCTGTCTTTTATTTCCAGTGCACATAGAAGATATTTCCAGATTTGTTTTCATGTGTACACACTTATAGTTGAATATCTTTTTATCTTATCTTTTGTCTATGCTTTTAAATTGAAGTGAAGTCCTAGTTAACATGTTGTTAGATCTTTATTTGTTTATACATAGTTGAATATATATATATATATATATATATATATATATATATATATATATGCTAGTATCTTCCTTTCAAGTTTTATAGAAATTTACATTTGCTTTTGTTTCATACTTATCTATATTTTTGGTTGTCTTATTGTATGCATACTTTTGGGTTTTATTTTTTTATTATCTTCATTTGCAAGCTTTTGTACATAGATATTTTTGTTTGTATGTAAATTTCATTCTAGTTTCGTTTTTTTTATTTGCTTTGTAATATAATGACATTCTATATAATATGTTGTTATAGTTTTACTTTGTAGTCCGATTTAGTTTAATGTTGCCTTATATCCATAAAATTTCATTTGCATTTCTTTTGTTATTATTCTATAGTTTTATTATTAACATAAATGCTTAAATTTGATTTCTATTTACGATTTAACTATCAGGTATTAAATTTATACATATATTTTATTTTATACTTTCACTTATATTCAATATTGATACGTAGTTTTATTTTATTTTATTTTAAACGGTTTATTTATAATTCAATTCAACTAAAAATATTAATTTTTGAGTTTCAAATACAATTCAAAAGCAAATAAGTATACATTTCTTATTAAGATTGAAAAATTCAAACAAATCCATAATTTAATCCAAAAATTCAATTAAATTATAAATTTAAATTCGTCATTAAGTCGGGATCGCTACAGATTCCCCTCCTTAAGAAATTTCGTCCTCGAAATTTGCCAAGGAGACAACGAAAATAGATGAAAGATAGAGAAATATCTTTCCAGATCAAATTGGATATCAATTATGCATTTGGCTCACCAAATCAGAATATCAGCAATAGATATGAGATCAACTCAATCAGTTACGAAACAATTGGGTTATCTGATGTACGAAGTATACAGGGGTATTGGTTAGTTCGAAGGGATAACTAACCATTCATATAATATATCGAAACCCAATGAAATAGATAGAAATAATTCGATTACGATTTCAGATTCAAGATTTAACTCATTCACGATTTGCTGAGAAATACAACTAATGATAGTCCCAGTGTCGAACTAAATTCGAACAATTTAATCGTAAACGAGAAGTTTACCTTATAAAATTTCTTTTCCTTAATCAGCTTGTTGAGTTTGAAGAACCGTCTCTGATTGCATACACTTTCTTTACTAAAGTCTGCTTCTTTGCTGGACAGTTGTTGATCCTATGTCCCAGCTTGCGGCATTTATAGCATCCCGTAGATTCCTGATCTGGCCTCATAAATGGCTCTCTCATTCCTGCCTTCCAAGAATTCTTACATTTATCCAAGTAGTGACCTTTCTCCAAACAATTGAGACAAGTAACATCCTTCTTTTTCTTCTATATACTCTTCTTTCCTTTATTTTTCCTTGATTTCTTTCCGCCAAACTTCCTTTTTCTCCAATTCAGATTACTTGCATTTCTATTCTCCTCCGGATCTTTTTGCTTTTCCAGAGAATCATATCTATAGCCCATATCAATTAATTTAGAAAAAGATTCCTTTACGTGAGTAGTCATCCTTTCCTGAAACTCCTTGTTCATTCCCCGAATACACTTTTCATTCTTCTTTAACGGTGTATTCACCAATTCTGGACCAAATCGAGATAATTCAATAAATTTGTTTAAGTATTCTTCAAATGATAAACTCCCTTGCTCTAAACCTATAAACTCCTGGTACACTCTAGAGATACCAGCAGACGACATAAATCGTTGCTCAAACACTTCCTTGAAACGACTCCAAGTAAATTCATCCACCGACTCATCCAATGTAACTGCTTCCCACCAAGCTAAAGCCTCTTCCTGGAGTTGCCAAGAAGCTATCATTCGCATCTGATCATCTTCTAACTTTAATCCTTTGAAAATCTTTTCACACGATCGAATCCAGCCTTGTTCTTCGATAATAGTTTCTTTGCCTGTGAATGGCTTTCCACCAAGTCTAGAAAAACTTCGATATAGATCAGCCAAATTTGATTGAGATTGAATGGGAATATCTGTCATTGCAGGGTTTTGGCCAGCTAAAGTAGTACTTTCCTGTCTCCTATATCGTCCTCTTTTCCACTCATTCTTACTATCTGTAAATAGTAAGAAATCCGATTTAGGCATTCAAACGAAATATCTTAGAGAATAACAACAGATAAAGAGAATAGATTAAGAAATTTGGGTTTTGGTTCCATTGGTTGTACTCATTCTAGGGTATACTTCACCCTATCTCTAATGAGCCATCTAAGGTGTTACACTCCGTAGCTAAAGTTCTTACTCAACCTTCAGCTCTGATACCAATTTGTCATGACCCAAACTCGATGTACGACAAACAACATCAAATTCGTATCGCGGGAGCTTGCAACACCATTAAATGATAAATAACACAGCGGAAAATAAAAGATGATATCACTGATATAACATGAATACAATATCCGATACATCAATTTGATACAATGATAATCATCAACATCAGAGAATATACAGCATAGAATACAGCGGAACATGATATAATATGAGATAAGTCTTCACAGATATCCAATACTGCAACTCTGATCCAAAAAGCTCCAAAGACAAAGCTCCAAAACTCCTAGCTCGATCCACCATCAAGATTGCACCAAGCTAAGCAAGTCTCGTCCATACCAAAAGAAAACTGAACTAGCCCCAGATGATCTACTGAACCTAATTATCTGAAAACCCAAACTCTAGACTGCTCATGTGGAAAAATTTTGAGCACCCAGAGTTTAGGAAATAAACAATAAACTCTGGGTCAGTCGTGGGACTGGCGTGAGCAAACAAAAACAGTTTTGTCTTTAAAACAATCAAAGATTTAAATTTTATAATCGCAATGATTTTTGGAAAATGAGACTACCATAAGGCCTCCCGCACATACACACAATGCAAACGCAGAATCGGAGGAGATTTTTCCTTATGATAGTCAAATATGCTTGATACGCGAATTTCTTTGATATTATTGCTATAAGTGAAAAGTGCAGAAAATCTCTTCGAAAGTATAATATAAATCTTAGCCAACATAGACATTTCGCACTTATGCCCACTATAGCTACCATCCAAACAGTGGGGCGCCACCATAAGTAGATGGAAGGTAATACAACTAATACCGTACAAGGCTCGTATTGGAGGAATGGATTTTCCAACAAATGGTCAAGCCAAGGAACTTCCTATTGCCACATGAAAACGCCTCTGGAAGGACGCCACGAGAACCAAACCGGATCTCTGCCAAACAAGGCAGGATACCCCCCTTCTCGGGGAATATACAAAACCTCAGATATGCCACTCCCGGTCCTTTGGGACCTTTAAACGAGAGCTCTCTAACCAACAACATCATACAGTAAATAATATAGTGTGTCCACATGAGTAAGTATCTGGGCTCCATACCATGATACTACCCTTTTCCAGAAGGAAAGGTCATACCCTAGGGAAGCTACCCCTGAAACCTTGCCGCACAATTCCTGTTTCGACCATTACCGGTTTGTGAGGCTCGACGAAGTCTCGTCCACAAAGCCACGCTTTTTACAAAAGCCACGCTTTGATCAACAAATGATCAACAACACTCAGCATGCCACATTACCAAGTTGGGAATATATCGTTGATAACCTTCAAATACATAACCTCTGAGCTCGTACGTCTTAGAGAAGGGTGTTAATGCTAAGAGAATAAATTCTCCGCCACCAACAGAAATGTATTTGAAAGAAATATGCTTTATATCTCAAAATGTAATGTCAGACATACAATCCATTCAAGTCTGTTCTGGGTTCGAACAGAACCGAAGGCACTTCCAAAGAAGTCCTTGCAATCTGGGTATTCACAATCCCGATCGAACTTCCCATCACTTAGGAAATCTCTATACCGGAGCAACTCAGTGTAGAGACAATCAATAAGTCATCCTATCGTTCTCGCAAATATCCAGTCTTCACCACCGGTCTTCAAATGCTATCCATAACGACGTATCACATATTCGGAATGGGTTATACGACCTAAAGGTCCTTTCCCGGCTAACCCGAATAGTGAGCGCAACATTTAAAAACATATGGATATAGGATTTCAATTAAGTCACAACTTAATAATTCCAAACTTTCTTTTAAATGGTTTAAACCAATTACCATTTCAAATCTTTTAAACAAAAAGATTTATTTCACAACGTTCACTCAGTTTCACAAAGATTCATTTACGGATTTCAAAGAAATTTTCATTTCAATTAGATTAACTCATTTAAATCTTTAAATCAAAGATTTATCTCATAGCTTTCAAAACTGTTTCCAAAGATTCATTCATAACTTGGGAAACTATTTTCTGTTTAACTTGAAATCCCTTAAATACAATTTGAAATTCAATTCCTATATGAAAGCTTTTTATCATTTAGAAACAATAGTTTTATTTCGGAAAAAACCCGATTCCATTTATACAAGCTACCATCTTTGGGTTAATTCAAATTCCCAAAACAATGTTTTCAAAAAAAAAAAAAATGGTTTAAGCCCATGTAACTCGTAAAGCTCTTTTTTTCTTTTTAATCATAAATACTGAATATAGAATTCAATTTCAGATATTGAATTCCAATTTAAATCAAAATATTTAAATTTCAAAACTCAATCGAGTTATTCAAAATAAATTTCATCTTTGAAATTCCATTTCAAAAGTTTTTCACTTTAAACCGATTCCATTTCAAACCATTTGAATTTAAAAATTCAAATTCAAAACTATTTTCAAAAATCTGTGACTTAATCGATTTCCTCGTGAAATCCATATTTGTGTGTGTATGATTGAGGTCCAAGGGTTTTACACAATAGTGCAACATCATTCAATCATCATAGACCAAAACACAGAAATATAGTTGATAAGCGATATTAAACTATAACGCTCATCGTCCATTCACAAATTCACAGATAGTATACAAATGTAAATAAATATACACAACTCAGTCTACCGAACAAAATGTCACAAATCATATAGAATAATCAATTCAAGGCATCTCATACAATACAATCATTCATAGGTAAGGTCAAGCATTTAATAATCATTTATAAGCAGGATAAATTAATTGTTTAATCCTAATTAATTCAATTTAATTTTTCAAATTTAATTAATTTATTTATGAATTTATTATCCAATTCTGATTTATTAATTCCAAGTCATTTGATATAAACTAATTTTACCAATTACCTTAATTTGTTAATTACAATAACTAGTTAATTACTCCATAATTAATAATTATTTATTTATCACTTCAATTAATTTATTAACCTTTAAATAAAATAATTTCTTTAAATAAATCAATTTTTCTCAAATTTATTACCAAATCAATTTATCACATTATCCTTACATTAATTTTTGCTTAATCACTTGATTAATCAATTTTAATCATAAATTAATTAAAAATCCTTAATCAATACTTTATAAACCTTCATTAATTATTTTAGCTCTTTAATTACTTATCTAATTAATCTAAATCAAAAACAATTTTAAATGAATAATTTCTCATGTGAAAGTAATATTTTTGTTATAAAGAAATTTCAAGAGTTAAAATCAAATTCTTTTTTTAGATTCAACCTAAACTTGAATTTAGATTTACAACTTTTTTTTACAACTTAATTTAAACTTTGTTTTATAAATTAATTTTTTTTTCAAAAACAGGACAGGTTTTGTTTTAAAACCTGCACAAGTTTTCTACTTGAGTCAGACCACTTCCTGCTTCGAGTTTCCTTCCATCAGTCATGAGTCATCCCCCTCTCCCTCTTGCATTCGTTCTTCTTTTTCCCTTTTTTTTTCTAACCTGAAGATACAAGATGCTCACGCAAACCCAAAAAAAAAGAAAACTCGAGCCAAAGCATCTCGTGCTCGAGCGTTCTTTCGAGTTTCCCCCCTGGCCCAAACTTTCCTGACACTTGATCAATGTCGTGCACGTGCACACGAACCGCCGCCACCTCCAGTGGCCATCGCGACCTCCAGCGAGTCGCGAAACATCTCCACATACGAAATCGACACTCGGCTCGGCACCAAAATTTCCAAATCGAAAATGAGCCTCGCGTTCAAAACTGTAACCCAAACCCTCCTTAGCAAATCGCCTCGTCACCATCACTCCGACCACCAGAGACACTCGAGCTTCGGCCACGTACTCGTCACCTTCCATACTATCATCCCACAAACCCATGTGCAACTCGATGCACGTGCGAAACCCCAACGACCCCTTTTCCAACCTCGTCCAAAATTAGGTTTCCAGACTTTAGATGCTTGCCGCCTTCACCACCGAGGTCGAGGCCACCTCCAGCCATTTTTCCTACCACACCCATCGGCTCCTCCACCACCTCGAACAACCCCGACACCTCCAGTTCATCGCGTCACCGGAAATTGGACAAAATGCAAATTTCGTTCATTATTGAACTACTCCTAAAACTCAACACTAAAAATTACCAAACATATCTTAAAAATCATTGTTTTAGGTAAGGATTCAAGCTACATACTTGGATCAATGTTTTATTAAATTCGAAATTTCCCAAATTTAAGGTTTCATCTGTAAAAATTAAATCTTTCCTCTTGTATACATTTATACTTCATGAAATTATTTTTAGATCATAGTTCTTACTTAAATACACAACTTTGCTTTAGATACCAAGGCTTGAAAATGATTAGAAATGGAAGATTGAATTTATTTCTATTTGGTTCATCCTGAACTAAAAAAACCAAACATCTCAACACTGTCAAAATAGTTTCATATACACAGTGTTAAAACAAAGAAGATATGCAACATCCATAATAAACATAACTCATTCACTGGTCATAGCTTAACATAAAATTTATATTATGTTTACTCACATGAATTTATTCACAGAGGGTTGTTTCCTGGGTTTGAAATGAGCACAATTTGATGCCTTGCTTCCTAGGTTTCCAACTTTAAATGTTCCAGCCTTCAATCTTTGATCAAGTTGAAGTTGCTATGTTAAATTGAACTTTTGTTTAAGTTAAAAGATGATGTTTTACTCACATTTTCTCAGCCTCAAATAAACGAACTGAAGTGAAGTTGATATTTATAAAACAAGTTTACTGGTTGATGTAGGTGGAATCAAGTTTACAGGTGATAAAAATATTTGTACAGGTTAATTATATTATCTAGTATAATAGGCATGGCTGGTATGCTTGCATTAAATGCATGAGGTATGTTGCATTTATTACCTTAGTCCTTTATGTCTTATTTCTTTAACTTTGTTCTTGTCTTGCATGTATTTGCTGTCTTTTATTTCCAGTGCACATAGAAGATATTTCTAGATTTGTTTTCATGTGTACATACTTATAGTTGAATATCTTTTGTCTTTGCTTTTAAATTGAAGTGAAGTCCTAGTTAACATGTTGTTAGATCTTTATTTGTTTATACATAGTTGAATATATATATATATATATATATATATATATATATATATGCTAGTATCTTCCTTTACAAGTTCTATAGAAATTTACATTTGCTTTTGTTTCATACTTATCTATATTTTTGGTTGTCTTATTGTATGCATACTTTTGGGTTTTATTTTTTTTATTATCTTCATTTGCAAGCTTTTGTACATAGATATTTTTGTTTGTATGTAAATTTTATTCTAGTTTTGTTTTTTTATTTGCTTTGTAATATAATGACATTCTATATTAATATGTTGTTATAATTTTACTTTGTAGTCCGATTTAGTTTAATGTTGCCTTATATCCATAAAATTTCATTTGCATTTCTTTTGTTATTATTCTATAGTTTTATTATTAACATAAATGCTTAAATTTGATTTCTATTTACGATTTAACTATTAGGTATTAAATTTATACATATATTTTATTTTATACTTTCACTTATATTCAATATTGATACGTAGTTTTATTTTATTTTATTTTAAACGCTTTATTTATAATTCAATTCAACTAAAAATATTCATTTTTGAGTTTCAAATCCAATTCAAAAGCAAATAAGTATACATTTCTTATTAAGATTGAAAAATTCAAACAAATCCATAATTTAATCCAAAAATTCAATTAAATTATAAATTTAAATTCGTCATTAAGTCGGGATCGTTACATGTACCTATGGCAGGCCGACCTAACTGCAGGCTGAGAATCATTCATGTGCAGGCCGAGCAACCTAGGGTTTTGATGTGCAAAAACTCTCCCAATTTGCAACCGATCGAGCACGGACGCTAGGGGATTATGCCCATAGGCTACCCAGTCCTATTGGCTCCTCGATGCATCACCAAAAACGTGTTCAAACATTAAAGTTAGGATTTTTAAAGATTTGAACCCAAAACACTAAAAATTGGGATTTTCACCAATTCAATCCAAACCAAAAGCAAATGCACATAAATAAGTGTAGGAATTCATACCCAACAATCAACGATAGTCATAGACAAAGATGTGAGATAAAAATCTCACCTTTACACAAATTCAATGAAGAAGAAGCTTGAGAGCAAAGGAAGAATCAATGGCTTCTCTTTGAATTTGTAGTTAGATGTTGGATTTGCAAATAAACTTGGGTTTGGAGTTTTAATTTCCCATTCCTTCCTCCATTTTTGATGAAGCTTGAGTGTTAGGAAATGAAAGTAAAGTTATGAAGGGAAGGGGGTTGAGCTAGAGTAAATAGTTTAGGCTAATGGGCTAAACCAAACCCAAAGTCAAAAAGTGGCAAAATTCCACTAACTCCAAACATCAAAGTTTATACTAAAAAAGATCGCAAACGTTGTTTTGGACCTAATGGAAGTGGTTCCGAGTCCTAATTCGACCGTATGCAAAAAGTAACTTTTCGGACTAAAATCCGACTAACGATAAAATATTAAAATAAAATACTTAAATATTCAATCGTAAAATATGCGGGTTGTTATAGAGCTACTATATAAATATATCAGAGTTAAATAAAATGCAAAGAAGGAATAAGTTACAACAGAAGTCTAAGTATGATAACCAAGTACAAGCTGAATACAATACTGGAATCAACAGGATAACTGGGAGTGAAATAGATAAACAAGTCAAGCGGACAATCTCCAGCGATTCCAATCTCCAGAAAGTGGAAATACAAATCTGTGAATAACTCAGGTTGACCCGAGCGTAAATAAAAATACAAACACTCGAGTCAGGACATACATACTTATATAATGTAAACCAACTCAAGTGAACAGTAGTAAAAGTACAAGTAACTTAAAGGATTCTTCAGACCGCCCATCCTCCAAGGATCCGTTAAACTATTTACTATATAGTTTATTGCGCTATTATAATAATGTCTAACAGTAAAATCAACATACTTTTAAATAGAATTAAGGCTTTACATTTTCCACCTTAACACAAATAATGCCAATAGTCTATACAATACCTACATATCTCCTGATCGGGAGACTACGAGAAGATACTGCATAGGTACGACACAAATAGAAACTCGTAGTAAAGGCTCGATATTGTGATGCCCCACCTCTATGCTCGCAATAACAAAGAGTATTAAAAGAAATACTGTCTGTTATCACGAAGAATAAGGCTGGATAGGAGTGGCCATCCGTAGTTAGGCCTTACACTAGTATTGGTTATCTCGATAGGAGTGGTATATATTTTTATTTTTCATCTCATATATATTTACTGCCATCGACATACCCAATTCCAGTATAAAACAAACTACGATGGTTCATAATAGTTTAGGACAATATATATAGTAATAACACAGATAATATAAATGTGGCACACAGATAAAACAAAAGTCTCATATATATAATAACTGATGTCAGTTGATATACATGTGATACAATACATATGATACAACTACAACTGTCGACTCTGGAAGTTACATATACAAGTACATTATCGTAAATAATATACATGAATATACAACATCCTATACTAAGACAACGACTACTCCAAAAAGTATGAAAAGACTTCATAGCTCTAGCAGCAACCCAAAGTAAGATATCAACAAGTTGTAAGTACTCGGTCTGACCCGAGTATTACATTCAAAAGAAAATAATACACGGGTCAGTCTAATTCAAACTCAGTTATTAATGCACAGAAGCAGTAATAATTAAATAAAAATTAGATGACAGTCAAAATAAATTCACCTATCCGATCCTTTAACAAGGAAATCAGATAACGGTGAATATAACACGTATAGTGTTAAACAACAATTCAGCAAACTCAAATTATCAACGAAGATAGAAGAAAGGATTATTAATGAAGATAATTTAGAAAAAACATCAGAATTGCCTAATCGGCAATTAACATCAAAATATAATGGTTAATAAGTAATTAGAAACTCATAATCTAATTATCAAATAGATAATTAGATAACAACAAAATGGTCAAATGAAACTAAATCAATTTAAACAATTGAAATATCACTTAAAAACATCAATTCTAATTGGCTGCAGTACACGCTAACGTATACTGCCTCGCCAATACGGCCTATGAAATGCGCAAAAGATCAATGGATCAAAAGTAATTGAAATATCAATAAAAGCAATACCGTGTGGCTGCAGTTCACGCTTGCGTGCACTGCTTTGCCACTACAGTGATGATGTACCCAATGAATACCGTGTGGCTGCAGTTCACGCTTGCGTGCACTGCCTCGCCACTACAGTAATGATGTACACAATGAATATTCACAAACAAACACAAGATCAAACCCGAGTCATCGGATTCAACTCAAGTGTAATTCGAAAATCAATCCAAATGCACATGGCAGTGACATGATGAAACAGTGCTAACAAACAAATAAAGGCAGTGGTACTCAGATGAAGACACAAAGGAGTAAGGTGACAGCAACAGAGATATGGCCAAAATCATTAACCAAATGCAGAGGTCAAGCTAATGTTACATGAACTCGAGTTCAAGACAATCTATCCCAAATGCACTGCACAACTAAATGCAAATTATATCTAACAGTGACAATGCCAATGCAAGAAGATCAAGTGAGGTGTTTAGTGCAACCTGGAATGAAAGAACATGTATGCTGTGTATTAAACTTGCAAAATGAGGTTGCAGTGAATCTACACTAATGGTCCAGTCCAATACATAGTACATGACAGTGTATGAAGTACAACTGCAACAACAACACAAAATGCATCAAGAGACAGAATGGTACGAGTACAAGCTCCATTGATTCGAACATCTCATGTACCAATACAACCAGAACTGTTCAGAAAAGTGAACAAAACTGCAAAAGGCACCAAGTGAAGGACATGAACAGTGAACATCAAGTGATAACATGCACATGTATACAACATAAAGTATGAATGACTAGAATAATCATCATATAAAACTGCATGAACAAGAGTGGAAACGGCAGCAACTCGAAGCACCAATCAAATTGCTAAACCCAGTGTATAGCCACCTCAAAAGCTACATGAAGTCAATGCAGACAAATGAACCATTTCCACGATAAATATTCAGTGTAATGAGGACTACAAGGAGATGAACCAATATACTATGCAGTGGGTAATGCAAGTACAACATCGAGGAACACAACTTCACATGACTGCGTAGTACAAAAGTGGCCAGTGAAGTCAAAGACTACATGAAATAGGTAGGCAAGCTGTCTCAAATGGTCAAGGCAGCAAGCATTGATGAAAAATATCACTTATGAACAAAACATGGAACTAGTGCAAACTGTATGACATATACAGGTAGACATAAATGAAAATATCACCTGTGAACAAAACATAGCAGGTGATCGAACAAGAGAACAAAGTTAACAAAAACCAGACAATGGTGAAGTACGACATCACTAACAAATGCAAGCTCAAGTAATCAAGTATAGCCAATAACAGCGGCTACCACAAAATGACCGAAAACACAATTGCCTGAGACTACATAGCTGAAAGGCCAAAACCCAAGCCAACATGAAACAGTTCAAATCTAAACACGACCTATTCACAAATATATGCAAGCTAAAGCTAAATCAGTGAATAGCATGGCAAAAGTCAAGGGCACATGAAGGCCAACAATAGCAAGTGGATATAACCATCCAGCCGCAAGAAGGATGTAAGTTCGAACAAATTCAAGGCATAATAAAAATCAACAGCCCCAAAATCAACTCCAGGCAGAAAGTATCAACAACGAGCAAAATTCAAATCGAAGCCGAATCAACATCAATCAAAATCAAGTTGAAGCCAAAGGCCATGAAAACAAACAAACAAACGAATTCGAACATTTTGAATAAGATGTGAGTAATACAAATTACTCACCTTTGCCACGAATGGAGCTGTCGAAGGCGAGACCGAAGCGAGTGAAGAGACGAATGAAGCTAAGCCCTAGCTTGGACAGAGGAACGAACGAGGGGAGGAGCCACCATTAATATTCTCGTTCGTAAGTTTTTAGGGTTAGGTTTCGAATGAATGAGAATGAAAGGGGGACGGGTCGAATAGCAATAAAAAGAGAACGACATTCAAAAGTAATTGGGCCGAGATTTACAATTTAAGCTTAACAACACTTAACCAATTTTTAAATAATTTCAACCCGGTTTAAAATCTTCAACAACAAACAGCAATTAGATGTCATCATTAATCTTCTAATGACGATAATAAAATAATTATGAAATCCCGGGTTGTTACAGACTCCCCTCCTTATAAAAATTGCGTCACCGCAATTTTCATAATTAAGGTGTCAATAACAATTAATTTTCTAACATAAACTGGTTAAGCTAGAAAAATAAAGGTCGAGAACACACACATCAAAGAAATCTTTTAATTTCATAAAAGAAATTCACAAATTCTCAACAAAATCTAATTATCAAGTAGATAACCAGAAAACAACGAAACTGAATAAAGACAACTATTAGCAATATTCTATTATCAATTTGATAATTAGAATACAGAAACCACAAAACAGCAATATCTAATTATCGATTTGATAATTAGAAAATAGCAAAATCTAATTATCAACATGATAATTAGAAAACAAAATTCGCAAATCACAAACTGCCAATATCTAGTTATCCAACAGATAAATAGAAAACATGAACTTCATAATCAGTAAATTCAAACTATCAACAGAGATGGATAGAAAACAGCAATTCAATATAATCAACATAATCTAGAATCAATTAGAGACTAGAAGATCTTATAATCTGCAAAATTAGCAATTACCTAATTATCAAAACGAAAATCAGAAATCTAAAATCATCAAATCAGTAAATCAACAAATATCTAATTACCATAAACGATAATCAGAAACAACAAATATTCGATTGTCAAAAACGACAATCAAATCTCAAATCAACAAATATTCGATTATCAAAAACGACAATCAAATCTCAAATCAACAAATATTCGATTATCAAAAACGACAATCAAATCTCAAATCAACAAATATTCGATTATCAAAAACAATAATCAAATCTCAAATCAACAAATATTCGATTATCAAAAACGAGAATCAAATCTCAAATCAACAAATATTCGATTATCAAAAACTAATCAAATCTCAAATCAACAAATATTCGATTATCAAAAACGACAATCAAATCTCAAATCAACAAATATTCGATTATCAAAAATGACAATCAAAACTCATATCAACAAATATTCGATTATCCCAAGCGATAATCAAATCAACAAATATCTAATTATCAAAAACGATAATTAGAACTCATATCAACAAATATCCAATTACCTGCAGATAATTGGAAACAACAAATATCTAGAAATCAATTAAGATATTCTAGAAAATCAACATAAAAGGTGGATCGATCCCAGCAGATGGCGAGTTTTAGCTACACCGCACGTGCATCTCATATGGCCGAAGCCTACCAAGTACTATATTTTTGGTGCCCAACAAATGACCCGAAGGTCCAACAAATGACCCGAAGGTCCAACAAATGACTTGACCCGAAGGTCCAACATATGACCCGAAGGTCCAACAAATGACCCGAAGGTCCAACAAATGACCCGAAGGTCCGGTACTGGTATTGACCCGAAGGTCCAACATATGACCCGAAGGTCCAAAATAGTGGCTCGAAAGCACACGAAAATCATCAAATATTCAATTAACGAGTCCAGAATTAACCGAAATAGCTTAATTGGATGTCATATATAACAACACTTAACCAATTTTTAAAAGTAATTGGGCCGAGGTTTACAATTTCAAAGCTTAACAACACTTAACCAATTTTTAAAGAATTTCAACCCGGTTTAAAATCTTCAACAACAAACAGCAATTAGATGTCATCATTAATCGTCTAATGACGATAATAAAATAATTATGAAATCTCGGGTTGTTAAAGATATGGTAGGTGACATGGCACACAAGGCAATGCCAGGGTAGATATACCAATTACGCACACGGGTTGGTGGTAACGCAGCAGCCACATACGCCCACCTCGGAACACATTCCCAAAATCAAAGGGGAGCCTAAGCAATCACAAAAGCAATAGAATGGTAGCGAAGAAATGCGTCCGACCAGAGGAGCTACCCCTTTTGGCCTGAGATCGCTCCTGTTTTAGCCACCATATGGCAACTCACGGGAGTTGGGTCCACGTAATATACCTCAAGAACGTCGCCACCATCCTACTTCATTCTGGAATCTCCACCGCGTACACGGTTGTCAAAGTGGTTTTCGGTATCGATAGAGAGTATGCCCATATCCGATACCGGTCTCTTTGCCAACCAATCGTTATTATAACCCGTGGTTATAACTTTAAAATAATATTTTATACTTAAAATATAGATATCATTGCAATCCAAATCTTTATCAAATAAAGATTAAATCATTTCCAAAACCATTTCAATATATCAACATACCATATCTTTCAAATTCAAATATTTATCAACATAAATATCAAGTCATTTCTAACCATTTAAATATATTAAATTATTATATCTTTCAAAACTTCCTTCCAAATCATTTTAATATATTAAAATATCATAACTTTTCAAAGTTTCATTTCCAAAATACCATATCTTTCAGAACTTCTTTTCAAATCATTTTAATATCAAAACATCATATCTTTCAAAACCACATTTCAAGTCATTTTAATATATCAAAATATGATATCTTTCCAAAGCTTCAATTTCAAATCATCATATAAGTGCAAATCCAAATATTCAATAAATTCAAAGATATCATTCATTTATTATCAATCCAAATCACCTTTTAAATAGCTTATATTTTAATCAAAATAATTCATTTAAACCATTTAAAATTTAAGTTTATATACTTTCAAATCAAGTATTCAATTTCCAACGTTTTAAACCATTATGAGTTCATTTACTAAGTTAAAACCATAACGTCGAAAATTTCAACCTTTCACAACATTCAGAAAAAGCTGCTGAAAGTTATACTTGAAACATTTAAATTTAAACCATTTAAACATTATGAAAATCATATTCTACATTCAAAGATGTTCATTAAAATACTCTTTTAATTAATGATTTTTTTATAAAGCAACATTTTATAATTAAATCAAATTTCACAAATCACCTTAATAAATTCAAGTGTAAACTTTCCCATTTTTTCATTTAACACTTTATTAACATTTACATTTTCAAATTATCATTTCACAAATTAAATTAAATTTCCAATTTATTTAATTAACTTAAACCCTTAATTAAAACCAAATTCACATTTCCAGGTTAAGTTCATTTTCAAATTACACTTTTAAGCATTCATTCATTTAACCATTTTAATACATAGAAAAATCCATAATACTTTATTAATTCATTTAAACTCAAATTTATTCAAATCATCATATTTACCATTTTCCAAATATAAATTTCTATTTTATTTATATAACTTAAAATTCCCTTTTAAACCAAAACCCAAATTTTCAGACTTTAAGTTATATTTCAATAATTCAACTTAACCATTTATTTATTTAACATTTTTCACTTATACAAAAATCACAAATCCTTTATTTAAAACACTTTAAAATCTATTTAAATCAAATTATCATAATTTTACATTTAAACCACTTAAAATTTTATTTATATAACTCAAATGTCATTTTAAAAGCCAAAGTCCAAATTTCTAAATTTAAGTTACATTTTGAAGATTCATTTTAATTATTTAATTACATTTTTAACTTAGAGAGAAAAATCATAATTTCTTTATTTTAAAACATTTCAAAATCTATTTAAATCAAATTTCATAAATTTATATTTTAATATACTAAAAAAATATCCAAAACACTTTATAAAATAACCACGGGCCTGTATATAGTTTTCTAACCTAGGTCAAGTGATACAGATATATATCATTTCAATCCGCAGTTTACAAAGAAAAATCCAGGTTCTATCATTTCAAACCCGCAGTCCCAAGTTAAAAAAAAATAAAAACCGTTCAGGCCTATCGTTTCAGCCCATAACGATTTTTTTCCTATTCTAAAGTCCGTTCGGGTATGTATCATTTCAACCCATAGTGATTCTAATCTACATGGAACTTGCAGTATGATAAACTGATATAAATAACAGAATAACATGATATAATAGTAACAGATGATATGACGTGAAATATAACAGGTTGAACATCATATATAAATAATCACATGGCAGTTATAACATGCATATTTTTTTCTACATATTCAGTTGTTGTTGTTTCACAACTGCATAAGTATAAATGTCGTGTAAGCTTTACTTACCTCAAAATGCTGGAGATTGCAATACAACTGACATAACGGAATCAAGAGCAAAATGACAAGCCTATGGACTTGAGTGGAGAGCGAATCCAAGCTAAAGATCTTGTGTTACAACCCAAAACAAAATCAATCAAATTATAAATTTCAATGCAACTTGAAATGGAATAACGTTGAACTAAAAAGAGATTTGAATGCAACACTTTTTCCCTCGCTTTCTATATTCTTTTTGCACGGCCTAGGGATGGTTTTGGCTCTAGTTTAAACAAGGTTTGGCTCAGGTATAAGTATGGGAATGCACGGCCTAAGTGGTGAAACATGGAGGGAAGTTACATAGTGAGAAGGTGAAGGGGTTTATGGCAAGCAGTGTGATTTTTTTTTGTCAAAACAAAGGCTCAACCAGTGGGGCTCAGGTCTGGACAGTAGTAGGGGTGATGGTTAGTGGTCAAAACAAGGTGATGGTGGCGGATATGGGTGGTGTCCGTGGTGTAGTATGAAGGCGGTGAAGTTGTGGTGGCTTGGCTTGATGTTTTCAAGGGGATTCAAGGGTTTGTGTGGAGTTTTTGTTCCACGGAGGTGCACGGCCTGGTCATGGTGGCGGCGGAGAAGGTGGTAAGTGATGGAGGGTGGACGTGACAAGGTGGTGGAGGTGTCGGCCGTGGCTATGAAGGAGAGGAAGTACAAAAGAATCCAAGAAAACAAGGCAAAAAGCATGAAAATGAGAGGAAAAATAGAAAAAGAAAGAGAGGCCATTACCCATTTTTTTGTTTTAGCCATGCAAATGAGATAGAGAAGGAGTTTTTCACATGAAATTGAAGTGAGAAACTCATGGCTATACGGCCAAAAACTCAAGGCAATGAAAAGACAAAGGTGAAAATGAAGAGTTTTAGGCAAATGAAAGGTCTTAGGTTAAGCTTTTTAAACTCTTCACATTTCCACTCTTTTTAAATTAAATAAAACCAAATAAAATGTAGCGACCCGACTTTCCACTCCCGGAAAATCGCGTCATCTTAAGATAGAAAGGGATAGAAGAAGAAAAGAAAGAAGAGAAGAAGAAACAACATCAGAATCTAACACAGCGGAACGAATAAATTATATTAATAACATAAATATTCCATAGTATCATTTACATCAGAGATACACAGCACAATCAACTCATACTAGACAGTTATAGATATCTGTCTAGTTATACAACTCAATACAATCCAGAGACAATACAAAATGCACAGCGGAATTCTCAATAGCTATACGTAGAAGCCTCCTGCTCCATTGCTCCCCCACAAATCGTCAAAGCTAATCCAGAATCCTAACCTGAATTCCCTTGACTACTCATAAAAATTTGAGTACCCAAGAGTTTATGAAAAACAAAAATAAACTCCGGGTCAGACATGGGTCTGGTGTGAGTAACAGGTTAAAGTTGCTTAACTTTTAAAACATTTTGAAAAGAAAGATATCACGTAAGACTTCCCACACATAAACATGGAAAAGTTTTTACCTTACGCTAACCAAAACATTTGATAGGAAATCCGATGTTATTATAATAGTGTCTAGGGTTTTCAAATAAATAAGAAATAGCCGAAATTGTTACATGATTAAATTCCAGCTACTAGCCACAAAAGTGGGTAATACAATCAAAACCGTTGGCACTTATTGGATTTTGGATTCCATACAATGGCAGGGCTACTGGGGTACCGCCCGTCACAGTACGTGGCCTAGATCACCGTACCGAGGATTACTCCCTTCATCCCCTGCAACACAAAGCCGGACCCGTTCCTTACTGAACAGTTCCAAATAAGACAACCCCGACGGTTGTAGCTACTAAACCGTCCCACACAGCCGAAATAAAAGGGACCTCTAGACAGGAGAAAATCTTACTCTCAAATGGGGGCTACCCACGAAGCTTTGCTGCACCTCCCCTGTTTTAGCCATTCCCGGTTGATGAGGCTTGAGGCTACGATTACCTTTATAGGACATATCACTTAGAATGCTCATCGTCCACCTGACGATGTTCTGAAAGCATTCAATCCATACAAGTTCGTTCCGGGTTCGAACGAAACCGAAGGCATTATTTCGTTACACTCATTTTGGAATCACCCTCAGAGTTAACGACAATAACCCTTGCACTCTAAATCACCATCTCGAATCTATAAGGACTAATTCCGTCAACTCATTACGGAATCACCCACAGAGTTATAATGACTCATAGTCCTTACACCTCGAGTCTTCACAAAGCTCCACTTAGATTCACGACCTAACGTTATTTGGAATCGATGTGGTTTTCGGATATCCAAATATGGAAACCCGATCCCGGTCTCATCGAAATCCAAAGCGTGTCTTTTAAGGTCCAAGTTGTTTTAAAGGTTTTAAAACAATTCAATACAGTATCTATATATACACAGATAGATAGCTTAAAACATAACTGATAATCAACATTATCACATAACAGGTAATTCACATCATCAATATCAAATAGATATTCCATATATCAACATCACAATAGATAACCTATGTTATCATCACAATATCATCAAACATCCATACCACACAATATCATTTATCTCATTTCTGAGATCACAAAGCATCCAAGTCAATCCATGACATCCATCCATACATAAGCAAGGATTTACTCATACCAAAATATAATTAATGTAAATTGAATTAAATTAATCATCTCTATCTCAAATTAATTTAAAATGAATTAAATTAAATCCCTTCATCTTTAATTAATTTAAAATAAATTAAATTAATTGCTTTACCAAATTATCTTGCTTATCATTTAATTGATTACAATCAATTAATTCATCATAAATTACTTTAGTTAATCACTCTTGATTAATTATACTTAATTACATTTATGTAATTATCCTCAATTAATTTTACAAAATTAATTATCCTCAACTAAACAGTAATTAACTTTTAATTACTCCAACTAATTAATTAATCATAATTAATTACATTTATCCTTAATTAATTACATTAATTAATTACCTTTAATTACCTATTATTGATTAATTAATCATAATTAATCAACTTAAATTACATCATTAATTAAAATAATTAATGGTCTTAATTACTTCTTAAATTAATTACTCAAAGTAATTAACAACTTAATTACTTTATTAACCCAAATTAATTATCCTTAAATTAATTTCTTAAATTAATTATCTGATTAATTACTAAATAATTAATCCAAATTTCTTCATACTTAAATATCTCCTTAATTACAATCTGTAATTATTAAACAATTACTTAACTAAGTAATTTCCAAAACATTAATTACATAAAGTAATTATTCTTAATCCAGGTGTTTAAAATTAATTAAACTTATTTAATTAAATTAAACAATCTTATTCAATTAAATTAATTACATTAAGTAATTAATTTCTTAATTACTTTATCAAGTAATTATACTTAAGCCATTTATAATTGATTATTATTAAATTAATTAATCATGGTTAATGATCTTCATTAACCATCCTCTAATTATTTTATTAAAGTAATTAACTTAAATTAATTACCAATTAAATTATTTTAATCATTTATTAATTAAAGTTAATTATTAAATTAATTAACCTTAATTAAAAACTTAATTACATAATTATTATTCATTTATCATTAATTAATAATTTAATTAATGATCTTAATTCCAGATTGATTAATCCTTAATCAATTATTAATTCCAAATTTAATTAATTTATTAAATTAATTAACAAATCTTAATTACCTTGTTAATTAATTCTAAAACAAAATCTTAATCAAATTTTCAAAATAAACATAACTTAAGAAATTTCCCTTCAAATTAAACAATCTTAATTATGTTTAAACAATATTATCCAAAACAAAATACTTAAGAAATTTCCCTTTAAATTTCAATTAAAATTCAAGTTAAAATAGAATAATATCAAACTTATCAAATTTTAAATAATTTGAAACTTATTTAAAATTACAAGTCAAAACAAAAGTTTGACTTAAAAATGCAATCATAAGAATTTGAAGTTAAATCTATTTCAAAATTTTAGAAGTTTCAAAGCATTTATATTTTAAATCTTTCAAATTTGAATCTTCCTTTAAATTTTGAAACTGAACTTCATTTTAAACTCAGATTCCAGTTTAAATTTAATTCTTAAATCTTAATCACCTTTTAAAACTTCATCATTAAAGTTCCAACTATTTACACAAAATAAAATAGTTAATTAAATTAAATTTAAAACTTAAGTTCTGTTTTAAAAACTGAAATTTGGATTTCAAATCAGTAATACAAACTTGAATTGCATTTAAACTCAAACTTTACTTTAAATATAAATTGCAGATTCAAATTTTAAAAACCCAGATTTTGAAAAAAACAGAAAACAGGGTTTTCAAAACCTGGAATTTTGAATTCAAATCAATATACAAATTTAAATTCAAAAATACAACCTGAATTTGATTTTTAAACCTGAACCTTAATCTACACCAAAAGCTACAGATTTTTTTTTTGTTTAAAAGTTTAAAACCAGATTTTAGAAACAGTTTTCCTATAACCTGTAACTACAGAGACCTGAGAAACTTATATTTTTACTTCGGGTCAAACACATGCCCACTTCGAGTCTCTGAACCATTTACTTCGAGTTTTTCTACAATCTACTCGAGTCATTCAAAGACCACTCCCTGAAACCCCCAAACCAAACAGTTCACCAGAAATCCTCGTTGCACCACCTCTGGTGATCATCAGCGATGATCCAGCAACCTCCACATACACAAACATGCCTACAGCAACCATCAAATCGATTCAATAATCAATCATTCAAATTTTAGCTTCCCCCATTCCTAAACCTGAAAAAGTTCTACAGGTTCCAACTTAAAACCTGTCAACGGCCATAAATTGCCACTCCGATCACCTGACATCCAACCTTTCCGGCCTCGCACTCCTCTACACATCCTCTACCCATATCCCAAACACCATAGCACTCGGTCAATCCACCACTTCAAACTGACTCAAAGCACAAACCTATGCAAAACTAGGGCTTTCTTCCAAAAATCAAAACTGCAATTCAACCTAGCAAATTTAATTACTTCTTTGATTTTTCTAAGGATCTATGATCCATTCTTAACAACTCAAAAGAATTTCAGAATTTTAAATTCAAAAATCAAAAGAATTTGCACAGATTCAAATTTTTGTTTACCAGACCAAACTGTAAATGAACATTCACTTAAAATACTTATACTTGATTTTAAACCAAGTTTTTGTCAATGCATTAAGATTATGGAATTGGATTTAAGTATTAATGTGTTTGATTTAAATCTTAAGTTTTAAACTGAGATTAAATTAAATGATTTTGATTTTGATTTTTAAATCAAACTGTGAACCTGTAAACTACAAAACAGAGAAGACTTTGGAAATATAAGCATGCATACCAAACAATCAGAGATACAACCATATAAATACACAACCATACATATAAATGTACTTAATAAAATATTTAACTCAGAAATTAGCATGCAACCCATTATTCATACTTAAGTAAAAAAATGTGATGTTACTCCCTTTTGAAAAACAAAACAAAGCTCAGTTGAATATGCAGAAAACTCAAAATGCAGGCATTTCATCTCATACACAAACACAGGCATATCCATCATACTCAACAAGCAATAGATTTAAGCAACTATATTTTAATTTAGTTTTGAAAATAAATTGTTACTCACATTTTATTATGAATGCAGGCCCCTGTTTGAATTGCAGAACACATGCAGGCTTGACCCCTTTTTGTTGAAATCTGAGTTTGAATTGATATGCAGTTTGCCAGTTGCCAAATGCATGCTAATGCTTATGATCCCAACCCAAATTTAAAACAGTGCAGACTTTAAAAATGCAGGTGCTTCTTCTGTTGTTATAAGTCTGGTTGCTCATGCTCACAGCCTAATTGCTTGCATGTAGGAAATAGATGATGCTGAGCCACTTTCCATATGCATGCAAATGCCTTTCCACCCAGGCTTAAACATAGATGCATGCAGAGACAAAAGTGTGCAGGTTCACTTGAATTTTTGTGGAAATGTAAATTGAATTTGATGAGAAATTTGGTCTTTTAATATGCAGGGGAATTTGCAGATTTGTTTTGATTATGCAGAGGTCTGAATTGAATTTGAGGGAATGTAAATTGATGGATTTGAATGTGGTTTGGTGAATTGTATATGCAGATCTGATCTTTATTTGATTAAAGAAGAATGAAAATTATATGCATGAATGAGGATGTAAACTATGCAAATGTATTCTCAGATTTTAGGAAATAAAAGAAAGATTAAAACTAATTTTACACTTGTCATGAATGAGACACTTGTCTATATGAATATATATTAATTTAACACATGTTATCTCTTTTAAGGAAAATTAGTATTTATTTACAAGCTAATGCATATATTAACTTAGTTTCAATTTGTTAATTTATATTTAAACATGTGTATGAAATAGAAACAACCAATGTTTTCTTAAAGACAATTAGTTTTTAATTACAAATTAATGTTATATTAGCTTAAATTAAGTTGTTAGTTTATATGTATAAATTTATAAATGAAAACAAAAACAAATCATGTTTATAAACTTATACAAATAAAAATTAAAACAAATTTAGATTTTATACCTTTGAATTTAAATTCAAACTAGATTCAAAACCAAACAATTTCAAAATAAAAATTCAATTTGAAATAACCAATTGCAATTTCTATTCAAAATTTATTTTAGAAAGACAATACAATATTAATATTATTTTTATAAATCTCTTTTATTAATTTAAAATCATTTTACAATAAATTATATTTTATTAAATAAAATATCCATTTTATTAAACCATAAAACATTTTATTGTATTTATTTTAAATTTTAAAACAATACCAATCTATTTAAAATATAAACCAAATATTTATATTGAAAATAGAAATCAATTTATTATTTAAAAGATAAAATAACCAATTTAAATATTTATTGAAGAAAATTATCATATTCACTTGAATAATTATTATCAGATTATCAATATCAATTTAATTTTAACTACAGATTATTAAATTGATATTGTCAAAAATTACGGGACGTTACAATCCTTCCCCCTTAAAAGAATTTCGTCCTCGAAATTTAAAACAAAGGTAATTTAATAATCTGATTAAATTTTAATTTTAAACACAAGCATATATCAAACATATGCTAACAACCAATCAACCAATCAAACAAACCTAATTATCCAGACAAAATCTGGATAAAATTTCATCGAGTTTCCCCAGGTGTATATATATATCCACCAGGATACTCGCCCTAGAAAATCCAAACAAACAATACTATGAAGCTACAAAGCTCCTATAGAACTATATCTATAACACTAGACAAAATATCAGACTACAAACGAGTCTGACTCACTAACCAAAACTCCCAAACTGCTGGTTCTACAACCAGAGATAGATCATACACGTATTCCCACAGAGATACGTGAAACCCATCGAACCCCAGTTGTCCAAACGGCAACTCAATCCTGAAGATCAATCACTTATCTCCAAGATCACAGAAAAGATCCAAAAACACTTCAGAGCAACCTCACAGACTTACCCAACTTATATCTCACTTAAGATCTGAGACAACATATCCAAAATTAAACCTCCGACTTCAGAGTCCAAATTCCTCCAACTCTTATCCACATAATTCTCCAAACGATCCTAGGCTGTCCACAACCTACCAATCAGCTCAACCTTCGCTGATGCTTCTAGAAAGAAACCAGACCAATCAACTTCAACAAAATGATCTCCTCAAGATCAACCAAAACCAACCATTCAAACTCAACTCCTCAATATCAGAAGACAACAACTTCTTCTGTTCAGAAAAAGAAAAGCAGATACACTTCCAAACTGCTTCCGCTGCTCAACTCTGATCCGACACAGAAGAGAATACAGAAGAAGAACACAAGCACAAACCCAACAACACACCCCAGAGATATGGTTCATCAAATCCATAAGAATCATTCAGAAGTTCCTTCAAAACTCCGAACTGCTACTCCAACTTAACTCTTGGAACCATTCTTCTATAAAGCTGAACCACACGGTACCACTTCTGGAATCCCAGCCTATAAGGAAGCTCAATCTCCAGATGCAAACCAAACTCTGACTTTCTGAAGACATCCAGAAAAACTCAGATAACCCAAGAGAATACTCAAACAATCGCAAGTCACTTTTGCGATCCACTCAAACCAAATCCAAGAAAACTGTTCTTTCTTAACCAAATAGAACAGCTCAAACTCAACTAGCCAACCCATCAAAGAAACGGGTCCACTAAACTGCTTCTGAACTCCACTCCAGAAAAACTACTAAGCCAGAAGATCTCTTGCCAACATCGAGAACATTCCAACACAAAGCTCTCCGAGAAACTCGGACCTCAAAGCAACCAGAAACTCAAGCTGACCCCAGCCACAACGCTGAAGCAGACTCACCTCCTTAACTTGTTCCAAAGAAAACATCTTCGGGAACATTCATAGTCACTGCATCTCATCACGCAGCTACTACCCCCTGAGGTATTCAAAATACCATCACTCACTTCTGCCAAGCCAACAGATCCAAGCACTACTCATCCAATCTCAAAAATGAACTCCGAACCTTAACAGGTTTCCTTCAGAGATCAATGAAGTTCTACATCACTACAGAACTCAATCGAGACGGTATTAGGTCTACAGTCTCAACAAAACACTTCTAACCTCAAACATTCAAACTCCCACCAATGGTAGTCGTGTTACACACACTACTACCTCATCTACCTTTATAACTTACATTGGAAAACCTGAACGGTAACCCAACTAATAGGTAGAAATATATATATATATTAAAATTACAAATACGCTCTCTCAAGAAAGACACCACTACAGAGCCTAGGTATTCACTCAACCTAATGCTCCCTAAAGAAAGATATACTTCAGAGCCTAGGTATTCACTCAACCTAATGCTCTGATACCAAATGTAGCGACCCGACTTTCCACTCCCGGAAAATCGCGTCATCTTAAGAAAGAAAGGGATAGAAGAAGAAAAGAAAGAAGAGAAGAAGAAACAACATCAGAATCTAACACAGCGGAACGAATAAATTATATTAATAACATAAATATTACATAGTATCATTTACATCAGAGATACACAGCACAATCAACTCATACTAGACAGTTATAGATATCTGTCTAGTTATACAACTCAATACAATCCAGAGACAATACAAAATGCACAGCGGAATTCTCAATAGCTATACGTAGAAGCCTCCTGCTCCATTGCTCCCCCACAAATCCTCAAAGCTAATCCAGAATCCTAACCTGAATTCCCTTGACTACTCATAAAAATTTGAGTACCCAAGAGTTTATGAAAAACAAAAATAAACTCCGGGTCAGACATGGGTCTGGTGTGAGTAACAGGTTAAAGTTGCTTAACTTTTAAAACATTTTGAAAAGAAAGATATCACGTAAGACTTCCCACACATAAACATGGAAAAGTTTTTACCTTACGCTAACCAAAACATTTGATAGGAAATCCGATGATATTATAATAGTGTCTAGGGTTTTCAAATAAATAAGAAATAGCCGAAATTGTTACATGATTAAATTCCAGCTACTAGCCACAAAAGTGGGTAATACAATCAAAACCGTTGGCACTTATTGGATTTTGGATTCCATACAATGGCAGGGCTACTGGGGTACCGCCCGTCACAGTACGTGGCCTAGATCACCGTACCGAGGATTACTCCCTTCATCCCCTGCAACACAAAGCCGGACCCGTTCCTTACTGAACAGTTCCAAATAAGACAACCCCGACGGTTGTAGCTACTAAACCGTCCCACACAGCCGAAATAAAAGGGACCTCTAGACAGGGGAAAATCTTACTCTCAAATGGGGGCTACCCACGAAGCTTTGCTGCACCTCCCCTGTTTTAGCCATTCCCGGTTGATGAGGCTTGAGGCTACGATTACCTTTATAGGACATATCACTTAGAATGCTCATCGTCCACCTGACGATGTTCTGAAAGCATTCAATCCATACAAGTTCGTTCCGGGTTCGAACGAAACCGAAGGCATTATTTCGTTACACTCATTTTGGAATCACCCTCAGAGTTAACGACAATAACCCTTGCACTCTAAATCACCATCTCGAATCTATAAGGACTAATTCCGTCAACTCATTACGGAATCACCCACAGAGTTATAATGACTCATAGTCCTTACACCTCGAGTCTTCACAAAGCTCCACTTAGATTCACGACCTAACGTTATTTGGAATCGATGTGGTTTTCGGATATCCAAATATGGAAACCCGATCCCGGTCTCATCGAAATCCAAAGCGTGTCTTTTAAGGTCCAAGTTGTTTTAAAGGTTTTAAAACAATTCAATACAGTATCTATATATACACAGATAGATAGCTTAAAACATAACTGATAATCAACATTATCACATAACAGGTAATTCACATCATCAATATCAAATAGATATTCCATATATCAACATCACAATAGATAACCTATGTTATCATCACAATATCATCAAACATCCATACCACACAATATCATTTATCTCATTTCTGAGATCACAAAGCATCCAAGTCAATCCATGACATCCATCCATACATAAGCAAGGATTTACTCATACCAAAATATAATTAATGTAAATTGAATTAAATTAATCATCTCTATCTCAAATTAATTTAAAATGAATTAAATTAAATCCCTTCATCTTTAATTAATTTAAAATAAATTAAATTAATTGCTTTACCAAATTATCTTGCTTACTCAATCATTTAATTGATTACAATCAATTAATTCATCATAAATTACTTTAGTTAATCACTCTTGATTAATTATACTTAATTACATTTATGTAATTATCCTCAATTAATTTTACAAAATTAATTATCCTCAACTAAACAGTAATTAACTTTTAATTACTCCAACTAATTAATTAATCATAATTAATTACATTTATCCTTAATTAATTACCTTTAATTACCTATTATTGATTAATTAATCATAATTAATCAACTTAAATTACATCATTAATTAAAATAATTAATGATCTTAATTACTTCTTAAATTAATTACTCAAAGTAATTAACAACTTAATTACTTTATTAACCCAAATTAATTATCCTTAAATTAATTTCTTAAATTAATTATTTGATTAATTACTAAATAATTAATCCAAATTTCTTCATACTTAAATATCTCCTTAATTACAATCTGTAATTATTAAACAATTACTTAACTAAGTAATTTCCAAAACATTAATTACATAAAGTAATTATTCTTAATCCAGGTGTTTAAAATTAATTAAACTTATTTAATTAAATTAAACAATCTTATTCAATTAAATTAATTACATTAAGTAATTAATTTCTTAATTACTTTATCAAGTAATTATACTTAAGCCATTTATAATTGATTATTATTAAATTAATTAATCATGGTTAATGATCTTCATTAACCATCCTCTAATTATTTTATTAAAGTAATTAACTTAAATTAATTACCAATTAAATTATTTTAATCATTTATTAATTAAAGTTAATTATTAAATTAATTAACCTTAATTAAAAACTTAATTACATAATTATTATTCATTTATCATTAATTAATAATTTAATTAATGATCTTAATTCCAGATTGATTAATCCTTAATCAATTATTAATTCCAAATTTAATTAATTTATTAAATTAATTAACAAATCTTAATTACCTTGTTAATTAATTCTAAAACAAAATCTTAATCAAATTTTCAAAATAAACATAACTTAAGAAATTTCCCTTCAAATTAAACAATCTTAATTATGTTTAAACAATATTATCCAAAACAAAATACTTAAGAAATTTCCCTTTAAATTTCAATTAAAATTCAAGTTAAAATAGAATAATATCAAACTTATCAAATTTTAAATAATTTGAAACTTATTTAAAATTACAAGTCAAAACAAAAGTTTGACTTAAAAATGCAATCATAAGAATTTGAAGTTAAATCTATTTCAAAATTTTAGAAGTTTCAAAGCATTTATATTTTAAATCTTTCAAATTTGAATCTTCCTTTAAATTTTGAAACTGAACTTCATTTTAAACTCAGATTCCAGTTTAAATTTAATTCTTAAATCTTAATCACCTTTTAAAACTTCATCATTAAAGTTCCAACTATTTACACAAAATAAAATAGTTAATTAAATTAAATTTAAAACTTAAGTTCTGTTTTAAAAACTGAAATTTGGATTTCAAATCAGTAATACAAACTTGAATTGCATTTAAACTCAAACTTTACTTTAAATATAAATTGCAGATTCAAATTTTAAAAACCCAGATTTTGAAAAAAACAGAAAACAGGGTTTTCAAAACCTGGAATTTTGAATTCAAATCAATATACAAATTTAAATTCAAAAATACAACCTGAATTTGATTTTTAAACCTGAACCTTAATCTACACCAAAAGCTACAGATTTTTTTTTTGTTTAAAAGTTTAAAACCAGATTTTAGAAACAGTTTTCCTATAACCTGTAACTACAGAGACCTGAGAAACTTATATTTTTACTTCGGGTCAAACACATGCCCACTTCGAGTCTCTGAACCATTTACTTCGAGTTTTTCTACAATCTACTCGAGTCATTCAAAGACCACTCCCTGAAACCCCCAAACCAAACAGTTCACCAGAAATCCTCGTTGCACCACCTCTGGTGATCATCAGCGATGATCCAGCAACCTCCACATACACAAACATGCCTACAGCAACCATCAAATCGATTCAATAATCAATCATTCAAATTTTAGCTTCCCCCATTCCTAAACCTGAAAAAGTTCTACAGGTTCCAACTTAAAACCTGTCAACGGCCATAAATTGCCACTCCGATCACCTGACATCCAACCTTTCCGGCCTCGCACTCCTCTACACATCCTCTACCCATATCCCAAACACCATAGCACTCGGTCAATCCACCACTTCAAACTGACTCAAAGCACAAACCTATGCAAAACTAGGGCTTTCTTCCAAAAATCAAAACTGCAATTCAACCTAGCAAATTTAATTACTTCTTTGATTTTTCTAAGGATCTATGATCCATTCTTAACAACTCAAAAGAATTTCAGAATTTTACAATTCAAAAATCAAAAGAATTTGCACAGATTCAAATTTTTGTTTACCAGACCAAACTGTAAATGAACATTCACTTAAAATACTTATACTTGATTTTGAACCAAGTTTTTGTCAATGCATTAAGATTATGGAATTGGATTTAAGTATTAATGTGTTTGATTTAAATCTTAAGTTTTAAACTGAGATTAAATTAAATGATTTTGATTTTGATTTTTAAATCAAACTGTGAACCTGTAAACTACAAAACAGAGAAGACTTTGGAAATATAAGCATGCATACCAAACAATCAGAGATACAACCATATAAATACACAACCATACATATAAATGTACTTAATAAAATATTTAACTCAGAAATTAGCATGCAACCATTATTCATACTTAAGTAAAAAAATGTGATGTTACTCCCTTTTGAAAAACAAAACAAAGCTCAGTTGAATATGCAGAAAACTCAAAATGCAGGCATTTCATCTCATACACAAACACAGGCATATCCATCATACTCAACAAGCAATAGATTTAAGCAACTATATTTTAATTTAGTTTTGAAAATAAATTGTTACTCACATTTTATTATGAATGCAGGCCCCTGTTTGAATTGCAGAACACATGCAGGCTTGACCCCTTTTTGTTGAAATCTGAGTTTGAATTGATATGCAGTTTGCCAGTTGCCAAATGCATGCTAATGCTTATGATCCCAACCCAAATTTAAAACAGTGCAGACTTTAAAAATGCAGGTGCTTCTTCTGTTGTTATAAGTCTGGTTGCTCATGCTCACAGCCTAATTGCTTGCATGTAGGAAATAGATGATGCTGAGCCACTTTCCATATGCATGCAAATGCCTTTCCACCCAGGCTTAAACATAGATGCATGCAGAGACAAAAGTGTGCAGGTTCACTTGAATTTTTGTGGAAATGTAAATTGAATTTGATGAGAAATTTGGTCTTTTAATATGCAGGGGAATTTGCAGATTTGTTTTGATTATGCAGAGGTCTGAATTGAATTTGAGGGAATGTAAATTGATGGATTTGAATGTGGTTTGATGAATTGTATATGCAGATCTGATCTTTATTTGATTAAAGAAGAATGAAAATTATATGCATGAATGAGGATGTAAACTATGCAAATGTATTCTCAGATTTTAGGAAATAAAAGAAAGATTAAAACTAATTTTACACTTGTCATGAATGAGACACTTGTCTATATGAATATATATTAATTTAACACATGTTATCTCTTTTAAGGAAAATTAGTATTTATTTACAAGCTAATGCATATATTAACTTAGTTTCAATTTGTTAATTTATATTTAAACATGTGTATGAAATAGAAACAACCAATGTTTTCTTAAAGACAATTAGTTTTTAATTACAAATTAATGTTATATTAGCTTAAATTAAGTTGTTAGTTTATATGTATAAATTTATAAATGAAAACAAAAACAAATCATGTTTATAAACTTATACAAATAAAAATTAAAACAAATTTAGATTTTATACCTTTGAATTTAAATTCAAACTAGATTCAAAACCAAACAATTTCAAAATAAAAATTCAATTTGAAATAACCAATTGCAATTTCTATTCAAAATTTATTTTAGAAAGACAATACAATATTAATATTATTTTTATAAATCTCTTTTATTAATTTAAAATCATTTTACAATAAATTATATTTTATTAAATAAAATATCCATTTTATTAAACCATAAAACATTTTATTGTATTTATTTTAAATTTTAAAACAGTACCAATCTATTTAAAATATAAACCAAATATTTATATTGAAAATAGAAATCAATTTATTATTTAAAAGATAAAATAACCAATTTAAATATTTATTGAAGAAAATTATCATATTCACTTGAATAATTATTATCAGATTATCAATATCAATTTAATTTTAACTATAGATTATTAAATTGATATTGTCAAAAATTACGGGACGTTACATAAAAATAAGTAAATGAATTTCAGAACTGAAAACAAAATAAAATAAAAAGAAAATAAATAAATTTAAAGAAAATAGAAAAAGAATTAAAGAAATTGCTTAAAATTCAAAACAGGGTTCAAAAATTACAATTAAAACATCACTGGCTTTGGAAAAATATCTACTTCATTTTAAAAATATTCTTGTAACGATCGCGATTTTTCGTTGCCGAAAAATCGAACCGTTAGGGTTTTAGAAGAAGAAAGAGGTAGAAGAAGAAAGAAAAGAAAGAGAGGAGAAAACAGAAAACAAGTAACAGAACGAGAAACAATATCAGAATCTCACAATCGCAGCGGAACAACATATAATAGATAAATGAATATCATTAAAACAAAAGAACTATACATTTTATACATACATCACAATACATCATATCATCAGAGTGTACAACAACAACAGCGGAAAGAATACTATATACAATAGATAATAGACTACGCTATCCAAGCTCGCCTCCAACATCTGCACAGCAACTCCCGAATCCAGAATAACCTGATAACCTAACTCTAGACTGCCCGTGTGGAAAATAGTGGGCACCCAGAGTTTAGGAAAGGAACAATAAACTCCAGGTCAGTCATGGGACTGGTGTGAGAACTCAAAACAGTTTATCTTTAAACAAGCAACAAGAAAATTTAAATTTTTAAATCCGCAATGCTTTTTGGAAAATGAAACTACCATAAGGCCTCCCGCCACACACACAATGCAAACGCAGAATTGGAGGAGATTTCTCCTTATGATAGTCAAAGATGCTTACTACGCGAAAATCAAATCATTTTTGATATTATTACTAGTGCATAGTGTAGAAAACAATTTCGAAAGTAGAATATAAATCCTAGCCAGCATACGACATTTCGTCGTATGCCTACTATAGCTACCATGTTCAATAGCAGGTTACCGCCACATTCCATGGCAGGTTATACAACTAAAACCGTACAGGGCGCGTATTGTTTTGATTGGATTTCCAACAAATGGTCAGGCTAAGGAACTTCCTACTGCCACATGGGATCGCCTCTGGCGGGACGTCCCGAGAAACTAACGTTACGGTTAGATCTCTGCCAACACAAGGCCGGGTTACCTCTGTAACTAGGTAACTACTACACGAATATGTCATCCCCCGGTCCTTTGGGACCTTTATCCGAGCGCTCGATACCAACAACACCACACAGTAATAGATATAGTGTATCAACATGAGTAAATATCTGGGCTCCATACCATGATACCACCCTTTTCCAGAAGGAAATGACATACCCTAAAGGGAGCGACCCTCATAACCTTGCCGCATATTCCTGTTTCGACCATTTCCGGGGAGTGAGGTCCTGACGAAGTCTCGTCCACAAAGCTACGCTTTGTGCAACAAAGCCATGCTTTGGGTCCACAGATGACCAAAGCAATAATCACAAAGATAAATGATCAAACAAATGATCATATCCAAACGATCAACCAATGATCATCACACAGCAGCACTCAGCATGCCACATTACCAGATTGGGAAATATCGCTGATAACCTTCAACTACATAACCTCTGAGCTCGTACGTCTCAGAGAAGGGTGTTAAGCTAAGAGAATAAATTCTCCGCCACCAACAGAAATGTATTTGAAAGAAATCTGCTCTATCTCTCAAAATGTAATGTCAGGCACGTAACCATACAAGTCTGTTCCGGATTCGAACAGAACCGAAGGCACTTCCAAAGAAGCCCTTGCAATCCGGGTATTCACAATCCCGATAAAATTTCCCATCACAAAGGAAATCTCCATATCGTAGCTAACGATGCGGAGACAATCGATAGGTCATCCTATCGTTTTCACAAATACCCGGTCTTCAACACCGGTCTTCAAATGCAATCCAAACGACGTATTGCATATTCGGAATGGGATATATGACACAAAGGTCCTCTCCCGGCTAAACCGAATAGCGAGCGCTTATTTTAAAAATAAGTGTGCATTCAATTCCAAACAAACACAATCAATACCATCCAAGGGTAAATATTGATAGTCGGTTATTTAACTATCAATAAAGATGCGCCACATCATCAGATTCCAAATAATTTTTCCAAAATTATTAAGTCCCAAAATATCTTTACAAGATATATATATACAATTTCCAAAAAATTGCCCAATTTATTTGCTTTACCAAAACACCTTCACGATATAATTTTCCACACTTAACCAATTGAAAAACCAATTTTCAATTTACCTTTACCATTTGAAAACCAATTTTCAAATTACATTAACCATTTGCAAACCAATTTCAAATCACCTTAACCATTTGAAAACTAATTTCAAATTACTTTTCATCCTTTATACCCTTTGAAAACAAATTTCAAATCATCAAATAAATCTTTACCGATTTAATTTAAATTTACGTCCCAAATCCGTAAATTCATTTTCATACTTCAAAATAAATCAATATTTATTTTTAAACAAATTTCCCTTCATATATATATAAATTCCAAGGTGGATTTAAATTCCAAGCATCTACTAGCATACGATTCCCAAATCGATTTCAAGTTATTTGCTTTCAATTACCTTAAAGGTGAATTCACAAAAACCGTTCCATTTCATATTAGAAAACCATTCCCATGCTTATTTTAAAAATAAGTAATTCACAAATTTATTTATTTTCAACGATTTGAAAATATTCCATATACTTAAATCACAGTTAAGTATTTATTCCATTCTCTTTAAGAAAACATTCCTTTATTCACATTTATTTGGGTTAAAAACGAATGTTGCGTAAAACATCGTTACGACAACCCAAAAAACACTAGTATATGGATTTGAAATTAAAAATAGATATATAAATCCAATACTATACAAATTATCCCCTTCTGTTTCTCGAAAACGTCTATTTCAACAATCAATGTTGAAATCTATGTTTTCAATACTCAATACATTTTAAAACACCTTTAATTCGTTTTAAATTCCATTTAAAACATTCCTTTCCCAAAAACAAACCCATTTTATTTAATAATTTATTTAATATTCAAAATAGTGAATATAGCCCACTTAACGAATTCCCATATTTCAATTTATCAAATTCGATGAATTTCAAATTTATAAACATAGTTTATAAATTCCATTTCTATTATAAACCCCAATTTTATAAATTCCTTTATTAATCCGATGCAATTTTACATAACCCAATTTCATACCCAAAAGCCATATTGTAAGTTAAATACTTATAATATTATTTATTTACCAAATCGTTCCTTTGAACTTCACCAATTTAAAATCTTATCACTTACAAGATTTCTTTATGGTTTATAATAATTTCAACTAATGAAATCTTCATTTATTAACAATTTCTATAAAATTCCCCTTTTTAATGCCCCAAATTCATTTTTATAAGTCAATAACTTATAAAACTTCACTTCCCAATAACCATTCTTTTTATAAATTTCACAAATTATATATCTATAGATTTATAATGAAATTCATGTTATACATCAACTCAGCATTTTATAAATTTATTCTATAACTCCAATGATTTAATCTAAAAACATCCATTTAAAAAATCCTTTATATAAACCATTAATAATCATATCTTCCCAAAAACCCAATTTAACTATTTTATAAAAACCTATTATTGTTAAAAATTTCTTTTAAGTTATATTATATAAAAATATAAATTTTTAAAACATAAAAATTTATCCATCTATTTATTTTAAAATTTAATCAATTCGAAATTTTAATAACCCTTATTCTTTGAAAAATCGATTTAAAACCCCTTTTAAATTCAAAACCGTTAATTTTAATTTAAAAATTAGAATCCGATGATGCAACGACATCGAATGGTCAATCATGGGAATAACATCATATATCAATGTGATTATCAACAATCAACATAATATTCATAAACAAATAAATATGTGAGGAATCCAGTTGGATCCCTCCAACCTGTTACCCTGCAACCACAGACGTTAGCACAATACCAATTCCACTTCGAGGTGGAATATCGCGGTATATGGGATTTTATAAATATTCCGCTTAATAACGGCGCAATAGGGTCTCATCCGCTATACGAGGCGGGAAATCAAATCCGATATATACATATGCCAATATATATATATCGCTATATATAGTATATATCCTATTATATCTACTACCACAATCAATCAACAATTATCAATCAATATTAACTATTTAAAATTTTAAACAAAACCTTTCGATTGAGTGAGGAGTTCTCACCTTGATTTTATTTCCGTTTTCGCGTTCGTTTCGAATAAAATTAAACGAACGTTTAATTTTACCCGAAATTCAAACGAGCTCCAATCGACTCCAAAACAGTTGCATTGCGAAGAGCACAACCATACGATTCCAACGCATTTTGATTCGTCCAAATCGGACCTCGCACGAAAAAGTTATCGCAGTTTAAACGTTGAACGAAATATAGAATTCAAATTTAAAATAAAAACAACTACCCTCACCACCATCACGCGGGCCCCCCATCTCCCTTCTTCCTTCCTGATGCGCGCATAACTCCTCACCAGGAACAAAACACGCACTAAGAACCCATCAAGGCCGTTTCTAGGGTTTAGAAACGCCACCACCACGAACACCGATAACTCGATCGGAGACTACCATACTCTTGCTCGTCACAAACTCCACCACCACCAGGGATGCGGTCGAACTCGGCCCCCTTAGGCACCCTGAAAAATGTGCGCAACCGAGTAGCTTTAAGCACGAATTCCCATCAATCCGCAGCTCCGTTCTCCATCTCGACCGTTGGATTCGATGTGTTCGATGAGATCTACGATTTTCCAGTTGAAAGTTTAAGCTAATAGCTGATGGATTTGGTGGAATCGAAGGAGGAAGGAACGACATTTTCTGGCCATTAATGTTGAAGTGGCGGCCGGCCCATGCAAATTAGGGTTTTAAGAGAATATAACATATATATACTAATATTATTTTAATAATAAAATATCAAATTTAACACTTTTGCAAACGAACTCCAAATGACGCGTGCCGCCAGGCGATTCTAAGGTTTTTCCGCGTTCCGGACACAATGGAACAGGTTTCGTAAGCTAATTCGGAAGTATGTGCGAGATACGGCAATAAACGGTCGATTTAAATTTAAACCGATTTAAACGATTTCTAGGCGTTTTGGCTTGTACCGGACAAACGATAAATCCGATTGACTTGAAATTTGAAATCTTGCAATAATATCACATTACGGATCCGATGAAACTGGTTTCGTCGAAATCCGAGACCGTTTGAAAAATGGCTATTTTAACTCGCTAAATAAATATTAAAACGATATTGATGCGTTTCGAGCTGCCACGGTCAAACGACAACTCCGATTGCTACGAAAATTGAAATCCGATAATAATTAACTATTACGGATCCAATGGAACTTGTTTCGTTCAATGCTGAGACTGTTCAAAAATTGGCTATTTTTCAGTCGATAATTAAATATTAAAATATTCAATTTTTACAAATTAGCTCCAAATTCAATTTTACAAGTTCTAAAATATTTCTATAACTTTAATATGATATAACAAAATTTTCCAAATCATTTTCAATCATATTTAACCCAATATTTAATTATTTGTGGAATTTCACTATTAAATAAATCGATTTAAATGACCAATTAAATCCAATATTCAAGAAATAAATTATTCGACTTAAAAATTCCACTTATAAATATTAAAAATAAATTAAATATTCAAATTCAAGTTATCAAAAATTCTGGGTCGTTACAATCTTCCCCCCTTAAAAGAATTTCGTCCTCGAAATTGCAAGTTAAGGAGAAATGATCCTAATCCGTTTATTATTTTTCCAAAACTAATAGTTTTATCAACCTTCTAACACCAATCTTTTTATTAAAGATTTACTATCATTTCAATTAGCTTTCCAACTTCAATTATAGGTTTCAAACAACATTGTTTATTTGACAATTCAAATTTAAATTTCAATTCAAATTTTCAACTTTCAAAATTTCTCAAAAAATTTTACTAACTCCCTAAATTTTCGAAAAATTTCGCCAGAGTCTCCTTTGCGCGGCTAGATCGGTGCGACTACAAAACGGCTCTACGGCCCCTCAGAATCAAAAAGAAAAGAGAAAGCCAAGTGGCTAGAGAAGGAAATCATCAAATCTCATATAAAAACTGAAATACGTACCTTTTTGTCGAGCGTTACAAATTTTTTTTAACTTTGAAATCAAAATCCCAATTCCTTTATAACCTGTATATCCTGCTAGCATAATATCCAATTATAATATTCAAACCAATTTGCCAATTCAATTATAAAATTTCCAATACATGCTTCTTATACCACTTTTAGCTTACTATTAAAGTTGCATATTCATTTTCATTCAACTTTGCATTTCAACTTTCATTTGAATTCAATTACATAGCTTTCAAATTTTACTAATTCAATTTCATTAACACTTAATGAATTTACATACAACTAACCAACAAGCAATAACGACCAATGTACATCCAATACAACTAAATTTATTTATTTTACTTACATTCAATTTGGTTCAACTGTTTTAATTCCAATTGGTTTAGCATTCAATTGATTTTCATCCAATTATTCAACTAACTTCAATGAATTTACACTTACATACATCGTTTCATATCAACTTACTTACATTCGATTGATTAACATTCAATCCATTCTTTAATTCAATTGCCAATTCTTTTTACATATAAAAATTGAATTTCATTTATATAACTTAAGTTCACCTTTTTAACAATTTCATTTACTCACTTTATTCATTTATTTTGATATTAACATCAATTCTTTCAACATTACTTAACTTGCATTCCATTTCAACTTTATTTACATCATTTAATTCACTTGATTATTTAACTTTGATGCAAAGATCGATTTTTTATTCAACTTCACTTAAGTTATTCCATATAAACATCATTTGTTAATTAAACTTAAGTTTTACTTATCAATTCAATTCGGATTTTAAATTCCAAAGTAAATCCTATTTAACTTTTACTTAAGTCAAATTCATACCAATATTCAAATTCATATTCCATTTTACTTAACTTAATTGTTTAACCACTTCAACAACTGGTTTCACTTACATTTTCCCATTTAATAAGTTATAAAACTTATTATTCAACTTCTAACTTATATTATAAGTTCAAAACCTTTTTCACTTATATTTATCAATTTCAAATTGAATTTTAATTTCAAATTGATTTATTACAACAAAACTTCAATTTTTAAATTCATTTTTGTAGCAAATCCATCACATAGAAACTCGAAAATGATACTGATGATGCTGCAGTCATCACCCTTATTATTTCCCAGTGACAATAGTGAAATCAATGCTAAATATTCTTTCAAAAATTTCCTTTCTATTCATAAATCACTTTTATAAACCTTTTACTTATATAATTTTACTTCTTATATACATACATGATTATCTTACAATTGTAAATCATTATTAATTATAATTTCATCTTATGATTCATTGGTTTATACCATTATTCTTTTACAATAGTTGCTTTTATTAGCTTATTCAAACAACTTTTAATTATTTATATATATATATATATCATTCACAACAACCAAGCAATCAATTATATACACACTTCAATAATTCTTGAGAAATTATTTTCTTTTTTTATATATAAAATATAATCGAGGCAAAATTATTTCATTTACCCAATTTAAAACAATATTGTGTCGAATTGTTCTATTCAAGTGTTTAGGAACCCCTTCGATTCAGTTTTCGAGGCTGCGCCGACGAAGGTTCATATACCACTCAACAAACCAATCATCACAATATAAAACAATTTTATATTCACTAACAAATACGCACTCATATCTATTATTACACTCACACTCATTCTAGAGTACTACTGACTCTATCTCTAATGAGTAACACCCAACAGAGCAGGTTGTCGCTTAACCATATGCTCTGATACCAAATGTAACGATCGCGATTTTTCGTTGCCGAAAAATCGAACCGTTAGGGTTTTAGAAGAAGAAAGAGGTAGAAGAAGAAAGAAAAGAAAGAGAGGAGAAAACAGAAAACAAGTAACAGAACGAGAAACAATATCAGAATCTCACAATCGCAGCGGAACAACATATAATAGATAAATGAATATCATTAAAACAAAAGAACTATACATTTTATACATACATCACAATACATCATATCATCAGAGTGTACAACAACAACAGCGGAAAGAATACTATATACAATAGATAATAGACTACGCTATCCAAGCTCGCCTCCAACATCTGCACAGCAACTCCCGAATCCAGAATAACCTGATAACCTAACTCTAGACTGCCCGTGTGGAAAATAGTGGGCACCCAGAGTTTAGGAAAGGAACAATAAACTCCAGGTCAGTCATGGGACTGGTGTGAGAACTCAAAACAGTTTATCTTTAAACAAGCAACAAGAAAATTTAAATTTTTAAATCCGCAATGCTTTTTGGAAAATGAAACTACCATAAGGCCTCCCGCCACACACACAATGCAAACGCAGAATTGGAGGAGATTTCTCCTTATGATAGTCAAAGATGCTTACTACGCGAAAATCAAATCATTTTTGATATTATTACTAGTGCATAGTGTAGAAAACAATTTCGAAAGTAGAATATAAATCCTAGCCAGCATACGACATTTCGTCGTATGCCTACTATAGCTACCATGTTCAATAGCAGGTTACCGCCACATTCCATGGCAGGTTATACAACTAAAACCGTACAGGGCGCGTATTGTTTTGATTGGATTTCCAACAAATGGTCAGGCTAAGGAACTTCCTACTGCCACATGGGATCGCCTCTGGCGGGACGTCCCGAGAAACTAACGTTACGGTTAGATCTCTGCCAACACAAGGCCGGGTTACCTCTGTAACTAGGTAACTACTACACGAATATGTCATCCCCCGGTCCTTTGGGACCTTTATCCGAGCGCTCGATACCAACAACACCACACAGTAATAGATATAGTGTATCAACATGAGTAAATATCTGGGCTCCATACCATGATACCACCCTTTTCCAGAAGGAAATGACATACCCTAAAGGGAGCGACCCTCATAACCTTGCCGCATATTCCTGTTTCGACCATTTCCGGGGAGTGAGGTCCTGACGAAGTCTCGTCCACAAAGCTACGCTTTGTGCAACAAAGCCATGCTTTGGGTCCACAGATGACCAAAGCAATAATCACAAAGATAAATGATCAAACAAATGATCATATCCAAACGATCAACCAATGATCATCACACAGCAGCACTCAGCATGCCACATTACCAGATTGGGAAATATCGCTGATAACCTTCAACTACATAACCTCTGAGCTCGTACGTCTCAGAGAAGGGTGTTAAGCTAAGAGAATAAATTCTCCGCCACCAACAGAAATGTATTTGAAAGAAATCTGCTCTATCTCTCAAAATGTAATGTCAGGCACGTAACCATACAAGTCTGTTCCGGATTCGAACAGAACCGAAGGCACTTCCAAAGAAGCCCTTGCAATCCGGGTATTCACAATCCCGATAAAATTTCCCATCACAAAGGAAATCTCCATATCGTAGCTAACGATGCGGAGACAATCGATAGGTCATCCTATCGTTTTCACAAATACCCGGTCTTCAACACCGGTCTTCAAATGCAATCCAAACGACGTATTGCATATTCGGAATGGGATATATGACACAAAGGTCCTCTCCCGGCTAAACCGAATAGCGAGCGCTTATTTTAAAAATAAGTGTGCATTCAATTCCAAACAAACACAATCAATACCATCCAAGGGTAAATATTGATAGTCGGTTATTTAACTATCAATAAAGATGCGCCACATCATCAGATTCCAAATAATTTTTCCAAAATTATTAAGTCCCAAAATATCTTTACAAGATATATATATACAATTTCCAAAAAATTGCCCAATTTATTTGCTTTACCAAAACACCTTCACGATATAATTTTCCACACTTAACCAATTGAAAAACCAATTTTCAATTTACCTTTACCATTTGAAAACCAATTTTCAAATTACATTAACCATTTGCAAACCAATTTCAAATCACCTTAACCATTTGAAAACTAATTTCAAATTACTTTTCATCCTTTATACCCTTTGAAAACAAATTTCAAATCATCAAATAAATCTTTACCGATTTAATTTAAATTTACGTCCCAAATCCGTAAATTCATTTTCATACTTCAAAATAAATCAATATTTATTTTTAAACAAATTTCCCTTCATATATATATAAATTCCAAGGTGGATTTAAATTCCAAGCATCTACTAGCATACGATTCCCAAATCGATTTCAAGTTATTTGCTTTCAATTACCTTAAAGGTGAATTCACAAAAACCGTTCCATTTCATATTAGAAAACCATTCCCATGCTTATTTTAAAAATAAGTAATTCACAAATTTATTTATTTTCAACGATTTGAAAATATTCCATATACTTAAATCACAGTTAAGTATTTATTCCATTCTCTTTAAGAAAACATTCCTTTATTCACATTTATTTGGGTTAAAAACGAATGTTGCGTAAAACATCGTTACGACAACCCAAAAAACACTAGTATATGGATTTGAAATTAAAAATAGATATATAAATCCAATACTATACAAATTATCCCCTTCTGTTTCTCGAAAACGTCTATTTCAACAATCAATGTTGAAATCTATGTTTTCAATACTCAATACATTTTAAAACACCTTTAATTCGTTTTAAATTCCATTTAAAACATTCCTTTCCCAAAAACAAACCCATTTTATTTAATAATTTATTTAATATTCAAAATAGTGAATATAGCCCACTTAACGAATTCCCATATTTCAATTTATCAAATTCGATGAATTTCAAATTTATAAACATAGTTTATAAATTCCATTTCTATTATAAACCCCAATTTTATAAATTCCTTTATTAATCCGATGCAATTTTACATAACCCAATTTCATACCCAAAAGCCATATTGTAAGTTAAATACTTATAATATTATTTATTTACCAAATCGTTCCTTTGAACTTCACCAATTTAAAATCTTATCACTTACAAGATTTCTTTATGGTTTATAATAATTTCAACTAATGAAATCTTCATTTATTAACAATTTCTATAAAATTCCCCTTTTTAATGCCCCAAATTCATTTTTATAAGTCAATAACTTATAAAACTTCACTTCCCAATAACCATTCTTTTTATAAATTTCACAAATTATATATCTATAGATTTATAATGAAATTCATGTTATACATCAACTCAGCATTTTATAAATTTATTCTATAACTCCAATGATTTAATCTAAAAACATCCATTTAAAAAATCCTTTATATAAACCATTAATAATCATATCTTCCCAAAAACCCAATTTAACTATTTTATAAAAACCTATTATTGTTAAAAATTTCTTTTAAGTTATATTATATAAAAATATAAATTTTTAAAACATAAAAATTTATCCATCTATTTATTTTAAAATTTAATCAATTCGAAATTTTAATAACCCTTATTCTTTGAAAAATCGATTTAAAACCCCTTTTAAATTCAAAACCGTTAATTTTAATTTAAAAATTAGAATCCGATGATGCAACGACATCGAATGGTCAATCATGGGAATAACATCATATATCAATGTGATTATCAACAATCAACATAATATTCATAAACAAATAAATATGTGAGGAATCCAGTTGGATCCCTCCAACCTGTTACCCTGCAACCACAGACGTTAGCACAATACCAATTCCACTTCGAGGTGGAATATCGCGGTATATGGGATTTTATAAATATTCCGCTTAATAACGGCGCAATAGGGTCTCATCCGCTATACGAGGCGGGAAATCAAATCCGATATATACATATGCCAATATATATATATCGCTATATATAGTATATATCCTATTATATCTACTACCACAATCAATCAACAATTATCAATCAATATTAACTATTTAAAATTTTAAACAAAACCTTTCGATTGAGTGAGGAGTTCTCACCTTGATTTTATTTCCGTTTTCGCGTTCGTTTCGAATAAAATTAAACGAACGTTTAATTTTACCCGAAATTCAAACGAGCTCCAATCGACTCCAAAACAGTTGCATTGCGAAGAGCACAACCATACGATTCCAACGCATTTTGATTCGTCCAAATCGGACCTCGCACGAAAAAGTTATCGCAGTTTAAACGTTGAACGAAATATAGAATTCAAATTTAAAATAAAAACAACTACCCTCACCACCATCACGCGGGCCCCCCATCTCCCTTCTTCCTTCCTGATGCGCGCATAACTCCTCACCAGGAACAAAACACGCACTAAGAACCCATCAAGGCCGTTTCTAGGGTTTAGAAACGCCACCACCACGAACACCGATAACTCGATCGGAGACTACCATACTCTTGCTCGTCACAAACTCCACCACCACCAGGGATGCGGTCGAACTCGGCCCCCTTAGGCACCCTGAAAAATGTGCGCAACCGAGTAGCTTTAAGCACGAATTCCCATCAATCCGCAGCTCCGTTCTCCATCTCGACCGTTGGATTCGATGTGTTCGATGAGATCTACGATTTTCCAGTTGAAAGTTTAAGCTAATAGCTGATGGATTTGGTGGAATCGAAGGAGGAAGGAACGACATTTTCTGGCCATTAATGTTGAAGTGGCGGCCGGCCCATGCAAATTAGGGTTTTAAGAGAATATAACATATATATACTAATATTATTTTAATAATAAAATATCAAATTTAACACTTTTGCAAACGAACTCCAAATGACGCGTGCCGCCAGGCGATTCTAAGGTTTTTCCGCGTTCCGGACACAATGGAACAGGTTTCGTAAGCTAATTCGGAAGTATGTGCGAGATACGGCAATAAACGGTCGATTTAAATTTAAACCGATTTAAACGATTTCTAGGCGTTTTGGCTTGTACCGGACAAACGATAAATCCGATTGACTTGAAATTTGAAATCTTGCAATAATATCACATTACGGATCCGATGAAACTGGTTTCGTCGAAATCCGAGACCGTTTGAAAAATGGCTATTTTAACTCGCTAAATAAATATTAAAACGATATTGATGCGTTTCGAGCTGCCACGGTCAAACGACAACTCCGATTGCTACGAAAATTGAAATCCGATAATAATTAACTATTACGGATCCAATGGAACTTGTTTCGTTCAATGCTGAGACTGTTCAAAAATTGGCTATTTTTCAGTCGATAATTAAATATTAAAATATTCAATTTTTACAAATTAGCTCCAAATTCAATTTTACAAGTTCTAAAATATTTCTATAACTTTAATATGATATAACAAAATTTTCCAAATCATTTTCAATCATATTTAACCCAATATTTAATTATTTGTGGAATTTCACTATTAAATAAATCGATTTAAATGACCAATTAAATCCAATATTCAAGAAATAAATTATTCGACTTAAAAATTCCACTTATAAATATTAAAAATAAATTAAATATTCAAATTCAAGTTATCAAAAATTCTGGGTCGTTACAATTCTAAACCAAAATTTTGAAATAAAATACTTCATTTATCATTTCTAAAATGAAATAAATAATTTAAATTAGAGAAAATAGAAAAAGAACTAAAGAAATTGTTTAAAAATTGGAAACAAGACTTAAAATATACAAATAAAATATCACTAGCCTTAGAAAATTTCTATTTCACTTTAAAACAAATAATGAGTCAAATAAATGAATAAATGAAGAACAAAACAAAGTGGGAATGAGAATAAAATAAGTTATTAAGAAAATATAAAGATGAATAAAGAATTACTTTAATTATTTGAAACTAGGAATTAAAACTTACAAACAGAATACAACTGACATTTGAAAATGTCAATTACACTTTTAAAAATGTTTTAAAACCAAAATATATACAAATAATATTATTTTACACATGAAAACATAAATTTGAACATTACATGATGAAATAAAACATTATTTATAAAATTTAAAATAAACAATTTTTGTTAAATGTAGCAAATTTCACGCAATAGTTAAAAAGACATAACTTTCACATTATAAATCAGATGTCAACGAAACGAAAAGCAGTGATCTTAGAATTATATTTACTTTCATAATAAAAGATAAAATTCAAATTTCAAATTTAAAAGTTGAAGTTTGACCGTATTGACCCAAATTCACTTTTTTTGGAAAATATTCTTTTTAGTCATGTTTGGAATTCTAATTCACATCAAAAACCAAAATTTATATTTAAAATAAAAAAACTTATCCATTTAATAAATCAAATAAAGTTTTTCAATCAAAAATTCAAATTAAAATAATTAAAATATAAAATAAAATAATCACAAAATACAGGGTTGTTACAAATATACATCATCTCAGTGAAATAAACCTCTAAAAAGAGAGAGACACGATCTTGACTTCAAAGCATCATCAATGGAAACAACTAAAGAGAGTATCCTGAAACAACTTGGTCTGACCCGAGTGTAAACGCACGGGTCGGGCTAGCTAAAAATATCAGTTAAAGATGAATGATCGATAAGGTAAAGCATAAGATATATGGTATCCTTCATGCAAAGGAAAGAATACACTAAATATTACTTCAATGACGTAAGGGAAATAGCATTACTCTTCCTAAGGATGAAAAAGATGATATCAAACAAGGTATACTCAAGTGGTGTGATGACACTTGAGTAAAAGAACTATTACTAAATAAGGGTCCATAAGAAGAACATATCAAATGCACGTTCGCCTCGTATCACTGGCGAGATTATACAGATATCGATAATAATATACAACCACAATCGTCTTGAAAGACACAACTACAACATCCATATAATACAATGGCATTAACCATCTATTAAAAGAATGGAACATGTATATGAATGCCTAATTTCATCGGCATATCCTAAGTGCCAAAATAGAAAAAATCACAATCACAATATAAAAGGAACTTCAAATATACATTTGCACCTCATTTCATCGGTAACATACGATCACATTCCAAATCCACCCTAAATCATCAAATAATTCAATGAAGTCATCAAATAATCAATTCAAGGTAAAGCGCTTAATCAAATAATATAATATAACTAATATCACCATATATATAAACATCTCTTTTAGCACTAGGCTATCATGTGAAGATCGTCGAGAAATGGTGAAATCGAAATCATCAAGAACCTTCAAAAGAAAACATCGGATTGGCCAGATCCTTACATGCCGAGCATGTTGCGCGCGCTACATCGTAACTAGTACTACTATTTGGTACCATAAAGATCGTGATGACTAGAGTCAAATAATATCTTAACATCGTGAACATCATGAATGACTATAGTCTATAACTTCATAATGACTCCCAGTCATAAAGACTCGAGTTAATAACATCATGATGATCGAAGTAGAAACTGCATCGTAATGACTCCAATCGAGTACTCGCGGTCTGTAGTACTAGTAAACATCGTGAATGTATTTCAACTTCTCGGATAGGAACCCAATAGGTGTTAACGTATGTCCCATACCATATGTTCGCACCTAATGGTTTACTAGCCGTTAGTTGGTGCCACACTAGTAAAACATAGTAAACGTCATGAAAATAACCCAGCCTCATGTCATTGGCGAGTAAATACCATACCCTACTCGTCTTATCACATCGACAAGTAAGATATACCATAAAGTCCTTAATCATCATCAAATTCCATCAAAATATTTGCCTCATATCGTTAGCAAGAGCATCTCCATAAATATAGCCCATTATCGAATATACTCCTATTTAGGAGTTCTCGGACTATACATACATACATACATACATACATACATACATATATATATATCAAACAAATAAATTGATATGGAATAATTCCCCAATTAGGATTTAAATACATCAAAAACATACCACGAAGTGGTTGTCATCGAAGAGGAATTCAAACAATTCCCAAAAGTTGTTTCAATCGTACAAGTCCAAAATTAACTGATAAAGTAAATTCTCAAGTCTCATACCTCATAATTTTACTAAACCATTTAATTTACTTCCTCATACTTCTGGAAAAGCATCGAAGTAATTAAAATAAATAAAATTAATTATAAAAGATTTTACTTGAGAAAATGGGGTTATAAAACAAATTTTAGAAATTTATCTAAAAGATTTTGTGAGAAAACGCATCATTAAAAAGGATTTTAATAATTTTTAAAAGGCTTAAAAATAAAGAACAATTGTTTAAAAACCTCTAAAAATGTATAAAAACATTTATTACTCCAACCATGATGTTAGAAGGTTTTCTGGAATATAATCGGATTTTCAAAACTGAAGAAAACATCAATTTGCAATTTAATCGGCCTAAACCGATATTCAAATTTAAATCGAATTCAAATTAATTTAAATTCAAATCTCATGCTAACTTGATTAGTCCATTTCTGGACAAAATGATCAAATATTAGCATCAAATTCCATAAAAAAAGGGCAAAAGAATGCAAATGAAATAGTCGAAATCGCACAAATATATAAATATTGTGGCTGTCAATGACAGACCAGCAGTACAAGCATCAATTTTCCACCATGTAAACAACGAAATCATACCAAATTTAAAACATAAAAGTTGTACCATATTTTCTAACAATTTCAGAGCGTCTTTAATTTCAAGATTCCGATCAGTAACGTGAAAGTTATGATCGAAATACTACCTAAAATTCTTTTATGTGCACTGGCTATCAGCACAAGCCAGCGATGAAAAAGTCAATTTTTTATGTGCACTGGCATATTTCGCATTGATTCCAGAACATATTTAATTTCTAAATTCTGATTTGAAACGCAAAAGTTATGCCAGAAACACTATTTAGCCAATAGAGCAATATACCAAACAGAAGTTAAACAACGACGAGCTGAATTTACAGTAACCAAATAATTCCAGATTTTTGTCCAGGGACTAAATTTAGCTAGAAAATGTAAGTATGAATACTTACTATACACTTTACCAATGTTTTAGCAAGAATTTGGAGCCAAGCTGAGGTCTTTTATAGAGGTCAAGAACATACAGTACCTAAAAATACCTCAAAACAAATATGCATAGCCAATGGAGAAGAAAGTAAGAATGTGACGCCCCACCTCTATACCCACGCTAGCCAAGAACACTACGGGTGAATGCTGTCAACTAGCACGGAGAATAAGGCTGTTGAGGAGCGACCATCTGTATAATTGCTTTGCGCGAGCACCGATATGTCAGATAGTATAACATGCGTTTTATCTCAAGAGGAAATCCGACACACCGATACAAACACAAAGCTACTACACAGTGGCTATAATAATCTTCGGAAACAAGAAATAAACATAACGTAAATCAGTCACAGATAATTCATATCACAAAGGCGGAAGAAGATATGAATACATAATTAACACATGAAAGTGTAAATCAGAGTAGTGGTCAAAAAGATCCACAATAATACAAAAGAATAGCAAAACGTGCTATACAAAACAATACAACTATGAGTCTATATCTCAAGTGTATACAACAAAATAAACTACTAATCTAAGTAGTTAGCCAAAAGTCAGAGTATTGAATCCCTGGGGTTATCATATGATCTTTTGGCAAACTACTTAGATTAGTAGTTTATTTTGTTGTATACACTTGAGATATAGACTCATAGTTGTATTGTTTTGTATAGCACGTTTTGCTATTCTTTTGTATTATTGTGGATCTTTTTGACCACTACTCTGATTTACACTTTCATGTGTTAATTATGTATTCATATCTTCTTCCGCCTTTGTGATATGAATTATCTGTGACTGATTTACGTTATGTTTATTTCTGTATTTGTTTCCGAAGATTATTATAGCCACCGTGTAGTAGCTTTGTGTTTGTATCGGTGTGTCGGATTTCCTCTTGAGATAAAACGCATGTTATACTATCTGACATATCGGTGCTCGCGCAAAGCAATTATACAGATGGTCGCTCCTCAACAGCCTTATTCTCCGTGCTAGTTGACAACATTCACCCGTAGTGTTCTTGGCTAGCGTGGGTATAGAGGTGGGGCGTCACAAAGAATTTACTCACTGCAAAAGAATTTAGTGGAGATTTTTACAAGAGAAGGAATGAGATTACTTCTGGAGTTAATTAACAAGCCAAAAGATTTAATTTTTTGAGGGCTCCAGCTTGAGATTAGGTTGAAGAGGCCGTTGAAAAGTTTCACAGAGAAAGGAAAGAGAGGGGGGGGGGGGGGGAGGGGAAGAGAGGATTTAGGAATTAGAATGTACAGGGAATAAAAAAGATTTCCCCTTCAACCAGGCTAGAGTTCACAAAAATGGAAATGGGCTTGGGCTCGATAGTTAAAAGAATTACAACAATAAGGCCTCAAGGAATAAATTGATTCAACAAATATGTGCACAACATATGTAAACATATTTAAAATTTATTATCTCATAAACTATTTATACAAGAGCTCTCAAATTTTCAACAATTAAAAAGTAAAACATTCTAAACACAAATAAATAGATAAATCTCTATTTTAAACACTTTTACAATAAAGCCCCTCTTTTATTATAAATTGCACACTTTTAATTAAATAAAGAAAATAACCTATATTTTAACTTCTAAAACTCCACAAAATATTTTCCTTTACTTAGAAAATAAACAAACCATCTAAAACCATAATTTATGGTTAAAACAAATCTCCAACCCAAATTCATGTTTTTATTCAATAAGTACTTAATAAAATCGATTACTCTTATTAAAACCAATTAATAAAAGCAAATGGCAATATTTATCCAATTATTGCATTTTTTAATCTAAATAAAAACATTTTCCATTCATTTTCACTTACATAACATGAAATAAAATTCTCAAACTCCATTTTCACAACAAATCCTCAATTCTCACAATAATTAGATTTTTAACTCAAATTTTATTCTCAAAATCAATATTAAATTACAACCTTCGATATAATTTAACATAAAAGGATGACCCCAAACCCAGGGTTGTTACACAAATTCACCTTTAATTAAATTTAGATTTATCCATTTTAATTCAATTCAGTTTCTAAATAACAAATTCAAATTTATTGATTTCAAATACAGATCTAGATCACAAATAAACCATTTAAATTCCAACATTTCAAAGCTTTAGTATTCAACATTTTCAAAGTTCAATTTAACGGTTCCATATGGATCTCGATTAACTCATTATTATTTAGTCTAGAAATATTCACTTAATAAATTCGGTATTCTTTGAATAACCTTAATTTACCCTTAAACTAAATGTTCCTTTCGATTTGTTTAAACTTGAAATATCCATTTAGTCACTTTAAATCAAAAATCAAATTATAGAAATCAATCTTAAACTTCAACTTCAATAGTTCAAATCGATTAAATTTAGTAGAATTCTTAATTAAATACAATCTCATTTAATTCAGCTTTATCTTCTCAACCTTAACTTATTCAAATTATTACAACATTCTATTTTGATATATAGATTTAAATAAATATTTAATCATATTATATGTATTAAATCAATCTCAATAATATTAATATTAACACTTTATATAAAATTACCATATATATATGTGTATATATATATAAAATTACCATGTAAATGAGAAAGAATTTTTTTCACGTGAAAAAGTGGTATAGGCGGCTAGGGTTAAGATATATATGGAAAAATTTGTGGAGAAGTTATGGTAGGAAATCAAAGGGGTGGAAAGATATAAAGGCAAGAAATCAAACGTAACATATGCCTGTAATTAAAAAAGGTAACGTATGTTAGTTGATGCATTTCCTATATATTAAAGAAAGATGTATACAAAAAACTTCACTAAACAAATAAATACAATAACGTTTAATAAATACATTTTGAAAGATACGCCATTTAAGGAAATTACATATATCTATAAGAAATTTCTTTCCAAGAAATAAATAAGGAATCTAAAACTTAACCATTTAATTAATAAATGAATGTCTAAATAGAAAAATAAGGTAGAGATAGATATTATGAAAAATAAACAAATAGTTTTAGGAAAAGTAGGAAATAAATAAAGAAAATACTTTATTTAATGGAAACTAGAATTAAAAATTGTAAATAAAATTCAACCGACTTTGGAAAATCAAAATAAAGTGTAAATTAAAATAAAATAAGGTCCTAAGAAAATAGAAAAATAAATAAAGAATTACTTTAATTAATTGAAACTAGAAATTAAAAATTGTAAACAAAATACGGCTGACATTGGAAAATTTCAATTACACTTTTAAAAATGTTTTAAAACTAAAATATATACATCACATGTCATGTTACACATGTAAACATAAATTAGAACATGACATGACAAACAAATATTATTTACATAAAAATAAAATAACAATTTTGTTAAATACAACAAATTACATCCAATAGTGTAAAAAGCATAACTTTCACAATATTAATCAGATTTCAACGAAACGAAAAGCACTATCCTTAGAATTTTATTTACTTTCAGAAAAAATAAAGATAAAATTCAAAATTTCAAAATTTAAAAAAAACTAAAGTCAAAGGTTGACCATATTGACCAAAATTCACCTTTTTGGAAAATATTCTATTTATCCATGTTTGGAATCCTAATTCACATCAAAATCAAAATTTATATTTAAAATATCAAAATTATGTATTTTAATAAATAAAATAAATTTTTTAAATCAAAATTCAATTTAAAATAATTAAAATATACAATTAACATAATAACAAAATGCAGGGTTGTTACAAATAAAGTGATAGCTTACTGTCGTAAATAGAATGACGAAGGGGTGTTGTCATTTGAGAATCCATTCATCAACGAGGGGTTATCATTCGCCGTTGATTGTTTCAAACTAGTTTGATAACGGCTTGTCGTTCTCAAAAATTTTACCACTTTTTGATTGAATTCCATTGAATTTTTCGAACTAGCTCGACAAGAGGTTGTCGTTCCCAAAAGTGTGGTAATCACAATGTGGCAAAGTGGAAATTATATTCTCATTCCGGCATCTTCCCAACGAAACTACTTATGTAATTTGAAGATCCCGTCGTTTATATAAATTCGGTGACATTATTCTGTATTATCTTATAAAACACGTTAATCCCTATCGAACTTCAAGTAAAAACTGGAACCCTCCACCTAGCTACTGAATCCTCTCTCATATCAGTAAAAAATTTATGCAGTTAATACACCATCAACATAATTTGATTATTAACCACGATATATTAAAGTGAAAAGTAACATCGTAACAATATACGTCAATTTAACCACCATATATTAAAGTGCAGATAACAACATACATGAACAAAACATATATATGTCCCATAATTAGCAGCCATCACATTCATCTTTACAAACTACTATACCAAAGTAAGCAAGTTTCAACAACTACAAATAAAAAAGCAAACTAACATTAAACACCATCATCATTTCTTCTTACTTTTAGCATTCTTTCTTTGTTTTCTCACACACTCACCTTCTTTGTTCTTTCTCTTATTCTCCTTAGATCCTCCTCCCCATTCTTCTAAAGGTACATGTTCTTCAGAAATATCAAGTTGCTCGTCTTCCTCAATTCATTATACCCTTTATAAAACTTGAGCAATTGAGTTGCTAAGTGTATATGACCTAATGAAGTTTGCAATATGTCAAAATCTTTATTGCTAGAAGTATGAATTCCTAAACTAAAAATACGAACTTACAAAAACTATGTTGTATGCCCTTGGGATTGTTTAATATACGAACTTACGATGCATACAATAAGCGGAATGTGTTTGCTACCATGCATGGACTCAGTAAATCATGTTTATGGATCGACAACAATGGGACGTGAAACAAACTTGTACCACCCCATGTACATTGCTTCGCAATCCCAAGGGCATATGACATGGTTTGATTTCAAACTATCATTAAGAAGTTGGTTTCTCCACTCACTCCAACTGAAAATCACCTAAATTAAAATATGCCGCATTGTATGATTTTGCTTATGACTTCATTTTTTGTCCCTAAAGTAAAAGCAGTCGTTGGTACTAGTTGAGCATATCCAAATTGATGAAGAATTCTTCATGGAACATACAACTCTACTATATCAAAATAAAGATGGGACTATAGTACAGTGCACATCATTGAAATGGATAATAATCTCGCATATCCCTCAAATAATCCCAAACAACATCACTACCTTGAAGTCGTCAATCTTCTCCCTGAGAATGACCTAATCAAATGCCAAGTTGTCACTTGGTTCCATTGCAAAATAAAAGACTAACATCGGTTCACCAAGCACTACACGAATACTTTGATTTGGTCATCTCAAAATTGGGAAGTGCTCGTATATCCAAACTTATACATGAAACATCAAATATAAATACATGACATAATAATTTATTTGACTTTTCATTTTAATCATACCCGATATAAAGTCATACAACCGATAATTTGACGTACGCCTTTTCTTGTGCCTTGGGTCATGTTATAGAACAATTAACTCAAACATGTAGTGCTCCAAGAGTAAGTGTGTACTTGTCTTAACACGCGTAGGCATTGTAAAAAATATATCGAGACTTTGTTCTAAGATTTATCGGCATAAACAAAGACACCAATGGTATACAGTAAGTATGCAATAACACATTGCCTTTTTAATTTGCACTATCTAAATATTGAGAACCAAAAAATGCAGTTCTTAACCACTCCAAATAGACATTTTTCTGCCCCTCCCCCCCATGCCACTGCCATAACAGTTCGCTAGCCATTTCCTCTTTGATGGCAAGATACTTATCCATCAACTTATATATATCTTCACTGTTTATTCCCCTAGGACTTCTAAGCGTCCCGATAATTGCTTTTCTGTCAAGGAAAATATCCATAATGTGAAATGTTTCATCAATAGTAATTGTCATCTCACCAATTAAAGATGAAAAGTGTTAGTTTGTGGATAAAATCTTTTAGTAAGTGGCTGATCAAAGCCTTGTCAACTTTATCATGTTCATGTTTTATTATATGCTCGAAGTCCGATTCGGCTATTGCACCTTTAATAAAATTGCATTCTTTGCTTAAATCCCACATTTCATGAGATCCAACATAGCTGTGAAGTTTAACAATTATAGCTTCATTCTTTGGTGCCTACATTAACAATGTGATATTCAAAACATATGCATATATTATTTGACATTCTATTTGGTAAACAATACTTTAAAATTACCAAAGAGCTCCATATGCTAGAAGTAGCACGATCTTTATAAGCAAGAGTGAGTACGGTTGGCGACTTCACTTTTGGAAAATTGACTTGATGATGGTGTCATCAACTTCTTTCTTTCATTTTTTCTCATCATGCTTCGATCTCTGTATCAGTCTCCTCTTCAATTTTGCAATGGTTCATCCACATTTGTAATTTCTTCCTTTTGAATCAACACCCTACGGTTTTCTCAACAAAGTCCTCATGCTGACTAACTTCCTCCACACTCACACTATTTTCTATATTAGTCCTTCCATCTGTTCGGTGCTCACTTCAATACGTTTCTACATTCGCCCCATGCTAATATCTTTCGATTCAAAGTCTTTGGTGGAATACGAGTGGTTCAAGATGACGTCGATGTTTTTTTGTTGCAAAAACAACCGAGTTCATTTACTTACTAAGAAGAATACAACATGAACCGAAACATGCACATTTTAGTTTTGAACAACCCATTTTAGCAAGAAAAAATGAAAGAAAACATAATACACGATGCACACTTACCGAACTAAATAAAAATAATGAAGAAATGTCGTCGAGCTGATTAAAAAGCTTGACAATTCGCTGTCGAATTAAAATAAATTTTTTGAGATGTTGTCGTCGAACTGAAATTTATTTTTTGAAATGATACCGCCGACTCAATTTTTAATGACTACATATTCAAAATGCAGACCATCCATCGAAAAATCAAAGCTAAGCGACTTGACTATACGAAACTAACATTATTAGAATGGCAGACGCTGTCTAATTTTCACAACAAACCCTAGACTACGAATCGATATGAAATAGTAAAACCTATTTTTTACTGCAAGGAAAAAAAAGCGTTTCCTTGCCATAAGCTTCTCAGTGAGTTTTGGGTTTGGCTGTGAAGGCCGAGAAGAGTTCTCTGTTCTCACCATTACTAGCTTTTTGAAGGAAGGAGATGAAGAAGATAATGTTTTTGAGCAATGAATGCTTTTAGGAGATAAGATGAAGTGATGGGCAGAATAGGTAAATTTTAATATTTTTTAAACAATATATGCGTGTTCCTCATAGTAATTTAATTTTATCTGTAGTGCTCATAAAATTTAGTCCCGTCGTATCCAAAAGTGAAGTGTGGATAACAATACCCTTTCCAAAGTTTTAATTACCATTTGTTAAGAATCATGTAATCGAAGAGCGCACCCAATAAAAGCTCTAATTTGTTCTAACTCACCACATATTTTTTCCTCGTAAATTTAAAAAAATTCTAAAGATTCACCTAAATCACCGTTGAATTGTCATTCCAATCGCACCCACCGCTCAAATTGTCGTTTGAATCGCATCATGTAACGATCTAGATTTTTCAACATTTTAATTATAAATTCAACGAAGATTTTAAAATAAAATTATTTTTATAAAATAATTATTAATTATTTGACAACGAAAACTAGATATTTGAAATACGTCCATTTAAATAAAATCAATAAAATTTATTTTACATCAAAATTCGTTCAAAACCCCGTCAACACAAATTTTTAGTGCAAATTATAAAAATATAAAGTATGAATATTTTTACACAGAAATGATCTAGAAAATTTTCTGATTAAAACATTAAAATTCATTCCGTACAATTCCGACCTCTATAGCTCTGTTTACCGAGAAATGTTGTTATTTAATTGCGAAGCGGTAATAGCGGCGACAAATGAGATTTTGCTACGAACGTCATAGCACAATTTTGATTACATTGTTGGAATCATCTCGTCTCTTTGGTCTCCGAGATATATTTGTTTTCGTGTTTTTGCTTCCGTGCAAAGCGCTGCATGGTTGAAATATGGGTCCGCGCATATGGGTCCGTGACCATGTAGGGGTCATAATTACTAACATTCCTTTCAATCTTTTCAGCCCATATTCATTCTTTCTAGTATGCACAGAGCTTGCATGTGCGGCAATGCATAATTAAATGCAGCATTAAATGCTCCATTCCCTCTATGTGTCTGTATGCATGATCCTCTGCTCCTCACTTCTTTTTGTGAGCATTGTTGCAAAGATGATAAGTAAAGCATTTGCAAACTCATATACTAACTTATATATTCATGTAACTTATCTCCACTTTCTTTCCTCCTCTTTCTTTATTTTGTTCCTTCGGCCATTATAAACGTCAGCCCGCCTCATGACCCACATCCATCACCTTCCCGCACCGCCTTCCCCTCGCCTAACCCACTGACCTGCACACGAGTGCCCTTGCCTCTCCAAGAATGACCGCTTCCCACCTCACGACCTCGCCTCCAGCCTGCACCCGCCACCAGCAACCTCCTTAGAACCCCACCGACCTACACTATCACCAAGCACACCTCCTCCTACAAGTGTAGCCCGGACCACTCTTTCCTCCACCTGACCGAAGTCCTCCCGCAATGTCATCCACCCGAAGCCTTCGCTCGAAACTCACAACCCACTCCCCTCACCCACGAGACCCACTTGCTCTTTGTCCTGACCACCAACCCGAGCCACTTACCTCTTCACCCTCCAACCGAAGCACCTATAGCACCACTACCTCCCGAGCCTAATCGACCCAAATACCCTCCATCAAACTCCCTACCCATTTCCACCACTTGAAGACGAACCCCCTTACTCCTTGACCATCCCCAATCGTTCACTGCAACACCTCAGCCTCCTCTCCCCCTGCGTGCATGAGGTGTAAAAGGAAAAAAAGTATCAAAAGAAAATTTGTTACGTGAGTTAAAGAAAGCAAAATAAAACAAAAAAGGCATGCATGAAAAAAAACGTTGCTGAAAAAAAGAGAAAGAGCCATCATCTTCTAGCTCGTGTATACGTACTTGTGTCGCCATGTCCGTGCTCGTTTTCCAAAGCCGCGAAGATGAGCGAATCTAAGCTCACGACTAGATTTTCATATGAAAGTATCCTACGAATTTTAAATAGTTGGTTGATAGTTATTAATAACTGGTAGTAGATTACGATCGATACTGAAATTGAAACCATTGGTATTTGACATTGTGATATATGGTTTAGCTGAAATAGTTTAAATGTTTGATTGGAATCCAAAGTGCTTGTGAAACCCGTTAACTATGGAAAATTAGAATACTGGATGTTGATTGATTTATTGATACCCTGTCACTTTTATATTATTGCGGTATGCATTTATTTGGACATTGAAATTTGAACTGGATATGGGTTGAAATGATAAATGCCCAAATTCAATCACTTAGCCTAGGATAGAAATTAAATAATTAACACTGATTAGTCAATTGAAATTTATTTTGGATATTGAATATTTAAATTGAAATTAAGAAACGATTTGGAAATTTAATGTGAATTTATAATTTAAATTTTATGTTCGAGTTAATATTTAATTTTAAAATCTATTAAGTTAATTTCGATTTTAAAATGAAAGACTAAATGCACTATTTTAAATTATGAACTTAATTAATAATGGTTATTTTAAAATACTAATGATTTTAAAACTCATAAAATTGATTATTTGGAATTTAATGAAGAGTTAATATTACACATGTAATTAAATTGTTAAATAAAGATTTATTTTAATCTTAATTTGATTTAATTGAATTAAAACATAATAATTGAAATTTTAAAATAAATATTTAATTTAATTTAAAAGAGAATTTTAATTGATTTTATTGTATTAAAATATAAAGGTTAAAGTGAATTGTTTGAATTAAAGTTCAATTGAAGGTGTTAAATTAAGAAATTAAGTAAACTAATTTTGAAGTTAATCAAATTGAACAAAACTTTTGTATTTAAAGATTTGGTTAATTTGGTTAATTTGAATAATAATGAAATTTGGCACTTGTGTAATTGTGAAATATGATTTTCACAAAGAATATATTTTGAAGGGCTAATTGAAAGATGGTATTTACAAATGAAATATTGGAAAATAAAAGATATTTTATCCTTTAATAAAATGGTTCTGTGAAATGAAATCGAGAATTTGGTCGAAGAGATTATTTTCGAGAAGGAGTATATTAGTAGTCAGTTCAATATGAATTCGTAAACCAAAATGTGAAACTAAATTTAAACTTGAATATGTATTGCTCATACGAAGTCGATGCAATTTATTCAGTCTCTTAAACTGTTGTACCTATATTGTTTGATTTGAATTTTCTTGCATAAGAAAATATAGTCCTAACTCGAGTGTACTGTCTTTCCGTTACGCTTGGGTATCCCGAGTTATTTTAGTTCTCGAAGACCTTAGTTATTTGAAGACGAAGATGAAGATTGGAAGATCGTACTTACTACTATTATTCCACCGCACTATATTGTCATGTTCAGTTAAAATGTATAAATTTGACAATATTGAAATGGAATCAAATGTATATTGATAGACAATTTTGTAATTATGTTATTATTATATTTCATCCTTTCGCTGTAAAATTCTATATATTGCTTTCTTTCTCTTCTCCTTTTCTTTTAAACCCCTTGATAATTCGTCGTTTTGAACGATTCGGGTCGGGCATATGTGGTTAAATGTCAACTTGAATTGACCAAAAAGGCGGGTTGTTACACATCACATACCTAAAATAGTATATCATTCAATCTGTGACTATGGCTCCTAGGAAAAGCGTAATGGTTTCTAAGTTGAAGAAGTCAGCTTTGTTTCAAGTGATAGAGTTAGGGGCTATTTTCAAGTATAACTTTCATTCAATATTTGAGTTATACAGTGCAATGGTGGTTTTTAGCTGTATAAGGTTGAGCTAATTGTTTCTGATGAAAGAAAATAGGACGATTATAGAAAATTCAGGTTTTCATTTTTTTACCATCAACCATATCAAAAATTAGATTTTCTCGACCATAAATATAATACCGGCCAAATTGCATAAAATGAAGCATCAGTTTTCTTTTCTTTTTCTTTTTCTTTTTTCAATGGATAAATTAGAGTGAAATGGAGGTGTTTTTAGCATCACACTATTTTTTTTGGGAACTTGGTTAAATTCTCACAATGGTATGTAGTTGGCAATGATTGAATCCTAGCCAACTGCGCTATCCTTATGGACCGCACCACTTTGGTATTAGTTAAGACTTTTTTATTAGTTTTTTCAAATTTTGAAAACATATAACATGGATATATTTATTTCAAAATATATTGTAAACATTTGATTCTTTTCTCCATATCAGCACTAAACATATACAAATAAGTCTTCTCAATTTCAAATTACACCTGATTATTTTTATGTAAAATTATAGCGCCTCAGTTTGTGACCGTGCGTATTATTATTTTGTGAATTAATCCAACTACTAAAACTTACCAGCTAAATGTATAGGTGTAATTTGAGATTGCAGCTACCATAATAAGAAAAAGACAACCACACTTTGGAAGTGCATTTATGCATTTGATTGATGTGGTGCTAAGTTAGTCAAATAGATGTAATTAGTTTTGAAATTGATAGATGTTTTTTTCTATATTTTCAAAAGTGGACCATACTGATAAAAAATTAGCAAGATGTAACAGATCAAGTATGATATAAGATGTAATTCTATGTTATTAATTTTAAAGTAATGTTTAGGGTTTACGAAAGTAAGATCTCCATGCTATGAATTTTTACCACTAGCTTTATACATGTAGTTAATTTTATTTTTTTCAATAACTTTCTAAAATTCTATAATATAAAATCATATGTATCCTTTCTAACATTAAATTTGGATGAAATTCCATGATTTGGAAAGCTTTGAATTATTTGGTACTCATAGTTTAGGAAATAATTTTGAAAAACAAAATTTAGTTTTTAGAATATCACTTTACAAATTAATCTCAACGACAATTTATTCTTCTTCTATAAAATTCAACTTCCTTCCCCTAAATAAACAATATCCAATCCAATACATGCCCAACTTTGTCTAGCCATTTAGATTCCTCATCCTCCCAATCACATCACCGCCTTGCTTGCTCCTTCCTTCCAGTTGTGTTTCTTATCTTTTTTAGATCAGGTCCATCGAGCAATAGGGTAGAGGGGCAGATTATAAAAAAATCGTTATGAACTAGACCTTTTACGGTGTTATCATGAATAATTTTGTTAAATTGTGAATGTTTTATTGGATGATTTTGATTTGAATTTTGATTATCTTATTAGATTAACATTGTTAATATGGTTATAATGTTATTATTTATTCGAAATATTTAACAAGATAATTCATTGTCAAATTAAATAACATTTATTCAAAGGTAATTTTATAATAAAAATAGTTTTATATGTGTGCGTGTGTGTGTGTGTGTATATAAATGACTAATTATAAACTCAAATATCACATGTTCATCACAAATAATATATCTCGACCTCTTATCGAGTTGTCGGTTTCTTTTGCAATCTATATTGCGTCATTTTTATTGTATTATGTTAACGGATTCTTATTGATGGAAATCACTGCTAGCTTTCTTATAATGTGCGCACATGTATAATGCTTCATTATGACACTATTCAAGGTGATGTACTTAGCCTTTATAGTTCAATATTCCACAACCTTTCCTTGGAATATTTCTAAATTAAAGCCCTTTTATTAATGATAAACATGAATTTATGATTGGGCCACCATTATAAACTGGGGTTTCCAAAGCGTTTGAAATATGTGAATGTAGTTTATCATAGCATTTTAGGGAACGCTATTGAATGACATGTTATCATAGAACATCAGCTTACAATAGCGAAAATATCACACTACAAAAAGGTTTTCTATAGTGTTTTTGTGACGATCCCGAGTCGACTTGAAAATCGTCATCGAATACCACACTCATATTCAAATGCCGCAGATCCATACGTCGAATCTGGTGCGCCGGAGCTTATAACACCATTAAGTACAACACAACGGAAGAAAAGATCATCAATATATATAACATTGATACAATGACAGATACAACATTTGATATAATATGATACAATAAAATGATACAATAGATATCAATACTATCAGAGATACAAGAAACGGCAGCGGAAAGATAAAGATAACACCAACAGCTGTACAATATCTTCAATAGAATGCATCCCTAAATCCAATGCTCCAATCCAAAGCTAGCTCGAATCAACATCACGTGTCACCTAGATGAGCAAGTCTCGTCCATATCCAAAGACTGGACTAACTCCAAATAATCTACTAAACCTGACAATCCGAAAAACTCAACCCTAGACCACCCGTGTGGAAAATTGTGAGCACCCAGAGTTTAGGAAAGGAACAATAAACTCCGAGTCAGTCATGGGACTGGTATGAGTAACAAAAACAATATAGTCTTAAAAAAAAACAATCAACAAAAGAATTTAAAATAAATTCGCAATGCTTTTTAGAAAATGAAACTACCATTAGGCCTTCCACCGCACACACCATGCAAACGCAGAATTGGAGGAGATTTCTCCTTATGATAGTCAAACATGCTTGATACGCAAATTCTTTGATATTATTATTAGTGCGTAGTGTAGAAAAACCATTTCGAAAGTAGAATATAAATCATAGCCAGCATAGACATTCCGAACTATGCCTACTATAGCTACCATCTAAACAGTGGTGACCACCATAAGTAAATGGCAGGTTCTACAACTAAAACCGTACAAGGCACGTATTGGATGAATGGATTACCAACAAATTGTCGGGCTAAGGAACTTCCCACTATCCATGGGTACGCCTCTGGCCGGACATCTTGAGAACCTAACCGGATCTCTGCCAACACAAGGCTGTGTTACCTCTGTAACTAGGTAACTACTTCTCGAGCATGCAATCCCCCAGTCCTTTGGGACCTTTATCCGAGGCGCCTCTAAACCACAAAGCAAAAACCACATAGAAAATGAGATTGAAGCCCACCACATAGGTAAATATCTGGGCTCCGTACCATGATACCACCCTTTACCAGAAGGGAATGACACACCCTAAAGGGCGCGACCCTCATAACCTTGCCACATCTTTCCTGTTTCGACCATTTCCGGGTTGTGAGGTCCTGATGCAGTCTCGTCCACAAAGCTACGCTTTATACAAAAGCCATGCTCTGATCACAAATGATCAACAAATGATCATCAACACACAGTAGCACTCAGCATGCCACACTACCAAATTGGGAATATATCGCTGATAAACTTCAATTACATAACATCTGAGCTCGTACGTCTCAGAGAAGGGGGTTAAGCTAAGAAAATAAATTCTCCGCCACCAACAGATATGTATTTGAAAGGAATATGCTTTATATCTCAAAGTGTAGTGTCAGACATACTACCATACAAGTCTGTCCCGGGTTCGAACAGAACCGAAGGCACTTTCGAAGAAGCCCTTGCAAATCCAGGCATTTACAATCCCGACGGACTTCCCATCACTTAGGGAATCTCTATACCGTAGCTACTCGATGCAGAGACAATCGATAGGTTATCCTATCGTTCACACAAATACCCGGTCTTCACCACTGGTCTTCAATGCCATCCATAACGTTGTATCACTATTCAGAATCGGTTATATGACACAAGGTCCTCTCCCGGCTAAACCGAATAATGAGCGCAATATTTAAAATATATGGATATGCGATTTCAGTTAAGTCACAACTTAAAAATCCAAAGCTTTTCTTCAAATTGTTAAACAAATTAACATTTCAAATCTTTTTAAATAAAAAGATACGAAACACAAAGTTCGCATAGTTTTACAAAGATCCATTTACGGATTTTCAAAACAACTTCCATTTCAATTGGATTCACTCATTAAATCTTTAAATTAAAGATTTAATTTATAGTTTTCAAACCATTTCCATAACTTGGAAATCCATTTTCATTTTTAAACTAGAAACCTTTTAACCCAAATTGGGCGTTCATTTTCTTATATGAAAGCTTCTAATATTTGAAAACAAATAGTTTTTGTTTTTTGAAGAATCCAATTATAATTGCACGAGTTAAAGCCTTTGAATTTAAATTCCAATTCCCAAATTAATGCCTTTAAAATGGCTTAACCCATAGATAACTTATATAACATCTTTAATCCCTAGCTTAAAATCATAGAATTCAGTTTCAAATATTGAATTCAAATTTAAATCATATTATTTAAACTTCAAAACTCAACCAAGTTATTTAAAAATAAATTTGAAATTTCATTTCAAAAGCTTTTCACATTTAACCCGATTCCATTTCCAAACCGTTTGAATTCAAATTGTCTGTTTGAAAATCATTTCAAAAATCTGTGACTTAATCGATTTCCTCGTGAAATCCATATTTGTGTGTGTATGATGTGGTCCAGGGGTTTAACACAGTAGTGCAACAACGTCATCACAGATCAAAACACAGAAATATAGTTGATAAGCGATAAAACTATAACGCTTATCGTTCATTTACAAATTCACAGATAATATACAAATGTATATGTGAATAAATCATACACAGCTCAATCCACAACAAAATATCACAGATCAGATAGGACAATCGATCCAAGGCATCTCATACAATGCAATCATTCATAAGTAAGGTCAAGCATTGAATAAATATTTATAAGTAGGGTAAATTAATTTTTTTATCCTAATTAATTCAATTTATTTCCAATTAAGTTAATTACTTATGAATTAGTTATCCAATCCTAATTTATTAATTACAAATTATTTGATATAAATTAATTAATCATACCTTAATTAATTAAATTATTCTTGATTAATCATATTAACTAAATTAATCTTTGAACCAATTTACATAATTAATTAACCCCTTAATTAATTATTTAAAGAAATTAAACCTTTAAATTACTTACTATAAAGTAGTTATAAAGTAATTATACTTACACAATCTCATAAATGATTAACATTAAATTAGTTAATCAAATTAATTATTAAAATTAACCACATTAATTAATTATTTAAATAATCTTAGTTAACGACCTTCATTAACAATTAAATTTCCTTTAACTACTTTGTTAAAGAAATTTACTTATATTAATCATTATTGATTATCAATTAATTAATCATTGAGAACTCAATAATTAATACTAATTATTGAATTAATTAAGTTTCAATTGCAACTTAATGAATTCTTAATTACGATTTAAGTATTCCTTAATTAAATTAACTTAACTTTAATTAATAAATCTAAATTTTAAATTACTAAGTTAATTAATATAAACATTAATTATTACTTACTAAATTTGTCTTTAAACCTTAATTAAGTAATTTAAACCTTTAATTACTTATTTAATTAATCCAAATCATTAATTAATTAAATAAATAAATTATCCATTTTAATTAACTTAATAATTAATGAATTATAATCATCATTATATCTTCATTAACTTAAATCAAATCTCATTCTCATCAATGATTTTATTATCACTTATAAATGTGTTGAAACATTTATATTCAATTCACTTTTAAATTCATTTTAAATTTCAAGCTTTAAGATGAATACCAATTTATCTTTAATAAAGTTAAAACAATTTCAAGTTAAATTGATTAAACACAAGATTAATTTCTAATTACAAATTTACTTAAAGTTATTAAATTAATTATAAGTATAAGTTAATTTACATTTTTAATCACCTTATACTTTTAATTTGTTAATCATCTTACCTTTACAAACCCTTCTTTTAATAAATTTCAAACCAAATTTTAACTTAAAACTAACCAACATTATTTATTTTATTTAATGTTAAACTTTGTATAACAAAATTCTTAAAGTACTTAGGCAAAAATCATCAGGATATGGACCCGAGGCAACCCACGCATTTACTCGAGTAACACTCGACCCTCCTTCCTGTTTCCCGTGTCGCTCTTTACTCATCTTCTTCTTCTTCTGTTTTTTCTACGTTTTTTATATATAAGCTTATGTTAAAAATATAACTGCAGTATTAACACTCACGCACGCAGGCACCAGGAACCCGAAACAACTTCCTTTTCGACAAGCAAACCCTCACTTTTCTCGAGTAATTACTCGAGATGACCCAAAACCCCAACCTGCAGACCCCAACGTCACCGTGCACGTGCACGGTGGTTCGCCGCCTCTCCGGCAACCCTCGACACCTCCAACAAACCACGATTTGACCCCCAACTCGAAATCGAAACCCAGAATTTCAAAATAAAGTCGAAATCGAAAAATCTCCTGAAGCTCAAACTAGAAACTCGAATATCCCACCGAAAACCACCACATTCTACCGCCACCCATCACCGGAGGTAAAGCCACTTCGTTCACGTCATGACCATACTCTCCTCGTCCTTCACCCAAAATATCGTATCACTCGATCAAGCGACGGCGACGAACGACGTCTCGGTCTCACAAAAATTAGGTTTAAAATTTTCAAATCATCACCGCTACCACTACGACGAACTGGAACAGCTCCAGTTATTTTTCCCATCACCTACGTAGGCTCGTCCACCTCCCTAAGCAAGCCCAACCCTTTCAGATCAACGCGTCGTCGGAAATTGGCCAAAATGACAATTTCGATCATCATCGAACTGCTCCCTGCTCTCTTCATTAAAAATCTTCATTATAGGCTTAAAAATCATACGTTTCAATAAGAATTCGAGTTGTATACCTGAATCAACATTTTGTGTAATTTGAAATTTTGAGAGTTTAAAGTTTCCTCTGTAAAAAAAATTAAATTTTCATCCTGTATACCTTTATACATCATGAAGCTATTTTTAGATTATCATTCATACTTAAACATAGCTATTTTTTTTGAATCTAAAGTCTAATACTAATCAGATAATATGAAATAATTTTTTATTCTTCTTTGATGTTTTATGCCTTAGGACTAACCGAGAAGAAGATGTACACTGGTACTTGGATATATACGAAGCAATTTCAATATATATATAACTTAGGTTTAAATTACTTGTTGTTTACTCACGGACATTTCAAATATCAGAGGGAACTGGGTTGAATTACTCACAAACATGTTTGAGAAGATGAACAGAGCTCATCATTTATGTTGAATAGGCTTGAGATTTACTTGCTGAAGTCTCCTTCCTCTTTACTCTCTGGTTGTTGTAGTTGATTTGTTTGATGTTTAAATTGATTTTTTTTGAGTTTTTAAGATGGTGCTAGCTTCCATTTTACTCAGTTGTGATAAATGAACTGAGATGAGTATATTGATGTGTATAAAAAGAAGTTTACAGGATATATTATTATTGGTTTGTACAAGGTGATATAATTTAGTTTGTATAATCCAGAGCAAAGATTATTTCCCTTGTGGAGGCTAAAAACAGTTTTCAACATTTCGAATGACTTGTTTGTGCTAACATTAAATGCATGAGTACTTTGTGTTTCCTTATGGTTTTTTTATACATTTTCTCTATACTTTACTTTGCCTATTTTATATATGTACTAAGATACTTCTTTTACTTGTTCTATCCTACTACTACACATACATATTTACTTGCCTTTGCAAGCTTTAACTCAGCTGAGATGACCTCGCATTAATGCTAAGTACTTTATGTCTCCTATACTTATCTTATTATATTTTTATTTTATTTTTGTATGTACTTAGATTTTCATTTGTATGTAAATTTTATTTTGTTCATTTACTAGCTAATGTGTTGATTTTATATTGTAGATTTTTTTCTCTTTTCTTGTTGCACAACTTGTTTTTATTTCTATTGTTTTAAAGTTGAACTATCAAACATTTTCTAAGTCATTTATTTAAATATTAAATACAAATTCAACATTCAAATTCAAATTCTAAGGTCAAATTCAAATTAATTAAAAATTTATTCCAAAATTTACATTAATTATTAATTTAAATTTGATTCAAAATTGAGATCATTACAGATTCCCCCTTAAAGAAATTTCGTTCCCGAAATTTGCCAGGCACGAAAACAACAAAGATAGATACACAAAGACAGAGAAACAATTTTCTAGGTTAAACTGGATATCTATTCTGCATTTGGCTTACCAAATCAGAATATCTCCAATACGAGAACAAACTAATTCAATACTACAAGGATACTTGGTTCATCAAATCTACGAAATATGCATGGGTACTGGTTAGTTCGAAGGGATAACTAACCATTCGTAGAATATATATATGGACCCAAAAATAGACAGATATATGGATACAATTTCAAAACTTTTAGTTTTAGAAACTAAAGTATGCCTATCAACCAAAACAAACCAAGCAACCAATTCATCCAAACAAACAATTCTAACCTATTTGGATTTTGTGTCCCATGCAAATATATCAAATCTTCTTCCTGGGTCTACCAGGAACCATCGAAGAATCGAAAAGAGATGCTAAACAAAAAAGATTGATAGATGGATTCAATCTTCTACAATTTCTCAATCACAAGATATAGATTCCAAATTCAAGTCAGAATACCCCAAAATATATACCAATCCGTCCCTTTTCGGACTTCAATATACCCAAGAAATTACAATAGAAATTCAAATTCGGGTTTAAACGAAATCGTTTTATCGATTCAATTTTAAATTTAGCTCTATATTCCATTAACTCAATTTAACTCAATTTAACTCAATTTAAAGTTTCCAATTTATTTAAAATTTTCAATTCCAAATTTCAAATACAATAAAGTTTGGAACGGAAAGCTTATAAGAAGGCGATGAAGATACGAAGTAAGGATTTCCTACAATGATTCGTAGGGCCACCATCACACTGAAACTTCTCCTTGTAGCTGCTACGAAGCAAATTAAAAGAATTTGGAAACGAATCAAAAGGGATTTAGAAGAAAATTGTTCCCGCTATTGCAGGGTATTTACCATTTATAGTGGTACTTCCCTGTCCCCTATCTGGCTCTCTTCTTGCACTCATACATACTATCGGTGGATAGTAAGAGAATTTACTGAGGCACTCGAACAAATATCTTTGGGATATACTCATTCTAGGGTATACTTCACCCTATCTCTAGTGACCCACTTAATGTGTTATACTCCTGAGCTAAAGTTTTAACCCTCATCTCTGATACCAAATTTGACGGTCCCGAGTCGACCTTCGAAAATCGGCATCGAATACCACACTCATATTCAAATGCCGCAGATCCATACGTCGAATCTGATGCGCCGGAGCTTATAACACCATTAAGTACAACACAGCGGAAGAAAAGAACATCAATATATATAACATTGATACAATGACAGATACAACATTTGATATAATATGATACAATAGAATGATACAATAGATATCAATACTATCAGAGATACAAGAAATGGCAGCGGAAAGATAAAGATAACACCAGCAGCGGAACAATATCTTCAATAGAATGCATCCCCAAATCCAATGCTCCAATCCAAAGCTAGCTCGAATCAACATCACGTGTCACCTAGATGAGCAAGTCTCGTTCATATCGAAAGACTGGACTAACTCCAGATAATCTACTAAACCTGACTATTCGAAAAACCCAACCCTAGACTGCACGTGTGGAAAATTGTGGGCACCCAGAGTTTAGGAAAGGAACGATAAACTCCGGTCAGTTATGGGACTGGTATGAGTAACAAAAACAGTTTGGTCTTTTTTTTAAAAAACAATCAACAAAAGAATTTAAAATAAATTCACAATTCTTTTTAGAAAATGAAACTACCATAAGGCCTCCCACTGCACACACCTTGCAAACGCAGAATTGGAGGAGATTTCTCCTTATGATAGTCAAACATGCTTGATACGCAAATTCTTTGATATTATTATTAGTGCATAGTGTAGAAAAACCATTTCGAAAGTAGAATATAAATCCCAGCCAGCATAGACATTCCGAACTATGCCTACTATAGCTACCATCTAAACAGTGGTGACCACCATAAGTAAATGCAGGTTCTACAACTAAAACCGTACGAGGCATGTATTAGATGAATGGATTTCCAACAAATGGTCGGGCTAAGGAACTTCTCACTGTCCTTGGGTACGCCTCTGGAGGGACGTCCCGAGAACCTAACCGGATCTCTGCTAACACAAGGCCGGGTTACCTCTGTAGCTAGGTAACTACTTCTCGAGCTTGCCACCCCACGGTCCTTTGGGAGCTTTATCCGAGGCGCCTCTAAACCACAAAGCAACAGCCACACAGAAAATGAGATTGAAGCCCACCACATAGTTAAATATCTGGGCTCCATACCATGATACCACCCTTTACCAAAAGGGAATGACACACTGTAAAGGGCACGACCCTCATAACCTTGCCGCATCTTTCCTGTTTCGACCATTCCCAGGTTGTGAGGTCCTTATGCAGTCTCATCCATAAAGCTACGCTTTATACAAAAGCCATGCTCTGATCACAAATGATCAACAAATGATCATCCACACACAGCAGCACTCAGCATGCCACATTACCAAATTGGGAATATATCGTTGATAACCTTCAGTTACATAACTTCTGAGCTCGTACGTCTCAGAGAAAGGTGTTAAGCTAAGAGAATAAATTCTCCGCTACCAACAGGTATGTATTTGAAAGGAATCTGCTTTATATCTCAAAGTGTAGTGTCAGACATACAACCATACAAGTCTGTCCCGGGTTCGAGTAGAACCGAAGGCACTTCCGAAGAAGCCCTTGCAAATCCGAGTATTTACAATCCCAATCGGACTTCCCATCACTTAGGGAATCTCTATACCGTAGCTACTCGGGGTAGATACAATCGATAGGTTATCCTATCATTCACACAAATACCCGGTCTTCACAACTGGTCTTCAATGCCATCCATAACGTCGTATCACTATTCAGAATGGGTTATATGACACAAGGTCCTCTCCCAGCTAAACCGAATAATGAGCGCAATATTTAAAATATATGGATATGGGATTTCAGTTAAGTCACAGCTTAAAAATCCAAAGCTTTTCTTCAAATGGTTAAATAGATTACCATTTCAAATGTTTTTAAATAAAAAGATTCGTTTCACAAAGTTCACACAGTTTCACAAAGATCCATTTACGAATTTTCAAAACAACTTCCATTTCAATTGGATTCACTCGTTAAATCTTTAAATTAAGATTTAATTTATAGCTTTCAAACTGCAACTTGGAAATCTATTTTCATTTTTAAACTAGAAATCCTTTTAACCCAAATTGGACGTTCATTTTCTTATATGAAAGTTTTAATATTTGAAAACAAATAGTTTTCGTTTCGAAAGAATCCAATTATAATTGCATGAGTTAAAGCCATTGAATTTAAATTCCAATTCCCAAATTAATGCCTTTAAAATGGCTTAACCCATAGTTAACTTGTATAACACCTTTAATCCCTAGTTTCAAATCATTGAATTCAGTTTCAAATATTGAATTCAAATTTAAATCAAATTATTTAAACTTCAAAACTCAATCAAGTTATTCAAAAATAAATTTGAAATTTCATTTCAAAAGCTTTTCACATTAACCCGATTCCATTTCCAAACCGTTCGAATCAAATTGTCTATTTGAAAATCATTTCAAAAATCTGTGACTTAATCGATTTCCTCATGAAATCCTTATTTGTGTGTGTATGATGTGGTCCGGGGGTTTAACACAGTAGTGCAACAACATCATCATAGATCAAAACACAGAAATATAGTTGATAAGCGGTATAACTATAATGCTTATCGTGCATTCACAGATTCATAGATAATATACAAATGTATAAGTGAATAAATCACACACAGCTTAATCCACAACAAAATATCACAGATCAGATAGGACAATCAATCCAAGGCATCTCATACAATGCAATCATTCATAAGTAAGGTCAAGCATTCAATAAATATTTATAAGTAGGATTAATTAATTATTTAATCCTAATTAATTTAATTTATTTCCAATTAAGTTAATCACTTATGAATTAATTATCCAATCCTGATTTATTAATTATAAATTATTTGATATAAATTAATTAATCAATCACCTTAATTAATTAAATTATTCTTGATTAATCATATTAATTGAATTAATCATTGAACCAATTTACATAATTAATTAACCCTTTAATTAATTATTTAAAGAAATTAAACCTTTAAATTACTTACTATGAAGTAATTATACTTTCACAATCTCATAAATGATTAACATTAAATTAATTAATTATTAAAATTAACCACATTAATTAATTATTTAAATAATCTTAGTTAACGATCTTCATTAACAATTAAATTTCCTTTAATCACTTTGTTAAAGAAATTTACTTATATTAATCATTATTGATTATCAATTAATTAACCATTAAGAACTCATTAATTAATCCTAATTATTGAATTAATTAAGTTTCAACTGTAACTTAATGAATTCTTAATTACGATTTAAGTATTCCTTAATTAAATTAACTTAACTTTAATTAATAAATTTAAACTTAAAATTACTATGTTAATTAATATAAAACATTTATTATTCCTTAATTTATCTTTAAACCTTAATTAAGTAATTTAAACCTTTAATTACTTATTTAATTAATCCAAATCATTAATTAATTAATTAAATAAGTTATCCATTTTAATTAACTTAATAATTAATGAATTATAATCATCATTATACCTTCATTAACTTAAATCAAATCTCATTCTCATCAATGATTTTATTATCACTTATAAATGTGTTGAAACATTTATATTCAATTCACTTTTAAATTCATTTTAAATTTTCAAGCTTTAAGATGAAAACCAATTTATCTTTAATAAAGTTAAAACAATTTCAAGTTAAATTGATCAAACACAAGATTAATTTCTAATTACAAATTTACTTAAAGTTATTAATTTAATTATAAGTATAAGTTAATTTACATTTTTAATCACCTTATACTTTTCATTTGTTAATAATCTTACCTTTACAAACCCTTCTTTTAATAAATTTCAAATCAAATTTTAACTTAAAACTAACCAACATTATTTACTTTATTTAATGTTAAACTTTGTATAACAAAATTCTCAAAGTACTTAGGCAAAAATCATCAGGATATGGACCCGAAGCAACCCACGCATTTACTTGAGTAACACTCGACGGTCCTTCCTGTTTCCCCGTGTCGCTCTTTACTCATCTTCTTCTGTTTTTTTTCTACTTTTTTTTATATACAAGATTATGTTAAAAATATAACTGCAGTATTAACACTCACACGCGCAGGCACCAGGAACCCGAAGCAACTTCCTTTTCGACTCGAGCAAACCCTCACTTTCCTCGAGTAATTACTCGAGATGACCCAAAACCCTAACCTGTAGACCCCAACGCCACCGAGCACGTGCACGGTGGTTCGCCGCCCCTTTGGCAACCCTCAACACCTCTAGCAAACCACGATTCGATCCCAACTCGAAATCGAAAACCAAAATTTCGAAATAAAGTCGAAATCGAAAAATCTCCTGAAGCTCGAACTAGAAACTCGAATATCCCACCGAAAACCACTACGTTCTACCGCCACCCATCACCGGAAGCAAATCCACTTCGTCCACATCATGGCCATACTCTCCTCATCCTTCACCCATAATATCGAATCACTCGGTCAAGCGACGGCGACGAACGAAACAAAAATCTCGGTCTCACAAAAATTAGGTTTAAAAGTTTCAAACCATCGCCACTACCACTACGACGAACTGGAACTTCTCCAGTTATTTTTCCCATCACCTACGTAGGCTCCTCCACCTCCCCGACCTAGCCTGACCCTTTTAGATCAATGCGTCGTCGAAAATTGGCCAAAATGCCAATTTCGATCATCATCGAACTACTCCCTACTCTCTTCATTAAAAATCTTCATTATAGACTTAAAAATCATATTTTTCAACAAGAATTCGAGTTGTATACCTGAATCTACATTTTGTGTAATTCGAAATTTTGAGAATTTAAAGTTTCCTCTGCTAAAAGAAATTAAATTTTCATCCTCTGTACCTTTATACATCATGAAGCTATTTTTAGATTATCATTCATACTTAAACATAGCTATTTTGTTTTGAATCTAATTCTAATACTAATCAGATAATATGAAATCAAATTTTTTTTCTTCTTTGATGTTCTTTTCCCCGGGACTAATCGAGAAGAAGATGTACACTGGTACTTGGATATATACAAAGCAATTTCAATATATATATAACTTAGGTTTAAATTACTTGTTGTTTACTCATAGGCATTTCAAATATCAAAGGGAACTGAGTTGAATTACTCACAAATATGTTTGAGAAGATGAATAGAGCTCATCATTTATGTTGAACAGGCATGAGATTTACTTGATGAAGTCTCCCTCCTCTTTGCTCTCTGGTTGTTGTAGTTGATTTGTTTGATGTTTAAATTGAATTTTGTTTGAGTTTTCAAGATGATTCTTGCTTCCATTTTACTCAGTTGTGATAAACGAACTGAGATGAGTTTATTGATGTGTATAAAAAGAAGTTTACAGGATATATTATTATTGGTTTGTACAAGGTGATATAATTTAGTTTGTACAATCCAGAGCAAAGATTTTTTCCCTTGTGGAGGCTGAAAACAGTTTTCAACATTTCAAATGACATGTTTGTGCTAACATTAAATGCATGAGAACTTTGTGTTTCCGTATGATTTTTTTATATTTTCTCTATACTTTACTTTGCCTATTTTATATATGTACTAATACACTTCTTTTACTTGGTCTATCGTACTACTACACATAAATATTTACTTGCCTTTGTAAGTTTTAACTCAGCTGAGACGATCTCGCATTAATGCTAAGTACTTTATGTCTCCTATACTTATCTTATTATATTTTTATTTTATATTTTGTATGTACTTAGATTTTCATTTGTTTGTAAATTTTCTTTTGTTCATTTACTAGCTAATGTGTTGATTTTATATTGTAGATTTTTTTCTCTTTTCTTGTTGCATAACTTGTTTTTATTTCTATTGTTATAAAGTTGAACTATTAAACATTTTCTAAGTCATTTATCTAAATATTAAATACAAATTCAATATTCAAATTCAAATTCTAAGGTCAAATTCAAATTAATTCAAAATTAATTCCAAAATTTACATTAATTATTAATTTAAATTTGATTCAAAATTGAGATCGTTACAGTTTTTAAAACGCTATTCAAACAGAAGGCTATAAAAAAATCGCCATGTCAAAGTTTCTCATAGCATTTCATTTGCATCGTGTTATATCTGATGGACACGACGTTGTTTTTCCATTACGACTTGAAAATATTATTAAACAAAATGCTATAGAAAAGCAATAATAGAATATAATTTCTCATAGTATTTATATGCATTATGGTATTTCTATCGAACGCTATTAATATATGTTTCTATAGCATTTTCGTTTTATGATAACGGTTACTTTTTATAGCACATTTATTGATGGGTATTTAAAACACTAAAAAAATGTAATATCAATTTATAGCTTTTATTTAATGTTGTTTTAGCTTTGAGAAGCATTAGTTAATTGCAAAATCTGTATATTTACATATTTCACACACGCACACACACATATCCATTTACCCCTTTCTTTGGTGCATATAAATATAACATATTTTCACATATTTTATATTGAACGAAACAAAATATTTAAACTAAAGAACATAATATTTCATACAAATCATCCAAACTAATTTTGCCATGCCTAGACATAATATTTCATAGATATTTCATAATTCCAATAACTGCCTAATAAGACTAGCAAAATGAAACACCAACAACTTACTTATAGCACTTTGGAACTGGTGGCTGTGTCATGGCTTGCTTCATTTGATTATAAGTATGAATTTGAAGTTTGAATAATCCTTTATAATGAGTTCGTTGTTTCCACAAAGAATCCTCTAGTATTTCATAAGTACTCAAGAATACTCTAAACTAGCATTCAATGATTTCAAGGGCATAAGCAAATTCCAATCTAGTACAAAACATAGCTTATATGAGGTTCATATTGCTGATGCCTAAGGAACCTATCTCGCATGCTCCATATTAAACATTTTAATATGGTGCCTATGTATATCTATTATCCCAACATCCACTTATACCGAGTATAAAGGACGCCTCTTTCAAAATTTTCACTAAGGATTAAACCAAACATTAATAGAAATTTTAACATAGGTACATCATTACTAATTAATAGCTTGGTTTTTACATATAATATTAGAAATATTTGTATCTTTGATTTTTTTTGTAGACACACGCTTCCTCTTCATTATTACTGTTTAAACTATTGATTTCTCTATCAAAACACTTGATCAACCTTTGAATTCTTATTTAAGATCATATCTTAAAAGTCCATAAGCTTTGGCAACACTCCCACTGACATCGAGCTAGTTTGGCTATGGCATGCAAATAATATCCTCAAAATCATTATTTAGAAGTTATGTTTCAACATCAATGTGCCAAACTTAATCATATTGTGCGATTAAGCAGAATAGTACTAGAATTCTTAATTGTAAAAATTGCAACATTTGAAATTTAAGAGGCCATTTCCTGTCAATCGCGCTTTAAACAATTCCAACCACATTGATTTTCTTCTCGAAGATTCACATATGGATAGTGGATCTTATCCTTTCAACCACAATTCCAAAATAAAATTTTATCAATGCACTTGGAATCCATTAATGATTTAAATCACCATGCCACGTGGCAGTGTTTGTTGTTTTCATGGCTTGTCGACCATTGAGGAGATTGTCATTACTAACAATCCATTTCGCGATATTAATAAATAAATGTTAGTTTTTTAATATGTGAGATTTCATATTAGTCATTCTAGGCTTGGTTAAATTTGTATCATTAATATAACAATTTTCATGTTAGAATCTTAGGTGGTATCGAAGTTTGTCATGCTACTAATAATTTCTGTAGAAAAAATTCCTTTGCAGATAAGGTAGTGTATCTTAAAGCAATAATTTATTTCTTGGTACAATGGAATAGGCTTACAAAATATTTTATGAGTGACCAATAGACTTATATAAAATAAATTTAACCTTGAGTTCACGAAACTTATATTCATAACATAAATCAGACAACCACATTTCTTAAACTATTAAAGATGAGGTTCCTTACCAATCCATATCTTATATCAAATTATAGTCTCCCCTTTATATGAAACAAAATTTAACATATGCACTTACTCTTAAGTACATATCCATATAGAAAGAAATAACTCAACTTCATCCATTATCAACCATACTTTTTCCTACATTGTCTAATTACTCCTCATCAATACCTCATTATATAGCATAAGGAGAAGTGACTTTGAAAATGAATCGAACTATCTTTTAGGTACTCTTGGAGATTAGATCCAAGATACTCACCCATTTGATCAAATCGAAGTTTACTTCTTTTGCATTTTATATTTTAACTTTCATTTTATATTATATGAACTTTCATAGATATCTAATTTGTGTTTGAAATATACATTGATAATTAATTGGTGAATTTATTAAGGCAAGTGGACCCACTTTGGGTATCATTAGACATCAGACTACATACATCAAAACTTATTAATCCGTAGAGCTTATTAACTCTTTTTCACTCCCACTAAATGGGCGCTTTGTTATTAATCATTGGAAATACAGTTCATAAATACCATATGATTAAAGAATAATTTCTCAAAGATATGGCTCAGTCCAAGACTCAAACATAGTTGTGAGATATTTTAGATGCTTTTGTACTTTGTATAGATAATGCATCACTATTGTTACGTAATCAAACACAAATATCGAAATACCAAAATCAAGTTTAAAAGCTGCTTCTATTTTGGCAAAAATAAGAAATGATTATTGTTACACCCGATATTACCACAAACTGCGATGGAGAAAAATGAGACAAATACCGCATGCTTCCAGGAATAGGAGCTGGCTACATCAGCTATATCCAACACCAAAGATGAAAAGTGGACCGGAGCATAAGAAGCAATACATGGTATACTAACTAGCCAAACCTCTAAAATTCACAATTTGTCAATGCCCATGGGAACATATCATCTCTAACACATACCGAGGGCAACCTAGACAGTGCCGTATGGAACCAAAAGCACTCCAAAGGGGCCATGTACAGGGCCACTCGGAGCACACTTCTATGAAAAACCGAACTTACAGGTGGATGATAGATACGAAATTCCATCGTCCTCTCATCAGAAATGAAATCATACTTGCACAGAGGGCAATCCAAATCATGAATAGCCTCAGACACGTTCCAAGCATGGCTAAGTCAACCCTTGGAGCAGAATGAGGAAGCATTATTCCATTCCGACCCAACACCTTATTAAATCAAGCAAAGGTTGTAAGGATATCAACCGGGTTGTGCGATCTGAACGCCAGACAATATTCACCACTACACCTCTTAATATGCATCAGAACCATAACGAGGCATTTGGGTGATCTCCTACCATTCCTCCCAAGGCACTTACCATTCTGAGAGAGAGGGGACCAACCTATATAGACTCGGGCTTCCCGCCCAATTTTTCAAGCATCCCACCTCGAATTTTCCAAGATCCTACCAATATCACTGTTTTCCACTAAAAACCCATCATCAATCCAGGCACAACAAATAGGCAGTGTAAATTGATGACAAGTGGCAAAATTGAAAGGCGGATATTGAAGAAAAAAGATCAAAGGCGATTGCAAACAACCATTATGGCACTTTTCATAATATAAAAGGAAAGATTAGAGGACGAAGGTAGGAGGCTTTTTCTTTGGAACTTCTTTTAAAAAAAACTTCTCCTCCTTTGAAAAATAAGAATCAGATATTGTATGCCTGCAAGGCCATTATAATCATTTTTGTACAAAAACAGCTAAGAAATAGCAGAATATTCTGTTGATATAGGATTAACAATAATTCGAACCATGTAAAAATCTCTGTGCCCTTTATTGTTATTGTTCCATTATCCAATTTCGCTTTCCCGATTGATCACAAACCATTTCGACATTTCAATAAACAATTGATGTGTGACTACTGGACTGTGTAAGCATTTTACAATGCAACTGCTTCTCAATTTAACATAGATTGAATTTGTTGATTCCAATTCGTGGAAGCAATTAGTCATTGGGTTGCTCCACGATCTGGTTGAGTGTGGTGAAGCCATAAACTTCACCAACATTTTTGACACTATAAGGACGGCTCAAACCTCCGTTCCTCTTTCCTCATCTCCAGCCAGCTTCTAATTCCTTCTGCCATTTCTCGGTCACCCAGAGCAACCATTCAGAAACATGTATATGTGTCAATATGCTAAAACTGTTCGTGGGGATATTGGACAGTCCAAACCAGTATAAATTCTTTGTATTATTTCTTTGTAAAAAGATTAAATACACCTTCATAGTTCATCGCCAATATTCGCCGATTAAGCTTAATGCAAGGGCGGTAGTAAAAACCGACACTCTTAACACTGAGAATAGTGATATTGGCCCTACACACCTGAACTTGCATCAACGCGAGCCTGACTTTTCAACCATGTATCGGACAGGATGAAAAACTACCCTAATCCATTATGAATATTTCTATGATCAACAATCGTAGAAAGACTAGTCGTAGGGATATTGGACTATCTAAAATGGTATTAAAAAACCTTATGTTAGTTAATTCGACATACCATATTGGACGTATGGATATTAGATGGTCAGAAACAGTACAAAAAAACCATTCGCATGCGATAATGGGTTGTATATACACGACCTAACTTCTTAGTCAAATCTTCTTTTACTCTTCATAGGTCATCGCCATCGTTCAGTGGTAAAGTTTTGCCTGTGAGCGACAATAGCAGTCTTAGAAATAGAACGGTGATACTAGAGAAGAATGTGGCTAGCATATGGCTATGGACATTACGCCTCCAAATAGGGGGCAGGTCATAACAAATAAATAGCCAAGCACATGACACACCCTCATGTAATTTACAATATGGGTCATATTTCAAACAAAAATTAAACTATGACACTGGTCCAAACTCGAAAAAAAATTAGGCATGATCGCACTATATCCTTATAATCTATTGAAACGCGATGCTGTGGGCTGAAGTATCTGCTAAACGAAAAGCAGAAAGTTAGTTTTCCAACTCAATAATCATGATCAATGATCGAGAAAGAGAAGCCCCACCATGGGTCGAGTAACGGTAGGCAACGCGTTGATTTTAATTAGCATCGACCTAGACATTTTCATAATTTGAGGATCTGTACTCATAGTCAGCCCGATTATACAAGAAGGAAAAATAAACTCTAGGCCAAAAGCTTGTAGAAACATTAATTGCACATTGCTGGCCAATTTCTGTTATTTTTGTCTTCATTCCTCTTATGAAGTTCTTCTAAAAGAGATGCCTCATCCATCCCACCTAGGGACATTACAATGGAATCTAACCGGGCCTCACACTCCAAGTTATATATTTTATTTTCTAGGGCATTTATCCACCTCATAACTACTTTTCTAATTCCTCAATTTCACCTAAAAGGTACTCCTTTGTCTTATTAACATTTCTAGAGAAGGGACCAAAGAACTCGTCCTCGGAAAATACGAATAGTGAAACCCGAGTATCTGGTGTCCCTAGCTCTCCCTTAAAGAAACTATCCAACTCTTTGATTTTGGCCTCATAATAGGTCTTCATGCCATTCTTCCATTTGAGGGCCATGTCCGGGTCAGCCTTAGAAGGAGGCATAAGAATGGCATCTAACTCGAAGGAAGTGCATACAGCAGAAGTCGTCTGAGGGTCTTTTTTTGCACTCATATGCAGTCCCCTCTCATTTTCCATTTCCACCATCCTTCTCTTTAATTTAATAATCTCGTCCCTAATACTCTCAGCATTCTTCAATAAATATTCTAATTCTGCTATTCTGGGCTAGGCTGAATCGAACTACTTCTGCAAAGCAACTACCTCCGAACCCTAATCGATAAAAATTAGCCAAAGTTGTTAAAAAGTCCATAAAATCAATAATAATATAAATATAATAATAAGATTATTAAAAGGTTCATAGATTTTTGTAAAGAAAAGTTAGTCGACAAACTTCTATATCACGATGGAAAACATTGTCATGTTACAAAAACTTTTAGCCTTAAGGTTCTAATGGTTGAACACTAAGATGACGCCTAGGGATCACAAGGAAGAGGTGGAGCCGTGCTAATAAAAAAAGGTCCGATGAGGGTCATAGCGTACTCCTACCCAAGGATCCATAGCCAAATCAACTGTTTCTTCAAAATCTTCCTTGTCATTTAGAAAATTTTGATATAATGTGGGGTAGAAGAAATCTAGGATATCTCGAGGCCATTGTAGTAAAGCCTCGAACCTCTTGCTTTTAACTTTCTCTTGCTCAAGTTTGTATGAGTCTTAAAGCTCATGCACCTTCAAGACTATGGCGACCCAGAATTTAGAGCATTAGAAATTGAGATATTTAATTGATTTTAAATATTTAAAAGTTATTTTAACTTGAATTTCAAGTATAAATACGAATTTGGCAATTAAATTATTGAATTTGATTTATTAATGATGGGTAAAAATTTTAATTTTCAATTTTTATCTTGTTAAAAAATAATTTGATGGCTTAGAAATTTTATATTGTTAATACTGAGGTTAAAGGAAGCTTCAGAATTTGACTTGGAAATACTTTATTCAGTTTTGAAATCATATTTTTTAAATCGATATTTAAAAATAGCCTTCCGAGGCACAGTCTTGGAATTCAACGAAACTTGTTCTAGGGATCCGTAATGTTGTATTATTATCGGATTTCAATTGTCGTAATATTTGGAGTTATCATGTGATCGTACGATAAACAAACACGCTGAAAATTATATCAAAATTTATTTTAATAACTAGTTCAAAACGCTACCTTCCCCATACGATCGAATTTGGATTCAAAACTTTTTCCATTGCGTTCGGAATAGGGGTATAATGTTATAAACGCCTAGCGGCACATCTCGATAGGACGTCAAGTTTTAAGTTGCATTTATCATGACAGATTGTAAATTTAAAAATATATTGCTAGTCAAATCTATCTTCTTTCCTACTGCCTAGAATCCCACTTTACCCATTCAAACACGTAAACCACAAATCACACGCGACTTTTCTTTTCAGTTAAAAATCAAATCATGTTCCCCACTTCCTACTTAAATCACTTCTTGTCGTCCTCTTGGCACAAGCTTCCTCTTTCTAATTTCAATTTGATAAAAATAAAAAGAATGGTCACCACTGCTTCCTCTAAAAATCGCATTCCTTTTTCAAATTTGAAATCAACAGAAAAAATCGGCTACTTCACCTCCTTCTCAGCTAGTTGAAATCGCGTTCCCCCACTACCAGTTTCATCCAAATCAATTCGAATCCTATGTATGGCTCCGGTGATTTAACTCTTGCTGTTGCGAACTCGAGCTCGAAGATTTGGGGACGACTGCCAATCGTGGGTGAGACTAGGAGCAGCGGCGGTGCTTGGGAAGTCTCGCGAAGCTCGTGTTCGCTTGGGGGGGGGGGCGACGATCAGATGCGGGAGGGAGAGTTGATTTGCGTCGGTTTCGCGAAGTCGTGTCCAAAGTGGAGGTTGACTTCGACACGAGCATAGGCGGTCGTTCAAGGCGCGACCTTGCTGTGGGGTTGTTCGCGAGACGAGTACTTGGCGATAGGAAGGGCGATGCATTCTGGGGACAAAGGAGTAGTTGCGGCAAGGTCGATTTGATCGGCTAGGGATTTGCTGTCGCGAGGCCTTTATCGAGCAGTGAGGTAATTAAAATAGTAAGGTGATTAAGATTATATGTTGACTTAATTATAAGCTGGGAAGTTTGTTCAAATTTCGTTTTAGTTGGAATCAAAATAGAAAGCAAATTTTTTTTTAGTAAGGAATTTATAGTTCCGGTTTAATTTAATGTTAGTGAAAACTTTAGTTTAATTTGTGTTTATTTTGTGAATTATCAAAAATTTACAGTAAAATAAATTTGGTTATTTTAAAAAGAAATTGATTTGAAATCAAATTATTACATAAAATAAATTTATTTAGAGAAATTGGTTTAAATAAAAGTATCAGTTAATTAAATTATTAAACAGTAATTGATTAACCAATTCGCCCGGATATTAATAAAAACCATCTAATGTTTATACAAGGTCAAAAGATCGTGAAAAACAAACTGGAATGGAAAATGGATTGCATGCATTGTTAAAGGTGAGATCTTCTCACTCAATCAATATTTTTCTGATTTAAATTTTGAATAGTAAGATTTAAGATTGATTGACTGTGTGCTTGGATGATTGATTTATAATAATTATTCACTGGATGATATTACATATATAGTAGTATATAGTATATAATGGGTGATTGATTTCCCACATTATATAGCAGATGAGACCCTATGCGCCGCATAATAGCGTATGATATTTTATAAATCCCATATACCGGAATATTCCACCTCGAAGTGTAATTGGTATTTAACTGTTGTGCTAACGTCTGTGGATGCAGGGAAAACAGGTTGGAGGGACCCAACTAGATTCCTCAAATATTTGAATTAGTTTCAGTATTGTGTATTGATTATTTGTAATCTGTGCGTGACTATTTGTTATCGAAACTGTTGAAGGCTATAATTTAGCCGAATATATTTTCGGTATCGTAGGATACTAGAAATAAATAAAATTTGATTTTTGAAATTTAGTAGAAAATTTATAGTAAATTAATTTTAGAAAATTGAATAAATTTAAAAGAAGGAATTTGTTTCAAAAGATAATAAATTTGGTGTTGAAATAAATTTAGAAGTAAATTTTGGAAATTGATATGGTATTTGGAAATAAGTTAGGAAATCAATTTAGAATTTAATTCGGTGCTGAAAATGAATATCTGGAAATCGATTTGTAAATCGTATATCAATGGATGTTTAGAAGTTTAAATTCACAATGGGAATTTATAAAGGAAAGGGAAATGTTTTAAAAATAAACATTTGGTTATTTTTAAAAGTGTGAAAGGAATTTACGGATTCAGAACGTAAATTTAAAATAAATCAAGAAGATTTAGTAATTGATTTGAATGAACCATTTTGAAATGGAAAATGTATTTTCCTTGGAAAGGTGAGTATGATTTCGAAGTAGCATATAAGTATAAACTGAAAATTTTGAAGGATGGTTTTAGAAAGGATACTTTGAATAAATTATTTTCTTAACTGGTTTTATGAATTTATTCAATTACTTATAGAAGGGATTATTTTAAAGATTAAAACTGATATTTGTTTTAGGAAACAATTATTTAAATAGTTATACCTTATATGCTAATTTTATTTTAAAATTAGTTGGGACTTAAAATCTTATATGTGATAATTAGTATAATGTTTTCATAACTAATATTTAAGCAAGTACTTTAAAATAGTTTTATTTTAAATGTTTTCATGTATATTTTGGATAAGTATATTTAATTATTTTTTTAAAGTATTTGAACTCGACAGATTTTCAGTGGAAATAAATAAATATTTGAAAACATATTCCGCGTAAGGAAAAGTAATTTGAAATTTGTTTTCAAAGTATTGAAATGTGGTAAGCAATTCGAAATTTGTTTTCAAATGGTTGAAGTGTGAAATATATCTTGCGAAGATATTTTGAAATAAATAATTGGGGAAAATTATTTAAATCTGGTAATTGTTGTGAATGTTGATTGATAGTTAAAGAACCAACTATCAATATTTGCCATTAAAACGACATTTGAACTTCGATGCGACCGGGGGTCGGATTCCAAGTGGATATCCGAAAACCACATCGAACCTTTGTGATTGTGATAGATCTTTTATTTAAAAGATCAAAGTGGAAATTTGTTGTGATTTGTTTGAAATCTGAATGCAACACTTATTTTTAAAAATAAGCGCTCGTTATTCGGATTAGCCGGGAGAGGACTTTATGTCATAAAACCCATTTCGAATAACGATACGATGAAATGGAATTGCATTTAAAGATGGTGTTGAAGACTGGGTATTTTCGAAAACGAAAGGATTACTTATCGAATGTCTCTGCATTGGGTTGCTCTGGTATAGAGATTTTATCACCCTTTGTGACGAGGATTGCGGACTTGATTAGTGAATGTCCAGATTTGCAAGGGCTTCTTTGAAGTGCCTTCGGTTCCGTTCGATCCCAGAATGGACTTGTATGGATGTGTGTCTGATGTTACACTTTGAGATGTAAAACTGGTTTCTATCAAATACATTTCCGTTGGTGGCGGAGAATTTATTCTTTTAGCTTAACACACTTCTCTAAGACGTACGAGCTCAGAGGTTATGTAGTTGATGGTTACTAGTGATATATTCCTAGATTGGTAACGTGGCATACGAAGTACTGCTGATCATTTGTTGATCAAAGCATGACTTTGTGAATAGTGTAGCTTTGTGGACGAGACTTCGTCGGACCTCACACCCCGGAAATGGTCAAAACAGGAAAGATGCGGCAAGGTTATTTTTGGGTAGCTCCCCCTAAGGGTATGTCATTTCCTTTTGGAAAAGGGTAGTATCATGCTACGGAGCCTAGATATTTTACCTATGTTGATGCTGCAAATTTATTACTTTGTGGTTGTTGGTGTTGTGGATCCTCGGATAAAGGTCGCAAACGACTGGGGGATGGCATACTCGTGTAGTAGTTACTTAGTTACAGAGGTCACCCAGCCTTGTGTTGGAAGAGATCCTCGGGGCGTCCCTCCAGAGGCGTACCCAGGTGGCTATAGGAAGTTCCTTAGCCTGAGCATTTGTTGGAAATCCAAAGAAACCATATGAGCCCTTTGTGATTGCAATTGTATAACCTGCCTCCTCAGGAGGTAGCTATAGCAGGCATAATATAATGGTACATATGCTGGCTAAGATTAATATTATACTTTCGAAATGTTTTCCACATTATGCACTAATGATAATATTAAAAAATATTTTTCGTATTAAGCATGTTTGACTATCATAAGAAGAAATCTCCTCCAATTATTCTGCGTTTGCATTGTGTGTGTGGCGGGAGGCCTTATGGTAGTTTAATTTTCCAAAAGCATAGCGGATTTCTTCTTATTTTCTTTGTGAAAATAACTGTTTTTAAGGTCTCACACCAGTCCCACGACTGACCTGGAGTTTATTGTTCCCTTTCTAAACTCTGGATGCCCACAATTTTTTCCACATGGGCAACCTAGAGTCAGGTTATCATTATGCTGGAGCGAAGTCGAAAAAGAGATGCTGTGGAGATCAGGAGCAAGCGGGATGGCGAAGCGTATCACTAGTATATGTTATATTCTTTCCCGCTGTTTGTTGTTGTAACACTCTGATAATGTAATGTGATGTAATGTAATAACTGATATAGTTATTTGTTTTAAAGATATTCATTTATCTACTATATTTGTTCCGCTGCGATATGTGAGATTCTGATGTTGTTTTCTTTTCTTCTTTTTCTACCTCTTTCTTCTTTAAACCCAAAGACTCGTAGATTCGTTCCACTTTGGGCTGAATTGTTGTGGAATTTAGCCAGCTCAAAAGGGGTACGGATTTCCGGGCCTTTACAGTGGTATTAGAGCATTTGCTTAAGCGACAACCCTGGCTTTGTTGGATGTTACTCATTAGAGATAGAGTCAATAGTACTCTAGAATGAGTTTGAGTGTAATAATAGAGATGAGCGCGTATTTGTTAGTGAATATAAAAAATTGTTTTATATTGTGATGATTGGTTTGTTGAGTGGTATATGGATTCTGGTCGATATAGTCCATACAACTCTATCGATAGGAATCTTTAAACACTTCAATAGAACAATTCAACACGATATTGTTTCAAAATAGGGTGAGTGAAATAATTTTACCCAAAACTATTTTCCTATACGAAGAAAATAATTTTTCGTAAATTATTATAACAGTATATGGTTGCTTGTATATTAGAAACTGATAATATTGAAGTATTATCATTATTGTTGAATAAGAAATTGAAATGATAAACATAGAACTACGAAAATAAAATCCATATACAAATGAGAATTATAAATATAAATGTGATTTATAAATTTGAGAGGAATATTTGGAAATGTTTTTGAAAGAGTTTGAAAGTTTTGAAATTTGGAAAGTTTAAGTCCCTTTTGATTTTGAAGATGATTTTCAAAGGTTTTGGAAAAAATGCTTTTGAAGGGATAAAAGCTCTAAACTCTTTTAGGTTGCTGGAAAATAACTTCGGTGATGACTGCAGCATCATTGATGTTCATTTTCGAGTATCTACGAGAGGAATTGCTGCCAAACAATTTTAAATGGAAGTTGTTTGCAAAAACTGGGTTTGGTTTAGAAATTTAAAGGGATAATTTGAATTGATTTCAAAAATGGTTTTGAATTGTTGTAAAGACTCTGGAATCTTATAAAAATAGTTTTGGAATAAAATTTTATAAGGTGGAAAATAAAGTTATGAATGAATAAATAAATTTACAATTGCAAATAAATGAAAGTGAATTGAATGTTGAAATTCATTTCGAATTTGTAAATAAATAGAACTGAAATTGAAATTGAATTTGATTTGTGATAGACAAAGCGAAGTATTGAAATGAAATTAGTAAGTGAAATTAATTGAAGGAATGACCCAATAATACGGTTTGGAATGAATTGAATTCAAAATTAATAAATGAAACGTAAATTAAATTCATATGGAATTTGAAATCCAGTTTAAATATAAGTGGTTATAAATCAAATAGTGAATTGAAAATAAATTTTTAGGAATGAACAAAAGAATAAAACTGGAATTGAAACTGAATGTTGAAAACCAATTTGAATTAGTTCAAAGTGAACTAAAGATAATAAAGGTGAAATAAAGAAATGGTTTGAGATAAAATGAATTGGAATTTGTAATGAATTAGTAAATAAAACTAATTTAAATTAGTGATATGAATCAGTTGTGAATGAAAGATAGTTGATAAAAAAATTCAATATTCAGAAGGTAAATTGAATCCAAATGGAATTGAAGTATAAATTGAATTCAAATGAAATTGAAAATATAAGATTGAAATAAAATGGATGTATAACTTCAATAGTGAAGTAAAGATGGTACAAGAAGTATATATTGAAAATTTTGTAAAGGAATGTGCAGAATAAATTTGAATGTTGTAATTAGATATTATGGCTAGCAGGATATACAGGTGTGTTAAAGACAAAGGATAAATTGGATTTTGATTTCGAAGATAAAATTAAATTGCTCGACAAAAAGGTATGTATTTAAATTTCTATATGAAATTTGATGATTTTCTTGTCTAGCCGCTTGGCTTTTCATTTTCTTTTGAAATCTGAGGGCCCGTGGTGCCATTTTGTAGTCGTACCGAGCTAGCCGCGCGAAGGAGATGTTGGCGAAATTTTCCTAAAATTTAGGGAGTTAGAAAAATTTTGAGAAAATTTCGAAAGTTTAAAGTTTGAATTTAAATTTAAATTTGAATTGGTTAAGTAAACAAGGTTGTTTGGAAACTTATGATTGAATTTGAAAAGTTAGTAAGCAATAATAGTGTCTTTAGTAACGAATTTCTTGCAAAGTTGAAACTGTTAAATTTTGGAAAGTTCTTAAAACTATTTGGTTTGGGAAAATTATAAACGGGTCAAGGATCATTCTTTTTAACTTGTAATTTCGGGATGAAATTCTTTTAAGGAGGGAAGGATGTGACGACCCGGAATTTTGAGCATTAGAAATTGAGATATTTAATTGATTTTAAATATTTGAAAGTTATTTTAACTTAAATTTCAAGAATAAATATGAATTTGGCAATGAAATTATTGAATTTGATTTATTAATGATGGGTAAAAATTTGAATTTTCAATTTTTGGCTTGTTAAAAAATAATTTAATGGCTTAGAAATTTTGTATTGTTAATACTGAGGTTAATGGAAGCTTTAGAGTTTGATTTGGAAATACTTTATTCAGTTTTGAAATCATATTGTTTAAATCTATTTTTAAAATAGCCTTCCGAGGCACAGTCTTGAAATTCGACGAAACTAGTTCTATTGGATCCGTAATGTTGTATTATTATCAGATTTCAATTTTCGTAACATTTGGAGTTGTCTTGTGATCGTACGATAAACAAACGCGCTGAAAATTATATCGAAATTTAATTTAATAACTGGTTCAAAACACTACCTTTTCCATACGATCGAATTTGGACTCGTAACTTTTTCCATTGCGTTCGGAATAGGGGTATAATGTTATAAACGCCTAGCAGCACGCCTCGATAGGAGGTCAAGTTTTAAGTTGCATTTATCATGACGGATTGTAAATTTAAAAATATATTGGTAGTCAAATCTATCTTGTTTCCTGCAGCCTAGAATCCCACTTTACCCATTCAACCACGTAAGCCACAAATCACACGCGACTTTGTTTTCAATTAAAAATCAAATCATGTTCCCTACTTTCTGCTTAAATAACTTCTTGTCGTCCTCCTGGTACATGCTTCCTCTTTCTAATTTTAGTTCGATAAAAATAAAAAGAATGGTCACCACTGCTTCCTCTAAAAATCACATTCCTTTTTCAAATTTGAAATCAACAGAAAAAATCGGCTGCTTCACCTCCTTCTCGGCTAGTTGAAATTGCGTTACCAGTTTCATCCAAATCAATTCGAATCGAATCCTGTGTATGGCTCTAGTGACTTAACTCTTTCTGTTGCGAGCTCAAACTCGAGCTCGAAGATTCAGGCATGACTGCCAATCGTGGGTGAAACTAGGGACGATGGTGGTGCTTGGGAAGTCTCGCGAAGCTCGTGTTTGCCTGGGAGGGGGGCGACGATCTGATGCGGCAGGGAGAGTTGATTTGCGTAGGTTTTGCGAAGTCATGTTCAAAGTGGATGGTTGACTTCGACGCGAGCATGGGCGGTCGTTCAAGGAGCGACCTTGCTGTGGGGTTGTAGCGAGACGAGTACTTCGCGGTAGGAAGGGCGATGCATTCTAGGGACAAAGGAGCAGTTCCGACAAGGTCGATTAGATCGGCTAGGGTTTTGCTGTAGCAAGGCCTTTATAGAGTAGTGAGGTAATTAAAACAGTAAGGTGATTAAGATTATATGTCGACTTAATTATAAGTTAGGAAATTTGTTTAAATTTATTTTTAGTTGGAACCAAAATATAAAGCAAAGATTTTTTTTTTTTACAATAAGGAATTTATAGTTCCGGTTTAATTTAATGTTAGTGAAAACTTTAGTTTAATTTGTGTTTATTTTGTGAATTATCAGAAATTTACAGTAAAATAAATTTGGTTATTTTAAAAGGAAATTGATTTGAAATCAAATTATTAAATAAAATAAATTTGCTAAGAGAAATTGGTTTAAATAAAAGTATCAGTTAATTAAATTATTAAACAGTAATTGACTACTCAATTCGTTTGGATATTAATAAAAATCATCTAATGTTTATACAAGGTCAAAAGATCGTGAAAAACAAACTGGAATGGAAAATGGATTGCATGCACTGTTAAAGGTGAGATCTTCTCACTTAATCAATATTGTTCTGATTTAAATTTTGAATAGTTAGATTTAAGATTAATTGACTATGTGCTTGGATGATTGATTTATAATAATTATTCAATGGATGAAATTACATTATAGTAGTATATAGTATATATTGGACGATTGATTTCCCGCATTATATAGTGGATGAGACCCTATGCGCCGCATAATAGCGGATGATATTTTATAAATCCCATATACCATGATATTCCACCTCGAAGTGGAATTGGTATTTAATTGTTGTGCTAACGTCTGTGGATGCAGGGAAAAAAGGTTGGCGGGATCCAAGTTGATTCCTCAAATATTTGGATTAGTTTCAATATTTTGTGTTGATTATTTGTAATCTATGTGTGACTATTTGTGATCGAAACTATTGAAGGCTATAATTTAGCCGAATATATTTTTGGTATCGTAGGATACTAGAAATAAATAAAATTTGATTTTTGAAATTTAGTAGAAATTCATAGTAAATTAATTTTAGAAAATTGAATAAATTTAAATGAAGGAATTTGTTTCAAAAGATAATAAATTTGGTGTTGAAATAAATTTAGAAATCAATTTCGGAAATTGATTTGGTATTTGAAAATAAATTAGGAAATCAATTTAGAATTTAATTCGGCGCTGAAAAAGAATATATGGAAATCGATTTGGAAATCGTATATCAATGGATATTTAGAAGTTTAAATTCACAATGAGAAATTATAAAGGAAAGGGAAATTTGTTTTAAAAATAAACGTTTGGTTATTTTTAAAAGCGTGAAAGGAATTTATGGATTCAGAACATAAACTTAAAATAAATCAACAACATTTATTAATTGATTTGAATGAACCATTTTGAAATGGAAAATGTATTTTCCCTGGAGCTGAGTATGATTTCGAAGAAGCCTATAAATATAAACTGAAATTTTTTAAGGATGGTTTTAGAAAGGATACTTTGAATAAATTATTTTCTTAACTGGTTTCAAATCTTTAAAGTATGGATTTATTTAATTACTTATAGAAGGTATTATTTTAAAGTTTAAATTTTATATTTGTTTTAGGAAACGATTATTTAAATAGTTATACCTTATCTACTAAGTTTATTTTAAAATTATTTGAGACTTAAAATCTTATATGTGATAATTAGCATAATGTTTTCATAACTAATATTTAAGCAAGTATTTTAAAATAGTTTTATTTTAAATGTTTCCAAGTATATTTTGGATAAGTATATTTAATTTTTTTTAAAGTATTTGAACTCGGCAGATTTTAGTGGAAATAAATAAATATTTGGAAATGCATTTCGCGTAAGGAAAAGTAATTTGAAATTTGTTTTCAAAGTATTGAAATATGGTAAGTAATTTGAAATTTGTTTTCAAATGGTTGAAGTGTGAAATATATCTTGTGAAGATATTTTGAAATAAATAATTGGGGAAAATTATTCAAATCTGGTAATTGTTGTGAATGTTGATTGATAGTTAAATAACCGACTATCAATATTTGCCTTTAAAACGACATTTGAATTTCGATGCGACCGTGGGTCAGATTCCAAGTGGATATCCGAAAACCACATCGAACCTTTGTGATTATGATAGATCTTTTATTTAAAAGATCAAAGTGGAAACTTGTGGTGATTTGTTTGAAATCTGAATGTAACACTTATTTTAAAAAATAAGCGTTCATTATTCGGATTAGCCAGGAGAGGACTTTATGTCATAAAACCCATTCCGAATAACGATACGACGAAATGTGATTGCTTTTGAAGATGGTGTTGAAGACCTGGTATTTTCAAAAACGAAAGGATTACCTGTCGAATGTCTCTGCACCGGGTTGCTCTGGTATAGAGATTTTATCACCCTTTGTGATGAGGATTTCGGATGTGATTAGTGAATATCCGGCTTTACAAGGGCTTCTTTGAAGTGCCTTCGGTTTCGTTCGATCTCGAAATGGACTTGTATGGATGTGTGTCTGACGTTACACTTTGAGATGTAAATTTGGTTTCTATCAAATACATTTCCGTTGGTGGCGGAGAATTTATTCTCTTAGCTTAACACTCTTCTCTGAGACGTACGAGCTCAGAGGTTATGTAGTTGGTGGTTACTAGTGATATATTCCCAGATTGGTAACGTGGCATACGAAGTGCTGCTGATCACTGGCTGATCAAAGCATGACTTTGTGAAAAGTGTAGCTTTATGGACGAGACTTCGTCGGACCTCACACCCCGAAAATGGTCAAAACAGGAAAGATGCGGCAAGGTTATTTGGGGGTAGCTTCCCCTGAGGGTATGTCATTTCCTTTTGGAAAAGGGTAGTATCATTGGTAAGGAGGCCAGATATTTTACCTATATTGATGCTGCAAATTTATTACTTTGTGGTTGTTAGTGTTGAAGATCCTCGGATAAAGGTGGCATACGACCAGGGGATGACATACTCGTGCAGTAGTTACCTAGTTACAGAGGTAACCCGACCTTGTGTTGGCAGAGATCTGTTTAGGTTCTTGGGGCGTCCCTCCAGAGGCGTACCCATGTGGCAATAGGAAGTTCCTTAGCCTGACTATTTGTTGGAAATCCAAAGAAACAATACGAGCCCTTTACGATTGCAATTGTATAACCTGCCTCCTCAGGAGGTAGCCATAGCAGGCATAATATAATGGTACCTATGCTGGCTAAGATTAATATTATACATTTGAAATGTTTCCACACTATGCACTAATGATAATATTAAAAAAGATTTTGCGTATTAAGCATGTTTGACTATCATAAGGAGAAATCTCCTCTAATTCTGCGTTTGCATTGTGTGTGTGGCGGGAGGCGTTATGGTAGTTTCATTTTCCAAAAGCATAGTGAATTTCTTTTTATTTTCTTCATCAAAATAACTGTTTTTAAGATTTCACACTAGTTCCACGACTGATATAGAGTTTATTGTTCCCTTTCTAAACTCTGGATGCCCACGATTTTTTCCACACGGGCAGCCTAGAGTCAGGTTATCATTATTCTGGAGCGAAGTAGAAAAAGAGATGTTGTGGAGATTAGGAGCAAGCTGAATGGCGAAGCGTATCACTAGTATATATTATATCCTTTCCCGATGTTTGTTGTTGTAACACTCTGATAATGTAATGTGATGTAATGTAATAACTGGTGTAGTTCTTTGTTTTAAAGATATTCATTTATCTATTATATTTGTTCCGCTGCGATATGTGAGATTCTGATGTTGTTTTCTTTTCTTCTTCTTCTACCTCTTTCTTCTTTAAACCCGAAGACTCGTACATGTGATATGTGAGATTTGCTGCGATATGTGAGATTTGCTGTCGCGAGGCCTTTATCGAGCAGTGAGGTAATTAAAACAGTAAGGTGATTAAGATTATATGTCGACTTAATTATAAGTTGGGAAATTTGTTTAAATTTATTTTTAGTTGGAATCAAAATAGAAAGCAAAGAATTTTTTTTACAGTAAGGAATTTATAGTTCCGGTTTAATTTAATGTTAGCGAAAACTTTAGTTTAATTTGTGTTTATTTTGTGAATTATCAGAAATTTACAGTAAAATAAATTTGGTTATTTTAAAAAGAAATTGATTTGAAATCAAATTATTACATAAAATAAATTTATTTAGAGAAATTGGTTTAAATAAAAGTATCAGTTAATTAAATTATTAAACAGTAATTGATTAACCAATTCGCTCGGATATTAATAAAAACCATCTAATGTTTATACAAGGTCAAAAGATCGTGAAAAACAAACTGGAACGGAAAATGGATTGCATGCATTGTTAAAGGTGAGATCTTCTCACTCAATCAATATTTTTCTGATTTAAATTTTGAATAGTTAGATTTAAGATTGATTGACTGTGTGCTTGGATGATTGATTTATAATAATTATTCACTGGATGATATTACATATAGTAGTATATAGTATGTACTGGGTGATTGATTTCCCACATTATATAGCAGATGAGACCCTATGCGCCGCATAATAGCGTATGATATTTTATAAATCCCATATACCGCAATATTCCACCTCGAAGTGTAATTGGTATTTAACTGTTGTGCTAACGTCTGTGGATGCAGGGAAAACAGGTTGGAGGGATCCAACTAGATTCCTCAAATATTTGAATTAGTTTCAATATTGTGTGTTGATTATTTGTAATCTGTGCGTGACTATTTGTGATCGAAACTGTTGAAGGATGGTTTTAGAAAGCATACTTTGAATAAATTATTTTCTTAACTGGTTTTATGAATTTATTCACTTACTTATAGAAGGGATTATTTTAAAGATTAAAACTGATATTTGTTTTAGGAAACAATTATTTAAATAGTTATACCTTATATGCTAATTTTATTTTAAAATTAGTTGGGACTTAAAATCTTATATGTGATAATTAGTATAATGTTTTCATAACTAATATTTAAGCAAGTGTTTTAAAATAGTTTTATTTTAAATGTTTTCATGTATATTTTGGATAAGTATATTTTATTTTATTTTTTAAAGTATTTGAACTCGACAGATTTTTAGTGGAAATAAATAAATATTTGAAAACATATTCCGCGTAAGGAAAAGTGATTTGAAATTTGTTTTCAAAGTATTGAAATGTGGTAAGTAATTTGAAATTTGTTTTCAAATGGTTGATGTGTGAAATATATCTTGCGAAGATATTTTGAAATAAATAATTGGGGAAAATTATTTAAATCTGGTAATTGTTGTGAATGTTGATTGATAGTTAAAGAACCGACTATCAATATTTTCCATTAAAACGACATTTGAATTTCGATGCGACCGGGGGTCGGATTCCAAGTGGATATCCGAAAACCACATCAAACCTTTGTGATTGTGATATATCTTTTATTTAAAAGATCAAAGTGGAAATTTGTTGTGATTTGTTTGAAATCTGAATGCAACACTTATTTTTAAAAATAAGAGCTCGTTATTCGGATTAGCCGGGAGAGGACTTTATGTCATAAAACCCATTCCGAATAATGATACGACGAAATGGGATTGCATTTAAAGATGATGTTGAAGACTGGGTATTTTCGAAAACGAAAGGATTACTTATCGAATGTCTCTGCATCGGGTTGCTCTGGTATAGAGATTTTATCACCCTTTGTGACGAGGATTGCGGACATGATTAGTGAATGTCCAGTTTTTCAAGTGCTTCTTTGAAGTGCCTTCGGTTCCGTTCGATCCCGGAATGGACTTGTTTGGATGTGTGTCTGATGTTACACTTTGAGACGTAAAACTGGTTTCTATCAAATACATTTCTGTTGGTGGCGGAGAATTTATTCTCTTAGCTTAACACCCTTCTCTAAGACGTACGAGCTCAGAGGTTATGTAGTTGATGGTTACTAGTGATATATTCCAAGATTGGTAACGTGGCATACGAAGTACTGCTGTCCATTTGTTGATCAAAGCATGACTTTGTGAATGGTGTAGCTTTGTGGACGAGACTTCGTCGGACCTCACACCCCGGAAATGGTCAAAACAAGAAAGATGCGGCAAGGTTATTTTGGGGTAGCTCCCCCTAAGGGTATGTCATTTCCTTTTGGAAAAGGGTAGTATCATGCTACGGAGCCCAGATATTTTACCTATGTTGATGCTGCAAATTTATTACTTTGTGGTTGTTGGTGTTGTGGATCCTCGGATAAAGGTCGCAAACGACTGGGGGATGGCATACTTGTGTAGTAGTTACCTAGTTACAGAGGTAACCCGGCCTTGTGTTGGCAGGGATCCTCGGGGCGTCCCTCTAGAGGCGTACCCAGGTGGCTATAGGAAGTTCCTTAGCCTGAGCATTTGTTGGAAATCCAAAGAAACCATACGAGCCCTTTGTGATTGCAATTGTATAACCTGCCTCCTCAGGAGATAGCTATAGCAGGCATAATATAACGGTACATATGCTGGCTAAGATTAATATTATACTTTCGAAATGTTTTCCACATTATGCACTAATGATAATATTAAAAAATATTTTTCGTATTAAGCATGTTTGACTATCATAAGAAGAAATCTCCTCCAATTCTGCGTTTGCATTGTGTGTGTGGCGGCAGGCCTTATGGTAGTTTAATTTTCCAAAAGCATAGCGGATTTCTTCTTATTTTCTTTGTGAAAATAACTGTTTTTAAGGTCTCACACCAGTCCCACGACTGACCTGGAGTTTATTGTTCCCTTTCTAACCTCTGGGTGCCCACAATTTTTTCCACATGGGCAACCTAGAGTCAGGTTATCATTATGCTGGAGCGAAGTCGAAAAAGAGATGCTGTGGAGATCAAGAGCAAGCTGGATGGCGAAGCGTATCACTAGTATATGTTATATTCTTTCCCGCTGTTTGTTGTTGTAACACTCTGATAATGTAATGTGATGTAATGTAATAACTGATATAGTTATTTGTTTTAAAGATATTCATTTATCTATTATATTTGTTCCGCTGCGATATGTGAGATTCTGATGTTGTTTTCTTTTCTTCTTTTTCTACCTCTTTCTTCTTTAAACCCAAAGACTCGTAGATTCGTTCCACTTTGGGCTGAATTGTTGTGGAATTTAGCCAGCTCAAAAGGGGTATGGATTTGCGGGCCTTTACAGTCCTCCCGATATCATTTAGAATATCGATTAATCGAGCCTTGGTTTTCCTACTTTCATTTGAAAAATCACTAAATAATCTTCTAGCAATAATATTCCATCCATCCTCATGAGATGAAGAGGGCCCAAAACTCATGGAAAGAATAGAAACGGTATCCAATTGAGACATCAGAACCATCCACCAATATTCTGCAGCCTCTTGCTAACTAAGTAATATGCCAACCTCAACAGATCCTTCTGATTTTGTAGTGGAAATGGCCTTAAGGCATGAGGAAATTATTGGTTCTCTAGAGAAGAGTAAGCCTAAGGAGGTCCAGGTTGGGCATAATCAGAAGAGAAATTTCTTTCCTAAGAAGGGCGTTCTCCACTTGTTTCTTATATTCTGCAATTTCTTCTCTATAAACAATACCATAGAGTTCTTCATCCACATTTATGGTCTTCTTTGTCCCATCTAGCTCTAATGCAGCATCCTCAGTCACATGTGCAATCTCCTATTACAATCATACCAACGTTCAAGCCCACTCTTTGCATTTAAGCTCTACAAAATTAAGCTTCATCTCTATTTCGAGGCTTTCAATTTCATATCTGAGTTGAGCAACTTCATCTTAGAAGCGTCCCAATGATGAACGTAGTTAGTGTTGAACAAAGCTTGAAAAGAACTAATTCAAATCACTATTGATATAAAACTTAGTTACGTAATTAGAACATAACCGATCAAGTTTCCACACTAAAGCATTCATTACTTATTACATCATCTCTACTTATCCACGTGGTTGAAAGTCATATGCAACTTAACAAAGATATGTGAGATCATTCATTAGTCAAGGCTATAAACTTAAGCCTAAACCACTCTAGATCAGGGCTGTCAAGTGGAAAAGAACCACTCTCACATGTATCGCTATTGATGCAATATGAAATCCCTAATGGCTTATTTTTCCCGAACTAGTTGATCTGTTTGTGCTAATAACTCCTCGGTTGTGTTTCTAAGATCTGCATAAGTTTTGTCTAATTCTTTTTCTCATCTATCCATAACCGTGGTGCTCAACCTAACATGATCTATAGTTTTTTTCAACCCTAGCCTTATCCTTTCTCAATAGTTTTGTGAACATATTCTCTCCCGAATACTTAACAAAAAAATGAGGAAAGCTTGATCATTTGCAAGAAAATATAACAAACACTATATTTCATTACAAACATTGGAATAAACTTCAAAATCTTCAGTACAACAAGACACGAAAGAAATCCAAGACTAATCATCTAAATCTATCAGAGGATTTGAGTTAGTCGTGTTTGCAGTTTGGTCTTGTTCATCAGATTTCAGGTTTTCCTGATTCTCGTCAACCTCTGCTCCATCTTCTTAAGAAGGGCGCCCAGAATGTTTTGGGTTAGCATTCCCTTCCTCATCCTCTTATGCATTCCACCTATCCTAGCAATACGCGAAGATCGAATCCACTACCGACTTTTTCTTCAGAAAGCCATGCCTTACTTCTATCCCAATTGTATGCTTGGCGAAAGCAAAAAAGCTATAAGTCACATTGGAAGTGACGTTATTAAGTTCTTTGTTTGATTTAGCCAATTCCTCCTTCCCCACCCTTGGCTCTATCTCAACCTTGACTAAAACTTCATCCTTCTTCCTCAATTCACACTCCTTTAAAGCCCAAGCATCCTTAGCAGCTTTAATTTCCTCTCGCTTTCTCAACCTTCTTACGAAGCTATCTAGCCTCCTCCTTGGCCTTGACTATGGCAAAGGTTTGCACCACTTTATCAGGATTAGCTGAAACAAGGTCAGCATCAAGTTTAGCCACCTTGTTTGAAAGCAAGGGTTGTGCGCTTCCTGATTCATGCGCCTTCACTATCAAGTCCATCAACTACAAGAAATGTGAAGTTCGAACGATGTAAGTAACAAACTGGCAATAAACGGAAGAAGAAAGAAGGAGGGGAGCTCACTCACATAAGACTAAAGCTTCACAAATTCAGACAAATTGTAGAGGGAGACATCTCGAAAGCCAGATCATAAATGAGAGGAGGAACTTGTGTAGCTCTTCCTACTTTTTCTATTAAAGAAGGCATAGCAATCTCGGATGTGTTCAAGCTACCCATAAGTGGCGCAGGATCATTTTGAGAAGAAGAAGCAGCAAACCCAACTGGTGTGGAGGTGAAGGATACTTACATCAGGAGGAAGTGGAATATTTGATATGGGGAATAGTCAATCTTTTGGAAATAGTAAGAGAATCATCAGACCCTCCACGCAATCTCTTCAAAGCCCTCTTCTTCTTATTCTCCTCCAAAGCACTATGTATCTTAACTGTAGCATCATCAACCATATTAGCTACAAAGGAAGAAAATTGACAAAATTAGAATCACAAATATGACCATTCCTAAAATCTGCTACATGCAAATTATACCTTCAAATCCAGTTGGGGAAGGAGTAGGCTTAAATATGTTATAAGAAAGTACATCAATAGGACGTAATAAACCTCAATCCTTTAGCTTTGACTCAACAAATAACCCTTTTATTTTTTTGGCCTTCATCGACGATCTCAAAATCTGCTACTTATAAGAGTTTCCAATTGTACATTCTCCTCTGAAGAGATGGTGTAGACAGAATAACAGTGAGAGAAAGAAGGAGATTTAACAAAGTTCACATAAAGAAATAAAATTCAGCCCATTTTTCAGGTCAACTTGGGACATTCAGAAAAACGATTCTCTAACTTGAATATAAAAGAAGCTATCACCCCCCTTTGCAGGAATCTTTCTAATCTAATAAAGAAACCAAAGTTCCTTACCTGTGAGAAGCGTAAAAGACGAAATGGCCAAAGAAAGAGCATAAGAATGAGGGAAAGTTGAACTAGAGCAAAATCTAGGGTTGCAAGCCATCGTTATATTATTGGATGCATCGAAAGTAACAAATCACACCGAATATGCTCGGGAGTAATAGAGAAATACCCCTTCGGTGGCATATTGATGCATTTATGAGATTCTAAAACCTTAGTTGCATAGCCATGAAGCCCAAATTATTTAACCCCAATAGCATCTCTTTGATAAGTGATTTCAGAAGGAGGAAGCGTAGAGGAAGATGAAGAAGAAGTCATGTTAAAATCTTAAAGGATTACTTCAATGAAAGATCAAGAATCAAAAATGATTTTTGTACTTTTAATATGCCAAATTACACTTAATTTAGAAATTAATTCGATATTAGTTCTTTGCAAGCAAAAAAGATAAAAGAAAATATGGGGAAGATGAACAAAGAAGATACATAACTTTATTTGAATACTCACCGCGTGATTAAAGGGATTAAAGATTTTATGAAATGTGGATATCACGCAGAAATAATGAGTGCAAAGATTTGTAAAAATCCATCTTGAAAAGAAAAAAATACATAATAAACAGTTGTTTAAAGATAGTCTAGTAAGAAACCAATGCATGTACAAGAGCGTTAAATGTAAGGATAACTGAAAAAACTTTTTCTAGCATCGAAAAGATAGATTAGATAGAACTGATTAGACATACAAACTAGGTGCTTAAGACAACAAGTCTATCCTGGCTTCTAGTTGCCTAGACTTGGGGGCAAATGTTACACCCGTTCTTACCGTGAACTACATGTTGGAAAATAAGACAAATACCACATGCTCTTGGGAATAGGGGTAGGCCGCAACAGCTATATCTCATACCAAAGATGAAAATTAGACCAGGGCATCAGAAGCAATACATTGCATACCGAACTAGCTAGACCTATAAATTCACATTTTGCAATGCCTACAGAAATAATTCTACTCTAGGAGATATCGAGGGCAACCTAGGCAGTGCCACACGGAGCCAGTGACGACCCGTCTTTCTAACCACAGATGTAATGACCCACTATTTTGCACTATTCAAATTCGACAATAAATTTAAAACATGTCAAACTAGAATAGTTCAAAACAATAGATTGTAAATAAAATTGGAGCAAATCAAATCAAATCACAAAATTACAGACACAGAATCAGAATACTCGCAGTTTACAAAACCCGGGTCTCCTCCTGTTCAGTCTCGAGTGCAACTTCGGTTTGCATGCAAATCTTTCCCGAGTCGCCCCCCGAAACCCATTCTTCTCCTTCACTCTCTTTTAAATTTTTTTTATGCAAGTTAAAACTTTACTAAGTATAAAAGAAAACCATCAGTAAACATGCTAATGCGTTCAACTCGATGCCCCGAAGCAAACATCCAAACTCCTCGAGAACAACCCGCGACTGAGCCCCTCCCTCAATATCGCTGACACCACCGCTGCCGTGCACGTGTACGACAGCGCGATTCACCTCCGGCGGCTCCCAACCTCTCAGGAAAGTCACGCAGCATCCAAGGACTCGAAATCAAAGAACAAATCACCTACAAAAATTCGAATACAAAAATTAGTCGGTTGGTCGAGAAACTGCAAACATAACCCATCATCTAGAACGCCTCGCCACCACCTCCTAGACCACCGGAGACGCCTAAAGTTAATTCACGCCTCAACAATACTTCCAGCTACCTTCAATCAACGCCACGAACAACTCGATCGCACCATGATGCCGAAAACAAAGAATCACAGTGTACAGTTAACTCTCAAACTAAAACCCTACTTTTTGTTCGTTTGATTTGTTCATGAATTAGAAAAATTATCTGACATTTTTCTCAAATTCATAGATATTCAAACTTGCTTCAACTCAAGTTTCAATGAATTTAAATGATTCAATTGAAAGAAATTGGTAAAAATTCACTTTTATTTCAAACACGGTCTGCTCTTTAAATCCCATACTAAAAATCACTGTTGTAGTTTTAAAAATCCTAAATTCCAGTATGTATTCAAGTTACAAACTTGGATTAGCTTTTACATAATTAAATTCATCAGTTTCTTGCTTGATTTCCTGTAAACATAGCCTTCTTTTTTCTTAACTGATTTTAATTTTTTTCCAAAGTCTTGTTTAATGTTCTCAACATCTTGTTTGTTGAGAAAACAAGCTAACAGAGATTTAAATAAAAATAACTTAAGTGTTATAATCAAACTATGTGATCTGTATCCATCATAGAGAAACAACAGAGTATAACCCCAAATATTCACAGATGCCTACTCACCCATCAAACTGATTCCATTCCATAAAATAAATGAATCAACTTTATTGAATTTAAATAAACTAAAAATTTAAATCTTGATGTTTACTCACCAAAACATTCCTGAATATTCCATGAAACTGCAGTATGAACATGCTTGAGGCCTGAAACTCCGTATATTTATTTAATTTTTTGTTTCCTACCCTTTTGTGTGATTTGCTGACAGAACCAAATGTTCAGATGTAATCGTATTTATATATATGAAAAGAACAGGAAGCTTAAGGTAGGTATCATCTAGCCAAGCATTATCTTTATTTTTCTTCACCTGACAGATCAGTGTCTAGATGCATGGATTTGTAAGAATCTGCACAGACCAATTGGTAGGCTGAGTTAATAGCATTTAGTACTTGGGTTTCTAAAGATATGTTCATAGAATAATTATGTTTGTTGTAGATGAACATTTGTATGTAAGTGTACAAATCTTGTAGGTCAAAGTTCGGCTTGTGAATGAAGACATCATGTATAAGGTTATTAGTTTGGTATAAAAACTGTTTGTCTTATTTTTATTTTTATTTTGTAGTTAGACCTGGTTTGTACAAAAAGATATCTTGCCTAAAGACATATGTTTATAAATATTTGCTTTCATATCTTCTAGTTGAAATAGTTTATACTCATATGTGTTGGATTTACACTTTATTTTGCTTATTGATTTTTTTTGTTTTTTTTTGTTTTAAATTTATGTTGTATGTTAACAAAATTATTAAATCTTTGTTTTTCTTATATTTTCATTTTAACTTTAAATGTTTAAGTTATTCTCTAGCTTGCATAATGTTTATATAATTTATTTACATCTAAATTTATATATCATATTTATTTCCAGTTGTATTTTAAAAATAAATATTAAACTTAGATTCATGCGTTCACTTATTTCTTTATATTAAATTTTGACTTATATTAATATTAATATTTTATATTGAACATTATCATCTATTTGTATTTTATATTTTCTATTTTCTATTTTAGCTATTAATATTTGAATTAGATTCATAAGTTATATTTATATTTATTCTCATTCTTATGATTCATTTATATTTTATTTAAATCATATACATAAATTTGACTAATATTTTACATTTATATTTTGTATTGCTAGAATTAGATTTTAAATTTCAAAAATTATCAAGCATATGTATTTATTTAACAAATGTTAACAATGTATAGCATTTTAATTTAATTATATGAGTTAAATTTTATTAATATTATTGTTAAGAAACTTATTTTAGAATTTCAAACATTATTATCTAAATGTATTATTTATACTAAATATAAACAAAGTAAAGCGTTTTAATTCAATTATATAAAATAAATTTTATTATAATATTATCAAAATATTTTATTTTGAACTCTCCAAAGTCCAATTCCCCTTTTTAAAATACAATTCAAAGAAATAAATTGGCAATATTTCCAAATCATAATCATTTTAATATGGTCAATTTACATTTCATTTAATTTAGATTAAATATTTATTAAAATAACCGGGGCCAAAATCCAGGGTCGTTACACCTTGGTTTTCTTTCATCAACTGCCTGACCATAGCTGTCAAATCCGAGGTTTGTATGGAAGATGGAAGGTTGGGTTCCGTTCCACGGGACCATGCAGGTTGATGTCCCGTCCGATTTTGGTCTTGGTTTCTAGTAGATCGATCAGTAGCACCTGCATGTGCATCTTCATCCATACGACGTCTACGCCTAGGAGGTTCATCAGCAGAGGTCGAACTATTATCTTCGGAGTAAGGGACATGGCTACCTCCAGCATTCTGATGCTACTGAGTAAGCTGAGTCATGAGGTTGGCGTTGGCTTGCATTTGCTCAGCAAGTTGCCTTTTATTTTCCTTATGTCCTCTTATCAAGTCATTGAATTCTGCTCGGGAAAAAACTTCTTCTTGGTTTTGGTTGGTGGGCCCTGCACCTCGAATCGCTTGCTGATTGCTAGTTCCCAGTTGTTGCACACTAGCGGTTTCGTGGGCATCTGCATTTTGAGAGGCTATCTAGTTCGTGGTCTTCCCATGGTAGAGTTGTTGGTTGTAACTCTGAGTAGAATCAACAATTGCCTTATAAATGATTATGGATCTCCTTCGGGGGATTTATGCAATCCAGTAGCTGCAAAGTAGATCCTAATAGCCATAGAATTCAAATTCTCAGTGAAAGCACCAAAATGTTAGCACCAAAATTGGTCACTAACACCCTTAGAAAGATTGTGTAGAGGGATTAATGAAGAAAATAAATTAAAGGAGAGAAGAGAAGAGAATATAAATTTAAATGCAGAGAACAAGAACACCAAATTTATAGTGGTTCGGCGTAACTGCCTACATCCACTTTGAAGTTGATCTCCATTGATTTCCTTGATGGGTGATTACAGATACAATATGTTATTAGTTACTAGAATACAATTGCAAAGTAAAAGAAACAAGTCTGGAAAGAGTCCTGAAAATAGCAGAGCCTCCCTAGTGTTCTCTGAAATCTCTCCCCCTTTTCTCTGTGCCCCTGCCCCTTTATTTATAGACAACGGTGGATTGGACTTCCCTGGTGGGCCCGGTAGCTGAATAGCTCGGTCCAAATAGGAGAAGCCCTGTATGCCGAACCAAGCAGGCCGAACGGTCGAGTGCTGATCCATTCTCTTTATGTCGAACAGTACGTTTGTTGTGGGTAAGAGCAAGCCGAGCAATGATCAAACCGGTCGTGCTGGGGAGAATGCCGAACCATTCTTGATTGCCGAACGTCTCGGGAGGCCGAATGAGAATGTCGTGTCTTCATGGATACCGGGCGCTCCTTGAAGCCGAACGACATGATGCCGAACGGTCTGGGTGCCGAACGAGGGCCTGATGTGCGAACGCAATCTTGACGGAACGAGCTTTGGCCGAACGATGCTTTTGGCCGAACGAGGCCCTTGGCCGAGCGAGGCCTTTGGCCGAACGCTTATGGTGACGTTTGCAAAGAGATGCTGGACGAACCAGTTTGGCCGAGCGGTAGGTATGCCGAGCGTTATGGTGCCGAGCCACTTAAAAGCCGAGCGAGGTTTCTGGCCAGACGGTAGCTTTGGCCAAACGATATCTTGGGCCGAACGATATTTTGCGGCCGAACGATCTTAGGCCGAGCGTTCTTCTTCGGCCGGAAGCTATTCAATATCGTATGCTTCTTAATGCCGAAGCCCCATATTGGACCGAACGATAGGGGAGGCCGAGTACTAATTTGCCTGGTCAATTCCCTGTGAAAGTAGTAAAAAGATTTGTTTTAGTAAGTTGATAAAACTGTTTAGTTTTGGAAAGATAGCGAACATGTTAAGGATCATTTTTTTAACTTGTAATTTCGGGACAAAATTATTTTAAGGGGGGCAGTCTGTGATGACACTGAATTTTGAACATTTGAAATTGAAAATATTTAGTTGATTTTTAAATATTTGAAGGATAGTTTAACTTGAATTTCAAATGTTAATACGAATTTGGCGATTTGATTATAAAATTTAATCTATTGAACAGTTGGATAAAAATTTGAATCTTCAGTTTTAAACTGATTAAAAATATTTTTAAGCTTAGAAAATTCACGTTGATAATACTGAAGATAATAAAAGCTTCAGAATTTAATTTTGAAAGTGATTTGTTCAGTTTCAGATTATATCGTTTGAATCGATATTTAAAAATAACCTTCCGAGGCACAATTTCAGAATTCGACGAAACTAGTTCCATTGGATCCGGAATATTGTATTATTTTCGAATTTCAATTTTCGTAGCATTTGGAGTGATCGTTTGGCCATACGTTAAGTAAACGCGTTGAAATTTATATCAAATCCAATTTACATTTAAATTTGTATTTGGTCAACATCAGTTGAAATTATATCTACATCAGTACTTTGCCTTCCCCATCAAAACATTGTAGCTAGGTAATGCAAACACGTTAATATCAAAGACTTTTTCTCTGCAAAGTCATGTAATCCTGTCTCCCCATCTCTTTTTAAATCATCATGCAAAATAGTTTTTAAAATAAAATCAAAAGAAGAAATAAAATGGCCGCCTTCATTTCTTTTTCCCAAATTGAATCTCGCGTTTGAATAACTGATCGCGACTGGGCGACATTATCGAGATCGGCGGCAGGGGAGCACGCATTCGCGTATGGGACTGGAGGTTGCAAGTTCATTACAGTGGCTTTGAGGAGCTGGTCGCGTGGATATCGATCGCAAGTCAAGTTCGAATTTCAGGAAAGAGGGTGATGGTGAATCGGCGACATAGAAATCGCGAGCAGCTAGGGTTCGCGAGGGGAAGACCAGTATGGGGCAGCGCTCGATTCCAGTGGCATTCGATTTTGAGTCAGGCATAGTCGAATGGGTGGTAGCGATTTGCAATCACGTCTGGATTTCGTGGGTTAGGGCGACGAAGCTTGGGGTTTCACATTGAGTTTTGGGGATTCGCCGACATCGTAGCTGGGTCGACAAGGTACTTTCGCGTGCGCTGGTGGTCAACGTGAAAAAATTAAGGTAATTACATTTTTAGACGTTTTAAATCTAATGATTAGGCAAGTTTAAACTTTTAATTCAACTTGTTGGTTATTGTCGTTTCACAGTAAGGTATATGCATGTAGAAAAAAATATATTTTACAGTAAAATCATTTTGTCTTAATCTATGTAGTTTTGAAAGGAAATAAATATACACATTTTAAACTTACCGGTTTATATTTTGAAAAAAAGAAAAACTGAATTATGTGATTAACCTGTTAATTTAAGTATTCAACTATATTAGTTGCTCAAATATTTTTGCAAAGGGGATCCGATTAAAATTAAATTTTGGGTTAAATAAAATCATTGGTAATTAAAAATATACATGGGAATTTTAATTGTTCATTTGATTCGATTATTAATAAAAACCATCTAATGTTATCCAAGGTCTAAAATTTTAGAGGGTAGGTCGAGATGGAAACAGATTGCAAAATTATGGATCAAGGGTGAGAATTTCTCACTCAATCGAATCTGTTGCGATTTAAATTTTAAATAGTTAGATTTAAAATTGCTTGATTGTGTGATTGAATGATAAATTGCTATCTATTGTATTGAAATATACCCTATACGCCATATATTAAGCGGATGTTATGTATTAAAAATATATACCGTGATATTCCATCTTGAAATGGAATTGATATTATATATGTACTTAGAGTTGATTTTCCCACATTATATAGAAGACGAGACCCTATTGCGCCACACAATAGCGGATAATATTTTATATAAACCCATGTACCACGATATTCCATCTTGAAACGGGATCAGTATTGTGCTAACATCTGTGGATGCAGGGAAACAGGTTGGAGGGATCCAACTGGATTCCTCAACAGTATCGACTTTATTTATAGATATTTGCGATATATTCTGTTATCATATTGATATATGATGTTTGGATGCCGTGGTTGATATTTAGTGATGTTGCAGCATTGGGCCCATTTTTGGAGTTTTAAAAATGTTAAAGTAACGATTTTGAATTTAAAAGGATTTTTCAAGTGATTTTTGAAAGTATACATTTTATTGAATTTCGGTATTGATTTATTTTAAATAAATAAACGTTATAAGTTTTATGTTATAAAAATTATGATTTTTGTGAAATATAACAGAAATGTGATTTTTGAAATAAGTAGTTGATTAATTTGTAAAATGGTTTAAATTGGGATTTTTGAATTATTATAAACGGTTTACATAAAAGATTTATAAAATTGATATTTATAAATTAAAATATTGGAATTATAAAACGAGTTTTTATAAGTGTTAAAATGAAGTATCAATGGATTTCATAAGTGAATGAAATTTGTAGATATATAAATTGTGAAGTTATAAAATGAATAGATTTTGTAAAATAAAAGATTTATAAGTAATTAACTTATAAATTGGATTTTTGCATTTAAATGAGATTTAAATAGAATTTGTTAATTAAGGGGTTTTATAAGTTGAAGTTTTTATAAAATTTATATAGATGTGAATTTATAAACGTTGTTTTATAAATCCAAAATCGATTGAATTTGATAAGTAAATATGAAAGCTTGTTAAAGGAGATATATCCACGATTTTGGACAGTGGATAATCCTTTAAATTAAATATGTAGAAGTGTTCAATTTGGTAAACGATTTATATTCATGATTTTGGACAGTGAATAATATATTAAAGAAATGTTTTAGGAAGTGATTTTTTTAAATAGAATTAAAATGATTTGAAGTTGTTTTAAAATGTATTAACTATCGAAACTATAGATTTCAACATTTATTGTTGAAATAGACGTTTTCGAGAAATAAGGAAAAGATGGACTATAACACTGTTGTTATAGTAAATGATTTCGAAAGGAAATGTTTTATATAGTATTGGGATTTATATATCTATCTTAATTTCGAATCCCTATACTAGTGATTTTGGGTTGTCGTAACGATGTTTTATGCAACATTCGTTTTGACTCAAATGAATGTGTTTAAGAGTATGTTTTCCTTAAAGAAAAAATATATACTTAATTGTGATTTAAGTATATTGAATATTTTCCAAACGTTGAAAATAAATAGATTTGTGAATTACTTATTATTAAATAATTATGGAAATGTTTTCCAATATGAAGTGAAATGTTTTAAGATTTTATCTTTTAAAGATAAATTGGAAGTGAATATTGAAGTCGATTTGAAAACAATATATCAATGGATATTTGGAAATTTAAATTCACATGGAATTTATAAAAGAAAGGGGATTTTTTTTAAAAATAAACATTGATTTATTTTTGAAGTGTGGGAAAATATATCTTGTAAAGATATTTTGGAAATTAAATAATCTGGGAAATTATTTGGAATCTGGTGATGTTGTGCATATCTATTGATAGTTAAATAACCGACTAACAATATTTACCTTTAAATAGGTATTTGTTGTGATTTGCTTGAATTTGAATGCTACACTTATTTTAAAATAAGCGCTCGTTATTCGATTTAGCCGGGAGAGTACCTTTGGGTCATGAATCCCATTCCGAATAGTGATACGTCGTAATGGATAACATTTGAAGACTGGTGTCGAAGACCGAATATTTTCGAAAACGGAAGGATTACTGTCTAATGTCTCTGCATCGGCTGATCTCCGATATAGAGATTTTATCACCCTTTCTGATGGGTAGTCCGGTCGTGATTAGTGAATATCCGGATTACAAGGGCTTCTTTGGAAGTCCCTTCGGTTCCGTTGATCCCGGAACGGACTTGTATGGATGTGTCTCTAACATTACAATTTGAGATGTGAAGCTGGTTTCTATTAAATATATTTCTGTTGGTGGCGGAGAATTTATTCTCTTAGCTTAACACCCTTCTATGAGACGTACAAGCTCAGAGGTAATGTAGTTGATAGTTACTAGTGATATATTCCCAAATTGGTAATGTGGCATACGAAGTGCTGCTGAGCATTTGTTGATCAAAGCATAGCTTTTGTGAAAATGAATCTGTAGTAAATCCGTAGTAAGACTACTACAGTGGCCTTCCCACTTCGAAACTCGAAATGAACATCGATGATGCGTGCACTTGTCACCAAAATTATTTTCCACCAACAGAGAGGGGAGTACAACTTTATCTTTCCAAAATTTCTTTTAAAAACATTTCTTCATATTATATTGAAATACTTGTATCTGAAAATACTTCTTTTTATAATATTATTACTATATTTCAAAATCATTCAAAAGAAATTTTAAAACCCCGGAACTTAAGTTCTAAATTTCCAATTTCCATTTATTTTATTTATTTCACTGTTATTTATTAATTTTATTACCTAACAACCAATATATTACACCCAAGTATATATATATTTATAAAATTTGTTTTATATATAGAAAATATAGTAGGCAAAATTATTTCATTCACCTATATAAAAACAAATATTATGTCGGTCTGTGCTATTAAGTGTTTAGAAACCCCTATTGATGTCACAGCGTCCCATGCACTAACAAGAGTTTATAAATACAAAACGGAACAGATTAACACAATATTAAAACCTTTTTATAACACTAACAAATGCTTTCTCATATACACTCAGCGGCTCTCATAGGGTATTACTACCATATTAATAAAGAGTCAGACCCCACAAAGCTAAGGTTTATCGCTAAACCAAAGCTCTGATACCACATTGTAACATCCCGCCTTTTCGCATGCTTTAAATCGACACACGTGCCAATTCAAACCGTTCGAAAGGGCGGATTGTTATGGGGTAAACAAGAAAAATGAGAAAGAAATAAAACAAAATAGAATCTCACAGCGGAAGGAAAAAATATAATAAGCAAATATACAGTTTATAAAGCTGTTTTACCAAATATTCGATTTTGCTTACAACATTTATCAGAGTTACACATACCAATAAAAATATAGCGGAACAGTATGGTGTAGTGCAATAATATAAATAATAAATCTCCATCTTCGTCCTCCAGAGCTAAGTTCTTCGAAATCCTGGAATGCTCCGACTGACCCGAGCTAATTTAAAAGAGAAAAATCTCGAGTCAGAAATAAAAGATCTTATGTAAGTTAAATCAACAGGAATAAATATGAGTGCAATAACTCAAGAGATGCTTGAGATTTACATCTCCTAAGGATTCGTTAGACTATTTACTATGTAGTATATTGCGCTATTATAATAGTGTATAATTGTAAAATAAACTTACTTTTAAATAGCGTCAAGGGGTTACCCATATAGCCCTTAACAGAAAATATATTCCCATAGTCTATACAGTACCGTAATCTCCCCCGTACTGGGCGTCGTCAGAGGGCACTCCATAGGTATGGTACAAAACAAAATCGTATAAGGCGTGCTGGGGTAGGTGACATGGCACAACTAGGCAATGCCAGGGTAGATATACCAATTGCCATCCGGGCTGGTGGTAACGCGTAGCATTACTACCGCCCGCCTCGAACAACACCCTCAAAATCAAAGAAATCAAAAGTGGCCAACGAATCAATCCAAAAGTCAGAGTATAATATCGAAGCAGTGCGTTTGATCAGTGGAATGACCTCATTGGCCCGAGAATCGCTCCTGTTTTAGCCACCTTACGCCAACTCATGGGAGTCGGGTCCATGTATTTACCTCAAAGGAAACGCCGCCACCATCCTACTTCATTCTGGAATCTCCACCGCGTACACGGTTGTTAAAGTGGTTTTCGGGGTTGGCAGACAGTATGACAACTTTTGATCCCGGTCTCTTCAACAACCAATCGTTATTATAACACCGCGGTTGTTTCAAAATAATTTGTACTTTAAAACTAGGATATAATATCTTTTTCTAACCATATAAATACGATATCATTTATTTTTAAAACCCAAATCAATATGATATAATTTTTTTATAAATATCCCCTTCCTAAAATCATAATAATTTCAAATATATATACCTTGAAACCATAGCTTTGAAACATAACTTTTAATACTTAATGGTTCAAATACTATATTACTTTATAAAATAAAACAGCTTCTTTAAATTTCACAATAAATTCCCAATATCAATTTGAACCTCCAAATAAACCATTTTAATTCCCATATATTTCAAAGCTTAAATATTCTATATTTCAAAACTTTATAGTTTATATATTTCAATCTTTAAATATTCCACTATTTCAAAATGGATTCTTTGATAATTTAATATATATCAAATCCAATTCCTATTATTTAAATTTGAAATATTTACTTACTAAACAAATATTATTTAAGTAAACCTTCGAACTTTAATAACAGGATATTTTTTAAATTAAATAATTGGATAATATCATTTAAATCAATTTGATATTCATTTAAAACCTCTAATCAAAATCAGGTTATAAAATCATACCTTTTTAAATCCTAATTTATTTACATTTCAAACAAAATTTTCGAGGAAAATTCTTAGATACTTTAATTCAAATCATATTCACATTTATCTTCAACCTTACTTTTATTTGAGTTATTATAAACTCTATATACAACAGAATTTCAAATATATTCTTACCCATATTATATAAACGAAATCACTTCATTATTTGGCTTATTTTGAAATTTGAAACAAATTTATACATAGCTAAATTCAGGAATTTTTACTATATATATATATCAAAATTAAATATTTATTAAATCGTATTCTTTCCAAATCCATAGAAAATCATTTCAAAAATAATTTTATATATATACCGCATGCCTGTATATAATTTTCTATCATATGGTCAAGTGATACGAATATTTATCATTTCAATCCGCAATTTAAAAATAGAAATGCGGTGGTATATCATTTAAAACCGCAATCCCGAATGAAATGAAATGCATAATACTTGCAGTTTATACAATATAAATACAGCATCCATTCGTCCATCATATCAATCATCAAACATCCATCAATTTATCATCCAATTCAAACAATCACATCAATAAATAATAATTAATTACTGACAGTTAATTTTTTATAATGAATTACATAACTGTTTAACTGTAGTTTATATGCAATAATAAATAAATTTAACTAGCAGGTTATATGCAATAACAAATTTAACTAAAATTTTAACTGGCAGTTTTAAATGCAATAAATAAATAAATTAACAATAAACAGGAAGTTTTAAATGCAATAATGAATTTAAATAACGTGTAAATTAATGAATGCAATTTAACTGAGAAAAATGATTAAATATATGCCAAACAGCTATAAATAAAATTTTAAACACATCATAAATCAATTTAACCAACATAAGAAATCTTAGAAGTTATGAGTGACTTAAAACACTCACCATTTGAATTTAAATTGAATTTAATTCCAATTTAAATCCAAAAATTTGACCATCTTAGAATTCGTCCAAACCAGCGTCATCATGTCCGAAATTTTATTACGATCCTAACAAAAAAAATCGCGCGTGAAACAGAGTTCATATGTGAATGATATAGAGAAAATTGTGATTGAATTTCAAAAATATAAAAATAAAAAAGAGAACACATTTCAATCCTTCGCCACTTCACCTTGATTTCTTCCTAGAGAACCCTGTAGCATGAAAACATACAGCAGAATGAAACCCAGCTAGTACTGTTGACCATGTAACCAACCAACTTTGGACGCCAATCGCCAAGCCGACCACCTCCCCTCCCTTCGCCCTGATGGGACGCCCCCCCCTCTCCATGATTTCGCGCAGGCAAATCAACTTCGGCAACGACCAAAATGCACGGCCGCTGCAGTTTTATCAAACCTAGTTGAATTAAATCGAGCTATTCGACCATCAAAAAGATGAACAAACCATATTGATGCCCTCCCCATCGTCCTCTCTTCAAAACCCAAAAACGATTTTGCGATCCGGCACGGTTCATCGACGAGTGATGAACGGCCGAGAATTGATTTAGAATTTCTGGACAAATGATGCATCGAATCGGAAAACGAATACCACCAGCGAATTAAGCTAGTCGAGAGCTTCAACATATATTTTTTCAAATTTTTCCGAGGACTTTGAATTTTAGGCTTTGGATTTGATTTTTGAATTTGAAGTTGAATCTAGGTTTTGCAGCCATTGGAAGAAGAGGAGGAACTGATGAAATTTTACATGCAGGCAAATGAGAATAGGCGGAGGCTAAGGTTTAGCAGGGTATTTATAGATAAATTGAAAAATAGATGGATCGGGTTGATAGATATACGTGCCACCACTAACATGGCCGAAAAAGCCCGTTCTGACCACGGAACGAAATTGTTTAAACCCATATATCAAAATAGGTGTTTTAAAATATTCTAAACGCGATGGAAAAAGTTTCAGGTCCAAATTCCATCGTATGAAGAAGTTATTCTAAATTCAAATTTTCCAAATTGATTTTAATTGATATCAATTGCATAAATTTCAAGGAGTTTCGAGTCCGTACGATCAAACGACAGGTCCGATCGCTACGAAACTTGAAACACTATTATAATTCAGTGTTACGGATCCGATGAAATTGGTTTCGTCGAAATCCGAGTCTGTGGTCAAAATGGCTATTTTTCTATTAATTAAATAATTTAATATTTAAACAAATGAAATCCAATTCTTGGTTTCAATTCTAAAATTGACAAATTTTATTACCTTTAAATTTCCCAAACATTTACAATGCTTTAAACAAATTTATATGTTGCTTAAATGTTGATTCAATCATCAATTTTAGCGTTAAATTCCAATTTTGTTAAATTTAGAAATTATAAATTAAACTTTCAATAATTCCTTTGAATTAAATTTTCATCCATATTATCCAAATTCAATATTACAAACAGACGAAATAAATATTGGAATCAAAATCCATTATTTTAACGTTCTTAATTTTCATCTAAATCCTCACTTATTTAATATTTTAATATTATATTCCACTTAATTGCAATAGATCCACTTATTAGATTTCAAATTAATAAATCTTGTTTTCACTTCTTAAATCAACACCAGTCCTCATATTATAAATAAAACTAACATTTATTGCATCTTATAGAATTTACCATCTTAAATGACAAATCAAATCTACCCTAACTGCACAAATTAGGGCAATTAATTGTAATTTATTTCCCATTAAACTACATAAATTATCAAATTGAAACCTAAATGAAACGTTTATTTATTTAAAATCTTTTTGTTTAAATGAATTGACCCTTCATGGGTATAATTAACATTGATTTCCAATTATTATTTAAATTTACACCCACAAACGTTAAACTTCGATTTATTACACATTTTTACCATTCAGTCTATCGAAGCCTCAGATTACATCTTCACCATTCATTTATTCGACTCAATTTAGCATTACTTACCTTGCATTAACATTGTTACTTTAAAACTCTATCCAATTGCAATTAATACTCTAAATAAATACATTTACACTTTTCGTTATTCTATAAATTTTCGTTAACGTAATATAAAATAAAAATTATTGTAACTGATTTTAAATTTTAAATTAACAAGCTACCTCAATGAGCAACATACGTTACTATTTAATTACGAAATTTAAAATAGTCGCGATTCTACTCTTAAATTTATTTCCAAATACCGTACTACCTGATTACCTGAATTTACGACCAAATACCATTACAGTGGTTATCGCATTAATCAATTAAATCCTTTCCTTTATTTCAATTAATTGGGTTTGCGCAAATGAAATTTTCATTAACTTACATAATTTCATTTGTAAATTAAATGCTTACCTTTTAAAGCTTTCATTCCAAACTATATTTCAATTTCTACCGGGCATTGATTTAATTGAATTTACTATTTAATATTATTAATGCATTAACTAAATTCACTACTTAACTTTGTTCTCTTATATGCAATTCTTAGCCTAGTATAACAATTTACATCACTTCAATTTATTCGTCATTTTGTTTCAACTGTAATACTTAGCCTTAAATTCCCATGGTTTCATTTCATTTTCAGCATTTGTTTCATTATTGATTATAAAATCTTTATCTCTCCTAATTTAAATTAACATATATCTTATTAAAATGACAAATTTAATTAACGAAATTTACGGGTCGTTACACTCTCCCCCTGTCAAAACTTTTCGTCCCCGGAAAGGAAAAAAGAAGGGAAAAGAAGAATTAAGAAATCAATATCATATTAAATATTAAATTTATAAACAAATAAATTTACCAAATTAATTAATTTAGATAAAATATACTAATTTATAATCATTAAATTTTTTATACTCAAACTAATAAAGTTTGTAAAGCATTTTCAAAATATTTTCTATGTCCAAATTTACGGAAATTTTTTGGCAGAGTCTTCTTTGTACGGGGAGGCTCGGGAGAAAATATAATATCAAATATATCAAAATATCACATATAATATCCAAAATATAATATCCCAACACGGGATAATATGTAAAATAGCGTTATAAAACCGTAATCCGAAACGTACCTATTTGTCGGGCAATTTACTCTTAATTTATGGAACCAAAAGCAGTAGCAATTGTTCCATAACCTGCATTTCACTTATGTAATCTAAAAGGGTTAACAATTGTATAAAATGAATATTTAAGTTGTTCAACCACAAACAAACAATCAATTCAACAACCAGTTGCAACAAACAGCATACAACCATCACATAAAAATTAACACAAATCAAACATTCATTTATATCAAACAAAACAATTAGTTGTTCGGGATCAAAACTTTAAATTGTACGGAGAGAAAAATAAACTACTAAGCGTACCCTTCACTCAATAGTCTTAGGTGAAACTAGATACATTATTCATACCTTCCAACATATGTAACGTATCGTTGCCCAAACTACCATAAACCAAAAAAACAACAATTTCAAATAATAAATCAAGAAATTTTTTCAATTCTATTTCTTAACATTTGTTGTTTGATTTCTTTTTCATTCATATAATGGTTTATCGTTTTATTTTACATTTTATTTCTTACAGTTTTCATTTATTTATAACATTCAAGTTTAATTCAATTTCTTTGCATAGTAATTCATTCAATCACCCCTAATTAAATTATTTCATTAGTTAATACACTATTCACATTTGTTCAATGTTTATTTCAATTTTCATTTATTACTTATTATATTAAATCAAATTTCTTAGCAGGTAAATTTATTAACTTAAGTAACTTCTGCCTATTTACTTAAGTTTATGATTTATTACTTATAATACCTACTTTCCATTATATTTAATAAGTAGCATTTTCAAATATACTTAAATTTACAGCACCCGCAACATCCAATTCTTATTAATAAAAGCAATATATATTTACACTTCATTACATATTCTTACTTTTACAATTTCCCTTACATTCTCTTATTAAACATTTCAACTTTTAATATTTGATAAGTTATATATGCTTTTTAAGAATGTAATTAAAACATACAAATTTCTCTTATTTCTTTTAGTTTATTAAATGTTCAATAATTTAATCTTTATTTTTATATATTACAAATTTCAAACTTCCTTTAATTTCATTTATAACCATGCATTTAATCTCTAAATTTATTTAAAGGTTCCAATTATTAGTTAACTTTAATTTCACTACCCAAAATAAAACTATTAATTAGCAGAAACTTAAGAATTAAATACCGGGTTTAATTTCAAATCATTTTAAAGATAATAGATAATGGTTTATACTTAAAACAATTAAAAACTTATATTTGGTTATCAAATAAATCCGTAGTAAGACTACTACAGTGGCATTCCCACTTCGAAACTCGAAAATGAACAACGATGATGCGTGCACTCATCACCGAAATTATTTTCCAGCAACAGAGAGGGGAGTACAACTTTATCTTTCCAAAATTTCTTTTAGAAACATTTCTTTCATATTATATTGAAATACTTGTATCTGAAAATACTTCTTTTAACAATATTATTATTATATTTCAAAATCATTCAAAAGAAATTTCAAAACCCCCGAACTTAAGTTCTAAATTTCCAATTTCCATTTATTTTATTTATTTCACTGTTATTTATAAATTTTATTACCTAACAACCAATACATTACAACCATGTATATATATTTATAAAATTTGTTTTATATATAGAAAATATGGTAGGCAAAATTATCTCATTCACCTATATAAAAACAAATACTATATCGGTCTGTCTTATTAAGTGTTTAGAAACCCCTATTGATGTCACAGCGTCCCATGCACTAACCAGAGTTTATAAATACAAAACAGAACAGATTATCACAATATTAAAACCTTTTAACAACACAAACAAATACGCTCTCTCATATACACTCAGCGACACCCATAGGGTATTACTACCCTATTAATAAAGAGTCAGACCCCACAAAGCTAAGCTTTATCGCTAAACCAAAGCTCTGATACCACATTGTAACATCCCACCTTTTCGCACACTTTAAATCGACACACGTGCCAATTCAAACCGTTCGAAAGGGCGGATTGTTATGAGGTAAAGAAGAAAAACGAGGAAGAAATAAAACAAAATAGAATCTTACAGCGGAAGGATAAAATATAATAAGCAAATATACAGTTTATAAAGCTGTTTTATCAAATATTCGATTTTGCTTACAACATTTATCAGAGTTACACATACCGATAAAAATACAGCGGAACAGTATGAGTGTAGTGCAATAATATAAATAATAAATCTCCGTCCTCGTCCTCCAGAGCTAAGGTCTTTGAAATCCTGAAACGCTCGGACTGACCAGAGCGAATTGAAAAGACAAAACACTCGAGTCAGAACTAAAAGATCTTATGTAAGTTAAATCAACAAGAATAAATATGAGTGCAATTACTCAAGAGATGCTCGGGATTTACATCTCCTAAGGATCCGTTAAACTATTTACTATGTAGTATATTGCGCTATTATAATAGTGTCTAATCGTAAAATAAACTTAATTTTAAATAGCATTAAGGGGTTACCCATATAGCCTTTAACACAAAATATATTCTCATAGTCTATACAGTACCATAATCTCCCCCGTACTAGGCGTCGTCAGAGGGCACTACATAGGTATGGTATAAAACAAAATCGTATAAGGCGCGCTAGGGTAGGTGACACAACACAACTAGGCAATGCCAGTGTAGATATACCAATTACTATCCGGGCTGGTGGTAACACGTAGCAGCTACTACTGCCCACCTCGAACAACACCCCCGAAATCAAAGAAATCAAAAGTGGCTACCGAATCAATTCAAAAGTTAGATTATAATATCGAAGGAGTGCGTTCGATCAGGGGAATGACCTCATTGGCCCGAGAATCGATCCTGTTTTAGCCACCTTATGCCAACTCACGGGAGTTGGGTCCACGTATTTACCTCAAAGGAAACGCCGCCACCATCCTACTTCATTCTGGAATCTCCACCGCGTACACGGTTGTTAAAGTGGTTTTCGGGGTTGGCAGAGAGTATGACAACTTCCGATCCCGGTCTCTTCAACAACCAATCGTTATTATAACACCGCGGTTGTTTCAAAATAATTTATACTTTAAAACTAGGATATAATACCTTTTTCAAACCATATAAATACGATATCATTTATTTTTAAAACCCAAATCAATATGATATCATTATATTTTATAAATATCCCTTTCCCAAAGTCATAATAATTTCAAATATATATACCTTGAAACCATAGCTCTGAAACATAACTTTTAATACTTAATGGTTCAAATACTATATTACTTTATAAAATAAAATAGCTTCTTTAAATTTCACAATAAATTCCCAATATCAGTTTGAACCTCCAAATAAACCACTTTAATTCCCATATATTTCAAAGCTTAAATATTCTATATTTCAAAACTTTATAGTTCATATATTTCAATCTTTATATATTCCACTATTTCAAAATGGATTCTTTGATAATTAAATATATATCAAATCCAATTCCTATTATTTAAATTTGAAATATTTACTTACTAAACAAATATTATTTAAGTAAACATTTGAACTTCAATAACGGGATATTTTTTTAATTAAATAATTGGATAATATCCTTTAAATCAATTTGATATTCATTTAAACCTCTAATCAAAATCAGGTTATAAAATCATACCTTTTTAAATGTTAATTTATTTACATTTCAAACAAATTTATCGAGGAAAATTCTTAGATACTTTAATTCAGATCATATTCACATTTATCTTCAACCTTACTTTTATTTGAGTTATTATAAACTCTATATACAACAGAATTTCAAATATATTCTTACCCATATTATATAAACGAAATCACTTCATTATTTAGCTTATTTTGAAATTCGAAACAAATTTATGCATAGTTAAATTCAGGAATTTTTACTATATATATGTCAAAATTAAATATTTATTAAACCGTATTCTTTCCAAAACCATAGAAAATTATTTCAAAAATAATTTTATATATATACCGCGGTGCCTGTATATAATTTTCCATCCTATGGTCAAGTGATACGGATATTTATCATTTCAATTCACAAATTAAAAATAAAAATGCGTTTGTATATCATTTCAAACCGCAATCCCGAATGAAATGAAATGCATAATAATTGCAGTTTATACAATATAAATACACCATCCATTCGTCCATCATATCAATCATCAAACATCCATCAATTTATCAACCGATTCAAAAATCACATCAATAAATAATAATTAATTACTAATAGTTAATTTTTCAATAATGAATTACATAACTATTTAACTGTAGTTTATATGCAATAATAAATAAATTTAACTAGCAGGTTATATGTAATAATGAATTTAACTAAAATTTTAACTGACAGTTTTAAATGCAATGAATAAATAAATTAACAATAAACAGGAAGTTTTAAATGCAATAATGAATTTAAATAATGTGTAAATTAGTGAATGCAATTTAACTGAGAAAAATGATGAAATATGTGCCAAACGGCCATAAATAATATTTTAAACACATCATAAATCAATTTAACCAACATAAGAAATCTTAGAAGTTGTAAATGGGTTAAAACACTCACCTTTTGAATTTAAATTGAATTTAAATCCAATTTAAACCCAAAAATTTGACCATCTCAGAATTCATCCAAATCAGCATCATCAAGTCCGAAATTTTATTACGATCCTACCAAAAAAATTCGCGCGTGATAAGGTGTTTGTATGTGAAAGATATAGCGAAAATTGTGATTGAATTTCAAAAATAAAAAAATAAAAAAAGAGAACACATTTCAATCCTTCGCCACCTCACCTTGGTTTCTTCCTAGAGAACCCTGTAGCATGAAAACACATAGCAGAACGAAACCCAGCTAATGCCATTGACCACTATAACCAACCAACTTCGGACGCCAATCGCCAAGCCGACCACCTCCCTTCCCTTCGCCGTGAATGGACGCCCCCCTCCATGATTTCGCGCACGCAAATCAACTTCGGCCACGGCCAAAATGCACAGCCGCCGCAGTTTTATCAAACCCTATTGAACTAAATCGAGCAATCCGACCATCAAAACGACGAACAAACCATATAGATGCGCTCCCCATCGTCCTCTCTTCAAAACCCAGAAACGATTTTGAGATCCGACACTGTTCATCGACGCACGATGAATGGCCGAGAATTGACTTAGAATTTCTGGACAAACAATGCATCGAATCGGAAAATGAACACCACCAATGAATTACGCTAGTCGAGAGCTTTGACATATATTTTTTTCAAATTTTTCTAAGGACTTTGAATTTTAGGCTTTCGATTTGTTTTTTGAATTTGAAGTTGGATCTAGGGTTTGCAGCCATTAGAAGAAGAGGAGGAACTGATGAAATTTTACGCACAGGAAAATGAGAATAGGCGGAGGCTAGGCTTTAGAAGGGTATTTATAGATAAATTGAAAAATAGATGGATCGGGTTGATGGATATACGTGCTACCGCTAACGTGGCCCAAAAAGCCCGTTCTGGCCCCGGAACGAAATTGGTTAAACCCATATATCAAAATAGGTTTAAAATATTCTAAACACGATGGAAAAGGTTTCAGGTCCAAATTCCATCGTATGAAGAAGTTATTCTAAATTCAAATTTTCCAAATTGATTTCAATTGATTTCAATTGCATAAATTTCAAGGCGTTTCGAGTCCGTACGATCAAACGACAAGTCCAATCGCTACGAAACTTGAAACACTATTATAATTCACCGTTATGGATCCGATGAAATTAGTTTCGTCGAAATCCGAGTCAGTGGCCAAAATGGCTATTTTTCTATTAATTAAATAATTTTATAATTAAATAAATGAAATCCAATTCTTGGTTTCGATTGTAAAATTGACCAATTTTATTACCTTTATATTTTCCAAACATTTACAATGCTTTAAACAAATTTATATGTCGCTTAAATGTTGATTCAATCATCAATTTTAGCGTTAAATTCTAATTTCGTTAAATTTATAAATTATAAATTAAAATTTCAATAATTCCTTTGAATTAAATTTTCATCCATATTATCCAAATTCATTATTACGAACAGATGAAATAAATATTGGAATCAAAATCCATTATTTTAACGTTTTTAGTTTTCATCTAAATCCTCACTTATGTAATATTTTAATATTATATTCCACTTAATTGCAATAGATCCACTTATTAGATTTCAAATTAATAAATCTTGTTTTCACTTCTTAAATCAACCAGTCCACATATTATAAATAAAACTAACATTTATTGCATCATATAGAATTTACCATCTTAAATGACAAATCAAATCTACCCTAACTGCACAAATTAGGGCAATTAATTGCAATTGATTTCCCATTAAACTACATAAATTATCAAATTGAAACCTAAATAAAACGCTTATTTATTTAAAATCTTGCTGTTTAAATGAATTGACCTTTCATGGGTATAATTAACATTGATTTCCAATTGTTATTTAAATTTACACCCACGAACGTTAAACTTAGATTTATTACACATTTTTACCATTCAGTCTGTCGAAGCCTCAGATTACATCTTTACCATTCATTTATTCGACTCAATTTAGCATTACTTACCTTGCATTAACATTGTTATACTGGAATTGGGTATGTCGATTAGAGTAAACAAAATAAGAGATGAAAAATTAAAATATATACCACTCCTATAGAGACAGCTAATACTAGTGTAACGCCTAACTACGGATGGCCGCTCCTATCCAGCCTTATTCTTCGCAATAACAGACAGTATTTCCTTTAATACTCTTTGTTATTGTGAGCATAGAGGTGGGGCGTCACAGTTGGTATCAGAGCTTGGGGTTTATGGACATAATATAAAACATAACTTAGATGGAACATGTGTTACAACTATTTATCGATGTTTTTAGTTATGCTACGAGTCAAAACTAAAGTTTTGAAATTATGATGAAATTTTTAAATATCTTTATTTAAAAATAATAGTGAAACTATGTTTGATGATTGATTAATTTGTGTTCTGTTTATCAGAGTGCGCAGCGGAAACAGTGAGACTGTTTTCGCTGAGCACAGCTGATAACCTTTTTTATTTAAAGAATCAAAGTATGAAATTGAAATAAATTTCGTTTGTTGTTCACATAGCCGTGTTTAATTTGTTTTCTTTGAAAATTTCGAATCCGATTTGAGGATCCGAAGCGATTGCAGATATGTGATTTTGTTGAGATTTTTTGCTGTTTTGAATAATCTTCATTGAAGATACATTCGAATGATTTCTCTGTTCATTTTGTAGTATACGTGCAAAAATTTATGTTGCATGTTATTGCATTAATTTTCGTTGAACCGGTGTCTGGTTTTAAACGTATTTTGTTGCCGTTATTTTTATAACGGGATTTTCACACTGGTGCTAAGTTTTTGAAGCACGGTGTTTTGTTGACATTTTTATTGAATGAAAATTCACTGGTATTATATTTTGATGCAAATTATTTTGATGAGATTTTGACGTTTAAAATTACTGCCACTTTGACTTCAGTAACCGTCAAATTTTAGAGTAGATTTTCATGCGGTTATCCCGCAATGCTGATTTTGTTGTCCGTTTTTATGGTATTTTGAGAAGCGCAATTTCCTTGTCGAATTTGCTACCGATGTTGCTGTTTTAATCATGTGTTTTATAAATTGTTTCAAAATAAAAATTGTTTTCATAATTTTTGCAGTTTACGCTTTCAAAAGAATGAGGAAGCGATTTAAACGTTTCAACAAAATCGAGGCTATGACCCCTTTCTTTTACTGATTCGCTTAATTCCGGACTTGTCCGTTTAAGAATGTAAATTATTACTTTTATAAAATAAACGAAATTGTTTTCAGAAGTTTTGCAGTTTGCGCTTTCAAAAGAATGAGGAAGCGATTTAAACGTTTCAGCAAAATCGAGGACTATGACCCCTTTCTTTACTGATTCGCTTAATTACGGACTTGTCCGTTTGAGAATGTGAAACTTATTTTTGGAATACACAATTTTGCACTTTCAAGGAAATGATGAAGAGAATGAAACGATTTAGTAAAACACGTGGTATGGGACATGTGCGTTTGCTATTTCGGTTAATTCCGGACTCGTTAATTGAAATATTTGCCGTTTTGATTATTTTGATTATTTTTGTGTGCTTTCGAGCCACTATGTTGGACCTTCGGGTCATATGTTGGACCTTCAGGTCATATGTTGGACCTTCGGGTCAGTACCAGTACTAGACCTTCGGGTCATTTGTTGGACCTCCGGGTCATTTGTTGGGCGCCAAAATAATGTTGATAGTACTTGGCAGGCTACGACCATTTGTTGATGCACGTGCGGCGTAGCTAAAAACTCGCCATCTGATGGGATCGATCCAACCTTTTATGTTGATTTTCTAGATTATCTTAATTGATTTCTAGATATTTGTTGTTTCCAATTATCTACAAGTAATTGGATATTTGTTGATATGAGTTCTAATCATCTTTGTTGATAATTAGATATTTGTTGTTTCTGATTATCGTTTTTGATAATCGGATATTTTTGTTTTTTCTGATTATCGTTTTTGATAATCGGATATTTGTTGTTTCTGATTATCGTTTTTGATAATCGGATATTTGCTGATTCTGATTATCGTTTTTTGATAATTAGATATTTGCTGATTTGAGATTTCTGATTATCGTTTTTGATAATTAGATATTTGTTGATTTGATGATTTCTTATTATCGTTTGTGATAATTAGATATTTATTGATTTGAGATTTTTGATTATCGTTTTGGATAATTAGATATTTGTTGATTTGAGATTTCTGATTATCGTTTTTGATAATCAGATATTTGTTGATTTGATACTGATTATCGTTTGTGATAATTAGATATTTGTTGATTTGAGATTTCAGATTATCGTTTTTGATAATTAGATATTTGTTGATTTGAGATTTCTGATTATCGTTTTTTGAGAATTAGATATTTGTTGATTTGAGATTTCTGATTATCGTTTTTGATAATTAGATATTTGTTGATTTGATGATTTTTGATTTCGTTTTTGATAATTAGATATTTGTTGATTTGAGATTTCTTATTATCGTTTTTGATAATTAGACATTTGTTGATTTAAGATTTCTAATTATCGTTTTTGATAATTAGACATTTGTTGATTTGAGATTTCTGATTATCGTTTGCGATAATTAGATATTTGTTGATTTGAGGTTTCTGATTATCGTTTTTGATAATTAGATATTTGTTGATTTGAGATTTCTGATTATCATTTTTGATAATTACATATTTGTTGATTGATGATTTCTGATTATCGTTTTTGATAATTAAATATTTGTTGATTTGAGATTTCTGATTATCATTTTTCATAAGTAGATATTTGTTGATTTAAGATTTCTGTTTATCGTTTTTGATAACTAGATATTTGTTGATTTGATGATTTCTGATTATTGTTTTTGATAATTAGATATTTGTTTATTTGATGATTTCTGATTATCGTTTTTGATAACTAGATATATGTTGATTTGAGATTTCTGATTATCGTTTTTGATAATTGGATAATTGCTATGATAATTGGATAATTGCTAATTTTGCTGATTATAGGATTTTCTAGTCTCTAATTGATTCTATATTATGTTGATTATATTGAATTGCTGTTTTCTATCTATCTCTATTGATAGTTAGAGTTTGTTGATTATGGAGTTCATGCTTTCTAATTATCATATCGATAATTAGATATCGTTGTTTTTTGATTTCTATATTCTAATTATCTAATTGATAATTGAATATTGCTGATAATTGCATTTATTCAGTTTTGTTGTTTTCTGATTATCTACTTGATAATTAGATTTTTGTTGAGAATTTGTGAATTTCTTTGATGGAATTAAAAGATTTCTTTGGTGTTTATATTCTCGACCTTTATTTTTCTAGCTTAACCAGTATATTTTAGAAAAATAACTGTTATTGACGCCTTTAATTATGAAAATTGCGGGGACGCAATTTTTATAAGGAGGGTAGTTTGTAACACGGGGTTTTACAACAATTACTTATCATTGTTCGACGATTAATATTGTTGGCAAATTACTATTTGGACTTTTTAATCGGTTGAAATTCGCTTAAAAATTCGTTAAAAAGTCGTGTGGGCTTTAAAATAATCTTGGCCCACGTTTTCATTTGTTTTGAAGCCGTGATAGTATTCGATACCCGATCCTCTCTCTCTCCCCATTTTCAATTCAAAAACCCTAAATAAATGAGAAACAAAAATGGTGGCCTCTTTTCGTTCGTTCCTCTTTTCGAAATTAGGGCATGTGGAAAATTCGAAGACGCCGACTTTCAATCGATGGTCTCCTCTTTGTTTCGGCCGTTTGATTTGTGTTCTTCGAAACCGAGGTGAACACATCTACTTTATTCTTAGGTCGTTCGAGTTTATTTCGATGTTGATGATTTTTGTTATCTGTCTTGGTTCGATTTCGTGTTGTCTTAGTTCTGTTCTTCCTGACTTGGACTTTGTTCGAATTCATATATTTTCGTGTTACTTGGTTAACTCGGTTTTGATTTTGAGCTGTTCAATATCTCGTGACGATCAAGGTATTGATTTCTTGCTTTCTGGTTATTTCGGCACTGATGTATCTCTTGACCATCACGGTTTTGATTCTGGATGACTTTGGTCACTGATTAGGCTGTAGCATTTTCAATGTTCGGCCATTTTGACGTTTTTGATAATCTGGTTGTTCTCTGGGTCTTCATCACTGACTTGGTTTGGAACTACCTCCGGCCTTATTTTGATTTTGTTTTGTGAATTTCTGGCTTGATATACTTGACTTTGTTATTACTGTCAAATGCCTTGTCTTGTGTTCGTGTTGCTGTAGCCATGAGCTACAGTCTTCACTGCACCCATATTATCCTTGTATATACATGGCGCATTCATGTGTGACAGTTTGCAATGTTGTTTCATTTATTATATTATTTTCTGGTTGCCTCAGAGTTTTCTTGCAACAGGCTTCTGCTATTCCATGATTTGTGATATGTTTGCTTTGATTTGTCCCTAGCCATAGAGGCTATGTTTTGGTTCATTGGGCTTTAACTTGGATGTGAACCTATTACCTACTTGGTATTGTAGTTTCACGGTTACATTGATGTGCACATCACCTGTTGCCGTTGCATATGTTTGTTTCCTGACCTGTTGCAGTGTAATCTTCATGTGTATACTTTTTGAAGCTTGCACTGTCAAGTTTTACAGTTGCATACATGTTATATCTTTGTTAATGTCTCTCCTTTGGGTTGTGATTCACTTGCATTGCCGAGTTTGTCCCTTGTGTTTGTTGTACATATGAAATTGATTCATATGTATGCTAAACATTGCTTCTTAGTGACATTTACTTGCATTCATATGCTTAAATGTTTTAGTTGTTGTTTTGTTGACTTTGGCCTGCTGTTCAATGGGATCGGCATTGATTGAGTTCATCTTGGTAACTTCTGTTATCTGGTGACATGGTTACAGTTCTGTTACATATGTTATGCCTATCTAGGTGTTCATGTGTTTGTAGTTTTCACAATGATTCCATGTCGCCTTCTGTTTTTGGTCGGGGCACGTGTGCTTCAGGAAGTCTTCACTTTTGCCAATTTGCACTGTTAGGTTCATAGTCTTTTATTGTTGTGTGTTGTGGTGCCATATTTTGGTGCTCTCACCTTCATACTGTTGAGTTCATGTAATTGTATCTTTTTGTTGATGATGCTTGAGATTCTGTTGCACTTGAGTGTTTGCATCTGGAATACTTATGCACTTTACTTGTATCATTTTGTGGTTCACTGTATCATGTCATCATCCTGTGTACCATCTAGAACTCTAGTGCATCGAGCATTGTTCTTGTATCACTTGAGTTATCTGGTTAGTTTGCATCTACTTGTAGTTGTTTCTGGCCATTCTTTGTGCTACCTGAGCTAGTTTGGAAGAGTTGTACACTTATGGTCTTCATATTCATGTGTGTCTGGTCCCATTTGGCATTACTGCATGCTTGTAGTTGTGTGATGTGACGCCCCACCTCTATAACCATGCTAGCCAAGGACACTATGGTGTAATGCCGTCAACTAGCACGGAGAATAAGGCTGTTGAGGAGCGACCATCTGTACAATTTCTTTGTGCAAGTACTGATATGCCAGATAAGATGTAACTTGCATTTCTTTTCAAGAGGACATCCGACATCCCGACACAAACTCAAAGCTACTACATAGTGGCTATTATGTCTTCGAAAACAAATATGGAAATAAACATAACACAAATCAGTCACAGATAATTCATATCACAAAGGCGTAAATAGATATGAATATATATAACACATAAAAGTGTTCATCAGAGTAGTAGTCAAGAAGATCCAAAATAATACAAAAAATAGCAACACGTGTTATACAAAAGAATAAAACTATGAGTTCATATCTCAAGTGTATACAACAAAATAAACTACTAGTCTAAGTAGTTAGCCAAAAGTTAGAGAAATCAATCACAAGTGAGAAGTCAAGCTGAAGCACCTGTAACATCTCGGTCCGACCCAAGTATTATTTAATAAGAAAATAATTAACGGATCAGTCTAGCTATAAATATCAGATGAAACGATATAGGATAAGAGGTATGACTAAACGCATAATAATCACAATGCCAAGCTGTGATATATAAGTAATTGAAAATCAACAAGAGATTAATCAATGTCACAAAAATCTACTCAAGGATCAAAAGAAATGTCATACTCTTTATTTCGTTCACCAAACCATAAATATTGACGATTATATCAATATCAATCACATAAGTAAATGACACACAAATTCACCAATGCACAAATATTGATAAAACTTATCAATGAAAATCACGAAAATTGGTGAAGCACAAATTCTAGAAATCATCTCAAGAAATCCAGAAATCACTAAAAGGGGAAAGGCCTATCACAAACGGGAGCATGAAGCTCACCAAGACGTGTATCATAAACGGAACGCTAATTCCATGGTCGCTTACCATCACAAATTGAGCCGAAGCTCCACAAACGGCCCGAAGACCATGGGTTGCTACCCTACCAATTTGAGTCAAAACTCCACAAAACGGGGTTTAGTCTCCCACGGAGACAAAGAGACATCGCACATCGCTAGTCTAAATCACAAAAATGATCATCATGATCATCAAGAAGTGTCAATTACCCTAAGCTAGTAAATATATAAATTTAGCTTCATGTCCCATAACCACTAGCTTAACTTAAATATTTACGAACAAATTGTAGATCTCCACAAGAAAATTGTGACAAGGGATTCAATCGAACAAGTCCAAGAATTAACCGACGAAGTAAATGCAAGCGTTTCATACCACTTGTTTTACTAAGTCGTTTAATTAGATTTCTCATACGAGTGAGGTAAAGGTTTGTATATACTAATAGATTGGAAATCGGTTTGAGAAAACGAGCGTTGTTATATAATAGTGTTGAAATCATTTGAAGAAAGAGTTTTGATATTTACTACTAGTATAGAAACCTTTATATTTAAAGTGACAAATCACAAGGAAAGATTGTAGGAACAATCAATCACTAAAATTCACATTCGAAGACATGAATAAAATCCAAAGAAATCGATACTGAATCCATCAAAAATGGATATTTCCAAAATTACGAAGAAAATGTCATCAAAGTCGATAATAAGTGATAATAACAAAAGGGAATCAACACGAATCGATTAAAATTGGAAATTCAACAAAATAGACAAAGTAGGCAAAATAGCATCAGGTCGGTCGGCCGGCTACAGAGCTCGGTCGGCTGGCCAGAAGCAGAAAACTTGCACAGCGTAGCAGGTCGGTCGACCGGCCACAGGGCTCGGTCGGCCGAACTGCAAATTTCTACAGTTCCTGCCCTTTTTCAATGAAGCGCAAATTCCACCAAAACGCGACCGTTCGAGCAATGGACCTAAGGAGCCTTAGCCAATTGATACCCCAACTCCATTAGCTCTCCGATCCACCACCAAAAACATGTTCAAACACCAAAGTTAGGATCTTTAACGAATTGAACCCAAACACTAAAAATTTTGATATTCACCAATTCAACCCAAACCAAAAGCAATTGCATAAAAATAAGTGTTAGGAATTCATACCTAACAATCGAAGATAATTATAGACAAAGATGTGAGATAAAAATCTCACCTTTGAACCCAAACAAATGAAGAAGAAGCTTGAAAGCAAAGGAGAATTAACCACTCTTCAAATCCAACACAAGAAGCTTGATTCTAAGCTTTAAAAGGAGAACATTCCCAAATTTAGGTTTAGGAATTTTTGAAATTGATATGAGAATGAGTTGGAGAAGAAGAAGAGAAGGCTTACCAAAGCTTCTTCTATTGATTTGGAGCTAGAACTTAATTTGTAAATGGAAACTAGGGTTTGGAGTTTTAATTTCCCATTCCACTCCCCATTGTTGCTAAAGCTTGAGTATTAGAAATTAGAAATGAAGTAATGAAGAGTTGGAGTGGAGTTGGGTTCATATGTTAGGTTAATGGGCTGAAACCCAAACCAAAGCCCTAATGAAAAAGTAGCAAAATTCTACTATCTCCAAACATATAAAAGTTTACACTTAAAAAATCGCAAACGTCATTTTGAATTCGATGGGAGTGGTCCCGAGTACTAATTCGACTGTTTGCAAAAAGTAGCTTTTTCGAACAAAATCCGACTAACGATGAAATATTTAAATAAAATATTTAAATACCCAATCGTAAAATATGCGGGTTGTTACAGACTCCCCTCCTTAAAGAAATTGCGTCCTCGCAATATTTAAGAAGAAAATATATAGTAACAACCATGAAAGCATATTCAACACAAAAGAAATTTGAAATATGAAATTCACCTCAAAGAGCACGGGAAAGTAAGTCCGGATGTGTTCGCTCGATGAACTCTCTAGATTCTCAAGAGCAATCCTTAGGATTTGAGGACCATTGGACTTTAACAAGGGGAACATCTTTATTGCGAAGGCGCTTGACCTCCGAAGCGATAATACGAATAGGATGTTGCTCATAAGTTAAATTAGGTGAAACTTCAATTTCTTCCACAACACCGGGCTCAAGAATAGAATCAGAATCTCGAAGGCACCTCCTTAGTTGAGAAACGTGAAACACGTCATGAATATCAGAAAATTGAGCCGGTAATAAAAGGCGATAAGCCACAGAACCAATACGTTCGGTGATAGGAAATGGCCCAACATATCGAGGCGCTAATTTTCCCGATCGACTGAAACGTACAACACCCTTCATAGGTGAAACACGAATGAACACAAGATCTCCCATAGAAAATTCTAATTTCCTTCTCCGGTTATCGACATAGGATTTTTGTCTACTCTAAGCTTCTTTCATCCTACGACGAATAAGATCAATCTTTTCTATGGAGTCACGAATAAAATCTGGACCTAAAACCAGCTTCTCACCGGCCTCAAGCCAACTAGAAGGAGATCGGCATGGCCTTCCGTAGAGTGCCTCCAAAGGTGCGATACCAATACTAGATTGGAAGCTATTATTATAGAAAAATTCAACAAGAGGAATATGATCTTCCCAGCTTCCACCGAAATCAAGCACACAAGCACGAAGAAGATCTTCAAGAGTTTGATTCACAAGCTCGGTTTGCCCATCGGACTGGGGGTGATAAGCGGTGCTAAAATTAAGCTTCGTTCCTAAAGCTTTTTGAAGACTGTTCCAAAATCCACTAGTAAACAATGGATCATAATCACTAACTATAGAAGTAGGAACTCCATGCAATTTAACAATTTCTTTAATAAAAAGTTTGGCCAAAAGAGGCACGGTCTGATTGGACCGAACGGGAAAAAAATTGGCGGATTTAGTAAGCCTATCAACTATAACCCATAAGCTATCATGACACAAAAGAGAACGGGGAAGGCCGTCTATAAAATCCATGGAAATTTGATCCCACTTCCAAATTGGAATTTCTAAAGGTTGCAATAACCCACCGGGCCTTTGATATTCGGCCTTAACGAGTTGGCAAGTCATGCAACGCTTAACGGAGTTAGCGATGTCAAGTTTCATTCCCTCCCAATAATAAAGTCGCTTCATATCCGCATACATTTTACTACTACCGGGATGAACGGTAAATTTAGAATGATGAGAATCTTCTAAAATATCTTTACGAAGATCACTAATATTTGGCACGTACCAAATTTCTGAATGCCGCCACGAGAATCGATATCAAAGTCTTTCAAACCTTCAATATCAATTTTATCCTTAATATTTTGGCCAAGAAGAGCCAATTCAGGATCAAGCCCTTGAGCTTCAAGAATGCAGTCTAGAAGAGAAGGATGAGCCTCAAGGCTACATAAAATAAGAGATGTACATAAATCGGAAACACGGTCTCGAATTTCGCAGGTGGATAAAATCTTGAGATCGTTCCATTCGGATATCATCATAGAAACAACAGCTTGTTGTTTACGGCTAAGAGCATCGACGACACGATTATCCTTACCGGGTGTATAAAGAATATCAAGATCATAGGGAGCAAGGAACTCGAGCCGACGTTGTTGACGCAAATTAAGTTCCTTTTGAGAAAATAAATACCTCAAAGACTTATGATCGGTATAAAGAACAAATTTCTCTCCTAAAAGATAATGACGCCAAATCCGAAGAGCAAAAACAATAGCCGCGAGTTCTAAATCATGTGTGGCATATCTAGTCTCGGTCGGCTTTAATTGAATAGAAGCATAAGCAATAACACATTCTTTTTGCATAAGAACGGCACCCAAACCAACGCGACTAGCATCGGTATAAACAACGAAATCTTGATTCCCCTTGGGAATAATAAGAATAGGAGCATTAGAAAGAAGTTCCTTTAGTTTCTGAAAAGAAGTTCCACATTTGTCCGACCAAATGTATTTAACACCTTTCTTCGTTAAGCTACTGAGAGGCACGACAATCTTAGAAAAGTCTTTGATAAAACGGCGGTAATAACCCGCCAATCCAAGAAAACTATAATCTCCGTCACACTCTCCGGTCTCTTCCAATCTTGAATCGCTTCAATCTTTGAAGGATCCACGGAAGTTCCAGATTCGGAAATAATACGACCGAGAAACTTCACACGAGATTGCCAAAAGTGGCATTTAGAAAATTTTGCCTCTAATTGGTTACTCCTAAGAGTTTCCAACACAATCCGAATATGCTTTTCATGCTCCTCCTCGGTTTTTGAATACACAAGAATATCATCAATAAAGATGAGGACAAACCGGTCGAGGAAGTCTTTGAAAACTCTATTCATAAGGTCAACGAAATAAGCCGGAGCATTCGTTAAACCAAATGGCATAACAAGCCATTCATAAGATCCATAACGAGTACGGAACGATGTCAAGGGAATGCTATCCTTTGCAATACGAAGCTGGTGAAATCCAGTAGCTAAGTCTAATTGTGAAAAGAGTCTAGCACCACTAAGTTGATCGAAAAGATCATCAATCCGAGGTAAAGGATATTTATTTTTGATAGTAAGATCATTAAGCTTGCGGTAGTCAACGCAAAGCCTAAGTGTACCATCGGATTTCTTCACAAAAATAGCTGAAGCCCCCTAAGGCGAGGAACTTGAACGAATAAATTGCTTCGTTTCCAAATCGGATAATTGTATGAGCACCTCCTCATTTTCTTTATTGGACATGCGATAAGGAGGACGAGTAATAGGTTGAGCTCCAGGGATAAGATTAATTCTGAACTCAATTGCTCGCTTAAGCGGTAATCCTAAAACGGGCTCAAATATGTCGGAAAATTCACGAACAACGTGAATAAGAGAAATAATATCTTCCTCATCATCATTATCATCATCACGAGGATTTAAAGAATATAAAGATGCAACCAAGCTGGAATCCGAATCTTTAAGATTAATAGAAATCTGCTTAACAGATTGAGGATGTCGAAGATGAATAGTCTGCTCAGGACAGAGGATATGAGCTTCATAACGGTTAAGCCAATCCATTCCTAAAATCATTCCAAAGCCTAAATAACGCATGACATGCAAATCGTCTCGGAAAGAAAAATCACCCAAAATAATCTCGACATCATTACACAATAAAATGATTGTTGTGGACCCACCAACCGGATTCGTAATTCTCAAAGAAGTCATTAAAGCAACAACACTTAAAGAAAAAGTATCAATGAGTTCTTTCGGAATAAAGGAATGGGATGCACCCGTGTCAAAAAGAACTCGAATAGGTTGATCACGAAATATGATAATCCCATCAAGGATAGAATGAGACATACCTTGATCACGAGATGTGTTGCCAGGGGCTTGAGCAACATTTAACTTTCCCTCCTTCTTGCCCAGAAGCTTGGGGCATGAAGATATAACATGACCGGGAACATTGCAGTAGCGACAAAAGATAGACTTTGGACACTAATTCACGTAATGGTCCTTCGAACCACAATTATAGCATTCCCCACGACCAAAGGAAGAAGTCTTTGCCACAGAGGTTGCTTGCTTCCCTTTCTTATTGGGATAAGGACCTTTGAATTTATTAGGCATTTTCTTGTTGTTGTTGGAGCTTGGTTTGGAACCCACCACTTCAACATCATTTTCCCTATCCGCCTCTTCAAGACGAAGAGCGATATGAATGAGTTGGTCGAAAGAAACTTCTAATTTTAAAAGTAATGGATTCTTGAGATTTTTGTTTAAGCCATATACAAATATGTGGTTCTTCTTCAATGGGGTGTTGATGTATTCAACCCCATATTTGAAAAGTGACTCGAAGGATGCAACATAATCAGTCACGGAGGCTTCACCTTGAACAAGGTTAATAAAACGGTGAGCCAAAGTCACCTTCTCAGCTTCTGGTACGAATTTTAACTCGAAGCGCTCTCGGAATTTCTCCCAAGTGAGATCCACTTCATTTATTTCAGAAATCAGAAGCTCGTACCAGTCTAATGCTCTTTCTTGGAGCATACTAGAAGCCACCTGAACTCGATGAAGATCAATGAGGTTCATGCGAGAAAAGATTCGATCGCATGTCCTTAACCAAGCCTGAAATGCAATAATAGTTTCAGAACCTTTAAATTGCTTCCCACCCAGGTTGGTGTAATCATTGTACAAATGTGCAAACCCAGATTTAGGGTGAGTAGGTTCCAGATTAGAACCAGCTGCTTGAGCATTCGTGACAAGGTCAAGAAGTTGCTGGGTAGTCATAAAAACTCCATCTTGGGGAGTATTACTAGATTGACCGACGTTGGGACGGCCAGGTCTAACCATTTCTCTTCCTTTGGAAAGAAATAAAGAAGAAGAAAAAGGTTATTCAAAAAATGAATATCAAGCAATCTTGATAGATAAAACAAGGAATCATAAAGAAAATAGGATGAATCGGTACGAAGACTCGAATTAAATCTTAAGGAACGACTCCTAAGAAGGACTTAGGACTATGATCCTTGTTAAATTATTCTACATTGTTCCGAAGTTTGGCTCTGAGACCAAGCTGTGACGCCCCACCTCTATACCCACGCTAGCCAAGGACACTACGTGTAATGCCGTCAACTAGCACGGAGAATAAGGCTGTTGAGGAGCGACCATCTGTATAATTGGTTTGTGCAAGTACCGATATGCTAGATAAGATGTAACTTGCATTTCTTTTCAAGAGGACATCCGACATCCCGACACAAACTCAAAGCTACTACACGGTGGCTATTATGTCTTCGAAAACAAATATAGAAATAAACATAACAAAAATCAGTCACAGATAATTCATATCACAAAGGCGTAAATAGATATGAATATATATAACACATAAAAGTGTTCATCAGAGTAGTAGTCAAGAAGATCCACAATAATACAAAAGAATAGAAACAAGTGCTATACAAAAGAATACAACTATGAGTCCATATCTGAAGTGTATACAACAAAATAAACTACTAGTCTAAGTAGTTAGCCAAAAGTCAGAGAAATCAATCCCAAGTGAGAAGTCAAGCTGAAGCACCTGTAACATCTCGGTCTGACCCGAGTATTATTTAATAAGAAAATAATAAACGGATCAGTCTAGCTATAAATATCAGATGAAACGATATAGCATAAGAGGTATGACTAAACGCATAATAATCACAATGACAAGCTGTGATATATAAGTAATTGAAAATCAACAAGAGATTAATCAATGTCACAAAAATCTACTCAAGGATCAAAAGAAATGTCATACTCTTTATTTCGTTCACCAAACCATAAATATTGACGATTATATCAATATCAATCACATAAGTCAACGACATACAAATTCACCAATGCACAAATATTGATAAAACTTATCAATGAAAATCATGAAAATTGGTGAAGCACAAATTCTAGAAATCCTCTCAAGAAATCCAGAAATCACAAAAAGGGGGAAAGGCCTATCACAAATGGGAGCATGAAGCTCACTAACACATGTATCACAAACGGAACGCTAATTCCATGGTCGCTAACCATCGCAAATTGAGCCAAAGCTCCACAAACGGCCCGAAGACATGGGTTGCTACCCCACCAGTTTGAGTCGAAACTCCACAAAATGGGGTTTAGTCTCCCTCGCAGACAAAGAGACATCACACATCGCTAGTCTAAATCACAAAAATGATCGTCATGATCATCAAGAAGTGTCAATTATCCTAAGCTAGTAAATATATAAATTTAGCTTCATGTCCCATAACCACTAGCTTAACTTAAATATTTACAAACAAATTGTAGATCTCCACTAGAAAATTGTCACAAGGGATTCAATCGAACAAGTCCAAGAATTAACCGACGAAGTAAACGCAATCGTTCCATACTACTTGTTTTAATAAGTCGTTTAATTGGATTTCTCATACGAGTGAGGTAAAGGTTTGTATATACTAATGGATTGGAAATCGGTTTGAGAAAACGAGCGTTGTTATATAATAGTGTTGAAATCATTTGAAGAAAGAGTTTTGATATTTACTACTAGTATAGAAACCTTTATATTTTTAAAGTGACAAATCACAAAGAAAGATTGTAGGAACAATCAATCACTAAAATTCACATTCAAAGACGTGAATAAAATCCAAAGAAATCAATACCGAATCTATCAAAAATGGATATTCCTAAAATTACGAAGAAAATGTCATCAAAGTCGATAATAAGTGATAATAATAAAAGGGAATCAACACGAATCGATTAAAGTTGGAAATTCAACAAAATAGACAAAGTAGGCAAAATAGCATCAGGTCGGTCGGCCGGCTACAGAGCTCGGTCGGCTGGCCAGAAGCAGAAAACTTGCACGGAGTAGCAGGTCGGTCGACCGGCCACAGGGCTCGGTCGGCCGAACTGCAAATTTCTACAGTTCCCGCCCTTTTTCAATGAAGCGCAAATTCCACCAAAACGCGACCGTTCGAGCAATGGATCTAAGGATCCTTAGCCAATTGATACCCTAGCTCCATTAGCTCTCCGATCTGCCACCAAAAACATGTTCAAACACCAAAGTTAGGATCTTTAAAGAATTGAACTCAAACACTAAAAATTTGGATGTTCACCAATTCAACCCAAACCAAAAGCGATTGCACAAAAATAGGTGTTAGGAATTCATGCCTAACAATCGAAGATAATTGTAGACAAAGATGTGAGATAAAAATCTCACCTTTGAACCCAAACAAATGAAGAAGAAGCTTGAAAGCAAAGGAGAATTAACCACTCTTCAAATCCAACACAAGAAGCTTGATTCTAAGCTTTAAAAGGAGAACATTCCCAAAGTTAGGTTTGGGAATTTCTGAAATTGATATGAGAATGAGTTGGAGAAGAAGAAGAGAAGGCTTACCAAAGCTTCTTCTATTGATTTGGAGCTAGAACTTGATTTGTAAATGGAAACTAAGGTTTGGAGTTTTAATTTCCCATTCCACTCCCAATTATTGCTAAAGCTTGAGTATTAGGAATTAGAAATGAAGTAATGAATAGTTGGAGGGGAGTTGGGTTCATATGTTAGGTTAATGGGCTGAAACCCAAACCAAAGCCCTAAGTGAAAAAGTAGCAAAATTCTACTATCTCCAAACATATCAAAGTTTACACTTAAAAAGATCGCAAATGTCATTTTGAACTCAATGGGAGTGGTCCCGAGTCCTAATTCGACTGTTTGCAAAAAGTAGTTTTTTCGGACAAAATCCGACTAACGATGAAATATTTAAAAAAATATTTAAATACCCAATCGTAAAATATGTGGGTTGTTACATGTGATGTTGGTCTTTACGCATGGATGTTCTCGAGCTCTGTAGCATTGCTTGCATCACAATCTGGTACCCTCTATTTGTGTATTTTGATTCCCGTTTCATGTGCACTGATATCTGTAGCTTCTTGAATCTTGTTCAAGTCAATTTGCATATATTCCATACACTGGTGTTTGGTCTTGCTTTCTTGATGGCATTTGATCCAGACATTGTTGTATTGTGATTTGTACATTGTGTTGATTCCAGCATAAACACTTGGGTTTGACCTTGTGCTCGTTTGTGAACTTTCATTGGACTTTTGTGTAATTTAGCACCGTAGTGGCAAAGCAGTGCACGCGAGCATGTACTGCAGCCACACGATATTGCTTTTATTGATATTCTATTTTCTTGTGATTTATTGATCTTTTGCGTATTCCAAATGCCGCAGTGGCGAGGCAGTACACGCGTGCGTGTACAGCAACCCTACTCGAATTGACATTTTAATTGATATTTCAATTGTTTGAATTGTTTCGTCTGTCCAATTCAATATTTTGAATTGTATTTTGATTTGGTTTAATTTGATGATTATGTTGATATCTAATTATCTTTTTGATAATTAGATTATGAGTTTCTAATTATTTATTTAATAATTATATTTTGTTTTTAATTGCCATTTAGGCAATTCTGTTGTTTTCTAAATTATCTTCATTGATAATCCTTTTATTTATCTTCGTTGATAATTTGAATTTGTTGATTTGTTGTTTAACACTTTTACGTGTTACATTTACCGTCATCCAATTTTCTTATTTAAGGATCGGATAGGTGAATTTATTTTGACTGTCGTCTAATTGTTATTTAATTATTATTGCTTCCGTGCATTAATAACCGAGTTTGAATTAGACTGACTCGTGTACTATTTTCTTTTGAATTCAATACTCGGGTCAGACCGAGTTATTACAGGTTGTAGATATCTTGCTTTGGGTTTCTTCTTGAGCTATGAAGTCTTTTCATATCTTTTGGAGTAGTCTTCGTCGTTTTATATTAGTCAGTGTATTTGTATAGGACAATATATATTCATGTATATTATTCATGATAATGTACTTGTATATGTAACTTCCAGAGTCGACAATTGTAGTTGTATCATATGTACTGTATCACATGTATTGTAACTGACATTGGTTATATATATATATATATATTTATGAGACTTTTGTTATCTGTGTTCCGCATTAGTTTATCTGTGTTATTATTATGTATATTGTCCTAAACAATTATGAACCATCGTAGTACATTTTATACTGGAATTGGGTATGCCGATTGGAGTAAATAAATAAGAGATGAAAAATAAAAATATATATCACTCCTATAGAGATAGCTAATACTAGTGTAAGGCCTAACTACGGCTGGCCGCTCCTATCCAGCATTATTCTTCGCAATAACAGACAGTATTTCCTTTAATACTCTTTGTTATTGTGAGCATAGAGGTGGGGGGTCACAGTTTGATTACAAGGATAGAAAAATAATCTATTTATTACTCTTGTGCATAAACAATAAATTTATAAACGTATTTAAGTAAACAATTGTTCTATTTTTTATCCATTTTAGTTGTCTGTTTTAAAATTTAACTTTGTAAGTAACTGCAATTAATGTAATTCAAATGTTTCAATTAAAAGGAAAGAAAACGTTGTTTGCAATTAATAGATTTAATAAAAGAAATGCACGTTTTGTGTTAAACAAAAAGTGTTTTTTAATGGAAATAAAAGATCATTTTGAGAAAACAAAATTGAACATTTTTATTTTAAGGTAAGTATAAATATTTTATTATGCGTAGATAAAAGCCTAAATGCGTACAAAATTCTACTTTCGTTTGTGTAACATCCCGCCTTTTCGCACGCTTCAAATCGACACACATGCCGATTCAAACCATACGGAAGGGCGGATTGTTATGGGGTAAATAAGAAAACAGAGAAGAAATAAAACAAAATAGAATCTCACAGCGGAAGGATAAAATATAATAATAAAATATACAGTTTATAAAACTGTTTACAAAACATTCGATTCTTCTTTATACATTTAAATATCAGAGTTTACATACCAATAATATCAATGCAGCGGAATACGGTGTAGTGGAATATAAAATAGTAGATAATAATACTACAATCTTCGTCTTCGTCCACCAGAGCTAAAACTTCAAATCCTGAAACGCTCGGACTAACCCGAGCGAATTTGAAAAGACGAAAACACTCGAGTCAGAACTAAAAGATCTTATGTAAGTTAAATTAACAGAAATAAATATGAGTGCAGTAACTCAAGAGATGCTCGGGATTTACATCTCCTAAGGATCCGTTAAACTATTTACTATGTAGTATACTGCGCTATTATAATAGTGTCTAATTGTAAAATAAACTTACTTTTAAATAGCGTTAAGGGGTTACCCATATAGCCCTTAACACAGAATATATTCCCATAGTCTATACAGTACCGTAATCTCCCCCGTACTGGGCGTCGTCAGAGGGCACTCCATAGGTATGGTACAAAAACCAAAATCGTATAAGGCGCGCTAGGGTAGGTGACACGGCACAACTAGGCAATGCTAGGGTAGATATACCAATTACGCTTCCGGGCCGATGGTAACGCGTAGCCGCAGCTACCGCCTACCTCAAACAAACTCCCCAAAGTCAAAGTAAAAGTGGCCACTGAATCAAATCCAAAGTCAAAGTATAATATCGAAGAGGAGTGTCCGATCAGAGGAATGACCTCATTAACCCGTCGATCGCTCCTGTTTTAGCCACCTTATGCCAACTCACGGGAGTTGGGTCCACGTATTTACCTTACAGGAAACGTCGCCACCATCCTACTTCATTCTGGAATCTCCACCGCATACATGGTTAGTCAAAGTGGTTTTCAGTATCGATAGAGTGTATGTCCATATCCGATCTCGGTCTCTTTGCCAACCAATCGTTATTATAACACCGTGGTCATTTAAAAATAGTTTATACTTTAAAACCAGGATAAAATTTCCCATTTCAAAACTAGGAATTACGATATCATTTTCAAAACCCAAAACAATATGATATCATTTTAGCCCAAATATAATTCTTTTCCAAAAAATCATACTGCTTTAAAATTTATAACAACTGGAAACCAAATATTTGAATTATACTTTCAAAGCATAATATTCGAAATTCAAAATTTTAAGACCATAACTTCTAAAACTTGAATGGTTTGGATATTCAACGGCATATAGAATAAATGGTTTAACTTTAAGGTTACTTTGTAAAGAAAATAATTTCCATGGCTTTACAAATATATTTCTTTATTTAAAGTCTAAACCAAAATTCAAATATCACTTTCAAGTTCCAAAACACTTCGATTGCTATATATATATATCCATTTGGAGTATTAATATTTCGAAACTAAAGTTGGATTTTATTTTTTTCAACAAATTAATGTTCTATTATTTAGTCTTGAATATTCACAAAAAAATCCATAAATAAAACTCCAATTTCTAGCAATTAAATATTTTCTTCAATTTAATTTATACTAGAATATTCATTTCAAATTTATCTTGGGAAAAATCCAGTTATAAATATCATATCTTAAAATTTCCAAACTTAAACATTTAAACATATGATATAAATTATAAAACTTCATTTTCTCAAATTTTCATTTTTATTTAAGAGACTTATACAAAGTTTTAAAATTCAAAATTTCTAACTTCATATGTATACATATATAGAAGAAAAATATCAAAATTAAAATTATTATAAATCTTATTCCATCCAAACCATAGAAATCACTTTAAAATATTTTATATATAGACCACGGTGCCTGTATATAATTTTCTATCCTATGGTCAAGTGATACGTATATTTATCATTTCAATCCGCAATTTAAAAATAAAATTTTGCGGTTGTATATCATTTCAAACCACAATCCCGAATGAAATGAAAAATGCATGATAACTTGCAGTTTAATGATATAAAATAAAACATCCATTCATCGACATCATCCATCATCCAAATCAAAATCATCATCCAATAATAAATCAATATCAATATATATCTGATATTATATAACAGGTAATAACTGGCAGTTATATTCAAAATAAATATAATAACTATTAAACTTAGCAGTTTATATTCAGAAATAAATTTTATAACTGTTTTCTAGCAGTTTATATGCAAATAAATAAATTCTAACTGTCAATCAATATGCAATAAATAAAATAAATTAACCGTTAAATTAAATAAACGCGATTTAACAGGTATGATGAATAAAACATGCCAAACAGTCATAAATAAATTTCTACTCATATCCTAAATAAATTTAACAAACATAAGAACTTTTAGAAGTTGTGAGTGGGTTAAAACACTCACCTTTTGAATTTAAATCCAAAATTTTGAAGGTCTCAGAATCCGTCCAAACCAGCGTCAACAGATCCAAAATTTAATTTCGATCCTAACAAAAAAAACCGCACGTGAAACGGAGTTCGCATGTAAAAATTATGACGATAAATGCGATGGGAAACAATTAAAATAAAAATAAAGATGGAACACATTTACACAAACATCAAACCATGCCACGCACCAGGAGCATGCGTCTTCTTCTCTATTGCGCAACTCCAGGACCGAAACCCCCTACAGAACGAACGCACTCTTCCTCACGCGTTGACCCCGCCTTTGACCAAAAATTTCGACCCCTAGCAGCCGCCGTTTGCTAGGCCGACCAGCACCTCCGTGCTCCCCTCGTCAAGCCGCACGCAACCCCAAGGTCCGGCCCCCCTTTGTCTCAGCCGCCACCGCCCCCTTCAAACCCTAATCCAATAAAATCGCAAGATCCAACCGTTAATTCACCGCAAAACCTACATGGATGCACTCCCCTCGGCTATCTCCATAATACCCAGAAAGCAATTGATGATCCGACGAATTTTTGTGACGCTATGATGAACGGCCGGTACTGTTTTAATTTTTTTCTAGGAAAACGTTGCATCGAATGGAAAAACGAATACCACCAGCAGATTACGTTCGTCGAGAACATCAACATATATTTTTTTGAGAATTTTCTGGAGAGTTTGAATTTTTCACTTTTGATTTTGAACTGTCGATAGATCTAGGTTTTGCAACCATTGAGGAAGAGAAAGAGATGAAGAAAATGAACGTATAGACAAATGATAGAAGATGGAGGCTAGGGTTTATGATCGTCTATTTATAAGTAGGGTTGGATTAGAGTAGATAGAATGAATAGATGAACGTGCGGAACAAACTATGGCCCAAAAAGCCCGTTCTAACCCCGGAACGAAATTTATTAAACCCATATATCCAAATAGGTATTTTAAAATATTCTGAACGCGATGGAAAAAGTTTCACGTCCAAATTCGATCGTATGAAGAAGTTATGCTGAAAACAAAATTTCGAAATTGATTTCAAATTGATTTTAATTAAATCGATTTCAAGGCATTTCGCGTCCGTACGATCAAACGACAGGTCCGATCGATACGAAACTTGAAACCCTATAATAATTCACCCATACGGATCCGATGAAACTGGTTTCGTCGAAATCCGAGTCCGTGGCCAAAATGGCTATTTTTATATTCATTAAATAAATTAAAACAAATCATAAAATCCAATTTTATATTTAAATTCTAAAATTGGCCAAATTTTATCGCCTATATATTTCATAATCAATTTAAATGATTTAACAAGTTTAGATGTGAATTATAAGCTGATAAGTCTATCAATTGCAGTGTTAATTTCTCCGCTTCCTTATATTTAGGAATTATAAATTAAATTCTCAAAAACCCATTTATTAGATTTTCAACTTTTATATTCTCACCTTTTATCCAAAATAAAGGTGCCACTAACATTGGTTCATGATTTCACATTATTAACCTCGAAGTCCAATTTAATTTCAATAACGTAATATTTAACCGTTAAATTCCTTTTTATTATGCAATAAAAGCAATGGTTGAATTTGATACTCTAATTAAGTTTATAAATCCTGCTTCCTATACTTTAAAACAACCCATGGTCCTATTATAAATAGAATTAGCATAAATTTTGTCTTATAAAATTAACCCTCTACAAATACAAACAAAAATCTACGCTAACTGCACCATTTAAATCAATTAATTGTAATTGAGTCTACATTAAATGTTATAAATTATAAATTGGAACCTCCATAAATTTGTTTATTGATTTAAAATCTTTCTATTCAGTACATAGACATTTTATGGGTATAAATAACATTTGAATTATAATACACTTCATTAGTGCAGGCTTCATTTCTTATAAATTCCCTTTAATTACTAGAACATATCAACAAAACAAAATAAATAAATTTAGAATTATTTCAATCTATTTCCATTCTTAACTAAATATACTTAATGAATGGTTAACCTAAATAATTGTTACCCTTTTACATTCAAAATCACTTACAACCATTAATAACAAAAATGTTGCCATAGATTTAGATTCAATTAAATAAATTAGATGAATGGGTAAAACTTTGTAATTATCCCAAATGCCAAATATATTTATGCATTAATTACTACTTATTATTATGAATTCATTTATAAATTTACTAGTTGCCTTTGTCATCTTATATCCTATTTACTTCCAAACTTGCTATTTAGTTATAGTTTAACAATATATTAATACCTAGGCTAACAAGTTCTAGTCTTTTCTGTTATTTCAATTAAATCAGGTATGCACAAATAAATTGTAAATTAACTTATTCTTACAAAATTATTAACATGCATTCAGTTACACCTAATTTAATGCATTGATTTTCATTTATAAATTAAAGGTTTTTTCCTTTAAAAGCTTTTATTACTAACCATACTCCAACCTCTACAGGACATTGATTTAATTTAATGTACTATCTAATATTATTAATCCATTAAATAAATTCACAACTTACCCTTTGTTTTCCTATATTCTCTTCTTAGCCTAGTATAACCATTTACATCATTTCAATTTATTCGTCATTTTATATCAACTATTAATACTTAGCTTAAATTTCTATGGTTTCACTTCTTTTTCACATATGCTTCATTATCAACTATAAATCTTTACTTCTTTCTAAAGTTAAATTATCAAATCTTTTTATTTAAATAAATTTATTCAATGTTGACATCCACTAAATAAAATTTACTTTCATTTATATAGTTGCAATTCAATTCAGTTATTATTTCATAAATACTATTTCCTATTTATATCTTCCAGTATTAATTTCACCAACCAATTTAATCAACAAATTATAACTTATAACCACAAACGCCAATTTACGTTATTTCAATCTATTGCCATGTAATTACAGTTACTATATTTAATTCCTACATTTACTCAAATAAAATCTTAAGACTTTTATTTCATTCTAAATTAGATTATAAATCATATTAAATTAACTCATTTAATATCATCAAATTTAACGGGTCGTTACACTATCCCCCACTCAAAACTTTTCGTCCCCGAAAAGGAAAAAGAAGGGAGAAGGAAGAATAAAACAGTACATCTTATTTCAAATATTAACTTATAAACAATAATTTACTAAATTTATTACCTTGTATAAATATACCCGTTTTATAATCATTATATCTTTTTATACTTAAATAATTAAAGTTGGAAAACATTTTCAAAATAATTCTAAGTCCAAAATTTTCGGAAAATTTTTGGCAGAGTCTCCTTTGTACGGAGAGGTTCGGGAGAAGATATAATATTAAAATATCACAAAATATCATATAGAATATTCAAAATTATATATCCCAATACGGGAAAAATAAATAAATAGCGTTATAAATCGTAATACGAAACGTACCTATTTTTCGGGCATATTACGTTTATTATTATGGAACCAAAAGCAGTAGCAATTGCTTCCATAACCTGTATTTCACTTATAAACATCCAAAGGTTTAACAATTTATATAAAGCGAAATATTTTCATGGCTTCAACTACTAACAACACTAAATATACAATCATAAATTTCAACAAACAGCATACACAACAAAACAACCATTCGATCAAACAAGCAAATAGTTGTTCGGGTTCAAAACTTGAAATGGTACGGAATGAAAAATAACTATCAAGCGCATCATTTACTTAACAGCTCTAGATGGGACAAAATAGATTATTTATTCATCCAACTACTTCAAATTTCCTTACCCGACCAACCATAAATCAAACAATACCAATTCAACCAACAAATCAATTAACTCATTATAAATTTTTATTTCATACATTAGCTGTTTGATCTCTTCATTCACATAACAGTTTATCATTTATTTTCTCATTCAGTGGTTGTTTCTTTCATTTCTACTTATTACTTACAGTTATTCATTTTTGCTTATTTAGGTCATGTAAGTTTCTTTTATTTGTATTATATTTAATGCACTTCTCAATTTCAATCATTATTTAATGCTTACATTTATATTATTTTTAATTATAGTAACCCTTTTTAATTACACTTAAATTCTTAACCTTATAACATCCATTCTTATAAATAAAGGATTTTATTAATTCATTGTATTACCTACTTTCCATTATATTCAGCTAGTAGCATTTAAATCACACTTAAGTTTATAACCCTACACATCAATCTTTATTTATTAAAGAATTTCATTTTATTTACTTAAGTTTAAGGTCACCTGTTTATAATACTTACTTTTAATTATGGACAAATTTCAATTTATAACTTAAGTTTATAACATTAAATTCTCATTTATAATAGCAATTCATTGAATACTTCATTATTTCCAAAATTTCTACTTGTATAATATTCTATTCCAATCTCTTATTTAACATTTCAACTTTTCATATTTGGTAAGTTATATATGTTAGAGAAAATGCAAAAGAACTTATACAAGTTTTATCTCATCTTTTAATTAAATTTAATGTTCGACAATATTACTCTTCGTTTCATATGTTACATATTTCAAATTTCCTTTAATTCCCATTTATAATTTTGCATTAAATTTCTTGCCTAATTAGAGATTTCAATTCATTAATTACTTACCTTTTTCCACTAAAATAATTTAAACAATTTATTAATGGAAATTTAAGAATTAAATACCGGGTCAAATTTCAAATTATTTTAAAAATAATAGATAGATATATTCTTATAACTTATAAACAATTAAATTTTAGATATTTTCAAAATAAATCTGCACTAGAATTTACTACAGTGGCCTTTCCCCCTCGAAACTTGAAAATGAAAGTCAATGAAGCGGCCGCCATCACCGAAATTATTTTCCAGCGACAGAGAGGAAAGTACAAAATTTATTTTCTCCAAAATCTTCTTTAAAACAATTCTTCCGAATTATACTAAATATTTATATAAGAAAATACTTATAAGCCAAATCATTATATTCCATAAATCCTTTGAAAGCAAATTTTCAAAAATCCCGGACTTAAGTCCTAAATTTTCCAAATTTCATTGATTTTAAATTCAATCTTATTTTACCTATTATATATAAATTTTATTCCTAACAACCAATCTATTGTAACCAAATATATATATCTTTTGGAAAATTTATTTTATATATATAGAAAATATAATAGGCAAAATTATTTCATTTACCTATATTTAAAACAAATATTATGTCGGTATGTCCTATTAAGTGTTTAGAAATCCCTATTGATGTCATAGCGTCCCATGCACAAACCAGAATTTATAAATACAAAACGGAACAGATTAACACAATATCAAAACCTTTTTATAACACTAACAAGTACGCTCTCTCATATATATATACACACTCAGCGACTCCCATAGGGTATTACTACCCTATTAACAAGAGTCAAACCCTACAAAGCCAAGGTTTATCGCTAAACCAAAGCTCTGATACCAGATGTAACATCCCGCCTTTTCGCACGCTTCAAATCGACACACATGCCGATTCAAACCATACGGAAGAGCAGATTGTTATGGGGTAAATAAGAAAACAGAGAAGAAATAAAACAAAATAGAATCTCACAGCGGAAGGATAAAATATAATAATAAAATATACAGTTTATAAAACTGTTTACAAAACATTCGATTCTTCTTTATACATTTAAATATCAGAGTTTACATACCAATAATATCAATGCAGCGGAATACGGTGTAGTGGAATATAAAATAGTAGATAATAATACTACAATCTTCGTCTTCGTCCTCCAGAGCTAAAAATTCAAATCCTGAAACGCTCGGACTGACCCGAGCGAATTTGAAAAGACAAAAACACTCGAGTCAGAACTAAAAGATCTTATGTAAGTTAAATTAACAGAAATAAATATGAGTGCAGTTACTCAAGAGATGCTCGGGATTTACATCTCCTAAGGATCCGTTAAACTATTTACTATGTAGTATACTACGCTATTATAATAGTGTCTAATTGTAAAATAAACTTACTTTTAAATAGCGTTAAGGGGTTACCCATATAGCCCTTAACACAGAATATATTCCCATAGTCTATACAGTACCGTAATCTCCCCCGTACTGGGCGTCGTCAGAGGGCACTCCATAGGTATGGTACAAAAACCAAAATCGAATAAGGCGCGCTAGGGTAGCTGACACGGCACAACTAGGCAATGCCAGGGTAGATATACCAATTACGCTTCCGGGCCGATGGTAACGCGTAGCCGCAGCTACCGCCCCCCTCGAACAAACTCCCCAAAATCAAAGTAAAAGTGGCCACTGAATCAAATCCCAAGTCAAAGTATAATATCGAAGAGGAGTGTCCGATCAGAGGAATGACCTCATTAACCCGTCGATCGCTCCTCTTCTAGCCACCTTATGCCAACTCACGGGAGTTGGGTCCACGTATTTACCTTACAGGAAACCTCGCCACCATCCTACTTCATTCTGGAATCTCCACCGCGTACACGGTTAGTCAAAGTGGTTTTCGGTATCGACAGAGAGTATGTCCATATCTGATCCCGGTTTCTTTGCCAACCAATCGTTATTATAAAACCGCGGTCATTTAAAAATAGTTTGTACTTTAAAACCAGGATAAAATTTCCCATTTCAAAACTAGGAATTACGATATCATTTTAAAAACCCAAAACAATATGATATCATTTTAGCCCAGATATAATTCTTTTCCAAAAATTCATACTGCTTTAAAATTTATAACATCTGGAAACCAAATATTTGAATTATACTTTCAAAGCATAATATTCGAAATTCAAAATTTTAAGACCATAACTTCTAAAACTTGAATGGTTTGGATATTCAACGGCATATAGAATAAATGGTTTATCTTTAAGGTTACTTTGTAAAGAAAACAATTTCCATGGCTTTACAAATATATTTCTTTATTTAAAGTCTAAACCAAAATTTAAATATCACTTTCAAGTTCCAAAACACTTCGATTGCTATATATATATATATATATATATATATCCATTTGGAGTATTTATATTTCGAAACTAAAGTTGGATTTTATTTTTTTCAACAAATTAATGTTCTATTATTTAGTCTTGAATATTCACATAAAAATCCATAAATAAAACTCCAATTTCTAGCAATTAAATATTTTCTTCAATTTAATTTATACTAGAATATTCATTTCAAGTTTATCTTGGGAAAAATCCAGTTATAAATATCATATCTTAAAATTTCCAAACTTAAACATTTAAACATATGATATAAATTATAAAACTCCATTTTCTCAAATTTTCATTTTTATTTAAGAGATTTATACACAGTTTTAAAATTCAAAATTTCTAACTTCATATGTATACATGTATAGAAGAAAAATATCAAAATTAAAATTATTATAAACCGTATTCCATCCAAACCATAGAAATCACTTTAAAATATTTTATATATAGACCACGGTGCCTGTATATAATTTTCTATCCTATGGTCAAGTGATACGGATATTTATCATTTCAATCCGCAATTTAAAAATAAAATTTTGCGGTTGTATATCATTTCAAACCACAATCCCGAATGAAATGAAAAATGCATGATAACTTACAGTTTAATGATATAAAATAAAACATCCATTCATCGACATCATCCATCATCCAAATCAAAATCATCATCCAATAATAAATCAATATCAATATATATCTGATAATATATAACAGGTAATAACCGGCAGTTATATTCAAAATAAATATAATAACTATTAAACTTAGCAGTTTATATTCAGAAATAAATTTTATAACTGTTTTCTAGCAGTTTATATGCAAATAAATAAATTCTAACTGTCAATCAATATGCAATAAATAAAATAAATTAACCGTTAAATTAAATAAACGCGATTTAACAGATATGATGAATAAAACATGCCAAACAGTCATAAATAAATTTCTACTCATATCTAAAATAAATTTAACAAACATAAGAACTTTTAGAAGTTGTGAGTGGGTTAAAACACTCACCTTTTGAATTTAAATTGAATTTAAATCCAATTTAAATCCAAAATTTCGAAGGTCTCAGAATCCGTCCAAACTAGCGTCAACAGATCCGAAATTTAATTTCGATCCTAACAAAAAAAACCGCACGTGAAACGGAGTTCGTATGTAAAAATTATGACGATAAATGCGATGGGAAACAATTAAAATAAAAATAAAGATGGAACACATTTACACAAACATCAAACCATGCCACGCACCAGGAGCATGCGTCTTCTTCTCTATTGCGCGACTCCAGGACCGAAACCCCCTACAGAACGAACGCACTCTTCCTCACGCGTTGACCCCGCCTTTGACCAAAAATTTCGACCCCTAGCGGCCGCCGTTTGCCAGGCCGACCAGCATCTCCGTGCTCCCCTCGTCAAGCCGCACGCAACCCCAAGGTCCGGCCCCCCTTTGTCTCAGCCGCCGCCGCCCCCTTCGAACCCTAATCCAATAAAATCGCAAGATCCAACCGTTAATTCACCGCAAAATCTACATGGATGCACTCCCCTCGGCTATCTCCATAATACCCAGAAAGTAATTGATGATCCGACGAATTTTTGTGACGCCGTGATGAACGGCCGGTACTGTTTTAATTTTTTCTAGGAAAACGGTGCATCGAATGGAAAAACGAATACCACCAGCAGATTACGTTCGTCGAGAACATCAACATATATTTTTTGAGAATTTTCTGGAGAGTTTGAATTTTTCACTTTTGATTTTGAACTGTAGATAGATCTAGGTTTTGCAACCATTGAGGAAGAGAAAGAGATGAAGAAAATGAACGTATAGACAAATGATAGAAGATGGAGGCTAGGGATTATGATCGTCTATTTATAAGTAGGGTTGGATTAGAGTAGACAGACCGAATAGATGAACGTGCGGAACAAATATGGCCCAAAAAGCCCGTTCTAACCCCGGAACCAAATTTATTAAACCCATATATCCAAATAGGTATTTTAAAATATTCTGAACGCGATGGAAAAAGTTTCACGTCCAAATTCGATCGTATGAAGAAGTTATGCTGAAAACAAAATTTCCAAATTGATTTCAAATTGATTTTAATTAAATCGATTTCAACGCGTTTCACGTCTGTACGATCAAACGACAGGTCCGATCGATACAAAACTTGAAACCCTATAATAATTCACCGATACGGATCCGATGAAACTGGTTTCGTCGAAATCCGAGTCCATGGCCAAAATGGCTATTTTTATATTCATTAAATAAATTAAAACAAATCATAAAATCCAATTTTATATTTAAATTCTAAAATTGGCCAAATTTTATCGCTTATATATTTCATAATCAATTTAAATGATTTAACAAGTTTAGATGTGAATTATAAGTTGATAAGTCTATCAATTGCAGTGTTAATTTCTCCGCTTCCTTATATTTAGGAATTATAAATTAAATTCTCAAAAACCCATTTATTAGATTTTCAACTTTTATATTCTCACCTTTTATCCAAAATAAAGATGCCACTAACATTGGTTCATGATTTCACATTATTAACCTCGAAGTCCAATTTAATTTCAATAACGTAATATTTAACCGTTAAATTCCTTTTTATTATGCAATAAATGCAATGGTTGAATTTGATACTCTAATTAAGTTTATAAATCCTGCTTCCTATACTTTAAAACAACCCATGGTTCTATTATAAATAGAATTAGCATAAATTTTGTCTTATAAAATTAACCCTCCACAAATACAAAAAAAAATCTACGCTAACTGCACCATTTAAATCAATTAATTGTAATTGAGTCTACATTAAATGTTATAAATTATAAATTGGAACCTCCATAAATTTGTTTATTGATTTAAAATCTTTCTATTCAGTACATAGACATTTTATGGGTATAAATAACATTTGAATTATAATACACTTCATTAGTGCAGGCTTCATTTCTTATAAATTCCCTTTTATTACTAGAACATATCAACAAAACAAAATAAATAATTTAGATTTATTTCAATCTATTTCCATTCTTAACTAAATATACTTAATGAATGGTTAACCTAAATAATTGTTAACCTTTTACATTCAAAATCACTTACAACCATTAATAACAAAAATGTTGCCATAGATTTAGATTCAATTAAATAAATTAGATGAATGGGTAAAACTTTGTAATTATCCCAAATGCCAAATATATTTATGCATTAATTACTACTTATTATTATGAATTCATTTATAAATTTACTAGTTGCCTTTGTCATCTTATATCCTATTTACTTCCAAACTTGCTATTTAGTTATAGTTTAACAATATATTAATACCAAGGCAAACAAGTTCTAGTTTTTCTGTTATTTCAATTAAATCAGGTATGCACAAATAAATTGTAAATTAACTTATTCTTACAAAATTATTTACATGCATTCAGTTACACCTAATTTAATGCATTGATTTTCATTTATAAATTAAAGGTTTTTTCCTTTAAAAGATTTTATTACTAACCATACTCCAACCTCTACAGGACATTGATTTAATTTAATGTACTATCTAATATTATTAATCCATTAAATAAATTCACAACTTACCCTTTGTTTTCCTATATTCTCTTCTTAGCCTAGTATAACCATTTACATCATTTCAATTTATTCGTCATTTTATATCAACTATTAATACTTAGCTTAAATTTCTATGGTTTCACTTCTTTTTCACATATGCTTCATTATCAACTATAAATCTTTACTTCTTTCTAAAGTTAAATTATCAAATCTTTTTATTTAAATAAATTTATTCAATGTTGACATCCACTAAATAAAATTTACTTTCATTTATATAGTTGCAATTCAATTCAGTTATTATTTCGTAAATACTATTTCCGATTTATATCTTCCAGTATTAATTTCACCAACCAATTTAATCAACAAATTATAACTTATAACCACAAACGCCAATTTACGTTATTTCAATCTATTGCCATGTAATTACAGTTACTATATCTAATTCCTACATTTACTCAAATAAAATCTTAAGACTTTTATTTCATTCTAAATTAGATTAGAAATCATATTAAATTAACTCATTTAATATCATCAAATTTAACGGGTCGTTACAGTTTGCAAACTTTTCCATTCCTACATATATTTCCTTATCTATTATTAATGCCTGAAGCTTTGATAAAAAAACATGACATTTATTTTTGTCCCTCCACATTCATTTCCTAATTATAAATAACCTACATCTTATTTCTTCTTTTACATTTTTTTCTCCTAACACCTCATATTCAAAAGCTCTTATTCTTGCAAATCCAAAAGCATTCCTTTATAAAAGGGCTTTTTTTTCATTTTTCGTACACTTCCTATCCTCATCTTAGTTGTTCTTCAATCCTTTCCTGAAGCCTCATCTTGAAAAACGTAAGTATTAAAATTTGTTTATTTATATATTTTTAATGCGTACTAATTTTTATTTTAATACTATTTCTTGTATCATGAATATCTTTTGCATATAAACTTTGATCCACGCGCGATTTCTTCTGTTGATTCAAATTTATATTCCGGACAACATGAAATTGATTTAGTTGAATTTAGAGATTGTTGAGTTTTGCACTTCTGTTTGGATTTTTATGGGCTAAAATCAAAGGTGAGTGTTTTAACCCACTCACAACTTCTAAAATTTCTTATGTTTGTTAAATTGATATATGATGTGATTTAAAATTTATTTATGGTTGTTTGGCATATTTTTGAACATCATCTCAGTTAATTTCATTTACTTAAATTAAATTTCTATTTAATTTATTCATTGCATTTAAACTACCAGTTAAATTGTTAATTAATTATTCATTGCATATAAACTGCCAGTTAAACAGTTATTTAATTTATTTTTGAATATAAATTGCTATTTAATACCTGTTGTTTATTATCCATTCTATATTGATGCTATTGTTTTAATTTGATGATGATTGTGATAAATGGATGATGGTTGATATTTGATGAATGGATGATGTATTTATATTGTCATAAACTGCAAGTTATTATGCATTTTCATCTCATTCGGGATTGCGGTTTGAAATGGTATACAACCGTATTTTTATTTTTAAATTGCGGATTGAAATGATAAATATCTGTATCACTTGACCATAGGATAGAACATTATATACAAGCATTGTGACGACCCGGAATTTTCGATCCCTAAAATTCCAGATAGTTAGAGAAAAGAAGAAAAGAGATAGAAGAAAGGAGAAACAAGAAGAAAACAGAAACAAGTCATAGAAACCTCACATTCGCGGCGGATCAAAATATAATATCACATAAATAATAGTTATACAAAGGAAAACTGTACTTATCAAATTACATTTTTATATATATCAGAGTTACAACACATCTACAAACATAAGACAGATAAATCAATCTATTTCAGATGCTATAATATATCACAGAAGTAACTCTCCATACTTTCCTTTTCTCCAGCTCGCCTTCTGAGCTCCAGAACGTCCTTACCTTAAAATATGTAATACTCGGTCTGTCCCGAGCATTACATCAAAGTAACATCCGGGTCAGGCTAGAAACCAGCATGAGTAAACCCATCTAACATGAAGTACAAAAGCATACAACTTATATAAACCTGGGTAACTTATATCAATTTACAACTTCACAAGTGGATACAGACATTACTAATTTCACATCTTAATTTCTAAGTGCCAAGCTTAGATTAAATGATCAAATTCACTTTAATCGTTCCATTTCCTTCTATTGATTCCATACATCAATTTATAATTAATCAAAGTGGTTTAGGGTATTTGCTAATACCCGATTCCAGTCTCTTCAAATCCAATGTCATCTTAACTTAGATCATATAATTGAAATTCAATTCAATCCTAATTCCAGGATATCATTTTTACCTAACAATTCCTACCGATTTATAACCATGTTATCATTGTCCATTCAAACAAACATATCATAACATAAAACAATTCATATCAGAGAAATCAACCAATTCATGGCATTTAATTTTATTCAATCATTCATAAGAAAGATAGATCACTTCTAAAACTTATTTAATTTATCTCTAATTAAATTAATCACCAATCTTAATTATTAGGATTTCCTATACTTGACATTAATTAGCGACAAATCAATTAATTAATGATCCTTCATTTATCCATCTTAATTAATCATTCTTGATGAATTATACTAAAATTACAATAAGTAACTAACTCCTAATTAATTACTCAAATTAATTAAACTTTACTCATCTGTAATAATTGCATTGGTTCTTAATATATTACTCAAATAAATTATCCTATAATCACTTACATTGATTAATTAACCCTTAATTAATCTCACCTATTAACTAGCCTTTAATTAATTTCTTTAATTATCAGTCCTTTAATTAATTATACTGAGTAATAAATCTTTAATTACTTTCACTAAGTAATTATTTCTTTAATTACTTTCCTTAAATAATTAACCTTTAATTACCTTCATCAAGTGATTATTCCATTAGTTAATTAATTATATTGATTTATTACATTGTTAATTAATCCCTCATCAAAAATTAATCACAACAATTAATTATTCCTTTAATAATAATAATCACTCTTTATTTCAAATTTATTAACTGATAATTAGTTCTTAATTATTAATTAATAAATTTATTAATTATCCCTAAATATACATGATAAATCCTTTATCCAAGTTCAATTTCTTAGTATTATTACTCCAAAAATTTTCCGAATAACCTTGAAATCAAAAATGACTTAAAAACATTAAGTTTAAGTAAAATTTAAAACATTATATCTTTTGATTTATCATTTAATTATCTACTTAGTTTAATGTTTTAAAACGGAATAAATACTTTCGTAACTTAAATTAAAAGCATTAACTAACCAATTTATCACATATAATATTCTAAAGATAATTAACTTATCTAGAATCTGCAACCACCTAACTAACACAGAGCAACCCGAGAATTACTCCATAAAAACCTGAGTTAAACCCCTGATTTCCTGCGTCACAATCCCTTCTTCCACTTCCTTCCCTTTCAAAATCTATTTTAGTTTAACTTAAAAAAAAACCGTTCAGTTAATAACTCGTGAACCCATGAACCAAAAATGCAAGAGAGTCATCTTCTACCCCAAGACCAACCCCGAAGCAACATTTTCCCCCTTTTTGAATACACCTATGACACACCAAAAAACCACGTGCACGTGCACCTTCCCACGTCGGCGCCTCGATCACCACTATCCCCAGCATATCACCATCGACACGCTCATTAGTTCTGACCACCCTGAACTAGTTCAAATTCCCAGGAACGAATTTGAGCAATTTCAAATTTCAGGAGGAAGAACTGATTACCCAAAACGTACGATTTGCCGACGAACTCTTCCACGCAAACCCTTGCCATCATCACCTAAGTTACATCGACCATCAGTCTTTAATTTCCCCCTCAAGCGAACGGTTCTGACGCTTCATCATCGTCGCACCAAACTCACATATCGACGCTAAGCACTCGAGTCACTGAACCCTAGTTCGCTCCTGGCAGGTCACCATGGTTAATAATAAAATCAACCTCTATTTTTCCCACACTCACCACCCTCCTAACTACCTCCGGTGGCAATCCTGACCATCTCGGGTTCCCCTATTTCCATAAAGACCCAAAAACGCAAAATCCAGTCAACTTAGAATTTCTCATCCAATATAGTGTTAAAAATTTTGAATTTCATTTTAAAGATCAATTTTTACTCAGACAGTTCAAGATATAAACTTGAATCAACTTAATTTAACACTTGATTGAATCATGCATTTTAAACTTTTGCTGCATTCCTTGATTCCAGAACAAAAATTCAAACCTATATTGTTTAAATAAATTTTAAGCTTAAATTTATGATTTAATAATAATATATTTTTTGTATCTCTAAACCTAACAAACCTCGCATGATTTGATTTTGACTTTAGAATGAACTTTCATTTCCTGAACAAGAACAGAGTTATAAAATATAACAGACATGCACCTAAACATCACTCAAAACTTCAGAGATACCATTCATGTATGAACAAAGCATCATTCATCTTAGTCATTTTCATAAGCAACATTCTAAAGTTTACTTAGCTTTTAAAATTTTAAAAGTGTTTGCTCACTAGATTTTGAAAACGCATAGGCTTGAATGGTGGAAATTTTGACAACTGAATTGTCTAGGCTTTGATTTCTTTCAAACTGCTAGTTGAAGCAATATTGTTGAGAAGATTTCCTGCCCTGTACTTCAGGTTGTATGCTTGCTGCAAACTTGCTAACAGATTTGAAAGATGTGTGTCATGGTTTAAATTTTGGTTTTGACGAGGTGATTACTTGGAAATGGTTTCAGATTTGATTCTAAAGAATTTCTAGTTTGAAGATAGTTTAAAATGTTGAGTATCTTTAGAAATGAAATCAAAAAGAGATGGGAAAAAATAGATAGGTTTATAAAATGTGATTTAGAACTTATTTGGATTTAAAGAAAAATAAAAATAAATCTAGCCACTTGTTTCAATTACTAACACTTGTCATTATTCATAACTACTTAACTTACATGTACACTTAAAAGCTTCATTAATCAACACTTGTAATTATTCATTTTGTATTATTTTTAAAAGACATTAAAAGCTTTTTAAATTAATTTTCCTTGTTTATAAATACATTTATAAATTAATGAATGCTTTCTAAATTTATATATAAATAAAATCTTTAAAAGAAAATAAATTATAAACCAATTATAATTTAAATAAAATCATATAAAATATATTAAATCCATTTTAAAATGTTAATATAAACCCTCTTGTATTTAATTAACAATTCAATAAACACTATCTTAGTTTATAAAAAAATAAACAAATCCTTTTTAAGGAAAACAAATTCTATTTTAAATAAAAACTCATTCACACACACACACACACACACATATATATATATTTAATCCAACTAATTTAAATTAATTAAATTTAAAGATTCAAATTTTAAATTCAAATATTAGATTCAAATTTAAATTTTAAATCCAATTTAAAATTAACTTAAACACAAATATATATTAATTAAATCTAACACATTATTATTGTGTGAAAACATCAATTTTACCAATTTAAATAAATATACTAGGAGGATTAACAAACCAATACTTATTCAGATAAATATTTTACTACCGGAATTGTTTATTTAACTTATAAATCAGTATTAAATTCAGTTACCTTATCAATTACATATATCCTAAAATTCCGGGTTATCACAGGCACCGCGATATATATATATATATATATATATATATATATATAATTTTTTTTTTGAAATAATTTTTCTATGTTTTTGTAAAGAAAAATATATATAGTTTTATGAGATATTGATTTCGGATATTTGATAAAGGTTATTTTATATATAGTTAAATTCTTGGTTTTAAGCTACGTATAAAATTGTTTAAAGTATGAAGTAAGTTTAATAATAAAGTTGATTTTATAAAAAAAAATTATGGATAAGTATTTACTTAAATTATATTCTAATATAGAGTTTATATTGATTTTATAGATCAAAGTTGAGAAGATAGTTTTGAAATTGATTTGAGATTTTATTTAATTAAGATCTTATTGAAATTTAGATTTAAAAAGAATATAGTGTTATAACTAAATTCGGGTTCAAGATTATTTAAGTGAATATATCTAGTCTGAATAAATTGAGGAATATTCAATTGTTGAGTTTGAAAGTTTTATTTAAAGGATACTGGATTTATTAAGTATGTATTTCTAAGCTAAATAAAAGTAAAGTGAATTTGGCATATATATATATATATACGTGTGTATATATATATATATGAATTAAAAATTTAGTTTTTAAATGGTGGAATATTTAAATCTTTGAAATATATGGAAATTTAAATGGTTTATTTGGGAATTAAAATCTGTTTTTGGAATTGATTTGAGAAATTAAAAAGCTAATTTACTTTACAAATAATTTATTATTAAACCATTTAAGTATTGAAAATTATGTTTCGAAGCTATGGGTTTATGGTATATATATTTGAAAGTACTATGATTTTTGAAAAATATATTTGAAATAAAAATGATATCATATTGATCTGGGTTTTTGTTAACGCTAAATTTGAACGCTAACACCCCGGTGTATGAAGTGAGATTGTGAAAGCACCACCCGAAAGCTCGGGAACAGATTATAATCAGATAATAGCGAAAAAGCAGTAAACAACAGCAATTTTGTAGTGGTTCGGCTTAAGAGAGAGCCTACGTCCACTTTGAATATCTTTATTGACGATTTGATTACAACACACTTCGTGTTACAAGTGACTTAGAACAGGTAGCCTAAACTTCAATGTTGATCCAAATCCTTGAACTCATGTTGGACATGTATGATTTCTTCGTGAAGTTCCTTGAGGCGTTCTTTATATCTCAAAAGCTTTAAGTGTTGGAGTAGCTCGGAATGCGGCAGAGTAACGGCGCTTGAAATGAATGAGCCAAAAGTCCCCTGAATGTTGGAGGTGGCCATGTATTTATAGGAGTTTTCAGCCCTGAGTCGTGAGTCGTGTTCGACTCATGCTTGGCTCGTGGCCGAGTCAAATTAGGTCGTGGCCGACTCATCGAACCAAGCCCTTGGTTTCTCCATGGCCCATTCCTTTGCTGGATTTTAAGCCAAGTCCTGAGTCGCTTACGAGTCAATCCTCATTGGCATAGGCACTGTGGCAATGGACTACGACTCAATGGTTTTAAGTCGTGGATGAGTCGTTCTGAGTCATGAGTCGCTAAGTCATTAACGACTTATCAGGTAGCGGTATATAGGTGAAGCGACTTAGGGACTTATCTTCTTAGGTTGTCAATCCTCTTGAGTCGTTTCTTATGATGAGTCGTGGACTTGTTGAGTCGCTGAGGCGATAGCCTTATTGAGTCGGTAATGCACTGAGTCGGTCTGCCTTGTGAACCGTTAACTAGTTAAGCCACTCTGCTCCTTTAAGGCATTAACTCGTTGAGTCGTTGACCCCCATAAGTCGTGAGTCGCGCAATTCTTTAACTCGTGCAATTCCTCAGTTCAGTTGAGTCGTTGATCCACTGAGTCGTTACAAGCCCTGAGTCGTTGGATCGGTCTAGGCCTTGAGTCATCTCATATGAATCGTAAACTTCGTTGAGTCGGTAACTCACTTTGTCGGCCTGTCTCATGAACCGCTAATCCCCATGAGTCGTTCCATTCCTTTAAGTCGCCGTGAACCTTAACTCGTTAGCTAATTAAGTCATAACAAGTTGAGTCGGCCTGAGTCTTAACTCGTTGGTGAAAACGGGGTTAACATTTGCCCCTCGAAGTACACGCCTAAGTCGTAGGTCGTGTACTTCGACTCATCTTGACTCGCATGTGCCGACTCATGTTCCTCCACTCTGGTATAAAAGGCATGAATCTCACTTTTATCTTCTTCTTCTCATACCAATCTCGTAAGTCGTTTTCTGCCATTAACATTCCTCCGAGCTTTCGAAAGCAATTCTATTCCAACTTCATGCTAATAATCTTTGTTGCGTAAGTGAGTCTGATTCTCTCTCGATTCCTCACTGTTATTGAATTACGAATCCGGATTCCTCATTTTTCTGACTCCGATGCATCTTTGTGCCTTGTTCCATCGCGACTCATGCATTTTTTGATCAATTTACAACTGCCATCGATTATACTATTGTTATTGCTCGCGATAACATAATAGCGCGTCAGATTCGTTGCAAACTTGAAGCGATTCGAATTGGTCCCGTGAGTGATTTTCTGATGGTGTGAGGTGAAGACAATGGGTTATAGTGCCTCGAATTATTTGGTCTGCGAGTTTGGAGGAGATGAAATGATCCTTAACGGGTTAATGGGTTAGAGAGAAGATGACCGGTTGAGGAAATGACTTAGGATTCTCATGACCTAGTTGGTTTTTTGATGACTTAGGTTTTTGGTCGTACGAGCGAATCAGCCCTTTAGATCCTCACCGCGACTCATCCTTTGAACCGTGAACGACTCAAACCATCTGCCGCGAACGACTTAAGCCATAGGCCATGAACGACTCAAGTCATAGGTCGTGAACGACTCAGGTCATAGGTCGTGACTCAAGGCCGAGATAGGACTTGGATTGCAACCTAGGATTTGAGTCGCGGCCGAGACAGGACTTGGAGAATTTCACACTGCTTTGAACTAATTTTTTTTTCTTTTACCATGCCTTACGACTTAGAGAACCAGTGACTCAAGGCATCAATGTCTTGGAGCATAAACAACCTAGCTTAACTTGCTTCATAACCTTTAAAACGTGGATGAGTTATCACATTGTACTGCTTTGAAGCATAATTCTGACTCGATCTTTTACTTGAATTGCTGAAATAAACTGCCTGAATATTGAATTGTTTGTACTTTAACCTGCTAAACTTTGTTGCATAATTTAGTTTTACAGATTGCTTCAATTTGCAAGTATACAACCTGTTTAATACAACAATCACAGAAAATCGGGACGAATATACTGCCATTGATTGCCCACATCCAATGACAGATTAGTCAATAGAAGATAAATGTTAAATAGAATGCGTGAATGAAGTACTTTAAACCAACGAATCCAAGTAGAGTGCTAAAGCAATGTTGAAATAGTCGACTGAAATTGACCGGTTTGCACTAACACTATACCTGAAACTTTAAATTAACAAGTCCTGAAATTTAGTAATTGATCAATTGCCAACTAGCTTAACTTCAGTTATATTTACTTGTTTATCTTCATTAGTTCTGCACAACACTTCACACTTTTAGGAAACGTGCACCTTCGCATTTGAACATCTAGTTGCTTGTGTAGAATGACTTCTCAACACGAAGAACCGATGGGCCAGGCTGAAGATGTCTTCCCAATAGCTACCCCATTGGATAACCCTCCGGAGAGAACTTCCACAACTCTGAATCAGCGGGTGTTTAACCAATTGTGCATCCAGTTTGGCATTGCCGAAGCCGATGCCTTACTGCCGGGGCCAAATGATACTGCAGATAGGCCCCTTCTTGGCTTTATTGCTGTCAATCGCCAAATGTGCTTGAGCGGTGCCATCCCACCTTTTAATGACTTCCTTTAGCAGTTCCTGCTCCGGTTATCTATCTCTCCATTCCAATTGCACCCCAACGGCCATGCCATTCTGATGGGGTTATGTGTGCTATTTAGGAGAGTTTTGGACCGATTACCGAGCTTTGGGGTCTGCTACTTCTGCTCATTCACAAAAATTAAAGATCATCCCTCTATCGTAGTTATAAGGAGTGCTCGAAACCGCAAACTCATCACTGATCTTCCTGAAAGCGTTCATGGATTTCTAAATCAGCTTTTCTTCGTTCGCTGTCCTCCAGGGTTTTATGCCATCTGGAGAGTAGGAAGTAAGATTTCCTGTTCTCATTTCTCCATTCTTGAGCTTTTCCAAATCTGAGTTGCTAAATGCTAACTTCGCTTCTTTTTTTCCTGTTTTAGCACTTCCTCCTCCCTCTAGAGATCCATGCTATAAGCAAATTTTTGAAAGATTGAATGCCGTGGCGGCAGAAGAGAGGAGTATAAAGTTTTTGTTAAATGATGAATTTTTACATCAATATGGGCTTCTTCATTCCTCTCGCTTCACTCAGCCTCATGAAGTTCCAACTGAAATTCCCGATTCTCCGATGGAAACTCCTGATGCCCCGGTCTCTACTAAAGAGCACATGCGGGGAGGAACCTCTATAGAAACTCCACTAGTGAAGTGTTCAACTCCGAAGGATGCTGCGGGGCCGTCTGACAAGTCTGTACTTGCCCCAGTTATCGAAGAGGAAGAACCTCCACGATCTTCCGAGAGATCTGCTGACGAAGGAGTTGAGAAAGCAAGTCCTAAAAAGCATGATGGTGATGATGTTTTTGAGGGGTTGAGCGACCTAATCGTGACTTCACAAGAACTTTTTAAAGATGATGTTTCCAAAACTATCTCTTCTGTAATCCAGGCGACATCTTCTCTACAACAAATGTCAACTCCTCCTACTCAAGTTATCACCACCTCTACTCCACAGAGTGGTCTGTAGCTTGATGCGTGTAGTTTACACATTACACAACACTTAGGATTTTTCAGCACTTCTACGCACTTATCTTCTTATACTTTAAAGATTTCTAAAGCTTATTTTTTTTTATTTCAGATTCTCCAATGGAGCGCAGCAGCTCATATTACGATGATTTCCAGCGCTACGGGAGGCGTAGCCAATATGATTATAGGCGTTACCTCCCCTTTTACAGAGAATCCGATGAAGAAAGAGATGCCCGAAAGGCTCAAGAGAAGAGGGCTCAAGAGGAGCGCTACGAAAGAAGGGAGAGGAAAGAGCGCCATGATTCTTCACAGAGAGGTGATGATTCCCATAAAAGAAAAACCCATGATGACAGAGAAAAAGGTCACGTGGTTGAAGATTCGAGCAAGCGAGCGCGACATGGTGAGAAGCACACCACTATAACTCCTGAAAAGGTTACCGCCCCTGCCTCGCTTGATATTCCTTCCGGCTCTCCCGCTCTCGGGAAGTCGGACATCCAAACTATAATCAGCAGACCCAAATTCCAAGTCGGACCGGGTCCTGCCACTTTGCAAAGCCGATTTCCTCAGTGGTGTCTGAAGGGAGTAAGGTTTGACCTTGACTTGGTCCCCATTGACAAGTCTGCCATGTTACAAAACCTTGACGCCGTTAAGCTTGACATTGAGAGGATGTCGAACTGGCAGAAACTTGTTGACGAGCTTCAGAGGGTTAATCGTGCGAACATAGAGGCCATGCTCACCATGGAAAATGATAAAGCCGAATGGCAAAAGGTGCTCAAGCAACATGACACCGAGATGAGAAGCATTGCTTCTTACAATGAGGAGCTTGAAGCGAAAGTTGAAGAACTGAAACAAGAGCTTGTTGCTTCCTCTACTTCTTATTCTCAAAAAGAAGAAGTGCTCCTCAAACAAGTGAGAGATGCCCACGCTAGCCAAAGGGATGCCGAAGACAGGCTCGAAGTGCAGAAAAGAATTAGCGAGGGCTATGTCGCTGACATTGAAGAGCTTCAGAAGAAAAACAACTCCCAAGAGGCGGAGATTCAAATGCTTAAGCTTCAACTTTCTAAAGCTGAAATGGAGCGTGATGAGGCCGTTGCCGGCAAAATTGCAGCTGAAGATTCTCACGAGGCAACGAAAGCCAACATTAGCTCAACATTATTTGATTTCTATCTGCACAACATTTTGGGGGCGTGGTAGCCTTGCCTTTCTAGGTCCTAAGTATGAAATTACACTAGCTGAAGTTTGGGAGGCAGCACTCGATATGCTCGGTGGTAAAGGCGCTGGCTACGCTGAGTCAGCTCTTGAAGAGCATTATCTTGATGATGATGCCCGCGCCGCTCTTGCCAAGGGGAGAGAACAGCTTGCAAGATTGAGAGCCGAAACAGCGGCATGAGAATATTCAGGAAAAATCACCTCGACTACTCCAATACAACCTTCTCCTTTAGCCGAAATTGATATTATCGGTTCTAGTTCTCATTCCCCTTCTCCTACTAAAGTCACCACTGATATTACAAGCATACAAGGTGGAGATGAGGGCGGCGAGAGTGCTGAGGAACAGGCTTATGAAGTTGACATCAGGGAACCGACTTCTGCAGGTAACCCTACTGACAATCTTGCCCGCGTAGACTGCTCATCTGTTTCTTATGAACTTGATGGCCTTTTCGACTACTTCTTGAATCTCGGCGAACCTTTATCTCCGCTTTTTGCTGACTTAAACTTTTTTCCTTCTGCAGAGAAAACGTTGGGCATTGTTCAGGGTTCTCCTCCTCCAATTATTCCTTCTCCGCTTCCTAAGGTCACTCCTCCTTCTGCCTCGCAACCCGGGTCACAGGAAGAGCAAATAGAAGCCCTTCACGACTTAGATGATCCTGTTGCTTCTCAAGTTCCGAAAGGAGAAGAAACTGAAGGAAGCGAGAGGACGCCAGAACCCACTGGCTCCGACGCTGAACCGTTATCCAAACTTTTTTCTCCAGGGAGTGGGCCTTCCTCCAAAAAGAGAGGGAAGCAGGGAGTTTCCAAGAAGAAGGGTAAGAAGGAATCTCTAACTGGCGAAGAAGAGACGGAAGAAAGTCCGATCGAGCCTCTTTCTCCTTCATCCCCTACCCTTACAAGCCGACCTAAAAAGTTGGTCATTCGGCCAGGTGCGGGCTCAAAAGGTGGGCGGAAGAAGAAATGATGGCTCTGGTTCTGTGGCTTTCATATCGCTTTTTTTCCCTTTTTGCATGCAATGACCGGAAATTGTGCGGGTACCGGCCCCCCGCTTTTCTTTTGTTGGAACCTGTACCTGTATATAAAATAGTGTTGAATAAAATGATCCTTTATTTGTACAGACTCCTGTTTGAATTTGAGAATGCTTTTATTATTCATTTTTGCACAAGTTTATTTATATGATATTGCAGCGGGCTTATGGCATGTTGTTTGAGCATTACTTTCGTCGACGTGGCTATACCATATTGTATATAACTATACCATGTTGCCCCCATACCATAAGCTTGCTGCAATATTTTATACTTCGAGGGGACTTGCACTCTTATTTTCTGAAGAATAATTATTTCATTCTTGAAGAAATTCTTCGTAGAGTACAACTCCCTTCATATAAGTTTTCACGCTTTGTCCTTCGAAGAAATCACTTTTTCTTTTGCTTATGTACACGTTTTACCAAGTGAATTCTTCTATGAGGTAAAGCGGGCCTCTGAAGGGTACTTTAACTTTTTTTTTTTTGAGGAAGGTTATTTTCCAGAATAGGTAAATCACTCTTCCTTTGAAAGTTAAAGTGTGCTCTTGATGAGGATTTTTTTTTTACATAGAAAGTTGTACCTCTGAGGAGGGATTTTTTCACGTTTCAACACTTGGAAGTTTTATTTCAATCTTGGTGAAACGTGTACCTCCAAAGAGTTGTGCCTTTGAAGGAAGCCTTTTCACGTTTCAACACTTGGAAGTTTTATTTCAATCTCGGTGAAACGTGGGCTTCCGAAGAGGTCTTTCTTCTTAATTGTTTCTCCGGGAGGAGGTTTTTTATTTTGTTTTGCATTTCAACTTTGGTGAAGTGAAATTCCGAAGAGCGGTTGTAACATTTCAACTCCTGGTGAAATGGGCCTCCGAAGAGGGTTTTATTTTGTTTTACATTTCAACTCTGGTGAAGTGAAATTCCGAAGAGCGGTTATAACACTTCAACTCCTGGTGAAATGTGCCTCCGAAGATTGCCTGGAAGTTACTCTCTCATGGTTGGAGGGTCATGATTCCTCCAATCTTTTTTGGTTGAGTAGAGAACTTTCTTTTTTACGGCATATGCTTCGTTAGAGGTCTTTATCCTCCGAAGAGTTGTGCCTCCGAAGAGGACTTTACTTGTTCCTTGTCCACTTGCTTATGCCTTTTCAGTGATCCTCTATATTTTTTTTTTAAGCTTGCACTCCCTTCTCTTACAAGTAGCCTGTTTAATCCAAAGAAGTGTACTTCATTGCTAGGCCAGTTCACGAGAACGGACATAAGCTTCTTAATTGGATGTTTGTTTGTTCAAACTTCTCAATTTATTAGCTAAAGCCCGTTTTCGGCGAAATCATTGACCGTTCAATTGAAGCACTTCTTATCTAGGATTTAAGCTCGGGAATTTTACGACTTGGAATTTGTTTGTTGAATGATAACAAGAATCACTTGGTCTTGTAATGTGCAAGTTTTTTTTTCGTTGCCTGCAAAAATTTAAATCGATATTTTAGTAATACATTTAATGTATTTTTCATATCGAAAATAAAGCAAACATGTAATAATGATAAGGAACACAAGATTTATAGTGGTTCGGCCAAGAATTTGGGCCTACATCCACTTTATAGTCTTTCATTATTCACTTGCATCAGTTTTACAATCGCTTTCAATTACAGGAATCATACATTCATAATTCTTTTTACAATATTTCAACAAAGCTATCAAGTAAAGTATGGACGCAAGTGATTGCTGTTCCAAGCTCTTGGAATTTGATCTCCTTCGACAGTAGTGAGTTTGAATGTGCCGTCCAGAAGCTTTTGACCTATGCCATATGGTCCTTCCCAATTTGGCCCAAACACACCTGTTGCTGTCATAATTCTCTTTAGGACTAGATCTCCAATTTCAAAGCTGCGTTGGCGAACTTTGGAATTGAAATGTCTGGCTATCCTTTGTTGATGAGATGCGATTCTGAGCTCAGCCTCTTCTCTTTTTTCATCAAGGAGATCTGTGCTTCAAGCTGTAGTTTCTCATTCTCCGCTTGATTGAAATGGATTCTTCTGTGTGAAGGGACCTCTGTTTCTACCGGAATCATTGCCTCTGATCCGTATGCCAATGAAAACGGAGTATGCCCAGTCGCAGTTTTGTGGGTAGTTATGTATGCCCATAGTGCCAGTGGTAGCTTATCGACCCAACCACCTTTTGCTCTTTCAAGTTGCTTCTTGATGGTTGGCTTGATAATTTTATTTACGGCTTCCACTTGCCCGTTTGCCTGCGGATGGGCTACTGCTGAGAAGCTCTTTCGGATTTTGAATCGTTTGCAAAATTCTTGGAATTCTTCACTTTTGAACTGAGTACCATTGTCTGTAATTATTTTTTGAGGCACACCGTATCAGCAAATGATACTTTTAGTCACAAAACTTATCATCTTTTTTGAGGTGATAGTAGCCAGTGGTTCAGCTTCTGCCCACTTAGTAAAATAATCTACTGCAACAATGGCATATTTAATTCCAGATTTGGCAGTTGGTAACGGTCCTACAAGGTCTATTCCCCATATCGCAAACGACCATGGACTAACCATCTGTGTGAGTTCAGTGGAAGGAGCTCTAAGAATTTTGGCGAATCTTTGGCATCTGTCACATTTTCGGGAATAGTCTGCTGCATCTCGATTAATTTCTGGCCAAAAATATCCGTATTGGAGAATCTTTTTCGCTAAAGTTTGACCACCTAAATGATCACCACATTCTCCCCCATGCACCTCAGCTAGGATTGTTTTGGACTCTTCCCTGGATACACATCGAAGTAACGGCATTGAGAATCACCGTCTGTATAACCGGCCATCTTGGACTATATAGCGAGGGGCTTTCCTCAGTAGCTTTTTTCGTTCTTTTGAATTTTCCGGTAAAGATCCATTGAGCAGATATTATGTTATTGGAGTCATCCATGATTCTTGCTCTTGAGACACGCTCATGATCCAATCAATATCCATCTCATCAATGCTTGGGGTCGACAGGATATCCACTGGAGTTAACCCCAGAAATTGAGCTTCGCCTGTGCTAGAATACTTTGCGAGAGAATCTGCTTTCATGTTTTCTTCTCGAGGAATGTGACTTATCATGTAATGATCGAAATCACCCAGGAGTTCCCAAGCCTTTGACAAGTAGGCGGGCAGATTCCCCCCTTTTGCTTGGAATTCCTTTTTGACTTGGCATACAATAAGCTGAGAATCACTGAAGATCTGTAATACTCGGATTCTTAGTTCTTTAGCAATCCTTAAGCCAGCGATAAGGGCTTCGTATTCTGCTTCATTGTTTGTTGAAGGAAATTCCAATCTTAGTGCATAGCATAATGATCGACCTTCAGGGGTCTCAAGTACAACTCCGGCTCCAGAACAGTAGTCGTTTCTTGCGCCATCGACATATAACTTCCATTGGATTGGGGAATCGTCGATCATTTCCTCCCCACTGTTACCCTTATCTGTGAATTCTGCGATGAAATCCGCTAAAGCTTGTCCATTGATCGCTTTTCGGGGATGATAAGTGATGTCATATTGACTGAGTTCAATATTCCACTTTAGAAGACGACCCGAAGTCTCAGGACGAAACAGTACTTGCTTTAAAGGTTGATCAGTGAGGACTCTGATAGGATGAGCTTAGAAATATTGCCTCAGCTTCCTAGATGCAATCAGTAGGCAATAGGCGAGTTTTTCCAACTTAGAGTAATTCATCTCTGCCCCAGTGAGTCTTTTGCTGATATAGTAAACTGGATGTTGAATCCTTTTGTCTTCTCGTATCAGCGCTGCACTTAATGCATGAGATGATACTGCCAAGTATATAAGAAGATCCTCGCCATCGCCAGGCCTAGAAAGTATTGGAGGCGTTTCCATATGGCGAATCAATTCATCAAAGGCTTTTTGGCATTCGGGAGTCCAATCGAAGTTTTTCTTTCCCTTCTTTAGGGCGTCAAAGAATGGGATGCATTTATCTGTGGCTTTGGAAATGAACCGACTCAAGGCGGCGACTTTTCCATTGAGACTCTGCAATTCCTTCTTTGTTCTAGGAGCTTTGACTTCCTTTAAGGCGGTAATTTGAGCTGGACTAGCTTCAATGCCCCTAGTGCTCACGATGAAACCTAAAAACTTGCCGGATTCCACTCCAAATGAACATTTTAAAGGATTGAGCTTCATTCCGTATTTTCAGAGGACTGCGAACATGTCTGCTAAGTGTTCTATGTGATCCACTGCTTTCTTAGACTTTACTAACATGTCATCGACGTAGACTTCCATAGTCTTGCCCAATTGCGGTTTGAACATAGCATTAACAAGTCTTTGGTATGTTGCCCCTGCATTCTTCAACCCGAAGGGCATAACTCTGTAGCAGTAAAGACCAATGTCAGTGATAAAGCTCGTGTCCTCCTGATCTGGCTCATGCATCATGATCTGGTTGTATCCGGAGTAAGCATCCATGAAAGATAACAATTCGTGTCCCGCTATTCCGTCTACCAGTTGATCGATTCTGGGTAATGGGAAGCAGTCTTTGGGGCAGGCCTTGTTTAGATCTGAAAAATCGATGCATACTCTCCATTTTCCGTTGGCTTTCTTAACCAGCACTGGATTTGAAACCCAATTCGGATAGGTAGATTCTTTAATAAAATTATTCTCCATGAGCCGATCAACTTCTTCTTTTAACGCTGCCGACCTTTCTGGACCTTGAGTTCTCCTTTTCTGCTTCACAGGTGTAAATTTTGGATCAATATTTAAAGTGTGTACTGCAACTTCTGGGGATATCCCGCACATATCGGCATGAGACCAAGCAAAAACATCCAAATTTGCCTTTAAAAAAGATATTAAGATATTCTGAATTGACACATTAAGTTGTGATCCCACATTCAACACCTTGTTTGGGTCCTATGGGTCAACAGGTACTGGTATTGTCGTTTCCACTGGTACCACTCTATTCTCCCCTGTACTGACTTTTCTAGGATCCATCTCTTTCCTTGCTCCGCTGTGCTCGCCAGTGCAGGGTCCGCCCTGTAATTGCTACAAGGCTGGTTCTTTGATGCGGACTGGGGCTGCCGCATCCTTTCCCATTTCTCTTTTTCTGGTTTCTCGCAGCTCTGTTAGATAACATTCCCGCCCCGCATTTTGATCCCCTTTTATGACTCCCACTCCATTATCTGTGGGAAATTTAATGGTGAGGCACCATGGGGCCAGAACAACTTTGAATGCTGCGAGAGTTGGACGGCCAAGGAAAGCATTGTAAGCAGAAAATTCATCGACAATCACAAAAGTTTGCTTGCGGACCACTTTTCCCTCTCCTTCTCCAAGTTCCACAAACAAATCAACGGTTCCTATTGGCTGTTTTGGCTCCCCAGTGAAGCCAGCGATTTTCTGCGATGAGGCTTGCACATCAGCCAAAGGGATCTTCATTTGGTCGAATGTTTTCTTGAAGAGAATATTGCAGGATGCGCCACAATTAATGAGAACTCTTCTGACAATGGCTGGCCCGATACCAGCCGAGATGACTAAGGGATCCAAGGTAGGAGCTTCAATACCTGCGGAATCCCTGGCTCTGAACACAATATCATCATTGAAAGTTCTTTGTTGCTTCAGGGGCATAGCACCTTCCAAAACGAATACATCTTCCTCGGTCGGTACATATTTCAAAGCTCGGGTATACCTTTCCATCTCACCCCAGCTTCTGCCTGCTGGGTGAGGTCCTCCTGTAATGACATTGATAATGGGCCTTCCAGATTCATGCCCTGCAGCCTTCTCACCTGTCCTAGGCTGATGAGCGGGAACTTGTTGCCCCTGACTAGACGAAGCAGGATTGTTGCTATTCTTTTTCACAAATTGCTGCAGCTTGTTTTCCCTTAGCAACTCTTCAATCAGATTTTTCAACTGGCGGCATTCGTCGGTCTCATGACCGGGTTGATTATGGAAGCGGTAGAACTTTCCACTTTGTATAGCCTTTTTCCCGGTCCTCAGAGGAAGAGGTTTAGGAAAATCAACAGAATCTTTAGTGGCAAGGTAGATACGCTCCGGCGTATCTGATAGAGGAGTATACTCTGATGGCTTGAAGGATCGAGGTTTCTTCAGATTACTCTGTTTCTTCCCATTGTTATTTTCCCTTTTTTGCCCTACGGATTCATTCCTGCGTGGAGCAACAGTGTTATCTTCAGCTTTTTCCAACACTGCCTTTACCGGTACGGGACGGCTTTCCAGGCGTATGAATTCATCTGCTTTTTTATAGAATTTTTCAAGGGAATTTGGTTCCTTCATGTTTAGCCATTTCCCAAATTCGCTCGACTTGTCAATAGCCCTCATCAGATAAGTCAATATCATTCGCGGTTCTGCATTGTCCACCTCGGCCAGTGCTATATTAAAGCGGTTTAAGAAAGATCTGATAGTCTCCCCTGGATTCTGTTCTAAACTTGACAACGACATGATGTCCTTGGCTTTTGAAGCATATAGTCTGAACTGCTCCTTGAATTTCCGGGTCAAGTCCGAAAACTGATCAATAGATCGGACTGGTAGCTTGGTGAACCACAGTAGAGCCACACCTTCTAGATATATAGGAAAATATCGGCACTTTATCTCATCAGAGGCTCTGGCACCTGTCATGTGCCAATCATACTTGCATAAGAATTCATTCGGATCGCTTGTCCCCTTGTAAGCTGGAATGGTTGGAGGGACAAACTTCCTTGGGAATTCAGCCTTTAAGATTTTCTCAGTAAATGGAGTTTTACTTGGGGCAAAACCCATTCTTTCTCGTCTTCAACCCTCTGCATACTCTCTTTCATGATTTGTCGGACCATTCCAGAAAGATACTCCTCATCATGTCGAGTTCTAGATCCACCAACCTCAGGAAGTGTTTGTTCAAAGGGGCTAGCAGCCCTTTCAAGAGCATTCCTTTCTTCAGCATCATGAATGTTGCCAGCAAAGTTCCTTTCATTACCTGCCGGTTGACGGTTTGCCCCAAGCAAATCGTTCAACCTATTGAGAATTAGGGCATTTTGGGCACTCTGAGCCTCGAATTGTGCATTTTGGGCATTTATCTGCTGGTTCAGCCCTAAGATTGCAGCATCCAGCTCTGCCTTTGTAACTCCGACAGCTGGAGTGGCTTGATCCGATACAGGGGAAGCGGAGGTTCCCTCTTGAGCATTTCCAGATCTTACAGATCTACTCTTTCTCCCCGGAGCCATGATTTCGGATGAACTTCTAGTCTTCAGAGAGGTTACTTCAACAAACTTTCGTGGAGCAATGATGACGATTTGCCTGAGTTCAATTCTCAGTGAAAGCACCCAAAATGTTAACGCTAAAATTTGAACGCTAACACCCCGGTGTATGAAGTGAGATTGTGAAAGCACCACCCGAAAGCTCGGGAACAGATTATAATCAGATAATAGCGAAAAAGCAGTAAACAACAGCAATTTTATAGTGGTTCGGCTTAAGAGAGAGCCTACGTCCACTTTGAATATCTTTATTGACGATTTGATTACAAGTCGATGCAATTACACTTTGATTACAACACACTTCGAGTTACAAGTGACTTAGAACAGGTAGCCTAAACTTCAATGTTGATCCAAATCCTTGAACTCATGTTGGACATGTATGATTTCTTCGTGAAGTTCCTTGAGGCGTTCTTTATATCTCAAAAGCTTTAAGTGTTGGAGTAGCTCGGAATGCGGCAGAGTAACGGCGCTTGAAATGAATGAGCCAAAAGTCCCCTGAATGTTGGAGGTGGCCATGTATTTATAGGAGTTTTCAGCCCTGAGTCGTGATTCGTGCTCGACTCATGCTTGGCTCGTGGCCGAGTCAAATTAGGTCGTGGCCGACTCATCGAACCAAGCCCTTGGTTTCTCCATGGCCCATTCCTTTGCTGGATTTTAAGCCAAGTCCTGAGTCGCTTACGAGTCAATCCTCATTGGCATAGGCACTGTGGCAATGGACTACGACTCAATGGTTTTAAGTCGTGGATGAGTCGTTCTGAGTCATGAGTCGCTAAGTCATTAACGACTTATCAGGTAGCGGTATATAGGTGAAGCGACTTAGGGACTTATCTTCTTAGGTTGTCAATCCTCTTGAGTCGTTTCTTATGATGAGTCGTGGACTTGTTGAGTCGCTGAGGCGATAGCCTTGATGAGTCGGTAATGCACTGAGTCGGTCTGCCTTGTGAACCGTTAACTAGTTAAGCCACTCTGCTCCTCTAAGGCATTAACTCGTTGAGTCGTTGACCCCCATAAGTCATGAGTCGCGCAATTCTTTAACTCGTGCAATTCCTCAGTTCAGTTGAGTCGTTGATCCACTGAGTCGTTACAAGCCCTGAGTCGTTGGATCGGTCTAGGCCTTGAGTCATCTCATATGAATCGTAAACTTCGTTGAGTCGGTAACTCACTGTGTCGGCCTGTCTCATGAACCGCTAATCCCCATGAGTCGTTCCATTCCTTTAAGTCGCCGTGAACCTTAACTCGTTAGCTAATTAAGTCATAACAAGTTAAGTCGGCCTGAGTCTTAACTCGTTGGTGAAAACGGAGTTAACAGTTTTAAAATAGAAATGATACCGTATTTATATGGTTTTGGAATGGATATTTTATTCTGGTTTTAAAGTATAAACTATTTTGAAAAGACCGCGGTGTTATAATAACGTTTGGTTGTTAAGGAGATCGGGATCGGAAGTTGTCATACTCTCTGCCAATTCCGAAAACCACTTTAACAACCTTGTACATGGTGGAGATTCCAGAATGAAGTAGGATGGCGGCGGCGTTTCCTTTGAGGTAAATATGTGGACCCGACTCCCGTGAGTTGGCATAAGGTGGCTAAAACAGGAGCGATTCTTGTGCCAATGAGGTCATTCCTCTGATCAGACGCACTCCTCGATATTATACTTTGACATTTGGATTTGATTCGGTGTTCACTTTTGATTTTTGATTTTTGGGGGTGTTGTTCGAGGTGGGCAGTAGTAGCTGCTACGCGTTACCACCAGCCCGGATGCGTAATTTGTATATCTACCCTGGCATTGCCTAGTTGTGCCGTGTCACCTACCCTATCGCACCTTGTACGAGTTTGGTTTTCTCCCATAGCCCGTATGGTATCCTCTGGTGGCTTCCCGATCAAGAGGGACGATGATATTGGATGGACCACTGGGACTATTACGTGTTAAGGGGAATATTGTGTCACTCCTTAACGCTACTTAAAAGTATGTTTATTTTACTGTAGACATTACTATAATAGCGAAATATTACTATATAGCAAATAGTTTAACGGATCCTTAGGATTTGTGAATCCTGAGCATCTCTTGAGTTACCGCACTCACGTTAGACACTGGATATGTGATGTCAAACCTCGTAAACATCTCTGACACCGTTAGACTCATATTTATTTTAGTTAATTTAAATTACATAAGATCTTTTAGTTTCGATTCGAGTGTTTTGTCTTTTCAATTCGCTCGGGTCAGTCCAAGCGTTTCAGGATTTGAAGATTTTATTAAGGAGGAAGAAGACGACGATTAGTAGTACTATTATCTACTATATTACTCCGCTACATTATTGTATTCCGCTGCATTATTGATATTCTATGGTATGTATGGCTCTGATATATATTGTAAGCATAATTAAATATTTTGAAAAACAACTTCATGAACCGTATATTTGATTATTATTATTTTTCCTTCCGCTGTGAGATTCTGTTTTGTTTTATTGCTTTCTTGGTTTTCTTATTTACCCCATAATAATCCGCCCTTCCATATGGTTTGAATTGGCACGTGTGTCTATTTAAAGCGTGCGTAAAGGCGGGACGTTACAATTTTGCACCATACACAAGTCGAGTGAGATCTCAAGATCTTGCAACACATGAGGATCAATAATAGAATCCGAATCTCGGAGACATCGACGAAGCTGGGATACATGAAATACGTCATGAATTTCCGAAAACTGAATAGGTAGCGATACACGATAAGAAACAGGGCCAATGCGTTCCGTAATTGGAAATGGTCCAACATATCGAGGAGCCAATTTCCCGGAACTAATAAAATGCACCACTCGCTTCATCGGAGAAACACGAATGAACACTCGATCACCAACAGAAAATTCCAAAGGCTTACTACGGTGATCGACATAAGATTTCTACCTATTCTGAACCTCTTTCATTCTCTGTCTAATTATATCAATCTTCTCAGAAGATTCATGAATATAATCGCGCCGAGTACTAACTTTTCTTCGGATTCCAACCAACAAGATGGTGATCGACACGGTCTTTCGTAAAGGGCTTCGAAAGGAGCGATACCGATATTGGATTGGAAACAATTGTTATAAGAAAATACAACAAGAGATAAGTGGTCTTCCCAACTATCACGAAAATCAAGAATGCAAGCGCGAAGGAGATCTAAGATTTGATTCACCCTTTTAGTCTGACCATCAGACCGTGGATTATAAGTTGTACTGAGATTGAGCTTAGTACCCAAAGCTTTCTGAAGGCTCTGCCAGAAACCACTAGTAAAAAGCGGATCTCTATCACTAACAATGGAATTAGGAACGCCATGAAGTCGAACGACTTCTTTAATAAAAAGCTTAGCCAACAAAGGAGCAGTCTGATTGGACTTGATAGGAACAAAATGGGCTGATTTGGTCAATCGGTCAACAATCACCCAAACACTAGTATGGCTCGACCTCGAACGAGGTAGACCATCAATGAAGTCCATAGAAATTTGATCCCATTTCCATAATGTAATCTCAAGAGGCTGCAAAAGACCACCAGAATGTTGGTGTTCCGCTTTAATAAGTTGACAAGTCATGCAACGACTCACATAACTTGCAACATCACGCTTCATACCCTCCCGAAAGTATAAGCGTTTCATGTCGGCATACATCTTACTACTGTTGGGATGAATAGTATACTTAGAATGATGATAGTCCTCAAGAATGTCATTTTTAAGATTTGGAACATTAGGCACGATCAACCTTCCCTTCTTCCGAATACAACCATGAATATCAATATCGAAATCCTTTAGATTATCACTTCGGGATTCCGATTTACAACTCTGAATAAGATAAGAGAGTTCTAGATTTTGTTTCTAGGCATCAGCAATACGATCCAACAAACTATGATGAGTTTCCATGCTAAATAAAAGCATGGGAGAATCAGAAACTGAAGGATGGTCTCTAATATCACAATGAGATAAAGCTTCCAATATATTCCACTCTTCTAGCATCATGGAAACAACAACTTGCTACTTGCGACTAAGCATCAGCAAGTCGATTACCCGTACCAGGGGTATACTGAAAATCAAAATCATATGAAGCAAGAAATTCGAGCCAACGTTGTTGCCTCATATTAAGTTCCCTCTGAGTGAAGAGGTACTTCAGAGACTTGTGGTTAGTGAAGAGAACAAAATACTTCCCCAATAAATAATGTCGCCAAATCTTTAGAGCAAAGACTATAGCGGCTAACTCCAAATCAATGGTAGCATAACGAATCTCGTTAGGCTTTAGTTGTCTAGAAGCATAGGCAACTACTCTATCTTTTTGCATGAGAACAGCACAGAGTCCATAACCACTGACATTGGTATACACAACAACATCATGATTCCCTTCGGGAACCACTAAGATAGGTGCATGAGTAAGGAGATCTTTTAACTTCATGAAAGAAATCTCACACTTATCGGACCAAATAAAAGGAACAGCTTTTCTCGTAAGAGTGGTAAGCGGTAAGGAAATAGGAGAAAAGTCCTTAATGAACCGGGGATAATAGCCCGCCAATCCAAGGAAACTACGGATCTCAGTAACGGTCTCGGGCCTCTTCCAATTCTGAATAGATTCAACCTTGGAAGGGTCGATAGAAAAACCAACGGAAGAAACAATATGACCAAGAAACTTCACCTTGTTCTCCCAGAAGTGACACTTGGAGAATTTGGCATAAAGCTGATGTTGACGAAGAGTGCTTAAAACAATCTACAAATGCTGAATATGATCGGCTTCAGATTTGGAATAAATAAGAATGTCATCTATGAAAACCAAGACGAACTTATCGAGATATTCCTGGAATATCCGATTCATAAGATCAACAAAATACGTTGGAGCACTCGTCAAACCGAATGACATAACAAGCCATTCATAAGAACCATAACGAGTACGGAATGTGGTTAGAGGGATGTTATCTTCCGTAGCTCGTAACTGATGAAAACTGGTAGCAAGATCGAGTTGGGAGAAAATCTTAGCACCACTTAACTGATCGAACATGTCGTCGATCCTAGGTAATGGATACATATTTTTGATAGTGAGCTCGTTAAGCTTGTGATAATCAATGCAAAGCCTAAGAGTACTATATGGCTTCTTAACAAAGACAACGGCGGCGCCCCAAGGAGATGAGCTAAAACGAATATGCTTCGCTTCCAATTCAGATAATTGTTCTTTGAGTTCCTCATTTTCCTTAGCGGACATCCTCATGGGAGGACGACTGACAGGATGAGCACCAGAGATAAGATCAATACGAAACTCAATCGCCCTCTTCAGCGGAAAACTCGAAACAGGCTCGAAGACATCAGAAAAATCACAAACAACCGGAATATTAGCTATGACATCCTCCGATTCGAAGGAAGAAATGAGAGCATTCGAAGTATGGTCCATGTCTCGAAGCATAATAGATAATTGCTCGATAGCATCGGTGTAACGACTCGTAAATTTTTAATAATTTTATTTGTTTTATTAATAATTTTATTTTTTTATTAATAATTTTATTTGTTTTATTTATATATTTAATTTAAATTTTGAAAAATTTTAAACCATAAAATTTTGAAATATAAATTTGATATTTGGAATGCGTCTAGTTAAATATAGCAACTGGTAAATTTTCGTCCGAAAATATGAAGTTTATTTTCGTACGTAAATTTATTTCAATTTAAGCAGTTAAGAATTGTTGAAAATAAAATGTTTTCGAAACCTAAATATTTTTATATAGAAAAATTCTAAATCGTCATCTAAGGAAGACGTCATTTTTCATTTTTTCCAAATTCGGACTTCTTTAGCCCCGTCGATCTTATTTTCCAGCGTTTTTCTTGCATTTTCCGCTAGTAGGAATATTCAAACTTTATTATTCAGTCGTACCACTAACATCTATGTACCGTTTTGATCATCTCGTCGTACGGATCTCAGCAGTGTACTCGTTGGTGTATTTCGAAAATTCGGTACGCGTTGAAACCGTGTAGCGATTCGCCGTAATTGAGTCTTTTTGCATCCCCATGTCTTTTCATTTTTCAATGTATAAACTAAACATCTGCTTGCATTTATATTTCCAAAATTCGCGTGCTTTACTTCACTGGTTTCAATATTTCAATCGGTTCAATATTTCACTGTTCAATGCTTTTAGTTTTACTTTTACTGTACTTAGCTTTTATCTTATTCAAAACCACCACTTTGAACTATGCGTACAAAATAAAAATTCCACTTCTCACATTCCATTTTTTTGTTCAAGCCACACCTCCTACTTCCTCTCTTCTGTTACTTGTTCTTTAAAAAAATGAAAGCAAAAAAGTTCACACAGATATAAACTTAGGGCATCCTTGTCTCTTGCCTTGGATCCAAAAACTACAGCACAAACTTTACCTGCAACTATGCCGTCCACCCTCCGACCCCAAGCAGCCGCTTTGGCCTCTTCTCGTTCAACCTCCCTCCTCATTCTCGTCTTCACCTAGATGAGCATCACCGCACGTAGCACCTCCTTTCCCCTTCTCTCAACATGCAAGCATCCCTCCTCGGCCTCGCCTCCAACCAAGGTCCGGCCTCGACCTCCGTCGCCAACGGCCTCCCCATCCAAACGCCGACCTACCGCGCCGATGGCCTCGCCAAAGCCGCCGATCCTACCTCCAAGCACGTGACAGGCCGAAGCCGATAACCCCTCGGACTCCTTCCCACTGTCTCCATGCGCAACTCGCGTACTGCCCTCCACTACGCCGTGTAGGAAACTCCACAAGCCAACTTCCACTTTCTCAGCCTCATCAACAGCCTCCGCTCATCTATGCCCAGCGCATTCCACCTAGCAATCGAGGCAGTTCACTTCAAACCGAGCATCTCGCAGAGGTATATGATCATACGTTAAAGATAACCCGAGTAATATAATATATACGTATTACTAGTCGTTGGCATCTACGTTAATATCTTTATAGATATAAGTTTTCAAGTGTATGGGTTATTTATATATTTAGTGTATACATGTCTGTAGCAATGATATTTAAGTTTATATAAGTTTACATTATACATATTAAAATTTTAACTATTTGGTTTGAAGCCTACAATAGTATTAAGTGTAAACGGTGTACATGTGTATACACGTTAGTTTTATATATATACGTGTATTTTCTTTTTTATTTATTTATTTATATATATAGTTTAAAGCCTATACATGATGTATAAACTATATTGGAAATATATTATATAAGTTCGTTCGTATAATTATATTGTTGCTGAATTATAGTTACAATAGCTTTTATCCGGAACAAAATATTGAATATTGTTTATGGTTTATATTCAGACAGTGATATGCTTTTGATACTATGATATAAATTGTTATATGATAGCTAGTTTGAGGCTGTACATCCACTTAATATAGTTTTATACTGCACTGCACATAAATGATTTCAAATGCATACGTATTATATTATGGACTTTGATTACACGCAACCCCCTTGCAGATAACTTATGCGTATATATATATATATATATATATTCACTTATATACATTTTATGTCATGTTATATTTACACTTATACTTATATTTTATATGGCACCATATGTATACAATTATTCGTAATATATTTGTTGAAATGCTGGTTACTAGCCTAAGTTTCTGTTTATTTAATGTATTACTTACATGAAGTTAGACTATATTAGCCTTTTACTGAGATTTAGAGTTGTTTACAACAATATTTCTTTTATTTTAGTTATGTTTTGTTAAGTTATAAGTTGAAATTATTTTGGTTTGTAATGTTATTAAGTTTATAAATTTCTAGTTTATTTTGATATATGTTTATATAAGTTACGTATGTTTGGTTTTAGAAAGCACGTGGGAAAAGAGTGGTTTTGCAGTACATATATAGATGTGTGTGTATATATATATATGGGTTGATAATGAAGTCAGTTAATATAGAGTAATGTATTTTCTCATATGAATGAATTTGCAAAATATAAGTTATAATTGTTTATATTGATTATATACTTTGCCAAAATATGTTTTGTATAGCCTATTTGTTTCGTATGCAGTATGTATTTGTTTGGTTTTAACATAACAACAATGTAAATTAATACGATTATTTCGGGATTATTTGAATAAATTATTGGATTGTTATAGATGGTTGCTATTGCTTGTTTATTTACTTTGACGCCATCCCAGTTATCACATTGCAAGTTCCCTTTGCTATGTTTTGATTGTGAATTTAATGGAATCGGGTTGAAATGATAAATACCCAAATGAACTTGACCTAGGATAGAGAATTAAATAAAAACCCGACTGGTCAATAATTTGATTTAAAATCTAAATTAAATATTTTATTTGAATAAAATAATAAGATTTTAAATCAAGTCGGAATTTGTATTTAATGAAAGGAAAATGTTAATATAAAAATAAAAAAAATCCGAAACAAAAATATTAACATCGTAGTTGTTGAAAGAAACGTTGTTTAAAATAAATTATTTGACAATAAAATTTGGAATTATTCATTGAATTAAGTTTGAAATGATTTAATAATTAAGTTTGAATTTATATTTAAGTGAAATTATTAAGTTTTGAAATTATTTAATAATTAAGTTGAAATTATTTAATAATTGAATAAGATTGAATTATTTGATAATTAAATAAAAAATGAATTCTTTGATAAGAGAAATTGAACTTTAGAATAAGTGAATTTGAACTTCGATAATAAATGAAATTGAGTTCTGTAGTAATCGTGTTTTGGGAAAATTATTTAAAGTAAGTAAATAAGTGAAATTGATTTCGTTAACAAGAAATAAAATATGATTTATGTGTTTAATAAATATAAGACTTGGAATTTGAGAATTTGATTGGATGAATCTAATTTAATTAAATTTGAATGTTTTGATATAATGGAGTTGAACTTAAGTAATTGATTTAATGAATTGGAAATTAAACAGAAATTGTTATGAATGACAAGTTTACTTAAGGAATATTGAATGAAATTGTTCAATTAGTTTAAATTGATTTGAACGTTAAATTATATTAATTTAAATGATTACGAAATGAAACTTATATACAAACTTGAATCAATATTTGGAATGTTTTAAAATAAAAATTGAAATTGAATTATAAGATTTGAAACGGTAAGTTGGATGTTTTGAAACGTAAATTATGGAAATTGATATAGAAAAACAAATCGAATGTTCGTTTACAAATTCTAATTAAAATTGAATTTGATTTGATTTGAAATTTTCTAAACGACTAATCGGTGTAATAATTACGAAAGTTATTAATGAAACCAGAGTTGGTTATGGACATACTCTCTGTCTAAACCAAAAACCACTTTAATAACTATACGCAGAGTGTGATCCAGAATGAAGTTGTTGGAATGGTGTACGTGATGACTAAAGAAAGAGAACGATAAAGGATAGCCTTGACACTTGTATCAAATTGGAAATGACTAAAACAGGAGCCGAGCCTGGCCAAATGGGGTTAGCCAACTCGAGCGAACACACTTCTTCGTAAACTACTCATTACTTGTTATTGACTGGTGCACCCTCGTAATTTTGACAGTGTTGTTTCGCGGTGTTGCGATCGCTGCGGCGATGCTTTCTCACCAGTCCGGATCAGGCAAACGGTAGTATCACTACCTTGGGTATTGCCTCATGTGCCTTGTCATACTTATATCCCTATATACGCGGCCACTATGAATTTGTTTTGTGCTATACCTATGGAGTACTCCCTGATATCCCATTAGTTTACGGTGGAGTTTACAGTGTTGTATAGACTATAATGCTTATATAAATTGTGTTAAGGGGGATAATGGTAACGCCTAAACACTATTTTGATATTTATATTACTGATAGACATTACCTATTTAGCGTACACTATTACATAGTAGATAGTTTAACGGATCCTTAGAGGATGGTTATTCCAACATCCTTTGTGATACTTGTTTTTCAATTGTTATTTCACTTGAGTTGGATTTATTAATATAAGGATGTTAAAACTGACTCGAGTGTCTTGTGTTTTGCTTTACGCTCGGGTCAGACTGAGTGTACCGGTATTCGAGGCTTGCCTTTGGAGTTGGAGCTTCTCCTGGAAATCCAGCTATTTATCAGCTTTCAAATATTCAATGATTCCAGTGATGTATACTGATTCTTGTATTTGAAAATTGTATTCGAGACTTCTGTTGTAACTTCTTTACTCTGTTATATATATAGTAGCTTCATGAACTACTATCTTTTGCTTCCGCTTCATTTATTACTCCATGTCTATGATCTGTGATTATTCATTTAATGTATATTTTTAGTTTTTCCAAATTTAAATTAACAATTCGGTATTTTGAATTATCCAAGTCGACATGTGCGGATGCGAATGGTCCAAAATAGTGGGTCGTTATAGTTGGAATCATTCCCCTTGGTTTCGAAATTCATTCTTGTCCCTCACTATTCATAATCGTCTGAATTCTAGAGTATTCCATAACTCCAGTTCGAACGATCCTTATAATGGATTGGCGTTCTCGCCAACATTCATATGAATTGTACAGGGATAAACTCATTTACAATAGCATCGATTTACCGAAGATTTCTATATCCTCAGTTTACGATGCTATCTATCTCCTGCTATGCCTGGATTCTATTTCTTGAGATCAAATGTCGATCTGCCTCAGAATTCTACATTGATCTTATTCTTGAAGTCTCGGTTGACCCGGTTATGGTTACCCACGATTTAATAAACTTATTTATCTTTCTATTTTGATTATTTAATCATCTTATCTCTGTTTTGAATATATCTTTGACTCAAAATTTTCTTTGATTTGATTCTATCAAAATTGAATCTCTATCCTTGCTTTGAAATCCATTCTTGTATCGTTGAGCGAGGAAGTGTATTTGTAAATTAATGTTAAAAATGTTTTATATACTGTGTTGTTTGAGTTGTTGATGTTGATTTGGTTTTCGATCGATTCGTCTGATCAACGCTATCGATAGGATTTCCAAAACACTTTAACAGAGCAAACTGCCACAATAATATTTTCGAATTAGGTGGATAAAATAGTTTGAATGATTATATCAAGCAATTTTAAATTTAACTATTTAAAATTTAAATCGAAACAAATTGGATTGAGTGAGAAGTTCTCTCCTTGCTTTCAATAACAGTTGCAGTGTTTCGTTCCGAATAAAATTAAAAACGCGTTTAATTTTACCCAAAATTATCACTAGCTCCAATCGATTCCAATCCAGCTCCATTGCATTGTATTCGTCCATACAAACCTAATGCAAGTTGTTTCGTCCAAAACGGACCTCGTATGAACAAGTTATAGAGTTTTAAAGATTATACGAATTATATAATATAATAATTTCACTTTTTTTTAACCTAGCTGCATCGTGGCCATCAATTTTCGAACCCTAGGATTAGGGCCAATCATTTCCTTTTTCTTCCCCCCAGGCAACGTACATTCGAACTACCCATCAAGCCCCCACTTCACATGAATTTTCGCCCCCAAACCATTGATCAAGACGACGATCGAGTACCACCACTGCATAGCCCATCACTGGAGCCACCATCAGCCCAAGCTTGGTGAAGCTCGGCCCCTCCTCCTTGTTGGAAAACATGCACGACCTATTGATGAACACGAGTAATTTTCTTCCTCCACGTCGTTCTGATTAAGATCATCACCGTATGGATTTGTAGCTCTCATCGAGCTCTAGAAGTTTGTAGTTGAACATTTCATCTTATTATATACGGATCGAGAGAGATTAAGAGGAGAAGAATCGAAATTTTTGGCCATTAAATCTGAAGGTGGCGGCTGGGTTAAGCAATTAGGGTTTTGGTGAAAATAATGAATGTCGAAGTCCTTTTATAGAAAATTACCGTGCAATATTCATCCGGAAAATTTTCGAACTCTAAACGAAGCGTGTCGCTTGGCATTTATAATGTTTTGCCCCTATTCCGAACGCAATAGTATATCACCTCCTCCATCTTCTCTTCTATTACTTCTTCGTAAAAAAAATGAAAGCAAAAAAGTTAACACATATATAAAATTAGGGCATCCTTGTCTCTTGCCTTGGATCCAAAAACTGCAGCACAAACTTTACCTGCAACTATGCCGTCCACCCTCCGACCCCAAGCAGCCGCTTTGGCCTCTTCTCGTTCAGCCTCCCTCCTCATTCTCATCTTCACCTAGATGAGCATCACCGTACGTAGCACCTCCTTTCCCCTTCTCTCAACACGCAAGCATCACTCCTCGGCCTCGCCTGCAACCAAGGTCCGGCCTCGACCTCTGTCGCCAACGGCCTCCCCATCCAAACGCCGACCTGCCGCGCCCATGGCCTCGCCAAAGCCGCCGATCCCACCTCCAAGCACGTGACAGGCCGAAGCCGGCAACCCCTCGGCCTCCTTCCCATTGTCTCCATGCGCAACTCGCGTATCGCCCTCCACCATGCCGTGTAGGCAACTCCGCAAGCCAACTTCCTCTTTCTCAGCCTCATCAACAGCCTCTGCACATCTATACCCAGCGCAATCCACCTAGCAACCGAGGCAGTTCACTTCAAACCGAGCATCTCGCAGAGGTATATGGTCATACGTTAAAGATAACCTGAGTAATATAATATATATGTATTACTAGTCGTTGGCATCTACGTTAATATTTTTATAGATATAAGTTTTCAAGTGTATGGTTATTTATATATTTAGTGTATACATGTCTGTAGCAATGGTATTTAAGTTTATATAAGTTTACATTAGTTTATATGATATACATATTAACATTTTAACTATTTGGTTTGAAGCCTACAATAGTATTAAGTGTAAACGGTGTACATGTGTATACACGTTAGTTTTATATATATACATGTATTTGGTTTTTTATTTTTTTATTTATATATATAGTTTAAAGCCTATACATGATGTATAAATTATATTGGAAATATATTATATAAGTTCGTTCGTATAATTATATTGTTGCTGAATTATAGTTACAATAGCTTTTATCAGGAACAAAATATTGAATATTGTTTATGGTTTATATTCAGACAGTGATATGCTTTCGATACTATGATATAAATTGTTATATGATAGCTAGTTTGAGGCTGTACATCCACTTAATATAGTTTTATACTGCACTGACACCTCATATTTTACCCATAAATGATTTCAAATGCATACGTATTATATTATGGACTTTGATTGCAGGCAACCCCCATGCAGATAACTTATGCGTGTATATATATGTATATATATTCACTTATATACATTTTATGTCATGTTATATTTACGCTTATACTTATATTTTATATGGCATCATATGTATACAATTATTCGTAATATACTTGTTGAAATGCTGGTTACTAGCCTAAGTTTCTGTTTATTTAATGTATTACTTACATGAAGTTAGACTATATTAGCCTTTTACTAAGATTTAGAGTTGTTTACAACAATATTTCTTTTATTTTAGTTATGTTTTTTAAGTTATAAGTTGAAATTATTTTGGTTTGTAATGTTATTAAGTTTATAAATTTCCAGTTTATTTTGATATATGTTTATATAAGTTACGTATGTTTGGTTTTAGAAAGCACGTGGGAAAAGAGTGGTTTTGCAGTACATATATAGATGTATATATATATATGGGTTGATAATGAAGTGGGTTAATATAGAGTAATGTATTTGCTCATATGAATGAATTTGCAAAATATAAGTTATATTTGTTTATATTGATTATATACTTTGCCTAAATATGTTTTGTATAGCCTATTTGTTTCGTATGCAGTATGTATTTGTTTGGTTTTAACATATGTGTCTAAATTCTGAAACAATGGATTTTGAAATTTATACATATTTAAATTAATGATTGAATTTAAAATATGATATTATATATAGTTATATATCGTTATATATGCCCACATATATTAATTATCCGCATCGATCCACTCTGATTTAATTTCATTTCAATTGGAATGGCAATTGAAATATGCTGCTGTTAGTTCTACACTGTTAAATATATGCTATTACCTGTATCAGTTCACCTGTGACATCTGACACCATTATCTGTTATTTATACGATGATAATCCAGTTTAGTTGATAAGTGATTGATTCTTTGATGTTGATACTGGACGTTAAAATTGTTAAGTACGAAGTAATAAATAATTTACAATTGAAATTGACGTAGGAGTTAACAATTTGAAATTGATATATGCGTTGAATTTGATTAATTTAATTTGTATAATATGACGCCTTTTAAAGGTTAAATAAATTGACACATAGAAATAGTTTTAATTACACCTTGAACCATTGAATGTATGTTGTATAAATTTATGTAGTATAAAATTGAATAATGAATGACAAGTGAAGCGCCGTATAACTATTTATGCAATAATCTATAATCTACATGAAATGATAGTGTAGATTCGAGAAATAATTATATTAATTTGCACAAACAACAATGTAAATTAATACGATTATTTCGGGATTATTTGAATAAATTATTGGATTGTTATTGATGGTTGTTATTGCTTGTTTATTTACTTTGACGCCATCCCAGTTATCACACTGCAAGTTCCCTTTGCTATGTTTTGATTGTGAATTTAATGGAATCGGGTTGAAATGATAAATACCCAAATGAACTTGACCTAGGATAGAGAATTAAATAAAAACCCGACTGGTTAATAATTTGATTTAAAATCTAAATTAAAGATTTTATTTGAATAAAATAATAAGATTTTAAATCAAGTTGGAATTTGTATTTAATGAAAGGAAAATGTTAATATAAAAATAAAAAAATCTGAAACAAAAATATTAACATCGTAGTTGTTGAAAGAAACGTTGTTTAAAATAAATTATTTGACAATAAAATTTGAAATTATACATTGAATTAAGTATGAAATGATTTAATAATTAAGTTTTAATTTATAATTAAGTGAAATTATTAAGTTTTGAAATTATTTAATAATTAAGTTGAAATTATTTAATAATTGAATAAGATTGAATTATTTGATAATTAAATAAAAATTGAATTCTTTGATAAGAGAAATTAAACTTTAGAATAAGTGAATTTGAACTTCGATAATAAATGAAATTGAATTCTGTATTAATTGAGTTTTGGGAAAATTATTTAAAGTAAGTAAATAAGTGAAATTGATTTCGTTAACAAGAAATAAAATATGATTTATGTGTTTAATAAATATAAGACTTGGAATTTGAGAATTTGATTGGATGAATCTAATTTAATTAAATTTGGATGTTTTGATATAATGGAGTTGAACTTAAGTAATTGATTTAATGAATTGGAAATTAAATAGAAATTGTTATGAATGACAAGTTTACTTAACGAATATTGAATGAAATTGATCAATTAGTTTAAATTGATTTGAACGTTAAATTATATTAATTTAAATGATTACGGAATGAAACTTATATACGAACTTGAATCAATATTTGGATTGTTTTAAAATAAAAATTGAAATTGAATTATAAGATTCGAAACGGCAAGTTGGATGTTTTGAAACGTAAATTATGGAAATTGATATAGAAAGACAAATCGAATGTTCGTTTACAAATTCTAATTGAAATTGAATTTGATTTGATTTGAAATTTTCTAAACGACTAATCGGTGTAATAATTACGAAAGTTATTAAAGAAACCGAAGTTGATTATGGACATACTCTCTGTCTAAACCGAAAACCACTTTAATAACTATACGCAGAGTGTGATCCAGAATGAAGTGGTTGGAATGGTGCACGTGATGACTAAAGAAAGAGAGCGGTAAAGGATAGCCTTGACACTTGTATCAAATTGGAAATGACTAAAACAGGAGCCATGCCGGGCCAAATGGGGTTAGCCAACTCAAGCGAACACACTTCTTCGTAAACTACTCATTACTTGTTATTGACTGGTGCACCCTCGTAATTTTGGCAGTGTCGTTTCGCAGTCTGCGATCACTGCGGCGATGCTTTCTCACCAGTCTGGATCAGGCAAACGGTAGTTTCTCTACCTTGGGTATTGCGGCATGTGCCTTGTCATACTTGTATCCCTATATACGCGGCCACTATGAATTTGTTTTGTGTTATACCTATGGAGTACTCCTTGATATCCCACTAGTTTACGGTGGAGTTTACAGTGTTGTATAGACTATAACACTTATATAAAATGTGTTAAGAGGGATAATGGTAACACTAAACACTATTTTGATATTTATATTACTGATAGACATTATCTACTTAGAGTACACTATTACATAGTAGATAGTTTAACGGATCCTTAGAGGATGGTTATTCCAACATCCTTTGAGATACTTGTATTTCAATTGTTATTTCACTTGAGTTGGATTTATTAACATAAGGATGTTAATCCTGACTCGAGTGTCTTGTGTTTTGCTTTACGCTCGGGGTCAGATTGAGTGTACCAGTATTCAAGGCTCGCCTTTGGAGTTGGAGCTTCTCCTGGAGATCCGGCTATCTATCATCTTTCAGATATTCAATGATTCCAGTGATGTATACTGATTCTTGTATTTAACAATTGTATTCGAGACTTCTGTTGTAACTTATTTACTCTGTTATATATATAGTAGCTTCATGAACTACTATCTTTTGCTTCCGCTTCATTTATTACTCTATGTCTATGATCTGTGATTATTTATTTACTGTATATGTTTAGTTTTTCCAAATTTAAATTAACAATTCGGTATTTTGAATTATTCAAGTCGACATGTCCTGATGCGTATGGTCCAAAATAGCGGGTCGTTACAGTTGGTATCAGAGCTTTGGTAGCTCTAGGCAAAACTTAGCATATAGGGTAAATGTACTTACAAAATCACTTCCATTCGAGTTTGAATCTCTTCTTTTGACTCGATTCCCTTGAATTTTGGAACGTTCCCCTCGGTTTCGAAATTCATTCTTGTCCCTCACTATTATTAATCGTCTGAATTCTAGAGTATTCCATAACTCCAGTTCGAATGATCTTTATAATGGATTAGCGTTCTTGCCAACATTCATATGAATTGTAAAGGGATAAACTCATTTACAATAGCATCGATTTACCGGAGATCTCTATATCCTCGGTTTACGATGCTATCTATCTCCTGCTATGCCTGGATTCTATTTCTTGAGATCAAATGTTGATCTGCCTCAGAATTCTACATTGATCTTATTCTTGAAGTCTCGGTTGACCCGGTTATGGTTACCCACGATTTAATAAACTTATTCATCTTTCTATTTTGATTATTTAATCATCTTATCTCTGTTTTGAATATATCTTCGACTCAAAATTTTCTTTGATTTGATTCTATCAAAATTGAATCTCTATCCTTGCTTTGTGTGACGCCCCACTCCGAGAGCCTCGTTAACAAAGAGTATTACATAGGTAATACTGTCGGCTAACGCAGACAATAGAGTATAATGGAAGCGACCATGTGTAATCTTACCTTAACTATTCAATAAATACGTCGAAAAGTAGTATCACATTAAAATTCGACCTATTCAATAAATATTTAAAGCAAAACTAAAATGGCTATAGGATCTATCAGAAGAAAATATAACAACTCAAATGTAATTCACATCACAGAACAGTCGATCATAATATACACATACACAGATATACAATAGAGTATACAAAATAATACATGCCAAGTGGTACAGGAGACCACAATATACAGACGAGTTCCAGATGAATACATATCAGAGTTACTACAAAATGGGACTACAAAAGACGCTATAACAAAATGAAGCTAGCGAATAGTCCATGCGGAAGCAAAATAGGCTAAGTCCCAAAAGCACCTAACCTGAAACATCTAAAAGAGATATCACAATCATCTAACATAAGATGAATCATATCATAACCAACAAGCCTCATATCATCGGCAACTCATAGAAACAAAGGATAGGAATATCCCAAAACAAGCCAAAAGGAAAATAACAAATACCAATATGGTATACAAGTTCACAAGGTGATCACTACCTATCGTGTGGTTCAAAAAGACCTACACCGAGGGGCGATACCTAGGGAATATACATCTCAATTGAAACATCATAAAAATTGCTCGAGCGGTAACGAATGACCAACTCCGAAAGCAATACAATAGGGCAACCTAATATCACCCATGTGGCGCATAACGGCCGACATCGGAAGCGATACAATAGCAACCCAATATCACCCATGTGACGCATAACGGCCAACATCGGAAGCGATACTATAGAAACCCAATATCACCCATGTGGCGCATAACGACCAACATCGAAAGCAATACTAAAGGCAACAAGCCAGAAGGAGACAGTCCGAAGACACTATCCCAAAGGCGATATGTGTCACAAACTCCCAGAAAGGAATCCGAAAAGTGGTAACGTGAGTCCCATAACCACCCGTTCGCACTAAACGGTTTACTATCCGTTAGTTTATTTCACACTCAAAGCAGTAAAAATTTACCTCATATCATCGATAAACCAAATCCGAAGGTCAAAACGATCAATTGAATAGGTCAGGGATTAATCAGAAGGATAAACGCACAGATTCATGGTCCGTGTTTTGCCCAACCATTTAATCACCCTTCCACTTCGCTCGACATGCGAAAGTGTGTGTTTTAAATAGAATTTATAAATAGGATAAACGAGCGTTTAAATGCGATTCGAGAGATTATTTTGTAAAAACCCGTGGATGAAGTCAAGAGTAAGTTATCAAAGCCACTTATGCTATAACAACCACTAAAAAGCAACTTGAATCAATAAAATCCGTAAAACAAATCAAAATATACAAAAACAGGCAAAACAGGGCAAATAGAGCAGGTCGGTCGACCGGACTACAGGGCTCGGTCGGCCGGCCAGATGCAGAGAACCAATTATGGCTCGGGGCAGCAGGTCGGTCGACCGGAGCCTGCACTCGGTCGGCCGAACCTGATGAATTTACAAATCCTGCCTTATTTCAATGAAAATGCAAATTCATTCCAAATCCAAAACAATGGCACATGCATGCTTGTTAGGAATTCATACCAACACCCATGATATCAAGAGAAATAGATGTGAGTTCAAAACTCACCTTTTTACACAAAACAAAGAAGATGAAGAAGCACAAATGCAAGGAATCAACCAACTACGCTCCACTTCAACACTACAAGCTTCAATCTAGAATCAAAGCAAGTATTTCCTAAGTTAGGGATAGGAAATTACTAAAATTGAAGAGGAGAAGAGATGGAGAAGATGGAGATGAACTTACCAATGGCTTCTCTATGAATTTGGAGCAAGAAATCAAGTTTACAAGAAGAACTAGGGTTTGCTAATTTCTAATTCCTCTTCCTTTCCCCCATTTTCAGTTCTAAGCTTAAGTTTTAGAAATGAATAAGTGAATGAGAGGAGAGAAGGGCTGAGTTGAGGTTAATAGAACAGTTTGGGTGAAACCCAAGCCCAAAGCCCAAATAGAAAAGGTAACCAAAATTTCACTTACTCCAAACATATCAAAGATTATACTCAAAAAGATCGCACACGCCATTTTGGAACCAATGGAGGTAGTTTCGAGCTCCAATTCGGCTATTTGCAGAAAGTAACATTTCGGACCAAAATCCGACTAACGACGCTATATTTAAATTAAACATTTAAATATAAAATCGTTAAATATGCGGGTTGTTACAGATCTCCCCTCCTTACAAAATTGCGTCCCTGCAATTTCTAGAGACGATATTTGTAACAACTGCATACATACAATCAATCAAAAGAAAAGAAAATAAGCTTGAGATGAAAAGACATACTCACCGTTTCAAAGCAAGGAAAGAAAACCCGGATAAGATCGCTCAATAAATTCTCAGGCTTCCCAAGTACAGTCATTGGGATTAGCAGACCATTGAATTTTAACGAGTGGCACGTTCTTGTTCCGAAGGTGTCGCACCTCCATGTCAAGCACGCGAATAGGTTGCTGTACAATAGATAAGTTCGGTGAGATCTCAAGCTTTTGCAAATAAGGAGAAGTAATAACAGAATCCGACTCCCGAAGACACTTTCGAAGTTGCGAGATGTGAAACACGTCATGAATGCCAGATAAATGAGCTGGAAGTGAAATTCTATAAGCCACAGGGCCAATATGTTCAGTAATAGAAAACGGTACTATATAACGAGGAGCCAATTTCCCAGTCGCACTGAAACGCATAACCCCTTTCAAAGGAGAAACACGAATAAAAACAAGATCAGCAATCGAGAACTCGAGAGGCTTCCTACGGTTATCCGCGTAGGATTTCTGGCGACTCTGTGCCTCTTTCATTCTCAACCGAATAAGATCAATCTTCTTAGAAGAATCACGAACAAAATCTGGACCAAGAATAAGCTTCTCTCCAGATTCCAACCAACATGAAGGTGATCGACATGGTCTTCCGTATAAGGCTTCGAAAGGAGCCATACCAATACTAGACCGAAAACTATTGTTGTAGGAGAACTCTACAAGAGGTAGATGATCCTCCCAACTACCACTGAAATCAAAGATACAAATACGGAGAAGATCTTCCAAGATATGGTTTACCCGTTTAGTCTGTCCGTCAGACCGCGGATGATAAGCTGTAGAAAAATTAAGCTTTGTTCCCAAAGCTTGCTGAAGACTCTTCCAAAAATGACTCGTGAATAAAGGATCACGATCACTCACAATAGAACTAGGAACACCGTGAAGTCTCACGATTTCCTTAACATATAACTTAGCCAAAAGCGAAGCAGTCCTATTATACTTAATAGGGACAAAATGAGCAGACTTGGTGAGGCGATCAACAATAACCCAAATGCTAGAATGACCAGATCTCGAACGAGGTAGGCCGTCAATGAAATCCATAGAAATTTGATCCCACTTCCACAATGGAATCTCAAGAGGTTGAAGAAGACCTGAAGGACGCTGATGCTCGGCTTTAAAACGCTGACAAGTTATGCAATTGCTCACATAACTCGCCACATCGCGCTTCATGCCTTCCCAATAATAAAGATGACGCATATCGGCATACATCTTGCTACTACCGGGATGAATGGTATATTTAGAACGGTGACAATCATCGAGAATGTCATGCCTAAGTGCAAAATCAGAAGGCACAAAAATATGGTTCTTCTTGCGAAGACACCCATGAGAATCAATGCTAAAATATTGCAACGCCTCATCACAAGATCCAGACTCACAAAGCTAAATAAAATGCAACAAATCAGGATCACGCCGTTGGGCATCGGCAATACGATCCAATAAAATAGGTCGAGCTTCCAAACTAAATAATAGAAAAGGAGAATCAAAGGATGAACCTCGATCACGAATTTCACAAAAAGATAGAGTCTCAAGAATATTCCATTCGGCAAGCATCATAGAAATAACAGCCGAATGTTTGCGACTAAGCACATCTGCAACACGATTACCCTTACCAGGGGTATACTGGATATCAAAGTCATAAGAAGAAAGAAACTCGAGCCAACGCTGCTGCCTCATATTGAGTTCCTTCTGAGTGAAAAAATACTTCAAAGATTTATGATCGGTATAGAGAATGAAGCGCTCGCCCAATAAATAATGTCGCCAAATCTTCAAGGCAAAGACAATGGCGGCAAGCTCAAGATCATGAGTGGCATAGCGAACTTCATTCGGACGCAGTTGCCTAGAAGCATAAGCAACTACCCGATCCTTCTGCATAAGAACAGCACCGAGACCACTACCACAAGCATCGGTGTAGACAACAAGATCATGATTCCCTTCGGGAACCACAAGAATAGGAGCATTAGTGAGAAGTTCTTTCAATGCCTGAAAGGAAGCTTCACACTTGTCGGACCAATCAAAACGAATGCCTTTCCGGGTAAGGCTTGTGAGAGGAAGCACAACACGGGAAAAGTCCTTAACGAACCGACGGTAATACCCCGCCAATCCAAGGAAACTACGAATCTCATGAACATTCTCAGGCCTCTTCCAATTCTGAATGGCTTCGATCTTTGAGGGATCGACAGAAATGCCATCGGAAGATACAACATGGCCTAAGAACTTAACCTTATTCTCCCAAAAGTGGCATTTGGAGAATTTGGCTTTAAGCTGATGATGACGGAGAGTACTCAAGACAATCCTTAAGTGATTAACATGCTCAGCTTCAGACTTAGAATAAATAAGGATATCATCAATGAAGACAAGCACGAACTTATCGAGATATTCCCAGAATACCTGATTCATGAGATCGACAAATAAAGCAGGAGCATTCGTCAAACCGAACGGCATAACAAGCCACTCAAAAGAACCATATCGAGTGCGGAAAGCTGTAAGAGGTATGCTATCCTCCGCGACTCGTAACTGATGAAAACCTGTGGCAAGGTCAAGCTGAGAAAAGACCTTACCACCACTCAATAGATCGAACATGTCATCGATCCTAGGCAATGGATACCTATTTCTAATGGTCAACCCATTAAGCTTGCGATAGTCAATGCAAAGCCTAAGAGCTCCATCAGATTTCTTCACAAAGATGACTGCGAATAAACCTGCAAGGTCATATAGTATAACAAATATCTCTAAAAGAGATAACACAATCATCTAACATAAGATGAATCATATCATAACCAACAAGCCTCATATCATCGGCAACTCATAGAAACAAAGGATAGGAATATCCCAAAACAAGCCAAAAGGAAAATAACAAATACCAATATGGTATACAAGTTCACAAGGTGATCACTACCTATCGTGTGGTTCAAAAAGACCTACACCGAGGGGCGATACCTAGGGAATATACATCTCAATTGAAACATCATAAAAATTGCTCGAGCGGTAACGAATGACCAACTCCGAAAGCAATACAATAGGGCAACCTAATATCACCCATGTGGCGCATAACAGCCGACATCGGAAGCGATACAATAGCAACCCAATATCACCCATGTGACGCATAACGGCCAACATCGGAAGCGATACTATAGAAACCCAATATCACCCATGTGGTGCATAACGGCCAACATCGAAAGCGATACTAAAGGCAACAAGCCAGAAGGAGACAGTCCGAAGACACTATCCCAAAGGCGATATGTGTCACAAACTCCCAGAAAGGAATCCGAAAAGTGGTAACGTGAGTCCCATAACCACCCGTTCGCACTAAACGGTTTACTATCCGTTAGTTTATTTCACACTCAAAGCAGTAAAAATTTACCTCATATCATCGATAAACCAAATCCGAAGGTCAAAACGATCAATTGAATAGGTCAGGGATTAATCAGAAGGATAAACGCACAGATTCATGGTCCGTGTTTTGCCCAACCATTTAATCACCCTTCCACTTCGCTCGACATGCGAAAGTGTGTGTTTTAAATAGAATTTATAAATAGGATAAACGAGCTTTTAAATGCGATTCGAGAGATTATTTTATAAAAACCCGTGGATGAAGTCAAGAGTAAGTTATCAAAGCCACTTATGCAATAACAACCACTAAAAAGCAACTTGAATTAATAAAATCCGTAAAACAAATCAAAATATACAAAAACAGGCAAAACAGGGCAAATAGAGCAGGTCGGTCGACCAGACTACAGGGCTCGGTCGGCCGGCCAGATGCAGAGAACCAATTATGGCTCGGGGCAGCAGGTCGGTCGACCGGAGCCTGCACTCGGTCGGCCGAACCTGATGAATTTGCAAATCCTGCCTTATTTCAATGAAAATGCAAATTCATTCCAAATCCAAAACAATGGCACATGCATACTTGTTAGGAATTCATACCAACACCCATGATATCAAGAGAAATAGATGTGAGTTCAAAACTCACCTTTTTACACAAAACAAAGAAGATGAAGAAGCACAAATGCAAGAAATCAACCAACTACGCTCCACTTCAACACTACAAGCTTCAATCTAGAATCAAAGCAAGTATTTCTTAAGTTAGGGATAGGAAATTACTAAAATTGAAGAGGAGAAGAGATGGAGAAGATGGAGATGAACTTACCAATGGCTTCTCTATGAATTTGGAGCAAGAAATCAAGTTTACAAGAAGAACTAGGGTTTGCTAATTTCTAATTCCTCTTCCTTTCCCCCATTTTCAGTTCTAAGCTTAAGTTTTAGAAATGAATAAGTGAATGAGAGGAGAGAAGGGCTGAGTTGAGGTTAATAGAACAGTTTGGGTGAAACCCTAGCCCAAAGCCCAAATAGAAAAGGTAACCAAAATTTCACTTACTCCAAACATATCAAAGATTATACTCAAAAAGATCGCAAACGCCATTTTGGAACCAATGGAGGTAGTTTCGAGCTCCAATTCGGCCATTTGCAGAAAGTAACATTTCGGACCAAAATCTGACTAACGACGCTATATTTAAATTAAACATTTAAATATAAAATCGTTAAATATGCGGGTTGTTACAGATCTCCCCTCCTTACAAAATTGCGTCCCCGCAATTTCTAGAGACGATATTTGTAACAACTGCATACATACAATCAATCAAAAGAAAAGAAAATAAGCTTGAGATGAAAAGACATACTCACCGTTTCAAAGCAAGGAAAGAAAACCCGGATAAGATCGCTCAATAAATTCTCAGGTTTCCCAAGTACAGTCATTGGGATTAGCAGACCATTGAATTTTAACGAGTGGCACGTTCTTGTTCCGAAGGTGTCGCACCTCCATGTCAAGCACGCGAATAGGTTGCTATACAATAGATAAGTCCGATGAGATCTCAAGCTTTTGCAAATAAGGAGAAGTAATAACAGAATCCGACTCCCGAAGACACTTTCGAAGTTGCGAGACGTGAAACACGTCATGAATGCCAGATAAATGAGCTGGAAGTGAAACTCTATAAGCCACAGGGCCAATATGTTCAGTAATAGAAAATGGTCCTATATAACGAGGAGCCAATTTCCCAGTCGCACTGAAACGCATAACCCCTTTCAAAGGAGAAACACGAATAAAAACAAGATCAGCAATCGAGAACTCGAGAGGCTTCCTACGGTTATCCGCGTAGGATTTCTGGCGACTCTGTGCCTCTTTCATTCTCAACCGAATAAGATCAATCTTCTTAGAAGAATCACGAACAAAATCTGGACCAAGAATAAGCTTCTCTCCAGATTCCAACCCACATGAAGGTGATCGACATGGTCTTCCGTATAAGGCTTCGAAAGGAGCCATACCAATACTAGACCGAAAACTATTGTTGTAGGAGAACTCTACAAGAGGTAGATGATCCTCCCAACTACCACTGAAATCAAAGATACAAATACGGAGAAGATCTTCCAAGATACAATTTACCCGTTCAGTCTGTCCGTCAGACCGCGGATGATAAGCTGTAGAAAAATTAAGCTTTGTTCCCAAAGCTTGCTGAAGACTCTTCCAAAAATGACTCGTGAATAAAGGATCACGATCACTCACAATAGAACTAGGAACACCGTGAAGTCTCACGATTTCCTTAACATATAACTTAGCCAAAAGCGAAGCAGTCCTATTATACTTAATAGGGACAAAATCAGCAGACTTGGTGAGGCGATCAACAATAACCCAAATGCTAGAATGACCAGATCTCGAACGAGGTAGGCCGTCAATGAAATCCATAGAAATTTGATCCCACTTCCACAATGGAATCTCAAGAGGTTGAAGAAGACCTGAAGGACGCTGATGCTCGGCTTTAAAACGTTGACAAGTTATGCAATTGCTCACATAACTCGCCACATCGCGCTTCATGCCTTCCCAATAATAAAGATGACGCATATCGGCATACATCTTGCTACTACCGGGATGAATGGTATACTTAGAACGGTGACAATCATCGAGAATGTCATGCCTAAGTGCAAAATCAGAAGGCACAAAAATATGGTTCTTCTTGCGAAGACACCCATGAGAATCAATGCTAAAATATTGCAACGCCTCATCACAAGATCCAGACTCACAAAGCTAAATAAAATGCAACAAATCAGGATCACGCCGTTGGGCATCGGCAATACGATCCAATAAAATAGGTCGAGCTCCCAAACTAAATAATAGAATAGGAGAATCAAAAGATGAACCTCGATCACGAATTTCACAAAAAGATAGAGTCTCAAGAATATTCCATTCGGCAAGCATCATAGAAATAACAGTCGAATGTTTGCGACTAAGCGCATCTGCAACACGATTACCCTTACCAGGGGTATACTGGATATCAAAGTCATAAGAAGCAAGAAACTCGAGCCAACGCTGCTGCCTCATATTGAGTTCCTACTGAGTGAACAAATACTTCAAAGATTTATGATCGGTATAGAGAATGAAGCGCTCGCCCAATAAATAATGTCGCCAAATCTTCAAGGCAAAGACAATGGCGGCAAGCTCAAGATCATGAGTGGCATAGCGAACTTCATTCGGACGCAGTTGCCTAGAAGCATAAGCAACTACCCGATCCTTCTGCATAAGAACAGCACCGAGACCACTACCACAAGCATCGGTGTAGACAACAAGATCATGATTCCCTTCGGGAACCACAAGAATAGGAGCATTAGTGAGAAGTTCTTTCAATACCTGAAAGGAAGCTTCACACTTGTCGGACCAATCAAAACGAATGCCTTTCCGGGTAAGGCTTGTGAGAGGAAGCACAACACGGGAAAAGTCCTTAATGAACCGACGGTAATACCCCGCCAATCCAAGGAAACTACGAATCTCATGAACATTCTCAGGCCTCTTCCAATTCTGAATGGCTTCGATCTTTGAGGGATCGACAGAAATGCCATCGGAAGGTACAACATGGCCTAAGAACTTAACCTTATTCTCCCAAAAGTGGCATTTGGAGAATTTGGCTTTAAGCTGATGATGACGGAGAGTACTCAAGACAATCCTTAAGTGATTAACATGCTCAGCTTCAGACTTAGAATAAATAAGGATATCATCAATGAAGACAAGCACGAACTTATCGAGATATTCCCGGAATACCTGATTCATGAGATCGACAAAGAAAGCAGGAGCATTCGTCAAACCGAACGGCATAACAAGCCACTCAAAAGAACCATATCGAGTGCGGAAAGCTGTAAGAGGTATGCTATCCTCCGCGACTCGTAACTGATGAAAACCTGTGGCAAGGTCAAGCTAAGAAAAGACCTTACCACCACTCAATAGATCGAACATGTCATCGATCCTAGGCAATGGATACCTATTTCTAATAGTCAACCCATTAAGCTTGCGATAGTCAATGCAAAGCCTAAGAGTTCCATCAGATTTCATCACAAAGACGACCGCGAATAAACCTGCAAGGTCATATAGTATAACAAATATCTCTAAAAGAGATAACACAATCATCTAACATAAGATGAATCATATCATAACCAACAAGCCTCATATCATCGGCAACTCATAGAAACAAAGGATAGGAATATCCCAAAACAAGCCAAAAGGAAAATAACAAATACCAATATGGTATACAAGTTCACAAGGTGATCACTACCTATCGTGTGGTTCAAAAAGACCTACACCGAGGGGCGATACCTAGGGAATATACATCTCAATTGAAACATCATAAAAATTACTCGAGCGGTAACGAATGACCAACTCCGAAAGCAATACAATAGGGCAACCTAATATCACCCATGTGGCGCATAATGGCCGACATCGGAAGCGATACAATAGCAACACAATATCACCCATGTGACGCATAACGGCCAACATCGGAAGCTATACTATAGAAACCCAATATCACCCATGTGGTGCATAACGGCCAACATCGAAAGCGACACTAAAGGCAACAAGCCAGAAGGAGACAATCCGAAGACACTATCCCAAAGGCGATATGTGTCACAAACTCCCAGAAAGGAATCCGAAAAGTGGTAACGTGAGTCCCATAACCACCCGTTCGCACTAAACGGTTTACTATCCGTTAGTTTATTTCACACTCAAAGCAGTAAAAATTTACCTCATATCATCGATAAACCAAATCCGAAGGTCAAAACGATCAATTGAATAGGTCAGGGATTAATCAGAAGGATAAACGCACAGATTCATGGTCCGTGTTTTGCCCAACCATTTAATCACCCTTCCACTTCGCTCGACATGCGAAAGTGTGTGTTTTAAATAGAATTTATAAATAGTATAAACGAGCTTTTAAATGCGATTCGAGAGATTATTTTATAAAAACCCATGGATGAAGTCAAGAGTAAGTTATCAAAGCCACTTATGCAATAACAACCACTAAAAAGCAACTTGAATCAATAAAATCCGTAAAACAAATCAAAATATACAAAAACAGGCAAAACAGGGCAAATAGAGCAGGTCGGTCGACCGGACTACATGGCTCGGTCGGCCGGCCAGATGCAGAGAACCAATTATGGCTCGGGGCAGCAGGTCGGTCGACCGGAGCCTGCACTCGGTCGGCCGAACCTGATGAATTTGCAAATCCTGCCTTATTTCAATGAAAATGCAAATTCATTCCAAATCCAAAACAATGGCACATGCATACTTGTTAGGAATTCATACCAACACCCATGATATCAAGAGAAATAGATGTGAGTTCAAAACTCACCTTTTTACACAAAACAAAGAAGATGAAGAAGCACAAATGCAAGGAATCAACCAACTACGCTCCACTTCAACACTACAAGCTTCAATCTAGAATCAAAGCAAGTATTTCCTAAGTTAGGGATAGGAAATTACTAAAATTGAAGAGGAGAAGAGATGGAGAAGATGGAGATGAACTTACCAATGGCTTCTCTATGAATTTGGAGCAAGAAATCAAGTTTACAAGAAGAACTAGGGTTTGCTAATTTCTAATTCCTCTTCCTTTCCCCCATTTTCAGTTCTAACCTTAAGTTTTAGAAATGAATAAGTGAATGAGAGGAGAGAAGGGCTGAGTTGAGGTTAATAGAACAGTTTGGGTGAAACCCAAGCCCAAAGCCCAAATAGAAAAGGTAACCAAAATTTCACTTACTCCAAACATATCAAAGATTATACTCAAAAAGATCGCAAACGCCATTTTGGAACCAATGGAGGTAGTTTCGAGCTCCAATTCGGCCATTTGCAGAAAGTAACATTTCGGACCAAAATCCGACTAACGACGCTATATTTAAATTAAACATTTAAATATAAAATCGTTAAATATGCGGGTTGTTACAGATCTTCCCTCCTTACAAAATTGCGTCCCCGCAATTTCTAGAGACGATATTTGTAACAACTGCATACATACAATCAATCAAAAGAAAAGAAAATAAGCTTGAGATGAAAAGACATACTCACCGTTTCAAAGCAAGGAAAGAAAACCCGGATAAGATGGCTCAATAAATTCTCAGGTTTCCCAAGTACAGTCATTGGGATTAGCAGACCATTGAATTTTAACGAGTGGCACGTTCTTGTTCCGAAGGTGTCGCACCTCCATGTCAAGCACGCGAATAGGTTGCTGTACAATAGATAAGTCCGGTGAGATCTCAAGCTTTTGCAAATAAGGAGAAGTAATAACAGAATCCGACTCCCGAAGACACTTTCGAAGTTGCGAGACGTGAAACACGTCATGAATGCCAGATAAATGAGTTGGAAGTGAAACTCTATAAGCCACAGGGCCAATATGTTCAGTAATAGAAAATGGTCCTATATAACGAGGAGCCAATTTCCTAGTCGCACTGAAACGCATAACCCCTTTCAAAGGAGAAACACGAATAAAAACAAGATCAACAATCGAGAACTCGAGAGGCTTCCTACGGTTATCCGCGTAGGATTTCTGGCGACTCTGTGCCTCTTTCATTCTCAACCGAATAAGATCAATCTTCTTAGAAGAATCACGAACAAAATCTGGACCAAGAATAAGCTTCTCTCCAGATTCCAACCCACATGAAGGTGATCGACATGGTCTTCCATATAAGGCTTCGAAAGGAGCCATACCAATACTAGACCGAAAACTATTGTTGTAGGAGAACTCTATAAGAGGTAGATGATCCTCCCAACTACCACTGAAATCAAAGATACAAATACGGAGAAGATCTTCCAAGATACGATTTACCCGTTCAGTCTGTCCGTCAGACCGCGGATGATAAGCTGTAGAAAAATTAAGCTTTGTTCCCAAAGCTTGCTGAAGACTCTTCCAAAAATGACTCGTGAATAAAGGATCACGATCACTCACAATAGAACTAGGAACACCGTGAAGTCTCACGATTTCCTTAACATATAACTTAGCCAAAAGCGAAGCAGTTCTATTATACTTAATAGGGACAAAATGAGCAGACTTGGTGAGGCGATCAACAATAACCCAAATGCTAGAATGACCAGATCTCGAACGAGGTAGGCCGTCAATGAAATCCATAGAAATTTGATCCCACTTCCACAATGGAATCTCAAGAGGTTGAAGAAGACCTGAAGGACGCTGATGCTCGGCTTTAAAACGCTGACAAGTTATGCAATTGCTCACATAACTCGCCACATCGCGCTTCATGCCTTCCCAATAATAAAGATGACGCATATCGGCATACATCTTGCTACTACCGGGATGAATGGTATACTTAGAACGGTGACAATCATCGAGAATGTCATGCCTAAGTGCAAAATCAGAAGGCACAAAAATATGGTTCTTCTTGCGAAGACACCCATGAGAATCAATGCTAAAATATTGCAACGCCTCATCACAAGATCCAGACTCACAAAGCTAAATAAAATGCAACAAATCAGGATCACGCCGTTGGGCATCGGCAATACGATCCAATGAAATAGGTCAAGCTCCCAAACTAAATAATAGAATAGGAGAATCAAAAGATGAACCTCGATCACGAATTTCACAAAAAGATAGAGTCTCAAGAATATTCCATTCGGCAAGCATCATAGAAATAACAGCCGAATGTTTGCGACTAAGCGCATCTGCAACACGATTACCCTTACCAGGGGTATACTGGATATCAAAGTCATAAGAAGCAAGAAACTCGAGCCAACGCTGCTGCCTCATATTGAGTTCCTTCTGAGTGAACAAATACTTCAAAGATTTATGATCGGTATAGAGAATGAAGCGCTCGTCCAATAAATAATGTCGCCAAATCTTCAAGGCAAAGACAATGGCGGCAAGCTCAAGATCATGAGTGGCATAGCGAACTTCATTCGGACGCAGTTGCCTAGAAGCATAAGCAACTACCCGATCCTTCTGCATAAGAACAGCACCGAGACCACTACCACAAGCATCGGTGTAGACAACAAGATCATGATTCCCTTCGGGAACCACAAGAATAGGAGCATTAGTGAGAAGTTCTTTCAATGCCTGAAAGGAAGCTTCACACTTGTCGGACCAATCAAAACGAATGCCTTTCCGGGTAAGGCTTGTGAGAGGAAGCACAACACGGGAAAAGTCCTTAATGAACCGACGGTAATACCCCGCCAATCCAAGGAAACTACGAATCTCATGAACATTCTCAGGCCTCTTCAAATTCTGAATGGCTTCGATCTTTGAGGGATCGACAGAAATGCCATCGGAAGATACAACATGGCCTAAGAACTTAACCTTATTCTCCCAAAAGTGGCATTTGGAGAATTTGGCTTTAAGCTGATGATGACGGAGAGTACTCAAGACAATCCTTAAGTGATTAACATGCTCAGCTTCAGACTTAGAATAAATAAGGATATCATCAATGAAGACAAGCACGAACTTATCGAGATATTCCCGGAATACCTGATTCATGAGATCGACAAAGAAAGCAGGAGCATTCGTCAAACCGAATGGCATAACGAGCCACTCAAAAGAACCATATCGAGTGCGGAAAGCTGTAAGAGGTATGCTATCCTCCGCGACTCGTAACTGATGAAAACCTGTGGCAAGGTCAAGCTGAGAAAAGACCTTACCACCACTCAATAGATCGAACATGTCATCGATCCTAGGCAATGGATACCTATTTCTAATGGTCAACCCATTAAGCTTGCGATAGTCAATGCAAAGCCTAAGAGTTCCATCAGATTTCTTCACAAAGACGACCGCGGATCCCCACGGAGAAAAACTAGATTGAATCAATTGCTTGGATTCAAGCTCTAAAAGCTGCTTCTTGAGTTCCTCATTTTCCTTTGTAGACATCCTCGTGGGAGGACGACTAACTGGCTGTGCGCCTGGAATGAGATCAATGCGGAACTCAATTGCCCGCTTGGGTGGCAAACCCGAGACAGGCTCAAAAACATCAGAAAAGTCACAAGCAATAGGAATACGAGATATATCCTCATCATCTCGCGAATCAAGAGAATATAAAGCCATCTCGGAATTATCCACATCCCAAAGAACAAGAGATAACTGAGAAGGCGAATCAGGATGACAAAGATATAAAATTCTCTCCGAACAAATAATCCTGGCATCATATCTCACTAGCCAGTCCATACCAAAAATCATATCAAAACCCAAATGAAAAACAACGTGCAGATTCGCACGGAAAGAAAAGCCACATAAAACAATCTCAATATCATCACAAAACAAGCTAAGGGTCGCAGATCCCCCAATAGGATTCGCAATCCTTAAAGAAGTAACCATATAAGAAACATCCAAAGATAAATCATCTACAAGCTTCTTCGATACGAAAGAATGTGAAGCACCCGTATCGAAAAGAACTCGTATACTATGATCATGAAATAGAATAAAACCTTCCAAAATAGATGGAGAGATACCTTTGGATTGAGAAGGACCTCCAGAATCATTCGCTACATTTAACTTGCCAGATGAAGAATTATTCGAAGCAATGGGACAAGCTGAAACACGATGACCTTCCTTCTTGCAGTAAAGGCAGAAGAGAGGCTTAGGACAATCTCGAATAATATGATCCGGAGAACCACAATTAAAACATTTTCGAACGAAAGGCATTCCGGAAGATTGAGGCTGAAAACTAGGACCACCGGTCTTCTTCTTCTTAGAAGGAAAAGGCTTCTTCTGAATCGGAAACTGCCTCTTGTTGGGGTGCTTAGAAACCTCAACATCTACATCACTATCACACTCCTTCTCAACGGTCTCGAGGTGAAGTGCCGAATCAACCAATTCCTCGAAAGAAAGTTTAAGCTGGAGCAACAAAGACTTCCTAAGATATTTCTTAAGGCCAGAAACAAACTTTAAATTCTTCTTGTAAGAAGTGCTGATAAATTCAAGACCATACTGAGATAAAGCCTCGAACGATGCGACGTACTCAGAAACAGAAGATTTCCCTTGCTTCAACTCAAGGAAGCGACGGGTCGATAAATTTTTTTCAGATTCAGGAACGAACTTGAGTTCAAATCGTCCCCGAAACAGAGTCCAAGATAGAGTAGACTCATCAATCTCGACTACAAAAAGCTTATACCAATCAAGAGCACGCTCTTGTAATAAGCTAGAAGTCACAAGAACTCGATCATGGTCAGAAAGATTCATGCGAGAGAAGATACGCTCGCACGTGCGAAACCAAGCTTGGACTTCAAGAACAGACTCGGAACCCTTAAACGGTATTCCTCCAAGATGAGCAAAATCACTGCACTGACGTGCAAAAGCAGACTTGCGAGGTGGAGACACTCGAGGAGGAACTGGAGGCTGAGTGCTCCTAAACAACTCCATAAACTGATCGGCAGACATATAAACGCCATCCGGATGTGAGCCACTAGATTGCCCAGCATCCGAACGTCGACCTCTGCCTCTTCCAGACATAAGCTGAAAGTCAAGATAAGGAAAAGATTATTCACAAGGTAGATATTTCAATATGGGATACTACGGAATAATCCTAGACGTATTTCCAAATACCATCTAGCCTTGATGGAATAAAGAGACACGATGATTCAAAGATTTCTATCACTTGTACACTTTGATGTACCATAATATGTGCACCTATTCTGTGTTTATCATATTTTGTTCTGAACCTGGCTCTGATACCACGCTGTGACGCCCCACTCCGAGAGCCTCGTTAACAAAGAGTATTACATAGGTAATACTGTCGGCTAACGCGGACAATAGAGTATAATGGAAGCGACCATGTGTAATCTTACCTTAACTATTCACTAAATATGTCGAAAAGTAGTATCACATTAAAATTCGACCTATTCAATAAATATTTAAAGCAAAACTACAATGGCTATAGGATCTATCATAAGAAAATATAACAACTCAAATGTAATTCACATCACAGAACAGTTGATCATAATATACACATACACAAATATACAACAGAGTATACAAAATAATACATGCCAAGTGGTACAGGAGACCACAATATACAGACGAGTTCCAGATGAATACATATCAGAGTTACTACAAAATGGGACTACAAAAGACGCTATAACAAAATGAAGCTAGCGAATAGTCCATGCGGAAGAAAAATAGGCTAAGTCCCAAAAGCACCTAACCTGAAACATCTCGGTCTGACCCGAGTATAAAATACATGGGTCAGTCTAGATAACAAATCAGTTAGATAAACTGAACAATAATAAACCTGCAAGGTCATATAGTATAACAAATATCTCTAAAAGAGATAACACAATCATCTAACATAAGATGAATCATATCATAACCAACTAGCCTCATATCATCGGCAACTCATAGAAACAAATGATAGGAATATCCCAAAACAAGCCAAAAGGCAAATAACAAATACCAATATGGTATACAAGTTCACAAGGTGATCACTACCTATCGTGTGGTTCAAAAAGACCTACACCGAGGGGCGATACCTAGGGAATATACATCTCAATTGAAACATCATAAAAATTGCTCGAGCGGTAACGAATGACCAACTCCGAAAGCAATACAATAGGGAAACCTAATATCACCCATGTGGCGCATAACGGCCGACATCGGAAGCGATACAATAGCAACCCAATATCACCCATGTGACGCATAACGGCCAACATCGGAAGCGATACTATAGCAACCCAATATCACCCATGTGGCGCATAACGGCCAACATCGAAAGCGATACTAAAGTTACCAGATGCAGAGAACCAATTATGGCTCGGGGCAACAGGTCGGTCGACCGGAGCCTGCACTCGGTCGGCCGAACCTGATGAATTTGCAATTCCTGCCTTATTTCAACGAAAATGAAAATTCATTCCAAATCCAAAACAATGGCACATGCATACTTGTTAGGAATTCATACCAACACCCATGATATCAAGAGAAATAGATGTGAGTTCAAAACTCACCTTTTTACACAAAACAAAGAAGATGAAGAAGCACAAATGCAAGGAATCAACCAACTACAGTCCACTTCAACACTACAAGCTTCAACCTAGAATCAAAGCAAGTATTTCCTAAGTTAGGGTTAGGAAATTACTGAAATTGAAGAGGAGAAGAGATGGAGAAGATGGAGATGAACTTACCAATGGCTTCTCTATGAATTTGGAGCAAGAAATCAAGTTTACAAGAAGAACTAGGTTTGCTAATTACTAATTCCTCTTCCTTTCCCCCATTTTCAGTTCTAAGCTTAAGTTTTAGAAATGAATAAGTGAATGAGAGGAGAGAAGGGCTGAGTTGAGGTTAATAGAACAGTTTGGGTGAAACCCAAGCCCAAAGCCCAAATAAAAAAAGTAACCAAAATTTCTCTTACTCCAAACATATCAAAGATTATACTCAAAAAGATCGCAAACGCCATTTTGGAACCAATGGAGGTAGTTTCAAGCTCCAATTCGGCCATTTGCAGAAAGTAACATTTCGGACCAAAATCCGACTAACGACGCTGTATTTAAATTAAACATTTAAATATAAAATCGTTAAATATACGGGTTGTTACACTTTGAAATCCATTCTTGTATCGTTGAGCGAGGAAGTGTATTTGTAAATTAATTTAAAAAATGTTTTATATATTGTGTTGTTTGAGTTGTTGATGTTGATTTGGTTTTCGATCGATTCGTCTGATCAACGCTATCAATAGGATTTCCAAAACACTTTAACAGAGCAAACTGACACAATAATATTTTCGAATTAGGTGGATAAAATAGTTTGAATGATTATATTATACATATGTATAATTTTTCTGAGATTAAATAGATAATGAGTTTGTTGTCAGAATTAATAAATAAGTGAATGTATGAAACTTAGTATAATTTGATTCGGAATTTGAAGTGAATTTAAATTAGAATTTAAGAATTTAATTTCCGATAATTTCGAACTATGGCTTTAAAGTTTAAAGCGTATATTATTTAAAATATTTTCGAATAGAAATGGTTTTCAAAGAATTTTAAATGATTAAATTCGAGCTCTTCTCTTTTGTCACTGGAAAATAAATTGGGTGATGACGGCCGCATCATCGATGTTCATTTTCGAGTTTCGAAGTGGAGAGACCATTCTGTAGTTTTGCTACAGTTTTGTTTTGGAAATAAAACCGATTTAAATTTCTTAGGTATGATTTGGTTTATATACATCGGTATATTATTTTAAATTTTATTTGATTTGATATATATATATATATATATAGTATATACATAATTATCTCCGCATGGTTAGAAATGAATTGGAAATTTAAATTTTTAAATTTTATTAAGGATAATTTCAATTTTAAAAGGAAATTAAAATTATGAACAAATATTAAACTTGAAAATTTGAATCGGGAAATTTTAGTTATAAAATTGAATAATTTACCATATAAAATTTTTGTTAAAGGAGATTTTACAAATAAAATTTGAATGGACATAATAGATGTTATACACTTAAATTTTAGTTATAAAAAGATTAATAGAGGCAAATAGAACAATAAGATGATGGAATAATATATAATATGAAATATTGTTAAAGGAATTGATATGATTTTGAGTAGTTATAATATGTATAAGTATACTCAATAATGTGATAAGATATATTATGTGAAATAAATTTAATAATAATTTAGAATAAAGAAGAATTAAATATGTTGAATAAAATATGATTATTAATTTTAGAATTTTTTTAATAGGGTACAAATGGATAATAAGATAATGAGTAAATGAGATAAATTAGATAAATTTTTGCTTTGAGAGGAATAATAATGTAACGAACCATAATTTCTGTCATTTGAATTCGCATATTTAATTGATTTTAAATATTAGCAAGTAAAATTTGTAAGTCGAATAAATTATATTTCGAACATCTAGATTTAATTGGATAATTAAATCGATAATTTAATATTTGGAATTAAAGAAATAATTGGAAATTGGGTTTAATGTGATAAAAAAATTGATTTATAAAGTTGAATGAAATTATATTTGAATTAGAATAATGTTAGAGAACTTTTAAAATTGAATTAAAAGTTAATTTGTGGAAATTGAATATTTTAATATTTAAGTGACAAGTAAAAATAGTCATTTTTTAAACAGTCTCGGATTTCGACGAAACCAATTTCATTCGATCCGTACTGTTATATTATAGTAAGATTTCAAATATCGTGTCAATCGGATTTACGGTTTGTCCGGGCCAAGCTAAAACGCGTAGAAATCGATTTTAGTGAATTTTAAATTTAAATACTTGATTCGAACACCTATCTTCCAAATACGATCGAATTGGCTCCTGATATATATTCCATTGCGTTAGGAATAAGGGCAAAACATTATAAACGCCAAGCGGCACGCTTCGTTTGGAGTTCGGAAATTTTCCGGATTAATAGTGCACGGTAATTTTCTATAAAAGGACCTCAACATTCATTGTTTTCACCAAAACCCTAATTGCTTAACCCTAGCCGCCGCCTTCAGATTTAATGGCCAAAAATTTCGATTCTTCTCCTCTTAATCTCTATCGATCCATATATAATTAGATGAAATGTTCAACTACAAACTTCTAGAGCTCGATGAGAGCTACAAATCCATACGGTGATGATCTTAATCAGAGCGACGTGGAGGAAGAAAATTACTCGTGTTCATCAATAGGTCGTGCATGTTTTCCAACAAGGAGGAGGGGCCGAGCTTCACCAAGCTTAGGCTGATGGTGGCTCCAGTGATGGGCTACGCAGTGGTGGTACTCGATCGTCGTCTCGATCAATGGTTTGGGGGCGAAAAATCGCGAGAAGCGGGGGCTTGATGGGTAGTTCGAACGTAAGTTTCCTCGGGGGAAGAAAAAGGAAATGAGCGGCCCTAATCCTAGGGTTCGAAAATGGGTGGCCACGATGCAGCTAGGTTAAAAAAAAAATTTGAAATTATTATATTATATAATTCGTATAATCTTTAAAACTCTATAACTTGTTCATACGAGGTCCGTTTTGGATGAAACAACATGCGTTAGGTTTGTATGGACGAATACAATGCAATGGAGCTGGATTGGAATCGATTGGAGCTAGCGATAATTTTGGGTAAAATTAAATGCGTTTTTAATTTTATTCGGAACAAAACACTGTTGTTTCGATTTAAATTTTAAATAGTTAAATTTAAAATTACTTGATTGTGTGATTGAATGATAAATTTCTATCTGTTGTACTGAAATAGACCCAATACACCGCATATTAAGCGGAGGTTATTATATTAAACACATATACCACGATATTCCACCTTGAAGTGGAATTGGCATTATATATCTACTTGGAGTTGATTTCCTGCATTATATAGCGGATGAGACCCTAATGCGCCGCATAATAGCTGATGATATTTTATATAAACCCATTTACCATGATATCCCGTCTTGAAACAGGATTGGTATTGTGCTAACATCTGTGGATGCAGAGAAACAGGTTGGAGGGATCCAACTGGATTCCTCAAATAATTGGATTTGTTTCAATGTTGTGTGTTGATTATTTATAATCTCTATTTGACTATCTTTCTGATTGAAATCATTAAAAGCTAAAATTTAGCCGAATATAATTTTTGTATCGTTGGATACCGAAAATAAATAAAAATTTGATTTTTGAAAATTCAAGTCGAAAGTTATATTAAAAATTTATTTTCGAGAATTGGATAAATTTAAAAGAAGGAATTCTAAAATAATAAAGTTTTATTTTTAATCTTGTTGAATAAAATTTCAAAACATGGAAAAAGCTTTAATAAATGGATTTCGGGTAATACTATTTAAAAGTTGAAGAATTTATTCAAAATACAGATTTTAAAGAGTTCGAAAAATAAAAGAATTGGCTTTCTTTAAAAGGGATTTATTTTTAAAGGGAAATAAAATTTGAAACCCATTTGGAAATTGATTTTTGGCGATTGAATTTAAAGTATTTTGAAAATCCATTTGGAAATTTATTAGGTATTTTCAAATGAATTTGGAATCAATTTGAAAATTGATTTGGGGTTTAGTAGAAATTTGTAACAACCCGCATATTTATCGATTTTATATTTAAATATTTTATTTAAATATAACATCGTTCGTCAGATTTTAGTCCGAAAACCTACTTTTTGCAAACAGTGGAATTAGGACTCGAGACTACTTCCATTGAGTTCAAAACGCCGTTTGCGACCTTTTTGAGTATAAACATTGATATGTTTGGAGCTAGCTAAAAATTTGACCTTTTTCACTTTGGGTTTGGGTTTGGATTCAGCCCATTAGCCAACTTAATACCCAAATCTGAACCACTTCTCGCCATTCACTCTCACTTCCTCCTCTATTCAGTTCAAAGTAAAAATGGTGGAAGAGAATGGAAAATAGAAATCCAAAACCCTAGTTCATTTGCAAAATCCAAGATCTAGCTTCAAATTCTAAGAGAACCCATTGGTAAGCATCCTCTTCATCTTCTCCAACTCTTTCACCATTCCATTTCAGAAATTCCTAAACCTAACATAGGAAATATTTTACTTGTAAGCTTAGACTGAAGCTTCTTGAGTTGTTATTGAAGAGGAATTGATCTTAGCTTGTTTTAAAAGCTTCTCCTTCATTAATTTGGGTTCAAAGGTGATATTTTTATCTCACATCTAGGTCTATAACTATCTTTGAACGTTGGGTATGAATTCCTAACAATTGTTCATGTGCATTTGCTTTTGGTTTGGATAGATTTGACTTATATTCCAACTTTTGGTGTTTTGAAAACAGATTCTATGAAAATCCTTCTATGAATATTTGAACAAGTTTTTGGTGATGCATCGAGAAGCTTGTAGGGCCGGATAGTCGATTGACGTAAATCCCTAGGGTCCGTTGCTCGCCCGGTTGCATTTCGGAGAAGATTGCATCTTCATTTAATAGGCTAAGAAAACAGCCTTGGTGCCAGTCAGTCGACTGGTTTTGAAATTCATTCGACTGGCTGTAGCACATAGGCATTCCGAGGGCAAATTCCAAAGGCTCGGGTCCTCTGTTTCCCTGCAATCAGTCAACTGGATTTTTAGGTCAGTTGACTGACTGCAGGAAATGAAATTTTCATGTTTCTGCTTCAGTCGACTGACTACAGAGGGCCAGTTGACTGATTTGCTCCTATTTGCCTATTGTGCCTATTTGTGCATATTTTTGCTCGGTTTCCAAATTTAATCGATTCGTGATTATCCGATTTGTTGATTTTAATTTATTATCGACTTTGATGTCTTTTATATCGGGATTTTTTGGAATATCCATTTTGATGGATTTGATATCGATTTATTGGAATTAATTCACGTCTTCGTATGTGAATTTTTATGGTTGATTGTTTCAACAATCACTTCTATGATTTGTCACTTTAAAATATAAAGGTTTTCTATACTGGTAGTAAATATCAAAACCCTTTCATTAAAACGATTTCAACTCTATTTTCAATTACAAAGCTCATTATCTAAAATCGTTTTCCTACCTATTAGTATATACAAGCCATTATCTCACTCGTATGAGAAATCTAATTAAACGGCTTAGTAAAACAAGTGGTATGAAGCGCTTGCGTTTACTTCGTTGGTTAATTCTTGGACTTCTTCGATTAAATCTCTTTTGACAATTTTCTAGTGGAGATCTACAATTTGTTCGCAAATATTTAAGTTAAGCTAGTGGTTATGGAACATGATGTTAAACTCATATATTTACTAGCTTATTGTAATTGACACTTCTTGATGATCGATGATGATCATTTTATGGTTTAGACTAGCCATGTGCGATGTCCCTTTGTCTATGTGGAGGACTGTTCCTCATTTTATTGAGCTTCGTCTCATTTCTTGCATGGGTCGTACCTATTTTGGTGCGACGATGTTTTTTTACACATGGGTCGTACCTTTCTAGGTGCGTCGATGTTTATCTATGCATGGGTTGTACCTTTTTAGGTGCATCGATGTTTGTTTACTTCATGGAGCAATCGGCTCAATAAGTCGGGACATGGGGCGTGTCTTTCTAGGTGCGTCGATGTTCTTCTATGCATGGGGCGTATCTTTCTAGGCGCGTCGATGTTCGACTTTGCATGGGGTGTATCTTTCTAGGTGCATCGATGTTAGACATTACATGGGGTGTATATTTCTAGGTGCATCGATGTTTATTTCTGCATGGGATGTATCTTTCTAGGTGCATCGATGTTTATTTATGCATGGGGCGTATCTTTCTAGGTGCGTCAATGTTAGAGCATGGGGCGTATCTTTCTAGGTGCGTCGATGTTCGACTGTGCATAGGGTGTGTCTTTCTAGGTGCGTCGATGTCCAGTTTATGGGATTGGCCATCCTATTTTTCTTGTGATTTCTGGATTTCTAATTGATGATTTATGGAATTTATGTTTCACCACCTTTTTCAGTTGGCAATGATATGTATGTCATTTATTGTGCATTGGTGAATTCGTGTGTCATTGACTTGTTGTGAACACAAGTTTTGGGTATGATACCCTTTTCCATCTTTGAGAAGATTCTTGTGATATTGATTAATCTCTTGTTGATTGTCATTTACATACTTATAGTAGTATGCCATTATGGTTATTATACGTTTATGCCATTTCTCTTACTCTATATCACATCATCTGATATTTATAGCTAGACCGATCCGTTTATTATTTTCTTATGAAATAATACTCGGGTCAGACCGAGATGTTACAGGTGCTTCCGCTTGACTTCCTATCTGGAACCATCATCTGACTTTTGGCCAACTACTCTAGTTTAGTAGGTTTTGGTTGTATACATTTGATATTTAGAACCCTTGGTGTATACATATTTTGATGTCTTGCACTTGTAACTATTCTTTTGTGATATTGTGGATCTTATTTGACCACTACTCTGATGAACACTATCATGTGTTATATTCATATCTATTTCCGCCTTCGTGATATGAATTGTCTGTGACTGATTTGTGTTATGTTTATTTCTATATTTGTTTCCGAAGATTATATATAGCCACTGTGCGGTAGCTTTGAGTTTGTATCGGTATGTCGGATTTCCTCTTGAAATGAAATGCATACTAAATTATCTGACATATCTGTGCTCGCACAAAGCAATTACACGGATGGTCGCTCCTCAATAGCCTTATTCTCCGTGCTAGTTGATGGCATTACACCGTACTGTTCTTGGCTAGCGTGGGTATAGACGTGGGGCGTCACAGCTTGGTATCAGAGCCGAACTTCGGAACAATGTAGAATAATCTAGCAAGGATCATGTCCTAAGTTTTTCTTAGGAGTTGTGCCTTAGGATTTAGTCGAGTCTTCGTACCGTTATATCCTACTTTCTTTTATGATCCCTTGTTTTATCTATCAAGATTGCTTGATATTTATTTAGAGAATAACTTTTCTTCTTCTTTCTTTCTTTCTTAAAGAAGAGAAATGGCTAGACCTGGCCGTCGCAGTGCCGAACAATCTAGTGCTACTCCCCAGGATGGAGTATTTATGTCTGCCCAGTAGCTTCTTGATCTAGTAAAGAACGCTCAAGCTGCCGGACCCAATCAAGAGCCTCCTCATCCTTGATCCGGTTTTGCACGCTTGTGCAAGGACTATACCGATTTGAGTGGAAGGCCATTCAGGGGATCCGAAAGTGTTATAGAAATTCAAGTTTGGCTCAAATCATGCGATCGCATCTTTTCTCGCATGAACCTTATTGATCAACATCTAGTCCAAGTGGCTTCTAGCATGCCTCCAAGAAAGATCATTAGATTGTAATGAACTTTTGGTTTCTGAAATCGTTGAAGCAGATCTTACTTGGGAGCAATTCTGGGAAAGATTCGAATTGAAATTTGTGCCGGAGGCTGAAAAAGTAACTTTGGCCCAGCGTTTTATTGACCTTGTTCAAGGTGAATCTTCTGTGACAGACTATGTCGCATCTTTCGAATCTCTTTCCAAATACGGGGTTGAATATATTAATACCCCGATGAAGAAAAATCAGAGATTTGTCTATGGCTTGAATAAGAATCTTAAGAAGCCATTACTCCTCAAACTTGAGGTTTCATTTGATCAGCTTATTGTATCGCTCTTCGTCTTGAAGAGGCCGGTAGAGAGAGTAATGTTGAAGTTGTGGTTGCCAAACAGAACTTCGACGACAACATGAAGAGGCCAATTAAATTCAAAGGCCCCATTCCCAACAAGAAAGGGAGGCAAGAAACCCCGGTAGCAAAAGCCCCTACCTCTAGTCGTGGACAATGCTATAATTGTGGTTCCACGGACCATTATGCAAGGGAGTGTCCGAAACCTCTTTATTGTCGCTATTGCAAAAATTCGGGTCACCATATAACTGCATGTCCCATACTTCAAAGTAGGAAAGAGGGAAAGCTCAATGTAGTGCAAGCCCCTAGTGGCACTTCTCGTGGTCAAGGTACTTTTTATTCAATCCTTGATGACATTGTTTTATTTCGTGATCTTCCTATTTGAGTTCTTTTTGATATGGGACCATCTCATTATTTTTATATCAAAAGAACTTGTGATTCTTTTTCTTTAAACATTTCTGGGCTTGATGACTTCTTTGAGAATTGCGAATCCGGATGGTAGATCCGCAACACTCAATTTGCTTTTGTTTAGATGTCGAGATTTTTTTATGTGGTTTTTCTTTTTTCTTTCCGAGCCGATTTGCATGTTATGCGTTACTTAGGCTTTGGAACTGATTTGTGCGATAGGATTGGCTTAATCATTATGAAGCCCGTATCTTGTTTTCCCGAGTGGACTATTCATCCTCGACACTTTTAATCTGTCAAGTAGATTTCTATTTTTCTTTGTGATTTTGATTCCAACTTGATGGCATCATTTTATTCTTTAAGCCCTCATGGTGAGGAAAGTGTTATTTCTCTTATCTAAATGATTTGTTAAACTTTCCGATATTTTGAGCTTGTCTTAGGATTATCACTTAAGTAATCTTTTGTGTGGTGCTAAGGTCTTTTCAGTTTGACTTTACCAACGGTTTTCATTTCCTATGAGTTGCGGAAGTTAGCATTCCACTTATCGCATTCCGCACTTGTTATGATTCCTATGAACGAATTATTATATCATTCAATTTGTCCAGCTTATTTCATCCATTTTATTTATCGAGCATTCTGTCGAATATCTCAATGACTCCATTTTTGCATTTATTGATTTTGGATGAAAATAGCAATTTAAAATTTTGCAAATTTTTTTCATAAGATTTATTTATAAGTATTACTGGATTTTTGTTCTTGAAACGACAAAGAATATTCTCAAAACTTTTAAGAGATATTTTCATCATATAGAAGATGATTTTGTGATTTTATTGCCCATTGAGTGCTTTAAGAATTCTGGTCGATGCGCTTGATCAACGTTATCGATAAGAATCTCCTAAATGCTTTGATGTGACAAACAGACATGATATATTGAATTGTAAAAATGTAAATTTTTCTAGAAAGATAATTACATAAAGATGATTGTAATTTTGAAAGTTTTAACTTTTCAGAAAAAAAGATTATTTAAAAGAAATTTTTTCTTTTCAAAACTCTTATTCTTGTGATTCCCGAGGGGAACCAAGACTTTATCTTTTGTACCAATGCTAATCGTATTGGTTTGGATGCCATTCTCTTGCAAAGGAGAACGTGCTATCAATTATGTTTCTTAATCATTGAAGCCTGTCGAGACTAGATATGCAATTCATGATCTAGTGCTCGCGGCTAATGGTTTCGCTTTTAGAATTTGGCATCACCATTTTTGTGGAGAAATTTGTTCTCCACCTCGATCATAAATCTTTGGAATATTTATTTTCTCATAAGAAACTTCATGTTGACTCGAGTTCCTAGTATCTTATGATCTTGATACTCTTTCTATTCCCGAGGGGAAATTGTGTTGCCAATGCCTTTAGTCATAGGCAACGAGTGGTTGATTCTTGGATGATATCTGAATGGAATTATCTTTTTATCAAGTTCATCGGGCGTTTTGATGTACTTCGTTTTATTGAGTTTCATCTCATTTCTTTTATGGACTCGCGTCTGATGTTCTTTTATGGTGTTTGGTTCATTGGACGTACCCTTTTTTGTACAACGTCGGTGTTCCAAAATTATTCGAGCTTTGGTTCATTGGGCGTACCGTTTTTGTACTACGCTGTTGTCCCAAATGATTTGAGTTTCTAGTTTGTCGGGCGTACTATTATTATACTACGTCGTTGCACCAGCTCAATTTCCGATATTCAAGACGTTTTCTCACGTCTTTCTACTACGTAAATGCCTTAGGGATTTCGATTTTTATTCTTGAGCCCGGTGTTATTGAGGAAATTGAAGTTTCACCAGATATGATTTATGAGCAACATTCCATTCGCATCATTGCTTCGGAGGTTGAGCGCCTTCGGAATAAATATGCTTTTCTTATGAAAGTTCAATGGTTCTCAGATCCTAAGGATTGCTCTTGGGAATCCTGGGAATTCATCGTGCTAACCCGTTCGGACTTACTCTTTCGTGCTCTTTATGGTGAACTTCTTATTTCAAAAATTCTTTTGTGTTGATATGCTTTTATGGTTGTTACTATTTATTTTCTTCTTAAGTATTGCGATGACGCAATTCCTTTAAGGAGGGAGTCTGTAACAACCCGCATATTTATCGATTTTATATTTAAATATTTTATTTAAATATAACATCGTTCGTCGGATTTTAGTCAGAAAATCTACTTTTTGCAAACAGTCGAATTAGGACTCGAGACTACTTCCATTGAGTTCAAAACGCCATTTGCGACCTTTTTGAGTATAAACATTGATATGTTTGGAGCTAGCTAAAAATTTGACCTTTTTCACTTTGGGTTTGGGTTTGGATTCAGCCCATTAGCCAACTTAATACCCAAATCTGAACCACTTCTCCCCATTCACTCTCACTTCCTCCTCTTTTCAGTTCTAAAGCAAAAATGGTGGAAGAGAATGGGAAATAGAAATCCAAAACCCTAGTTCATTTGCAAAATCCAAGATCTAGCTCCAAATTCTAAGAGAACCCATTGGTAAGCAACCTCTTCATCTTCTCCAAATCTTTCTCCATTCCATTTCAGAAATTTCTAAACCTAACATAGGAAATATTTTACTTGTAAGCTTAGATTGAAGGTTCTTGAGTTGTTATTGAAGAGGAATTGATCTTAGCTTGTTTTAAAAGCTTCTCCTTCATTAATTTGGGTTTAAAGGTGAGATTTTTATCTCACATCTAGGTCTATAACTATCTTTGAACGTTGGGTATGAATTCCTAACAATTGTTCATGTGCATTTGCTTTTGGTTTGGATTGATTTGGTTTATATTCCAACTTTTGGTGTTTCGAAAACAAATTCTATGAAAATCCTTCTATGGATATTTGAACAAGTTTTTGGTGATGCATCGAGAAGCTTGTAGGGCTGGGTAGTCGATTGACGTAAATCCCTAGTGTCCGTTGCTCGCCCAGTTGCATTTCGGAGAAGATTGCATCTTCATTTCATAGGCTAAGAAAACAGCCTTGGTGCCAGTCAGTCGAATGGTTTTGAAATTTAGTCAGCTGGCTGTAGCACATAGGCATTCCGAGGGCAAATTCCAAAGGCTCGGGTCCTCTGTTTCCCTGCAATCAGTCGACTGGATTTTTAGGTCAGTCGACTGACTGCAAGAAATGAAATTTTTAAGTTTCTGCTTCAGTCGACTGACTTCAGAGGGCCAGTTGACTGATTTGCTCCTATTTGCCTATCTGTGCATATTTTTACTCGGTTTCCAAATTTAATCGATCCGTGATTATCCGATTTGTTGATTTTCATTTATTATCGACTTTGATGTTTTTTATATCGGGATTTTTGGGAATATCCATTTTGATGGATTTGATATCGATTTATTGGAATTAATTCACGTCTTCGTATGTGAATTTTTATGGTTGATTGTTTCTACAATCACTTCTATGATTTGTCACTTTAAAATATAAAGGTTTTCTATATTGGTAGTAAATATCAAAACCCTTTCATTAAACGATTTCAACTCTATTGTCAATTACAAAGCTCGTTATCTAAAACCGTTTTCCTACCTATTAGTATATACAAGCCTTTATCTCACTCGTATGAGAAATCTAATTAAACGGCTTAGTAAAACAAGTGGTATGAAACGCTTGCGTTTACTTCGTTGGTTAATTCTAGGACTTATTCGATTGAATCTCTTGTGACAATTTTCTAGTGGAGATCTACAATTTGTTCGCAAATATTTAAGTTAAGATAGTGGTTATGGGACATGATGCTAAACTCATATATTTACTAGCTTATTGTAATTGACACTTCTTGATGATCGATGATGATCATTTTATGGTTTAGACTAGCAATGTGCGATGTCTCTTTGTCTATGTGGAGGACTGTTCCTCATTTTATTGAGCTTCGTCTCATTTCTTGCATGGGTCGTACCTATTTTGTTGCGACGATGTTTTTTTACACATGGGTTGTACCTTTCTAGGTGCGTCGATGTTTATTTATGCATGGGGTGTACCTTTTTAGGTGCATCGATGTTTGTTTACTTCGTGGAGCAATCGGCTCAATAAGTTGGGACATGGTGCGTATCTTTCTAGGTGCGTCGATGTTCGTCTATGCATGGGGCGTATCTTTCTAGGTGCGTCGATGTTCGACTTTGCGTGGGGTGTATCTTTCGAGGTGCATCGATGTTAGACTTTACATGAGGTGTATCTTTCTAGGTGCATCGATGTTTATTTATGCATGGGATGTATCTTTCTAGGTGCATCGATGTTTATTTATGCATGGGGCGTATCTTTCTAGGTGCGTCGATGTTAGAGCATGGGGCGTATCTTTCTAGGTGCGTCGATGTTCGACTGTGCATAGGGCGTGTCTTTCTATGTGCGTCGATGTCCAGTTTATGGGATTGGCCATCCTATTTTTATTGTGATTTCTGGATTTCTAATTGATGATTTCTGGAATTTATGTTTCTCACCTTTTTCAGTTGGCATTGATATGTATATCATTTATTGTGCATTGGTGAATTCATGTGTCATTGACTTGTTGTGAACACAAATTTTGGGTATGATACCCTTTTCCAACTTTGAGAAGATTCTTGTGATATTGATTAATCTCTTGTTGATTATCATTTACATACTTATAGTAGTATGCCATTATGGTTATTATACGTTTATGCCATTTCTCTTACTCTATATCACATCCTCTGATATTTATAGCCAGACTGATCCATTTATTATTTTCTTATGAAATAATACTCGGGTCAGACCGAGATGTTACAGGTGCTTCCGCTTGACTTCCTATCTGGAACCATCATCTGACTTTTGGCTAACTACTCTAGTTTAGTAGGTTTTGGTTGTATACATTTGATATTTAGAACCCTTGGTGTATACATATTTTGATATCTTGCACTTGTAACTATTCTTTTGTGATATTGTGGATCTTATTTGACCACTACTCTGATGAACACTATCATGTGTTATATTCATATCTATTTCCGCCTTCGTGATATGAATTGTCTGTGACTAATTTGTGTTATGTTTATTTCTATATTTGTTTCCAAAGATTATATATATCCACTGTGTGGTAGCTTTGAGTTTGTATCGGTGTGTCATATTTCCTCTTGAAATGAAATGCATACTAAATTATCTGACATATCGGTGCTCGCACAGAGCAATTACACAGATGGTCGCTCCTCAACAGCCTTATTCTCCGTGCTAGTTGACGGCATTACACCGTAGTGTTCTTGGCTAGCGTGGGTATAGAGGTGGGGCGTCACAAAATTGATTTCAATTTGAGATTAGCATGAAATTCACTTGGTGTTTAATTTCTTGGAAAATCAATATGGAATTTGATTTGGTTGTTTTTGAAATCAATTGAAAAATTTAATTGTTGTTGAAAGTGAATATTTGAAATCGATTTGAAAATCATATATCACTGGATATTTGGAAATTTAAATTCACCATGGAATTTATGAAGGAAAGGGAAATTTGTTTAAAAATAAATACGGATTTGGAACGTAAACTTAAAATAAATCTGTAAGGATTTATTTAGTTGGTTTAAATGAACCTATGACGACCCGGGATTTTCAGTCATTTGAAGTTGGAATATTTAATTGATTTTAAATATTTAAAAGTTAATTTTTAACTTGAATTCAAGTGTCACTAATTATTTGATAATTAAATTATTGAATTAAATAATTTGAAGTTGAGCTAAATGTTGAATCTGGAGTTTTAAGCCGGTTAGTAATAATTTGAAGGCTTATAAAATTTATATTGATAACATTGAAGATAATAGAAGTGTTAAAATTAAATTTAACAGTGATTTGTTCAGTTTTGGAATTTTATCGTTTTACATTGAATTTAAAAATAGCCTTTCGAGGCACAGTTTCGTAATTCAACGAAACCAGTTCCATTGGATCCGGAATGTAGTATTATTATTAGGTTTCAAATTTCGTAGTGACGGAGTTGTTGTGTGACCATACGATATATAAACGCGCTGAAATTTATATCGAAAATTAAATATTATAATAGGATCCAAAAATCTATCTACTCCGTACGATCGAATTAGGACTCGAAACCTTTTCCATTTCGTTCGGAATAGAGGTATAACATTACGAACGCCTAGCGGCATGCCTCGATAGGAGGTCGAGATTTTTGGCATCGTTTTCGAGTCGATTCGAATTTAAATTTAAGTATAAGATATAAAAATTTTGAGCGGTCAAAACTTACCATCAGCCGTTTCTTTTTCACCCTTTCAATCACTGTAGCTATTCCTTCTTCAGCACACCAACATCAGATTTTGTTCCCCGGTTCTCACTTTAAACACGCGACCTTACCCTTTCTTCAATTCAAACATTTCAAAAGAGAAATCAAAACGAAATCAAAATAATGGCCGCTATATTTTCAGATCGAATTTCCCTTTCTTTACCCTTTTCAGTTCGCAAACTATTAAATCGCGGCCGCCTTGTTCGTAAACCAAATCAACGAAGAGAATTTGAAGTGCCCTAAATAGCGAACGCCATCACTTACTCTCTATCCTTCTCCGCCCTCCATCTCTTTTCAATCCTTTCTCCTCTATGCTCATCACGCCTCACCTCTGCTATTCTTAGGGTTCTGCGTTTCTCGAATGATATCAGGATTTCTCCCTTCGAAAACCAGATCTAGCAAATTTTGTGTGCCACTTTCGAATGATTACAATCACTTCCATACCCTTCATGCTTCCTCGATTTTGCCAGTGAAGTCGTAGTCGAAGTCGCCTTATAACTTCAGAATTTCCGATGTCGCACAAGCGCAGTTCGAGGCAATTGAGGTTAGGATGGGAGACGATGCAAAGGCCTCAGCTGCTGGCCTGAATGCTTCCGATGATTGCTGAGATTTTGATCATCCTGTCGACGCAAGGATTCGAGCTCGCGAGGGCTGCAACTTCACGTGCGAACAAGGAAGGTGGTGACGAGGTAGGGATTCGTGGTGGCTAGGGCAAAGGCTTGAAGGCTGCGGCGTTGAGAGGCCGGTGGGTTTGTCGTGTTCGCTGCAGTGGAGGAAGGGCTACAGGTAATCGTGGTGAGGAGTTAGTCCTTAATTCTTTTCCATTAAGTTCAGTTGAATATAAACGTTCACTTAGAAATTAGTGATAATCAATATTTATATTGATTTTACTATATAGATAGGATTTTTAATTTTCAGAAGGAAAATTAGTTTAAAATTTAATTACTTGTTAAAACTAAATCATTAGTTTAAATTAAATAAGTAGTAATTAACTGTTCGAACAATTCAAATATTCATAAATCATATAATATTTATTCAAGGTCCAAAATCGAGGAAACAAGGGAATATTGAAGCGGATGGCAAATACATAGTCAAAGGCGAGTTAATCTCACTCGGCTGAATTTAAATTTAAATTTAAATGATTAAATTTAAATAATTGTTTGAATTATTGAATTGATTGATGTGCTATGGTATGGGATATTTTGGAATTGGTATTTTATGTTGTGCTAACATCTGTGGATGTAGGGAACAGGTTGGAGGGATCAATCTTTATCCCTCAACATTTATTATTTAATATTCTCTGTTGTGATTATTTGATATTCTATGATGAATTATATTGGAATATTGAATGCTATGGTTCGATTAGATATAATTAGGTATAATGAATTACCAAAAATATAAAAATTGGATTTTGAAAGGAAAATAAAAGAAGTGAATTTGTAAGAAAAACAATTATAGAAAATTTGAATAAATTTAGAAATGATTGGAAAAGAAATAAAGTGACTTTAAAATTCTAATAAATACATCTTGAGTATAGAAAGGAAATTTGAATAAACAAAAAGTTAATGAATTTTAATCTTCAGTGATATTATTTAAATGAACAAAACATTTATTTAAAATTTAAGATTTAAATTATTGAAAAGAATATAAAAGAAATTTGGAAAAGCTAAATTTCGTATATTTCAGTTAAAAAGGTTTAAAATCACACGGAAAATAATAATAAAAAATAAAGTCCATAATTAATGAATCTTGAAATGAACTGAGTAAGTAAAGAAATTTATTTCAAATGGAATAAATTGGAAATCAATTTGGGTAATTGATTCAAGTGATTGAAGTTGGAATTCTCCCTAGATAACCATGTAAGTTTTCAAAGTAAATTTTTAAATATAAGTTAAAAGAATTTAAAGTTGTTTTAAAAAGCAAGTTTTGGAAAATTTATTATTTCTAATATTTAAATTCTAAACTAAGTATTTCTTTAATATATTATAACAGTAATTATTTAAAGAGTGATTTAGTATCTTGTTTTTAAAAGTTAAAATCTAGTTTTTTTATTTTATTAAGTATCCTTATTTTCAAATATTCATATAGTATGTATTTTAACAAATTATTAAAGTAGCTTTACCTTAAATATTTTAAAATATATTTCAAAGTAAAGCGTTTAAATTATTTTAAAAATCTAAAGTTTTGTTCTTGGTAATTCCAATGGAAATAGAAAATACTTGGAATTTATTCTGAGAAAGGAAGATAGTTTGAAACTTTTTTCAAAGGATTGAAATTGGAAATATATCTTGTAAAGATATTTTGAGATAAATAAATAATTTGGGAAATTATTTATTGTGTGATGGATGTAGTGAATATTAATTGATAGTTAAATTACCAACTATCAATATTGGACAAATGCGTTGATCGTTTCGAAGAGACCAGGATCATTGTTTATTTCTCGAAAACCACTTCGATCTGGTTTGTACATTTTCATGGAAAACGAGTTTGGATTCGAAGATGGGCAGTGAAGTGCAAGTGCTAGTCCTACTAATCCTGAGGCTATTTCCAAAATAGATGTAGTAGGAATAGTGCCTTCGGTTCCGTTCGAACCCGGGACAGACTTGTATGGATGAATGCTTTCGGAACATCATCAGGTGGATGATGGGCATTCTAAGGGATATGTTCTAAAAAGGTAAGGCTTAGCCTCAAGCCTCATCTGTAATAACCCGCATATTTTACAAGTGAATATTTAAATATTTTATTTTAATATTTTATCGTTGGTCGGATTTTAGTCCGAAAAGCTACTTTTTGCAAACAGTCGAATTAGGACTCGAGACCACCCTCATTGAGTTCAAAATGCCATTTGCAACCTTTTTGAGTATAAGCTTTGATATGTTTGGACTAGGTTGATTTTTTCTATTTTTCCACTTTGGGCTTTGGGTTTGGTTTAGCCCATTAGCCTAAGCTAATAACTCTAGCTCAACCCCCTTCTCTTCATAACTTGACTTTCATTTCCTAACACTCAAGCTTCATCAATAATGGAGGAAGGAATGGGAAATTAAAATTCCAAACTCAAGTTCATTTGTAAATCCAACATCCAACTCCAAATTCAAAGAGAAGCCATTGATTCTTCCTTGCTTTCAAGCTTCTTCTTCATAAATTTTGTGTAAAGGTGAGATTTTTATCTCACATCTTTGTCCATAACTATCTTTGATTGTTGGGTATGAATTCCTAACACTTTTACATATGCATTTGCCATTGATTTGGATTGAATTGGTGAAAATCCCAATTTTTAGTGTTTTGGGTTCATATCTTTAAAAATCCAATCTTTAATGTTTGAATACGTTTTTGGTGATGCATCGAGGAGCTAATACGACTGGGTAGCCTATGGGCATAATTCCCTAGCGTCCGTACTCGATCGGCTGCAAATTGAGCGAGTTTTGAGCTCTAAAACCCTTAGGTCGCTCAGCTTGCACAATGGTGATTCTTGACCTGCAGTTAGCTCGCGCGCTTTTAGGTCGCATGCAGTTAGGCCGCTCGTTCCTTAGGTCGCACGCTATAGGTCATTCGGTCTGCACCGTATAAGCCCCTTGGCCTGCAGCTAGCTCGCATGCTCCTTAGGTCGCGACAAGTTAGGTCGTTCCCCCTTAGGTCGCTCGGCCATGATATGCCGTTAGTGCCTTAGGTCGCTGGACCTTTCTCATACGTCTTAGGTCGTTAGGTCGCAACCCCCTAAGGTCGTGTGGCCTTGTTTACCCCTTAGGTCGCGTGGCCTTGTTTACTTCTAAGTCATTTCGCATTAGGTCGCCCACCCCCTTAAGTTGTTAAGTCGCTCGGCCCCCTTATCCCTTAGGTCGTTGACGTCCTTAGGCCGCTCTGCATGTGCATTGGTTATGTCGCGCCACACTTTTGGGTCGTACCTTGTTAGGATGCGACACACTTTTGGGTCGTACCTTGTTAGGTCGCTCAGTTGCTAGGTCGCACCAGTTCCCTAAGCCTCTTCTACCTTAGGTCGCTCCTCTGCTACGTCGCGCCGTGTTGAGTCGCTAGGCCATTCCCACTTTGATGAATTTGGAATGGAATTTCTTTGGATTTTATTCACGTCTTCGAATGTGAGTTTTTGTGATTTATTGTTTCTACAACCATTTTTGTGATTTGTCATTTCACCTCATTCGTACGAGAAATCTAATTAAAAAGCTTAGTAAAACAAGTGGTATGAAACGCTTGCGTTTACTTCGCCGGTTAATTCTTGGACTTGTTCGATTTAATCTCTTGTGACAATCTTCTAGTGGAAATCTACAATTTGTTCGTAAATATTTGAGTTAAGTTAGTGGTTATGGGACATGAGGCTAAGCTTTTATATTTACTAGCTTATTGTAATTGACACTTCTTGATGATCGTTGATGATCATTTTTGTGATTTAGACAAGCAAATGTGCGATGTCTCTTTGTCTACGAGGGCGACTAAACCCCGTTTCTGTGGAGCTTCGGCTCAATTTGGTGGGGTAGCGACCCATGGTCTTCGGGCCGTTTTGTGGAGCTTCGGCTCAAAATTAATGGTTAGCAACCATGGAATAGCGTTCCATTTTGTGATACACGTGTTGGTGAGTTTTCATGCTCCCGTTTTGTGATAGGCCTCCCCCTTTTTTGATTTCTAGATTTTCATTGATGATTTCAAGAATTTGTGTTTTGCCGATTTTCGTGATTTACATTGATATGTGTTATCAATATTTGTGCATTGGTGAATTTGTGTGTCATCAACTTTTGTGATTGGCATTGATATTATTGTCAATATTCATGGTTTTGGTGAATGAAAATATAGAGTATGACATTCCTTTTGATCTTTGAGAAGATTCTTGTGATATTGGTTAATCCCTGGTTGATTTTCAATTGCATACTTTTCACGGTATGGCTTTATGGTTATCCTATGCTTTTGTCATATCTCTTATTCTATATCATTTCATCTGATATTTATAGCTAGACTGATCCTTTTATTATTTTCTTATTAAATAATACTCGGGTCAGACCGAGATGTTACGGGTGCTTCTGCTTGACTTCACACCTGGGATTATCACCTTGACTTTTGGCTAACTACTTAGATTAGTAGTTTTTGTTGTATACATTTGAGTTATAGACTCTTCGTTGTATCCATATTCTTTTGTCTAGCACTTGTAGCTATCTTTTGTGATATTGTGGGTCTTGTTTGACCACTACTCTGATGTACACTTTCTTGTGTTATATCCATATCTTTTCCGCCTTTATGATATGAATATCTATGACTGATTTGTGTTATGTTTATTTCTATGTTTGTTTCCGAAGAATATATATAGCCAATGTGTAGTAGCTTTGAGTTTGTGTCGATGTGTTAGATTTGCATGTTGTACTATCTGACATATCGGTGCTCGTACAAAGCAATTACGCGGTTGGTCGCTCCTCAACAGCCTTATTCTCCTCGCTAGTTGACGGCATTACCCCGTAGTGTCCTTGGCTAGCGTGGGTATTGTAACGACCCGCCTTTTTGGACAGTTTAAACCGACGATCAAATACACATGTCGATTCCAAACCATTAAAAAGGCAGATAGTTATTGGGGTAATTAAGAAAAGAAAAGGAAGGAAAATAAAGGAAATGAAACAACACAGAATCTCACAGCGGAAGGCTAAAGTATAATAATAAAATAACAGTTCATGAAGCTGTTAATTAAATGAATACATTTGAAATGAATACATTTGATTATTATTATACAACATTTATCAGAGTTACATACACAGCAAATATCATACAACAATGCAGCGGAATGGAATGAATATAATAGTAGTAGCTAATATACCAAATCTTCGTCTCCGTCCTCCAAGGAAATGATCTTCAACCTAAACTGAAAACTCAGGACTGACCCGAGCGTAATGAAAAGACAAAACACTCGAGTCAGGACTAAAATATCCTTATGAAAGTTAAATCAATCGTAAATAAATATGAGTGTAACGGCGTCAGAGATGTTTACGGGGTTTGACATCTCATATCCAGTGTCAACGTGCGTGCAATAACTCAAGAGATGTTACGGGATTTTCCATCTCTCAAGGATCCGTGAAACTATCTACTATGTAGTAATATACGCTAAGTAGATAATGCCTATCAGTAATATAAAGTATCAAAATAGCGTTAAGGCGTTACCATAATCCCCCTTAACACATTTTTATATTCCCAAAAGCATATACAAGACCGTAGTTTCCCCAAAACCGGAAGTCACCAGAGGGCAATCCATATACTCAAGGTACAAATCAAAACGTAGTGGTCGCGAATAGGATAATCAGTATGACAAGGTACATGAGGCAATACCAACTAGGATACTAGTAGTTGCGTGATCCGGACTGATGTTGGGCATAGCCAGCAGCTACCCCAACACCGCGAAACAACACTCCCAAATCAAGGGGTGCACCCAAATCGCATCACAAATGTAATAGATATGGTATCGAAGAAGTGTGTCCGCTAGAGGTGGCGAACCTCAATGGCCCGGCGCGGCTCCTGTTTTAGTCATGTCAGGGGTCATCCAATATCGTTCTCTTTCTTCAGTCAACGCGTTCACCAAACCATCCACTTCATTCTGGATCATCACTCCGCGTATAATAGTTATTAAAGTGGTTTTCGGTATCGACAGAGAGTATGTCCATATCCGATCCCGGTCTCTTTAATAACTACGTATTATTACACTGATGGCTCTTTTATATTTCAAATTGATTCATGATTGATAACAAAATATCATATTCGCTTTAAAATCAAATCCATTTCAAAATCATCATATATTCCAAATTAATTTAAATCTAAATTTCAAATAAATTTTCAATTCCAAACTCAAACTTGAAATATCATTTCATATCAATTTTCGTAGAAATATTCAGAGTTCGATTAAAAGTCCAATCTTTTAAAACAAATCAACTTTCAAAAATTTACACCGTATTTCAATTTTCAATTTAAATCTAAACTTCGATTTTATTTAATAATTTCGTTTACCAAGTTTAAATTCTAACATTTCGAGCTCCAATTCAAAATAATTCAATTTCCATAAATTGGATTTTATTCTTAAAATCAATTCATTTAAATAATTTCAAAACAACTTTTAAAATCATTTAATTTAACCAACTCGGTGTCCGTATATAATTTTCTAACCTATGGCCAAGTGATTAGTTATTACAATTAAATGTCAGGGATGAATATATCATTTAAATCAATCACAGTGTCATATGTATGCATAGCAGGATATATATAAACAAATAAACATCCAAACATTTAAATATCAACCAATAACATCCATCGAAATAAATCATCCAATAGGCAATACAATTCACGGCAATTTCATATTTATCAATGTCAGGTAATTTAATCGCAATTCAATTTTAATTTTAATTTAACTGTCAATTTAATTTTTTTTTTAACGGTGAATTCAAATGACAATCAATATGATAATTAAATTTTATCAAACAACAACAAATAAAAATCATAACTATGCATAATGTCAAATTTAACTAGCATAAAGATATTCAGTACGTTGTGAGCGTTATAAAACACTCACCTTGATTTTACGATTTTAAATCAAATCGAACGACGTTCGATTTAGCTCAAAATTTTCTCTAGTTCCAAATGATTCCAATCTAGTTGCAATGCGTAGTGCTCGACAAAACGATTGCAACGCAATTCGTTTCGTTGAATTCCGACCTCGTATGCATAAGTTAGAGCATTTTAAAGATAAGTGAATCTTAAATATAAACAATTTACAAATCTCTTTTTTTTTTTTTTTTTTTTTTTTACCAAACAGATCTGGACCGCTGATTTCCACTTGCACACATCAGGCCGCACGTCTTTGCTTCTCCATCTTCCTCCTTTACGTGAAAATCACGTTCCTAGAACCCATAGCCGCCACATTAGGGTTAAAATTTACGACCACCACGCTCGACGAGAACACGATCAGAGACCATCGTTGCGAAGCCCCGCTCGAGAGCCACCATCGGCTGCCACCATGCTGAACTCGGCCTCCCCTATCACCTCGATTTGCGTGAAAAACGCAGCCCCTTCTTGCTCGATTTCCCGTTGATCCGTGGCTCCGTTTTCGATCATCTCCGTATGGATTTGAAGCTTTCATCGTCCTCTACAACTTTGTAGTTGAGAGTTTTTGCTAATTGTTGATGGATTGAGAGGAAAATGAGGAAGAAGTTTCGAATTTCGTGGCCATTGATTCAGGAAATGGCGGCTAGGGCTGAAGTCAATTAGGGTTTCTGGATTAAAATACTAATAAAACTGCCTCGGTTTGCGTGCGTATTTATATAGGTAGGTCCAAAATCATCCGAACTCCAATCGAGACGTGCCGCCAGGCGTTTATAAGGTTTTACCCCCATTCCGGACGCAATGGAACTAGTTTCAAGGCCTAATTCGATCATATGTGAGAGTTACGGAAATAAACGATCAATTTTACATTAAACCGATTAACCGAATTTCTATGCGTTTTGGCTTGCTCCGGACAAACGGTAAATCCGTTTGACTTAAAATTTGAAACCTTACAATAATATCACATTACGGATCCAATGAAACTAGTTTCTTCAAAATCCGAGACCGTTTGAAAAATGACTATTTTAACTCGCCAAATTAATATTAAAACCATTTCAACGCGTTTCGAGCTGCCACGGTCAAACGACAACTCCCATTGCTACGAAAATTGAAACCCGATAATAACTAACTATTACGGATCCAATGAAACTAGTTTTGTCCAATTCTGAGACTGTTCAAAAATTGGCTATTTTCCAGTCGAAAATTAAATATTAAAATATTCAATTTTCACAAATAAATTTTAAATTCAGTTTTAAAAGTTCTATAACATCACTATAAAATCAATATGATAAAATAAAATTTTACAAATCATTTTTAATCATATTAAACCCGTTATTTAATTTATCCAATAAATTCCAAATATTTAATTTAGACAATTTCGCTTATCCAATGATTCATTATCTTTTGAAATATTGAAATTGAACTTATAAGATTCAACTTTTAAAACCATTTCAAAATTTAGAACCCTATTTTCATTTTACAGTTATTCAATTATTCAATAAGTTTTAAATATTTAATTTAAACAATTTACGTGTTCAATATTCAATATTTGATTTCAAATAGATTTTACTTATCAATCAATTACTCTATCATACCCAATGAATTCAACATTTAATATCCTATTCAACTATTGATTGCAAAGTCATTCACTAAGTAGCTTTTTTTTCATTACTTGGATAATTATTGCAATTCATTCCAGTTATTATTATTCCAAATGAATTACAAATTTTTTTCTAACATTAAATCACGAAATCTTATTAAATTAGCTAATTTAATTATCGAAAATTTACGGGTCGTTACAGGTATAGAGGTGGGGCATCACAGCTTGGTATCAGAGCGAAATTTCGAAACAATGTAGAATAATCTAGCAAGGATCATCGTCCTAAGTCCATCTTAGGAGTCGTGCTTTAGGATGTAATTCGAGTCTTCGTACCGATTCATCCTATTTTCTTTATGATTCCTTGTTTTATCTATCAAGATTGCTTGATATCCATTTGGTGAATAACCTTATCTTTCTTCTTTCCTTCTTTCAAAAGGAAGAGAAATGGTTAGTCCTGGCCATCCCAGCGCCAATCAATCTCGTGCTACTCCCCATGATGGAGTATTTATGTCTGCTCAGCAACTTCTTGATCTAGTAAGGAATGCTCAACCAGCCGGATTTAATCCGGAGTCTACTCACCCTAGGTCTGGATTTGCACGTTTGTGCAGCAATTATACCAATTTGGGTGGAAAGCCATTTAAAGGTTCTGAAACTATTATTGAAGTCCAGGCTTCGCTGAGATCATGCGATCGAATCTTTTCTCGCATGAATCTTATTGATCTTCGCCATGTTCAGGTGGCCTCTAGTATGCTCCAAGAAAGAGCATTAGATTTGTATGAGCTTCTGATTTATGAAATAAATGAAGCGGATCTTACTTAGGAGAAATTCTGGAAACGCTTCGAATTAAAATTTGTACCAGAAGCTGAGAAGGCGACTTTGGTTCTCCGAATCATTGACCTTGTTCAAGGTGAATCCTCCGTGGCAGATTATGTCGCATCTTTCAAGTCACTTTCTAAATACGGGGTCGAATATATAAACACCCATTTGAAGAAAAACCAACGATTTGTCTATGGCTTGAATAAAAATCTCAAGAAACCATTACTTCTAAAATTAGAAGTTTCTTTTGATAAGCTTGTTGATATCGCTCTTCGACTTGAAGAGGCAGATAAAGAAAGTGATGTTGAAGTTATGAGTGCCAAATCAAACTCTAACAACAAGAAAAGGCCTAATAAGTTCAAAGGTCCTTATCTCAACAATAAGAAAGGGAAGCAAGCCCCTTCGGCAACTAAGACTTCTACCACAAGTGGTGGGCAACGCTATAACTGTGGTTCTAAGGACCATTATGCGAACAAGTGTTCAAAGCCTCGTGCTTGTCGCTATTGCAAAAGCCGGATCATTATTTATCTTCTTGTCCCAAACTTCAAAATAGGAAGGAGGGAAAGCTAAATGTTGCTCAAGCCTCTGGCAACACATCTCGTGGTAAAGGTATTTCTCATTCTTTCCTTGATGGCATTATTTTATTTCGTGATCATCCTATTCGAGTTCTTTTTGATACAGGCGCGTCCCATTCTTTTATTTCAAAAGAGCTTGTTGATACTTTTTCTTTGGATGTTTTGTGTTTAATGACTTCTTTGAGAATTGTGAATCCGGTTGGCGGATCCGCAACAATCAGTTTATTGTATAGGGATGTCGAGATTATTTTGTGTGATTTTTCTTTCCCAGCTTATTTGCATGTTATGCGCTACTTAGGCTTTGGAATGATTTTGGGGATGGATTGGCTTAACCGCTGTAAAGCCCAAATCCTATGTCCTGAGCGGACTATTTATGTTCGACATCCTCAATCTGTTAAGCAGATTTCTATTGACCTTAAAGATTCCGATTCCAGCTTAGTTGCATCTTTGTATTCACTAAATCCTCATGATGACGATAATGATGATGAGGAAGATATTATTTCTCTTATTCACGTTATTCATGAATTTCCCGACATATTTGAGCCCGTTTTAGGATTAGCACCTAAGCGAGCAATTGAGTTCAAAATTAATCTCATCCCTGGAGCTCAACCTATCACTCATCCTCCTTATCGTATGTCCAATAAGGAAAATGAGGAGATGTGCAAACAATTATCCGAATTGGAGACGAAGCAATTTATTCGCTCTAGTTCCTCGCCTTGGGGTGCTTCGGGTATTCTTGTGAAGAAATCCGATGGTACACTTAGGCTTTGCGTTGATGTGACGACCCGTCCTTCTACTCCCAAAAAGATGTATCATCATAAAGAAAGAAAGGGATAGAAATAGAAAAGAAAAGAAAGAAAGAACAACAACAATTGAATCTCACAGCGGAAACAGAATAAAATATAATACATCACATAATAATTACATAGTTTGCATATATCAGAGTTATACAATATTATACACTTGACAATTATCTATACATCTGTCACTACATACATCTCAAAATACAACATACTCTAACTAACACAGCGGAACTATATAGATATCTACATACGTCTGGGCTCCTGCTCCAAGCTCCTCCAGAACTCAACAATCCAAGAACCTATCACTTGGCTACTCGTAAAAATTTGAGTACCCAAGAGTTTTTAAAAAACACAAAATATAAACTCCGGGTCAGACATGGGTCTGGTATGAGTAAACGGTTTAAGGTTGTTTAACTTTGAAAACATTGGAAAAGAAAGGTATCACGTAAGACTTCCCACACATAAATACGGGTAAGTTTTTACCTTACGCTAACCAAAACATTTCATAGGAAATTCAGTGATATTATAATAGTGTCTAGGGTTTCAAGTAAATAGAAAATAGCTGAAATTATTACATTATTAAATTCCAGCTACTAGCCACCAAGTGGGTAATACAATCAAAACCGTTGGCACTTATTGGAAAATGGGTTCCATACAATGACAGGGCTACTTAGGTACCGCCCGTCACAGTACGGGGCCTAGATCATCGTACCGAGGAGTACGCCCCTTCCCTGCAACACAAGGCCGGAACCATTCCTTACTGAACAGTCCCGAACAAGATAACCCCGCAGTTGGCGCGACCAACCGCTCACTAAGAAGAATAAAAAGGGACATCTAGACAGGGGAAAATCTTGCCCTGCTTGGGCATGACCCACCTAACCTTGCTGCACCTCCCCTGTTTTAGCCATTCCCGGTTAATGAGGCTTGAGGCTACGATTACCTTCACAGAACATATTCCTTAGAATGCTCATCGCCGGCCTGACGATGTGCTGAAAGCATTCAATCCATATAAGTTCGTTCCGGGTTCGAACGAAACCGGAGGCATTATCTCGTTACACTCATTTTGGAATCGCCCACGGAGTTAACGACGACAACCCTTACATTCTGAACCTTCATCTTCACATCAGATTCACGACCTATCATTAATTTGGATCTATGTGGTTTTCGGATGTCCAAATATGGAAACCTAATCCCGGTCTCATCGAAATCCAAAACGTGTCTTTTAGGGCCAAGTTGTTTTAAAGTTTAAAACAATTCAATTATCCATATACACATAGATAGATAATTCACAATATCATAATAGATAATCAACATTATCATCATAAACAGATAATCAATGTTATCATCACAACAGATAATCCATATTACCATCACACTTCAATCAAAGCATACATTTTATACAGTATTATCTATCTCATATTTGAGATCTCAAACCATTCAAGGTAAACAATATCATCCATTCATACATAAGTAATCATATCAGCTATAACTAATTTAAAATGAACTAAATTAATTACTTGCACCTCTAATTAATTTAAAATAAATTAAATTAATTACTTCACCATTATAAGTCTTGCTTATATAACTATTAACCAATTATCAATCAATTAATAAATTCATTTCACTTAATCATACTTGATTAATTAACATTTAATTATATTCAAGTAATCATCTTTTAATTATTTTCACAAATTAATTATCTTATCCAAATATAGAAATTAACCTTCAATTACAAACATTACATTATTTCTTAATTACACCAATTAATTACTCTTTAATCTCTTATTATTAATTATATTTCTTAATGATTACTAATTATATTTTAATTTCATTATCCTGTATTAAATTAATTACCTTAAGTAATTAAATCTTAAATTAACCTACATTAATTAATCACTCCTGATTAATACTATTCAGTAATCAACCATCTTTAATTACTCTATCACATCACTTAATTACACCTCAATTAATTTCCTTTAAATTAATCCTTTGATTAATTTCACAAAGTAATTATACTCAAATTACTTTCATTATTAAATCATCCTCAGTCAACTGCTTCCGGTCATTATCGTTAATTACTTCCCAAGTAATTATACTTATCACATCTTCAATAATTATTAAATTAATTAAACTTAATTAATTAACTCAAATAATTCATCTTAAACTTCAGTAATTACAATTAGTAATTAATTCTCTAATTACTTAATTACTTAATCAATTTGTTTCACACTATTTAATTTATTACTTCCTAAACAATTTTGTTTAACCTTAATTACTTAATTAACTATTTTTTAACCATAAATTAACCTCTTAATAAAAATTAATTATCCATTTATTAATCACTAATTACTTAGTTAATTATTAACTTATTCTTAATTAGATTACTTAATTAATTAACTATTAATTCATTCATTAATTACTATAAGTAGTTAATTACACTTTATTAATTACTTAATCATCACTTAATCCTTATTTACAATTGTAAAGTAGTTATTCTTAATTATTTTTTTAAATAGTTTATTGATATTAATTTGTTCAACTTAATTAAACATCTAAAAGTCTTCTTTAAAATTTTGAAAATAGTATTGACTACAAACTTTAATGTTAATCCATTTCATACTTAACTTAATTACTAAAATAATAATTAAGTGTTAAATACATTATAAGTCGAAATATATCAATTCTTTATCTTCTTCTTAAGTATTAACCTAATAATTTAAAACTTGTATTTAATCTGTTAAACATTCTTCCAGGTTTACAGTATTTAAAACTGTTAAAACCAGATACTCATAACTTTTTTTTTTTGTACTGAGGTTGAAAGAAACCCGAGTTCTCCCCTATGAAATCCCGAGTGTAACTTCGAGTCGTTCACCTATCTTCCCCGGGTCTTCCCTGTACGCTCCCCTTTCTTCTCCTTTTTTTCTGTAGTTTTAAGTCTAAACTAAACTATAAATTACAACATAAGGGAACTAACTCGCACACTCAATGCTCGAACTCAAACCCGAAGGAATCATTCAAAATGCTCGAGCATGACTCGAGACACACCCTGACACGACGCCGTCTTCCTCCTCCACGCCGTGCACGTGCACGGCACCTCGCCCACGCGACGGCGAACTGCGCCTCCCTCGGCAAGTCACAAAACACCAGCACACACAAAAACCAAATTCGCAACGCCATAAAATAAATAAAAATGAAATACAGCTGTTCGTTCGAACCATGAAGCATAACCTATCACCCAAAACCACTTTGCCACCGCCGCACTTACAAGCGGAAACACCCAAAATCCACCCACACCATAACATCATGCTAAACCATCATTCTCCAAGAATTCGTGCAGCTCGATCGCTTATTGAGGTCGAACACTCTATGATACAAACGTGAAAAAAAACTGTACACAATCCCCAAAATGATCTCGTGCTCGAAATTCACACAATAGAAAAATTAAATGACATTTTTCTCAGGATCGCATTAGTTAATACTACCCTCAAACCAAGTTTCAACATTTTAATCTAATTCGATTTTCTAAATTTGGAAAAAATGCATTTCTTGTTCACAAACAAACTGCTCTTAGGATTCAAAGCTAAAGAGCTTCATTTTTGTTTTAAAAATCATAAATTGTAGCGATACTTCAAGATATAAACTTGAACTAAAGTTTTAGAACAATCGAACTTTATTCATTTATCACTTGGTTGCCTAAACAAAATTTACAATGTATATTTTCTAACAAACATGATTTGATCAGTTTTTAAATCTAGATTTAGGTGTACCATCTTGTTTTAGTTGAAAAACTTAAGCTTTACAATAATCTGATGAGTATAAATTTGAGTTTGAAGAAAAATTTCAACCTGTAACAAATCACAGAGAAGATCAAAGCAACACAGAGTTATATTCAACAATCACATATGCAAACAATAATATCAATAAATCTTGAACTGTCTTTGATTGAACTTAAAGCATTATATTTAATGTTTACTCACCAGAAAAAAACAAACCATTGAACATAACATATTTGATGTTCTGGAAGACCTGAAGATTTGAAACTGCAGGGTCCCATCTGTTCTTGTTTGAGTTAGATACATTTGAGTTTGAATTCAATTTGATTTCACCTTTTTTTTATGAGTTACAGAACGAACTGGAAAATAGAAAATGTCTCACATATATACATAAAAGATATTAGTTGTGTGAAGGAAGGTGGTAACTAGTTAGGTTGTTTTTCATTTTGGTTTTATCAGGCAAGATTCTCAAATGGGCTGATATAATTCTTCAATTCGACCCAATGTTTTGCTGAGATGCTAAACATTAAATGCTAATGTACTTATTGTCTACACTTAATCCTATTAGTACATAGATTTTCATCACTTGCCTACATAATTATTTACAGGTACATATAATACATACTTACTTACTGACAGCTTATGCTTTATATATATATATACTATTCTTTGTTTTAAGTATGTGGATTAGATCTTATCACTGCAAAATAAAGATTTGTACATATCTTAAATAGACAAAAATATATGCTCGAACAGATGAGCAATAAATGTTGTATTGCTTAATTTGTTTACATAATTATGATTATGTTATACCATGTATAAAGACATTTATATGTATTTGGATGAGGCTATGTTCTTCAACAGGAAGGCTAAAGGCTTGCATAGGAAGACATGTTATTTTATTGCTTTGCTATGAAATACTATGTTTATAAAAATTTGTCTTCTTGCTTGTATTTTAACATACCTGTGTTTGTCAGGTTCCTTCATTCTTACAGATACTTTGTGAATATGGATTATTTCCTTTGCAAACATTTATTTTATTATTTTATACTTTATGTTTAGATTTACATGTGACGATATTGTGTAAAAAAATTTTTTTACTAATTGCTTGCTTGAATAATGAATATGTTTGGGTCAGATTTATTTTTACTTTGGTTTGCTTTGAAAATAATTTGTTTCATTATTTCTAACTTGAGTAATGTATATACATATATTTGTCGTCATTCTGTTATGAAAATATTTTGTTTTGTTAACTTCTAATTTACATAATTTATACACAAATGTTAGAGTTTGGTTTTACATTACATTTGATTTTGTTTTGCTTTATACTTTGTGTTTTTATACCTTGTTCTTATTTTAGCTTTGTTTACAAATTTTTAATTTATGTTGTAAGCAATCTTAACTAATTAATTCTTATTTTAAATTTTGCATTTGTATTTTATATTTGACTATCAATGATTAAGTTATATTCAATATGGTTTACTTACTTATATTTGTACTTATTTCTATTTGTACTTTACTATCACTATTTAAATTAAATTATATACATATGTTTGATTTATATTTTACATTTATATTTTATATTGTTAGAATTAGATTTTAATTAAACCATTATCATCGATATGTATATTTCCAAATGTAAACAAAGTACGGTATTTTAATTCAATTATATAAGGTAAATATTATTAAGAAATTTTATTTAAATTTCTAGAATCAAATTTCCTTTTAAAAATACAAATTTATATAAACGAATGGCAATTATTCCAAAATCATATTCATTTGAAAATAATCAGTTCACATTTTATTTAATCAGATTAAATATTTATTATAATAAACAGGGCCAAAATCCAGGGTCGTTACATTCCTCCCCCTTTAAAAGAATTTCGTCCCCGAAATTTAAAACAAAGATAATTTAAAAGCTGTTATACCAACCATTCACACATACATATCATTCATGCATTAGCAAACAATCAAACAGTCTATCCTAACAAGCAACACTAGCTATCCAAACACAAATCCGGATAAACTTCCCTAGAACTATCCAGAGTTTCCCAGGTGTAATCACTGGGATCCTCGCTCCACTGCACTCGACAAGCTTCACTACTTACTCCCGAGTTGCCTCTCGTCTTAATCAACAATCCGAACAGGATTCCTGACCATAGTCAAACTCCGCTCGACTTCCAAATCTCCCTGAACTACTGTTTCTACAACTAATGATGGATCTTAAATAAATCTCCTAAATGAGATGCATGGAATACATTATGAATTCCAGACTTCCGTTCTGGCAATTCAATTTTGTAAGATACAACACCAATCCAAGTTGAATTTTATATTTTTAACTCAAGGTCTCAGCCTCCCATTCATTTTAATTTACAATCAAATTTATTAATTCACCATCAAACTTTATTTGACAAATTCCAATTCCATTTACATACTTAATTTACTAATTTGTTTCAAATTAGTTTATTTCCACTTTCAATCCAATATTTGATTTCATCACAAAATCACTTCATTATAGTTCTTGAGTTCATTCTAGTTTGTAATTCCGGTTTGGACGTCTATTTCATTTCCCAAGTGCAAAATAATTTTATTTTGGCTTATAATTCCACTTTTAACTTTATGAGCCACAATTTCATTTATTCAGAATTTTAATGATGAAGTAATTAATTTAATTTATTTTAAATTAATTAGAGATTTAGTAATTAATTTAATTCATTTTAAATTAATTATAAATGGTGAGATCATTAGATCATTGCTTATGTTTGATGAATAGTATTGGTTGTCTGGTATGGTTTGTAATCTCAGTTGTGAGATGAGTAGTGTATGTGATATGGATGCATTGGTTGCTTTTGGATGATAATATGGCTTATCTGATTATGATATGAATTATCTGTGGATAATGATAAGGTTGGTTATCTATTGTGATGTAAATTATCTATCTGTGTATATTTAGATAATTAAATTGAATTGTTTTAAACTTAAAACAACTTGGACCTTAAAAGACACGCTTTGGATTTCGATGAGACCGGGGTCGGGTTTCCATATTTGGATATCCGAAAACCACATCGATTCCAAATAACGATAGGTCGTTAATCCAAGTGGAGCAAGTGAAGACTCGAGGTGTAAGGGCTATACGTCAGTATAACTCTGTGGGTGATTCCGTAATGAGTTTGACGGAATAGTGCTTATAGATTCGAGATGGTGAATCAGAGTGCAAGGGTTATTGTCATTAACTCTGAGGGTGATTCCAATATGAGTGTAACGAGATAATGCCTTCGGTTTCGTTCGAACCCGGAACGAACTTGTATGGATTGAATGCTTTCAGAACATCGTCAGGCGGACGATGAGCATTCTAAGTGATATGTCCTATAAAGGTAATCGTAGCCTCAAGCCTCATCAACCGGGAATGGCTAAAACAGGGGAGGTGCAGCAAAGCTTCGTCGGTAGCACCCACTTGAGAGCAAGATTTATCCCTGTCTAGAGGTCCCTTTATTTTCGGCTTAGTGGTGCGGTTGCTGATCACAACTGCGGGATTGTCTTGTTTGGAACTGTTCAGTAAGGAACGGGTCCGGCTTCGTGATGCAGGGGATTGGGAGTAATCCTCGGTACGGTGATCTAGGCCACGTACTGTGACGGGCGGTACACCAGTAGCCCAGCCATTGTATGGAATCCAAAATCCAATAAGTGCCAACGGTTTTGATTTTATTACCCACTTTTGTGGCTAGTAGCTGGAATTTAATCATGTAACAATTTCAGCTATTTCTTATTTATTTGAAAACCCTAGACACTATTATAATATCGTCGGATTTCCTATCAAATGTTTTGGTTAGCGTAAGGTAAAAACTTTTCCATGTTTATGTGTGGGAAGTTTTACGTGATACCTTTCTTTTCAAAGGTTTTTCAAAGTTAAGCAACTTTAACCTGTTACTCACACCAGACCCATGTCTGACCCGGAGTTATTTCTGTTTTTCTATAACTCTTGGGTACTCAAATTTTTACGAGTAGCCAAGGGAATTCAGGTTAGGATTCGGGTTAGCTTTGACGAATTGTGGAGGAGCAATGGAGCAAGAGGCTTCTGCGTATAGTTATATAGTTTTCCGCTGTGTTGGTATCTCTGAATGTTTGTTTGATATGTATTGAGTTGTAATAGCTAGACAGGTGTTTATAACTGTCTAGTATGTGTTGTATATGTCTGTATACTCTGATATTTGTTGTATATTATGTAATACTTATGTTATTAATATAACTTATTCGTTCCGCTGTTGAGATTCTTGTGTTGTTTCTTCTTTCTCTTCTTTCTTTTCTCTTTTCTATCCCTTTCTTTCTTAAAGATGATGCGATTTTCCGGGAGTGGAAAGTCGGGTCGTCACAGTATGAGTAAACGGTTTAAGGTTGTTTAACTTTGAAAACGTTGGAAAATAAAGGTATCACGTAAGACTTCCCACACATAAATACGGGTAAGTTTTTACCTTACGCTAACCAAAATATTTCATAGGAAATTCAGTGATATTATAATAGTGTCTAGGGTTTTCAAGTAAATAGAGAATAGCCGAAATTTTTACATTGTTAAATTCCATCTACTAGCCACAAAGTGGGTAATACAATCAAAACCGTTGGCGCTTATTGGAAAATGGCTTCCATACAATAGCAGGGCTACTGGGGCACCGCCCGTCACAGTACGGGGCCTAGATTACCGTACCGAGGAGTACGCCCGCTCTCCTGGAACACAAGGGCGGAACCATTCCTTACTGAACAGTCCCGAACAAGATAACCCCGTAGTTGGCGCGACCAACCGCTCACTAAGCCGAATAAAAAGGGGCATCTAGGCAGGGAAAATCTTGTCCTGCTTGGGCATGACCCACCTAACCTTGCTGCACCTCCCCTTTTTTAGCCGTTCCCGGTTGATGAGCCTTGTGGCTACGATTACCTTTACATAACATATTCCTTAGAATGCTCATCGCCCGCCTGACGATGTGCCGAAAGCATTCAATCCATACAAGTTCGTTCCGGGTTCGAACGAAACCGAAGGCGTTATCTCGTTACACTCATTTTGGAATCACCCTCAGAGTTAATGACGACAACCCTTGAATTCTGAATCTTCATCTTCACATCAGATTCACGACCTATCGTTAATTTGGATCGATGTGGTTTTCGGGTGTCCAAATATGGAAACCCGATCCCAGTCTCATCGAAATCCAAAACGTGTCTTTAGAGCCAAGTTGTTTTAAAGTTTAAAACAATTCAATTATCCATATACACAGATAGATAATTCACAATATCACAATAGATAATCAACATTATCATCATAAACAGATAATCAATATTATCATCACAACAGATAATCCATATTACCATCATACTTCAATCAAAGCTTACATTTCATACAGTATCATCTATCTCATATTTGAGATCTCAAACCATTCAAGGTAAACAATATCATCCATTCATACATAAGTAGTCATATCAACTATAATTAATTTAAAATGAATTAAATTAATTACTTGCACCTCTAATTGATTTAAAATAAATTAAATTAATTACTTCACCATTATATGTCTTGCTTATATAACTATTAACCAATTATCAATTAATCAATAAATTCATTTCACTTAATCATACTTGATTAATTAACATTTAATTATATTCAAGTAATCATCTTTTAATTATTTTCACAAATTAATTATCTTATCCAAATATAGAAACTAACCTTCAATTACAAACATTACATTATTTCTTAATTACACCAATTAATTTCTCTTTAATCTCTAATTATTAATTATATTTATTAATGATTACTAATTATATTTTAATTTCATTATCCTGTACTACTTTAATTACGTTAAGTAATTAAATCTTAAATTAACCTACATTTATTAATCACTCCTGATTAATACTAGTCAGTAATCAATCACCTTTAATTACTCTATCACATCACTTAATTACACCTCAATTAATTTCCTTTAAATTAATCCTTTGATTAATTTCACAAAGTAATTATACTCAAATTACTTTCATTATTAAATCATCCTCAGTCAACTGCTTCCGGTCATTATCATTAATTACTTCTCCAAGTAATTATACTTATCACATCTTCAATAATTATTAAATTAATTAAACTTAATTAATTAACTCAAATAATTCATCTTAAACTTCAGTAATTACAATAAGTAATTAACTCTCTAATTACTTAATCAATTTGTTTCACACTATTTAATTTATTATTTCCTAATCAATTTTGTTTAACCTTAATTACTTAATTAACTATTCTTTAATCATAAATTAACCTCTTAATAAAACTTAATTATCCATTTATTAATCACTAATTACTTTGTTAATTATTAATTTATTCTTAATTAGATTACTTAACTAATTAACTATTAATTCATTCATTAATTACTATAAGTAGTTAATTACACTTTATTAATTACTTAATCATTACTTAATCCTTATTTACAATTGTAAAGTAATTATTCTTAATTATTTTTTTAAATAGTTTATTGATATTAATTTGTTCAACTTAATTAAACATCTAAAAGTCTTCTTTAAAATTTTGAAAATAGTATCGACCACAAACTTTAATGTTAATCCATTTCATACTTAAATTAATTACTAAAATAATAATTAAGTGTTAAATACATTGTTAAGTATTAACCTAATAATTTAAAACTTGTATTTAATCTGTTAAACATTCTTCCAGGTTTACAGTATTTAAAACTGTTAAAACCAAATACTCATAACTTCATTTTTTTTTGTACTGAGGTTGAAAGAAACCCGAGTTCTCCCCTATGAAATCCCGAGTGTAACTTCGAGTCGTTCACCTATCTTCCCCGGGTCTTCCCTGTACGCTCCCCTTTCTTCTACTTTTTTTTTCCTGTAGTTTTAAGTCTAAACTAAGCTATAAATTACAACATCAGGGAACTAACTCGGACACTCAATGCTTGCACTCAAACCCGAAGGAATCATTCAAAATGCTCGAGCATGACTCGAGACACACCCTGACATGACGCCGTCTTTCTCCTCCACGCCGTGCACGTGCACGGCACCTCGCCCACTCTACGGCGAACTGCACCTCCCTCGGCAAGTCACAAAACACTAGCACACTCAAAAAACAAATTCGCAACGCCATAAAATAAATCAAAAAGAAATACAGCTGTTCGTTCGAACCCTGAAGCATAACCCATCACCCAAAACTACTTTTCCACCGCCGCACTTATCACCGGAAACACCCAAAATCCACCCACACCACAGCAACATGCTCAACCATCATTCTCTAAGAATTCATGCAGCTCGATCGCTTATTGAGTCGAACACTCTATGATACAGATGTGAAAAAAAACAGTACACAAGCCCTAAAATGATCTCGTGCTCGAAATTTACACAATAGAAAAATTAAACGACATTTTTCTCAGGATCAGTAGTCAATACTACCCTCAAACCAAGTTTCAACATTTTAATCTAATTAGATTTTCTAAATTTGGAAAAAATGCATTTCTTGTTCACAAACGAACTTCTCGTAGGATTCAAAGCTAAAAAGCTTCATTTTTGTTTTAAAAATCATAAATTGTATTGATACTTTAAGATATAAACTTGAACTAAAGGTTTACAACAATCGAACTTTATCCATTTATCACTTGGTTGCCTGTAAACAAAATTTACAGTATATATTTTCTAACAAACATGATTTGATCAGTTTTTAAATCTAGATTTAGGTGTACCATCTTGTTTTAGTTGAAAAACTTAAGCTTTACAATAATCTGATGAGTATAAATTTGAGTTTGAAGAAAAATTTCAACCCTGTAACAAATCACAGAGAAGATCAAAGCAACACAGAGTTATATTCAACAATCACATATGCAAACAATAATATCAATAAATCTTGAACTGTCTTTGATTGAACTTAAAGCTTTATATTTACTGTTGGCTCACTAGAAAAAAAAACCCGTTGAACATAACATATTTGATGTTCTGGAAGACCTGAAGATTTGAAACTGCAGGGTCCCATCTGTTCTTGTTTGAGTTAGATACATTTGAGTTTGAATTCAATTTGATTTCACCTTTTTTTTATGAGTTACAGAACAAACTGGAAAATAGAAGATGTCTCACATATATACATAAAAATATTAGTTGTGTGAAGGAAGGTAGTAACTGGTTAGGTTGTTTCTCATTTTGGTTTTATCAGGCAAGATTCTCAAATGGGCTGATATAATTCTTGAATTCGACCCAATGTTTTGCTGAGATGCTAAACATTAAATACTAATGTACTTATTGTCTACACTTAATTCTATTAGTACATAGATTTTCATCACTTGCCTACATAATTATTTACAGGTACATATAATACATACTTACTTACTGACAGCTTATGCTTTATATGTATATACTATTCTTTGTTTTAAGTATGTTGATCAGATCTTATCACTGCAAAATAAAGATTTGTACATATCTTAAGTACACAAAAATATGTGCTCGAACAAATGAGCAATAAATGTTGTGTTGCTTAATTTGTTTACATAATTATGATTATGTTATACCATGTATAAAGACATTTATATGTATTTGGATGAGGCTATGTTCTTCAGCAGGAAGGCTAAAGGCTTGCATAGGAAGACATGCTATTTTATTGCTTTGCTATGAAATAATATGTTTATAAAAATTTGTCTTCTTGCTTGTATTTTAACATACCTGTGTTTGCCAGGTTCCTTCATGCTAACAAATACTTTGTGAATGAGGATTATTTCCTTTGCAAACATTTATTTTATTATTTTATACTTTATGTTTAGATTTACATGTGAAGATATTGTGTAAAAAAATGTTTTATTAATTGCTTGCTTGAATAATGAATATGTTTGGGTCAGATTTATTTTTACTTTGGTTTGCTTTGAAAATAATTTGTTTCATTATTTCTATCTTGAATAATGTATGTACATATAGTTGTTGTCATTCTGTTATGAAACTATTTTGTTTTGTTAACTTATAATTTACATAATTTATACACAAATGTTAGAGTTTGGTTTTACATTACATTTGATTTTGTTTTGCTTTATACTTTGTGTTTTTATACCTTGTTCTTATTTTAGCTTTGTTTACAAATTTTTAATTTATGTTGTAAGCAATCTTAACTAATTAATTCTTATTTTAAAATTTGCATTTGTATTTTATATTTTACTATCAATGTTTAAGTTATATTCAATATGGTTTACTTACTTATATTTGTACTTATTTCTATTTGTACTTTACCATCACTATTTAAATTAAATTATATACATATGTTTGATTTATATTTTACATTTATATTTTATATTGTTAGAATTAGATTTTAATTTAAACATTATCATCCATATGTATATTTCCAAATGTAAACAAAGTACAGTATTTTAATTCAATTATATAAGGTAAATATTATTAAGAAATTTTATTTAAATTTCCAGAATCAAATTTCCTTTTAAAAATACAAATTTATATAAAAAAATGGCAATTATTCCAAAATCATATTCATTTGAAAATAATCAGTTCACATTTTATTTAATCAGATTAAATATTTATTAAAATAAACAGGGCCAAAATCCAGGGTCGTTACAGTTGACTACCGCAAGCTTAATGATCTTGCTATCAAGAATAAATATCCTTTACCTCGGATTGATGATCTATTCGATCAACTTAGTATTGCTAGAGTCTTTTCACAATTGGACTTAGCAATAGGTTTTCATCAGCTTCGTATTGCAGAGGATAGCATTCCTTTGACATCGTTCCATACTCGTTATGGATCTTATGAATGGCTTGTTATGCCATTTGGTTTAAAGAATGCTCCGGCTTATTTCGTTGACCTTATGAATAAAGTTTTTAAAGATTTCCTCGATCGGTTTGTGCCCACCTTTATTGACGATATTCTTGTGTATTCAAAAACCGAGGAGGAGCATGAAAACCATCTTCGGATTGTGTTGGAAACTCTTAGGAGCAATCAATTAAAAGCGAAATTTTCTAAATGCCACTTTTGGCAATCTCGTGTGAAGTTTCTCGATCATATTATTTCCGAATCCGTAATTTCCATGGACCTTCAAAGATGGAGCGATTCAAAATTTGAAGAGACCGGAGAGTGTGACGGAGTCCGTAGTTTTCTTGGAATGGCCGGTTATTACCGCCATTTCATAAAGGACTTTTCAAAAATTTCGATGCCTCTTACTAATTTGACAAAGAAGGGAGTTAAATACATTTGGTAGGACAAATGTGAAGCTTCTTTTCAGAAATTAAAAGAACTCTGTAACGCCCCGGAAATTTTCGACTTTCGAAAATTCAACATCGATACTCACTTTATCGACTGCCGAGAAATCGAAGGCCGGAAACCCGAAATGTTATGGGTTTAAGAAAAGAAAAAGATAGTAGAAGAGAGAAGAAGGTAGAAGATGGAGAGGAAAGAAAATAGAAAATTAGAAAATAGAACAGAAAGAAAATAGAAAGATAGAGAGAGGAGAGAAAAGAACATGGAAAATAGAACGGAACACAACACAACAAAACAACATCAGAATCTCACAATTCGCAGCGGAACAACATATAATAATAAATGAATAATCTTTAAACAAAGAACTATATCAGTTATTACATTACATTACATTTCATTTCATCATATCATCAGAGTATACAACAACAACAAACAGTGCAGCGGAAAAAGAAATACTATATATTAGTAATACGCCATGCCTTCCAGCTTGCCTCCAGCAATTCCAGAATATCCAGAATATCCTGATAAACCTAACTCTTGACTGCCCGTGTGGAAATTGGTGGGCACCCAGAGTTTAGGAAGGAAAACAATAAACTCCGAGTCAGTCATGTGACTGGTGTGAGAACTCAAAACAGTTTATTTATCTTTGAAAACAAAATAGATAAATATTTTTAAAATCAATTCGCAATGCTTTTAAAAATGAGACTACCATAAGACCTCCTGCCACACACACAATGCAAACGCAGACTTGGAGAAGATTTCTCCTTATGATAGTCAAAGATGCTTGATACGCATTTAAAAAGAACATTTCATATTATTATTAGTGCATAGTGTAGGAAACAATTTCGAAAGTAGAATATAAATCTTAGCCAGCATAGGTACCATTATATTATGCCTGCTAATAGCTACCATATTAGATGGCAGGTTCTACAACTAAAACCGTACAAGTCACGTATTGTTTCTTTGGATTTCCAACGAATGATCAGGCCAAGGAACTTCCCATTGCCACATGAGAATGCCTCTGGATGGACATCCCCGAGAACCAAACCGGATCTCTACCAACACAAGGCCGGGTTACCCCTAACTGAGTAACAACTGACTGAATATGCCATCCCCCGGTCCTTTGGGACCTTTTCACTGAGCGCTCGTAATCAATTCACACAATCATAACAAAGTGTTTTCAACATGAGTAAGTATCTGGGCTCCATACCATGATACCACCCTTTTTCAGAAGGACATGCACACATCCTAAAGGGCGCTACCCCTCATAACCTTGCCGCATCTTTCCTGTTTTGACCATTCACGGGGTGTGAGGCTCGACGAAGTCACGTCCACAAAAACATACTTTATACAAAAGCTATGCTTTGGGTCAACAAATGATCACAGAAATGATCACCAGGATAGACGATCAAATAAACGATCCTATCACAAATAATCAACACAATGATCATTTACAGCAACACTCAGCATGTCACATTACCAAATTGGGAATATATCGATGATAACCTTCAACTATATAACCTCTGAGCTCGTACGTCTCAGAGAAGGGTGTTAAGCTAAAAGAATAAATTCTTCGCCACCAACAGAAATATATTTGAAAGAAATCGGCTTTATATCTCAACTTGTAATGTCAGGCATACTATCCATACAAGTCTGTTCCGGGATCGAACAAAACCGAAGGCACTTCTTACGAAGCCCTTGCAAATCCGGGTATTCACAATCCCGATCGAATTTCCCATCACTTAGGAAATCTCTATACCAGGAGCGACCTAGTGCAGAGACAATCGATAGGTCATCCTATCGCTTTCACAAATACTTGGTCTTCAACACCGATCTTCAATGCAATTCACAACGACGTATCACATATTCGGAATGGGTTATACGACCCCATGGTCCTTTCCCGGTTAACCCGAATAGTGAGCGCTTATTCAAAAATAAGTGTGGCATTCACATTCAAACAAATCACATCAAATACCCATTCAAAGGTAAATATTGATAGTCGGTTATTGAACTATCAATGGATATGCACACATCACCAGTTTCCAAATAATTTTCCAAATTATTTATTTTCCAAAATATCTTTACAAGATATATATATTTCAATATCTCAAAAATAAATCAATATTTATTTTTAAACAAGTTCCCCTTTCTTTTATAAATTCCATAGTGAATTTATATTTCACAATATCTATGAATATTCAATTCCAATTATTCATTTCAATTTACCTTCAAAAAGATAAATTCTCTAATATTCACTTTATATTGGAAAAGCATTTCCATACTTATTTATTCATAAGTAATTCACAAATTTTATTTATTTTCAACACTTGGAAAATATTCAATATACTTAAATCGAAATTAAGTATATATTTCATTCTTTAAGGAAATCATTCTCTTAACCATATTTATTTGGGCCAAAACGAATGTTGCGTAAAACATCGTTACGACAACCCAAAATCACTAGTATAGGGATTCGAAATTAAAATATATATATAAATCCCAATACTATTCAAAACATTTCCTTTCGGAAATCATTTACTATAACAACAGTGTTATAGTCCATTATTTCCTTCTATTTCTCGAAAACGTCTATTTCAACAATGAATGTTGAAGTCTATGGTTTTGAATCTCAACACATTTTAAAACATCGTTAGATCGTTTTAATTCTATTTAAAATATCACATTCTAAACATTTTCTTTAACATATTATTCACTATTCAAAAACGTGAATATACTACGTTAACAATTTTTTTTTTCATCCTTTTATACATTTTATTTTAAAGTATTATTCACAGTCAAAAATGTGAATATAACTTCATTAATAGGTTTCAACAATTTACTTATCAAAATAAGTCGTTTACGAATTTATGAAACAACGTTTATAAACTCCATTTCTATTTATTTTATAACTACTCCTTTTATAAATTCCTTTATTAACCTATTCGATTTTATAACTCAATTATAAACTAAAGGTTCATATTATAAGTCAAATACTTATAAACGATTATTTTGCAAAATCGTTTCTTTGAACTTCATAATTATAAATCTTATAACTTATAAGATTCGATTATTCATCCAAATATATTCTTTAATAATTTCACAAAATCTATAAATCTTACTATTTATAAATTTCATTTATAACTTCACCATTTATAATTTTATAAATTCCATTCATTTACAAAATTCATTTTCACTTCATTTCAAACACTTATAAAAACTCGTTTTATAATGTCAATATTTCAATTTATAAATATCCATTTATAAATCTCTTAATATAAATCAATTTATATTACTCTATTAAAACGTCTTTAAACTCCTTTAAAAACTTCATCATTCTCTTGATTTATAAAATAATTAAATTTTATAAATCCTATATTTAAACTTTCAATAATAAATTCAAAAAATTCCGATTTAACTATTTTATAAGATCATTAGCATCATATTCTCAAAAATCAGTTTTTAACTATTTTTCTCAAAAATCATAATTTTTATAACTTTAAAAATTATAACGTTTATTTATTTAAAATGGATCAATTCCAAAATTATTTTATAAAACGCACACTTTCAAAAAATCACTTTAAAATCATTTTAAAATCCCAAAATCTGGGTCCAATGATGCTACACACCAAATAGTCAATCACGACAACAACGATATCATATCTCGATATGATAATCCATCAAATATCAAAATATCTGAAATCAAATAAAAACTGTTGAGGAATCCAGTTGGATCCCTCCAACCTGTTTTCCTGCATCCACAAACATTAGCACAATACCAATTTCGCTCTAGTACGAAATTATCGCGGTATATGGGATTTAAAATATTATCCGCTTAATAACGGCGCAATAGGGTCTCATCCGCTAAAAAATGCGGGGAATCAACAACTGCAATATATACATATGCCAATATATATATATTGCTATTATATATAATACCTATTTCACTGTTTATGAAATATTCACGGTATATGTTTTTAATAAATAACATCCGCTTACTAACGACGTATAATGTCTATTTTAACAATCAATAGATAATAATCATCATTCAAACATGCATTCAAATATTTTAAATCTAACTATTTAAAATAAAATCGAAACTGATTCGATTGAGTGAGAAGTTCTCACCTTGATTTCAATTTCGTTTTAGCGATTTATTTCAAATAAAATTAAACGGACGTTTAATTTTACCCAAAATTCTCACTAACTCCAAATGACTCCAATCCAATTCCATCGCGTAGTGCTCGTCCATACGATTCCAACGCAACTGGTTTCGCGCGTTTTCGACCTCGTATGAAAAAGTTATGAATATTTGAACATTACACAAATTTTTATATAATAAATTACAACTTAAATTAAAATTTTATAACCTAACTAATTTTAGGCCGTAGGATCCACTGCCCCTTGCATCACGACCGCTCCTATCTTTCTTCTTCATTCACGCTCGGCTACAGGCACAAGAACACGCATATGAACCCAAACACAAAACTAGGGTTAATAAATTCGATCACCACAACGACTTCTAGCTCGATCAGGTAGTTGCATTGCGTAGCCCCTAACTTCCTCTATGTTCGGCCCCAAGCACCCTGAGCTCGGCCCCCTGATGCTCCTAGGGTTGCGTGCGCAAGTCGCTGCAAATGGCCCCCCATAGCTCCCTCCTCGTCTCTCCATATTTGATCATAGTCGTTCACATCGAAGCTCTCATCGCCCTCTTCAATATTCTAGTTGAAAGTTTAGCCTAATTGCCGACGGATTTGGAGTAATCGAGGGGGAAACGTGGGTGTTTTCTGGCCTTAGATAGGGGAGTGGCGGCGGCCTGTATAGATTAGGGTTTTGCTTTATTTTTTTTTTTTTAATTTATGAAGGGGTGGTGCTATTTATAGAGAAACGATCGACACTATTCATCCCGGAAATTCCGAACTCCGATTTACGTGCCGTAACCAGCGTTTCTAGGGTTTACCCCGCGTTCCAGACACAATGGAATAGGTTTCGAAAGCTAATTCGGACATCTGTGCAAGTTATGGCAATAAACGTTCAATTTGAATCAAACCGATTTAAACGATTTCTAGGCGTTTTAATTCGTACCGGACAAACGGTAAATCCAATTGACACGAAATTTGAAACCTTACAATAATATCACATTACAGATCCGATGAAACTGGTTTCGTCGAAATCCTAGACTTTTTGAAAAATGGCTATTTTAACTCGCCAAATTAAAATTAAAAATAATTCGATGCGTTTCGAGCTGCCACGATCAAACGATAACTCCGATTGACACGAAAATTGAAATCCGGTAATAACTAACTATTACGGATCCAATGGAACTGGTTTCGTTCAATTATGAGACTGTCCAAAAATTGACTATTTTCACTAGTCGATTTAATATTAAAATATTCAATTTTCACAAATTAACTTTTAATTCGATTTTAAAAGTTCTAAAATATCGTTTTAACTCCCATATGATAAAATAAAATTTTACAAATCATTTTCAATCATATTTAACTCAATTTTCAATTATTTCCATAATTTCACATATTAAATTATCGATTTAATTATTCAATTAAATCCAAAAATTCAAATAAAAATTCATTTGACTTATAAATTCACTTATTAATATTTAAAATTAATTAAATATCCAAATTTTAATTATTAAAAATTCTGGGTCGTTACAAACTCCTTTTCGATGCTCCTATTCATGTTATCCCCGAGGGAAACCAAGATTTTATTGTTTATACCGATGCTACTCGCGTTGGTTTGGGCGTCGTTCTTATGCAAAGAGAACGTGTTATTGCTTATGCTTCTAGGCAATTGAAGCCAGCCGAGACTAGATATGCTACTTGTTATTTAGAGCTCGCGGCTATTGTTTTCGACATTCGCATTTGGCATCATTATCTTTTGGGAGAAAAATTTATTCTTTACACCGATCATAAATAGTTGAAGTATCTATTTTCTCAAAAGGAACTTAATTTGCGTCAACAACGTTGGCTCGAATTTCTTGCAGCATATGATATTGATATTCTTTATACTCCCGGAAAGGGAAATCATGTTGTCGATGCACTTAGTCGTAAGCAACAAGCGGTTGTTTCTATGATGATATCCGAATGGAATGATCTCGGAATTCTATCCACTTGCGAGATTCGAGATCATGTTTCCGATTTGTGTTCGTCTCTTGCTTTATGTAGTCTTGAGGCTCATCCTTCTCTTTTAGACCGCATTCTTGAAGCTCAAAGGCTAGATCCCGAATTGGCTCTTCTTGGCCAAAATTTTAGGGATAAAGTTGATATTGAAAGTTTGAAAGACTTTGATATTAATTCTCGTGGCGGTATTCGAAAATTTGGTTGACTTATCATGCCAAATATTAGTAATCTTCGTAAAGACATTTTAGAAGATTCTCATCGTTCTAAATTTACCATTCATCCCGGTAGTAATAAAATGTACGCGGATATGAAGCGACTTTATTAATGGGAAGGAATAAAATCTGATATTTCTAACTTTGTTAAGTGTTGCATGACTTGCCAACTTGTCAAGGCCGAACACCAAAGGCCCGGTGGGTTATTGCAACCTTTAGAAATTCCAATTTGAAAGTGGGATCAAATTTCCATGGATTTTATAAACGGCCTTCCCAGTTCTCGTTCGGGTCATGATAGCTTATGGGTGATAGTCGATTGACTTACTAAATCTGCCGATTTTATTCCCGTCCGGTCCAATCGAACCGTTCCTCTCTTGGCCAAACTCTTTATTAAAGAAATTGTAAAATTGCATGGAGTTCCTTCTTCTAGTGTTAGTGATCGTGATCCATTATTTACTAGTGGATTTTGGAAGAGACTTCAAAAAGCTTTGGGAATGAAGCTTAATTTTAGCACCGCTTATCATCCCCAGTCCGATGGACAAACTGAGCGTGTGAATCAAACTCTCGAAGATCTTCTTCATGCATGTGTTCTTGATTTTGGTGGAAGTTGGGAAGATCATATTTCTCTTGTTGAGTTTTCCTATAATGATAGCTTCCAATCTAGTATTGGTATGGCACCTTATCAGGCACTCTATGGAAGGCCATGTCGATCTCCTTCTTGTTGGCTTGAGGCCGGTGAGAAGCTGGTTTTAGGTCCAGATTTTATTCGTGATTCCACAGAAAAGATTGACCTTATTCGTCATAGAATGAAAGAAACCCAGAGCAGGCAAAGATCCTATGCCGATAACCGTGGAAGAAAATTAGAATTTTCTATGGGAGATCTTTTGTTTATTCGCGTTTCACCCATGAAGGGTGTTGTACGTTTCAGTCGATCGGGAAAATTAGCGCCTCGATATATTGGGCCCTTTCCTATCACCGAATGTATTGGTTCCTGGCTTATTGCCTTTTATTACCGGCTCGATTTTCTGCTATTCATGACGTGTTTCACGTTTCTTAATTAGGGAAGTGCCTTAGAGATTCCGATTCTATTCTTGATCCCTGTGTTGTGGAAGAAATTGAAGTTTCGCCTAATTTAACTTATGAGCAACATCCTATTCGTATTATTGCATCGGAGGTCAAGCGCCTTCGAAATAAAAATGTCCCGCTTGTTAAAGTCCAATGGTCCTCAAATCCTAAAGATTGCTCTTGGGAATCTAGAGAATTCATCGAGCGAACACATCCGGATTTACTTTCCCGTGCTCTTTGAGGTGAACTTCTTATCTCAAATTTCTTTGTGTTGATATGCTTTTATGGTTGTTACCACATATTTTCTTCTTAATTATTGCGAGGACGCAATTTCTTTAAGGACGGGAGTCTGTAACAACCCGCATATTTTACGATTGAATATTTAAATATTTTATTTTAATATTTTATTGTTGGTCAGATTTTAGTCTGAAATGCTACTTTTTGCAAAAAATCAAATTAGGACTCAAGACCACCCTCATTTAGTTCAAAATGCCGTTTGCAACCTTTTTGAGTATAAGCTTTGATATGTTTGGAGTAGGTTGATTTTTGCCACTTTTCCACTTCGGGCTTTGGGTTTGGTTTAGCCCATTAGCCTAAGCTATTAACTCTAGCTCAACCCCCTTCTCTTCATAACTTGACTTTCATTTCCTAACACTCAAGCTTCATCAAAAATGGAGGAAGGAATGGGAAATTAAAACTCCAAACTCAAGTTCATTTGCAAATCCAACATCCAACTCCAAATTCAAAGAGAAGCCATTGATTCTTCCTTGCTGTCAAGCTTCTTCTTCATAAATTTTGTGTAAAGGTGAGAATTTTATCTCATGTCTTTGTCTATAACTATCTTTGATTGTTGGGTATGAATTCCGAACACTTTTACATATGCATTTGCCATTGATTTGGATTGAATTAGTGAAAATCCCAATATTTAGTGTTTTGGGTTCATATCTTTAAAAATCCAATCTTTGATGTTTGAAAATATTTTTGGTGATGCATCCAGGAGCCAATACGACCAAGTAGCCTATGGGCATAATCGCCTACCGTCCATGCTCGATCGGTTGCAAATTGAGCGAGTTTTGAGCTCCAAAACCCTTAGGTCGCTCAGCCTGCACAATGGTGATCCTTGGCCTGCAGTTAGCTTGCGCGTAGTTAGGTCACGTGCAGTTAGGTCGTTCGTTCCTTAGGTCGCACGCTATAGGTAACTCGGCCTTCCTTACCCCTAGGTCATTTGGTCTGCACTGTATAAGCCCCTCGGCCTGCATCTAGCTCGCATGCTCCTTAGGTTGCGACAAGTTAGGTCGTTCCCCATTATGTCGCTCGGCCTTGATATGCCGTTAGTGCCTTAGGTCACTCGACCTTTCTAATACGCCTTTGGTCTTAGGTCGCAACCCTCTTAGGTCGCGTGGCCTTGTTTACTCCTTAGGTAGCGTGGCCTTGTTTACTTCTAAGTCGTTTCGTGTTAGGTCGCCCACCCCCTTAAGTTGTTAAGTCGCTCGGCCCCCTTATCCCTTAGGTCGCTAACCTCCTTAGGCCACTTAGCATGTGCACTGGTTAGGTCGCGCCGCACTTTTGGGTCGTACATTGTTAGGTCGCGCCACACTTTTGGGTCGTACCTTGTTAGGTCGCTCAGCTGCTAGGTCGCACCACTTCCCTAAGCCGCTTCTACCTTAGGTCGCTCCTCTATTAGGTCGCGCCGTGTTGAGTTGCTTGTCCATTCCCACTTTGATGAATTTGGAATGGAATTTCTTTAGATCCTATTCACGTCTTCGAATGTGAATTTTTGTGATTTATTGTTTCTACAACCATTTTTGTGATTTGTCATTTCACCTCATTCGTACGAGAAATCTAATTAAACGGCTTAGTAAAACAAGTGGTATGAAACGCTTGCATTTACTTCGCCGGTTAATTCTTGGACTTGTTCGACTGAATCTCTTGTGACAATCTTCTAGTGGAAATCTACAATTTGTTCGTTAATATTTGAGTTAAGTTAGTGGTTATGGGACATGAAGCTAAGCTTTTATATTTACTAGCTTATTGTAATTGACACTTCTTGATGATCATTGATGATCATTTTTATGATTTAGACTAGCAAATGTGTTGTCACCTTGTCTACGAGGGAGACTAAACCTCGTTTCTGTGGAGCTTCGGCTTAATTTGGTGGGGTAGCGACCAATGGTCTTCGGGTCATTTTGTGGAGCCTCGGCTCAAAATTAATGGTTAGAAACCATGGAATAGCGTTCCATTTTGTGATACACGTGTTGGTGAGTTTTCATGCTCCCGTTTTGTGATAGGCCTCCCTCTTTTGTGATTTCTGGTTTTCATTGATGATTTCTAGAAATTGTGTTTCACCGATTTTCATGATTTACATTGATATGTGTTATCAATATTTATGCATTGGTAGATTTGCGTGTCACTAACTTTTGTGATTGGCATTGATATTATTGTCAATATTCATGGTTTTGGTGAATGAAAATATAGAGTATGACATTCCTTTTGATCTTTGAGAAGATTCTTGTGATATTGGTTAATCCCTAGTTGATGCAGCTCAGGCCAGAGAAGAAAATACGCAACCAAAAATTCTCCAAGGGATAAGTCGTACACGACTTAAGGAAGAGTTAAGTCGTCCACGACTTAAGATGGAAGCTATAGGTCGTTCACGACCTAAGGAGTCACATGAGGGGGAGCTACGAGTTAATGAAGCGGCTTTAAGTCGTCTACGACCTAACAGATCAGATGGAAGGTGTTGTTTGAAGATGTCCTTATGTCGTAAGTAGTTAGGTCGTCTTCAACCTAAGTGATATAATCTGTTGAGTCGTTGAATGTTAAGTCGTAAGTCAGGGTTTGTTTTATCTTTAAGCCATAAGTCATCTTTTTCTTAAGTCGTAAGCCGTCTGCTTCTTACATTGTGTGTAGCTGTCTTGAGCCGTTGTTGTATAAGTCGCGCATGACTTAAGTTAGGTCGTGAGTCGGGGGTGTTAAGTCGGAAATGACTTAAGGAGCTGGTTGAAAATTTCTATAAATAGCGGGTGTGTTGTAATATTTTGGGAGTTGATTGTTGAATAAAGTTTCGTTTTGATTGCTGTGTGCTTTCATCTAAATTGGTAGTTGAGTGTGATCTCCTATCTCCACTTTCGGTTAATCGAGTGCGCTCGGTTCAACGATTGTTGAAGCTAGTTCACGGTATCAAGTGCGCTTGATCAACGTTTGAAGAATTGTAGATCTTCTTTCACGGTATCGTGCGCGATCAACGTGTCGAAGACAGCTAGAATTCGGTATCTTTGTGATCAACGAATTTGGGCATTTCAATATCTTCAATCCACCGTTTGCTACTTTCATCGATCTATATCAATTTGTTATTATCCGCTGCGTCAGTTTGGTATCAGAACTAGACTTAGCCAATCGTAGCTAAGCCGAGTCTTGGAGCCAAGAAGTTTGAAGTTGAAATTGGTGTTCATCGTGTTCATCTTGAAGTTGCGACAAATTAGAAGCTTTCGTTCCATTTCATTTCGAATCAAAGTCCGGAAAGTGTTTGAATTTTTGGAGAAGAGTTTGATGTATTTGAGTGAAGGCCGAGCATAACTTTGTGTTAAGTTTGGATCGTGCATCACTTTGGTATCATTTGTTGAAGGTAGGTCGTGTATACTTGTGAGAAGTAGCCGAGCCTTGGTGAAGTTTGTTTTGAAGTTTGAAGTCGTGCTTTGTTTGTTTGTGGGGTTTTGGAAAGTTGTGAAGTTTGAAGATTGTGTGGAATCAATCATGCCGCCGAGAAGAGCTAATCGTCATCAGAATGTTGAAGCGTTGTATAGAAGAGAAGAAGCCGAGCAAATGGAACAACGCATTAATGAGAAATTTGATGAAGGCATTGGAAAGTTAGAGAAATTGATGAATGATTTGAATCAAAATCAATGGAGGAGATCACCAATCTCGAACCATGGAGGAAACCAAGTTTCGCCATCGGTTACAGAAGCGAGAAGGGTATCACCGCAATCTTTTAGAGAATGAAGAGAAACATCAATTTCATCAAGGAGAGATCACCATGACTACAGACATGAAGAGAGAAGAACTCCACGTGAGTTTGAAAATGAAACACATCCCGATATGGAAAGACCGGGTAGAAGGACCATGCATGATTATAGAGATGAAGAAAGACGAGATCGATATAGACGTACATTTGATTTTGATGAAGATGGTGATAGAAGTAGTATGCATTATCGAGATCGACATCAAATGCGGAATCAATATGTGGATGTAGATGATGATCGTTGATGGGAATCGGGTATGAAGATGGAAATTCCAGAGTTCAAGGGTGGAATGGTAGCTGAAGAATTTTTGGATTGGTTGTCTAATGCTGAAGTGATCTTTGATTTCAGGGAGGTTCCTGAGCATAGAAGAGTGAAGTTGGTTGCTACTTGGTTGAGGGGTAGAGCTTTAGCATGGTGGCAGCAAACTAAACTTACGCACGAGAGAATGGGAAAGTCGAAGATTGAATCATGGGAGAAGATGAAGAAGTTGATGAAGGCTACATTCTTGCCTTACAATTATCAATCATTTATGTATCAGAGGTTGCAGAATCTAAGGCAAGGGACGAAGACTGTTAATGATTATGCTGACGAATTTTATCAACTGATTGCTCGAAATGACATCATGGAGACGGAAGAACAGCTGACTGCTAGATTTGTTGGAGGGTTACGAATGCAGATCCAGGATATGGTTAATATGTTTGATCCAAGATCTGTGGCGGAAGCGCACCAGAAAGCGTTGGCTTGGGAGAAGCAGGGAAGACGAGGTGGTGGTGTGTTTAGTAATACCAACAGTCAAGTGAAGGGTGCTAGTGCGAGTTCCAGTGTTTCCAAAGCTGTTATAAAACCAGTTGTACAGGAGGTTGCGAAGGCGAAGGTCAATAACAGTTTCAAGTGCTATAATTGCCAGGAAGTGGGTCACAAAATCAATGAATGTCCAAAGCCGAAGAAATGAGCTATGATAGCTGAGGTTGGGGATGAGGAAGTAGAAGCTGAATATTCCAATTCACCACTTGTAGAGGAGGAAGAAGAGTTGTTCGGAGATGAGGGTTGTAATTTGATGATGAGGAGGTCTTGTCTAACACCGAAGCAAGAAGATGATTCTAGTTGGTTGAGGAGTAATATTTTTCAGTCAACATGCACTATTCTAGGGAAGGTATGCAAGTTCGTTATCGATGTTGGAAGTTGTGATAATATTATTTCTACCGAGGCTGTGAAGAAGTTGGCATTAAAGACTGAGAAACATCCGAAACCTTACAAGTTAGCTTGGTTGAGAAAGGGTGGTGAAGTGAAGGTTTGTCGAAGAACTTGTGTTAACTTTTCAATTGGGAAGAAATACAAGGATGAAGTTTGGTGTGATGTTGTAGACATGGATGTGTGTCATCTGTTGTTGGGCAGACCACGGAAGTTTGATAGAGCAGTGCAACATAATGGTCGTGCTAACAGCTATAGTTTCATGTTTGAAGGTACTAAAATCACTTTAGTCCCCAAGAAGCAACAACAGAAGGAAAGCAAGTTGGAGGAGATTGAAGAGCTGAAAACTTTGCTATCTTTGAAGGAGTTTGTCAAGGAAGTCGAAGAGGAACCTGAAGTGTACTTGTTGATAGGACGTGAGAGCAGTGAAGAGGTTGAAATTCCAGAAGAAGCGAAGCCAGTTTTGAAAGAATTTGAGGATGTATTTCCAGAAGAGTTGCCTAAGGAGTTACCGCCACTGGGAGACATTCAACATCAAATCGATCTTGTTCCGGGAGCAGTATTACCGCATAGACCACATTATCGAATGAGTCCAAAGGAACATGAGGAGTTGCAAAAGCAAGTGGAAGAGTTACTAGAACAAGGACGTGTGCAGGAAAGCTTGAGTCCTTGTGCAGTGCCAGCTTTATTGGTGCGAAAGAAGGATGGTTCATGGAGAATGTGTACCGATAGTCGGGCATTGAACAAGATTACTGTTCGTTACAGGTTTCCTATGCCTAGACTGGATGACTTGCTAGATCAGTTGAGTTGAGCTGTTATATTTTCAAAGATTGATCTTAAGAGTGGTTATCATCAAATTCGAATCAGAATAGGGGACGAATGGAAGACCGCGTTCAAGACAAGGGAAGGTTTATACGAATGGCTGGTTATGCCGTTTGGTCTATCGAATGCACCGAGTACGTTCATGAGGGTGATGAATCAAATTTTCAGGCCATACATTGGGAAGTTTGTGGTAGTTTATTTTGATGATATTCTGATCTATAGTGCAAGTACAGAAGAGCATATTCAGCATTTGCGGAAGGTGTTAATTATTCTTCGTGAAGAGCAGATTTATGCAGTAACAAAGAAGTGTGTTCATGACTCGAAGTGTTCTATTTTTGGGGTATGTTGTATCCGAAAAGGGTATCCAGGTGGATCAAAGTAAAGTTGAAGCTATTAGAAATTGGCCACAACCCAGGACTATCACTAAAGTTAGAAATTTTCATGGGTTAGCATCATTCTACCGACGATTCAATCCACACTTCAGTAGCGTGATGGCTCCAATTACTGATTGTATGAAGGAGAAGAAGTTTCGTGGTCAGAGGAAGCAGGATTCGCTTTTGAGAAGATCAAGACACTATTGATGTCAGCGTCAATTCTTGCATTACCAGACTTTCAGTTGTTATTTGAGTTACATACGGATGCATCTAAAGTTGGGATTGGTGGAGTATTGAGTCAGAGTGGAAGACCAGTTGCTTATTTCAGTGAGAAGTTGTCAGGAGCTAAGTTGAGATATAGTACTTATGATGTTGAATTTTATGCAATTGTTCAAGCTGTAAAACACTGGAGACATTATCTGTTCCATAAGGAGTTTGTTCTTTACACAGACCATGAAGCTTTGAAGCATTTGCAGGGGCAGGAGAAGATTTCAGCAAGGCATGCATCGTGGATTGCCTATTTGCAGCAGTTTACTTTTGTTGTGAAGCACAAATCTGGGGTAACAAATCGTGTAGCTGACACTTTGAGTAGGAGGAGTCATTTATTGACGACAATGAAAGTTGAGGTGACAGGCTTTGAATTATTGCCAGAGCAGATTGAAGAAGATCCTTACTTTATGAAAGTTGCTGGAAAATTCAAGGATGGGAGTACTGATGAATTTGTGTTGGTGGATGGTTTTCTGTTTAAAGGAAATCGATTATGTATACCAGATGTTAGTTTGAGAATGAAGATTATTAAAGAGTTGCACGAGGAAGGACATGTCGGCCGTGATCGCACATTGCATTTGATTTCTCAATCTTACTTTTGGTCGTCAATGAGGAAAGAGGTTAAAAGGTTTGTAGAGAGATGTCATATCTGTCAGGTTTCGAAGGGAACAGCGACAAATGCAGGATTATATATGTCGTTACCTGTACCGACTAAACCCTGGGTTGATGTGAGCATGGATTTTGTTTTGGGTTTGCCTAGAACTCAAAGGGGTAACGATTCCATTTATGTAGTGGTTGACCGGTTTTCGAAAATGGCACATTTAATTGCTTGTAAGAAGACGGCGGATGTTGTTCATATTGCTCAGTTATATTTCAAAGAGATCTATAGACTTCATGGGTTACCAGAATCTATTGTTTCGGACAGGGATACCAGATTTTTAAGTCATTTTTGGCTAAGTTTGTGGAAGATGGTGGGAAGGAAGTTAAACTTTAGCAGCGCTTATCATCCGCAGACAGATGGACAGACAGAAGTTGTTAATAGATCATTGGGAAATTTGTTATGATGTTTGGTGAAAGATAATCTGAGAGGTTGGGACATGAAGTTATGCCAAGCAGAGTTTGCACATAATCATGCGGTTAATAGAAGCACAGGTTACAGTCCATTTCAGATTGTATATTCAAGTTTTCCAAGGGGACCGTTGGATTTGGCGGTAGTACCACAACCAAAGGGGACGGTTAAACGAGCTGTTGATTTTGTTGATGAATTAACTGAATATCATAAAATCGTTCAGGAACGATTGGTAAAGGCAAATGAGAAGTATAAGCGAACTGCAGATTTGAAGCGACGAAGTGTTGAATTTAACAAAGGTGATTTGGTTTATGCTGTGTTTACAAAGGACCGTTTTCCAGTGGGCGCTTATAACAAGTTGAAAGCCAGAAAAATTGGTCCTGTAGAAGTCGTGAAACGGATTAATGAAAATGCTTATAAGTTGAAGCTACCAGAAGATGTGTACACTTCTGACGTGTTCAATGTTAAACATCTCGTGCCATATTATGGGAATGAACAATCCGATGTGGAAGAATTTACAAATTCGAGGATGAATTTTGCTCAACCTGGGGAGGATGATGCAGCTCAGGCCAGAGAAGAAAATACGCAACCAAAAATTCTCCAAGGGATAAGTCGTACACGACTTAAGGAAGAGTTAAGTCGTCCACGACTTAAGATGGAAGCTATAGGTCGTTCACGACCTAAGGAGTCACGTGAGGGGGAGCTACGAGTTAATGAAGCGGATTTAAGTCGTCTACGACCTAACAGATCAGATGGAAGGTGCTGTTTGAAGATGTCCTTATGTCGTAAGTAGTTAGGTCGTCTTCAACCTAAGTGATGTAATCTGTTGAGTTGTTGAATGTTAAGTCGTAAGTCGGGGTTTGTTTTCTCTTTAAGCCATAAGTCGTCTGTTTTTTAAGTCGTAAGCCGTCTGCTTCTTACATTATCTGTAGCTGTCTTGAGTCGTTGTGGTATAAGTCGCGCACGACTTAAGTTAGGTCGTGAGTCGGGGGTGTTAAGTCGGAAACGACTTAAGTAGCTGGTTGAAAATTGCTATAAGTAGCGGGGTGTGTTGTAATATTTGGGGAGTTGATTGTTGAATAAAGTTTCGTTTTGATTACTGTGTGCTTTCATCTAAATTGGTAGTTGAGTGTGATCTCCTATCTCCACTTTCGGTTAATCGAGTGCGCTCGATTCAACGATTGTTGAAGCCAATTCACGGTATCAAGTGCGCTTGATCAACGTTTGAAGAATTGTAGATCTTCTTTCACGGTATCGTGTGCGATCAACATGTCAAAGATAGCTAGAATTCGGTATCTTTGTGATCAACGAATTTGGGAATTTCAGTCTCTTCAATCCACCGTTTACTACTTTCATCGATCTATATCGATTTGTTATTATCCGCTGCGTCACTAGTTGATTTTCAATTGCATACTTTTCATAGTATGGCTTTATGGTTATCCTACGCTTTTGTCATATCTCTTATTCTATATCATTTCATTTGATATTTATAGCTAGACTGATCCGTTTATTATTTTCTTATTAAATAATACTCGGGTCAGACCGAAATTTTACAGTTTCTTCTGCTTGACTTCACACCTAGGATTATCACCCTGACTTTTGGCTAACTACTTAGATTAGTAGTTTTTTTTGTATACATTTGAGTTATAGACTCATCTTGTATCCTTATTCTTTTGTCTAGCAATTGTAGCTATTCTTTTGTGATATTGTGGGTCTTGTTTGACCATTACTCTGATGTACACTTTCATGTGTTATATTCATATCTTTTCCGCCTTTATGATATGGATATCTGTGACTGATTTGTGTTCTGTTTATTTCTATGTTTGTTTTCGAAGAATATATATAGCCACTGTGTGGTAGCTTTGAGTTTGTATTGATGTGTCGGATTTGCATGCTGTACTATCTGACATATTGGTGCTCGCACAAAGCAATTACGCGGATGGTCGCTCCTCAACAGCCTTATTTTCTGCGCTAGTTGATGGCATTACCCCGTAGTGTCCTTGGCTAGCATAGGTATAGAGGTGGGGTGTCACATCATCAGCCGGGAATGACTGAAAATCAGGGGTTATGCAGCATGGCTAGGTGGGTAGCACCCATGTAGGGTGAGGTCATCTCTGCTTAGATGTCCCTTTTTATTTCGGCTTAGTGGGCGGTTGCTGATCCCAACTTTGGGGTGATCTCTCTCGGGATTATCCAGTAAGGGGTAGTCCCGGTCTTGTGTTGTAGGGGAGCGGGCGTACTCCTCGGTACTGTGATCTAGGCCACGTACTGTGACAGGTGGTACCCCAGTGCCTAGTTATTAGTTGGAAATCCATTCTCCCTACGAGCCTTGTATGAGTTTTGTTTGTATTACCCACTCTGTGGCTAGTAGCTGTAATTTAATAGATGTAACAATTTTGGCTATTTTATAAGTATTTGTATATTGGCCCTATTATAATATTAGAGGATTTCTGTAAAAAAATCGTTTTAGCTATTGTAAGGTAAAACCCGACATGTTTATTTATGGCGTGGTGTTACGAGATGCTTTTGCTTTCAAAGGATTTTTGAAACTTTAATAATCAATTGAGTGTGATTTTCTCATGATGGTATTCCAGACCGACTCGTTTGTTATTTAACTGTAATGCTCGGGTCAGACCGAGTATTATAGGATACAGGATTTGGTGCTGTGGAGCTTAGGAGACGAGCTGGATGACAAAACGTACTTTCGTACTTGTTTTATATATATCGCTGTGTTGAGTAGCTGTGCATCCACTTGCATGTTAGTGATGTTGAACTTGATTGATGTACTTTGATGATGTAATATATAAACAGATATATGTGATTTTGAGTAAAGATCATTTATCATCTATTATATTTTAATCCGCTGCGATGGTTAGATTCTGTTGTTGTTTTCTATTTTCTTCTTCTACCTCTTCTTCTTTAACCCAAATGGTTTGTATTTCTGTACAACTTGAGTTGATTGTTGTGGAATAGTGTTGACTCAAGGGGTACGGATTTGCGGGTTGTTACACTTGGTATCAGAGCTTAGGTTGGTGATAACCTTGGCTCTGGTGGGAATTACTCATTTAAAATAGAGTCCAAAGTACTCTAAAATGAGTTTGAGCGTATTAATAGATATTAGTACGTATTTGTTAGTGAATATAAATTGTTTTAATATTGTGTTCATTGATTTATTGAGTGACATATGAACCTTCGTCGGCACAGTCTGGACAACTGTATCGAAAGGGTTTCTAAACACTTGCATAGAACAGTTTGACACGGTATTGTTTTTAAATATGAGTGAATGAAATAATTTTACCCAAAAATATATGTTGATATAAAGAAAAGTTTTTGTAAACTATTTTAGTTAATATATGGTTGCTTGGATGTTAGAAATGATAATATTAAATTATTATCATCGTCGTGGTAAAAGAAAATTTAACTAGAAATTGAAAATATAACCAAAGTTTAAGGGAATAATTCATTATAAATTGAAATTTATAAATATGAATTATAAATGTAATTTATAACATTGAAATATAATCAAATGAGAATTTGCATGAGCATAAACTATGCAAATGAATTATAGTTAAAATTGATTTAAGCAGGATTTGAAAACTTAAAATCCCAAAGATTTTGGAACCGTTTGTCGAAATGTTTTGAAGATAAATGATAGCATTATTGTTATGGAGGTATTCTGAAAAGAAATTTGTTTTAAATGGATTTTGGAAGTGATATAGCATTGAAATCACTTGGATTATTGGGGAATAATTCTGATGATGACGGCCGCATCATCAGTATTCATTTTCGAATTTCTATGTGACGGTTTGCTGCCAAAAATTGATTTATTCAGAAAAGCAAGTTGTTTTTTTGAAAATTTCAACGGAAATTTGTTGGGATAAAATCAAGATTGGTTTAAAATTTTAAGAAGTGTGATTTTGAGATGTTGGAGATTTCAAAATGATTTGTAACCAAAGTCGGGTGTTTAAGAATCCTGACGAGATAGGTTGAAAGCTTATAAATTGAGATAAATTTTAAATCAGGAAGGAAATATAACCTTTGAATGTTGGAAATTTAAATTTAAAGTGAAAAGTTAAAAATTAAATTAACTTGGGTTGGGGAATAAATTTTAACTGGATTGAAATTAATTGAATAGTTTGAAAATAGTATCCAATTGTACTCGAATTAAGTTGAAATCGAATTGAGTTAAATAAATCCGAGTTAAAATAAAAATTGAATTGGAATAAAAATTCAACTAAGTCGTCGAATGGAATTAGATTCTTACCTGAATAAATGGAAAATAAGTTGAATAAGGGTTAGATTGAAATAAATAAATTAGAATAACATATAAAAGAATTAAAAGTGCATAGAATAAAATATGCTTGGGTTATAAATAAGCATAAGGCTTGAGTTAAAAATAAAAGAAGAATATATTCAAGCCTATAATGAATGAATTGTGTAAATAAAAGTTGTGACTTATAAAATTTGAAAAGTGGGATGGAAAAAAAGAGAAAAAAAAACAAAATAAATATTTTTGATGAAATGATAAATAAAATGAAAAATCAAAACTTGAATTATAAAATAAATTGAGCTTAAGAAAATTTAATGAAGAGATTTTGAGATTAAAATCAAGTTCTGGTTTATAAATTGGGGAAAGACTATTTAGATAATAAATTAGATAATGAAATATGTAATGGAAACCTAATGTAGTTAAATAGAAGCTGAATTGTGAGTTTATGATGAAGTTTGGAAAAAAAACTCAAGTTATAAATTAAATTCGACTTAAATTGTTGGTGTAGTAAATGTAATTGAACCGTGAGTTCATGAAATTGGGTGGTAAATTGAAAATGGATAGTGGATTCAGAACTTGAGTCATAGATTAAAATTTAACTTGAAGTGTTAACAAATTAAATATAACTGGAAATGTGTTGAATAAAGGAAAATGAAATTGGATTAAAATAGTAATGGTTTGTATTGCGAATAAAATCCAAATAAGTAGAAATAAATAAGAAATGGCCTTGTAATACATTGAATGAGCTGAATCTGAAAGGTTAAATTTTATAATAACTAATCAAAGCAAATTGTTGATTTAAAATGAGATTTAATTGAGATAGAATTAAGTTGAATAGAAGAGAAAATTTTACCTGTAAAATGGAAATGGGCTTAAGTATAAAATTTGAATAAATTGAAGTAAATTGACTTAAGCCAAATAAACGGAGGAGAGTTGAATTGAATCAAACTTAAACTAAGTTTAATGATATTGGGTTGGATTTAAATCAAGTGAAAATAAGTTGTAACTGAAATAAAATTCGGTGAGTTACAGGTAATATTTAATGGGATGAAAATTCTTAAATAAATAATTGTACACCGTTTAAATTGTTAAGGAATTGAAATAACTAGAGACAATAAGGAAAATAGAATGATTTCAAGTCAATATAATGGTTTTAAATGAATGCGGATAAGAAATGAATCGCAAATGAATAGATCGTGAATAAAATTGAAATGGTTATTGAATGAAATAGCCTGGACTGTTTTCAAGCTAAATAAAATAGTTTGGAATAAACAAATATGGAATGAAATGCAAGTGAATGGATTCAAATTTAAAATGCAATGAAAATGAGAATATATGGATTGTGAATAAATTTAAAAATGGAATAGAATTAAGTATAAATTTAGTTGAAATCAGTTTCAATTGGTTATAAAACATAAGTACTTACTTATTCACATAGATCTCGTCAAATAGCATAGAATAAATTGTCATTTGATGTAATTGGAAGTAATTAAAATTCTATGAATTGATAGGAGTAAAATAAATTAATTTTGAGATCAATTGAATTAAATATGAGTTTGTTTTGTTTAAAAATAAATTAAATGTAAGCATGTAAATTGTTAACCATTCGGGTTAAGTGAAACGATGTGTGATTGGTTGTAAGCAATTAAAATTAATGTTGGAATATTTAAATTGCTTATGAAAAGTGTTTAATGTGCATTGCTGTTAGAATTCATGTGTTTAACTATTGTAAATAAATGAAATGTTGTTAAACTTCATATGTATGGCACTTACGTGTTTAAATTGAGTAAGTACAGGTACAGGGAAGTCGTTGGGCTGGATTTGATTTCGCTAACTGCTAAATAAATAAGCTACTTGCTTAAAAATACTAAATAAGGTACTACTACGCGATAAAAATAGGAAATATGAACCATTTTTTTGAGGGTCAATGTATATATATATTTATATCTTTTGTCAAATTGCAAAAGCTCCTCCATACAAAGGAGACTCTGCCAAAAAATTTCGAAAATTTTGGGAGAATTTTTTTGAAAATTTTGGAAAATTTTATTAACGACAAAACGATTTCAAAATGGAAATTGAAACTAATTTAGAATAATGACATGAATTAGTTATAAATGGAAAATAAAATTCAAATATTCAGAGTTGAAGATAAATTAAATTCATATGAATGGGAGAACCAATTTGAGTAGAAATAGTTATAAACTAAAAGTGGTAAAGTGAAAATAAATAAAGGAATATATAAATTGCTTATACTAAACTTAAGTAAGGAATGGTGCATACTCAATTGGGAATTGATATTACAAATATAATCTAAAATAATTTTTCAATGAATAAATATTGACACTTTGTAAGGAAGTCGATAAAATATTTTTGCAATGCCGTGATTGGATATTAGTGCTAAGCAGGATACGCAGGTATTATAAAAGGAAATGGAAATTTGGTTTTGATTTTAGAAGATAAATTTGAATTGCTCGACAAAAAGGTATGAGTTTAAATTTCGATATGAAATTTGATTGCATTTTTGATCGAGCCACTTGGCCTTTTGTTTTATTTTGGAATTTGGGAGCCGTAGACTTTTGTAGTTGTACCGAGCTAGCAGCGCAAAGGTGACGCTGGCGAAATTTTTTGGAAATTTAGAGAGTTAGAAAATTTTTGAGAAAATTTTGATAATTTAAATTTGAATTTGAAGGGTTGAATAAGTAATAATATTTGAAAACTATGGAAGAGTTGAGAAGTTAATAAGAATGATAATGTTCTTTTATAAAAATATGGTTGGATGTTGGATTGTTGGTTTTGGGAAAGTGAATAGGTGTTATACCATTCTCCCTAATTAGTAATTTCGGGGACGAAATTCTTTAAAAGGGGGAGGAATGCGACGACCCGGGATTTTTAGGCATTTGAAGTTGGAATATTTAATTGATTATAAATATTTAAAAGTTAATTTTTAACTTGAATTCAAGTATCACTAATTATTTGATAATTAAATTATTGAATTAAATAAATTGAAGTTGAGCTAAATGTTGAATCTGGAGTTTTAAGCCGGTTAGTAATAATTTGAAGGCTTATAAAATTTATATTGATAACATTGAAGATAATAGAAGTGTTAAAATTAAATTTAACAGTGATTTGTTCAGTTTTGAAATTTTATCGTTTTTCATTGAATTTAAAAATAGCATTCTGAGGCACAGTCTCGTAATTCAACAAAACCAGTTCCGTTGGATCCGGAGTATTGTATTATTATCTGATTTCAAATTTCATAGTGATCGGAGTTGTTGGGTGAGCGTACGATATATAAACGCGCTAAAATTTATATCGAAAATTAAATATTATAACTAGATCCAAAAAGCTATCTTCTCCATACGATCGAATTATGACTGAAACCTTTTCCATTTCGTTCAGAATAGGGGTATAACATTACGAACGATTAGCGGCATGCCTCGATAGGAGGTCGAGATTTTTCACTTCTTTTTCGAGTCGATTCGAATTTAAATTTAAGTATAAGATATAAAAGTTTTGAGCGGTCAAAACTTACCATCAACCGTCTCTTTTTCACCCTTTCAATCACTATAGCTATTCCTTCTTCAGCACGCAACATCAGTTTTTGTTCCCCCATTCTCACTTTAAACACGCGACCTTATCCTTCCTTCAGTTCAAACATTTCGAAAGAGAAATGAAAACGAAATCAAAAAAATGGCCGCTCTATTTTCAGATCGAATTTCCCTTTCTTCACCCTTTTCAGTTCGCAAACTATTAAATCGCGGCCTCCTTGTTCGTAAACCAAATCAACGAAGAGAATTTGAAGTGCCCTAAACAGCGAACGCCATCACTTCCCCTCTATCCTTCTCCGCCCTCTACCTCTTTTCAATCCTTTCTCCTCTATGCTCGTCACGTCTCACCTCTGTTGTTCTTAGGGTTCTGCGTTTCTCGAATGATATCAGGTTTTCTTCCTTCGAAAACCAGATCTAGCAAATTTTCTGTGCCACTTTCGAACGATTACAATCACTTCCATACCCTTCATGCTTCCTCGATTTTGCCAGTGAAGTCGTAGTCGAAGTCACCTTACAACTTCAGAATTTCTGATGTTGTACAAGCGCAGTTCAAGGCAATTGAGGTTAGGATGGGAGACGCTGCCAAGGCCTCAGCTGCTGGCCTGAATGCTTTCGATGATTGTCGTGGTTTTGATCATCCTGTCGACGCAAAGATTCGAGCTCGCGAGGGCTGCAACTTCGCGTGCGAACTAGGAAGGTGGTGACGAGGTAGGGATTCGCGGTGGCTAGGGCAAAGGCTTGAAGGCTACGGCATTGAGAGGCCGGTGGGTTTGTCATGTTCACTGCAGTGGAGGAAGGGCTATATAGGTAATCGTGGTGAGGAGTTAGTCCTTAATTCTTTTCCATTAAGTTCAGTTGAATATAAATGACCACTCAGAAATTAGTGATAATCAATATTTATATTGATTTTACTATATAGATAGGATTTTAATTTTTAGAAGGAAAATTAGTTTAAAATTTAATTACTTGTTAAAACTAAATCATTAGTTTAAATTAAATAAGTAAGTAGTAATTAATTGTTCGAACAATTCAAATATTGATAAATCATATAATATTTATTCAAGGTCAAAAATCGAGGAAACAAGGGAATGTTGAAGCGGATGGCAAATGCATAGTCAAAGGTGAGTTAATCTCACTCAGCTGAATTTAAATTTAAATTTAAATGATTAAATTTAAATAATTGTTCGAATGGTTGAATTGATTGATGTGCTATAGTATGGGATATTTTGGAATTGGTATTTTATGTTGTGCTAACGTTTGTGGATACAGGGAACGGTTTAATATTCTTTGTTGTGATTTTTGATATTCTATGATGAATTATATTGGAATATTGAATGCTATGGTTCGATTGGATATAATTGGGTATAATGAATTACCAAAAATATATAAATTAGATTTTGGAAGGAAAATAAAAGAAGTGAATTTGTAAGAAAAACAATTATAGAAAATTTGAATAAATTTAAAAATGAATTGGAAAAGAAATAAAGTGACTTTAGAATTCTAATAAATAAATCTTGAGTATAGAAAGGAAATTTGAATAAACAGAAAGTTAATGAATTTTAATATTCATTGATATTATTTAAAATAACAAAACATTTATTTAAAATATAAGATTTATATTATTGAAAAAATATAGAAGAAATTTGGAAAAGCTGAAATTCGTATATTTCAGCTAAAAAGGTTTAAAATCAAATGGAAAAAAAAGACCATAATTTATGAATTTTGAAATGAACTGAGTAAGTAAAGAAATTTATTTCAAATGGAATAAATTGGAAATGAATTTGGGAAATTGATTTAAGTGATTGAAGTTGGAATTCTCCCAGGATAACTAAGTACGTTTTCAAAGTAAATTTTTAAATATAAGTTAAAGGGTTTTAAAGTTGTTTGAAAAAGAAAGATTTGGAAAATTTATTATTTCTAATATTTAAAATCTAAAGTAAGCATTTCTTTAATATATTATAGCAGTAATTATTTAAAGAGTGATTTAGTATCTTCTTTTTAAAAGTGAAAATCTAGTTTTATATTTTACTGAGTAACCTTATTTTCAAATACTCATATAATATGTATTTTGACAAATTATTGAAGTAGTTTTACCTTAAATATATTAAAATATATTTCAAATAAAGCGTTTAAATTATTTTAAAAATCTAAAGTTTTGTGCTTGGTAATTCCAGTGGAAATAGAAAATACTTCGAATTTATTCTGAGAAAGGAAGATAGTTTGAAACTGTTTTCAAAGGATTGAAATTGGAAATATATCTTGCAAAGATATTTTGAGATAAATAAATAATTTGGGAAATTATTTATTGTGTGATGGATGTTGTGAATATTAATTGATAGTTAAATCACCGATTATCAATTTTGGACTGCGTTGATCGTTTCGAAGAGACCGGGATTGGGATTTATTTCTCGAAAACCACTTCGATCCGGTTTGTACGTTTTCATGGAAAACGAGTTTGGATTCGAAGATGGAGCAGCGAAATGCAAAGGCTAGTCGTTGCTAATCCCGAGGATATTTCCAAAATAGATGTAGTAGGAATAGTGCATTCGGTTCCGTTCGAACCCGTGACGGACTTGTATGGATGAATGCTTTCGGAACATCGTCAGGTGGACGATGGGCATTCTAAGGGATATGTTCTAAAAGGCTTATGCTTAGCCTCAAGCCTTATCAGCCGGGAATGATTGAAAATCAGGGGTTATGCAGCAAGGCTAGGTGGGTAGCACCCAAGCAGGGTGAGGTCATCCCTGTCTAGATGTCCCTTTTTGTTTCGGCTTAGTAGGCGGTTGCTGATCCCAACTGCGGGGTGATCTCACTTGGCATTATCCAGTATGGGGTAGTCCCGGTCTTGTGTTGCAGGGGAGCGGGCGTACTCCTCGGTGCTGTGATCTAGGCCACATACTGTGACAGGTGGTACCCCAGTGCCTTGTCATTGGTTGGAAATCCATTCTCCCTACGAGCCTTTTACGAGTTTTGTTTCTATTACCCACTCTGTGGCTAGTAGCTGGAATTTCATAGATGTACCAATTTCAGCTATTTTATAAGTATTTGTATATAAACCCTATTATAATATCAGAGGATTTCAATAAAAAAATTGTTTTAGCTATCGTAAGGTAAAAACCCGACATGTTTATTTGTGGCGTGGTCTTACGAGATGCTTTTGTTTTCAAAGGATTTTTGAAACTTTAATAATCAATTGAGTGTGATTTTCTCACGCTAGTATTCCAGACTGACTCGAGTGTTATTTAACTGTAATGCTCGGGTCAGACCGAGTATTATAGGATACAGGATTTGGTGCTGTGGAGCTCAGGAGACGAGCTGGATGACGAAACGTACTTGTTTTATATATATTTCGCTGTGTTGAGTAGCTGTGTATCCAGTTGTGTGTTAGTGATGTTGCACTGTGATTGATGTACTCTGATGATGTAATATATAAATAGATATATTTGATTTTGAGTAAAGATCATTTATTATCTATTATATTTTATTCCGCTGCGATGGTTAGATTCTGTTGTGGTTTTCTATTTTCTTCTTCTACCTCTTCTTTTTTAACCCAAGTGGTTCGTATTATGTACAACTTGAGTTGATTATTGTAGAATAGTGTTGACTTAAGGGGTATGGATTTGCGGGTAGTTACAGAACCATTTTGAAATGAAAGTGTATTCTCCCTGGAAAGCCCAATAAATTTCTGAATAGCTTTGAAATATATATATATATATATATATATATATATTGTAGAATTGGTTTTGAAAAGGATACTTTAGAGAAATTAACTTCTTAAATTATTTTAAGTCCTTTAAGTAAAGATTCGTTAAGTTGATATAAAAATGATTATTTCTAAGATTTAATCAATAGTTGTTTTAGAAAATTGTGATTTAAATAGTTATACTCTATCTACTAATTTTTATTTTGAAAATTAGTTTGGACTTAAGTTATATGTAATATTGGTATAATATTTTTATAACTAATATTTTAAGTAAAGGGTTTAAAGAAAAATAGTTTTATTTCAAAGTGTTTTCCCGATATATTTGGATAAGTGTAATAATTATTTTAAGTATTTGAACTCCGCCGATTTCCAGTGAAAACGAATAATTATTTGGAAGTGTTTCCGCGTAAGGAAAATGATTTGAAATTTGTTTCCAAAAGTTGTAAAGGTGAAAAGTGATTTCAAATTTGTTTTCAAATGGTTGAAGTGTGGAAAAATATATCCTGCAAAGATATTTTTTTGGAAAATAAATAAATTGGGAAATTATTTGGAATTTGGTGATATTGTGCATATCTATTGATAGTTAAATATTCGACTATCAATATTTACCTTTAAATGTGTATTTGTTGTGATTTGCTTGAATTTGAATGCTACACTTATTTAAAAAAAAATAAGCGCCCATTATTCGGTTTAGCCGGGATAGGAACTTTGGGTCATGAATCCCATTTCGAACTGGGATACGTCGTAATGGATAGCATTTGAAGACCGGTGTTGAAGACTGGATATTTTTGGAAATGGAAGGATTACCGTCGAATGTCTCTGCATCGGCTGATCTCCGACATAGAGATTTTATCACCCTTGGTGATGGGAATTCCGGACGTGATTAGTGAATATCCGGATTGCAAGGGCTTCTTTGGAAGTGCCTTTGGTTCCGTTCGATCCCGAAACGGACTTGTATGGATATGTGTTTGACGTTACAATTTGAGATGTAAAGCTGGTTTATATCAAATACATTTCTGTTGGTGGCGGAGAATTCATTCTCTTAGCTTAACACTCTTCTCTGAGACGTACATGCTTAGAGGTTATGTAGTTGATGGTTACTAGTGATACATTCTCAATTAGGTAATGTTGCATACGAAGTGCTGCTGATCATTTGTTGATCAAAGCATAGCTTTTGTGAAAAGCGTAGCTTTGTGGATGGGACTTCGTCGAACCTTACAACCCGGTAATGGTCAAAACAGGAAAGATGCATCAAGGTTATATGGAGTAGCGCCCCATAGGGTATGTGCATTCTTTCAAGATAGAAGTGGTATCATGGTATGGAGCCCAGATACTTAACTTATGTGGATGTCGCAAATATATATGACTTTGTGATTGTTGTTGGTTGAGGATCCTCGAATAAAGGTTGTTTACAACCGGGGGACAGCATACTCGTGTCAGTAGTTACCAGCTTTTGCAGAGGTAACCCGGCATTGTGTTGGCAGAGATCTGGTTAGGTTTTCGGGGCGTCTTTCCAGAGGCGTACCCATGTGGCATTGGGAAGTTCCTTGGCCTGACCATTTGTTGGAAATCCAAACTCCAATACGCACCTTGTACGGCTTTAGTTGTAGAACCTGCCATTTACTTATGGCGGTCACCACTGTTTAAATGGTAGCTATAGTAGGCATAGTGCGAAATGCCAAAGTTGGCTAAGATTTATATTATACATTCGAAATGTTTTTCTACACTCTGCACTTATAGTAATAATATTAAAGAAATTTGCGTACCAAGCATGTTTGACTATCATAAGGTGAAATCTCCTCCAATTCTGCGTTTGCATTGTGTATGTGGCGAGAGGCCTTATGGTAGTTACATTTTGTAAAAGCATTGCGGATCTATTTTAAAATATTTCTTTGTTTGTTTTTTTAAGATAAACTGTTTAAAGTTCTCACACCAAAAGTAACGACTCGGTATTTTTAACCATTCGCATCCGCACATGTCAGACTTGAATTGCTCAAAATACCGAATTGTAAATATAAATCTAGCAAAACTCATAATATACAGTAAATAGATAAATCACATATCACAGACACAGAGTAATATAATGCAGCGGAAGTAAAGAAATAGTAGTTCATGAAGCTACTATATAAAACATTTGAGTTATGTAACAACCCTGTATTTTGTGATTTTTTTTTGTATTTTAATTATTTTAATTGAATTTTGGATTTAAAAACTTAATTTATTTATTTTGAATGATAAACTTTAGTTTTGATTTGAATTATCATTCCAAAGCATGACTAAAAAGAATATTTTTCAAAAAGTGAATTTTTGGTCAAAATAGTCAAACTTTGACTTTTAATTTAAATTTTTAGAAGTTTGAAAATTTAAATTTTATCTTTTATTATGAAAGTACATAAAATTTTAAGAACACTGCTTTTTGTTTCATTGGTAACGGATTTAAATTGTGAAAGTTATGTATATTTCAATATTGAGTGCAATTTGTTTATTCTGCAATTTTATTATTTTAAATAGTATAAATTTTATTTTTCTTTGACATATTTTATTGTAATATGTATTGATATGTTATTTTATGTATGTTTTTGTCTTTTTATATTTTTGAAGTGAGGTAGGAATTTTTCTAGAGCTAGTTGTATTTTTCTTGTAATTTCCATGCCATGTTTTCAATTTTTAAACATTTTCTTTAGTTCTTTTTCTGTTTTTCTCCAATATAATTATTTATTTTATTTTGAAAATGATAACTAAATTATTTTATTTCAAATTTTCACTTCATAATATTTTTAAAATGAAGTGGATTTTTTCCAAGACTAGTAGTGATGTGTTTGCAATTTCTGGACACTGTTTTGTATTTTTAAGCATTTTCTTTCATCCTTTTTATATTTTCTTTAAAATTAATTATTTATTTTCATATTATTTCACTTGGTTTCGGTTTTCTAAGGTATTTTCTGATTTATTGTTGTTTTTATTTGATCTTTAGAAAACGGAAATACGTTTCATTTCTAGACGTTTCATTGTCCAAAGTTGTTTCATTTGCCATAACCTCTCCATTACTCCTCTAGGCCGTGCATTTTTTTCCATTTGCCATGTGTTCCCTTCAATTTTCACATGAAAAACAACTCAGCACTTCTCATTCTCATGGCTTCTTCAAACTTCCTTGGTAATGGCCTCCTCTCTTCTCTCTTTTCTTCTTCCTTTTTCTATTGTTTTGCTTGATTTTTGCCTTGCTTCTCTTGCTTTGTTTGGCCTAACACCTCCACCATCTCCTCCACCGACCACCACCACTTCCTTCCCCACATCATACACGACCAAAACCCTTCCTCCTCTGACTTGCAAGTTCCATGACCATCCCATGATGCAATATCCACAAAAACTATGTTAAAACTCCTTAAAAAGCATGTCTAGCCACCTAGTCTTCATCACCATCACCTTAGATGACCTAGGCCACCTCCTATTGCTCCACCGCCACCTTGGCACACCCCTAACCATCACCTTCATCCTCTGTCCAGATCTGAAACATGCCATAGCGAAGCCATAGATCCATGTAGCCAAGCCCAAAATGAACCAAAAACCACTATTTTGTATAAACCTCTTCATATTCATGCGTAGTAACTCCTCCACCACTTCAATACCTTGTAGCCATGCCTTATAGGACCCAAACTTGAACCAAAGTATGTCCAAACCTGAGCCAAAACATTCCCTAAGCCGTGCTAGCAAGTGTAGAAAGCAAGGCAAAAAGTTGTGCATTCTATTGCTTTTCAATTCAAAGTTATTCATATTCAATGTTGTATTGAATTATAATTTTATTTTGTTTGTTTTGGGTTATAACACATGTTATATAGCTTGGATTTGCTCTCCACTCAAATCAAAAATCATGTTATTGCCTTTTGGAATCTGTTGTGCCATTTGTATTGCAATCTCCAACCATAAAAGGTGAGTAAAGCTCACACGACATTTATACTTATGCAGTTGTGAAACAACAACAACTGAATGTGTAGAATTAAATATGATGTTATAACCGCCATGTGATTTTTTTTTATATATATGATGTTAAACCTGTTAAATTTCATGTCGTATCATCTGTTGTCATATATATGTTGTTATTGTTCATTTATATATGTTTATCATACTACAAGTTCCCTGTAGATTAGAAATCATATGGGTTGAAATGATACATACCCGAACGGACTTTAGAATAGGGAAAAATCGTTATGGGCTGAAATGATAGGCATGAACGGTTTTTATTTAATTTATTTTAACTTGGGATTGCGGGTTTGAAATGATAAAAACCTGGATTTTCTTTGTAAATTACGGGTTGAAATGATATATTACCCGTATCACTTTACCTAGCGTAGAAAATTATATACAGACCCGTTGTTAATATATGTTTTCTAAAAATTTTAAAATTATTTTAGAAATGTAAATACTAAAATATTTTGATTTAAATCTAATTAAAAAGGATTTTTGTAAAATATTATTGATTTTTTGAATAATTGTAAGTGAAATGAATTAATGAAAAAGTTAGAAAATTTTGAATGTAAGTTATTTTGGAAAATTTGATTTAATCATAATTGGAAATTAAATTGAATATGAAATAATGATCAATTTATGATAATTTGAATTTAAATTAATTTAAAGTGATTTTATATCATATTAATGGTTTTTAATAAAGTTGAAATGTGAAATGAATCAATACTTTAAGTTGAAATTTTGAAATATAACTAAATTGGAAATTTATGAAATTGGCTTAAAAGTGAACTTTTAGTTAAGTAAATAAAAATAAAACTAAGTTAAATTTGAGAATTTGAACTTAAGAGTTAAGTTGAAATTCAATGCAAGGAATTTAAAATTGAACATTGCAATTTAATAAGTGAATTATTATTAAATCTTGATTTTTGAATGGAAATTTAACTTTATAAAATCATGAACTTGAGGAAAATTAAATGATGTTTATAAATGTGAAAATGTACGATTTTATGAGTTAAAAATGCTTTAAATAAAAATATAATTGGTTGAGAAATTATATTGAATATTTGAAGTTAATTGACTGCATTTTTGAAATGCTATTAATTACAATGTAAATGATATTACAGTATTTGTAAATGCTGTAGTTGATGATAATGAACTAAAAAGCTATATTGAATTAAAAACTATTATAGCAATTTCGTAAGTGCTATAATTTTTGAATTTAACTAAGTTTACTTGGAATTTAAGTAAACCCTATTACAACATTTTAAAATGTTGTCTTTTGTTAAATTGCACTGTTTTGAATGTAACTTTCCGTAGCGTTTTCTAAATGCTGCGAAAAGTGGAATTTCAGTGTTTTGGTAAACGTAAGTGAATAAATGAACTTTGAAAGTTGAAAATATTGGAAATTTAATAATTTAATTTTTAACATAATAACTTCATTTTTATGATTAAAAATGATTTTTTTTTGGAATATAAACTGTTTTGAAATATGAATTGAAATGGTATTTTAAATTGAATAAAATGAATAATGATTTGGAATGTGGTTTCGGAAAGATATGATATTTTGATATACTAAAATGATTTGAAATGTGGTACTGAAAGATATGATATTTTGATATATTAAAATGATTTGAAACGAAATTTTGAAAGATATGATATTTTGATATTAAATGATTTGAAAAATGAAGCTTTGAAAGGTTATGATATTTTGATGTATTAAAATGATTTGAAAGGAAGTTTTTAAAGGATATGATAATTTAAAATATTGAAATGGTTAGAAATGAATTGATATTTATTTTGATAAATATTTGAATTGAAAGATATGGTATGATGATATATTGAAATGGTTTGGAAATGATTTAATCTTTATTTTGATGAAGATTTGGGTTGAAATGACATTTTATTTTTGAAGTATAAAATATTGTTTTAAAGTTATAACTACGTGTTATAATAACGATTGGTTGTTAAAGAGACCGGGATCGGATATTGTCCTATAGCCGGCCAATACCGAAAACCACTTTAACAACTGTGTACGCGGTGGAGATTCCAGAATGAAGTAGGACGGTGGCGACGTTCTCGAGGTATATTACGTGGACCCAACTCCAGTGAGTTGGCATAAATGACTAAAACAGGAGCTATACCAGACTACACAAAGGGTCGCACCCTTTCATCCAGCATGCTCCATCGAAAACAATTCTATTACTTTTTTGATTCGATATGTGGCGCCACTTTGATTAGGGGGTATTGTTCGAGGTGGGCGGAAGGTGCTGGCTTGCCGTCACCGCCGGTCCGGGAGTGCAAACGGTGTATCCACCATGGCATTGCCTCGCGTGCCGTGTCACCTCCTTATAGTGAGCCCACTACGTTTTTAGTTTTAAAGATCCGACCGTGTTAGGTTCACCATCCACTTAACGCTATTTTCTATATGCTTATGCTTTACTGATTAGACACTACTGTATATAGCATATATTACTACATAGTAAATAGTTTAACGGATCCTTAGAGGATGGGAGGTCCCAAGCATCTTCTAAGTTACCTGTACTTTTACTACAGTTCACTTGAGTTGGTTTACATTGTATAAGCATGTATGTCCTGACTCGAGTGTTTATATTTTTATTTACGCTCGGGTCAGCCTGAGTTATTCACAGATTTGGATTCCACTTCTGGAGATTTGAATCGCTGGAGATTATCTGCTTATGTAGTCTTATCTATTTCAGTTCGGTTGTTCTATTCATCTTGTACTTGGTTATCATATTGAAACTTCTGTTGTACTTTATTTCCTCAGTTGTATCTTACGTAACTCTGATATATTTATATAGTAGCTTCATAAATTACTATCTCTTTTACTTCCGCTGCATTATTATTAATCTGTGTCTGTAATCTGTGATTTTTTATTTACTGTAAATTCTGAGATTTGCCAAATTTTTATTTACAACGCGATATTTTGAGCAATTCAATTCCGGCATGAGTGTCTACTTATACACTTATAATGGATGCGAATGGTTGAAAATACCTAGTCGTTACAGTTGGTATCAGAGCTTTGGTAGATCTAGGCAAAACTCAGCATATGGAGTGAATGTATTTACAGAATCACTTCCATTCGAGTTTGAATCCTCCCTTTGGACTCGATTCCTTTGAATTTTGGAATGTTCCCTACGGTTCCAAAATCCATTCGTATCCCTCACCATTCATCTTCTTTTGACTCTGGAGTATTCCATAACTCCGCGTTGAATGATCTTTTTAGTGAGTCGGCGGTCACGCCATTTTCAAATTGAATTGAAAAAGGGGGAAAACTCCTTTACAATTAGCATCGATTCACCAGAGATTTAAATCTATCCTTGGTTTAGATGCTAATATCTTTTGTTATCCCAAACTCTAACTCTTGAGATCAATGTTGATTTACCCTAGAGAAAATCCACATCGATCTTATTCTTTAAGTCACGGTCTTGGTTAAGGTTGCCTGTGATTTACTTAAGCTTATCCACCTCTCTACTCTGTTATTTAATCATCTTGTCTTTTGTTTCCAATCTATTCTTCCAAACATTTTGAATTGTACTTGTATATCTATGTTTTGTTTTATATATTCTGTTGTTTGAGTTGTTGATGTTGATTTGGGTTTCCGATTGATTCGTCTGATCAGCGTTATCGATAGGATTTCTGTGATATCCCGGAAAATTTCAAGCAAATTTAAATATGATAATCCCTTTTATAAATTATTTTAGTTTGATAAAATTGTTAATTGTTTGTTTTTTTTTAAATATGGATAAATAATTTTTTTTAAATAAACTATCAATTACAAATAGAATTTGGGGTTGGTTAAAACATATATATGTATTGTTAACTTGGTTTTAAATTAGATTTTCAAATTTAATTTGAACATGAATTTGGGTTTAGTCTTTTTAAAAATATTTTGATATAAAATATACAAGCTTTTATTTATAAATGATTTGTTTTTTTACATTTTCTTTAAAAAAGATGTCATATATAAATTTTGATAAGAATTAGTAAATTAAAAATAAAGATTTTTATTAACATTATAATAAAATAAATTACTTAAATTACAAGTGTTAAATGATGAATAAAGGCAAGTGACAAGTGTTAAAGGATTTTAACAAGTGTCACCTTTTGTATCAGTTTTCTTTATTTATTTTTAAAAGAAAATAAAATCATTAAAATTTCTCTATAAAACATGTACCTTCCCTTTTGTTATCCCTTTTCTATTTTCAGCTCAAAATTTCCCTCCATCTTTCACAATATAAGAAAACCATTAAGCTGAAACCAAATATAAGAAAATTTAAAACAATAAACTACAACATCAGTTACAAGATTAAAATTTCTGAAATGCAAATCAACTTCATTTTTCAACCTGGGGGGGCTTCGAATTCAGCTCAGCCTAAAAACAAATCCAAGAATCCAAGCAAAATTCAAAGCAAGCATTTTATTAAAACAGTTTCATAGCAGTTCAGCAACTCAAGCACCAAGCAAACAGAACAGGTTCAGAAAAAAATATAGGAAGAATCAAAAAATGCAAGTTCAAAATCAAGGTTCAATTCAATATACAATCAAGCAAGATAAGATCAGAATCTAACCCAAGTTTCAGAAACAAAGAGATTTCCAGATCATCATCATAACTGGAAATCAGACCCAATCTAGGGAGCAGGCTCTCTATTTTAAAAAGGTGAGTAACCAAGAAATAACTCTGTTTAAAATTTTGATGCATGCAGTGAAACTGGAATTTGAATTGGTGATTTATGATTTGCATGGCTGACTTTATTATTATATGGATACATACATATGGGTATACTGGGATGCATGACTGTTAACTGTGCTTAGGCTCTGTTCTTCTATACAAGTTGCAAATGCAAATGAGATAAAATAAAAATCAGCTGTTATCAACCTGATCAGTTTCATGTTATGTTGTTTGAACATAAATTATTAGAGACACTAAGATTTAAATTTTTAAAATATTTTTAAGTAAAAGTAGAGGATAATTTTACAGGAAGAAGAAGAACAGTAAATTCCAAAGCCTATCAAAAATTTCGAATGATATAGTTTTCATTTTTCACTTGTACACTCTAATTCCTTTTGAGAATAATGATTTCTAAAAATAGAATGAGGATTTTTAAGATTGTATTTTGGGAGGAATTGAATGATGACCAAATTTGGGTTTTTTTGGTGTTTTCTGACGATCTGGAGGATGTTGGCTGATGTGATCGAAGCGGAGGGAGGTTAGTGTGGTGAGGGTCCTTGGAAAAATAACCAGAGTTTTTATTCATCATTGTAGTGGTCCGGCGATAACGTTCTAGGGTTTTGGACCTTGCAGGAGTTGATGTCGAAGTTGAGGCTACTTCGGCCTCGCCATGATATCGAATTCAATCGGAGGTGGGGGAAAGGCGTCGTGTGTATTCGATGAGGACCTGAACGTGACTGAAGGGATGCTGATGATCGGAGTTTGGTATAGTATGATGTTTAATTGACAGCGATGTTGTTCCAGGTGCGGAGGATTCATCGTTTTCATTTTTAAGGGGTGATATCAGGTTCTGGTTAGTGGAGAGGTTTGTAACGATCATCAGTGACTGGGGAGAATGAACGGCGACTGGAAAGAGTGGACGTCGATGATGTGTATGTGTACGGCGTGCACAGTTTTGTGCTTGGAAATGGGTAAGAGGAAGGGAGGTTTGAGTAGAAGGTTGCGTTCTGTGTTTTGTGGATTTGGATTCTTCTGGTTCATTCCGATGCAACTCGATTTGGGCATCGGCCCGGTTTAATTTAAGTTTGAGTTGTAAATACAGCCTAGTTAATAAGCATTGCTTCTAGAAAGAAAAAAACCAATCTTCTTAAATTATATAACAAGTTAGTGGGTTGAGGGAAGAGTGTATAAATGGTAACTTAAGATAGATAGATGATTAAGTTATTGTGAGTTTAAATTAAATAATTTAATCAAGAATGTTAATGTTAAATAAATGTTTAATAACAAATTAAGAAAATTAAATAAAGATAAATGGTTATCTTTTGATTAATTAAATCCTTAGATGATTAAGGAAATTAAATTAATAAATAAGTTAAGAGTAACAAATTTATTTTATGAATTGATGATTTTCAGGGTATTTAATTAATTATGAATTAACTGATTCGAGATTTGAATTACTCGTAATTAAGGATAAATCGCTTAAATAATTACTTAATGTAAGTAATTAATGATTAGTTGTTAAGGGTTAACTAATTTAATTATTAATTAGAGAATAATTAATAAATAAAATTAAGGTTAATTATTGGGGATAATAAACCAAGGGAGAAATCACTTGATTAATTTAATGTAAATTACTTAAGAGACGTAATTAAGGATTAATTAGGTTACAGTTAACACATAATTAATTTAATAATTAGTAATTAATTAATTAACAATTAAATATTAATTAATTAGTAATTAATAATGATTAATCTGAGTTATTTCTTAAGAAAGAAATTAAGGATTGTTAATGAAGGTCATTAACTTAAGATTATTTCACAATTAATTAAAGTGATTAATTGTAATAATTAATTGGATTAATTAATAATAATCATTTTTGAAATTGTTTTTTTATCACTTAATGGAAGTAATTAATGAATTAATTACTTAATGTAATTAATTAGGTTAATGTGATCTATTTAGATTAATCAATTGAGTTTACATTAATTTAAACACTTGATGATTGATTAATAATTACTTAATGTAATAAATGGAAGAGAAATTACTTAAGGAAGTAATTAACGGTAATTACAAGACGTAATTAAAGATGTTGATGATGAAAATAATTTGGATTAAATTCCTATGTAATTAATCAGGGGATTAATTGGGATAATTAATTAAGGGTAATTAATTTTTGGAAATAAGTAATTAAGGACAGTTGATGGGATAAATCAAGTGATTAATTAGAGAATAAATTAAGGATTAATTTATTCAATGAAGTAATTAAGGGTAGTTAATTACTGGATGATATTAATCAAGGATGATTAATAATTATGGTTAATAATTAATTAATGAGGTAATTAAAGGTTAATTACTGTATATGGTTAAGGATAAATTAATTTGTGAAATTAATTTAAGGGATAAATAGAATGATATGGGAAGCCTTTGATTAATTGTTATCACTAATTTGTGGACCGTGATGCTATGTGATAAGATATGTTTGATTTAAACTGTGAAGCTGTGGTTATCTAGTGATGATGAATTACTGTGACATCCTGTATTAAAAGTAGAATTGTATTTCACTTGAATAATTTAGAGATGGCAATGGTTTCGAGGAGACCGGAGTCGGGTATTAGTGAATACCCGAAACCACTTCGATTCTTATAAATTGATATGTGAAACTAATAGGCTGAAGTGGAATTACTTAAGTAAATTGGACCATTTAAAATCCAAGTTTTGGCACTTAGAAATTGATGTGTGGAACGGTTGATGTCTATAATAACTTGTGAAGTGTAGATTGATATAAGTTATCCCGGGTTTATATAAATTGTATGCTTTTGTATTCCAAGTTAAATGGTTTGCTCACGCTGTTTTCCAGCCTGACACGGGTGTTACTTTGATGTAATGCTCACGTCAGACCGAGTATTACAGAATTTCAGGTAAGGACGTTCTGGAGCTCAGGAGGCGAGCTTGATGGCAGGAACGTATGGAGCGTACTCGCTGTATATATTATGGTAGTATATCTGAACATGTTGTTTTAAACTGTCCAATGTTGTGAAGATGTTGTAACTCTGATGTATAAATGTATTAGTGAATTGATACAGTTCTTCTTTGTAGAACTATTATTTATGTGATATTATATTTTATCCGCTGCGAATGTGAGATTCTGAGTTAGAGTTTTCTGTTTCTTCTTCTTTCTGTTTCTTCTTTTCACTAACTATCTGGAAATTTCGGGATCGAAATTTTCGGGTCGTTACATTTGGTATCAGAGCTGAAGGTTAAGCGAGAACCTTGGCTCTGGTGGGTATACTCATTAAGGATAGGGTAAGTGGTACCTAGGATGAGTTAAGTATATATATGAGTGAGCGTACTTGTTACTTTCTTATATAAAGATTTTAAATGGTTTTATATAAGATTATATTTTGATATATAAAGCAATATATCTTTCTAACAAATAGTAAAGGGATTGGTTGTTAAATTATTGAATTAAATTAAGAAGTAATAAAATACAACCAAATTGAAATTTAAATTGAATATGAATAAGTTTGATATGGATTCAAACTAAAATTGAAATTTTGAATTGGAGAAGAGTTTTAGAATAAGATAATTATAATTGGAAATGATAAATAAAGAGGGAGTTACTTAATGAAGTAACTGGAGATAAGTAATTTAAAGGACAAATACTTAGCAAAGGTAATTAAGAAATAAGTTAATTACCGAATGTGATTAATTAGAATGTAATTAATTTAAATAAATAATAAATAATATTATTTAAGGCAATTTAATGAAATGGTCCTATTTCAAACAAGAGTTGTTTGAAAATTTAAAAGAGAATTTGTTTTGAAAACCAAAGGTGGTTTGAAATTTTAAAGTATAACTTGGTAAAAGAAGTAAATATGTATATGTGTGGATATACTTAAATATCAAAGATGATTTGAGATAAACTCTGAATGTTGAGTTTTAAATTTGGAATGAGAATAATACCCAAAACGAAAAGTTTTGAACTTAATAAGTGGGAAGATTATTTATGTGGAGTTTAAAATTTGAAATAGAAGTTCAAGCAGGATAAGGTTGACTGGATTAGGTGAATTGAGTTTAACTTGGGAAAGGTTAAAAAAGTTGGAATGATTAACCTGATTTGGGAATTTCCAGATAAAATTAAGTTTTAACTTGAAAAGTTAAATGATAGATTATATTTGAGAGTTTGAGTGATCTCAAATTGGGTTTGAGATCCGAAAATTTGAAACGGATGGATGTTTTGAAATAATTGGATAATATCATCCTATTGTTATTAATAATCTTTAAAATGTAAATTGGATTTGTTTAAATGAATGAGAAATGGAGTATGGTAATCCATCGTTGGGATAAAAAGGTAAACTAATTTAAAGGAATTAAATCAACATTTGAAGTATTAACTCGAATTTATATAATTCGAGATGGTTTAAATTTGAAATTTGAATTAGTTCAAATTGAATTTGATTTGAATTAATTGAAATGGTGATTGAAGATGTATGAGTATAAGATTCAAATGGAAAATTTGAATTGGGATTAATTCAAACTAGAGTTGAACTGGATTGGAATTGAAGTGGGTTCAATTGAACGGATATTAGTCCAAAGTGATTGGAATAACTTGGGATTGTAATTAAAATTGAATATGTTTAAAATCAAATGGAATTTGATTTAAATTTGGAAAGGAATTGAGAATTAATTCAACTTGAATTGGGAATGAATCAATTTCAATGAAAATTGAAATTATTTAAATTGGTATTGGGTCAATTTAAATGGTAGAGGAAATTTAAATTTAATTGATGAGAATGAAAATTAGGGAGAGAACAGTTTTGACTCTGGACTAATTTTAATATAATTTTTTTTAATATAAACCTGATTTTCCAAGCTATACATTATATATACAACCTTTCTTTAAAAAGACAAACTATCTTATACTTGTTTTACAATTATTTTTGAAACTGTTCAACAATTTTCCAACTGTTTTATAAACTAAGTACTATATTTCAACTGTTTTACAAAACTAATTACTATCTTACTATTATGTTATCTAAAATTTCTATAATTATTTAACTATTTTCTAACTATTTTACACCTATTTTACAAACTAGTAATTATTTTCCAACTATTTATTTATTTTTAAATTTTCAAGTTATTTTCTAAATTTAAACTGGACAGAGTTTAAACTGTTATTGGTTAAATACCCAATCGAGATAAGAATAGAGGTGATAATCCAAATGGATTGAAGCAATTGAGAATAAATGAATGAAAATCAAAGTGAATGTGAATAGAAATGGAATTGAATTGGCTAATAACCAATAAAGATAAATACGTAGGGTGTACGTATGTTATTCTATTCGCATAATGATTTGATCCAGATTCGAGCACAGAAGTTCAAGATAATTATATCGATCCGAGTGGGATTTTTCACTCGATTATCGACGGCGAACCTGGATATGGATTGTTGATTGGTTCTAGATATTCTCTATCATAGTTAGGCTATGCTAGGAGAATGACGGTTTCTGATCAAGAAACCAGATCTGTGTCCGCACTAGGAAGTCGGGTGGACGATACTAGTTCGGAAATGAATTGTGTGATCGAGTGAGCGATCAGACTCGTATAACTTACGAATGATATGTGTACATCGTACGGATTTGAATGAAATTGATATTGAAAAGAGTAATCAAATTTGAATAATTGATTTTGAATAAATAGAGTTAAATATCTTTGTTTTATAAAATGATACCCCCCTGGTTGAATCTTTTGCCAGAAGAAAAGGGTTTTTGAAAATGTTTGAAGTATAAAAGGAGTTTACACAAGTTTGAAATGTTCCAAAGTTTTATAAGATTTTATATATCTGAATATATATATATATATATATATATATATATATATATATAAAGGATCATATGAGAATTTTGGAAAAAGCGTTTTGGGAACCTTTGGATTTGGAAAAGGCTTTTGATTTTTGGGTAAAATCAATATGAGAATTTGAAAAGCCTAGTTTGAGAATTATCGATTTTGGAATAATCGATTTTTTGTAAAGGAGTTTTGTATGAGATCATACTAGGTGTATGATTTAAAGATACTATATATGTATAGTATAAAATGTTTTGATGATGCTCTGGGGAAAAAGGCGCTCCCTTGGAATGGACTTCTCAGGAGTACCACCGGGTGGTGCTGCCTTGAGCCCCAAGGGGGGGTTCTAAAGTTGATCCTGTGAGGAGTCCGGACAAAACTAGTTCCTGAGGATTTTTGGGTAGCGAAAGTCGAGGGCGCTGATGCCTACAGGGGCATTTGGGTTATGCTGTGACGATAGTGTAACTCGATGTCACTGCGATCTACTGTGGAGACCATAGCGAAAATCGTGTGGAGGATGAGTGTCAACGGTCTACACTTGATTTTGCCGGGAAGGCAACGCATCATCGGTAGACTGCGATCTATAGTCAAGTGGAGTGGAGAAGTTTCATTCTTTTGGCAGCGAAATTCGAGGGCGCTGATGCCTATAGTTACATGGATTTTTGCTGTGATAGCAACGTAACCCCAGTTGTAGCTGCGATCTGTAGCGGGTTCCATGGTGTAATCGAGGGGCTCTGAGGCCTACATTTATCTATGGATTTTGTCGGGACGGCAACGTAACCATCGGGTTAACTGCGACCATGGATGGGAGTGATGATTTCCAGAGCATTCTCACCAAAGATATTTTCTCTATTTCAAAATGTTTTCAATATTTTCAATAAAATTATTTTCCAAGTATTTTCACTGGATGTTGAAAACGAGTCTGCTAAGTACTTACAGATTTTCAGTCGTACGCCTGATCAACGTATGACCGAATTTTTGTGAGAGCAAGGATGGACTGGTTGAAATATCAAGTTATAAACAGTATTTTTATAAAACTATTTTGGTAAAATATATATATATATATATGTGTATATATATATATATATTTAAAAAGTGTTTTAAAAATTTCTTAATGAAAAAAGAGTTTATAGAAAAAAATTCCAAGAATAAAATTTTCTGATAATTATCAATTTAATAAAATTCTGGATACGTTCATTTTCGAGGACGAAAAGATTCTAAGGGGGGTAGGAATGTGATATCCCGGAAAATTTCAAGCAAATTTAAATATGTTAATCCCTTTTATAAATTATTTTAATTTGATAAAATTGTTAATAGTTTGTTTTTTTTAAATATAAATAAATAATTTTTTTAAAATAAAACTATCAATTACAAATTGAATTTGGGGTTGGTTAAAACATATATATGTATTGTTAACTTGGTTTTAAATTAGATTTTCAAATTTAATTTGAACATGAATTTGGGTTTAGTCTTTTTAAAAATATTTGGATTTAAAATATACAAGCTTTTATTTATAAATGATTTGTTTTATTACATTTTCTTTAAAAAAAAGTCATATATAAATTTTGATAAGAATTAGTAAATTAAAAATAAAGATTTTTATTAACATTATAATAAAAGAAATGTAACGCCCCGGAAATTTTCGACTTTCGAAAATTCAACATCGACACTCACTTTATCGACTGCCGAGAAATCGAAGGCCAAAAACCCGAAATTTTATGGTTTAAGAAAAAGAAAAAGACAGAAGAAGAGATAAGGAGAGAGAAGATAGAAAATATAGAGAAAAGAAAATATAGAAAATAGAATGGAACAGAAAACAACAGAACAACATCAGAATCTCACAATTCGCAGCGGAACAACATATAATAATAAATGAATAATCTTTAAACAAAGAACTATATGAGTTATTACATTTCACCACATTTCATTACATCATCTCATCAGAGTGTACAACAACAAACAACATCAAACAGTGCAGCGGAAAAAGAAATACTATATAAACTAGTAATACGCCATGCCATCCATCTTGCCTCCAGCAACTCCAGAATATCCTGATAAACCTAACTCTTGACTGCCCGTGTGAAAATTGGTGGGCACCCAGAGTTTAGGAAGGAAAACAATAAACTCCGAGTCAGTCATGTGACTGGTGTGAGAACTCAAAACAGTTTATTTATCTTTAAAATCAAAATAGAGGAATATTTTTAAAGTCAATTCGCAATGCTTTTAAAAAATGAGACTACCATAAGGCCTCCCGCACACACACACAATGCAAACGCAGAATCGGAGGAGATTTCTCCTTATGATAGTCAAAGATGCTTGATACGCATTAAAAAGACATTTGATATTATTACTAGTGCATAGTGAAGGAAATAAAATCATTTCGAAAGTAGAATATAAATCTTAGCCAACATACGACCATTATCGTATGCCTACTATAGCTACTATGTTCAATAGCAGGTTACCGCCACATTCCATAGCAGGTTATACAACTAAAACCGTACAAGTCTCGTATTGTTTCTTTGGATTTCCAACGAATGATCAGGCCAAGGAACTTCCCATTGCCACATGAGAATGCCTCTAGATGGACATCCCCGAGAACCAAACCGGATCTCTACCAACACAAGGCCGGGTTACCCCTAACTGAGTAACAACTGACCGAATATGCCATCCCCCGGTCCTTTGGGACCTTTCAACCGAGCGCTCGTAATCAATTCACACAATCATAACAAAGTGTTTTCAACATGAGTAAGTATCTGGGCTCCATACCATGATACCACCCTTTTCCAGAAGGAAATGCACATATCCTAAAGGGCGCTACCCCTTATAACCTTGCTGCATCTTTCCTGTTTTGACCATTCCCGAGGTGTGAGGCTTGACGAAGTCACGTCCACAAAAACATACTTTATACAAAAGCCATGCTTTGGGTCAACAAATGATCATAGAAATGATCACCAGGATAGACGATCAAATAAACGATCCTATCACAAATAATCAACACAATGATCATTTACAACAACACTCAGCATGTCACATTACCAAATTGGGAATATATCGCTGATAACGTTCAACTACATAACCTCTGAGCTCACACGTCTCAGAGAAGGGTGTTAAGCTAAAAGAATAAATTCTCCGCCACCAACAGAAATATATTTGAAAGAAATCTGATTTATATCTCAATTTGTAATGTCAGACATACAATCCATACAAGTTTGTTCCGGGCTCGAACAAAACCGAAGGCACTTACAAAGAAGTCCTTGCAATCCGAATATTCACAATCCTGATCGGATTTCCCATCACTTAGGGAGTCTCTATACCGTGGCAACTCAGTGCAGAGACAATCGACAGGTCATCCTATCGCTCTCACAAATACCCGGTCTTCAACACCGATCTTCAAATGCAATTCATAACGACGTATCACATATTCGGAATGGGTTATACGACCCCATGGTCCTTTCCCGGTTAACCCGAATAGTGAGCGCTTATTTAAAAATAAGTGTGGCATTCAAGTTCAAACAAATCACATCAAATACCCATTCAAAGGGAATATTGATAGTCGGTTATTGAACTATCAATGGATATGCACACATCACCAGATTCCAAATAATTTTCCAAATTATTTATTTTCCAAAAATATCTTTACAAGATAAATAATTTTCACACTTCAAAAATAAATCAATATTTATTTTTAAACAAGTTCCCCTTTCTTTTATAAATTCCATAGTGAATTTATATTCCAAAATATCCATGCATATACGATTTCATTTATTCATTTCAATATATCTTCAAAAAGATAAATTCTCAAAACGTTTCATTTCACATTGGAAAACATTTCCATACTTATTAAATAAGTAATTCTCACATCCATTTATTTTCAACACTTGGAAAATATTCAATATACTTAAATCGAGATTAAGTATATATTTCATTCTTTAAGGAAATCGTTCTCTTAAACATATTTATTTGGGCCAAAACGAATGTTACGTAAAACATCGTTACGACAACCCAAAATCACTAGTATAGGGATTTGAAATTAAAATAGATATATAAATCCCAATACTATACAAAACATTTCCTTTCGGAAATCATTTACTATAACAACAGTGTTATAGTCCACCATTTCCTTCTATTTCTCGAAAACGTCTATTTCAACAATAAATGTTGAAATCTATGGTTTCGAATCTCAACACATTTAAAACATCGTTAGATCGTTTTAATTCAATTTAAAATATCACATTCTAAACATTTTCTTTAACATATTATTCACTATTCAAAAACGTAAATATATTACGTTAACACATTTCATCCTTTTATACATTTTATTTAAAAGGATTATTCACAGTTCAAAAACGTGAATATAACTCCATTAATAGGTTTCAACAATTAACTTATCAAAATCAGTCGTTTGCGAATTTATAAAACAACGTTTATAAATTCCATTTCTATTTATTTTATAACATCTCCTTTTATAAATTCCTTTATCAACCTATTCACTTTATAACTCAATTATAAACCAAAGATTCATATTATAAGTTAAATGCTCATAAAACGATTATTTTACAAAATCGTTTCTTTGAACTTCATAATTATAAATCTTATAACTTATAAGATTCAATTATTCATCCAAATATATTCTTTAATAATTTCACAAAATTTATAAATCTTACTATTTATAAATTTCATTTATAACTTCACCATTTATAATTTTATAAATTCCATTTATTTACAAAATTCATTTTCACTTCATTCAAACACTTATAAAAACTCGTTTTATAATGTCAATATTTCAATTTATAAATATCCATTTATAAATCTCTTAATATAAATCAATTTATATTACTCTTTAAAACGTCTTTAATCTCCTTTATTATTTCACCATTTTGATTCATAAAATAATTAAATTTTATAAATCCTATATTTAAACTTTTCACAATAAATTCTAAAATCCTGATTAAACTATTTTATAAAATCATTAGCATCATATTCTCAAAAATCAGTTTTTTTTAACTATATTTCTCAAAAATCATAATTTTTATAACTTTAAAAATTATAACGTTTATTTATTTAAAATGGATCAATTCCAAAATTATTTTATAAAACGTATACTTTTCAAAAATCACTTTAAAAATCATTTTAAAGTTTCAAAATTTGGTCCAATGATGCTACATACCAAATAGTCAATCACGACTACAACGACATCATATATCGATATGATAATCAACGAATATCAAAATATCCATAATCAAATAAATACTGTTGAGGAATCCAGTTGGATCCCTCCAACCTGTTTTCCTGCATCCAAAAACATTAGCACAATACCAATTTCGCTCCGGTACGAAATTATCGCGGTATATGAGATTTAAATATTATCCGCTTAATAGACGGCGCAATAGGGTCTCATCCGCTAAACAAATAAATGCGGGAAATCAATAGCTCCAATATATACATATGCCAATATATATATATATATATTGCTATTATATATAATACCAATTTCACTGTTTATGAAATATTCGCGGTATATGTTTTTAATAAATAACATCCGCTTACTAACGGCGTATAATGTCTATTTTAACAATCAATAGATAACAATCATCATTCAAACTTGCATACAAATCATTTTCAATCATATTTAACTCAATTTTCAATTATTTTCATAATTTAACATATTAAATTATCGATTTAATTATCCAATTAAATCCAATTACTCAAAATAAATTTATTCGACTTATAAATTCACTTATTAATATTTAAAATTAATTAAATATTAAATTTTTAATTAATAAAAATTCTGGGTCGTTACAATCTTCCCCCCTTAAAAGAATTTCGTCCTCGAAATTATTAAGTAAGAAAAGTTACAGAATCTATTAATTTTCCATAAATCCATAGTTAAACTTCTTATAATACTTTACTAAGTTTTCAAATCATATTTATTTATCTTTTCAAAAACAACTACTATTGTTTAACTTTCAAATCCAAATCAAAGTTAAAGTTTTCAAAAATTTCTAATTTTCTCAAATTTTTCTAACGCCTTAAATTTCCAGAAAAATTCGCCATAGTCTCCTTTGCGCGGCTCGATCCGAAAAAAAAATGACGGTATATATATCACAAATATACATCTCATCAAGTAATGAGGCATCCCGCAGGGAAAAAGTATAAAAGTACGATATTTAATCCGAGATATGTACCTTATATTTTATTAGCAAGCGTATACGGCTAATATAGCGCGAAAGCGAGCTCCAAATGCGAAGCAAACGCAATCCGCACCTACTAAACACTCAACAAACAATATGAGAATCATGCATATATGACAATAGTATCAATATACAACATATAGCAACATAATAACTATATATGCTAACATAGAAAATGTAGTAAAAGCAATATATATTCAACCATCAACCAATTATCATCCAACTAGCATCCATAACCAACAAATATTCATTCTTATTCTCATTAATATTCAATGAAATAGGTTTTCAATTTAAATCACATTTGATTCATTAACAGTGGATGTTTACTAACATTCATTTTCAATTAGTTTATATTCACTAATTCATATTCAAGTTGGTTCACTTCCAAATCAAATTCAATTTTATTTAAGATTCACTTAACTTTATTAGTTTTCTTTGATACTAATATCAACTTCATTCAACAACACTTAAGTTATATTCCATTTAACTTTAAATTCATTTTTATTTTACAACTCATATTCATAAATATATTCATATAGTTCCACTTCTTATATATATAAGTTTATTTCACAATTGTAAATCACTTTAATTATAATTCAATTCTTATAATTCTTTTGCTTATAGAATTATTCTTTTATTTAGATTATTCAAACAACTAAACAATCAACTTACATACATTTTAATAATTCTGAAAAATTATTCCTTTATATAAAATATATTTAGGTAAAAATTTATTTCATTTACCCAATTTAAAAATCAATATTGTGCCGAATTGTTCTATTCAAGTGTTTAGAGATCCCTATCAACAACGTTAATTACTCGTATTAACCAGAATCCATATACCACTCAACAAACTAATCATCACAATATAAAACAATTTTATATTCACTAACAAATACACTCTCATAGCTATTATTACACTCAAACCCATTCTAGAGTACTACTGACTCTATCTCTAATGAGTAATACCCAACAGAACCATGGTTGTCGCTTAACCATAAGCTCTGATACCAAATGTAACGCACCGGAAATTTTCGACTTTCGAAAATTCAACATCGACACTCACTTTATCGACTGCCGAGAAATCGAAGGCCAAAAACCCGAAATGTTATGGTTTAAGAAAAAGAAAAAGGCAGAAGAAGAGATAAGGAGAGAGAAGATAGAAAATATAGAGAAAAGAAAATATAGAAAATAGAATGGAACAGAAAACAAAAGAACAACATCAGAATCTCACAATTCGCAGCGGAACAACATATAATAATAAATGAATAATCTTTAAACAAAGAACTATATCAGTTATTACATTTCATCACATTTCATTACATCATCTCATCAGAGTGTACAACAACAAACAACATCAAACAGTGCAGCGGAAAAAGAAATACTATATAAACTAGTAATACGCCATGCCATCCATCTTGCCTCCAGCAACTCCAGAATATCCTGATAAACCTAACTCTTGACTGCCCGTGTAAAAATTGGTGGGCACCCAGAGTTTAGGAAGGAAAACAATAAACTCCGAGTCAGTCATGTGACTGGTGTGAGAACTCAAAACAGTTTATTTATCTTTAAAATCAAAATAGAGGAATATTTTTAAAGTCAATTCGCAATGCTTTTAAAAAATGAGACTACCATAAGGCCTCCCGCACACACACACAATGCAAACGCAGAATCGGAGGAGATTTCTCCTTATGATAGTCAAAGATGCTTGATACGCATTAAAAAGACATTTGATATTATTACTAGTGCATAGTGAAGGAAATAAAATCATTTCGAAAGTAGAATATAAATCTTAGCCAACATACGACCATTATCGTATGCCTACTATAGCTACTATGTTCAATAGCAGGTTACCGCCACATTCCATAGCAGGTTATACAACTAAAACCGTACAAGTCTTGTATTGTTTCTTTGGATTTCCAACGAATGATCAGGCCAAGGAACTTCCCATTGCCACATGAGAATGCCTCTGGATGGACATCCCCGAGAACCAAACCGGATCTCTACCAACACAAGGCCGGGTTACCCCTAACTGAGTAACAACTGACCGAATATGCCATCCCCCGGTCCTTTGGGACCTTTCAACCGAGCGCTCGTAATCAATTCACACAATCATAACAAAGTGTTTTCAACATGAGTAAGTATCTGGGCTCCATACCATGATACCACCCTTTTCCAGAAGGAAATGCACATATCCTAAAGGGCGCTACCCCTCATAACCTTGCTGCATCTTTCCTGTTTTGACCATTCCCGAGGTGTGAGGCTCGACGAAGTCACGTCCACAAAAACATACTTTATACAAAAGCCATGCTTTGGGTCAACAAATGATCATAGAAATGATCACCAGGATAGACGATCAAATAAACGATCCTATCACAAATAATCAACACAATGATCATTTACAACAACACTCAGCATGTCACATTACCAAATTGGGAATATATCGCTGATAACGTTCAACTACATAACCTCTGAGCTCACACGTCTCAGAGAAGGGTGTTAAGCTAAAAGAATAAATTCTCCGCCACCAACAGAAATATATTTGAAAGAAATCTGCTTTATATCTCAATTTGTAATGTCAGACATACAATCCATACAAGTCTGTTCCGGGCTCGAACAAAACCGAAGGCACTTACAAAGAAGTCCTTGCAATCCGAATATTCACAATCCTGATCGGATTTCCCATCACTTAGGGAGTCTCTATACCGTTGCAACTCAGTGCAGAGACAATCGACAGGTTATCCTATCGCTCTCACAAATACCCGGTCTTCAACACCGATCTTCAAATGCAATTCATAACGACGTATCACATATTCGGAATGGGTTATACGACCCCATGGTCCTTTCCCGGTTAACCCGAATAGTGAGCGCTTATTTAAAAATAAGTGTGGCATTCAAATTCAAACAAATCACATCAAATACCCATTCAAAGGGAATATTGATAGTCGGTTATTGAACTATCAATGGATATGCACACATCACCAGATTCCAAATAATTTTCCAAATTATTTATTTTCCAAAAATATCATTACAAGATAAATAATTTTCACACTTCAAAAATAAATCAATATTTATTTTTAAACAAGTTCCCCTTTCTTTTATAAATTCCATAGTGAATTTATATTCCAAAATATCCATGCATATACGATTTCATTTATTCATTTCAATATATCTTCAAAAGGATAGATTCTCAAAACGTTTCATTTCACATTGGAAAACATTTCCATACTTATTAAATAAGTAATTCTCACATCCATTTATTTTCAACACTTGGAAAATATTCAATATACTTAAATCGAGATTAAGTATATATTTCATTCTTTAAGGAAATCGTTCTCTTAAACATATTTATTTGGGCCAAAACGAATGTTACGTAAAACATCGTTACGACAACCCAAAATCACTAGTATAGGGATTTGAAATTAAAATAGATATATAAATCCCAATACTATACAAAACATTTCCTTTCGGAAATCATTTACTATAACAACAGTGTTATAGTCCACCATTTTCTTCTATTTCTCGAAAACGTCTATTTCAACAATAAATGTTTAAATCTATGGTTTCGAATCTCAACACATTTAAAACATCGTTAGATCGTTTTAATTCAATTTAAAATATCACATTCTAAACATTTTCTTTAACATATTATTCACTATTCAAAAACGTGAATATACTACGTTAACACATTTCATCCTTTTATACATTTTATTTAAAAGGATTATTCACAGTTCAAAAACGTGAATATAACTCCATTAATAGGTTTCAACAATTAACTTATCAAAATAAGTCGTTTGCGAATTTATAAAACAACGTTTATAAATTCCATTTCTATTTATTTTATAACATCTCCTTTTATAAATTCCTTTATCAACCTATTCACTTTATAACTCAATTATAAACCAAAGATTCATATTATAAGTTAAATGCTCATAAAACGATTATTTTACAAAATCGTTTCTTTGAACTTCATAATTATAAATCTTATAACTTATAAGATTCAATTATTCATCCAAATATATTCTTTAATAATTTCACAAAATTTATAAATCTTACTATTTATAAATTTCATTTATAACTTCACCATTTATAATTTTATAAATTCCATTTATTTACAAAATTCATTTTCACTTCATTACTTATAAAAACTCGTTTTATAATGTCAACATTTCAATTTATAAATATCCATTTATAAATCTCTTAATGTAAATCAATTTATATTATTCTTTAAAACGTCTTTAATCTCCTTTATTATTTCACCATTTTGATTCATAAAATAATTAAATTTTATAAATCCTATATTTAAACTTTTCACAATAAATTCTAAAATCCCGATTAAACTATTTTATAAAATCATTAGCATCATATTCTCAAAAATCAGTTTTTTTTAACTATATTTCTCAAAAATCATAATTTTTATAACTTTAAAAATTATAACGTTTATTTATTTAAAATGGATCAATTCCAAAATTATTTTATAAAACGTATACTTTTCAAAAATCACTTTAAAAATCATTTTAAAGTTTCAAAATTTGGTCCAATGATGCTACATACCAAATAGTCAATCACGACTACAACGACATCATATATCGATATGATAATCAACGAATATCAAAATATTCATAATCAAATAAATACTGTTGAGGAATCCAGTTGGATCCCTCCAACCTGTTTTCCTGCATCCAAAAACATTAGCACAATACCAATTTCGCTCCAGTACGAAATTATCGCGGTATATGGAATTTAAATATTATCCGCTTAATAGACGGCGCAATAGGGACTCATCCGCTAAACAAATAAATGCGGGAAATTAATAACTCCAATACATACATATGCCAATATATATATATATATATATTGCTATTATATATAATACCAATTTCACTGTTTATGAAATATTCGCGGTATATGTTTTTAATAAATAACATCCGCTTACTAACGGCGTATAATGTCTATTTTAACAATCAATAGATAACAATCATCATTCAAACTTGCATTCAAATATTTTAAATCTAACTATTTAAAATAAAATCGAAACTGATTCGATTGAGTGAGAAGTTCTCACCTTGATTTTAATTTCGTTTTAGCGATTTATTTCGAATAAAATTAAACGGACGTTTAATTTTACCCAAAATTCTCACTAACTCCAAACGACTCCAATCCAATTTCATCGCGTAGTGCTCGTCCATACGATTCCAACGCAACTGGTTTCGCGCGTTTTCGACCTCGTATGAAAAGGATATGAATATTTGAAGTTTGTACACGATTTTATATATATAATTTACAACATTAATTTCCTTTATAACCTACACAAGATCGTGGCCGTCCAATGCAGATCCAACGCGCCTCAAACTTCATCTCCCTCACGTTCATTTTGCACGCGCGTACAGGTATTAGGCCGAACCCATGAAGCACGAACTAGGGTTTAAATTTGCTCCGCCTATACTCGACTAAACTTCATCAAACCACTTCCATTCGAACGCCCTTCGCAAGAGCTACCTCCACCTTGCACCACTTGAAGTTCGGCCTCATCATGTGCCTAGGGTTGCGTGCGCAACATGCCACGAACGGCCCCCTCCTGCTCCTCCTCTGATGCTCCAAACACGATCTCAACCGTATGGATTGAAAGCTTTCGCCAAGATCTTCATCTTTGTAGTTGATCACTTCGCTTGATTGTGAATGGATTGAGAGATTTTGAGGAGGAAGTGAAATCAAATTCTGGCCTTTGAATTCGAAACTGGCGGCTAGGGTTTTAGATTAGGTTTTTTTTTTAATTTTATGAAGAGAAGGGTGCTATTTATAGAGTTTTGAACGACACTATTCATCCCGGAAATTCCGAACTCCGATTCACGCGCCGTAACCAGCGTTTCTAGGGTTTACCCCGCGTTCCGGGCACAATGGAACAGGTTTCGAAAGCTAATTCAGACGTCTGTGCGAGATATGGCAATAAACGTTCAATTTGAATTAAACCGATTTAAACGATTTTCTAGGCGTTTTAATTTGTACCGGACAAACGGTAAATCCAATTGACACGAAATTTGAAACCTTACAATAATATCACATTACGGATCCGATGAAACTGGTTTCGTCGGAATCCGAGACTTTTTGAAAAATGGCTATTTTAACTCGCCAAATTAAAATTAAAAATAATTCGATGCGTTTCGAGCTGCCACAATCAAACGATAACTCCGATTGACACGAAAATTGAAATCCGGTAATAACTAACTATTACGGATCCAATGGAACTAGTTTCGTCCAATTCTGAGACTGTTCAAAAATTGACTATTTTCACTAGTCGATTTAAATATTAAAATATTCAGTTTTCACAAATTAACTTTTAATTCGATTTTAAAAGTTCTAAAATATCTTTCTAACTCCAATATGATAAAATAAAATTTTACAAATCATTTTCAATCATATTTAACTCAATTTTCAATTATTTTCATAATTTAACATATTAAATTATCGATTTAATTATCCAATTAAATCCAATTACTCAAAATAAATTTATTCGACTTATAAATTCACTTATTAATATTTAAAATTAATTAAATATTAAATTTTTAATTAATAAAAATTCTTGGTCGTTACAAGAAATTACTTAAATAACAAGTGTGAAATGATGAATAAAGGCAAGTGACAAGTGTTAAAGGATTTTAACAAGTGTCACCTTTTGTATCAATTTTCTTTATTTATTTTTAAAAGAAAAAAAATCATTAAAATTTCTCTATAAAACATGTACCTTCGCTTTTGTTATCCCTTTTCTATTTTCAGCTCAAAATTTCCCTTCATCTTTCACAATATAAGAAAACCATTAAGCTGAAACCAAATATAAGAAAATTTAAAACAATAAACTACAACATCAGTTATAAGATTAAAGTTCTGAAATGCAAATCAACTTCATTTTTCAACCTGGGGGGGCTTCGAATTCAGCTCAATCTAAAAACAAATCCAAGAATCCAAGCAAAATTCAAAGCAAGCATTTTATTAAAACAGTTTCATAGCAGTTCAGCAACTCAAGCACCAAGCAAACAGAGCAGGTTCAGAAAAAAATATAGGAAGAATCAGAAAATGCAAGTTCAAAATCAAGGTTCAATTCAATATACAATCAAGCAAGATAAGATCAGAATCTAACCCAAGTTTCAGAAACAAAGAGATTTCCAGATCATCATCATAAATGGAAATCAGACCCAATCTAGGGAGCACGCTCTCTATTTTAAAAAGGTGAGTAACCAAGAAATGACTCTGTTTAAAATTTTGATGCATGCAGTGAAACTGGAATTTGAATTGGTGATTTATGATTTGCATGGTTGAATTTATTATTATATGGATACATATATATGGGTATACTGGGATGCATGACTGTTAACTGTGCTTAGGCTCTGTTCTTCTGTATAAGTTGCAAATGCAAATGAAATGAAATAAAAATCAGCTGTTATCAACCTGATCAGTTTCATGTTATGTTGTTTGAACATAAATTATTAGAGACACTAAGATTTAAATTTCTAAAATATTTTTAAGTAAAAGTAGAGGATAATTTTACAGGAAGAAGAAGAACAGTAAATTCCAAAGCCTATCAAAAATTTCGCATGATATAGTTTTCAGTTTTCACTTATACACTCTAATTCCTTTTGAGAATAATGATTTTTAAAAATAGAATGAGGATTTTTAAGATTGTATTTCGGGAGGAATTGAATGATGACCAAATTTGGGTTTTTTTGGTGTTTTCTGACGATCTGGAGGATGTTGGCCGATGTGATCGAAGCGGAGGGAGGTTAGTGTGGTGAGGGTCCTTGGAAAAATAACCAGAGTTTTTATTCATCATTGTAGTGGTCCGGCGATAATGTTCTATGGTTTTGGACCTTGGAGGAGTTGATGTCGAAGTTGAGGCTATTTCGGCCTCGCCATGATATCAAATTCAATCGGAGGTGGGGGAAAGGCGTCGTGGGTGTTCGATGAGGACCTGAACGTGACTGAGGGGATGCTGATGATCGGAGTTTGGTGTAGTATGATGTTTAATTAACAGCGATGTTATTCCAGGTGCGGAGGATTCATCGTTTTCATTTTTATGGGGTGATATCAGGTTCTGGTTAGTGGAGAGGTTTGTAACGATCATCAGTGACTGGGGAGAATGAACGGCGACTGGAAAGAGTGGACGTCGATGATGTGTATGTGTACGGCGTGCATAGTTTTGTGCTTGGAAATGGGTAAGAGGAAGGGAGGTTTGAGTAGAAGGTTGCGTTCTGTGTTTTGTGGATTTGGATTCTTCGGGTTCATTCCGATGCAACTCGATTTGGGCTTCGGCCCGGTTTAATTTAAGTTTGAGTTGTAAATAAAGCCTAGTTAGTAAGCATTGCTTCTAGAAAGAAAAATAAAACCAATCTTCTTAAATTATATAACAAGTTAGTGGGTTGAGGGAAGAGTGTATAAATGGTAACTTAAGATAGATAGATGCTTAAGTTATTATGAGTTTAAATTAAATAATTTAACCAAGAAAGTTAATGTTAAAGATAAATGTTTAATATCAAATTAAGAAAATTAAATAAAGATAAATGGTTATCTTATGATTAATTAAATCCTTGGATGATTAAGGAAATTAAATTAATAAAGAAGTTAAGAGTAACAAATTTATTTAATGAATTGATGATTTTCAAGGTATTTTAATTAATTATGAATTAACTGATTCGAGATTTGAATTACTCATAATTAAGGATAAATCGCTTAAATAATTACTTAATGTAAGTAATTAATGATTAGTTGTTAAGGGTTAACTAATTTAATTATTAATTAGAGAATAATTAATAAATAAAATTAAGGTTAATTATTGGGGATAATTAACCAAGGGAGAAATCACTTGATTAATTTAATGTAAATTACTTAACAGACGTAATTAAGGATTAATTAGGTTACAGTTAACACTTAATTAATTTAATAATTAGTAATTAATTAATTAATAATTAAATATTAATTAATTAGTAATTAATAATGATTAATCTGAGTTATTTCTTAAGAAAGAAATTAAGGATTGTTAATGAAGGTCATTAACTTAAGATTATTTCACAATTAATTAAAGTGATTAATTGTAATAATTAATTGGATTAATTAATAATAATCACTTTTGAAATTGTTTTTTTTATCACGTAATGGAAGTAATTAATGAATTAATTACTTAATGTAATTAATTAGGTTAATGTGATCAATTTAGATTAATCAATTGAGTATAAATTAATTTAAACACTCGATGATTGATTAATAATTACTTAATGTAATAAATGGAAGAGAAATTTCTTAAGGAAGTAATTAACGGTAATTACGAGACGTAATTAAAGATGTTGAAGATGAAAATAATTTGGATTAAATTCCTATGTAATTAATCAGGGGATTAATTAGGATAATTAATTAAGGGTAATTAATTTTTGGAAATAAGTAATTAAGGACAGTTGATGGGATAAATCAGGGGATTAATTAGAGAATAAATTAAGGATTAATTTATTCAATGAAGTAATTAAGGGTAGTTAATTATCAAGGATGATTAATAATTATGGTTAATAATTAATTAATGAGGTAATTAAAGGTTAATTATTGTATATGGTTAAGGATAAATTAATTTGTGAAATTAATTTAAGGGATAAATAGAATGATATGGGAAGCCTTTGATTAATTGTTATCACTAATTTGTGGATCGTGATGCTATGTGATAAGATATGTTTGATTTAAACTGTGAAGGTGTGGTTATCTATTGATGATGAATTACTGTGACATCCTGTATTAAAAGTAGAATTGTATTTCACTTGAATAATTTAGAGATGGCAATGGTTTCGAAGAGACCGGAGTCGGGTATTAGTGAATACCCGAAACCACTTCGATTCTTATAAATTGATATGTGAAACTAATAGGCTGAAGTGGAATGACTTAAGTAAATTGGACCATTTAAAATCCAAGTTTTGGCACTTAGAAATTGATGTGTGGAATGGTTGATGTCTATAATAACTTGTGAAGTGTAGATTGATATAAGTTATCCCGGGTTTATATAAATTGTATTCTTTTGTATTCCAAGTTAAATGGGTTTACTCACGCTGGTTTCCAGCCTGACCCGGGTGTTACTTTGATGTAATGCTCGGGTCAGACCGAGTATTACAGAATTTCAGGTAAGAACGTTCTGGAGGTCAGGAGGCGAGCTGGATGGCAGGAACGTATGGAGCGTACTCGCTGTATATATTATGGTAGTATATCTGAACATGTTGTTTTAAACTGTCCAATGTTGTGAAGATGTTGTAACTCTGATGTATAAATGTATTAGTGAATTGATACAGTTCTTCTTTGTAGAACTATTATTTATGTGATATTATATTTTATCCGTTGCGAATGTGAGATTCTGAGTTAGAATTTTCTGTTTCTTCTTCTTTCTGTTTGTTCTTTTCACTAACTATCTGGAAATTTCGGGATCGAAATTTTCGTTTCGTTACAATTTCTAAAACACTTTGACAGAACAAACTGACATAATATTATTTTAAAATTTGGTTAATGAAATAAATTTTGATATATAAGTAAATTTATGAAACCTAATAAATTGATTTAAAATTGATTATTTGAAATGATAATACTTGATTTATCATTTATTGTTCTATAAATTAATTTATAGATAGTTTTTTATAAATTTATTTGGGAACTGAAATGAATTTAAAACAAGAAATTTGAGAATTTAATTTTCGATGGTTTCAAACCTTGTGTTTAATGTTTTAAAAGGTTATATTATTTAAAGTATTTTCAAATAGAAATTTGTTTCCAAAGAATTTTAAGTTTAAAATTAGCGCTCTTCTCATTGTCGCTGGGAAATAACTTCGGTGATGACTGCAGCATCATCGACGTTCATTTTCGAGTTTCGAAGTGAAGAGACGGCTCTGTAATCTTACTACTGCTTTGTTTTGGAAATCAATTCGATTTGAATTTCTAAAATATGACTTGATCTATAATATATATAGACATATGATTTAAATTTGATTTGATAAACTATGACATACCTTTAGTTGTCTCTAAATGGTTTGAACAAATCGAAAATTTAATTTTTAAATTTTATTTTCAAGAATAATTTCAATTATAAAAAGAAAATAAAAATTTTAGATGAATATTCAAGCATGAAATGATTTAATTGTATAATACAATTGCATTCAATACAACTTACCTTAATTTTTCAAATGTTAACAATGTAATTGGATAATATACAATATAAAAAGATTTATAAATAAAATTTGAGTAGTTATAATAAATGTTATATACTTAAATTTTAATTATAAAATGATTAACAGAGGTAATATAATAAAGGGTAATTGAATAACTTATAATGAAATAATGTTAAAATAACTAAGAATAAATCAAAGCAGTTATAATAAGTGTAAGTTTAACATAAGTGATAAATATATTGAGCGGAATAAATTTAATTTTAATTAGGAATAAAGAAGAATAAAATTTATTAAGTACATTTTGAGTGTAATAAATGATTATTTTTCTAACTCATGGTTTTAAAATTATTATTTAAGATGATTAGATAATAAGATAATGAAATTTGAGATAGTTAACGATTTATTTAACTTATGAAAAAATAAGAAAAAAAAATTTAAGTTGAAATTTCCATGGTTTCAAATTTATTTCCTTATTTTGTTTTCCAAACTATCTTTTGGTTGTCCTTATCATCCTTATCTTGCTATAGATTGGTATAAGCATCTTTCTATAATCTTTGATAGATCTTTGTTAATCATTTTGAATCCACCTTTTCGTGCTTGTATTCTTAATTTTGGGGAATCTCGGAAAGATCATCTCCACCTTGTAAAACTTACCTATAACAATAGCCATCATATAATTTCAATTTCCTTGTCAACTTGTCCTAATCTTGTTTCACTCTATCTTTTTCTGTGCTTTCCCGTACCTCATTCCTTTTCGGGGACGAAAAGTTTTGAGTGGGGGAGAGTGTAACAACCCTGTATTTTGTGATTTTTTTTTGTATTTTAATTATTTTAATTTAATTTTTGATTTAAAAACTTATTTTATTTATTTTTAATGATAAACTTTAGTTTTGATATGAATTATCATTCCGAAGCATGACTAAAAAGAATATTTTCCAAAAAGTGAATTTTTGGTCAAAATAGTCAAACTTTGACTTTTAATTTAATTTTTTAAAAGTTTGAAAATTTAAATTTTATCTTTTATTATGAAAGTACATAAAATTTTAAGAACATTGCTTTTCGTTTCGTTGGTAACGGATTTAAATTGTGAAAGTTATGTGTATTTCAATATTGAGTGCAATTTGTTTATTCTGCAATTTTATTATTTTGAATAGTTTAAATTTTATTTTTCTTTGTCATATTTTATTGTAATATATATTGATATGTTATTTTATGTATTTTTTTTGTCTTTTAATATTTTTGAAGTAAGGTAGGAATTTTTCCAGAGCTAGTTGTATTTTTCTTGTAATTTCCATGCCTTGTTTTCAATTTTTAAACATTTTCTTTAGTTCTTTTTCTGTTTTTCTCCAATATAATTATTTGTTTTATTTTGAAAATGATAACTAAATTATTTTATTTCAAATTTTCACTTCATAATATTTTTAAAATGAAGTGGATGTTTTTCCAAGACTAGTAGTGATTTGTTTGCAATTTCTGGACACTGTTTTGTATTTTTAAGCAATTTCTTTCATCCTTTTTATATTTTCTTTAAAATTAATTATTTATTTTCATATTAATTTCACTTGGTTTCGGTTTTCTAAGGTATTTTATGATTTATTGTTGTTTTTATTTGATTTTAGAAAACGGAAATGCGTTTCATTTCTAGACGTTTCATTGTCCAAAGTCATTTCATTTGCCATAACCTCTCCATTACTCCTCTAGGCCATGCTTTTTTTTTCATTTTCTGTGTACTCCCTTCAATTTTCATGTGAAAAACAACTCAGAACTTCTCATTCTCATGGCTTCTTCAAACTTCCTTGGTAATGGCCTCCTTTCTTCTCTCTTTTCTTCTTCCTTTTTCTATTGTTTTGCTTGATTTTTGCCTTGCTTCTCTTGCTTTGTTTGGCCTAACACCTCCACCATCTCCTCCACCGACCACCACCACTTCCTTACCCACATCATACACAACCAAAACCCTTCCTCCTCTGACCTGCAAGTGCCATGACCATCCCATGATGCAAAATCCACAAAAACTATGTTAAAACTCCTTAAAAAGCATGTCTAGCCACCTAATCTTCATCACCATCACCTTAGATGACCTTGGCCACCTCCTATTGCTCCACCACCACCTTGACACAACCCTAACCATCACCTTCATCCTCTGTCCAGATCTGAAACATGCCATAGCCGAGCCATAGATCCATGTAGCCAAGCCCAAAATGAACCAAAAACCACTATTTTGCATAAACCTCTTCATATTCATGAGTAGTAACTCCTCTACCACTTCAATACCTTGTAGCCATGCCTTATAGGACCCAAACCTAAACCAAAGTATGTCCAAACCTGAGCCAAAACATTCCCTAAGCCATGCTAGCAAGTGTAGAAAGCAAGGCAAAAAGTTGTGTATTCATATTGCTTTTCAATTCAAAGTTATTCCTATTCAATGTTGTATTGAATTATAATTTTATTTTGTTTGTTTTGGGTTATAACACATGTTATATAGCTTGGATTTACTCTCCACTCAAATCAAAAATCGTGCTATTGCCTTTTGGAATCCATTGTGCCATTTTTATTGCAATCTCCAGCCATAAAAGGTGAGTAAAGCTCACACGACATTTATACTTATGCAGTTGTGAAACAACAATAACTAAATGTGTAGAATTAAATATGATGTTATAACTACCATATGATTTTTTTTATATATGATGTTAAACCTGTTAAATTTCATGTCGTATCATCTGTTGTCATATATATGTTGTTACTGTTCATTTATATTTGTTTATCATACTGCAAGTTCCCTGTAGATTAGAAATCATATGGGTTGAAATGATACATGCCCGAACGGACTTTAGAATAAGGAAAAATCGTTATGGGCTGAAACGATAGGCATGAACGGTTTTTATTTAATTTATTTTAACTTGGGATTGCGGGTTTGAAATAATAAAACCCGGATTTTCTTTGTAAATTACGGGTTGAAATAATATATTGCCCGTATCACTTTACCTATCGTAGAAAATTATATACAGACCCGTAGTTAATATATGTTTTCTAAAAAATTTAAAATTATTTTAGAAATGTAAATATTAAAATATTTTGATTTAAATCTAATTAAAAAGGATTTTTGTAAAATATCGTTGATTTTTTTAATAATTGTAAGTGAAATGAATTAATGAAAAAGTTAGAAAATTTTGAATGTAAGTTATTTTGAAAAATTTGATTTAATTATAATTGGAAATTAAATTGAATATGAAATTATGATAAATTTATGATAATTTGAATTTAAATTAATTTAAAGTGATTTTATATCATATTAATGATTTTTGATAAAGTTGAATGTGAAATGAATGAATATTTAAGTTGAAATTTTGAAATATAACTAAAATTGGAAATTTATGAAGTTGACATAAAAGTGAACTTTTAGTTAAGCAAATAAAAATAAAACTAAGTTATATTTGAGAATTTGAACTTAAGTGTTAAGTTGAAATTTAATGCAAGGAATTTAAAATTCAACATTGCAATTTAATAATTGAATTATTATTAAATCTTGATTTTTGAATGGAAATTTAACTTTATAAAATCATGAACTTGAGGAAAATTAAATGATGTTTATAAATGTGAAAATGTATGATTTTATGAGTTAAAAATGTTTTAAATAAAAATATAATTGGTTGAGAAATTATATTGAATATTTGAAGTTAATTGACTGCATTTTCGAAATGCTATTAATTACATTGTAAATGAAATTACAGTATTTGTAAATGCTGTAGTTGATGATAATGAACTAAAAAGCTAAATTGAATTAAAAACTATTATAGCAATTTTGTAAGTTCTATAATTTTTGAATTTAACTAAGTTTATTTGGAATTTAAGTAAACCCCATTACAACATTTTAAAATGTTGCCTTCTGTTAAATTGCACTATTTTGAATGTAACTTTCCGTAGCGTTTTCTAAATGCTGCGAAAAGTGGAATTTCACTATTTTGATAAACGTAAGTGAATAAATGAACTTTGAAAGTTGAAAATTTTGGAAATTTAATAATTTAATTTTTAACATAATAACTTCATTTTTATGATTAAAAATCATTTTTTGGGAATATAAACTGTTTTGAAAGATGAATTGAAATGGTATTTTAAATTGAATAAAATGAATAATGATTTGAAATGTGGTTTCGAAAAGATATGATATTTTGATATACTAAAATGATTTGAAATGTGGTACTGAAAGATATGATATTTTGATACGTTAAAATGATTTGAACGAAGTTTTGAAAGATACGATATTTTGATATTAAATGATTTGAAAAATGAAGCTTTGAAAGGTTATGATATTTTGATGTATTAAAATGATTGAAAGGAAGTTTTTAAGGGAGATGATAATTTAAAATATTGAAATGGTTAGAAATGACTTGTTATTTATTTTGATAAATATTTGAATTGAAAGATATGGTATGATGATATATTGAAATGGTTCAGAAATGATTTAATCTTTATTTTGATAAAGATTTGGGTTGAAATGACATTTTATTTTTGAAGTATAAAATATTGTTTTAAAGCTATAACTACGGGTTATAATAACGATTGGTTGTTAAAGAGACCGGGATCGGATATTGTCCTATAGCCGACCAATACCGAAAACCACTTTAACAACTGTGTACGCGGTGGAGATTCCAGAATGAAGTAGGATGGTGGCGACGTTCTCTTGGTATATTACGTGGACCCAACACCCGTGAGTTGGCATAAATAACTAAAACAGGAGCTATACCGGACTACACAAAGGGTCGCATCCTTTCATCGAGCATGCTCCATCGGAAACCATTCTATTACTTTTGTGATTCGATATGTGGCGCCACTTTGATTCGGGGGTATTGTTCAAGGTGGGCGGAAGCTACTGGCTTGCCGTCACCACCGGTCCGGGAGTGCAAACGGTGTATCCACCCTGGCATTGCCTCGCATACCGTGTCATCTCCTTATAGCGAGCCCATTACGATTTTAGTTTTAAAGATCCGACCGCGTTAAGGTTCACCATCCCCTTAACGCTATTTTCTATATGATTATACTTTACTGATTAGACACTACTGTATATAGCGTATATTACTACATAGTAAATAGTTTAACGGATCCTTAGAGGATGGGCGGTCCCAAACATCTTCTAAATTACCTGGAATTTTACTACAGTTCACTTGAGTTGGTTTACATTGTATAAGTATGTATGTCCTGACTCGAGTGTTTGTATTTTTATTTACGCTTGGGTCAGCCTGAGTTATTCATAGATTTGGATTCCACTTCTGGAGATTTGAATCGCTGGAGATTATCTGCTTATGTAGTCTTATCTATTTCAGTTCGGTTGTTCTATTCATCTTGTACTTGGTTATCATATTGAAACTTCTGTTGTACTTTATTTCCTCTGTTGTATCTTATGTAACTCTGATATATTTATACAGTAGCTTCATGAACTACTATCTCTTTTACTTCCGCTGCATTATTATTACTCTGTATGATCTGATCTGTGATTTTTTATTTACTGTATATTCTGAGATTTGCCAAATTTTTATTGACAACGCGGTATTTTGAGCAATTCAATTCCGGCATGAGTGTCTACCTATACACTTATAATGGATGCGAATGGTTGAAAATACCCGGTCGTTACAAGTTAAACAAGATACAATAGGAGTTCAATACAATAATCAAGTACAAAGCTGAATACATCATTGGGATCAACTGAATAACTGGAATTGAAATAGATAGCTGGATCTTCAAGCAAAGCTCCAACTCCGAAGTTGAGTCTCTAATACTTTATCACTCAGTCTGACCCAAGCGTAAAGCAAAAAACAAAACACTCGAGTCAGGACGTATAGTTATATAATGCAAACCAACTCAAGTGGACTGTAATAGAAAGGTACAAGTAACTTAAAGGATGCTTGGGACCGCCCATCCTCTAAGGATCCGTTAAATTATTTACTATGTAGTAATATTTCGCTATTATAATAGTGTCTAATTGTAAAATAAACTTACGTTGTAATTGCGTTATGGGGTTACCCATATAGCCCTTAACACAAATAATGCCAATAGTCTATACAGTACCGTAATGCCTCCTGATCGGGAGGCTACCAGAGGATACTTCATAGGTATGACACAAAAAGAAACTCGTAGTAAAGGCTCGGTATTGGTAGGTGACACGGCACAACTAGGCAATGCCAGGGTAGATATACCAATTACGCATCCGGGCTGGTGGAAACGCGGAGTAGCTACTACTGCCCACCTTGAACAACACCCCCAAAATCAAAAATCAAAAGTGGCGACCGAAACAATCCAAAAGTCAGAGTATAATATCGAAGGAGTGTGTCCGATCAAAGGAATGACCTCATTGGCCCGAGAATCGCTCATGTTTTAGCCACCTTATGCCACCTCACGGGATTGGGTCCACGTATTTACCTCAAAGGAAACGTCGCCACCATCCTACTTTATTCTGGAATCTCCACCGCGTACACTGTTGTTAAAGGGGTTTTCGGGGTTGGTAGAGAGTATGACAACTTCTGATCCCGGTCTCTTTAACAACCAAACGTTATTATAGCCCATGGATATTTATTAGAATCATTTATACTTTCAAAACCAAACTAGCATATCCGTTTCAAAATCATACCATTTCTTTCAAAACATATATACTTTCAAAACAAAAATATCATACTCATTTCGAAACCATATCACAATAGTATCATTTCCATTTCAAAACCAATTCAATAATATATCATTTAAATAAAACCCAAATTTCCAAACCACTGAGCATTTCCTTCAGTTCATTAAACTTGAAATATTATTTAAATTATCATAGCATTTTGGAAATATAACCTTAAGGAATTATAGCATTTTTCGAATGTAATACTTTCAACTTTAATACTTTATATAATCAATGTATATATATATATATATATATATATATATATATATATATATACTTACAAATTTAACATGGTCATTTTATCATAGCCTTATAGTTAAATAAACTTTGTTCCTGTAATATCCAATTTAAATCTGAAATTCTTATGTTAAGTTAAAAAAACCTTATTAACTTACATTATTATTACAATGAAGAAACTTTTTTATTTTAATCATTTAAAATATGCCATTTACATTAATTAAAATTTACATATCAAATGTACATTATCAACTTACATTTTATTATTTCAGTATGTAACATTTATCATTTCAATCAATTTCAAATACACCATTACATTGATTAAAACTTACATGTCAAATCTACATTTTAACTTACATTTATTACAATAAAGAAAATTTATCATTTTAATCAATATTTCACTAGTTAAAACTAACATTATCAAATGTACGTTTTAATTTACATTTTTATTATAGTAAAGAGCATTTATTATTTTAATCAATATTACACTAATTAAAACTTACATTATCAAATGTACGTTTTAATTTACATTTATATTGTAGTAAAAAGCATTTATCATTTAATCAATATTACACTAATTAAAACTTATATTATCAAATGTACGTTTTAATTTACATTTTTATTACAGTAAAGAGCATTTATTATTTTGATCAATATTACACTAATTAAAACCTACATTATCAAATGTACGTTTTAATTTACATTTCAATTACAGTAAAGAGCATTTATCATTTAATCAATATTAGATTAACTAAAAATTTACATGTTTCTTGCATTAATTAAAAACTTTACATGCTTCATTAATTAAGACTTTACACATTTCTTTCATAAATTAAAACTTTACATGTTCCTTTCATAAATTAAAACTTTACATGTTTCTTGCATTAATTAAAAACTTTACATGTTTCTTTCATTAATTATGACTTTACACATCTCTTTCATAAATTAAAACTTTACATGTTTCTTTCATTAACAAAAAAATTTACACGTTTCTTTCATTAATTAGGACTTTACACATTTCTTTCATAAATTAAAACTTTACACGTTTCTTTCATTAATTAAAATTTTACACGTTTCTTTCATAAATTAAAACTTTACACGTTTCTTTCGTTAATTAAAAACTTTACACGTTTCTTTCATTAATTAGGACTTTACACATTTCTTTCATAAATTAAAACTTTACACGTTTCTTTCATAAATTAAAAGGTTATATGTTTCTTGCATTAATTAAAAACTTCACACTTTTTTCATTAATTAAAATTACATGTTTCTTTCATTAATTAAATCTTTACACGTTTCTTTCATTAATTAAAACTTTATACGTCTTTTGCATTAATTAAAACTTTACACGTTTCTTTCATTAATTAGGACTTTACACATTTCTTTCATAAATTAAAACTTTACACGTTTCTTTCATAAATTAAAACTTCACACGTTTCCTTCATTAGTTAAAACTTTACATGTTTCTTGCATTAATTAAAACTTTACACTTTCTTTCATTAATTAAAACTTTACATGTTTCTTTCATTAATTAAAACTTTACACGTTTTTTCGTTAGTTAAAACTTTACATGTCTCTTGCATTAATTAAAACTTTACACGTTTCTTTCCTTAATTAAAAATTTACATGTTTCTTTCATTAGTTAAAACTTTACATGTTTCTTGCATTAATTAAAACTTTACACTTCATACATTAACTTATACCACTTAAACTATAGAAAATTGCTATAAACCTATTTATACAAACATATATGCTTTATGAAATAAAATCCATTCCAACTACTAGGCTAGATTTAGAATTCCACATTAATCAAATTTCATTATTAAGTTGTTTATTATATTCGAAATCTTTAAATTACAAATTAAAAACAAATAAAGATTTTTTTCATTACAATTAAAACCAAAATCAACTTATAAAATTTTAACTTATAGAAAACCAATATCTCTTTATATTCTAAATCTTTAAATCAACTATTTATTTAAATTTCCATTTATTTATAAATTTAAAGTACTTAAAAAATTTAGAAAACTATTATAAAATTTTATCCATGGGCCTGTATAAAATTTTCTAACCTAGATCAAGTGATACAGATATGTATCATTTCAATCCGTAATTTAAAAAGAAAAATCCGGGTTCTGTCATTTCAAACCTGCAATCCCAAGAAAATATATGCAATAAAAATCAGTAAAAAATCACTCGAGCCTATCATTTCAACCCATAGTGATAGGGAACTTGCAGTGGTGATTAATAGAAAAAAAATAACAGTATACATATAATATCGTAACAAATGATGTAACAAATATATAAACGACATTTATCATTATGTAATCACAACATAGGCTTATATGAATGACATATCAATGTCTACAGATTCATTTGTCAATTTTTTCACAAAAATATAAGTACATATGTCTAGAGTGATAAAAAATCAACTTTTAAAAGCTAGAATCAAATTCACAATACACAATTGAAACTCCGCGAAGCACGACAAGGCACGACTAAACTTTTGAGTAGATGGAGAGTCAAGATCCATATCATGTATATAACAAATACACAAATCATGAGAATAAGATTCAACACGACAAAATATGGATTAAACTATGCAATTATGAATCAAGGAACATAAGCTTGCTTTCAACCACCAAGTGGGATTGGCCATGGTCTAATAGTGAGAAGGAGGTGATGTTGTGGTGGTGTAGGCAGAGCTACGCAAGGAGAAAACAAAAAGAAAAGGAGAGAAAAAAAAAGTGGAAAAAGAAGAGAGAAGGAAGGCATGGAAATAACCTAAAGCTTGTTGTATTTTCTTCATGCAAATGAAAATGAGAGGATGAGAACTTGTACGTGAATAAGAGAAAAAAAAGAAGGCGGCCAGATTTTAAAGAGATTTGAACGACTAAGATGTAGGGTTTAGAAAATGAAAGGCTAGCAAATAAAAAGGCTAATGAATGAATGAGATTTATTTCCTATTTAATAAAAGAAACTTACTATAAAATATTTCAATCAGAAGAGGCAAATGAGGAAGTGAGATATTGAGAAGATTTTTATGTGATTTGATAGAGTAAATGCTAGGAAAACAAAGAGACAAGAATTAAAGAGAAAAAACTTATGCATATTTTATTCCTAAATGCAAATGAAATATGAGAACATAATGGGAAATAAATTTTGTATGTGAATGGAAAAAGGAAATACACAGCTATAGAAGAAAAAAAAGAGCTACGGAGTTATGAATGCTAAGGAAATGGAAAGGCATAAGTTAAGGAGAAAGAAACGTACAATATATTTTATTTTTAAATGCAAATGGGAAATGAGAGATGGGAAATAATTTTTTTTACGTGAATTTTCAACTTGATATGCAAGGCTATGAGTAGAATAAATTATGGCTAGGAATGAGGAGGAAACAGCTAGAAAATAACAAAGGCCATGCAAATGAAAAAGGAAAGAGTTTAACCAATGAAATGTATGCCTCTTAAATTTCTCCAAGCCATTTATTTGCATACATTTCTTTCTAGAAATGAAATGTGAAGTACATGTGTACGTGAATTATGAAGTGGAGTGGATGGCAAGAAAAGATTTGAACGGCTAAAGAGGAGTAAATGATAGGAAAACAAAAAGGCTAGGAAATAAAAGGTAAGAAATAAGGAGAAAGAAACACACACACACACACACACATATATATATTATTCTTAAATGCAATTGGAAAAAAAAATTGAGATGTTTGTATGTGATTAATAAGACCAATTCACGGCTATGAATGGTGAATGGCTAGGGTAAGTAATAAAGAGGGTAGGTAAATAAAAAGGCAAGCATTAAAGAAATGTAACGCATGTCTCCTTGATTTCTTCCAAGCCTTTTATGAAAAGATATACACACTAGTAAAATCCAATAAATAAAGTTTTGATAAACAAGATAGAAAAATAAAATAAACTAACATAGAAAATAAAAATATAGAAATGAACATAGGAAAATAGAAATTGAAATACAGAAAATAACTGCGTGTAAAACGCTGTAATTTATATAATTTAAAAAGTATAACTCAGAATTCAACGAAACGAAAAGCAGAACAGATATCATAAATAGATTCTGCTTCAAAGAAAAAGATTAAAAATAAAAAATTAAATTTTTAGAAAATTTAAACTGAAAATTCAAATTTTGACCAAAATATAAAATTTTCAAAAATTGTTTATTTATTCCATTTGAAAAATAAATTACAAACAAATTCCAAACTTACATTGAAAAAGTTCTAAAAATTCACTTTTAAATGATTCAAAAATCAAAATTTCAAATAAAATTAAATTAACAATATTCACAAAATTATGGGTTGTTACACTCTCGCCCACTCAAAACTTTTCGTCCCCAAAAAGGAACGAGGCATGGAAAATAGAGACAACAGATAGAATGGGATAGAATTAAGACAATATGAAGAAAGAAGATTGAAATTATACTTGGTAACAGTCGTTATAGGTAAATTCAACAAGATGGATATGATCTTCCTCAGATCCTCTGTAATCAAGGACACAAGCACGAAGAAGATTCTTGAAAAGTTTTCCAAAACAGACTGGTAAAGGTATTTTGGGAGGAAGAACAACAGATCGAACTTTAGGAGATAAGATCAATTTTAAATTCAATTCCTCGCTTAGGATGCAGAAGAATAGGAACAACCAAGGATAAGAGATTGGAAAACAAAATAAGATGATAAATTTTAAAACCATGAAAGTTTCAACTTAAATTAATAATTGATTTCATCCATTTAATTTTTCCTAAGTTAACTAAATCTTATCTATTTATAATTTCATTATCTTATCACCCAATTAACAATTTCTAAAATCGTAAATTTGAAATCATTTATTATACTCAAAATTTTATTCCATAAGTTTCATTCTTCTTTATTCCAGATGGTTATTATATTTATTCTACTTAATATATGTCTAATTACATATATTAAGTATACTTACACTTTATACGACTTACTCTAATTTATTTATAAATTCCTTTAACATCACTTTATTTTTACATTATTCAATTAACTTTTTATTCTATTTACCTTTATTAATCCTTTTATAACTAAAATTTAAGTGTATAACATTTATTATAAACACTCAAATTTTATTTATAAAATCCTTTTATATTGTATATTATCCAATTACATAGTTAATTTTTAAATGATTTAGGTAAGTTATATTGGAATGAAATTGAGTATTATACAAACAAAATTTCTGATTCAATTATTTCAACTTAAATATTTATTCAAAATTTTTGGTTCATTTTATAATTGAAAACATTCTTTAAGGTAAATTTAAGAACTACATTTCCGATTAACTTCAAATCATTTAGAGGTAAATAAATATATATACAATATATATCAAATCAAATTTAAATCATATATCCATGTATATATTATAAATCAAGTCATATTTTTGAAATTCAAATAAATTAAATTTTCATAGAAAAACAGTAGCAAAGCTACATAATGGTCTCTTCACTTCGAAACTCGAAAATGAATGTCGATGATGCTGCAGTCATCACCGAAATTATTTTCTAGCAACAAGAGAAGGGCACTGATTTAAATATTAAAAATTCTTTGAAAACAATCTCTATTTGGAAAATAGTTTAAATAATATATCTTTTAAAACTTTAAAAACCCAAGTTTGAAACCATCGGAAATTAAATTCTCAAGTTCTTGATTTAGATTCATTTTAATTTCCAAAATAATTTATAGTTATGTTTTATAGTTTAGTTATTTATATAGGAGACAAAAGAAAATGGTTACAAGATATATATAAAGTCAAATATTATTTCTTAATAACCAATTCAATTAATTATCAGAATTCAGAAAATCAAACTCATATATAATATAATTACACAAAATTTATCACTTACTAAATTTTGAAATCAATATGGTGTCAGTTTGCTCTATTAAAGTGTTTTTGAAATCCTATCGATAGCATTGATCAAACGAATGGATCGGAAACCCAAATCAACATCAACAACTCAAACAACACAATATATAAAACATTTTAAATATAGGTTTACAAAGCAAGAATAGGAGTTCAAATTTAATTAACTCAAATCAAAGAGAGTTTCGATTCAAAGATAAGTTGGAAACAAAAGACAAAATGATAAATAATAGAGTAGGAAGATGGATAAGCTTACATTAATCACGAGCAACCATAACCGGGTCAACCGTGACTTCAAGAATTAGATCGATGTGGAATTCTGAGGTAATTCTACATTCGGTCTTAAGAAATAGAATTCGGAATAACAAGAGGTACTAGTGTAACGACCCGCCGCTCTGACCGCCTCTAGTCGGTAATTAAACCAACTCGAAACGTTCAAAATGACGGATTGTTGTTCAGTTTATAAAGTTTAAACAGAATCAGCCACATAATCACAGAATAATCATAATATTCTTCATAAATGAATTTTTCTTACATACATATATCAGAGTTTTTACAATGCATAAATTTTTTTTATACAGCGGAATATATCTTTTATTTAAATACAAGAAAATTTTTACTGAAAACTTTAGTAGAGTGCTTTAATCCCCCTCTCTCTAACTTTGCGGCCTGAAAATCTTCAAGCTGTAAAAATACTCGGTCTGACCCGAGCGTTAATTGCAAAACACAAAAACACTCGAGTCAGGATTAATCTTAACTCAAGTAAATAAATTTGCAATGAACTGAATAAAATGGATCACATGAATCAATTCAAAATCCATTATGGATTTTCATATTAACAACTTTAACTTTTAAAATCTGTCAATCTCGTGTGGCTGCAGTACACACGTGTACTTTGCACACATGTGCACTGCCTCGCCGACACGCGTGCGAGCGCAAATCGGACAAATCACTGCAAACTCGACTCAACTCAATGAAATTCAAATTTGTAAGTCCAAAACAGATTACACAATGCACTAAGCATTGAATTAGTACACAAATGAAAACACATGCAGCAAACAACATGCAGCAAGTGCACATGCAGCAGCAAGAGACGACACAGTAGCACAAAGGAAATATTGAGGCAACACAGAGGCAACACAGATGCAACAGAGGCAACACAGAGGCAACACAGAATTAACAGTGTCATGAAGCATCAAATATTAGCAGATGGAATGTGCCACTTAAATCCCAAAATGAAATCATTGGAGATGAACATATAAAAATTAATATGGCAAGGCAGCAGTGCTCCTGCAACTTTTGGTTCTGACTAAAATTGTGTTACATCTTTCACTTATTTGTTAAGTCTATAACATGAGGCAATAATGACTTGCCTGTAGAAACATAAAATTACTTCATGCATGCTAGCACAGACCCTTTTGGTTTGGACTTCAAGTTTTGTATTTTTGCATTTTCAGTATGTATTTTAAAAAAACATGGAAGAGAAGCAGAAAGTGGAAAAATCATAGCCATTACAACAAAAGGGAAAATAGTAAAAGGGGAGAGATCTTTATGTTTTCCAAAATGCAGAAATAAGAATAAGTGATATTCAATTTTTAAATGACAGCACTGTAACTAAAAAAAAAAACTCAAATGCATGGAGCATGGCAGCAAGTACAAGGTACAGGCCGCAGTTTTTTTTTTTTTTTTTTTTTTTTAAATAACATAGTGCAAACAGCACTGTCGAAGACTATCAAAGGAAGTGGCTCAGAAATGCCAAAGCCATGAAAACATAAACAACAACAAGTGCAAGACCCACTGCACAAATGACACAGCAGAAGTAATCAAGGATATCTGCAAAATTTGATACAACAAATCAAACTGCAGTCATCATAAAGGCACAAAGGCACAAAGTTCATACTCAAACCAAAAGAAAACTCGGTGACAATCAAATGCAATGTAACAATGTCTTGCATACATATGAATCAATTTCATATGTACACCAACATCTAAACAATGCAACCTGAACCCGCAACTCAAAAATGCAAGTCGAAGCTGCAAAACAAATCCAACTACAAGTAGACACTACATAAACATGTATACATAACATGTATGACAGCAAAAACTCAAACCAGGCCTATAAAATGACCAGAGCAGGTTTCATAAAAAAAAAAAATCATAGTTCAGTGAAACTCAAATGCAAAATAATTAAATGGTCTAATGGTTACGAGGCATGGGACAAACATGCCAGTTTAAATTCATAATGCAATTGTTTGCAAACAGTTTCCAAGCAAGATATTCAGTAGCATCTGTACTTATCAATTTGAAATTAAGGTAGCTTCTGTTCTTATCAATTAAAAAAAAACAAAACCAATTATACAGTGTGTTATCTGTTCCTATCAGTTTAGAATTCAAAGTAGCCGAGCAACTGAAAACCACCAATCATCAAAACACAGCATGCCAATTAACCCAGCAGATGACAACGAACAACCCCCAAATTCATAGTATGAAATCAAGCACGTATCTGTTCTTATCAGTTACAGTTCAAGAAATCGAGCAAGTGACTGCAAAAGCCCCAAATCATAGCATGCAATTAACCGAGCAATTGATAACCAATAACCCCCCAAAACAGTAGCATGCCACCCAAAATTCAATGCAAACAAATCTAAATACTTGCATTAAAATAAATCGTGAGCCAAAAGACTCACCTTTCACTGAAATGAAATGGAGCCGAAGCCCTAATTTCTCAGATCGAAGAGCACGCGATTCAATATTGAAGCCGAAGCCCTAGCTGATGAAGGCGAAGAGATGACGATTACGCGGCCGCCATTTTTGTTTCCTTTTTCTTTTTCTTTTTCTTTCGTATGAATGAATAATGGGAAGAGGGGTAGGGTTATAAAATAGAAGAGAAGAACGTGATTTTGGCGTGATAAAAGGCATGGAACACGGCATGTATTATGGGTATGGAGGAATGCTCAAAGTAAGGTAATGTTTACTTCTTTTTTTTATTATTTTTTTTTATTTTTTTATTTTATTTTATTTTATTTTATTTTCTCTTTTAAATTTAATTAGTTTTTGTTAAAATTATGTTGTAAAAAATCTTAACTAGTATATATTCTTTATTTATTTTATTATATATATATATTATATATTTTTTTATTTATTTTCATATTTTAAATCCAAATTATTTTTCTAAATCATTAATCCAAATTTAAAATATAAGTTCAATATTAAATTTCAACTTCAAAGTCAAAATTTAAATTTCTATTCAACTTTTAAATAGATTAAATTCTAAATTTTAATCACCAATTCATTCTGAAAATTTGAAATTTAAGTCAAATTATCATTTAAATATTTAAAATAAATTAAATATTTACAAATTAAATTGTTCAAAATTTAAGATCGTTACAGTCTCCCCTACTTAATAGAATTTCGTCCCGAAATTATAAGTTAGGAAAACGATTGCTAAAATCTCACCGATATTTATATCCTACATAATTTCACTCAGTTTCAAACTCATAAATAAATATAGGATTCATTCCATTTATTTCATTTTACTAGTTTTGTTTATCGATTTCAATAATCAAGACACAAAAGTTTTTTACTAAACTTTTTTGATTTACAAAACTCAGATTTTTTAAACTTGAAATCTTTCATGCTAAATATTTGCATAATATATCTTATCCAAAACTGTGGACTTTCAAGATATTCAAAAAGATCTTCTTCCTTAATTCATTAAGTTAGAATTATGTAATTCTAATTTCAGATTATTGATTTTCTATTCAAAGTTTTGAAAATACTTGATAACTCAAAGTTTAACAAGTCTATCGTCGTTCTCACAGACTTTAGGCATACGCTGGCCAGGCGCAAGACTAAAAATCTCCAAGTGCTAAACATACTTGCTTCAACTCCCAGTGAAAATACTTAAAAATCTTTTAAAAATTCTTTTAAAAATGGATATGGAAAACCCGTTCCCCCATGGATCACAGTTACCCGGCGGTTCCGCTACTATCTCAGTAGAATCGCTTGTAACTTAGATTTCTCATCACTCCTGAATTTCGCCATGGTTGTCGCCTTAGATCGCGGTCCACACGGCGGTTACGCTACTATCTCAGTAGAATCGCTCGTAGCCTTAGGCATCACGCCCCTCGAATTACGCTTCGGTTCCCAGATCGCAGTTTACTCGGCGGTTGCGCCACTATCTCAATGGAATCGCTTGTAACTGTAGGTATCACACCCCTCGAATTACGCCAGCATCAATCACATAATCCCAACACGATGGGATATCAAATCAGTCCCATTGGACATTCCACTAAGGGAATTCTACGTAGCTACGATTTACACTGGACACTCCACCGAGTTCCAATCACCTTCACACATAATAAATTGGAAGGTACATTTCCATATCCTCAGTTTTTAGAAAACATATGTCATATACATATAGTACTTCATTCACATTTCGTACATATCATATCTATGTAAACCTACACAGGATGACTTTTCTAAACTGATAGTTTTCGATTATATTGACATATATAAGTTACGAAAACTCATTTCACATTCACAACAAATAGAGGATTCCAAATTTTTCTTTTCACGTTTAAAATTTTCCTCTCAATCGATTTGAAAATTTAAAGTTATCTCAAACCTAATTCATATTCACAATCCAATTCATTATCGATTTCACATTCGATTTGGATTTCACGTTACATCGTCAATTCTCAACACATAATTGATGTCTATCGATATATAACCTCTAAGCTCGTATGTCTCAGAGAAGGGTGTTAAGCTAAAAGAATAAATTCTCCGCCACCACAGATATATATTTAATAGAGATCAAATGATACGTCATCAATTCACAATGCTAGACATACAATCCCAATCGACTATCCAAAATTCAAAGCTCAACTTATATTGTTTTTGGTGTCAAAGTTAAACTCAATTTAACTGAAGATTCAATCCTTTGAAAAATTTCCAAGTTGAACTAATTGTTCAAATTTCTCAAAATAATATCTTTACAAGATATATAATTTTCACACTTAATCATTTGAAACTAATTTCAAATATTCATTTCTCAATTTATCTTTAAAAGATAAAATTTCAAACCTTTCGTTTCACATTGGAAAATATTTCCATACTTATTCAATAATAAGTAATTCACAAATTCATTCATTTTCAACACTTTGAAAATATTCAATATACTTGAATCAAAATTAAGTATATATTTCACTCTTTAAGGAAATCATTCTTTTAATCACATTTATTTGAGTTAAAACGAATGTTGCGTAAAACACCGTTACGACAACTCAAAATAACTAGTATAGGGATTCGGATTTAAGATAGATATATAAATCCCAATACTATCAACAATATTTCCTTCCGGAAACCATTTACTATAACAATAGTGTTATAGTCCACCATTTCCTTAATTTTCTCGAAAACGTCTATTTCAACAATTGAATGTTGAAATCTATGTATTCGATAGTTAATGCATTTTAAAACATCTTTAAAACTATTAACTTTTTCTACTTCACTTAATTCATAGTTTGAATTCCTCATACTTTTCACAATATTGGTTTTAAACCGATTTCAAACTTTTCAATATTAAGTTTTTCACTTAATTTAATTTTCCACACGTTTAAATTTCAAATTCATCACTGAATTTATTTAAACCTATAATGGATTATCATGTTGACAACTTCAAATTTGAAATTTAAATTCTATTTGAACTTTGCATTTGCTTTCTATTTCAAAAATAGTCAACTAGTTCTTTAGTAAATTGTTCATCAATTTAATTCCATTAAATTCATATTTCCACGTTAACCATTTTAGACAATAGTCTAAACTTGAAATATAAACTTCACATCGAAATTAGTTTGATTTCTACAGTTAAATCAACAATTAAATTTCATTTCATAATATCACTTCCCAAAATGCTATTCGATTAAAATATTTTCTCCATACAAAATTTTACATAGCTTAATACTTTTAAAAGACGTACACAGAAGATTGTGGATTACAAAAGATAGTATTACAAAATATATCGATTGGTTTAAGATTCAGAATAATTAAGGACTAACGATTTCTTGTCCGATAGTAGGCATCTTTGCCAAACTTTCATCTTTGGATGACACTACTTCATATTGTGTTAAAGGAGGATTAACACATTCAAAATCCACATGTCCCCATTCCTTACAGTTATTGCAATAATACGAGATGTTTCCATCTTTATCTATCACCCTAACACTTTTCGCTCTAGCTGGTCGGGCTATAGCTTGCTCTCCCCGTTGTCTTTCGGTGCAGTTTCTGGCTATATGTCCAGTCTGACGACAATGGTAGCAGATTGTCAATCTATCGACGGGTAAATTGAGTACGCACTTTTTCCTTTTCACTTTAGGACAATGACTAAGAAAATGCCCTCTCTCCTGACACTTAAAACACACAATCTCCTGACGAGCGAATCGGTCATCCACATTCCTCTTCTTTCTTCTCTCTCGACACTGACGGGCATAATGTCCCTTTTTATGACATCGATAGCAAATAACCTCATCATATGGACCAGGTGCTTGCCTTTCAGTGAATCTCCTTTCAATTTCCGCACGGGTCGCTTCTGCTTCTCTACGAGCAATTGCTCTTCGTTCACGGCGTACTGCTTTCTGTGCTTCGGTTTTCGCCATTATAATTAACAAGGTGTTTTCGAAGTTTCCTATCAATATTCGCAATCCTTTATTAGCAGAGGTTGGATTATTCAATCATTCTCCCTAAAACATATCCGTTTTACTCACTAATATATTCACTGTCCAAAATCGTGAATATACTTTTGTCAACCAATTTCATCATTTCTACAACTTATTCTTATTTTTAAAGGATTACCCACTGTCCAAAATCGTGGATATATCTCCTTTAATAAGCTATAACAATTTACTTATCAAATTCAATTGATTTCGAATTTATAACAATCTTCATAAATTCTTTTCTATTTATAAAACTTCAATTTATAAATCTTCTTATTAATTCTATTCAATTCAATTTATATAACTCAGTTATATACCCAAAGATTCATATTATAAGTTAAATACTTATAATTCATTCATTTACCAATTCGTTCTTTACAACAGTTGAAAATAATTTCTCAAAAGAATTCAGAGTCTAATTCTCAAGTTATAATTCAATAATTCACTAGATTATAACCAAATTAACATATCAATTTATTTCACAATTATTACTCGAAATATTCAAGTTATTCGATTTAAACCAATTTAAACCAATTCATTAATTCATTTAACTCACATTTCATTTTTTCATAAATCTCAATAATTCGATAATGAGTTTCTGAACGATCGAAACTCAAGTCTAACGAGACCTCACCGAATATAAATTATCGCACTTAAATTTTAGAGAGGGGAATTTTCCAAAATAATTCTAACTTTCAAAATACCATTTATTTTAAAGAAAACAATTTTTATACTTCTTTTAAATTTGAAAAGCACTTTCTTTATAGTGGTTCTAGTAACTATTCATATTAAACATCATAAACTGAGCTTTGAGTAAACCAAAGCTCCGATACCACTTTTGTAACGACCCGCCGCTCTGACCGCCTCTAGTCGGTAATTAAACCAACTCGAAACGTTCAAAATGACGGATTGTTGTTCAGTTTATAAAGTTTAAACAGAATCAGCCACAGAATCACAGAATAATCATAATATTCTTCATAAATGAATTTTTCTTACATACATATATCAGAGTTTTTACAATGCATAATTTTTTTTTATACAGCGGAATATATCTTTTATTTAAATACAAGAAAAATTTTACTGAAAACTTTAGTAGAGTGCTTTAATCCCCCTCTCTCTAACTTTGCGGCCTGAAAATCTTCAAGCTGTAAAAATATTCGGTCTGACCCGAGCGTTAATTGCAAAACACAAAAACACTCGAGTCATGATTAATCTTAACTCAAGTAAATAAATTTGCAATGAACTGAATAAAATGGATCACATGAATCAATTCAAAATCCATTATGGATTTTCATATTAACAACTTTAACTTTTAAAATCTGTCAATCTCGTGTGGCTGCAGTACACACGTGTACTTTGCACACATGTGCACTGCCTCGCCGACACGCGTGCGAGCGCAAATCGGACAAATCACTGCAAACTCGACTCAACTCAATGAAATTCAAATTTGTAAGTCCAAAACAGATTACACAATGCACTAAGCATTGAATTAGTACACAAATGAAAACACATGCAGCAAACAACATGCAGCAAGTGCACATGCAGCAGCAAGAGACGACACAGTAGCACAAAGGAAATATTGAGGCAACACAGAGGCAACACAGATGCAACAGAGGCAACACAGAGGCAACACAGAATTAACAGTGTCATGAAGCATCAAATATTAGCAGATGGAATGTGCCACTTAAATCCCAAAATGAAATCATTGGAGATGAACATATAAAAATTAATATGGCAAGGCAGCAGTGCTCCTGCAACTTTTGGTTCTGACTAAAATTGTGTTACATCTTTCACTTATTTGTTAAGTCTATAACATGAGGCAATAATGACTTGCCTGTAGAAACATAAAATTACTTCATGCATGCTAGCACAGACCCTTTTGGTTTGGACTTCAAGTTTTGTATTTTTGCATTTTCAGTATGTATTTTAAAAAAACATGGAAGAGAAGCAGAAAGTGGAAAAATCATAGCCATTACAACAAAAGGGAAAATAGTAAAAGGGGAGAGATCTTTATGTTTTCCAAAATGCAGAAATAAGAATAAGTGATATTCAATTTTTAAATGACAGCACTGTAACTAAAAAAAAAACTCAAATGCATGGAGCATGGCAGCAAGTACAAGGTACAGGCCGCAGTTTTTTTTTTTTTTTTTTAAATAACATAGTGCAAACAGCACTGTCGAAGACTATCAAAGGAAGTGGCTCAGAAATGCCAAAGCCATGAAAACATAAACAACAACAAGTGCAAGACCCACTGCACAAATGACACAGCAGAAGTAATCAATGATATCTGCAAAATTTGATACAACAAATCAAACTGCAGTCATCATAAAGGCACAAAGGCACAAAGGTCATACTCAAACCAAAAGAAAACTCAGTGACAATCAAATGCAATGTAACAATGTCTTGCATACATATGAATCAATTTCATATGTACACCAACATCTAAACAATGCAACCTGAACCCGCAACTCAAAAATGCAAGTCGAAGCTGCAAAACAAATCCAACTACAAGTAGACACTGCATAAACATGTATACATAACATGTATGACAGCAAAAACTCAAACCAGGCCTATAAAATGACCAGAGCAGGTTTCATAAAAAAAAAAAATCATAGTTCAGTGAAACTCAAATGCAAAATAATTAAATGGTCTAATGGTTACCAGGCATGGGACAAACATGCCAGTTTAAATTCATAATGCAATTGTTTGCAAACAGTTTCCAAGCAAGATATTCAGTAGCATCTGTACTTATCAATTTGAAATTAAGGTAGCTTCTGTTCTTATCAATTAAAAAAAAACAAAACCAATTATACAGTGTGTTATCTGTTCCTATCAGTTTAGAATTCAAAGTAGCCGAGCAACTGAAAACCACCAATCATCAAAACACAGCATGCCAATTAACCCAGCAGATGACAACGAACAACCCCCAAATTCATAGTATGAAATCAAGCACGTATCTGTTCTTATCAGTTACAGTTCAAGAAATCGAGCAAGTGACTGCAAAAGCCCCAAATCATAGCATGCAATTAACCGAGCAATTGATAACCAATAACCCCCCAAAACAGTAGCATGCCACCCAAAATTCAATGCAAACAAATCTAAATACTTGCATTAAAATAAATCGTGAGCCAAAAGACTCACCTTTCACTGAAATGAAATGGAGCCGAAGCCCTAATTTCTCAGATCGAAGAGCACGCGATTCAATATTGAAGCCGAAGCCCTAGCTGATGAAGGCGAAGAGATGACGATTACGCGGCCGCCATTTTTGTTTCCTTTTTCTTTTTCTTTTTCTTTTTCTTTCGTATGAATGAATAATGGGAAGAGGGGTAGGGTTATAAAATAGAAGAGAAGAACGTGATTTTGGCGTGATAAAAGGCATGGAACACGGCATGTATTATGGGTATGGAGGAATGCTCAAAGTAAGGTAATGTTTACTTCTTTTTTTTATTATTATTTTTATTTTATTTTATTTTATTTTCTCTTTTAAATTTAATTAGTTTTTGTTAAAATTATGTTGTAAAAAATCTTAACTAGTATATATTCTTTATTTATTTTATTATATATATATATTATATTTTTTTTTATTTATTTTCATATTTTAAATCCAAATTATTTTTCTAAATCATTAATCCAAATTTAAAATATAAGTTCAATATTAAATTTCAACTTCAAAGTCAAAATTTAAATTTCTATTCAACTTTTAAATAGATTAAATTCTAAATTTTAATCACCAATTCATTCTGAAAATTTGAAATTTAAGTCAAATTATCATTTAAATATTTAAAATAAATTAAATATTTACAAATTAAATTGTTCAAAATTTAAGATCGTTACAACTAGCATCTAAACCGAGGATATATATAAATCTCTGGTTAATCAATGCTAATTGCAAAGGAGTTCCACCTCTTTACAAGTCATCTGAATGTTGACGAGACCACCAATAAATTAAAGATCATCTGAAGTGGAGTTATGGGATACTCCAAAATCAAAGGAAGATGAATAGTGAGGGACAAGAATGGATTTCGAAACCGCAGGGAATGTTCCAAAATTTAAAAGGGATCGAGTCAAAAGAAAGAGATTCACACTCAAATGAAAGTGATTCCGTAAATAAATTTATCATATATGCTAAGTTTTGCCTAGAGCCAAAGCTCCGATACCAAAAGTAACGACCCGGTATTTTCAACCATTCGCATCCGCACATGTCAGACTTGAATTGCTCAAAATACCGAATTGTAAATATAAATTTGGCAAAACTCATAATATACAGTAAATAAAGAAATCACAGATCACAGACAAAGAGTAATATAATGCAGCGGAAGTAAAGAAATAGTAGTTCATGAAGCTACTATATAAAACATTTGAGTTAAACAAGATACAATAGGAGTTTAGTACAATAATCAAGTACAAAGCTGAATACATCACTGGGATCAACTGAATAACTGGAATTGAAATAGATAGCTGGATCTTTAAGCAAAGCTCCAACTCCGAAGGTGAGTCTCTAATGTTGTATCACTCAGTCTTACCCGAGCGTAAAGCAAAACACAAAACACTCGAGTCAGGACATACATACTTATACAATGTAAACCAACTCAAGTGAACTGTAATATAAGGTACAAGTAACTTAAAGGATGCTTGGGACCGCCCATCCTCTAAGGATTCGTTACACTATTTACTATGTAGTAATATTTCGCTATTATAATAGTGTCTAATTGTAAAATAAAATTACTTTCTAATAGCATTAAGGGGTTACCCATATAGCCCTTAACACAAATAATGCCAATAGTCTATACAGCACCATAATACCTCCTGATCGGGAGGCTACCAGAGGATACTCCATAGGTACGAGACAAATAGAAACTCGTTGTAAAGGCTCGGTATGGTAGGTGACACGGCACAACTAGGCAATGCCAGAGTAGATATACCAATTACGCATCCGGGCTGGTGGAAACGCGTAGCAGCTACTACCGCCCACCTCGAACAACACCCCCAAAATCAGAAATCAAAAGTGGCCACCGAAACAATCCAAAAGTCAGAGTATAATATCGAAGGAGTGCGTCCGATCAGAGGAAGGACCTCATTGGACCGAGAATCGCTCCTGTTTTAGCCACCTTATGCCAACTCACGGGAGTCGGGTCCACGTATTTACTTCAAAGGAAACGCCGCAGCCATCCTACATCATTCTGGAATCTCCACCGCGTACACGGTTTTTAAAGTGGTTTTCGAGAATGACGGAGAGTATGACACTTTCGATCTCGGTCTCTTTAACAACCAAAAGTTATTATAACCCATGGATATTTATTTCAAAATCATTTATACTTTCAAAACCAAACAAGCATATCCGTTTCAAAATCATATCATTTCTTTCAAAATAGTATATACTTTCAAAACCAAAATATCATACTCATTTCAAAACCATATCACAATAGTATCATTTCCATTTCAAAACTAATTCAATAATATATCATTTAAATAAAACCCAAATTTCCAAATCACTGAGTATTTCCTTCAATTCATTAAACTTGAAATATTTATTTAAACTATCATAGCATTTTGGAAATGTAACCTTAAGGAATTATAGCATTTTTCGAATGTAATACTTTCCACTTTAATACTTTATATAATCAAAGTATATATATATATATACTTACAAATTTAACATGGTCATTTTATCATAGCCTTATAGTTATAAACTCTGTTACTATGATATCCAATTTAAAGCTGAAATTCTTATGTTAAGTTAAAAGTACCTTATTAACTTACATTATTATTACAATAAAGAATCTTTTTTTAATCATTTAAAATATGTCATTTACATTAATTAAAACTTACATATCAAATGTACATTATCAACTTACATTTTATTATTTCAGTAAGTAACATTTATCATTTTAATCAATTTAAAATACACCATTACATTGATTAAAATTACATGTCAAATGTACGTTTTAACTTTCATTTATTACAATAAAGAGAATTTATCATGTTAATCAATATTTCACTAATTAAAACTTACATTATCAAATGTACGTTTTAATTTACATTTTTATTACAATAAAGAGCATTTATTATTTTAATCAATATTACACTAATTAAAACTTACATTTTCAAATGTACGTTTTAATTTACATTTCTATTGCAGTAAAGAGCATTTATCATTTAATCAATATTACACTAATTAAAACTTACATTATCAAATGTACGTTTTAATTTACATTTATATTACAGTAAAGAGCATTTATTATTTCAATCAATATTACACTAATTAAAACATACATTATCGAAGGTACGTTTTAATTTACATTTCTATTACAGTAAAGAGCATTTATCATTTAATCAATATTACATTAATTAAAACTTTACATGTTTCTTGCATTAATTAAAAACTTTACACGTTCCTTTCATTAATCAGGACTTTACACATTTCTTTCATAAATTAAAACTTTACACATTTCTTTCGTAAAATAAAGCTTTACATGTTTCTTGCATTAATTAAAAACTTTACACGTTTCTTTCATTAATTAGGACTTTGCACATCTCTTTCATAAATTAAAACTTTACATGTTTCTTGCATTAACTAAAACTTTATACGTTTCTCATATTAATTAGGACTTTACACATTTCTTTCATAAATTAAAACTTTACGCGTTTTTTTCATAAATTAAAACTTCACACATTTCTTTCATAAATTAAAACTTCACACGTTTCTTTCATAAATTAAAACTTCACACGTTTCCTTCATTAATTAAAAACTTTACATGTTTCTTTCATTAATTAGGACTTTACACATTTCTTTCATAAATTAAAACTTTACACGTTTCTGTCATAAATTAAAACTTTACATGTTTCTTACATTATTTAAAAACTTTACACTTTCTTTCATTAATTTAAACTTTACATGTTTCTTTCATTAATTAAAACGTTACACGTTTCTTTCATTAATTAAAACTTTATATGTTTCTTGCATTAATTAAAACTTTACACGTTTCTTTCATTAATTAGAACTTTACACATTTCTTTCAAAAATTAAAACTTTACACATTTCTTTCATAAATTAAAACTTCACACGTTTCATTCATTAGTTAAAACTTTACATGTTTCTTGCATTAATTAAAACTTTACACTTTCTTTCATTAATTAAAACTTTACGTGTTTCTTTCATTAATTAAAACTTTACACGCTTCTTTCATTAATTAAAACTATACATGTTTCTTGCATTAATTAAAACTATACACGTTTCTTTCATTAAGTGAAACTTTACATGTTTCTTTAATTAATTAAATGTGACGACCCGGAATTTTGAGCAATATCAATTTAATAATCTTTGATAATAATTAAATTGATTTGATCCTTTTATATTATAAATCGACAAGTTAAAATTTATTTTAAAGATTAATGATAATAATTTGTTAATATCTATCAACATTTCTCTTTGCAATATAAATAGGCAAGATTAATTCTTTTGAAGTTTACAATAATTTGATTTGGAAACATTTATTTTGGTAAATAAGAAGTTTTTAATGTAATAAAACTTTATATTCAAATTGTAATATATATAAATGTATATATTGTGATTTGAGATTTGTTTTAAAATTTAATATGGAAATTAACAAATTTAATGATAGAATGTTTCTATTTGAAATGTGTATATATATTTGTATATATATTTGAAATAGGAAAATTATTAATTTGAATTTAATAAGTGTTTTCAAACCTTAATATATATATATATATATATATATATATAATTTGAAATTTGAAAGGTTAATTTGATTTATACTTTTGGAAATAATATTTTGAGATTTTAATAACAAAGTTAATTCCTTATTTATGATAAATATGTACTTTAAGCTTTTAAATAAGATTTAAATTAAAAGTTCATTTGTTTTAATAACCTTTCAATTTTAATTTTAACATAAGATAAATTGTTTTAAATTTTTTTATAAAGAGTTAAAATCAATTTCTCAAGTTTTAATATGTAATACCATTACAATTTAATTCAAATGCATAAATAAAGTTATAATTGTTAACATGAATTCACTTTTGTATATGTATTGAAATCCAAAGCTTATTTTTATAAAATAAATACACCTTATAATTCATATGAATATTACATAAATATATTTATATAAGGCATAAATAAATTATTAAGAAGAAAATAACATTTAAACATTTATAAAACATTAGGAATATACTATAGTAAATATTTATTTAACATTTTAAACACTTGTAATCATATATGTATAAGTGTAAGTTAATTAGAGTTTCCTTGTGACAAATGTCTTCCTCTCTAATAATAAAATTTAAAATCTAATTGTAAATAAAAGATGGGCTTTATTCTTCAGCTTAAAACATTTTGTTCAACTCAAACAAAAATACAAAACAAAGATCAAGAATGCATATAAATCAAAACAAAAATGGAAGAAGTTACTGTGAAAAAAACTGAAAATTCAAGAACAAAGAAGTGGCCTGGAAACTTAATTAGCATGCAAGCTGGACATTTAAACACCTGAAACAAGATTTCAGATGCAATCAAGCATTCATATGTAAACTTCAATAAACAATTCAGATTCAACAGCAAAAGATTTGTTTTCAACATGCAAAGAAAATTGCAAGCCTGGAAAGCATAAATCTCTGTCTTCTGCTTTCATAATCAAGGTGAGTAAATGAATTTTAAAAACAGTTTAAACCCTGGATTTCAAATTGTTTTTGTGAATGAATATTGTGATATTACCTGAATACCTCAGTTAAAATTGAATGCATGTTTGATTTATGACTTTTGATTGCCTGTATAATGATACTTTAGTGTCTGTAAAAGAAAAGTTTTAAAATTTTATAAATAAAATTCTTTAACTTGAATTTGAATTCGAATTAGACTTTGAGTTGTAAATAGAAGTTGATAGTAAGCAAGTAATCTATCTCTAAAAAAATATTTATAGATTTTTAAAGTGCATAAGTGGCTCGGTAGTTTGAGTTTACAGTAAAACTTCTAATTTGGGTCAAATCTTTATTATTTCAATCTTAAGTTTTGATCTTATAACTAGATTACATATTGGAAATCATGATTTTTAATGAATATATCATGATTTTTAGATTAGTTTTCAGCGTGAATTTAGGATTTTGCTATTTTGGGCAAATTGATCGATTTACGGCAAACCATGGCGAATTGGGCCTCGCCGTTGATCATGAAGGTGGAGGAGGCAACAGAGGTCATGCGAAAAATACAATTGGAATTTATTATGGATTGAGTTGGCCGTGAATTAAATAAGTAGGGTTTAGTATGTTGTAGGTACCGATGTTGTTCTTTCGGTTGTTGCGACATCACGTTGCTTTCGGAAGTGATCGCGTGCATTGCCGAAGGTTCAGAGGGATGTGGGGGAGCTACGGTGGTGGCGGCGTGGTCTCCGGTGAGGGGGATGGCCGGCGGTGGTTGAATTTGAGGATGGGGCTTTCGAACAGTTTTGGATTGATGGTCGAGATTTCGTTCTCGATCGAATTTGGATTTTCTGGGTTTGGTATATTGATGTTGGGGACGAGAGCGACTTGGGGATGGTCGGTATGGAGATCGCCAGCGTCCACCGGCGCGGTGCACATTAACGTGCACGGTGACATGTTTGGCTTTGGGTTCTGGGGAAAAGAAGGGAGGAGACTCAAAGAAGGATTCGTGTTTGTTGTGGGTAGAGCTCGAAGCAGGTTGGGGTGGATTAGCTTGGAGTAAATCGTGTGTTAACTCGGGGTCGACGTGTGAGTTCCTGAGTGTTTTGCTCGAGTTGCCCAGCACGCTTAGGTTTGGGTTCAGAAAGGTTTTAAAAGTTAAAAAAAAAATTAACAGTAAGGTTTTTAAAAGGTTTAAAACAAAGATACTATGATTTTATAAATAATTCTAGATTAAAAACAAGAGTTAAACAAGTTTGTTTATAAAACTAAATTGTTTTAAAGTTGGTTAAACAAATTCTCTAGATAATAAATATGAAAGTTTAAAAATAATAAAATAAGTGAGTTTTGGAAATAAGTTATATTAATTTCTATTAAATAACTTTGGAAAAGGTTTTAGAAATTTTAAAGTTCAATTTAAAATATGTTTAATTATAATTGATTTTTAAATGTTATATTTTATTCAAATAAAGTTTAATGATTTAGAATTGATAATCAACTGTAATAAAGATTTATCTTATGTAAATTATAATTTTGATTTAATTAAAGATAATTAAATTTGGAAAGGTTTTAAAGATTTAAAAGCTTAATTTAAAATGTGTTTATTTATAAATTAATTTCTAAAAGGTTATATTTTATTTTAAATAAAGTATAATGATTAAGAATATGATAATCAACTATAATAAAATTTTATATTATGTAAATTAGAATTTTATTTATCTAAAGATAAATAATTGTGAGAACAATTGTGATAATTCAATTATAATTTATAAATAAGTGTTATTGATTAATATAAATAATTTAATTAAGATGATGTTTTCTTAATCAAGAATCTTTATAATATAAGAAGTTAAGAATCATTCAATTAATTTTAAATGATTAAGTTAAATAATTAATTAAGTAATTAATTTGTGATTAGTTAAAGATAATCACTTTGGAGTTGATTAAATATAATTTCTTGGTAAAGTAATTAAGTGATTCATTACAGGAGGTAATTAAGTAAAAGATAATTACTTTATGAAAAGTAATTAAGTAATGAGATTAAGTGATAATCGCTTGTGTTATTGATTAAAGGATTAATTAATATTAATTAAAGGTTTAAATTATTTAATTAATGGTTAATTAATAAAGGATTTAGAGTAATTAATCAAGTGGTAATTAATTAAAGAGAAATTTAATTAATGGAAGTAATCATTAATTAATGAAAATAATTAATTAATTGTTAATTAATAATTTAAGGATAATTAATTTAAATTTAGTTTTAATTACTAAATGAAATTAAAAGTAATTAATTAAAGGTGATTAATTAATGATTAAATTATAGTAAATATTAAAAAATTAATTATATTATTTAATTTAAATTACGTATCAAGTGAGTAAGTTAAACTTAAGGTTAGATTATAGTTGACGTAAATGTTAAGAATTAATAATTTATGATAATTATGATTACCTCATTATTTAAATATTAGGTTAATTAAGTTCACTTGAGGTAATTCGCTATATCCGTTGTTGTTGTTGAGAGAGATATCTCTCTCTTTTCCTCCTCCTCCGTTGTTGTTGTTGAGAGATAGGGAAGATTAATTGAAATGGATAATTAAGTGATGTTAGTTAATTAATTTGTAATTAATTAATGAATAAGAAGTTGAATTGAAGATAATACAAGTGATTAATTAAGGATTAATTTAATTTAAGGATTAATTAAATTAATCAAGTTTGAATCAAACTTTTTATGAATGATTAATGATTGGATGATATATATCATTGGATGAGTTAATGATATTGGTTGTTGTTGGATGTCTGTTGGGAATAACTCATTAGAGATAGAGTCAGTAGTACTCTAGAATGAGTGTGAGTGTTATAATAGATATCTGCCCGTATTTGTTAGTGAATATAAAAATGTTTTGTATTGTGTTTGCTTATCCGTTGAGCTGTTTGTGAATTCTTGTCGGTATGTGGGACGTCATATTATCGATAGGGATTTCTACACACTTAAACGAGGCAAGTCAACATAGTATCATTTTAAATTGGGTAAATGAAATAATTTTACCTCGATTATATTTTACATATAAAGGAAATAATTTTTCAGAATTATTAAAGTGTATATAAATTGATTGTTTGGTTATTGAAAATGTAAGAATATATATAAGTTAATTAAAAGAATATTTGTATAAGCAAATGAATATATTTATAAACATGAGTTGTAAATAAAAATGAATTTGGACTATGAATTTGAAAGTTTTGAATCCCGTCTATTTTGAAAGTTGTTTTTCAAAGTTAAAGATGTTATTAAGTAAGATAAATTAATTTGGAATAATCTTATGTAAGTGAAGTGGAATAGTGAAAGTCTATAAGAAAAAGACTTATAAAAGTGAGTTATAAGTAAAAGGAATTTTTTTGAAAGAATATCTCTCTCTTTTCCTCCTCCTCCGTTGTTGTGTTGAGAGAGATATCTCTCCTTTCTCCTCTTCTTTGTTCGTTGTTGTTGTTGAGAGAGGATTTGCTACAAGAGTAAATTGAAAATTGAAGTTTGATTGTGATAAACAAATTTGAAAATTAAAATCCAAGTTGTAATTGTTGAATATAAGTGAAACGAGTTTTGGACTTATAATATGAAATGGTAAAGATTTTACTTTGGTAAAGTTGAAATAAATTCGAGTTGGCATAATAAAAAATATGATTTGAAATTTAACTAAACGAGGGTTAAATAAATTGATTTGGATTAGATAAGCTATCGAAATAGGAATTAAACTAATGTGATTATATAAAATAACTTTGAAGTTTAAATAAGTTGTATAACTTGTAAAGTGAGAAAATGTAAGTGAAACCAAATGATAAAATGGTTAAACAATTTTGTTAAGAAAAACAAGATATGAATTTGAATAAGTGATGAAATTTGACTTGTTAAAAGTTAAATAGAATTGGAATCTGAATTGGATTTATAAGGGGAAATTTAAGTTAAGTTAAACAAATGATGTTTGAAATGGAATATAACTTAAGTAATGTTGAATGAAGTTGATTTTGGTATCGAAGTAAATTGATAAAGTGAAGTGATGAATATGAACTTGAGTTATGTAATGAACTTCAACTTTGTTGGTTAAATGAATTAGCAATTGAATTAATAAATGGATTGAATGTTAATCAATCTAATGAAAAAGAATTGATATGGAATAATGGATGTAAGTGTTAATTCATTAAAAACTAGTGAATTGGAAATTGAACAATTGAATGGAAGTCAATTTAACATCAACCAGTTGGAATTAAAAGTGTTAAACCAAATTGAATGTAAATTTGATAATTTGGTTATGTTGTTATGTTTTGGTTGTTATATGATTGTTAGTTGATTGTATATAATTCATTAAGTGTTAATGAAATTGAATTAATAAATGGAAAGCTATGTAATTAAATTTGAATTGAGAGTGAAATAATGTGAGTTGGTTGTAAGAAATTAAAATTTGTATCGAAACCTTATAAATTGCTTATGGGAATTATTTTGATTGCATGGCTTATGAAAACTATGTGTTTTCTATTGAAATTAGTGGAATATAAATGAATTTCCTATATATGTCACTTACATGTTTAAATTGAGTAAGTACAAGTACCGGGGCTGTAGTTGGCTGGATTTGGTCACACTAAAATGCTAATAAATAACTGTTTTGCTTAAAAATGCTAAAAAGGTACGCCTACGCAATAAAATTAGGAAATGTGAACTGTTTTTCTGTTTTCCGACCGTGTGGGTTGATGTATATATATTTATATTTATTGTGATATTACAAAAGCTCCTCCGTATAAAGGAGACTCTGCCAAAATTTTCCATAAATTTTGGGAGTTAGAAAAATTTTGAAATTTTTTGGAAATTTTTTGTTAACGAAAAGTCAATTTCTAAATTGAAATGAAAACGTGGGATTTGAAAACTTAGTAAAGTTATTGTAAGAAGTTTAACTATGGATTCTAGAAAAGTTAAGAAATTAAAATGAATCTGAAATCGAGTTGGAACGGTTTGTTTTTTAAAAATAGTTAATGGATTATGTAACTTTTTCTTACTTGGCAATTTCGAGGACGAAATTCTTGTAAGGGGGGAAGTTTGTAACGATCCAGAATTTCTGTCATTTGAAATTCGTATATTTAATTGATTTTAAATATTAATAAGTAAAATTTGCAAGTCGAATAAATTATTTTTCAAATATCTAGATTTAATTGGATAATTAAATCAATAATTTAATATTTGAAATTAAAGAAAAAATTGGAAATTGGGTTTAATGTGATAAAAAAGTTGATTTATATAGTTGAATGAAATTATATTTGAATTAGAATGATGTTAGAGAACTTTTAGAATTGAATTAAAAGCTAATTTGTGGAAATTGAATATAATATTTAATTGACGAGTAAAAATAATCATTTTTCAAACAGTCTCTGATTTCGACGAAACAAATTTCATTGGATCCGTAATGTTATATTATAGTAAGATTTCAAATTTCATGTCAATCGGATTTACGGTTTGTCCGGGGCGAGCTATAACGCGTAGAAATCGGTTTAAGTGAATTTTAAATTTAAATAGTCGATTTGAAAACCTATCTTCCAAATACGATCTAATTGGCTCCCGATACATATTCTATTGCGTTCCTAATAGGGGTAAAACATTATAAACGCCAGGTGGCATGCTTCCTTTGGAGTTTGGAAATTTTCCGGATGAATAGTGCATGGTAATTTTCTATAAAAGGACCTCAACATTCATTATTTTCACCAAAACCTTAATTGCTTAACAGTAGCCGCCACCTTTAGATTTAATGGCCGAAAATTTCGATTCTTCTCCTCTTAATCTCTCTCGATACATATACAAGTAGATGAAATGTTCAACTACAAACTTCTAGAGCTCGATGGGAGCTACAAATCCATACGGTGATGATCTTAATCAGAGCGACGTAGAGGAAGAAAATTACTCGTGTTCATCAATAGGTCGCGCACATTTTCCAACAAGGAGGAGGTCCCAAGCTTCACCAAGCTTGGGCTGATGGAGGCTTTAGTGATGGGCTATGCAATGGGGGTACTCGATCGTCGTTTCGATCAATGTTTTGGGGGCGAAAATTAGCGAGAAGCGGCGACTTGATGGGTTGTTCGAACATAAGTTGCCTTGGGTGAAGAAAAAGGAAACGAGCAGCTCTGATCCTAGGGTTTGAAAATGGACGGCCACGATGCAGTTAGGTTAAAAAAAATTGAAATTATTATTTATATAATTCATAAAATCTTTAAAACTTTGTAACTTGTTCAAACGAGGTCCGTTTCGGCCGAAACAACTTGCGTTGGGTTCGTATAGACAAATACTACACAAAGGAGCTAGATTGGAATCGATTGGAGCTTGTGATAATTTTGGGTAAAACTAAACGCGTGTTTAATTTTATTCAGAATGAAACACTACAACTGTTATTGGAAGCAAGGTGAGAACTTCTCACTCAATCAAATTTGTTTCGTTTAAGTTTTAAATAGTTAAATTTTAAATTTCTTGATTGTGTGATTGAATGATAAATTTCTATCTGTTGTATTCAAATAGACATTACATGCCTCATATTAAGCGGAGGTTATTATATTAAACACATATACCGCGATATTCCACCATGAAGTGGAATTGGTATTATAAATGTACTTGGAGTTGATTTCCCGCATTATATAGCGGATGAGACCCTATTGCGCCGCATAATAGCGGATGATATTTTATATAAACCCATGTACCGCGATATCCCGCCTTGAAACGGGATTGGTATTGCGCTAACATCTGTGGATGCAGGGAAACAGGTTGGAGGGATCCAACTGGATTCCTCAAATAATTGGATTTGTTTCAATGTTGTGTGTTGATTATTTATAATCTCTGTGTGATGATCTTTTTGATTGAAATCGTTGAAGGATGAAATTTAGCCGAATATAATTTTGGTATCGTTGGATACCGAAAATAAATAAAAATTTGATTTTTGAAAATTCAGGTTAGAAGTTATATTAAAAATTTATTTTTGAGAATTGGATAAATTTAAAAGAAGGAATTCTAAAATAATAAAGTTTTATTTTTAATCTTGTTGAATAAAAATTTCAAAATATGGAAAAAGCATTAATAAATGGATTTCGAGTAATATTATTTAAAAGTTGAAGAATTTATTCAAAATACGGTTTTAAAGAGTTTGAAAAATAAAAGAATTGGTTTTCTTTAAAAGGAATTTATTTTTAAAGGGAAATAAATTTTGAAACCCATTTGGGAATTGATTTTTGGCGATTGAATTTAAAGTATTTTGAAAATCCATTTGGAAATTTATTAGGTATTTTAAAATGAATTTGGAATCAATTTGAAAATTGATTTGGTGTTTAGCAGAAATTGATTTCAATTTGAGATTAGAATGAGATTCACTTGGTGTTTAATTTCTTGGAAAATCAATATGGAATTTGATTTGGTTGTTTTTGAAATCAATTGAAAATTTTAATTGTTGTTGAAAGTGAATATTTGAAATTGATTTGAAAATCATATATCAGTGGATATTTGGAAATTTAAATTCACCATGGAATTTACAAAGGAAAGGGAAATTTGTTCAAAAATAAACATTGATTTATTTTGAAGTGTGGAAATAAATTTACGGATTTGGAATGTAAACTTAAAATAATCGGTAAGGATTTATTTAATTGGTTTAAATGAACCATTTTGAAATGAAAATGTATTCTCCCTAGAAAGTCGAATAAATTTCTGAATAGCTTTGAAGTATGTGTATGTATATATATATATATATATATATATATATATATGTATATATATTCTAGAATTGGTTTTGAAAAGGATACTTTGGAGAAATTAACTTCTTAAATTATGTTAAATCCTTTAAGTAAAGATTTGTTTAGTTGATATAGAAATGATTATTTCTAAGATTTAATCAATAATTGTTTTAGAAAATAGTTATTTGAATAGTTATACTCTATCTACTAATTTTTATTTTTAAAATTAGTTTGGACTTAAGTCATATGTAATATTGGTATAATATTTTTATAACTAATATTTTAAATAAATTGTTTAAAGAAAAATAGTTTTATTTCAAAGTGTTTTCGCGATATATTTTGGATAAGTGTTGTAAATTATTTTAAAGTAACTGAACTCGGCAGATTTCTAGTTAAAATGAATAAATATTTGGAAGTGTTTCCACGTAAGGAAAATGATTTGAAATTTGTTTCCAAAAGTTGTAAAGGTGAAAAGTGATTTGAAATTTGTTTTCAAATGGTTGAAGTGTGGAAAAATATATCTTGTAAAGATATTTTTTTGGAAAATAAATAAAGTGGGAAATTATTTGGAATTCGGTGATATTGTGCATATCTATTGATACATAAATAACCGATTATCAATATTTATCTTTGAATGGGTATTGTTGTGATTTGCTTGAATTTGAATGCTACACTTATTTTAAAAAAATATTAAGCGCTCATTATTCCGTTTAGCCGGGAGAGGACCTTTGGGTCATGAATCCCATTCCGAATAGGGATACGTCGTAATGGATAGTGTTAACGTAAAAAGTCAGACGCTAACACCCCGATGCAAATAGAGATTAAATGAAAGCACCACCCGTTAACACGGGAATCAGAAAAAGCAGTAATTCACTGAAAAAGCAGTAAGAAACGCAGAGTTTATAGTGGTTCGGCTTATAATCAAGCCTACGTCCACTTAAATCTTTTTTTTATTGCTTATATGATTACAATCCTTTACATTTTCCTTCAATTACAATTCACTTCAAAAGACAAGTAGCTAGAAAAACTTCGATGCAAGAGAGTTCTCCGAATTCATGGTTGAATATGTTGAATTCCTGTTTGAAGTTGACTGAAGCTTCTTGTGAGTTTTAAATGTTGGAGCAAGGCTCGGCTTGATGATGGCAGAGTCTCGATGCTTTGAAGAAAATGATCGGAAAGTCCCTTCAATGTTGGAGCATATGCCGTATTTGTAGGAGATTTTCTGGGTGAGGTATAGGTTGCGCACGACCTAAGATAGGTCGTAGGTCGCTGGAGAGTTAAGGGGAAGCGAGCTACGACTTAACAGGTCCTTCCACTGTCAACTGAACTAGCTGATAGGCCGTAGCGACTTAAGAGGGAGTGTGACGCCCCACCTCTATACCCACGCTAGCCAAGAACATTACGGTGAATGCTGTCAACTAGCACGGAGAATAAGGCTATTGAGGAGCGACCATCCATGTAATTGCTTTGTGCGAGCACCGATATGTCAGATAGTATAACATGCAAGAGGAAATCCGACATACCGATACAAACACAAAGCTGCTAAACAGTGGCTATAATAATCTTCGAAAACGAATATAGAAATAAGCATAACATAAATCAGTCACAGACAATTCATATCACAAAGGCGGAATAAGATATGAATACTACACATAAAAGTGTACATCAGAGTAGTGGTCAGAAAGATCCACAATATCACAAAAGAATAGTTACACGAACTACACAAAAGAATAAGTATACATTATGGAGTCTATATCTCTAATGTATACAACAAAAACTACTAATCTAAGTAGTCAACCAAAAGTCAGAGAAATCAATCCCAAGAGAGAAGTCAAGATGAAGCACCTGTAACATCTCGGTCTGACCCGAGTATTATTTAATAAGAAAATAATAAACGGATCAGTCTAACTATAAATATCAGATGAAACGATATAGAATCAGAGTTATGACTAAACACATAATAATCACAAGACCAAGCTGTGATATATAAGTAGTTGATAATCAACAAGAGATTAATCAATATCACAAAATCTACACAAGAATCAAGAAGTGTCATACTCTTTATTTCGTTCATCAAACCACAAATATTGACGATAATATCAATGTCAATCACAAAAGTCAATGACGCACAAATTCCAGAAGACTACACAAGAAATCCAGAAATCACTAAAGTCAATGACACACAAATTCACCAATGCACAAATATCGATAAGGCTTATCAATGGAAATCACGAAAAAATTGGTGAAACACAAATTCTAGAAATCTACACAAGAAATCCAGAAATCACAAAGGGGGGGAGGCCTATCACAAACGGGAGCATAAAGCTCACCAACACGTGTATCACAAACGGAACGCTAATTCCATGGTCGCTAACCATCACAAATTGAGCCGAAGCTCCACAAACGGCCCGAAGACCATGGGTTGCTACCCCATCACAAATTGAGTCGAAACTCCACAAAACGGGGTTTAGTCTCCCTTGCAGACAAAGAGTCATCGCACATTGCTAGTCTAAATCACAAAGATGATCGTCATGATCAACGAGAAGTGTCAATTACACTAAGCTAGTAAATATATGAGTTTAGCTTCATGTCCCATAACCACTTGCTTAACTTAAATATTTACGAACAAACTATAAATTTCCACTAGGAAATTGTCACAAGAGTTTCAATCGAACAAGTCTAAGAATTAACCAACAAAGTGAACGCAAGTGTTTCATACCACTTGTTTTACTAAGTCGTTTAATTAGATTTCTCATACGAGTGAGGTAAAGGTTTATAGATACTAATAGATTGGAAAACGGTTTTATAAACGAATTTGGTATTAAAATAGTATTGAAATCGTTTGAGGAAAGAGTTTTGATATTTACTACTAGTATAGAAAACCTTTATATTTTTAAAGTGACAAATCACAAAAAAGATTGTAAGAACAATCGATCACTAATATTCACATACGAAGATGTGAATAAAATCCAAAGAAACCGATAAAGAATCCATCGAAATGGATATTCAAAAATCCCTAAAAATGAGTCGTCAAGGTCATAATAAATGATAACAACAAATAGGATCATCACGAATCGATTTAAATTGGAAATTCAATCCAAAAAGGCAAATTGGACTCAAACAGCAGGTTCAGTCGACTGAACAGAGTTTTCAGTCGACTGACCCTGTACCTGGAAATTTTCCAGGTTCAGGAAACTTTCTGTTTCCAGGTTCATTCGACTGTGCATAATTTTTCAGTCGACTGAATCATGCCTGGAAACTCTCGGGTTCCAGGTTCAGTCGACTGAACAGAGTTTTCAGTCGACTGAATCATGCCTGGGCTGTTTTTCAGCCTTATTCAAATGAAGAGCAAACTCTTCCAAAATGCGACCGGATGAACAATGGCTCTAAGGGTTTATGCCAATCGGCCACCCGGCCCTATATGCTCCTCGGTGCATCACTAAAAGCATGATCAAACATCCATATAAGGATTTTCACACAAATTTGACTTAAAAACCCAAAAATTGGAGTATTCACAAAACCAATCCAAATCAAGAGCAAATGCACATGAAGAAGTGTTAGGAATTCAAACCTAACAACCAAAGATAATTATAGTCATAGATGTGAGATAAAAATCTCACCTTTTCACAAAATCGAGGAAGAAGAAGCTTGAAAGCAAATGGAGAATCAACCTCTCTTCAACACAACCCAATTGAGCTTGAATCTAAGCTCAAAACAAGAACATTCCCAAAATTAGGTTTAGGAATTTCTGAAATTGGTAAGAGAATGAGTTGGAGAAGAGGAAGAGAAGCTTACCAATGGGTTCTTCTTGAGTTTGGAGCTAGGAATTTGATTTGCAAGAGAAACTAGGGTTTTGGAGTTTTAATTTCCAATCTCTCCCACCATTAATGCTAAGAAAACTGAAAAGAGGAGAGAATGAGGGTGAATGGGGAAGAATGGTTCAGATTTGAGCATAAGTAAAACATAGGGCTGAGCCCAAAAACCAAATCCAAAGTGAAAAGTAGCAAAAATCAACTTTCTCCAAACATATCGAAGCTTATACTCAAAAAGGTCGCAAACGGCATTTTAAACTCAATGGGAGTGGTCCCGTGTCCTAATTCGACCGTATGCAAAAAGTAGCTTTTCGGACTAAAATCCGACTAACGATAAAATATTTAAATATAAAATCGATAAATATGCGGGTTGTTACAGACTCCCCTCCTTAAAGAAATTGCGTCCTCGCAATATTTAAGAAGAGAACATAAAGTAACAACCATAAAAGCATATTCAACACAAAAGAAATTTGAAATAAGAAGTTCACCTCAAAGAGCACGAGAAAGTAAGTCCGGATGTGTTCGCTCGATGTACTCTCTAGATTCCCAAGAACAATCCTTAGGGTTTGAAGACCATTGAACTTTAACAAGCGGAACATCTTTATTTCGAAGTCGCTTGACCTCCGACGCAATAATACGAATAGGATGTTGCTCATAAGTTAAATTAGGCGAAACTTCAATCTCTTCCACAACACCGGGCTCAAGAGCAGAATCGGAATCTCGAAGACATTTCCGAAGTTGAGAAACGTGAAACATGTCATGAATAGCAGAAAATTGAGCCGGCAATAAAAAGCGATAAGTCATGGAACCAATACGTTCAATGATAGGAAATGGCCCAATATATCAAGGCGCCAATTTTCCCGATCGACTGAAACGTACAACACCCCTCATAGGTGAAACACGAATGAACACAAGATCTCCCTCAGAAAATTCTAACTTCCTTCTCCGGTTATCGGCATAGGATTTTTGTCTACTCTGGGCTTCTTTCATTCTATGTCGAAAAGTTCAATTTTCTTTGTGGAATCACGAATAAAATCTGGACCTAACACCAGCTTCTCACCGGCCTCAAGCCAACAAGAAGGAGATCGGCATGGCCTTCCGTAGAGTGCCTCGAAAGGTGCCATACCAATACTAGATTGGAAGCTATTATTATAGGAAAATTCAACAAGTGAAATATGATCTTCCCAACTTCCACCAAAATCAAGAACACAAGCACGAAGAAGATCTTCAAGAGTTTGATTCACATGCTCGGTTTGTCCATCGGACCGAGGATGATAAGCGGTGCTAAAATTGAGCTTCGTTCCCAAAGCTTTTTGAAGACTCTTCCAAAATCCACTAGTAAACAATGGATCACGATCGCTAACAATAGAAGTAGGAACTCCATGCAATTTAACAATTTCTTTGATAAAGGTTTTAGCCAAAAGAGGAACGGTTCGATTAGATCGAACGGGAATAAAATGGGCGGATTTAGCAAGTCTATCAACGATCACCCATAAGCTATCATGACCCGATCGAGAACGGGGAAGACCATTTATAAAATCCATGGAAATTTGGTCCCACTTTCAAATTGGAATTTCTAAAGGTTGCAATAACCCACCGGGCCTTTGATGTTCGGCCTTAACGAGTTGGCAAGTCATGCAACGCTTAACGAAGTTAGCGATGTCAAGTTTCATTCCCTCCCAATAATAAAGTCGCTTCATATCCGCGTACATTTTACTACTACCGGGATGAATGGTAAATTTAGAACGATGTGAAGCTTCTAAAATATCTTTACGAAGATCACCAATATTTGGCACAAGTCTACCAAATTTCCGAATGCCTCCACGAGAATCGATATCAAAGTCTTTCAAACCTTCAATATCAATTTTATCCCTAATATTTTGGCCAAGAAGAGCCAAGTCGGGATCTAGCCTTTGAGCTTCAAGAATGCGGTCTAAAAGAGAAGGATGAGCCTCAAGGCTACATAAAACAAGTGATGAACATAAATCGGGAACACGGTCTCGAATCTCACAAGTGGATAAGATCTCGAGATCGCGGATATCATCATAGAAACAACAGCTTGTTGTTTACGGCTAAGAGCATCGGCGACACGATTACCCTTACCGGGAGTATAAAGAATATCAAGATCATAAGGAGCATGGAACTCGAGCCAACGTTGTTGACGCAAATTAAGTTCCTTTTGGGAGAATAAATATTTCAAAGACTTATGATCGGTATAAAGAACAAATTTCTCTCCTAAAAGATAATGACGCCAAATACGAAGGGCGAAAACAATAGCCGTGAGCTCTAAATCATGAGTGGCATATCTAGTCTCGGCTGGCTTCAATTGCCTTGAAGCATAAGCAATAACACGTTCTCTTTGCATGAGAACGGCACCCAAACCAACGCGACTAGCATCGGTATAGACAACGAAATCTTGATTCCCCTCGGGAATAACGAGAATAGGAGCATCGGAAAGTAGTTCTTTTAATTTCTGAAAAGAAGCTTCACATTTTTCCGACCAAATGTATTTAACACCTTTCTTCGTCAAGCTAGTGAGAGGCACGGCAATCTTAGAAAAGTCTTTGATAAAACGACGGTAATAGCCCACCAATTCGAGAAAACTACGAATCTCTGTCACACTCTCCGGTCTCTTCCAATCTTGAATCGCTTCAATCTTTGAAGGATCCACGGAAATTCCGGATTCGGAAATAATGTGACCGAGAAACTTCACACAAGATTGCCAAAAGTGGCATTTAGAAAATTTTGCCTTTACTTGATTACTCCTAAGAGTTTTCAACACAATTCGAAGATGTTTTTCATGCTCCTCCTCGGTTTTAGAATACACAAGAATATCATCGATAAAGATTAGAACAAACCGGTTGAGGAAGTCTTTGAAAACTCTATTCATAAGGTCAACGAAATACGCCGGAGCATTCGTCAAACCAAATGGCATGACAAGCCATTCATAAGATCCATAACGAGTACGGAACGATGTCAAAGGAATACTATCCTCTGCAATACGAAGCTAATGAAATCCAGTAGCTAAGTCTAATTGTGAAAAGACTCTAGCACCACTAAGTTGATCGAATAGATCATCAATCCGAGGTAAAGGATATTTATTTTTGATAGTAAGATCGTTAAGCTTGCGGTAGTCAACGCAAAGCCTAAGTGTACCATCATATTTCTTCACAAAAATTGCCGAAGCTCCCCAAGGCGAGGAACTAGAGCGAATAAATTGCTTCGTCTCCAATTCAGATAATTGTTTACGCATCTCCTCATTTTCTTTATTGGACATACGATACGGAGGACGAGTGATAGGTTGAGCTCCAGGAATAAGATTAATTCTGTACTCAATTGCTCGCTTAGGTGGTAATCCTAAAACGGGCTCGAATAAGTCGGAAAATTCACGAACGACGTGAATAAGAGAAATAATATCACCCTCATCATCATCGTCGTCATCACGAGGATTTAAAGAATACAAAGATGCAACCAAGCTGGAATCTGAATCTTTAAGATTAATAGAAATCTGCTTAACAGATTGAGGATGTCAAAGATGAATAGTCCGCTAAGGACATAGGATATGGGCTTCATAACGGTTAAGCCAATCCATTCCCAAAATCATCCCAAAGCCTAAATAACGCATGACATGCAAGTCGGCAAGGAAAGAAAAATCACACAAAATAATCTCGACATCTTTACACAATAAACTGATTGTTGCAGATCCACCAACCGGATTCGCAATTCTCAAAGAAGTCATTAAACACAAAACATCCAAGGAAAAAGTATCAACAAGCTCTTTTGATATAAAAGAATGGGACGCACCCGTATCAAAAAGAACTCGAATAGGATGATCACGAATTAAAATAATTCCATCCAGAATAGAATGAGAAATACCTTGGCCACGAGATGTGTTGCCATGGGCTTGAGCAACATTAAGCTTTCCCTCTTTCTTGCCTTGAAGTTTGGGGCACGAAGATATAACATGACCGGGAACTTTGCAGTAGCGACAAGAGAGAGAATTTGGGCACTTGTTCGTATAATGGTCCTTCGAACCACAATTATAGCATTCCCCACGGCCAAAGGAAGAAGTCTTTGCCACGGAGGTTGCTTGCTTCCCTTTCTTATTGGGATAAGGACCTTTGAATTTGCTTGGCCTCTTCTTGTTGTTGAAGTTTGGTTTGGAACCCACCACTTCAACATCATTCTCCCTATCCGCCTCTTCAAGACGAAGAGCGATATCAATGAGTTGGTCGAAAGAAACTTCTAATTTTAGAAGTAATGGCTTCTTGAGACTTTTGTTTAAGCCATAAACAAATCTCTGATTCTTCTTCAGAGGGGTGTTGATGTATTCAACCCCATATTTGGAAAGCGACTCGAAGGAGGCGACGTAATCAATCACAGAGGACTCACCTTGAACAAGGTCTATAAATCGTCGAGCCAATGTCACTTTCTCAGCTTCCCGTACGAATTTCAACTCGAAGCGTTCTCGGAATTTCTCCCAAGTGAGATCCGCTTCATTAATCTCAGAAATAAGAAGCTCGTACCAGTCCAATGCTCTTTCTCGGAGCATACTAGAGGCCACCTGAACTCGGTGAAGGTCAATAAGATTCATGCGCGAAAAGATGCGATCGCATGTTCTTAGCCAAGCCTGTACTTCAATAACAGTTTTGGAACCTTTGAATGGCTTCCCACCCAAATTAGTGTAATCGCTACACAAGCGTGCAAATCCCGACTTTGGGTGAGTAGGTTCCGGGTTAGCTCCAGCTGCTTGAGCATTAGTTACCAAATCAAGAAGCTGTTGAGCAGTCATAAAAACTCCATCTTGGGGTGGAGTGCTAGACGGTACGGCTCTGGGACGGCCTGGTCTAGACATTTCTCTTCCTTTAGAAAGAAAGAAGAAGAAGAAAAAGGTTATTCACCAAATTAAATATCAAGCAATCTTGATAGACAAAACAAGGAATCATAAGGAAAATTGGATGAATCGGTACGAAGACTCGAATTAAATCCTAAAGCACGACTCCTAAGAAAGACTTAGGACGATGATCCTTGTTATAATATTCCATATTGTTCCGAAGTTTGGCTCTGATACCAAGCTGTGATGCCCCATCTCTATACCCACGCTAGCCAAGAACATTACGGTGAATGCTGTCAACTAGCACGGAGAATAAGGCTGTTGAGGAGCGACCATCCATGTAATTGCTTTGTGCGAGCACCGATCTGTCAGATAGTATAACATGCAAGAGGAAATCCGACATACCGATACAAACACAAAGCTGCTAAACAGTGGCTATAATAATCTTCGAAAACGAATACAGAAATAAGCATAACATAAATCAGTCACAGACAATTCATATCACAAAGGCAGAATAAGATATGAATACTACACATAAAAGTGTACATCAGAGTAGTGGTCAGAAAGATCCACAATATCACAAAAGAATAGTTACACGAACTACACAAAAGAATAAGTATACATTATGGAGTCTATATCTCTAATGTATACAGCAAAAACTACTAATCTAAGTAGTCAACCAAAAGTCAGAGAAATCAATCCCAAGAGAGAAGTCAAGATGAAGCACCTGTAACATCTCGGTCTGACCCGAGTATTATTTAATAAGAAAATAATAAACGGATCAGTCTAACTATATATATCAGATGAAACGATATAGAATCAGAGTTATGACTAAACACATAATAATCACAGGACCAAGCTGTGATATATAAGTAGTTGATAATCAACAAGAGATTAATCAATATCACAAAATCTACACAAGAATCAAAGAAGTGTCATACTCTTTATTTCGTTCATCAAACCACAAATATTGACGATAATATCAATGTCAATCACAAAAGTCAATGACGCACAAATTCCAGAAGACTACACAAGAAATCCAGAAATCACTAAAGTCAATGACACACAAATTCACCAATGCACAAATATCGATAAGGCTTATCAATGGAAATCACGAAAAAATTGGTGAAACACAAATTCTAGAAATCTACACAAGAAATCCAGAAATCACAAAGGGGGGGAGGCCTATCACAAACGGGAGCATAAAGCTCACCAACACGTGTATCACAAACGGAACGCTAATTCCATGGTCGCTAACCATCACAAATTGAGCCGAAGCTCCACAAACGGCCCGAAGACCAAGGGTTGCTACCCCATCACAAATTGAGTCGAAACTCCACAAAACGGTGTTTAGTCTCCCTCGCAGACAAAGAGACATCGCACATTGCTAGTCTAAATCACAAAGATGATCGTCATGATCAACGAGAAGTGTCAATTACACTAAGCTAGTAAATTTATGAGTTTAGCTTCATGTCCCATAACCACTTGCTTAACTTAAATATTTACGAACAAACTATAAATTTCCACTAGGAAATTGTCACAAGAGTTTCAATCGAACAAGTCTAAGAATTAACCAACAAAGTGAACGCAAGCGTTTCATACCACTTGTTTTACTAAGTCGTTTAATTAGATTTCTCATACGAGTGAGGTAAAGGTTTATAGATACTAATAGATTGGAAAACGGTTTGATAAACGAATTTGGTATTAAAATAGTATTGAAATCGTTTGAGGAAAGAGTTTTGATATTTACTACTAGTATAGAAAACCTTTATATTTTTAAAGTGACAAATCACAAAAAAGATTGTAAGAACAATCGATCACTAATATTCACATACGAAGATGTGAATAAAATCCAAAGAAACCGATAAAGAATCCATCGAAATGGATATTCAAAAATCCCTAAAAATGAGTCGTCAAGGTCATAATAAATGATAACAACAAATAGGATCATCACGAATCGATTTAAATTGGAAATTCAATCCAAAAGGGCAAATTGGACTCAAACAGCAGGTTCAGTCGACTGAAAAGAGTTTTCAGTCGACTGACCCTGTACCTGGAAATTTTCCAGGTTCAGGAAACTTTCTGTTTCTAGGTTCAGTCGACTGTGCATAATTTTTCAGTCGACTGAATCATGCCTGGAAACTCTCGGGTTCCAGGTTCAGTCGACTGAACAGAGTTTTCAGTCGACTGAATCATGCCTGGGCTGTTTTTCAGCCTTATTCAAATGAAGAGCAAACTCTTCCAAAATGCGACCGGACGAACAATGGCTCTAAGGGTTTATGCCAATCGGCCACCCGGCCCTATATGCTCCTCGGTGCATCACTAAAAGCATGATCAAACATCCATATAAGGATTTTCACACAAATTTGACTTAAAAACCCAAAAATTGGAGTATTCACAAAACCAATCCAAATCAAGAGCAAATGCACATGAAGAAGTGTTAGGAATTCAAACCTAACAACCAAAGATAATTATAGTCATAGATGTGAGATAAAAATCTCACCTTTTCACAAAATCGAGGAAGAAGAAGCTTGAAAGCAAATGGAGAATCAACCTCTCTTCAACACAACCCAATTGAGCTTGAATCTAAGCTCAAAACAAGAACATTCCCAAAATTAGGTTTAGGAATTTCTGAAATTGGTAAGAGAATGAGTTGGAGAAGAGGAAGAGAAGCTTACCAATGGGTTCTTCTTGAGTTTGGAGCTAGGAATTTGATTTGCAAGAGAAACTAGGGTTTTGGAGTTTTAATTTCCAATCTCTCCCACCATTAATGCTAAGAAAACTGAAAAGAGGAGAGAATGAGGGTGAATGGGGAAGAATGGCTCAGATTTGAGCATAAGTAAAACATAGGGCTGAGCCCAAAAACCAAATCCAAAGTGAAAAGTAGCAAAAATCAACTTTCTCCAAACATATCGAAGCTTATACTCAAAAAGGTCGCAAACGGCGTTTTAAACTCAATGGGAGTCGTCCCGTGTCCTAATTCGACCGTATGCAAAAAGTAGCTTTTCAGACTAAAATCCGACTAACGATAAAATATTTAAATATAAAATCGATAAATACGCGGGTTGTTACAGACTCCCCTCCTTAAAGAAATTGCGTCCTCGCAATATTTAAGAAGAGAACATAAAGTAACAACCATAAAAGCATATTCAACACAAAGGAAATTTGAAATAAGAAGTTCACCTCAAAGAGCACGAGAAAGTAAGTCCGGATGTGTTCGCTCAATGTACTCTCTAGATTCCCAAGAACAATCCTTAGGGTTTGAAGACCATTGAACTTTAACAAGCGGAACATCTTTATTTCGAAGTCGCTTGATCTCCGACGCAATAATACGAATAGGATGTTGCTCATAAGTTAAATTAGGCGAAACTTCAATCTCTTCCACAACACCGGGCTCAAGAGCAGAATCGGAATCTCGAAGACATTTCCGAAGTTGAGAAACGTGAAACACGTCATGAATAGCAGAAAATTGAGCCGACAATAAAAAGCGATAAGTCATGGAACCAATACGTTCAATGATAGGAAATGGCCCAATATATCGAGGCGCCAATTTTCCCGATCGACTGAAACGTACAACACCCCTCATAGGTGAAACACGAATGAACACAAGATCTCCCTCAGAAAATTCTAACTTCCTTCTCCGGTTATCGGCATAGGATTTTTGTCTACTCTGGGCTTCTTTCATTCTATGTCGAAAAGTTCAATTTTCTTTATGGAATCACGAATAAAATCTGGACCTAACACCAGCTTCTCACCGGCCTCAAGCCAACAAGAAGGAGATCGGCATGGCCTTCCGTAGAGTGCCTCGAAAGGTGCCATACCAATACTAGATTGGAAGCTATTATTATAGGAAAATTCAACAAGTGAAATATGATCTTCCCAACTTCCACCAAAATCAAGAACACAAGCACGAAGAAGATCTTCAAGAGTTTGATTCACATGCTCGGTTTGTCCATCGGACCGAGGATGATAAGCGCTGCTAAAATTAAGCTTCGTTCCCAAAGCTTTTTGAAGACTCTTCCAAAATCCACTAGTAGACAATGGATCACGATCGCTAACAATAGAAGTAGGAACTCCATGCAATTTAACAATTTCTTTGATAAAGGTTTTAGCCAAAAGAGGAACGGTTCGATTAGATCGAACGGGAATAAAATGGGCGGATTTAGCAAGTCTATCAACGATCACCCATAAGCTATCATGACACGATCGAGAACGGGAAAGGCCATTTATAAAATCCATGGAAATTTGGTCCCACTTCCAAATTGGAATTTCTAAAGGTTGCAATAACCCACCGGGCCTTTGATGTTCGGCCTTAACGAGTTGGCAAGTCATGCAACGCTTAACGAAGTTAGCGATGTCCAGTTTCATTCCCTTCCAATAATAAAGTCGCTTCATATCCGCGCACATTTTACTACTACCGGGATGAATGGTAAATTTAGAACGATGTGAAGCTTTTAAAATATCTTTACGAAGATCACCAATATTTGGCACGACAAGTCTACCAAATTTCTGAATGCCTCCACGAGAATCGATATCAAAGTCTTTCAAACCTTCAATATCAATTTTATCCCTAATATTTTGGCCAAGAAGAGCCAAGTCGGGATCTAGCCTTTGAGCTTCAAGAATGCGGTCTAAAAGAGAAGGATGAGCCTCAAGGCTACATAAAACAAGTGATGAACATAAATCGGGAACACGGTCTCGAATCTCAGAAGTGGATAAGATCTCGAGATCGTTCCATTCGGATATCATCATAGAAACAACAGCTTGTTGTTTACGGCTAAGAGCATCGGCGACACGATTACCCTTACCGGGAGTATAAAGAATATCAAGATCATAAGGAGCATGGAACTCGAGCCAACGTTGTTGACGCAAATTAAGTTCCTTTTGGGAGAATAAATATTTCAAAGACTTATGATCGGTATAAAGAACAAATTTCTCTCCTAAAAGATAATGACGCCAAATACGAAGGGCGAAAAACAATAGCCGCGAGCTCTAAATCATGAGTGGCATATCTAGTCTCGGCTGGCTTCAATTGCCTTGGATCATCACGAATCGATTTAAATTGGAAATTCAATCCAAAAAGGCAAATTGGACTCAAACAGCAGGTTCAGTCGACTGAACAGAGTTTTCAGTCGACTGACCCTGTACCTGGAAATTTTCCAGGTTCTGGAAACTTTTTGTTTCCAGGTTCAGTCGACTGTGCAGAATTTTTCAGTCGACTGAATCATGCCTGGAAACTCTCGGGTTTCAGGTTCAGTCGACTGACCAGAGTTTTCAGTCGACTGAATCATGCCTGGGCTGTTTTTCAGCCTTATTCAAATGAAGAGCAAACTCTTCCAAAATGCGACCGGACGAACAATGGCTCTAAGGGTTTATGCCAATCGGCTACCCGACCCTATATGCTCCTCTGTGCATCACTAAAAGCATGATCAAACATCCATATAAGGATTTTCACACAAATTTGACTTAAAAACCCAAAAATTGGAGTATTCACAAAACCAATCCAAATCAAGAGCAAATGCACATGAAGAAGTGTTAGGAATTCAAACCTAACAACCAAAGATAATTATAGTCATAGATGTGAGATAAAAATCTCACCTTTTCACAAAATCGAGCAAGAAGAAGCTTGAAAGCAAATGGAGAATCAACCTCTCTTCAACACAACCTAATTGAGCTTGAATCTAAGCTCAAAATAAGAACATTCCCAAAATTAGGTTTAGGAATTTCTGAAATTGGTAAGAGAATGAGTTGGAGAAGAGGAAGAGAAGCTTACCAAAGGGTTCTTCTTGAGTTTGGAGCTAGGAATTTGATTTGCAAGAGAAACTAGGGATTTGGAGTTTTAATTTCCAATCTCTCCCACCATTAATGCTAAGAAAAATGAAAAGAGGAGAGAATAAGGGTGAATGGGGAAGAGTGGCTCAGATTTGAGCATAAGTAAAACATAGGGCTGAGCCCAAAAACCAAACCCAAAGTGAAAAGTAGAAAAAATCAACTTTCTCCAAACATATCGAAGCTTATACTCAAAAAGGTCGCAAACGGCATTTTAAACTCAATGGGACTGGTCCCGAGTCCTAATTCGACCGTATGCAAAAAGTAGCTTTTCGGACTAAAATCCGACTAACGATAAAATATTTAAATAAAATATTTAAATATAAAATCGATAAATATGCGGGTTGTTACAGACTCCCCTCCTTAAAGAAATTGCGTCCTCGCAATATTTAAAAAGAGAACATAAAGTATCAACAATAAAAGCATATTCAACACAAAAGAAATTTGAAATAAGAAGTTCACCTCAAAGAGCACGAGAAAGTAAGTCCGGATGTGTTCGCTCGATGTACTCTCTAGATTCCCAAGAACAATCCTTAGGGTTTGAAGACCATTGAACTTTAACAAGCGGAACATCTTTATTTCGAAGTCGCTTGACCTCCGAAGCAATAATACGAATAGGATGTTGCTCATAAGTTAAATTAGGCGAAACTTCAATCTCTTCCACAACACCGGGCTCAAGTCAGAATCGGAATCTCGAAGACATTTCCGAAGTTGAGAAACGTGAAACACGTCATGAATAGAAGAAAATTGAGCCGGCAATAAAAGGCGATAAGTCATGGAACCAATACGTTCAATGATAGGAAATGGCCCAATATATCGAGGCGCCAATTTTCCCGATCGACTGAAACGTACAACACCCCTCATAGATGAAACACGAATGAACACAAGATCTCCCTCAGAAAATTCTAACTTCCTTCTCCGGTTATCGGCATAGGATTTTTGTCTACTCTGGGCTTCTTTCATTCTATGTCGAATAAGTTCAATTTTCTCTGTGGAATCACGAATAAAATCTGGACCTAACACCAGCTTCTCACCGGCCTCAAGCCAACAAGAAGGAGATCGGCATGGCCTTCCGTAGAGTGCCTCGAAAGGTGCCATACCAATACTAGATTGGAAGCTATTATTATAGGAAAATTCAACAAGTGAAATATGATCTTCCCAACTTCCACCAAAATCAAGAACACAAGCACGAAGAAGATCTTCAAGAGTTTGATTCACACGCTCGGTTTGTCCATCGGACTGAGGATGATAAGCGGTGCTAAAATTGAGCTTCGTTCCCAAAGCTTTTTGAAAACTCTTCCAAAATCCACTAGTAAACAATGGATCATGATCGCTAACAATAGAAGTAGGAACTCCATGCAATTTAACAATTTCTTTGATAAAGGTTTTGGCCAAAAGAGGAACGGTTCGATTAGATTAAACGGGAATAAAATGGGCGGATTTAGCAAGTCTATCAACGATCACCCATAAGCTATCATGACCCGATCGAGAATGGGGAAGGCCATTTATAAAATCCATGGAAATTTGGTCCCACTTCCAAATTGGAATTTCTAAAGGTTGCAATAACCCACCGGGCCTTTGATGTTCGGCCTTAACGAGTTGGAAAGTCATGCAACGCTTAACGAAGTTAGCGATGTCAAGTTTCATTCCCTCCCAATAATAAAGTCGCTTCATATCCGCGTACATTTTACTATGTTAACGCTTAAATTTGAACGCTAACACCCCGGTGTGTGAAGTATAGTTGTGAAAGCACCACCCGATAGATCGGGAAAGAATTATAGGCAAGTAATAGCGGAAAAGCAGTAAACAACAGCAATTTTATAGTGGTTCGGCTTATGGGTATAGCCTACGTCCACTTTAAGTACTTTTATTGATGATCACGTTACAAGTTGATACAAATCTTCTCAAGTACAACACACTTTGAATTACAAAAGACTTAGAACAAGTAGCTCAAACTTCGATGTTGACAAAAATCTTCAAATCCATGGTGGATGTAGATGATTTCTTCATGAAGTTCTTTTAGACGTTCTTTGAATCTCAAAAGCTTTAAGTGTTGAAGTAGTCTGGAATTCGGCAGAGTAATGGTGCTTGAAATTGATTGACCAAAAGTCCCTTTCTAGTTGGAGTTAGTGCTGTATTTATAGGCGTGATTTTCTGGGCAGAATTTATTTCCAAGTTCTAAGTCGCGGCCGACTTAGTATAAGCCGTGGCCGACTTAGCATATGTCGTGGCCGATTCACCGAGCCAAGTCCATGGCTTAATGGAAGCAAGCTTGCCTGAACTCATACCATCTGTCTTAAGTCGTCGCCGAGATAAGCTAGGTTGTGGCCGGCTTAAGGCAAGTCGCGGCCGAGTCACCTGGCCCTTCTACGGTTTCACCTAGGTCGCCCCCGAGTCAACATAGCATTATCTCCATAACACGGCATCGGACTTGCATTTTAGTAGCCTTTAGGTCGTGGACGGCTTAGCATACGTTGTTAAGTCGGTTGCCGACTTAAGTATAGGTGGTGCACCTTTCCAAGTCCTGATCAACTAGGTCGGCAGCTTCCTTAGGTAATTAGATCAACACTCAATTTAGGTCGGTAGACTTCCTAAGTCGGTACTCCTTAAGGCATTAGGTCGTTATCCATTTAAAGCCTTAGGTCGGAAACTTTTGTAAAGGTATTTGAGTCGCAAAGTACTTTGAGTCGCTGTCCCTTCTGAGTTATTAAATCGGCAACCATTGAGTCGTCATTCGTTTTAAGTCGGCAATGAGTTAAGGTTGTTGGGTCAGTTCACCTTTTAAGTCGTAAGTCTCTTGAGTCGTGGAGGCCTTAAGTCTTATGTTGGCACATTCATCAGATCACTGGATCGGCATCTCTCTTAAGCCGGTAGCCCTTTTTGAGTCTTAAGCCGGCATGCTTCTCAAGCCGTTAGGTCGGGCTCCCTTATGCCTTAGGTCGGCATCCCCTATTGAACCTTAAGTCGGTATCTTTTCCGAGTCTTATCTTGCTAGGTCGTTAGCTCCTTAACTCGTGGGCGAAACGGGGTTAACATTTGCCCCTCGAAGCACACGCTTAAGTCGTAAGTCGTGTGCTTCGACTTATCATAACCCGGTTGCGCCGATTTAAGTTCCAGTGCCTCTTGATATAAAAGCTTAAGTCGTTCCTCCTATCTCACTCTTCTCATTGCTTATCTCCTGAACCGTTCCTGCCATTGTCTCATCTTTAAGCTTTCAAAGGCGATCTCGATCAATTAACTACTGACAACCTCTGTTATCCACTGTGTAAGTAAACATTCCTCTTACCTGATCATAGATTATTGTTGATTCATGAATTCCGTCTCCCAAAATCAAACCGCCTCTTCGTACGATGCTTCATCATGAATTCCGTTACAATTATGGTTGGTGAACCTTAGGTTGCTCGATTTGGCTTTAAATGATTAGTGACATGATGAAGATGGTTTACTACTTTAGGCTAGACGATTTTAATTTGTGCTAGGTTTGCCAGGCGCTGACTTAGCAGAGGTTTCGAATTGGTGTCTTGGATAATCTGAATGCATGAAATAGTATAATTGAAGTGGGAATTTTTTGGTTGAGAGAGTGGCTAATGGGTTAACGGGTTGAGCGTGGCGAGGTATTGATTTAGATGTGACCTGGTGACCTTGGGAGGCTTGGCTTTTGGTTGACCCAATCCTTAAATCGCGGCCGTGCTATCACTTGAGGGAGATTTACCGACTTTACCTTCTGCCGATCCAAGCCTTGAAACTGTGGCCGAGTTAATCCTTTAAACCGCGGCCGAGTTAAGCCTTTAAACCGCGGCCGAGTTAACACTTGGAGAATTTCACACCACTTCTTGAACCAGAGCCTTCCTCTCTTTTACTCCTTTACGACCTAGAGGACTACCGACTTAAAGACCCAGGAACTTAGCCTTAACGCGTGAAAGACTCCTAGATTGTAGCCGACTTAATACTTGAGCTTCAGACGTGTTATCATTTAGGAGCATAGGCCTACTTTGAGCATTTGCCTTGAGCTACCGAACTAAATTGTCTGAATTTTTGAACTTTAAACTTGCCCGAATCTCCTTGTATTATGCCGCATTAACTTATAAGCTGCTAACCTGCTAAAAATAACAAACAAAGAGAACCAAGGCGAAAATACTGCCATTAACTGCCCACGTCAGATGACAGATTAGTCAAGACAAAACAAACAACTTAATTATATTGCATGAAATGTTTGCGAATCAATCAATTAGGGTTAAATATTAGTGCAAAGTATCAACAATCTGAACTGATTTGTCTGCACTAACATCTTACTTGCATATCTAGGCTTAAAACAATAATCCCTGAATTTCATAACTAACAAATGTTTGCTAGTTTTCAGTCCAGTTATATTTGTTTACTGCTTGATTGATTCTACACAACACTTCACACACTTTAGGAAACGTGCACCTTCATGTTTGAATACCCAGTTGTTTATGTAGAATGACTTCCCATCGAGAAGAAGAAGTGGTAACTCAAGAAGAAGAAACTTTCCCGACAACAGTTCCGATAGAGAATCCTCCGGAAAGAACTTCGACTATTCTATCTTTGAGAACATTTATTCAGCTGCGCACTCAATTTGGCTTTGCTGAAAACGATGTCCTATTCCCTGGATCAAATGATACTGCTGATAATCCTCCCTATGGTTTCGTTGCAGTCAACCGCCACATGTGCTTAAGTGGGGCGATTCCTCCTTTTAATGACTTCCTTCGAACTCTTCTTCTCCGGTTGACGATCTCTCCATTTCAACTTCATCCTAATGGTTATGCCATCTTGATGGGGTTGTGTGTTTTGTTTAGAAGAACTCTTGATCGCCTACCGAGTTTTGAAGAAATTCGTTATCTGTGCTCGTTTACAAAGAGTAAAGATCATCCTTCACTCATTATTGTGAGAAGTGCTAGAAACCGCAAGCTCCTTTCCGATCTCACTGAAAGTGTTCATGGATTTTTGAACCAGTTTTTCTTTGCTCGCTGCCCTCCAGGGTTTTATGCCATCTGGAGAATAGGAAGTAAGACTAGTGTTTCCATTTTTTCGTTTTTGAAACTTTTTCCGAGATCCGAACTTTCAGTTGCTAACTTCATTTTTTTTGCTCTTTTCAGCACTTCCTCTCCCTTCTAGAGATCCGATTCATAAACAAGTTTTCGAGAGGTTGAGTGCCGTGGCTGCGGAAGAAAGGAGCATAAAATTTCTGCTGAAGGATGAATTTTTACACCAATACGGGCTTCTACACGCTTCTCGTTCTACGCATGCTCATGAAGTTCCAACAGAAGTTCCCGATTCTCCGACGGAAACTCCTGACGCCCCGGTTACTGTCGAACAACTCACATCAAAAGAGTCTAATATTGAAGCTTCATTGGTGAAGTGTTCCACTCCTACCGACATTATGGGGTCATCCAGTAAGACGGTGCTTGCCCCGATCGAGGAAGAAGAAGAACCTTCACGGCCTCTCGGGGGATTAGCTGATGTAGGAATTGAGAAAACAAGTCCCACCAAGCATGATGGTGACGATGTTTACGAGGGGTTGAGCGACATAATAGTGACTTCGCAGGAGCTTTTTAGAGATGACGTATCTAAAACTATCTCTCCTGTAATTGAGGCGACGTCTCTTCTTCGACAAACACCAACACAAACATCAACTCCTCATACCCAAGCTATCATCACCTCTGCACCAAAGAGTGGTTTGTAGCTTAATGCGTGTAGCTTGCACATCACACAACACTTAGGATTTTCCAGCACATTTATGCACTTATCTTCTTATACTTTAAAGATTTCTAAAGCTTATCTTTTCTTATTTCAGATTCTTCAATGACACGTGGCGGGTCATATTATCAGGATTTCCAACGCTACGGGGGGCGTGGCCAATATGATTATCGGCGTTACTTTCCTTCCTATAGAGAGTCTGACGAAGAGAGGGCTGCTCGAAAGGCTCGTGAAAGGAGGGATGCAGAAGAGCGTTATGACAGAAGGGATAGGGATGAGCACCATGATTCTCTGTAGAGAAGTGATGACTCTCACAAAAGGAAATCTCACGACGACCGGGGAAAAGGTCATGTAGCTGAAGATTCAGGCAAACGAGCCCGATATGGTGAGAGACATGCTTCCACTATTCTCGAAAAGCCTACTTCCCCTGCCCCTCTTGACATTACTTCCGACTCTCCTGCTCTTGGGAAGGAGGACATCCAGACAATAATAAGCAGGCCTAAATTTCAAGTGGGACCGGGCCCAGCCACTTTACAAAGTCGTTTTCCGCAGTGGTGTTTAAAGGGTGTGAGGTTCGATCTCGACCTAGTCCCTATTGACAAGCCTGCTATGCTACGAAATCTTGACGCCGTTAAACTTGATATCGAGAGGATGTCAAACTGGCAGAAGCTTGTTGATGAGCTTCAACGAGTTAACCGCGCCAACTTAGAGGCTATGCTCACCATGGAAAACGATAAGGCTGAGTGGCAAAAGGTCCTTGAGCAGCATGATACCGAGATGAGAAGCATTACTTCCTACAACGAGGAGCTCGAAGCAAAGGTTGAGAAGTTGAAAGATGAGCTTGCTGCTTCCTCTACTTCATACTCTCAAAAAGAAGAAGTGCTTCTCAGACAAGTAAGAGATGCTCATGCCAGTCAGAGGGACGCCGAAGACAGGCTCGAGGTACAAAAAAGAATCAGTGAAGGCTATGTCTCTGATATTGCTGAGCTTCAAAAGAAAAACAACTCCCAGGAGGCGGAGATACAAATGCTTAAGCTTCAGCTTGCCAAAACTGAAAGGGAGCGCGATGAGGCTGTCGCCGGCAAAATCGCAGCCGAAGAATCTCATGAGGCGACCAAAAACAGCTTCGGCTCAACATTATTCGACTTCTACTTGCATAGCGTCTTGGGGCGTGGAAGCCTCGCCTTTCTTGGTCCCAAGTATGAGATCACTTTAGCTGAAGTGTGGGAGGCCGCTCTTGAGATGCTCGGTGCTGAAGGTGCCGGTTACGACGAATCAGCCCTGGAAAGGCATTATTTTGATGAAGACGCTCGCGCTGCTCTTGCCAGGGGAAAGGAACAGCTTGCCAAACTAAGAACCGAAGTGACGGAAGGGGACCAGCTGGGGAAAACCACTTCAACTACTCTAGTCCAGCCACCTTCTTCGTCTGAAGTCGACATTATTGGTTCCAGTTCCCATCTCGCATCTCCCACCAAAGTTACCGCTGATATTACAAGCACACAAGGCGGAGACGAGGGTGAAGAGAGTGCTGATGCGCAAGCTTATGAAGTCGATATCAGGAAACCAGCTTCTCCAGGTAACTTCACTGTTAATCTTGCTACTGTCAATTCTGCTCAAGCGGGTTACTCGTTTATTTCACATGAGTTTCACGAGCTCCTTGGCTATTTTCTCAACCTTGACGAGCCTTCATCTCCTCTCTTTACTGACTTCATTGGTGAACCTTCATCTCCTCTTTTTACTGACTTTAACCTTTTTTCTTCTGTAGAGAAAGTACCAAGCACTGCTCAAACTTCTACTCCTCCGGTCATCCTTCCTTCATCTCTTCAGGCGGTGCCCCCTTCTGCCTCGCAACCTGGATCACAGGAGGAACAAATAGAGGCTCTTCACGGCTTGGATGATCCCATCACTTCGCAAGAGCAGAAAGATGAGAGACCTGAGGGAGGTGACATATCCCCGGAACGGACTCCTTCTGACGACATTGTTCTATCAAAACTTGTCACTCCGGGGAGTGAGTCTTCCTCACAAAGGAGAGAGAAGCGTGGGATATCAAAGAGGAGGGGGAAGAAAATCACCGCCACTGAAGAGGAGCCGGAAGTTGAACCGGTTACACCTACCTCTCCTACTTCCCTTATACCCACAGGCCGACCTGGAAAGCTGGTCATTCGACCGGGTAAAGGGTCCAAAGGAGGGAAGAAGAAGTGAAGATTTTAGCTTTTTGTCTTTTATATGAACTGGCCGAGAGTTGTGCGGGCATCGGCCCCCGCTTTTATTTTGAAAACCTGTATCTGCATTATAGTTGAATAAAATGATTCTTCGTTTGTACAAACTTCTGCTTGAATTTGAGAATGCATTTACTATTTATTTTTGCACAAGTTTGTTTATATAACATTGCAGCGGGCTTATGGTATGTTGTTTGAGTATTAATTTACTGATGCAGCTATACTACTATACCATGTTGCCCCCATACCTTAAGCTTGTTGCAATATTTTATACTTCGAGGGGACTTGCACTCTTATTTGTTAAAGAATAATTATTTTATTCTTTAAAGAAAATTTTATAGAGTACAACTCCTTTCGTATAAGTTTTTACGCTTTGTCGTTCGAAGAAATCACTTTTTTCTTTTGCTTATGTGCATATTTTACCAAGTGAATTCCTCTATGTGGTAAAGCGGACCTCTGAAGGGTACTTTAACTTCTTTTCTTTTTACGATCATTTTCCATTTGAAAGTTAAAGTACGCTTTTGATGAAGATTTTTTTTTTTTTATGCAAAATTGTACCTCTGAGGAGGGATTTTTCACGTTTCAACACTTGGAAGTTTTATTTCATTCTCGGTGAAACGTGTACCCCCAAAGAGTTGTGCCTTCGAAGAAAGCCTTTTCACGTTTCAACGCTTGGAAGTTTTATTTCAATCTCGGTGAAACGTGTGCTTCCAAAGAGGTCTTTTTTCTTGATTGTGTCCCCGGGAGGGGGTCGTACCTCTAAGGAGGGATTTTTTACGTTTCAACACTTGGAAGTTTTACTTCAATCTCGGTGAAACGTGTACCCCCAAAGAGTTGTGCCTTCGAAGAAAGCCTTTTCACGTTTCAACACTTGGAAGTTTTATTTCAATCTCGGTGAAACGTGGGCTTTCAAGAAGGTCTTTGTTTTTACATTTCAACTTTGGTGAAGTGAAATTCCGAAGAGCGGTTGCTACACTTCAACTCCTGGCGAAATGTGCCTCCGAAGAGGGCTTTTATTTTGTTTACATTTCAACTCTGGTGAAGTGAAATCCCGAAGAGCGGTTATAACACTTCAACTCCTGGTGAAATGGGCCTCCGAAGAGGGCTTTTATTTTGTTTGCATTTCAACTCTGGTGAAGTGAAATTCCGAAGAGCGGTTATAACACTTCAACTCCTGGTGAAATGGGCCTCCGAAGAGGGCTTTTATTTTGTTTACATTTCAACTCTGGTGAAGTGAAATCCCGAAGAGCGGTTATAACACTTCAACTCCTGGTGAAATGTGCCTCAAAGAGGGTTTTCATCGCCTGGAAGTTACTCTCTCATGGTTGGAGGGTCATGACTCCTCCAATCTTTTTTGTTGAGTAGAGAACTTTCTTTTTTGTGGCGTATGACCCATTAGAGGTCTTTTATCCTCCGAAGAGTTGCGCCTCCGAAGAGGACTTGTGCCGCTGATGGTAGCTTTGGTTGTTCCTCTGTTCACTTGCTTATGCCTTTTCAGCGATCCTCTTTTTTTTTTTCTTTTCAAGTTTTCATTCCCCTTTCTCTCACAAGTGGCTTGTTTAATCCAAGGAAGTGTACTTCATTGCCAGGCAAGTTCGTGAGAACGGGCGCTAGCTTCCTAATTGGATGTTTGTTTGTTCAAACAATCTCAATTTATCAGCAAGGGCTCGTTTCTATCGAAATCATTAGCCGTTCAATTGAAGTATTTCCTATCTAGGATTTGAATTCGGGGTCTTTGTGACTTGAAATTTGTTTGTTGAATGATGGTGAGAATCGCTCGGTCTTATGATGCGCAAGTTTTATTTCCATTGTCTACAAAAATTTAAATCGACATTTTAGCAATACATTTTATGTATTTTTATATCGAAAACAAAGCAAACATATAATGATAATAAGGAACACAAGATTTATAGTGGTTCGGCCATGAAATTGGGCCTACATCCACTTTATATTCTTTCATTATTTACTTGCATCAGTTTCACAATTGCTTTCAATTACAAGAATCATACATTCATAATTCTTTTTACAATTTTTCAACAAAATTTTCAAGTAAATATGGACGCAAGTGGTTGCTGTTCCATGCCCTTGGAATTTGATCTCCATCAACAGTGGTGAGCTTGAATGTGCCGTCAAGAAGCTTCTGACCTATTACATATGGTCCTTCCCAATTTGGCCCAAACACACCTGTCGCGGTCATAATTCTTTTCAAGACTAGATCTCCAATTTCAAAGCTGCGTTGACGAACTTTGGAACTGAAATGTCTGGCTATCCTTTGCTGATGAGCTGCAACTCTGAGGTTAGCTTCATCTCTTTTTTCATCAAGGAGATCCAGCGCTTCAAGTTGCAGCTTTTCATTTTCTGCTTGATTGAAATGGATTCTTCTGTGTGAAGGGACCTCTGCTTCAACCGGGATCATTGCTTCCGATCCGTATGCTAACGCAAAAGGAGTATGCCCAGTTGCAGTTTTGTGAGTAGTTCTGTATGCCCATAGTGCAAGTGGTAGTTTATCGACCCAACCACCTTTTGCTCTTTCGAGTTGCTTTTTGATGGTTGATTTGATGATCTTGTTCACTGCTTCCACTTGCCCGTTTGCCTGCGGATGAGCTACTGCCGAAAAGCTTTTCTGGATTTTGAATCGCTTGCAAAAATCCTGGAATTCCTCGCTTTCAAACTGAGTACCATTGTCTGTGATTATTTTCTGAGGCACACCGTATCTGCAAATGATATTCTTGGTCACAAAGCTTATCATTTTCTTTGAAGTGATCGTAGCCAATGGTTCAGCTTCAGCCCACTTAGTAAAATAATCAACTGCAACAATAGCATATTTAATCCCTGATTTAGCAGTTGGTAGCGGCCCAATGAGATCCATTCCCCAAATTGCAAATGGCCATGGACTGACCATCTGTGTGAGTTCGGTAGAAGGTGCTCTAGGAATTTTGGCATATCTTTGGCATTTGTCACATTTTCGGGAGTAATCTGCAGCATCCCGAGTAATTTCTGGCCAAAAATATCCGTATCGGAGAATTTTCTTTGCTAGTGTTTGACCACCTGAATGATCACCGCATTCTCCTCCATGCACTTCAGCTAGGATTGTCTTGGACTCTTCCCGGGATACACATCGAAGCAATGGCATTGAGAATCCCCGTCTGTACAATCGGCCATCCTGAATTACATAGCGAGAGGCCTTCCTTAGAAGCTTTCGTCTTTCTATCGAGTTTTCTGGCAGAGAACCCCTGAGTAGGTAATCCAGTATTGGAGTCATCCATGACTCTTGTTCTTGAGATGCATTCATAATCCAGTCTATATCCATCTCGTCTATACTTGGCGCTGAAAGGACTTCTACAGGGACCAATCCCAATAGTTGAGCTTCACCAGAACTTGAATACTTTGCGAGGGAATCTGCCTTCATATTCTCTTCCCGAGGAATGTGGCTTATTGAATAGTGATCGAGTTCACATAGGAGTTCCCAAGCCTTTGACAAGTAGGAAGGCAGGTTTCCACCTTTTGCTTGAAATTCCTTCTTGACTTGGCATACGATAAGCTGAGAATCACTGAAAATTTGTAATGCTCGAATGTTTAGCTCTTTAGCGATTTTCAGACCTGCAATAAGAGCTTCATATTCCGCTTCATTGTTTGTTGAAGGAAATTCCAGTCTTAGTGCGTAACATAATGATCGACCTTCAGGAGTTTCAAGTACCACTCCGGCTCCAGAACAGTAGTCGTTTCTTGCGCCATCAACATACATCTTCCACTGGATTGGAGAATCATTGATCGCTTTTTCCTCACCATTATCTTTCTCTGTGAATTCTGCAATGAAATCAGCTAAAGCTTGTCCCTTGATTGCTTTTCGGGGATGATAAGTGATGTCATATTGACTAAGTTCAATGTTCCATTTTAGAAGACGACCCGAAGTTTCAGGGCGAAATAGGACTTGCTTTAGAGGTTGATCAGTGAGTACTTTGATAGGATGAGCTTGGAAATATTGCCTCAGTTTCCTCGATGCAACTAGTAGGCAATAGGCGAGTTTTTCCAACTTGGAGTAATTCAGCTCTGCCCCAGTGAGTCTTTTGCTGATATAGTAAACTGGATGTTGAATCCTTTTGTCTTCCCGTATCAGCGCTGCACTTAGAGCATGAGATGATACTGCCAAGTATATAAGAAGATCCTCACCATTGCCTGGCCTAGAAAGTATCGGAGGCGTTTCCATATGACGGATCAACTCTTCAAAGGCTTTTTGGCATTCGGGAGTCCATTCAAAGTTCTTCTTTCCTTTTTTCAGGGCATCGAAGAATGGGATGCATTTATCAGTAGCTTTGGAAATGAACCGACTCAAAGCGGCGACCTTTCCGTTGAGACTTTGCAATTCCTTCTTCGTTCTAGGAGCTTTAACTTCTTTTAAGGCGGTAATTTGAGCTGGACTGGCCTCAATGCCCCTAGCACTGACGATAAAACCTAAGAACTTTCCGGATTCGACCCCAAATGTACATTTCAGAGGGTTAAGTTTCATTCTGTATTTCCGGAGGACTGCGAACATTTCTGCTAAGTGTTCAATGTGATCCACTGCTTTCCTGGACTTCACTAACATGTCGTCGATGTAGACTTCCATAGTTTTGCCCAATTGCGGTTTGAACATAGCATTAACAAGTCTTTGGTAGGTTGCCCCTGCGTTTTTCAATCCGAAGGGCATAACTCTGTAGCAATAAAGTCCAACATCTGTGATAAAGCTTGTATCCTCCTGATCCGGCTCATGCATCATGATTTGGTTATAACCGGAGTAGGCATCCATGAAGGATAACAATTCATGTCCCGCAGTTCCGTCTACCAGTTGATCGATCCTGGGTAATGGGAAGCAATCTTTGGGGCAAGCCTTGTTTAGATCAGAAAAATCGATGCACACTCTCCATTTTCCATTAGCTTTCTTGACCAACACAGGATTTGAAACCCAATTCGGATATGTAGATTCTTTGATGAAGTTATTTTCCATGAGTCGATCAACTTCTTCTTTTAATGCTGCTGACCTTTCTGGACCTTGGGTTCTTCTTTTCTGTTTAACTGGCGTAAACTTTGGGTCAATATTCAGAGCGTGTACTGCAACTTCTGGGGATATCCCACACATATCGGCATGAGTCCAAGCAAAGACATCCAGATTTGCTTTCAGGAAAGATATCAAGACATTCTGAATTGACACATTAAGCTGTGAACCCACATTCAACACCTTATTTGGGTCCTTCGGGTCAACAGGTACCGGAATTGTCGTTTCCACCGGTACTACTCTATTCTCCCCTGTACTGGCTTTTCTGGGATCCATTTCTTTCCGTGCCCCGCTGTGCTCGCCAGTGCAGGGTCCGCTCTGTAATTGCTACAAAGCTGGTTCCTTGATGCGGACTGGAGTTGCCGCATCCTTTCCCATTTCTCTTTTTCTTGACTCTCGCAGCTCTGTCCAATAGCATTCTCGCGCAGCATTTTGATCCCCTTTTATAACTCCTACTCCATTGTCAGTAGGAAATTTAATAGTGAGGCACCACGGGGCTAGGATAGCTTTGAATGCTGCGAGTGTTGGACGGCCAAGAAAAGCATTATAAGCAGAATATTCGTCGACGATCACAAAGGTTTGCTTTCGGACCACTTTCCTTTCTCCTTCCCCAAGTTCTACAAACAGATCGATGATTCCTACTGGTTGCTTTGGCTCCCCAGTGAAGCCAACGATTTTCTGTGATGAGGCTTGCACATCGATCATAGGGATTTTCATCTGGTCAAATGTCTTTTTGAAGAGGATATTACATGATGCTCCGCAGTCAATGAGGACTCTTCTGACAATGGCTGGTCCTATACCAGCCGAGATGACCAAGGGATCTAAAGTAGGAGCTTCAATACCTGTAGAATCTCTGGCTCTGAAAATAATATCATCACTGAAAGTTTTCTGTTGTTTAAGGGGCGTAGTGTCTTCTAGAACAAAGACGTCTTCTTCGGCTAGAGCATATTTCAAAGCCCTGGAATATCTCTCCATCTCACCCCAACTCTTGCCAGCTGGGTGAGGTCCTCCGGAAATGACATTGATAACGGGCCTTCCAGATTCATGCCCCGTAGCTTTCTCTCCTGCCCCAGGCTGATGAACAGGAGCCCGCTGCCCCTGACTCGACGATGCAGGATTGTTGCTATTCTTTTGCACAAATTGCTGCAACTTGTTTTCTCTTAGCAACTCTTCAATCAGATTTTTCAGCTGGCGGCATTCATCAGTTTCATGACCTGGTTGATTGTGGAAGCGGCAGAATTTCCCACTTTGTATGGCTTTTCTCCCAGTTCTCAAAGGGATAGGTTTAGGGAAATCGACGGAATCTTTAGTGGCCAGGTAGATGTGCTCCGGTGTATGTGATAATGGAGTATATTCTGATGGCTTGAAGGATCGGGGCTTCTTCAGATTACCCTGTTTCTTCCCATTACTATTCTCCCTTTTTTGCCCCACCGATTCATTCTTGCGTGGAGCGACAGTGTTGTCTTCTGCTTTTTCCAACACTGTCTTTACTGGTAAAGGACGGCTTTCCAAGCGAATGAATTCGTCTGCTTTTTTGTAGAACTTTTCGAGAGAGGTTGGCTCGTTCATATTTAACCATTTCCCAAATTCGCTTGACTTATCGATAGCCCTCATCAGATAAGTCAATATCATTCGTGGTTCAGCATTGTCCACCTCAGCCAGTGCTATGTTGAAGCGGTTCAAGAAGGATCTGATAGACTCACCAGGATTCTGCTCTAAACTCGATAGTGACATAATATCCTTGGCCTTCGAAGCATACAGTCTAAACTGCTCCTTGAATTTTCTGGTCAAGTCTGAAAACTGATCGATAGATCGGACTGGTAACTTGGTGAACCACAGTAAAGCCACGCCTTCCAGGTATACGGGGAAATATCGGCACTTTATTTCATCGGAGGCCCTGGCACCTGTCATGTGCCAATCATACTTATACAAGAACTCATTCGGATCACTTGTCCCTTTGTAAGCTGGAATAGTCGGAGGGACAAACTTCCTTGGAAATTCCGCCTTCAAGATTTTTTCAGTAAACGGAGTTTTACTTGGGGCGAAACCCCATTCCTTCTCATCTTCAACTCTTTGCATACTTTCTTTCATGATCTGCCGGACCATTCCAGAAAGATATTCCTCATCATGCCGAGTTCTAGATCCACCGGCGTCAGGTACTGCCTGCTCAAAGGGACTAGTAGGCCTTTCAGGAGCATTCCTTTCATCAACATTATGAATGTTGCCAGCATAGTTCTTTTCATTACCAGCCGGTTGATTGTTTGCCCCAAGTAAGTCGTTCAACTTATTCAGAATCAGAGCATTCTGGGCACTTTAAGCCTCTAGTTGTGCATTTTGGGCGTTTATCTGCTGGTTTAGCCCTAGAATCACAGCATCCAATTCCGCTTTTGTAACTCCAACAGACGGAGTGGGTAGATTAGGCACAGGGGAAGCGGAGGTTCCCTCTTGAATGTTCCCAGATCTGATAGATCTACTTTTCCTTCCAGGAGCCATAATCTCAGATATACTTCTGGTTTTTAAGGAAATTCTTTCTTCAAATCTCTGTGAAGCAATGATGAGAGTTTTCCTGAGTTCAATTCTCAGTGAAAGCACCAAAAATGTTAACGCTTAAATTTGAACGCTAACACCCCGGTATTTGAAGTATAGTTGTGAAAGCACCACCCGATAGATCGGGAAAGAATTATAGGCAAGTAATAGCGGAAAAGCAGTAAACAACAGCAATTTTATAGTGGTTCGGCTTATGGGTATAGCCTACGTCCACTTTAAGTACTTTTATTGATGATCACGTTACAAGTTGATACAAATCTTCTCAAGTACAACACACTTTGAATTACAAAAGACTTAGAACAAGTAGCTCAAACTTCGATGTTGACAAAAATCTTCAAATCCATGGTGGATGTAGATGATTTCTTCATGAAGTTCTTTTAGACGTTCTTTGAATCTCAAAAGCTTTAAGTGTTGAAGTAGTCTGGAATTCGGCAGAGTAATGGTGCTTGAAATTGATTGACCAAAAGTCCCTTTCTAGTTGGAGTTAGTGCTGTATTTATAGGCGTGATTTTCTGGGCAGAATTTATTTCCAAGTTCTAAGTCGCGGCCGACTTAGTATAAGCCGTGGCCGACTTAGCATATGTCGTGGCCGATTCACCGAGCCAAGTCCATGGCTTAATGGAAGCAAGCTTGCCTGAACTCATACCATCTGTCTTAAGTCGTCGCCGAGATAAGCTAGGTTGTGGCCGGCTTAAGGCAAGTCGCGGCCGAGTCACCTGGCCCTTCTACGGTTTCACCTAGGTCGCCCCCGAGTCAACATAGCATTATCTCCATAACACGGCATCGGACTTGCATTTTAGTAGCCTTTAGGTCGTGGACGGCTTAGCATACGTTGTTAAGTCGGTTGCCGACTTAAGTATAGGTCGTGCACCTTTCCAAGTCCTGATCAACTAGGTCGGCAGCTTCCTTAGGTAATTAGATCAACACTCAATTTAGGTCGGTAGACTTCCTAAGTCGGTACTCCTTAAGGCATTAGGTCGTTATCCATTTAAAGCCTTAGGTCGGAAACTTTTGTAAAGGTATTTGAGTCGCAAAGTACTTTGAGTCGCTGTCCCTTCTGAGTTATTAAATCGGCAACCATTGAGTCGTCATTCGTTTTAAGTCGGCAATGAGTTAAGGTTGTTGGGTCAGTTCACCTTTTAAGTCGTAAGTCTCTTGAGTCGTGGAGGCCTTAAGTCTTATGTTGGCACATTCATCAGATCACTGGATCGGCATCTCTCTTAAGCCGGTAGCCCTTTTTGAGTCTTAAGCCGGCATGCTTCTCAAGCCGTTAGGTCGGGCTCCCTTATGCCTTAGGTTGGCATCCCCTATTGAACCTTAAGTCGGTATCTTTTCCGAGTCTTATCTTGCTAGGTCGTTAGCTCCTTAACTCGTGGGCGAAACGGGGTTAACATACTACTACCGGGATGAATGGTAAATTTAGAATGATGTGAATCTTCTAAAATATCTTTACGAAGATCACCAATATTTGGCACGACAAGTCTACCAAATTTCCGAATGCCGCCACGAGAATCGATATCAAAGTCTTTCAAACCTTCAATATCAATTTTATCCCTAATATTTTGGCCAAGAAGAGCCAAGTCGGGATCTAGCCTTTGAGCTTCAAGAATGCATCTTTTTGTTTAAAGATTTAAAAATGGTAATTTGTTTAACCATTTGAAAGAAAAGCTTTGGATTTTTAAGTTGTGACTTAACCGAAATCCCATATCCATATGTTTTTAAATATGGCGCTTACTATTCGGTTTAGCTGGGAGAGGACCTTGTGTCATATAACCCATTCCGAATAGTGATACGACGTTATGGATTGCAATTGAAGATCGGTGGTGAAGACCGGGTATTTGTGAGAACGATAGGATAGCCTATCGATTGTCTCTGCACCAAGTAGCTACGGTATAGAGATTCCCTTAGTGATGGGAAGTCCGATCGGGATTGTGGGTACCCGGATTTGCAAGGGCTTCTTCGGAAGTGCCTTCGTTTCTGTTCGAACCTAGAACAGACTTGTATGGTTGTATGGCCGAATTACACTTTGAGATATTAAACTGATCTCTATCAAATACATTTCTGCTTGGTGGCGGAGAATTTATTCTCTTAGCTTAATACCCTTCTCTGAGACGTACGAGCTCAGAGGTTATGTAGTTGATATTTATCAGTGATATATTCCCAATTTGGTAATGTGGCATGCTGAGTGCTGCTGTGTGATGATCATCGGTTGATCCTTTGTGATATGATCATTTGTTTGATCATTTATCTTTGTGATCATTGCTTTGGTCATCTGTTGACCCAAAGCATGACTTTGTGCCAAAGCGTAGCTTTGTGGACGAGACTGCATCAGGACCTCACACCCCGGAAATGGTCGAAACAGGAAAGATGCGGCAAGGTTATGAGGGTCGCTACCTTTAGGGTGTGTCATTCCCTTCTGGTAAAGGGTGGTATCATGGTATGGAGCCTAGATATTTACTCATGTGGTTGCTCCAATCTCATTTACTGTGTGGTTGTTGCTTTGAGGCGCCTCGGATAAAGGTCCCAAAGGACCGGGGGATGGCATATTCGTGTAGTAGTTACCTAGTTACAGAGGTAACCCGGCTTTGTGTTGGCAGAGATCTAACCGTAACGTTAGTTCTCGGGACGTCCCGCCAGAGGCGATCCCATAGACAGTAGGAAGTTCCTTAGCCTGACCATTTGTTGGAAATCCAATCAAAACAATACGCGCCCTGTACGGTTTTAGTTGTATAACCTGCCATGGAATGTGGTGGTAACCTGCTATTGAACATGGTAGCTATAGTAGGCATACGACGAAATGTTGTATGCTGGCTAGGATTTATATTATACTTTCGAAATGGTTTTCCACACTTTGCACTTATAGTAATAATATCAAAGAAATTTTCTCGTATTAAGCATATTTGACTATCATAAGGAGAAATCTCCTCCAAGTCTGCGTTTGCATTGTGTGTGTGGCGGGAGGCCTTATGGTAGTTTCATTTTCTAAAAAGCATTGCGGATTTCAAATTTGAATTCTGTTGTTTGTTTTAAAAAGACCAAATGTTTTTGTTTGCTCATACCAGTCCCATGACTGACCTGGAGTTTATTGTTCCTTTCCTAAACTCTGGGTGCCCACTATTTTTCACACGGGCAGTTTAGAGTTGGGTTTTCAGATAATCCTGTAATAGGTATAGATTCGTTAGCCTTCGAAGCTCTTTGGATTTGTGGATCGCGTTTGCTACACTTCAGCACCACACCAGTCTTGCTCATCTAGGTGGACCGTGATGGGGGTTCGAGCTAGCCTTGGTGTTTTGAAGATGGAGTCCTTGGAGTTTGGCATTTGAAGACGTTATCTTTCCGCTGCTATTCTTTGTATCTCTGATAGTGTTGATTTCTATTGTATCTTTCTATTGTAACATTCTGTTGTACCATCATGTTGTATCAATCTGTTGTATAAGACATTGTACATCAAGTATATATGATATCTGTTATTTCATTTTTTTCTTCCGCTGTGTTGTACTTAATGTGTTATAAGCTCCGGCACGACTCAAATTTCAACGTTTGGATCTGCGGCATTCAAGTACAAGTGGAGTACGGATGTCGATTCTCGAACGCTGGAATTTGGATCGTGACATTAATTATAATTCAAATCGATTTATCCAAAATTAATCATTGATTTTAAATAATCAATAAAAGTAATTATGTGGTTAATTTATTAAATCACTCATATTGGAAAAAAATTAACCATTGCTATACACTAGATTGATATTCCTGTTCTGGTTATGATACTGCGTGATGTGAATTGCTCTGTACTGCACTGTGATTAGTGATTTAATTCTTTGTTGACGTGGAAACCCCTTTGTCCGTAAAACGGCATTTAAACTTCGATGCGACTGGGAGTCGGATTCAGTTAGTTATCGAAACCCACATCGAACGCTGAATGTGAGTCTTTGTGATTGATATGTCACATGTTTTAAATTAAGCGCTCACTAGTTCGTTTAGCCGGGAGAGGACCTTTGTGTCATATAACCCATTTGGAATAGTGGTACGTCGAAATCGATAGCATTTGAAGACCGGTGTCAAAGACCAGGTGTCTTTGATAATGTTAGGATAACCTATCGATTGTGTCCGCACTGAGTTGCTCCGGTATAGAGATTCCCTATGTGATGGGAAGTCGGAACGGGATTGTGGACACCCGGATTTGCAAGGGCTTCTTCCTTTTTGGACGAAGTGCCTTTGGTTCGGTTCGAACCCGGAACAGACTTGTATGGTTGTATGTCTGACACTACACTTTGAGGTATAAAGCAGATTTTTTTTCAAATACGTATATATTGGCAGCAGAAAATTGATTCTCTTAGCTTAACACCCTTCTCTGAGACGTACGAGCTCAAAGGTTATGCAATTGAAGGTTATCGGCGATATACTCCCAATTTGGTAGTGTGGCATGCTAAGTGCTGCTGTGTGTTGATGATCATTTGTTGATCATTTGTGATCAAAGCATGGCTTCCATGTAAAGCGTAGCTTTGTGGACGAGACCTCATCGGACCTCACAACCCGGAAATGTTCGAAACAGGAAAGATGCGGCAAGGTTATGAGGGTCGCGCCCTTTAGGGTATGTCATTTCCTTCTAGAAAAAGGTGATGTCATGGTATGGAGCCCAGATATATAACTATGTGGTAGCTCCAATCTCATTTACTATGTGGTTGTTGCTTTGTGATAGAGGGCCCTCGGATAATGGTCCCAAAGGACTAGGGAGTGGCATACTCGAGTAGTAGTTACCAAGTTATAGGGGTAACTCGGCCTTGTGTTCGCAGAGAGCCGGGTAGGTTCTCGGGACATCCCGCCAGAGGTGTACCCATATGGCAGTAGGAAGTTCCTTAGCCCGACCATTTATTGGAAGTCCAAAAAAACAATACGGGCCCTTTACGATTGCAATTTGTATAACCTGTCACCTCAGGTGACAACTATAGTAGGCATAGTATAATGGTACCTATGCTGGCTAGGATTAATATTGTACTTTCGAAATGTTTTTCACACTATGCACTAGTAATAATATCAAAGAATTTTTCTCGTATTAAGCATATTTGACTATCATAAGAAGAAATCTCCTCCAATTCTGCGATTGCATTGTGTGTGTGGCGGGAGGTCTTATGGTAGTTTCATTTTCCAAAGCATAACGGTTTTCTTTTATAAATCTTGTTCTCTTAAAAAAACAACTGATTTTGTTTACTTATACCAGTCTCATGACTGAGACGGAGTTTATTGTTTCTTTTATAAACTCTGGGTGCCCATAATTTCCATACGGGCAACCTAGTAGCAGGTTTCCGTGTTCTGGTGTTAGCAGTATTTTGGAGCTTTTGCTTTGGAGATATTTTAGAAGCTTTTGGGATCTTAGGTGGTTAGTTTTTGGGAGTTCGTTATCACTTCATTCCTTTGAAGACTTTTTGGATATATGATCACTCTTGTATTGTTATGATGTTTATCTGGAGTTGTGGTGTGACGACCCGATATTTTTAACAATTTAAATTGGAATAGTAAATTGATTTTAAATATTTTAAAGTTAATTTTTAAGCTTGACTCTCAGATATTGATATTTTCTCGATAATTAAATTATTGAAGCGAGTAAATTGTTGAATCTGAAATGCTAGGCCTGTTTAAAATAGTTCGAAGGCTCGTAAAATTTATATTGGTGTTACTGAAGATAATAGAATTGTTGAAATTTAAATTAAAGGTGATTTGTTCAATTTTAATAATATATCGTTTGAATCGATATTTAAAAAAATAGCCTTCCGAGGCACAGTCTCGGAATTCGACGAAACCAGTTCCATTTGATCCGTAATAGTTAGTTATTATCATATTTCAATTTCCGTAGCAATCGGAGTTGTCGTTTGACCTTGGCAGCTCAAAACGCTTAGATTTATTTCAAGCGATTTAATTTAAAACTGACCGTTTTCTTCTGTAACTCGTGCATACGATCTAATTAGCCTCCGAAACATGTTCCGTTGTGTCCGGAATACGGGTAAATCTTTATAATCGCTTTGCGGCATTCCTTAAAAAGGAGTTCGAAATTTTAAGTAGCAAACAATGAGGCATTTTGAAGTTTTATATATGACCATAAAAATTTAAAAAAATTAGCAGAGATTTTTTTTTACAACACATGATATTTTTACCAGTCAACAGACGTATCCGAGAAGCTATTTCTCCAAACCAATATTTATTTGCGTTTCCTCTCGAATTGTCATTCAGATTCGCTTGCCCTAAATCAAAGCCAAGAGGGAATGCCGAGCCGACCCTGCTTGTTCCTCCAACCTTATCGGTCTCGATTTAAAACAGAAATCAAAATCCAAATGTAAATTTTAACAATGGCCGTAGCCTCTTGTCCAAATCTTAAAGAATCGAAAGGGGGGGATCGAAGTTGTTCGATTTCGTGGAATCGTGAGTCAGGGCCGTGATTCGAAACCCTTCGAACTCGAGAGGAATAACCGCGTGAGCATGGAAGTGAGCGTCGCTCGTTTGTCGAGCCGGGATGTTGCAATAGCGTCGCAGTGGAGCGTTTCAGAGGGGCGCGCGAGCTCGATAATTTCGTCGATCTGATGTTGCTTGGGAGTATGGTCTTCGTTTCGAATAGGGTGAGGTGGAGTCGGGTTCGGGCATCGAGGCGCCTCAGTGGATCAAGTGTGGCACTGTGTGTTGGAGTTGCAGAAGGCTTGACGATTTAGGTTCGCAGATGGTTCGCGAGCAGATCAAGCTGGTCGCATGTGTCAGGGATTGCCGTGGTGAAGTTGCATGAGTTGTTTGTTTTCCACCTAGGTCAATAATCGTGGTGCTTGGTACATCTTGCGACTGAGTGGAAGGGTCGAGGCGCCTTCGTTATCGACAGCTTTGGGTGAGTAGCTTCTTGTTCCTCTTTTCTTCTTGATTTGAAATTTTAAAATGTGTAACTATGGAAATTTATTTAAAATTTAAGTTACTGAAAAACAAAGAAAAGAGAAGTGAATTAATTTATAAAATCTATTTGATTTTAAATGGTAATCACAAGCTATTATAGTTTTGGGAAATATAGGAATTTTAATGAAAAATAAAATCAATGGCTGATTAAAGTTATGAAATGGAAATTTAATTTGTACAATTATGTCAGATGTTGACAAACTGTATAAATAGTGATTTAAGATCTTAAACCGTGGAGTCAATCGAGAATGAAGTGGATTGCAGAATTTAAGGGAGGCAAGGGTGAGTAAATCTTACACAGTTAGATAATCAAATTTAAATGAGTAAATTTAAATAATTGATTGGATGAATAAATTGATTGAATGTGTACTGATGATTATGTGACTTTAGTTATGGTGGTTCTCGAGTTAATTGTGGGGTTGACTCGAAATATTGGGATTTTTAAATTGTTTTAGATTTAAAATTTTAAATAAGAGAATATTTCCATTCTAATGTTGTTAAGGGTTTGAATTAATTAATGAATTAAGTTTTAAGTGACAAATTAAATCTAAATTAATTTAGGATAATCATTGGATGGTTTAATAGGCAATTACTTAATGCAATTAATAAAATCGAATTAATTTGTGAAATGAATCAAGAGATTTATTAAGATAATTAATTAAGGAGTAATTAATGTATTAATGAAGTAAACAAAAATAATAATAATAATAGTTAATTACAGATTGAGATCATTCGAATGATTAACATTGTGGTTGCATTAGAGTACTTAATTTGGATTAGAATAAATTAAAACATAATTGGAAATCATTACTTATATAATTAACGAGGTAATTAAAGATAGATTAATTAAGATAAAGTATTCGATAATAAGGGACATATGGGAAGTTCACTAATATGAGTAATTAATGATTAGTGAAATTAAATAGTTAATTAATTTATACAGTAATTTAAGATTTCTTATTCGTTTTGGTTAAGAATAATTAATATTGTTAAATTTATTAAAGATAAGTACTTGAATGTGATTGAAAATAATTAATCCAGGGTGATTAATTAAGATGAATAATGAAGGGTTGATTAATTAATTGTTCTGGAATTAATTAATGATGGAGTCAAAGTGATTGAGGTTTGAAATTCAATTAAAATTAATTGAACTAATTTGTATGTGATTAAGCTTTGCTTATGAATGATTGAATGGTATTGGATGTTTTGAATGAGTTGATATCTCTAATATGAAATGTTGTGAATTTCATTTGAATAACTCGGGTTAGGATAATATAAGTCTCGAAGAGACCGGGGTCGGGTATTTGGAAAATACCCGAAACCAATTCGAATATTTATATATTGATTTGTGAAATCAATAGGCTGGATTGAAATGATTTGGGTAGACTGGAATATTTATCTAAGTTTGGTACTTAGAAATTGATAGGTGAAATAAGTGTTGTCTATAGCGAATTGTGAATTGGTTAAATTGATATAAGTTACCCCGGGTTTTATATAAGTTGTTTGTTTGGTATTCCTTGTTAGTTGGGTTTACTCACGCTGGTTTCCAGCCTGACCCGGGTGTTACTCTGGTGTAATGCTCGGGTCAGACCGAGTATTACAAATTTTCAGGTAGGTACGTGCTGGAGCTTAGGAGGCGAGCTGGATGGCGATAGCGTATAGAGTATTGCTGTTGTATTTCTGAGACATGATAATTGTAATATCCAGTGACTGTATATAATGTGAAAACTCTGATGTATATTAAATGTAATCGACAGATATAGTATTCTTTTGTAAACTATTATCATTTATTATTATATTTTATCCGCTGCGAATGTGAGGTGTTTGGTGTTTCTGTTCTTCTTCTTCTATTTCTTTCTTCTTTTTCATAACCATCTGAAATTTTCGGGTTCGGAAATTTCAGGTCGTTACATTTGGTATCAGAGCTAAAGGTTAAGCGAGAACCTTGGCTCTGGTGGGGATTACTCATTTAATAGAGTCTGTAGTACTCTATAACGAGTTGAGTGAATATATGTATATATATTTATATATGAGCGCGTACTTGTTATTTCCTTATATAAAGGCTTTAAATGATTTTATATGAAAGTATATTTTGATATATAAAGCAATATTCTCTTCTAATAAATATTAAGGTGATTGGGTGTTAAATTATTGGAATTAAGTTAAGATGGACTATAATACAACCAAATTAAAATTAAATAAATAAAAAAATGAAATACCAGAATTAGAACTCAGAAATTAGAATTGTTTGAAACTTTAAATGAACAAAGTTAAATTTGGTTTAAAAAGGTTAAACCAATCTTTGAGAACTTAGCTCGAATTATATAATTCGAGATGGTTTAAATTTGAAGTTGGAATTGAACTCATTCAAATTGAATTCGATTTGAATTAATTGGATTTGGGATGGAAAATGTATAAGTTCAAAAATATTTAAATGGGAGAATTGAATTGGATTGCATTGGAATGATTGAAATTGAAGTAGGATTCAATTGAATGGACATTAGTCCAAAATAAATGGGAATAATTTTGGAATTGTAATTTAAGTGGAATTAGTTTAAAATCAAAAAGGAATTTGAAATATAAATTGTAAATGAAATTTATAAGATGAAACAAACTTTATAAATAAATGAGATTATAATTTGAAATAGAATTCCAGAGAATATTTGAAATAGAGTAAGATGAAAATTCCAGAGTAATGTTTTAAATATGAATTGGATGGGTTGGGAATTTGGAATTTTGGGAAAAATTAAAATTCCTTTGGATTTGAAAGTGGTTTCCAAAGGTTTTGAAGAAAGGATAGTATTATTTCAAAAATATCTTTGTGTTTGAATCTGGGAGATTTGAAATTAAAAATATTTGGAAATGTTTTAATGAGATAAAAGCATTGAACTCTTTCAGTCACTGGAAAATAACGTCGGTGATGACTGCAGCATTATCGATGTTTATTTTCGAGTTTCTAGAAGAGAAATTGCTACCAAATTGTTTTAAAATTGGAATTGTTTGTGAATTGAGTTTGGTTTTGAAATTCAAAGGGATAATAGAATCTGACAAAGAATTTTGGATATAGATAAATTCTAAGGGGATGTTTAAGTTTTGGAAAATTGTTTAAACCCTGGAATCTGGATTCAAAATGTTTATGGAATAATAAAATATATTGGTTAAATAAAGGTATAACTCCAAGTTAAAAGCAAAATGTGAATGTAATTGATTTATAAATAGAAGTTGAAAAATGTAAATTATATTTAAAGTGGTACAAGTTTAAAATTTAAATGGGAAATTGGATTGGATTAAATTGATAATAATTCAAATTGATTGGAATAATATGAACTTATAATTAAAATTGAACAGGATTAAAATCGACTAGAATTTGATTTAAATTTGGGAAGGAATCAAGATTGATTCAACTTGAATTGGGAATTAATCAATTCCAATGAAATTTCGAGTTATTTGAATTGGAATTGGGTCAATTTAAATGGAGATTTAAATTAAATTGTTGGGGAAGTGAACAGTTGACTCTTGACTATTTTCAATATAAATTGTTTTGATATAAACTTATTTTTCTAAGCTATTAAATATATACAACCTTTCTTTCTTAAAGCCAAATTATTTTATATACTTGTTTTACGATTATTTTTGAAGTTATTTAACCATTTTTCAACTATATTCTAAACTAATTACTATTTTTCAACTATGTTACAAATTAATTACTATTTTACAACTATTTTACAATTATCTAAAACTCCTGAAATTATTTAACTATTCTCCAACTAACTTACTATTAGTTAACTAGTTTACAATTATTTTGCAACTAATAATTATTTTTCAACTACTTACCTATTTTTAAAATTTTCAAGCTATTTTTCTAAACTGGTCGGAGTTCAAACTGTTATTGATTAAAGTACCCAATTGAGATAAGGATTGAAGTAATAATCCAAATGGGGATTAATGTAAATGTGAATGAGGAATATGAAATGGTTCTTTTAACTGAAAGAATATTTTGAGAAATATGAAATGAATAAAGATGGAAATTGGTTATTTCTATGGTTTTTGAGAGTGTTTGGAGTATAAAAGGTGTTTTATACAAGAAAGTAAGGATCCAAAGTTTTAAAAATTTATTTATATATATCTGAATATATATAAAGGATCTTATGAGGATTTTTGAGAAAGGCTTTTGATTTTCGGAAAAAAAATCAATATTGAGTTTTGGAAAGCCTATTTTGAGAATTATCGATTTGAGATAATCGATTTTGTGTAAAGGAACTTTGTATAATATCATACTAGGTGTATGATTTGAAGATACTATATATGTATAGTATAAAATGTTTTGATGATGACTCTGGGGAAAAAGGCGCTCCCTTGAAATGAACTTCTCAGGAGTGCCACCGGGTGGTGCTGCCTTGAGCCCAAGGGGTTCTAAAGTTGATCCTGTGAGGAGTCCGGACAAAACTAGTTCCTGAGGATTATGAGTTGAGTTTACCATAGCGTAATTCGTGTGTGCCGCGGAGAGCCAACAGTTACATGGACTTTTGTTGTGACTGCAACGTAACCCAGGATGTAACTGCGACCTATGATAACATTGCGAAAGTCGTGTGTGCCGCTGAGAGCCAACAGTCTGCGGTTGAGTTTATCTCGGTAGACTGCGACTTATGTAGGAGTGGAGAAGTTTCATTTCATCAGCGAAAATCAGAGGCCGCTGAGAGCCTGCAGTTACATGGACTTTTGCTGCGACGGCAACGTAACCCTGGATATAACTATGATCTGTTGTGTAGGATCCATGGCGTAATCGAGAGGCCGCGGAGAGCCTGCAGTTACATGGACTTTTGTTGTGACTGCAACGTAACCCTGGTATGTAACTGTGACCATGGATGGGGGTGATGATTTTCAGAGCATTGTCACCAAGGATATTTCCTCTATTTCAAAATGTTTTCAATATTTTCAATAAAATTATTTTCCAAATATTTTTACTGGATGTTGAAAACGGGTTTACCAAGTACTTATTGATTTTCGGTCCTACGCCTGATCAACGTATGACTGAATTTCTGTGAGAACAAGGATGGACTGGTTAAGACATCGAGTTATAAGAAATATTTTATAAAAGCTATTTTAATATTATTATGAGATTTTATAGGCATTTCTAAAATTTTAAAATAAAGGAGATGAAATTTTGGAAAATCAAGGGAAGTTCAAACTGAAATTGTAAAATAAAATTGAAACTCGGGAAATTTTAATGAAGTGACTCTTTGTAATTAAAAATCCAATGTTGAATTAAAAGTGGAAGTAAGCTAATTATTTAAATAAATTATTTAATAGAGAATATTAATAAAATTTAACCTGGATAACTAAAATGGATTGTAAGTAGATAATGAAGTTTGGAAATGAATTCGAGTTATAAATAGAATTCGACTTGGGATTTGATAATGAATTAAATAAGAGGAGATATTGTAAAATAAAAATGAAATAGAGATGGATTGAAAAATGTGATGGTTTGATTTGCAAACAAAATCCAAGTGTGATTTGAATAATATTTAATGAATTTGTAAGTAAATTTGATATGATGAAAATGTTGTAGAATGAAATGCAGTGAATTATAATAGACTGATTTGAGTTGCAAACAAAGCTCAAGTAAATAGAAATAAATTGAGAATGGCGTTGTATTAATAAAATAAATTCGATAATGAATTAAATGGTAAATTAAAGAGTTTAAATGAGTTAATTGAATTAGATAATAATGGATGAAATCTGATTTAATAAAGACTAAATCAAAGATGTGAATTGGTTGAAAACAGTGGAATTGGTTTTGAAATCATAGCAATTGCTTGTGAAAGTTATCTAGAATGCATTTCTTCTAGAGTTGATGTGTTGTGGTCGTTTAAGTAAGAGAAATATTATAAAACTTCATATATATGGCACTTACATATTTAAATTGAGTAAGTACAGGTACCTGAAGACTGTTTGGTTGATTTGGATTGCGCAAATTGCTTAAATTAATAGGCTGCTCGCTTAAAATGCTAAATAAGGTACGCCTACGCAATAAAAATTAGGAAATATGAACTGTTTTTGCTTTTTCCGACCGTGTGGGTCGATGTATACATATTTATATCTCTTGTCAAATTGAAAAAGCTCCTCCGTACAAGGGAGACTATGTCAAAATTTTCTGAAAATTTTGGGAGTTAGAAAATTTTTGGAAATTTTTGGTTATCGACAAAACAATTTCGAATTGAAAATCAAAGTAAACTAGTAAATGAAATTAATATGAATCAGTTTAAGTGAAAGATACAACTCGGTATTAAAATTTGAAAATAAATTGAATTCATATGAAATGGTGGAAGCTAATTTGAATAGAAGTGGGTATGAAATTTCTATAAGGAAATGTATACAGTGATTTGAAGGTTACAATTGGATATTGTTGTTAAATAGAATATGCAGGTATTAAAGGAAAAAGCAAGTGGATTTGATTCCAAAAGATAAATTTGAATGGCCCAACAAAAAGGTATGTATTTAAAATTCTGTATGGAATTGGATTGGGTTTTTGATGTAGCCACTTGGCTTTTGTTTCTTTTTGGAATTTGGGGGCATGTAGAGGCCTTTTGTAGTAGTACCGAGCTAGCCGCGCAAAGGAGACGCTGGCAAAAATTTTCGGAAATTTAGAGAGTTAGAAAAATTTTGAGAAAATTTTGATAATTCAAAATTTGAATTTAAATTGAAATTTAAAGGATAGAGCAAATGGATGCTGTATGAAAACTATAGAAGGTTTTGAGAAGTTGGTTAAGGATAGTGGGTCTTTAATAAAAGATAGGGATAGGATGTTGAATTGGGAATTTTGGGAAAGGTAAACGGGTATTGAACTATTCTTCCTAACTAGTAATTTCGGGGACGAAATTCTTTTAAGGGGGGAGGAATGTGACGACCCGATATTTTTAACAATTTAAATTGGAATAGTAAATTGATTTTAAATATTTTAAAGTTAATTTTTAAGCTTGACTCTCAGATATAGATATTTACTCGATAATTAAATTATTGAAGCGAGTAAATTGTTGAATCTGAAATGCTAGGCCTGTTTAAAATAGTTCGAAGGCTCGTAAAATTTATATTGGTGTTACTGAAGATAATAGAATTGTTGAAATTTAAATTAAAGGTGATTTGTTCAATTTTAATAATATATCGTTTGAATCGATATTTAAAAAAATAGCCTTCCGAGGCACAGTCTCGGAATTCGACGAAACCAGTTCCATTTGATCCGTAATAGTTAGTTATTATCATATTTCAATTTCCGTAGCAATCGGAGTTGTCGTTTGACCTTGGCAGCTCAAAACGCTTAGATTTATTTTAAGCGATTTAATTTAAAACTGACCGTTTTCTTCTGTAACTCGTGCATACGATCTAATTAGCCTCCGAAACATGTTCCGTTGTGTCCGGAATACGGGTAAATCTTTATAATCGCTTTGCGGCATTCCTTAAAAAGGAGTTCGAATTTTTAAGCAGCAAACGATGAGGCATTTTGAAGTTTTATATATGACCATAAAAATTTAAAATAAATTAGCAGAGATTTTTTTTTACAACACATGATATTTTTACCAGTCAACAGACGTATCCGAGAAGCTATTTCTCCAAACCAATATTTATTTGCGTTTCCTCTCGAATTGTCATTCAGATTCGCTTGCCCTAAATCAAAGCCAAGAGGGAATGCCGAGCCGACCCTTCTTGTTCCTCCAACCTTATCGGTCTCGATTTAAAACAGAAATCAAAATCCAAATGTAAATTTTAACAATGGCCGCAGCCTCTTGTCCAAATCTTAAAGAATCGAAAGGGGGGGATCGAAGTTGTTCGATTTCGTGGAATCGCGAGTCAGGGCCGTGATTCGAAACCCTTCGAACTCGAGAGGAATAACCGCGTGAGCATGGAAGTGAGCGTCGCTCGTTTGTCGAGCCGGGATGTTGCAATAGCGTCGCAGTGGAGCGTTTCAGAGGGGCGCGCGAGCTCGATAATTTCGTCGATCTGATGTTGCTTGGGAGTATGGTCTTCGTTTCGAATAGGGTGAGGTGGAGTCGGGTTCGGGCATCGAGGCGCCTCAGTGGATCAAGTGTGGCACTGTGTGTTGGAGTTGCAGAAGGCTTGACGATTTAGGTTCGCAGATGGTTCGCGAGCAGATCAAGCTGGTCGCATGTGTCAGGGATTGCCGTGGTGCAGTTGCATGAGTTGTTTGTTTTCCAACTAGGTCAATAATCGTGGTGCTTGGTACATCTTGCGACTGAGTGGAAGGGTCGAGGCGCCTTCGTTATCGACAGCTTTGGGTGAGTAGCTTCTTGTTCCTCTTTTCTTCTTGATTTGAAATTTTAAAATGTGTAACTATGGAAATTTATTTAAAATTTAAGTTACTGAAAAACAAAGAAAAGAGAAGTGAATTAATTTATAAAATCTATTTGATTTTAAATGGTAATCACAAGCTATTATAGTTTTGGGAAATATAGGAATTTTAATGAAAAATAAAATCAATGGCTGATTAAAGTTATGAAATGGAAATTTAATTTGTACAATTATGTCAGATGTTGACAAACTGTATAAATAGTGATTTAAGATCTTAAACCGTGGAGTCAATCGAGAATGAAGTGGATTGCAGAATTTAAGGGAGGCAAGGGTGAGTAAATCTTACACAGTTAGATAATCAAATTTAAATGAGTAAATTTAAATAATTGATTGGATGAATAAATTGATTGAATGTGTACTGATGATTATGTGACTTTAGTTATGGTGGTTCTCGAGTTAATTGTGGGGTTGACTCGAAATATTGGGATTTTTAAATTGTTTTAGATTTAAAATTTTAAATAAGAGAATATTTCCATTCTAATGTTGTTAAGAGTTTGAATTAATTAATGAATTAAGTTTTAAGTGACAAATTAAATCTAAATTAATTTAGGATAATCATTGGATGGTTTAATAGGCAATTACTTAATGCAATTAATAAAATCGAATTAATTTGTGAAATGAATCAAGAGATTTATTAAGATAATTAATTAAGGAGTAATTAATGTATTAATGAAGTAAACAAAAATAATAATAATAATAGTTAATTACAGATTGAGATCATTCGAATGATTAACATTGTGGTTGCATTAGAGTACTTAATTTGGATTAGAATAAATTAAAACATAATTGGAAATCATTACTTATATAATTAACGAGGTAATTAAAGATAGATTAATTAAGATAAAGTATTCGATAATAAGGGACATATGGGAAGTTCACTAATATGAGTAATTAATGATTAGTGAAATTAAATAGTTAATTAATTTATACAGTAATTTAAGATTTCTTATTCGTTTTGGTTAAGAATAATTAATATTGTTAAATTTATTAAAGATAAGTACTTGAATGTGATTGAAAATAATTAATCCAGGGTGATTAATTAAGATGAATAATGAAGGGTTGATTAATTAATTGTTCTGGAATTAATTAATGATGGAGTCAAAGTGATTGAGGTTTGAAATTCAATTAAAATTAATTGAACTAATTTGTATGTGATTAAGCTTTGCTTATGAATGATTGAATGGTATTGGATGTTTTGAATGAGTTGATATCTCTAATATGAAATGTTGTGAATTTCATTTGAATAACTCGGGTTAGGATAATATAAGTCTCGAAGAGACCGGGGTCGGGTATTTGGAAAATACCCGAAACCAATTCGAATATTTATATATTGATTTGTGAAATCAATAGGCTGGATTGAAATGATTTGGGTAGACTGGAATATTTATCTAAGTTTGGTACTTAGAAATTGATAGGTGAAATAAGTGTTGTCTATAGCGAATTGTGAATTGGTTAAATTGATATAAGTTACCCCGGGTTTTATATAAGTTGTTTGTTTGGTATTCCTTGTTAGATGGGTTTACTCACGCTGGTTTCCAGCCTGACCCGGGTGTTACTCTGGTGTAATGCTCGGGTCAGACCGAGTATTACAAATTTTCAGGTAGGTACGTGCTGGAGCTTAGGAGGCGAGCTGGATGGCGATAGCGTATAGAGTATTGCTGTTGTATTTCTGAGACATGATAATTGTAATATCCAGTGACTGTATATAATGTGAAAACTCTGATGTATATTAAATGTAATCGACAGATATAGTATTCTTTTGTAAACTATTATTATTTATTATTATATTTTATCAGCTGCGAATGTGAGGTGTTTGGTGTTTCTGTTCTTCTTCTTCTATCTCTTTCTTCTTTTTCATAACCATCTGAAATTTTCGGGTGCGGAAATTTCGGGTCGTCACATGTGGTGCATGTATTAAAAATACACTTATATAGTAATGGATATTATGATGTTGTATCTGTGATGTATGCATGATATTCATTTTGTTCCGCTGTTTTATATTCATCTGATTTTGTTATAAGCTCCGACGAACCAGATTTGATGTTTGAATCTACGGCATTTGAATACGAGTGTCGTATTCGGAACCGATTTTCGAAAGTCGAGTCAGGGCCGTCACAGTAACGACCTAGAATTTCTAGTCGTAAATTTTGAACATTTAATTCATTTTAAATGTTAATTGTGGATTTTGAATTAATTTTGAAGTAAAACGATTTTGGTTAAATTAATAGAATTCGTAAAATTTCTAATATGGTAATTTAGTTGGATTTGAATAATAACAATTAAATATTTGGAATTGTGACAATTGGTGAAACTGGATAAAAATGGCTATGAATTGGTTTCTAAAATTTATTTTAATTATATTTGATTTAAATAATGATGTTGGACTTTTGCATGGAGTCAAAAGTCGATAAATTAAGATTTGGGATTTTATATTTATTTAATAATGGAATTTAATAATATAATAATGCAAATAATCAGATTTTTGGTTCGACGTGAAACGGAAAAGTTTCTAATGTAATTATAAAGTCAATATGATTTATTATTGAGTTAGTAAAATTTCAAAAGTGAAATTTTAAGTGATTGTGACAATTTCGGAAATCGCTCGATTTAATCGACAAGTTAAAAATAGCCTTCCGAGGCACAGTCTCGGAATTCGACGAAATTAGTTCCATTGGATCCGTAATAGTTAATTATTTTCAGATTTCAATTTTCGTAGCATTTGGAGTTACCGTTTGCTCGTACGGGCGAGAAACGAGTTGAAATTAAAATCGATAATTTAATATTTAAACTCGATTTAAAAAGCTATCCTCCACATACGACCAAATTAGCCTCCGAAACACGTTCCATTGTGTTCGGGACGTGGGTAAACCCTTAAAAACGCCTGTCGGCACGCATCGTTTGGAGATTGTGTGAAAAAGTTGCTTTATAGTGAATTAAATAATTGGTTTACGTATATGTATACGCATTTAAACTTTCTTAACCTAACCCTAACATCAGTCGCCGCTTACCTATGTTTAATGGCTGAGAAGCAACGTCTTTCACCTCTAAATTTTGAGCAATCCGTCATAAATTGGCGAATTCTTTCAACTACAAAGATGGAGAGGCCATCGTGTTCGTCTAGTTAAACGGCAGCAATCGTATATAACGAGGCATGGAGGGAGATAGGGGGATGCTTTTGTCAGTCGTTTGGAGGCGTCTTCCTCAGCCTATAGTGCATCGTGCTCGTTGAGATTTGGGCCGTGGGTGGAGTTGAGGCCAGCGCGCGACGTGGGGGTGTTGGATCTTCCCTTAGGCGATTGATGGTGGTGCGGCGGCGAACCCTAATCGGTGGCATATGGATTCGGTTTGAACCTGTAGCGTGTGCGAGAGGAAGAAGAGTAGCGGCCGATTTAGTTTAGTAATTATATATTAATTTTTTTTTAAATTTGTAATTGAACTTTATAAATTCATATCTTTTGCGTACATTATCAGATTTCGACGAAACTGGCGATGCTGGAATCGCAGAGACGAGTACTACGCAGTGGAGCAATTTTGGAATTATTCGGAGCAAGTAAAAATTTAGTTTAAATCAAACACCGTTCGATTTAATTTAAATTTGGACGCTCGTCGAAAACCTAAGGTGAGAAATCTCACTCACATCTGGATACCAGTTAATTTAATAGCTAATATTTAAATGTTTGATTGGTTGTTTAACTGAATATGATAATTATTATCAGATTGTATAGATATTTATTGGTTGTGCAAATATCTGTGGATGCAGGGAAACAGGTTAGAGGGATCCAACTAGATTCCTCACAAATAGTAATTTTATTTATATTCTGTGATATATCTCATTGATAAATTTATTTTATCTACGAGTCTGTGAATGAAGATAAGCATTATGGATTATACCGCTTATCGATGTTAATATAATTGAATCTATGATGGTTGATGTTGTGCACTATTGTGCTAAACCCCTGGACTACACTATACACACACGAATATGTATTGCACGTGAAAATTGGTTAAGTCACAAATTTTTGAAATAGTTTTGAAATTGAATTTTTTGAATCCAAATGGTTTTGGAAATAGATCGGATTTAAAGTGGAAAAACTTTTGAAAAGGAATTTCAAAACTAAAAGTTATTTTTGAGTAACTTAATTTAATTTTCAAATTTGATTTAAATTTGAATTAAAAATTTGAAATTGAATTCTATATTGAGAACTTATGATTTTAAAAAGGTTATATAAGTTTACATGAATTTAAACCATTTTAGAAAGTGTTGCTTTGGGAATTTAAATTAACCCAAAGATTTTAACTTGTACAAATGAAATCGGATTTTTCCGAAATAAAACTATTTGTTTCCAAACGATATACGATTTCATATAAGAAATGAATTTCCAATTTGTATTAAAGGAAGTTCAAGTTGAATTGAAAATGGTTTTCCAAGTTAAGAATGAATATTTGGAAACGGGTTTTGGAAGCTATAAGTTAAATCTTTGAATTAAAGATTAAATGAGCTAATCCAATTGAGGTGGAAATTGTTTTGAAATCCGTGAATGGATCTTTGTGAAACTGGGTGAACTTTGTGGAATAAATCTTTTTGTTTAAAGATTTGAAATGGTAATTTTTTAAACCATTTGAAAGAAAGATTTGAATTTTAAAGTTGTGACTTAATTGAAATCCCATATCCATATGTTTTTAAATTTACGCTCATTATTCAGTTTAGCCGGGAGAGGACTTTGTGTCATATAACCCATTTTCGAATAATGATACGTCGTTATGGATAACATCTGAAGACCGGTGGTGAAGACTAGGTATCTGCGAGAACGATAGGATAACCTATCGACTGTCTTTGCATTGAGTCGCGTCGGTATAGAGATTTCCTAAGTGATGGGAAGTCCGATCGGGATTGTGAATACCCGGATTTGCAAGGGCTTCTTTGAAAGTGCCATCGGTTCTGTTCGAACCCGGAACAGACTTGTATGGATGTGTGTCTGACATTACACTTTGAGATGTAAAGCTGGTTTCTATCAAATACATTTCTATTGGTGGCGGAGATTTATTCTCTTAGCTTAACACCCTTTTATGATACATATGAGCTCAGAGGTTATGTAGTTGATGGCTACTAGTGATACATTTCCTATTTGGTAATGTGGCATGCTAAGTGCCGCTGTGTGTTGATGATAATTTGTGATCGAAGCATAGCTTTGTGAAAAACGTAGCTTTGTGGACGTGACTTCGTCGAGCCTCACAACCCGGTAATGGTCGAAACAGGAATCGTGGCAGCAAGGTTATTTGGGGGTAGCTCCCCCTGAGGGTATGACCATTTCCTTCTGGATAAAAAGTGATATCATGGTATGTAGCCCAGATATTTACTTATGTTGATTTTGTTATAAAAAGTGGTATCATGGTATGCATCCTAGATACTTTACCGTGTGGTTGTTGGATTGAGGGCCCTCGAATAAAGGTTGGTAATGACCGGGGGATGGCATACTCGTGTCCGTTGTTACCTAGTTACAGAGGTAACCCGGCCTTGTGTAGCAGAGATTCGGTTAGGTTCTCGGGGACGTCCCTATAGAGGCGTTCCATTTTATATGGGAAGCTCCTTTGCTTGACCATTTGTTGGAGATCCAATCATCCAATACGAGCTCTTTACGATTTTATTGTATAACCTGCCATTTACTTATGGTGGTCACCACTGTTTAGATGGTAGCTATAGTAGGCATAGTAAGAAATGTCTATGTTGGTTAAGGTTAATATTGTATTTTTGAAAAGCTTTTTGCACTATGCTCTAATGATAATATCGAAAAGATTTTGTGTATTAAGCATGTTTGACTATCATAAGAAGAAATCTCCTCCAATTCTGTGTTTGCATTGTGTGTGTGGCGGGAGGCCTTATGGTAGTTTCATTTTCTAAAAAGCATAGCGGATTTATTTACTTTTCCTTTTCTTTGTGGAATCTAATTGTTTTGAGATCTCACACTAGTCCCACGACTGACCTGGAGTTTATTGTTTTTTTCTAAACTCTGGATGCCCACAATTTTCCACACAGGCAGCCTAGAGTCAGGTATGCATTATTCAGGAGCAAAAATCGAAAAAAGAGATGCGGTGGAGATCAGGAGCAAGCTGGACGGTGAAGCGTATCATTAGTATATGTTATATTCTTTTCCACTATTTGTTGTTGTGACACTCTGATAATGTAATGTGATGTAATGTAATAACTAATATAGCTCTTTGTTTTAAAGATTATTTATGTATTGTATATTGTTCTACTGCGAAATGTGAGATTCTATTTACTGTTTCTGTTTCTTCTTCTACCTCTTTCTTCTTTAAACCCTAACGGTTCGGTTTTCCGGCATTCGACTGCGCGACATTCGATACAGTGGACGTATTGATGTCGACTTTCGGGCATCGAGAAATCGCACATGTTACATGTGGTATCAGAGCATTTGGTTTAACGACAACTTTGACTCTGTTGGGTGTTACTCATTAGGGATAGAGTCAGTAGTACTCTAGAATGAGTTTGAGTGTAATAATAGATATGAGCGCGTATTTGTTAGTGAATATAAAATTGTTTTTATACTGTGTTGACTTATCGATTGAGTGTTTATGAATTCTTGTCGGTACGGGAAGTACAACTGTATCGATAGGGGTTTCTAAACTCTTAAACAAGATAAACCGACATGGTATTGTTTTAAAGTAGGGTAAATGAAATAATTTTATCCAAAAATTATATTTTGATATAAAAGGAATATTTTTCTGAAAATATTATATATATTTGGATGTTTAGTTGTTAATGTTATAATCAAATATAAGAATCTAAAATTTGAAATGGTTTATAACCAAATAGAATTGTCTAAGCATGGTTTAAATGAAAAGGAGCATAGACAAAATTTGAATTAAACCAGAATTTAAATCCTGGAAATTTTGAAAAGTGTTTAAAATGAATTTAAAACAAAAAGTTTGGAAATTTAAAATCTTAGGAATGTTTGAAATGTTTTCCAAAGTGTTTGAATGCAATGATGGAGTATTATTTTGGGGAATATTTTGGAATGAATTTTTTTTGAAAGGAATTTGTGGAAAGTAAGAAAGCACAGAACTCACTTCAGTCACTGGGAAATAATCCTGAAGATGATGGCCACATCATCAGAATTCATTTTTGAGTTTCTAAAGTGATGGATTTCTACCATGTGAGTGATTATGATATTTGTTGGACGTGTTTGAGATACATGGTGTTTTATAAATTTCAAAGGGAAATTTGTTTTGGGTAAAAACAAGTTGTTTTGGAATCTGGAACTTTGATTTGATATACTAAGTGGGTATGAGTTGATTATTATTTCAAAATGGTTTTGAAATAAAACCGGGTAATTGAATTCCAAGAAAATTCTATTTAAATAATGTATAAAGTTAAAATGAATCAACTATTGAACTTATTAAGTGAAGTTGATGTTGATAAGAAGAAAATGAAAATTTTGCACCTGGAATTAAAATTTAACTTGAGAAAATGGTAGTGAATAAAATATATTTGAATTTAACTCAGGATAAGTTAAATATATTTGGAATTTGAAATTGAATTAAATTGGATATAACGTTGAAATGTAAAATGACAATAATTGTGTAATGCAAATTTATATCCTTAAGCTATTAAGTGTTACATAGATAATATGGAATTGTGATTATAAGTTGAGAATAACTCAAATGAGCAATATAAGCTTTTAAGTAAATAATTTGATGAACTTATAAACAGAAAATGGAAATATAATCACAAATGGGAAATAGTTGAATGGTACGGTGAATTCAAACTAAAACCTAAATGAATACTAAATGTGATAAGGCAAAGAAAAATATAAGATATGAATGGACTTAAGTTAGTAAATAAGTTTTAAACTTATATGTTAGAAGGTAAAAATTTTAAATGAATAGAGAAATAAAATTGGACCGAATAGGATTTAAGTTAAAAAAAGAAATTAAGTTAAGTTTGGAGTGAATTGAAATCTAAATTCAGTTGTGTTATAAATAATATTGAATGAAATTCAATTCTTATTTAAGTAGTAAGTGAAGGGGATTGAATTTAAGCTGGCTAAATAAAATTTAGTTAAACTTGAATTAAATTTGGAAAAGAAATTGAGTTGAAGGAAAGTTTAATTTAATCGGAATAACATTGAATAAAATTTTGACCCAACTAAATTCAAAAAAGAAGTTTGAAGATGAATCTAGCTTGAGCTAAGTTAAAAGGAATTTGTATTGAAATGGATAATGGTAGCTTATAAAATTTGAAGAGTAAATAAAACCAGTTTTGGTTTAGAATAATGGGAATGGTTATGTTATAAATAAATTCAGAAGTGAATTAAGAAGGTGAATAAATTTAAAATGGATTGAGTAAGTAAACAAATTTAGTTAAAATTTGTTATGGATTGGAATTTGATGGGATAAGAATCAAATTTAAAATTAAAATAAATATGATGCAAGAAGAAATTGAGATATTTTGTTATTGAAATAACTTAAGGAAATTGTGGAATGTTGTTGTCAAACGTAGGAAATGATCTTGAATGAAATTTATTTAGACAATAAAATTTTAATGCAAGCGAAAGAATTTTAATTTCTTATAGTGATGAGATAAGAATGTATGAGTTGTATATAACCCATAATTGAGTTATATTAATATAAACCTATATGGATAACTAATTGGAAGTGTAAGAATAAGAATTTAATTTGATAATGGAATAAAAATGAGGATGTTTGGGTAGTAAATAATTTCAAATGAAGTAAAATTAATATAGTTTGGTTTGGAATTAATTTAAAATGGTCATAAACTTCGGTAATTGTTGTTGAATGATATCAAATTTGCATTGAGATTAGTCATTTTGTTGTACACAAAGCTAATAAATTAAGAAAAGCAAATAAAGTTGTTTTTTGAACCAATTGGAATGGATTGAAATTTAAATAAGTGTATTTGTATATAGATGCAAGTGAATCATAAAGAAAGGCAAATGTATCAAATTTGAAATAAATATTTGATTGTAAATTAATTTGGAATTGAATTTAAATCTTTGTAGTTAACATGTTAAATTATGAGGTTTATTTGTTTAAACTATGTAATTGATGTGTTTGGCTAGTTTAATGAATAGAATGTTAATAAATTATCATATTATTGGAAAACTGATGTGTTTGTTGAGTAAGTACATGTATGGGAGATAATTGATAGAGTTGGAGCGCGTATATGCAATATAAATTAGCCTTATGCTTTTAAAATGCTAATAAAAAGTATGCCTACGCAATAAAAATAGGAAATATCTGTTTTTGGTTTTTCGACCATGTGGGTCGATGTATATATATTTATATCTATTGTGATATTGCAAAAGCTCCTCCGTACAAGGGAGACTCTGCCAAAAATTTTCGAAAATTTTGGGAGTTAGAAATTTTTTTGAAAATTTTGAAACGTTTCGTTAACGACAAATTGATTCCAATTTAAAATTTAAATAAAAAGGATTTTGGAATAGGAATCGAAACTAGAGTTTTGATTTGAAACTGAAGAATTTAGGCAAAGTAAAATTTGAAATTTTTACTAAGTGGGTTTTTCTATTGAGTTTGGAGCATTCTTTCTACCTTAGCAAATTTCGGGGACGAAATTCTTTTAAGGGGGGAAGGATGTAACGACCCAGAATTTCTAGTCGTAAATTTTGAACATTAAATTCATTTTAAATGTTAAATGTGGATTTTGAATTGATTTTGAAGTAAAATGATTTTGGTTAAATTAATTGAATTAGTTAAATTTCAAATATGGTAATTTAATTGGATTTGAATAATAATAATTAAATATTTGGAATTTTGAGAATTGGTGAATCTGGATATAAATGGTTATGAATTGGTTTCTAAAATTTTTTTTATGTCTATTTGGATTTAAATAATGATGTTGGACTTTACATGAATCCGGATGGAGTCAAAAGTCGATAAATTAAGATTTGGGATTTTATATTTATTTAATAATGGAATTTAATAATATAATAATGCAAATAATCAGGTTTTTGGTTCGAAGTGAATCAGAATAGTTTCTAATTTAATTATAAAGTCTATGTGTTGAGTTAGTAAAATTTTAAAAGTGAAATTTTAAGTGATTGTGACAATTTCGGAAATCGCTCGATTTAATCAATGAGTTAGAAATAGCCGTCCAAGGCACAGTCTCAGAATTCGACGAAACTAGTTCCATTGGATCCGTAGTAGTTAATTATTATCGGATTTCAGTTTTCGTAGCATTTGGAGTTACCGTTTGCTCGTACGGTTAAGAAACGCTTTGAAATTAAAAATCGATAATTTAATGTTTAAACTCGATTTAAAAGGCTATCCTCCACATACAACCAAATTAGCCTCTAAAACACGTTCCATTGTGTTCGGGACGTGGGTAAAACCTTAGAAACGCCTGTCGGCACGCGTCGTTTGGAGATCGTGTGAAAAGGTTGCTTAAAGTGAATTAAATAATTAAATAATTGGTTTACGTATATATATGCACTTAAACCCTCTTAACCTAACCCTAACATCATCCACCGCTTACTTATGTTTAATAGCTGAGAAGCAACGTCTTTCACCTCTAAGTTTCGAGCAATCCGTCACGAATTGGTGAATTCTTTCAACTACAAAGATGGAGAGGCCATCGTGTTCTTCTAGTTGAACGGCTGCGATCGTATATAATGAGGCATGGAGGGAGATAGGGGGATGCTTTCGTCGGTCGTTTGGCGGCATTTTCCTTAGCCGATAGTGGACCGAGCTCGTCGAGATTTGGGCCGTGGGTGGAGTTGAGGCCGGCGTGCGACGTGGTGGTGTTGGATCTTCCCCTAAGCGATTGATGGTGGTGCGGCGGCGAACCCTAATCGGCGGCATATGGGTTCGGTTTGAACCTGTAGCATGCGCGAGAGGAAGAAGAGTAGTGGCCGATTTAGTTTGGCAATTATAAAAAGAAATTTGTTTTTAAATTGTTAACTGAACTTTATAAATTCATATCTTTTGCGTACATTATCAGATTTTGTAAGGACCCGCTATTTTGGACCATTCGCATCCGCACATGTCGGACATAAATAATTCAAAATACCGAATTGTTAATTTAAATTTGAAAAAACTGAAACATATTTAGTAAATAAATAATCGCAGATCACAGACACGGAGTAATAAATGCAGCGGAAACAAAAGATAGTTCATAAAGCTACTATATACATAACGGAGTTAAATAAGTTACAACAGAAGTCTCGAATACAATAGTCAAATACAAGAATCAGAATACATCACTGGAATCAACTGAATATCTGAAAACTGGATAGATAGCTAGATCTCCAAGCGAAGCTCCAACTCCAAAGGTGAGTCTCGAATACTGGTACACTCAGTCTGACCCGAGCGTAAAGCAAAACACAAAACACTCGAGTCAGGATTAACATTCTTATATTAATAAATCCAACTCAAGTGAAATAACAACTGGAATACAAGTAATTCAAAGGACTTTAGAATAACCATCCTCTAAGGATCCATTAAACTATCTACTATGTAGTAATATACGCTAAATAGATAACGTCTAATAGTAATATAAAATATCAAAATAGTGTTAAGGCGTTACCATTATCCCCCTTAGCACATTTATATAAATGTCATACTCTATGCAGCACTGTAAACTCCACCGTAAACCAGTGGGCTATCAGGGAGTACTCCATAGGTATAACACAAAAAAAATTCATAGTGGTCGCGTATATAGGGATACAAGTATGGCAAGGCACATGAGGCAATACCCAAGGTAGTGAAACCTCCGTTCGCCTGATCCAGACTGGTGAGAACGCATCGCCGCAACGATCGCAACACCGCGAAACAACACTCCCAAAATTTCAAGGGTGCACCAATCAATAACAAGTAATGAGTAGTTTACGAAGAATTGTGTTCGCTCGAGGTGGCCAACCCCATTTGGCCCGGAACGGCTCCTGTTTTAGTAATTTCCAATTCGACACAAGTGTCAAGGCTACCCATTATCATTCCCTTTCTTCAGTCATCGCGTACACCATTCCAACCGCTTCATTCTGGATCACACTCCGCGTATAGTTACTAAAGTGGTTTCCGGCTTAGACAGAGAGTATGTCCATAACCGATTCTGGTTTCTTTAATAACTTTCGTAATTATTACACCGATTGGTCGTTTAATAAGTTTCAAAAACCAAATCAATTTCAATTCCTATTAGAATTTGTAAACCAATTTTTAATTTGTCTTTCAAAAATAATTTCCAAATTAATGTTCGAACTTCCAAATTCATAATTTCAAAACCTTATAATTCAATTTCAATTTTATTTAAAACAATTCAAATATTTTAAAGTTCGAATATAAATTTCATTCCGTAATTATTTAAATTAATTTAATCTAACATTCAAATCAATTTAAATTCATTGATCGATTTGATTCAATATTCGTTAAGTAAATTTTTCATTCAAAACAGTTTCTATTTAATTTCCAATTCATTAAATCAATTACTTAAGTTCAACTTTATTATATCAAAACTACAAATTGACTTAAATTAAATTCGTCAACTCAGATTCTTTAAATTTCAAGTCTTACATTAATTCCAATAAATCATATTTTTATTTCTTGTTCAAGAAGTTCAATTTCACTTATTTATTTACTTAGTTACAAATTTCAAAACTCAAATAAATAAAGAAACTCAATTTCACTTATTCAAGAAGTTCAATATCACTTATTAAAGAATCCAATTTTATTTAATTATTAAATAATTTAATCTTATTTAATTATTAAATAATTTCAAAACTTAATTAATCATTTCAAAAATTTGATTATTAAATAATTCCAAAACCTAATTATTTCATAATTCCAATCTTAATTATTAAATAATTCCAAACTTAGTTATTAAAAAATTAATTTTAAAACAACGTTCTTTTATCAACTATTATGTTAATAGTTTGTTTTCGATTATTTAATATCAACATTTTTCCTTTCATTAAATTTCAAATTCTAACTTCATTTCAAAACCTTTCTATTTATCGAAATAAAAATCTTTATTTTATTTTAAATCAAATTATTGACTAATCGGGTTTATATTTAATTCTCTATCCTAGGTCAAGTTAATTTGTGTATTTATCATTTCAACCTGATTCCATTTCAATTCAAAAATCAAACATAACAAAGGGAACTTGCAGTGTGATAACTGGGATGGTGTTAAAGTAAATAAACAAGAAATAACAACAATCAATAACAATCCAATAGTTAATTCAAATAATCTCGAAACAATCATATTAATTCACATTATTGTTTGTGCAAATTAATATAATTATTTCTAGTATCTACACTATAATTTCATGTAGATTAAAGATTATTACACTATTATTTTCTACGGTTCTACACTTGACATTTATTATTTGATTTCATACTATACCAATTTGTACAACATAAATTGATATGGTTCAAGGTGTAATTAACCATATTTCTACATGTCAAATAATTTAAACATTTAAAGGGGTCATATTATACAAATTCTATCTAATTAAATTCAACACATATATCAATTTCAAATTATTAGCTATCCTATATCAAATTCAATATCAAATTCAATTTCAAATTATTACCATTTAATGTAACAACCCGCATATTTATCAATTTTATATTTAAATTGTGATGCCCCACCTCTATACCCACGCTAGTCAAGAACACTACGGTGTAGTGCTATCAACTAGCACGAAGAATAAGGCTGTTGAGGAGCGGCCATCAATAGTTAGGCCTTACACTAGCATTTGTTATCTCGATAGGAGTGGTATATATATATATATATATATATATATATATATATATATATATATATATATATATTCTTTCATTTTTCATCTCTGATTTATTTTCTCCCATCGACATACCCCAATTCCAGTATAAAACGAACTATGATGGTTCGTAATAGTTTAGAACAGTAATGTAAAATATTACACAGATAATATAATGCGGAACACAAATAAAACAGAAAGTCTCATATATACAATAACTGATATCAGTTACAATATATTTGATACAATACATATGACGCGGTACATATGATACAACTACAACAGTCGACTCAGGAAGTTACATATACAAGTACATTAACGTATATAATATACATGAATACATATCTTCCTATACAATTACACTGACTACTAGAAATGACGACGACTGCTCCAAAAGATATGAAAGAACTTCATAGCTCTAGCAGCGACCCAAAGCAGAATATCTACAACCTAAAATACTCAGTCTGACCCGAGTATTAAATTTAAAAGAAAATAATACTCAGGTCAGTCTAATTCAAACTCAGTTATTAGTGCACAGAAGCAATAATAATTAGATTATGAATAGACGACGGTCACAATAAATCTCGTCTATCCGATCCTTAAATAAAGAAATCGGATAACGATAAATATAGCACATAACAGTGTTAAACAACAAATCAGCAAATTAAACCAAATCAGAATATTGAATTAAATAAACAAAACAGTTCAAACCATTGAAATATCAATTAAAGTATTAATTCGAGTAGGGCTGCAGTACACGCACGCGTGCACTGCCTCGCCACTACTGCATAAGGAAATACACAACAAAAGCAATTAGAATATCAATAAAAGCAATACCGTGTGGCTGTAGTTCACGCTTGCGTGCACTGCCTTGCCACAATAGTGATAATGTACCCAAAAACTCAATTCCGTGTGGCTGCAGTTCACGCTTGCGTGCACTGCCTTGCCACTACAGTAAGGATGTACACAAACGGGCACAAGGTCAAACCAAAATACCGGATTTAACACAGGTGAAATTCCAAAAAGTCAGTATGAAACTCAGGTGCAATAAAAATTGAATAATGACATGCACAAACGTAGAAACATGTCAGAGAAACATGTCATAACTACAAAGCTAATTCACTTAAGAAATGCATATAATCATGCAACCGTAAAACAAACAGTGCAAGCTCCAAAAATATACATATGAAGAATACACTGCACAGAGTCGTGAACCAAACATATGTAACAACAGCAAGTGATGTACACATGAATGTACTGGCGAGAAATAAGCAAGGCTATGCACCAGCATTTCAAACACAAAACCAAACTCCAAAAGATACAACAGTTATGCAACTGTGAAACTGGACAGAGCATCACATACTCGAAATGAATGGTGGTAGAGTAAGTGCAACAACAAGTGTCACAGCCCCAACAAATAAATGGCTTTAAATAACCATATATGAACACTGCAACATAATCAGAGTAATAGAGAATGTTTACTGCAAATGAATAATGCAATGCATCAGTTTCAAATAAGTACCCAAGTGCAAATGCAATATGGACCTGACAGTACACGAGTGATACTGTCTCGAGGTAAATAGCCTCAAACAACTCAATAAGCATGGTAAAGACCTATAACAACCTAGTTTCCATTATGCAGACAACTAAGTGAAAGCATGTACACGTATCTAGACAGTGTTCATGTTGCAATGTACACTCAGAAAATATCAAGCAGATCGTGTAAGGAAAGAAGCTCAATAGCTTCAAATTATATGGTGATTCAGCAAATGAGCATTCGAGACATGCATATGCTAACCTGAAGAACAACAACATAAGTCTGCAACATATACTACCTATATACAGGTAGGATTACACATGTGTATACACAAAACATATGTACAGCAACACGAACACATGCCACAGAATGGCGACAGGCAAATGATCAACAAAATGAAAACTGCAATCTAAATTAGCATGGACAGGCTAGCGTCAAAATACAACAAAGTAACAATGACAACTATTGTATCCAATCAGTAATCAAAACTGAAGCCCAGTGAATAAGAATCACAACATACATATATACGCACAAACATATCTGTACGTATATATAAACAGTGACTAAATGGACGAACTCAGCAACAAACCAATGTACCAAGCCCATAAGAGTCAAAACCAAAACAAGCTTCCGAAATTCAGAACAAAATAACATGCTCACATTCAATATGAATGCAACATTGAAGCTAGTAGATTAACTATGCAACAGAGTGATGTGTATAACTCGAAGGCATGGTGCCAGATCAATGCAGACACGAGTGCTATCAGGTAACAATGAAGACAGTGCTACAAGATAACAAGGAAAACCACAAAACACAAGTCTGCAACACTTCTTATACAAAAGTAGCAAACCATAAACGATGTCAAATACCAGAGAATAGTATACACAAAGTCAGGTGACTAAGTTTAAATGAAATCACCCAACCGTGGATTACAAGAAACCAGCAATTTCAAAAAAATCCAATTTCACTCAAGTCGAATAACCTAAGCACAGACAAGTGATCGAAAACATGAAGTATAGTACATGTGTCAAGATTAGAGGCAATGTAAATACAGACTGCACATACGTGAAGAGCACCTGAGCTCGATGCTTTAGTGAAACAAGTGAAGTGTATATTCGTGCAACCATATGTATAACAAGTTCAAGCAGCAGGTCAAAGACATAATGACCGAAATTAACCAAAACAAATCACATCGTCAAATAAATTCAAATGTAACTGTTTTCTTTTTAAATTATTTCCAAATCTTATCACCAAGTCAAAAAAATCGAAATTCAACAAAGTCAAGGCAGCAGGGTACGAGTCGAACAAGTCAAAATCAAAACAGTTCAAGCAATGACCGAAGTCAATACTCAAAGAAAATACATAGTTGAATGGCCGACAAATCAAGGGACGAATTCAAAAAAATCAAATACGAACGAAAATCGTAGAATTCGAACACTTATAAACTCGAGATAGGAATTAGATGTGAGTGAAACACTCACCTTCGTCCAACGCGCGAAAACCACGGCCAAAGAGAGCAATGAGGAAACGAACGAAGCTAAAGAATTGAAGACGGCACCTTCAATTTTTGGTTGAGCCCTAATTTCTGGGACGATGAGGAAGAAAAGGAACGGCCACCATTTTAATAATTTTCGTGATTTCGTTTTTAGGGTTCGCGGTTAATGAAAATGGGAAAAAGGGGGAAAAGGGAATGAATTTTTCACGGCATCAAATAATGAAAAGGTGGGCCAAAATCATATACAAAGCCCACACCCCTTATTGAATTTCAAAAGAATTTAAACTGGATTCAAAATGCCCAAACTACACTTAGCAAATTTTTAAACTAATTTCGACTCGATTTAAAACGTCAAATAGCAATTAACATCCAATTAATCGTTTTAGTGACGATAATCAATTTGATGTAAAATACTGGGTTATTACAGACTCCCCTCCTTAAAGAAATTGCGTCCTCGCAATCATAAGGAATAAATGAACAAAAGGTAACAACCATAAAAGCATATCATCCCAAAATGAAGAAATTCGAAATAGGAAGTTCATCATAAAGAGCATGAAAGAGTAAGCTTGAACGTGTTTGCTCGATGAATTCTCTGGATTCCAAAGTGAAATCCATAGGATCTGAGAACCACTGAGCTTTCACGAGAAAAACATCTTTATTTCGAGGGTGCTGAACCTCCGAAGCAATGATGTGAATAGAAGGTTGCTCAAGAATAAGGATCGGAAACCCCTAAGGCATTTCCATAAGTGGAAGACGTAGGAAACGTCATGAATAGCAGAAAATTGAGTCGGTACACCGGCGTAGTACCATAAAAACACCAAAGAAATCTTTTAATTTCATAAAAGAAATTCTCAAATTCTCTACAAAATTTAATTGTCAAATAGATAATCAGAATACAGAAATCACAAAACAGCAATATCTAATTATCGATACGATAATTAGAAGATAGCAAAATCAGCAAATCTAATTATCAAAAACGATAATGAGGAATTACCACAACGGTAATCAAATCTCAAATATCTAATTATCACAAGCGTTAATCAGAAACAACAAATATCTGATTATCAAAAACGATAATCAGAAATCACAAATTAACGAATATTTAATTATCATAATTGATAATTAAATCTTAAATTGCAAAATTTTAATTATCACAATCGATAATTAAATCTCAAATATCTAATTATCACAAGCAATAATTAGAAACAACAAAAATTTGATTATCAAAAATGATAAATCAGAAATCACCAACATCCGATTATCAAAACGATAATCAGAAATCACAAATTTTTCAATCAACGAGTCCGGAATTAACCGAAATAGCAAACACACATGACCCATAACCACGAGTTTTACTAAATCGTTTAATTCACTTCATTGTTTTCTTGAAAGTGCATAATTGTGTATTTTAAAAATAACATTTCACATTCTCAAACGACAAGTCCAAAATTAAGCGAAACAGTAAAAGAAAGGGGTCATAGTCCTCGATTTTCCTGAAACGTTTAAATCGCTTCCTCATTCTTTTGAAAGCGTAAACTGTAAAAATTTTGAAAACAATTTTAATTTTTTATTTTGAAACAATTTTGAAGAATAATTTTTTTAAAAACATGTGATTAAAATAGCAACATCAGTAAGAACTACGGCAAGGAAATTTGCACTTCTCAAAATACCGTAAAAACGGGCAAGAAATCAGCATTGCGGGATAAACCGCTTGAAAAATCCATTTTAAAATTGACGGTTACTGAAGTTAATACGTCAAAATCTCATCGAATTAATTGGCATCAAAATTAATATCATTGAACTTTCATTCATAAAAAAATGTCACAAGAATCTTCTCAAAGGTAGAAAGGGATATCATACCCTAAATTTGTATTCATAACAAGTCAATAACACACGAATTCATCAATGCACAAAAATTGATAAAACTTATCAATAGAAATCATGAAAATTGGTGAAGCACAAATTCTAGAAATCATCACAAGAAATCCAGAAAACACAAATTCTAGAAATCTACACCAGAAATCCAGATATCACAAAATAGGAGTACGGAAACTCAAATGGGAGTATGGAAACTCAAATGGGAGTATGAAAACTCACCTACACGTGAGCATGAAAAATCACCAACACGCGTAACGCTAAGCGAGAATGGGAGCATGGAAACTCACCTACACGTGAGCATGAAAACTCATCAACACGTGCAACGCAAAGCGAGAACGGGAGCATGGAAACTCACCTACACGTGAGCATGAAAAATCACCAACACGTGCAACACAAAGCGAGAACGGGAGCATGGAAACTCACTTACACGTGAGCATGAAAAATCACCAACACGTGCAACACAAAGCGAGAACGGGAGCATGGAAACTCACCTACACGTGAGCATGAAAAATCACCAACACGTGCAACACAAAGCGAGAACGGGAGCATGGAAACTCACCTACACGTGAGCATGAAAACTCACCAACACATGCAACGCAAATCGAGACGCTATCTAATGGTGGATAACCGAAAAGCAAAAAGGTATGTGTGAATGGAATCACACAAGTGGTGTCTAGCCTATCCAGAAAGCAAAAAGATATGTGTGAAAGGACTCACACAAATGGTGTCTAGGCTAACCAAAAAGCGTAAAGATATGTGTGAATGGAATCACACAAATGGTGTCTAGGCTAACCAAAAAGCATAAAGATATGTGTGAATGGAATCACACAAATGGTGTCTAGGCTAACCAAAAAGCATACATAGAGACATCGCACAATTGCTAGTCTAAATCATAAAATGATCATCATGATCAACGAGAAGTGTCAATTACACTAAGCTAGTAAATATAAAAGTTTAGCTTCATGTCCCATAACCACTAGTTTAACTTAAATATTTACGAACAAACTGTAAATCTTCACTAGAAAATTATCACAAAAAGGTTCAATCGAACAAGTCCAAGAGTTAACCGACGAAGCAAACGCAAGCGTTTCATACCACTTGTTTTACTAAGCCGTTTAATTCAATTTCTCATACGAGTGAGGTAAAGGTTTGTATATACTAATAGATTGGAAAACGGTTTAGGAAAAGAGCTTTGTAGTAAAATAGTTTTGAAATCGTTTGGAGAAAAGGGTTTTGATATTTACTACTAGTATAGAAAACCTTTATATTTTTAAAGTGACAATTCACAATAATGATTGTAGGAACAATCAATCACAAGAATAGAATCCAAAGAAATAGATACCGTATCATTCAAAAGGTATGTTCACGAAAATCCCGAAGAAAATGTTATCAAAGTTGCTAATAAATGATAGCCACAAATCGGGGAATTAACAAGAATCGATTAAATTTGGAAACCAAATCAATTCAATAAAATTCACATTCGAAGACGTGAATAAAATCCAAAGAATTCGATTCTAAATCCATCAAAGTAGAAATACCCAAAAATTCCAGAAATAGAAGTTATCAAAGTCGACAAAGGAGATAACAACTAATCGGAAAAGAAGAATCGATTAACAATTGGAAAAACAAAGCAGAACGAGCATAAATGCATAGATGACTTCAACAAAAATAAAAACCAAGTCAATGTCGAAGTCAACAATTAATGGCCATAATCGAGTACAAAACGATTCAACATCATCATCAAAGAATTCAACGGCAAACCAAGCCAGAGTCTTGGAAATCAAGAATTTAGAAATTTCTTAAAATCAAAGTGACCAAAGTCGAATGGAAATCAAGCCAAGGAAAACATAAAATATCAAGTTCAGAATCGCTGAGATTCGAACAAAATCAATCATCGGCTAAATCAAATCAAAGCCGAAAACACAAGAATCAAAATCAAATGCATATGAATAAGCGTTAGGAATTCATACCTAACAATCAAAGACAATCATATGCAAATATGAGAGATAAAACGTCAACAAATATTTGTATCACATGTTCCATCTAAGTTATGTTTTATATTTGTCCTAAACCCCAGGCTCTGATACCAAGCTGTGATGCCCCACCTCTATACCCACGCTAGTAAAGAACACTACGGTGTAGTGCTGTCAACTAGCACGAAGAATAAGGCTGTTGAGGAGAGGCCATCAATAGTTAGGCCTTACACTAGCATTTGTTATCTCGATAGGAGTGGTGTGTGTGTGTGTGTATATATATATATTCTTTCATTTTTCATCTCTGATTTATTTTCTCCCATCGACATACCCCAATTCCAGTATAAAACGAACTATGATGGTTCGTAATAGTTTAGAACAGTAATATAAAATATTACACAGATAATATAACGCGGAACACAAATAAAACAGAAAGTCTCATATATACAATAACTGATATCAGTTACAATACATTTGATACAATACATATGACACGGTACATATGATACAACTACAACAGTCGACTCAGAAAGTTACATACACAAGTACATTAACGTATATAATATACATGAATACATATCTTCCTATACAATTACACTGACTACTAGAAATGACGACGACTACTCCAAAAGATATGAAAGAACTTCATAGCTCTAGCAGCAACCCAAAGCAGAATATCTACAACCTGAAATACTCGGTCTGACCCGAGTATTAAATTCAAAAGAAAATAATACTCGGGTCAGTCTAATTCAAACTCAGTTATTAGTGCACAGAAGCAATAATAATTAGATTATGAGTAGACGACAGTCACAATAAATCTCGTCTATCCGATCCTTAAATAAAGAAATCGGATAACGATAAATATAGCACATAACAGTGTTAAACAACAAATCAGCAAATTAAACCAAATCAGAATATTGAATTAAATAAACAAAACAGTTCAAACCATTGAAATATCAATTAAAGTATTAATTCGAGTAGGGCTGCAGTACACGCACGCGTGCACTGCCTCACCACTACTGCATAAGGAAATACGCAACAAAAGCAATTAGAATATCAATAAAAGCAACACCGTGTGGCTGCAGTTCACGCTTGCGTGCACTGCCTTGCCACAACAGTGATAATGTACCCAAAAACTCAATTCCATGTGGCTGCAGTTCACGCTTGCGTGCACTGCCTTGCCACTATAGTAAGGATGTACACAAACGGGCACAAGGTCAAACCAAAATACCGGATTTAACACAGGTGAAATTCCAAAAAGTCAGTATGAAACTCAGGTGCAATAAAAATTGAATAATGACATGCACAAACGTAGAAACATGTCAGAGAAACATGTCGTAACTACAAAGCTAATTCACTTACGAAATGCATATAATCATGCAACCGTAAAACAAACAGTGCAAGCTCCAAAAATATACATATGAAGAATACACTACACAGAGTCGTGAACCAAACATATGTAACAACAACAAGTGATGTACACATGAATGTACTGGCGAGAAATAAGTAAGGCTATGCACCAGCATTTCAAACACAAAACAAAACTCCAAAAGATACAACAGTTATGCAACTGTGAAACTGGACAGAGCATCACATACTCGAAATGAATGGTGGTAGAGTAAGTGCAACAACAAGTGTCACAGGCCCAACAAATAAATGGCTTTAAATAACCATATATGAACACTGCAACATAATCAGAGTAATAGAGAATGTTTACTGCAAATGAATAATGCAATGCATCAGTTTCAAATAAGTACCCAAGTGCAAATGCAATATGGACCTGACAGTACACAAGTGATACTGTCTCGAGGTAAATAGCCTCAAACAACTCAATAAAGCATGGTAAAGACCTATAACAACCTAGTTCCCATTATACAGACAGCTAAGTGAAAGCATGTACACGTATCTAGACAGTGTTCATGTTGCAATGTACACTCAGAAAATATCAAGCAGATCGTGTAAGGAAAGAAGCTCAATAGCTTCAAATTATATGGTGATTCAGCAAATGAGCATTCGAGACATGCAAATGCTAACCTGAAGAACAACAACATAAGTCTGCAACATATACTACCTATATACAGGTTGGATTACACATGTGTATACACAAAACATATGTACAGCAACACGAACACATGCCATAGAATGGCGACAGGCAAATGATCAACAAAATGAAAACTGCAATCTGAATTAGCATGGACAAGCTAGCATCAAAATACAAAAAAATAACAATGACAACTATTGTATCCAATCAGTAATCAAAACTGAAGCCCAGTGAATAAGAATCACAACATACATATGTACGCACAAACATATCTGTACGTATATATATACAGTGACTAAATGGACGAACTCAGCAACAAACCAATGTACCAAGCCCATAAGAGTCAAAACCAAAACAAGCTTACGAAATTCAGAACAAAATAACATGCTCACATTCAATATGAATGCAACATTGAAGCCAGTAGATTAACTATGCAACAGAGTGACGTGTATAACTCGAAGGCATGGTGCCAGATGAATGCAGACGCGAGTGCTATCAGGTAACAATGAAGACAGTGCTACGAGATAATAAGGAAAACCACAAAACACAAGTCTGCAACACTTCTTATACAAAAGTAGCTAACCATAAACGATGTCAAATACCAGAGAATAGTATACACAAAGTCAGGTGACTAAGTTTAAATGAAATCACCCAACCGTGGATTACAAGAAACCGGCAATTTCAAAAAAATCCAATTTCACTCAAGTCGAATAACCTAAGCACAGACAAGTGATCGAAAACATGAAGTATAGTACATGTGTCAATATTAGAGGCAATGTAAATACAGACTGCACATACGTGAAGACCACCTGAGCTCGATGCTTCAGTGAAACAAGTGAAGTATATATTCGTGCAACCATATGTATAACAAGTTCAAGCAGCAGGTCAAAGACATAATGACCGAAATTAACCAAAACAAATCACATCGTCAAATAAATTCAAATGTAACTGTTTTCTTTTTAAATTATTTCCAAATCTTATCACCAAGTCAAAAAAATCGAAATTCAACAAAGTCAAGGCAGCAAGGTACGAGTCGAACAAGCCAAAATCAAAACAGTTCAAGCAATGACTGAAGTCAATACTGAAAGAAAATACATAGTCGAATGGCCGACAAATCAAGGGACGAATTCAAAAAAATCAAATACGAACAAAAATCGTAGAATTCGAACACTTATAAACTCGAGATAGGAATTAGATGTGAGTGAAACACTCACCTTCGTCCAACGCGCGAAAACCACGGCCGAAGAGAGCAACGAGGAAACGAACGAAGCTAAAGAATTGAAGACGGCACCTTCGATTTTTGGTTGAGCCCTAATTTCTAAGACGATGAGGAAGAAAAGGAACGACCACCATTTTAATAATTTTCGTGATTTCGTTTTTAGGGTTCACGGTTAATGAAAATGGGAAAAAGGGGGAAAAGGGAATGAATTTTTCACGGCATCAAATAATGAAAACGTGGGCCAAAATCATATACAAAGCCCACACCCTTTATTGAATTTCAAAAGAATTTAAACTAGATTCAGAATGCCCAAACTACACTTAGCAAATTTTTAAACGAATTTCAACTCGATTTAAAACGTCAAATAGCAATTAACATCCAATTAATCGTTTTAGTGACGATAATCAATTGATGTAAAATACTGGGTTGTTACATAAATATTTTATATAAATATTTCATCGTTCGTCAGATTTTAGTCTGGAAAGCTACTTTTTGCAAACAGTCGAATTGGTACTCGAGACCACTTCCATTGAGTTCAAAATGACGTTTGCGATCTTTTTAAGTATAAACTTTGATATGTTTGGAGATAGTAGAATTTTGCTACTTTTTCACTTAGGGCTTTGGTTTGGGTTTCAACCCATTAACCTAACATATGAATCCAACTCCACTCCAACTCTTCAATTACTTCATTTTTAATTCCTAATACTCAAGCTTTAGCAACAATGGTGGGAGGATTGGGAAATTAAAACTCCAAACCCTAATCTTTATTGCAAATTGAAGCTTCTACCTCCAAATTCTAGAAGAAGCTTGGGTAAGCCTTCTCTTCATCTTCTCCAACTCTTTCTCCATTCAATTTCAGAAATTTCCTAAACCTAATTTAGGAAATGTTTCTCCTTTAAGCTAAGATTCAAGCTTATTGGGTTGGAATTGAAGAGTGATTGTTCTTGCCATTACTCTGTAGCTTCTGCTTCATTTGTTTTGGGTTCAAAGGTGAGATTTTTATCTCACATCTATGCTTATATCTATCTTTGAATGTTGGGTATAAATTCCTAACACTTATTCATGTGCATTTGCTTTTGGTTTGGATTGAATTGGTGAATATTCCAATTTTTGGTATTTTGAGTTCAAATCTTTAAAAATCATAACTTTGACGTTTTGATCATGGTTTTGGTGATGAATCGATGAGCTTATAGGACTGGGTAGCTGATAGGCCTAAACCCCTAGCGTCCGTGCTTGTCCGTTTGCAAATTGAAGGTGTTTGCACCTCCATTGAAATGAGTTTCAAATTGAAGAACATCAGGTTCCGCCGACCGAACCCCTGGGCCGGCCGACCGACTTATATCCCGAGACATTTCTGGGCTGTTTTTCGGCCGACCGGACCCCTGGGCCGGCCGACCGACCTGCTACTCGAGCACTTCTGCCTCTGGTCCGGTCAACCGAACTCAGTGAGTCGGTCGACCGACCTGCTTCTATTTGCCAATTATGCCTATATTGTCTATTTGTTTGAATTTCCAACTTTAATCGATTCGTGTTGTTTCCCTTTTGTTGTTATCATTTATTATCGACTTTGATGACATTTTCTTTGGGAATTTTCGAAAATATCCATTTTGATGGATTTGATATCGATTTCTTTGGATTTTATTCACGTCTTCGTATGTGAATTTTTATGATTGATTGTTTCTACAATAACTTCTATGATTTGTCACTTTAAAATATAAAGGTTTTATATACTAGTAGTAAATATCAAAACCCTTTCATTAGAACGATTTCAACACCATTTTATAACAAAGCTCCTTTCTTAAACCATTTTCCAATATATTAGTATATACAAACCTTTACCTCACTCATATGAGAAATCTAATTAAACGACTTAGTAAAACGAGTGGTATGAAACGCTTGCGTTTACTTCGTTGGTTAATTCTTGGACTTGTTCGATTGAACCTCTTGTGACAATTTTCTTGTGGAGATCTACAATTTGTTCGTAAATATTTAAGTTAAGTTAGTGGTTATGGGACATGAAGCTAAGCTCATATATTTACTAGCTTACTGTAATTGACACTTCTTGATGATCGATGATGATCATTTTATGGTTTAGACTAGCAATGTGCGATGTCTCTTTGTCCACGTGGAGGACTGTACCTCATTTTATTGAGCTTCGTCTCATTTCTTTGTGGGCCAACAAGCCATGAACTTTTAATGTGTTTCGATTCATTGGATGTACCGTTTGTACTACATTGATGTCTCGGCTTTTCGATTCAATGGACGTACCATGTGTATTGCGTCGATGTTCCGAATTGTTTTGTGTCTCGATTCATTAGATGTACCGTTTGTACTACATCGATGTCTCGGTTTTTCGATAAATTGGACGTACCGTGTGAACTACGTCGATGTCCCGAATTTTTTTGTGTTTCAATTCATTGGATGTACCGTTTGTACTACATCGATGCCTCGGCTTTTCGATTCATTGGACGTACCGTGTGTACTGCGTCGATGTTCCGAATTGTTTTGTGTTTCGATTCATTGGATGTACCGTTTGTACTACATCGATGTCTCGGCTTTTCGATTCATTGGACGTACCGTGTGTACTGCGTCGATGTTCTGAATTGTTTTGTGTTTCAATTCATTGGATGTACCATTTGCACTACATCGATTTCTCGGCTTTTCGATTCATTGGACGTACCGTGTGTACTGCGTCGATGTTCCGAATCATTTGTGATACACGTGTTGGTGAGTTTTCATGCTCCCGTTTTGTGATAGGCCTCCCCCTTCTTGTGATTTCTAGATTTCTAATTATTATTTTCGAGAATTTATGTTTCACCAACTTTTACAATTTGACATTGATATGTATGCCATTTTTCTTGTGGCTTGGTGAATGAAATAAGGAGTATGACATTCCTTTTGATCTTTGGGAAGATTTTTGTGATATTGATTAATCTCTTGATGATTTTCAATTACTTATTTATTACAGCTTGGCATTATGATTATTATACGTTTAGTCATATCTCTTATTCTATATCATTTCATCTCATATTTATAGCTAGAATGATCCGTTTATTATTTTCTTATTAAATAATACTCGGGTCAGACAGAGATTTTACAGGTGCTTCTACTTGACTCCTTATCGGACCATCATCTGATCTTTTGGCTAACTACTCTAGTTTAGTAGTTTTGTCACAACCTTGTATTTTGTGATTTATTTTTTTGTATATTTTAATTATTTTAATTAAATTTTGATTTAAAAACTTATTTTATTTATTTTGAATGATAAACTTTAGTTCTGATATGAATTATCATTCCAAAGCATGACTAGAAAAAATGTTTTCAAAAAGTGAGTTTTTGGTCAAAATAGTCAAACATTGACTTTTATTTTGAAATTATAAAAGTGTGAAAATTTAAATTTTTTCTTTTATTTTGAAAGTACATAAAATTTTAGGAATACTGCCTTTTGTTTCGTTGGAAACGGATTTAAATTGTGAAAGTTATGTATATTTCAATATTGAGTGCAATTTGTTTATTCTGCAATTTTATTATTTTAAACGGTATAAATTTTATTTTTCTTTGTCATATTTTATTTTAATATGTATTGATATGTTATTTTATATATTTTTTTGTCTTTTAATATTTTTGAAGTGAGGTAGGAATTTTTCTAGAGCTAGTAGTATTTTTCTTCTAATTTTCATGCCCTGTTTTCAATTTTTAATCATTTTCTTTAGTTCTTTTCTATTTTTCTCCAATTTAATTATTTATTTTATTTTAGAAATGATAAATAAATTATTTTATTTCAAAATTTTGCTTTAGAATATTTTTAAAATGAAGTAGATATTTTTTCCAAAGCCATTGATGTTTTAATTGTAATTTTTGAACCCTGTTTTCAATTTTTAAGTAATTTCCTTAATTCTTTTTATAATTTATTTAAATTTAATTATATATTTTTATATTTTTTCACTTTGTTTTGGTTTTTAGATGTATTTTCTGAAGTTATTTTGTTTTACTTTATTTAAAAGAAAAGGAAGTATGGAAGGTTTTAAAAGCTAAGAAACGTAAAGTCGTTTCACCGTTTCTTTTTCAATCAATGCATCAATTTGTTGTAGCCGTTCCTTTTCTTTTGCTTATTCACGTGAAAGTTCCTCATTCCATCGATAATACACATCCATTTCAGATCTGAGCAAAGAAAAATAAGCAACGGCCTCTCTTCCTCCTCTCATTTTTCTACTTCTTCTTCTTTGTTTTGCTTGATTTTTGTCTTGCTTCTCTTGCTTTGTTTGGCCTAACACCTCCACCATCTTCTCCATCGACCACCACCACTTCCTTCCCCACATCACACATGACTAAAACCCTTCCTCCTCTGACCAGCAAGTGCCATGACCATCCCATGATGCGAAATCCACAAAAACTATGTTAAAACTCCTTAAAAAGCATGTCTAGCCACCTAGTCTTCATCACCATCACCTTAGATGACATTGGCCACCTCATATTGCTCCACCACCACCTTGACACACCCCTAACAATCACCTTCATCCTCTGTCCAGATCTGAAAAATGCCATAGCCGAGCCATAGATCCATGTAGCCAAGCCCAAAATGAACCAAAAACCACTATTTTGCATAAACCTCTTCATATTCATGCATAGTAACTCCTCCACCACTTCAATACCTTGTAGCCATGCCTTATAGGACCCAAAGTATTTCCAAACCTGAGCCAAAACATTCCCTAAGCCGTGCTAGCAAGTGTAGAAGGCAAGACAAAAGACTGTGTATTCGTAACTCTTTTTATTTCAAAGTTATTCCTATTCAATGTTGTATTGAATTGTAATTTTATTTTGTTTTGTTTTGGGTTGTAACACAAGTTCTAAGCTTGGATCTCCTCCCACTTGAGCCTACTGTTGTGTCATCGTGCCTTCTGGAATCCTTTGTGTCATTTGTATTGCAATCTCCAGCACAAAAAGGTGAGTAAAGCTCACACGACATTTATACTTATGCAATTTTAAAACAACAACAACTTAATGTGGAGAATTTAATATGATGTTATAACTACCATGTGATTATTTATATATGATGTTAAACCTGTTAAATTTCATGTCATATCATCTGTTATTATATATATGTTGTTACTGTTAAATTTTATATATGTTTATCCCACTGCAAGTTCCCTGTAGATTGGAAATCACTATGGGATGAAATGATACATACCCGAACGAACTTTAGAATAGGGGAAAATCGTTATGGGCTGAAACGATAGGCCTGAATGATTTTCAATTTATTTCATTTACTTGGGACTGCGAGTTTGAAATGATAAAACCTGGATTTTCTTTGTAAATTACGGGTTGAAATGATATATTACCCGTATCACTTTACCTAGCGTAGAAAATTATATACAGACTCGTAGTTAATATATGTTTTCAAAAAATTTTAATTTTTTTTTAGAAATGTAAATATTAAGACATTTTGATTTAAATCTAATTAAAAAGGATTTTTGTAAAATATTATTGATTTTCTGAATAATTGTAAGTAAAATGAATTAGTGAAAAGTTAGAAAATTTTGAACGTAAGTTATTTTGGAAAATTTGATTTAATTATAATTGGAAATTAAATTGAATATGAAATTATGATAAATTTATGATAATTTGAATTTAAATGAATTCAAAGTGATTTTATATCATATTAATGATTTTTAATAAAGTTGAAATGTGAAATGAATGAATACTTTAAGTTGAAATTTTGAAATATAACTAAATTGGAAATTTATGAAATTGACTTAAAAGAGAACTTTTAGTTAAGTAAATAAAAATAAAACGAAGTTATATTTGAGAATTTGAACTTAAGTGTTAAGTTGAAATTCAATGCAAGGAATTTAAATTGAAGATTGCAATTTAATAAGTGAAATATTATTAAATCTTGATTTTCGAATGGAAATTTAACTTTATAAAATCATTAACTTGAGGAAAATTAAATGATGTTTATAAATGTGAAAATGTATGATTTTATGAGTTAAAAATGTTTTAAATAAAAATATAATTGGTTGAGAAATTATATTGAATATTTGGAGTTAATTGACTGCAATGTTATTAATTACAATGTAAATGATATTATAGTATTTGTAAATGCTGTAGTCGACGATAATGAACTAAAAAGCTAAATTGAATTAAAAACTATTATAGCTATTTTGTAAGTGCTATAATTTTTGAATTTAACTAAGTTTATTTGAAATTTAAGTAAACCCTATTACAACATTTTAAAATGTTGTCTTTCGTTAAATTGAACTATTTTGAATGTATCTTTCCGTAGCGTTTTCTAAATGCTGCGAAAAGTGGAATTTCACTATTTTGATAAACGTAAGTGAATAAATGAACTTTGGAAGTTGAAAATTTTGGAAATTTAATAATTTAATTATTAACATAATAACTTCATTTTTATGATTAAAAATGATTTTTTTTTGGAATATAAGCTGTTTTGAAATATGAATTGAAATGGTATTTTAAATTGAATAAAATGAATAATGATTTGAAATGTAGTTTCGAAAAGATATGATATTTTGATATATTAAAATGATTTGAAATGTGGTACTAAAAGATATGATATTTTGATATATTAAAACGATTTGAAACGAAAGTTTTGAAAGATATGATATTTTGATATTAAATGATTTGAAATTAAGCTTTGAAAGGTTATGATATTTTGATGTATTAAAACGATTTGAAAGGAAGTTTTTAAAGGATATGATAATTTAAAATAATGAAATGGTTAGAAATGACTTGATATTTATTTTGATAAATATTTGAATTGAAAGATATGGTATGATGATATATTGAAATGGTTTGGAAATGATTTAATCTTTATTTTGATAAAGGTTTGGGTTGAAATGACATTTTATTTTTGAAGTATAAAATATTGTTTTAAAGTTATAACTACGGGTTATAATAACGATTGGTTGTTAAAGAGACCGGGATCGGATATTGTCTTATAGCTGGCCAATACCGAAAACCACTTTAACAACCGTGTACGCGGTGGAGATTCCAGAATGAAGTAGGATGGTGGCGACGTTCTCGAGGTATATTACGTGGACCCAACTCCCGTGAGTTGGCATAAATGACTAAAACAGGAGCTATACAGGGCTACACAAAGGGTCACACCCTTTCATCGAGCATGCTCCATCGGAAACCATTCTATTACTTTTGTGATTCGATATGTGGCGCCACTTTGATTCGGGGATATTGTTCGAGGTGGGCGGAAGCTGCTGGCTTGCCGTCACCACCGGTCCGGAAGTGCAAACGGTGTATCCACCCTGGCATTGCCTCGCGTGCCGTGTCATCTCCTTATATCGAGCCCACTACGACTTTGGTTTTAAAGATCCGACCGCGTTAAGGTTCACCATCCCCTTAACGCTATTTTCTATATGATTATACTTTACTGATTAGACACTACTGTTTATAGTGCAAATATGCTATATAGTAAATAGTTTAACGGATCCTTAGAGGATGGGCGGTCCCAAGCATCTTCTAAGTTACTTGTACCTTTACTACAATTCACTTGAGTTGGTTTACATTTTATAAGTATGTATGTCCTGACTCGAGTGTTTGTATTTTAATTTATGCTCGGGTCAGCCTGAGTATTCACAGATTTGGATTTCCACTTTTTGGAGATTGGAATCGCTGGAGGTTATCTACTTGTCAAGTTGTATCCTTTGCAGTCTGTTGGTCCTTTCCAGCTGTTGTATTAGTAGATTTCTATATAGTGATACTTCCTTTGTACTTTATTTCTTCTGTTGTATTTTATGTAACTCTGATATTTTTATATAGTGGCTTCATGAACTACTATATCTTTTATTTCCACTGCATTATTATTACTCTGTGTCTGTGATCTGTGATTTTTATTTACTGTATATTCTAAGGTTTGCCAAATTTTTATTTACAACGCGGTATTTTGAGCAATTCAATTCTTGCATGAGTGTCTACCTATACACTTATAATGGATGTGAATGGTTGAAAATACCTGGTTGTTACAGTTGGTATCAGAGCTTTGGTAGCTCTAGGCAAAACTCAGCACATGGAGTGACTGTATTTATAGAATCACATTCATTCGAGTTTGAATCTCTCCCTTTTGACTCGATTCCTTTGAATTTTGGTACATTCCCTACGGTTCCAAACTCCATTCGTGTCCTTCACTATTCATCTTCTTTTGACTCTGGAGTATTCCATAACTCCTCTTCGAATGATCTTTCTAGTGAGTCGGCGGTCACGCCAATTTCAAATTGAATTGAAAAAAAGGGGAAACTCTCTTACAATTAGCATCGATTCACCAGAGATTTATGTCTATCCTTGGTTTAGATGCTAATATCTTTTGTTATCCCAAACTCTAACTTTTGAGATCGAATGTAGATTTACCCCAGAAAAATCCACATTGATCTTATTCTTTAAGTCACGATTGACCCGGTTAAGGTTTCCCGTGATTTACTTAAGCTTATCCACCTCCCTATTTTGTTATTTAATCATCTTGTCTTTTGTTTCTAACCTATCTCCAAACATTTTGAACTATACTTCTAAATCTATGTTTTATATATTGTGTTGTTTGAGTTGTTGATGTTGATTTGGGTTTCCGATCGATTCTTTTGATCAACGCTATCGATAGGATTTCTAAAACACTTTGATAGAACAAACTGACACAATATTATTTTAAAACTTGGTTAATGAAATAAATTTTGATATATAAGTAAATTTATGGAACTTAGTAAAATGATTTAACTTGATTATTTAAAGTGATAATACTTGATCTATCATTTATTGTTCGATAAATGAATTTATAAATAGTTGTTTATAAATTGATTCGGGAAATAAAATGAATTTAGAACAAGAAATTTGAGAATTTAATTTCCGATGGTTTCAAACCTTGTGTTTAATGTTTTAAAAGGTTATATTATTTAAAGTATTTTCAAATGGAAATCTGTTTCCAAATAATTTTAAGTTTAAAATTAGCGCTCTTCTCATTGTCGCTGGGAAATAACTTCGGTGATGACTGCAGCATCATCGGCGTTCATTTTCGAGTTTCGAAGTGAAGAGACCGCTCTGTAGTCTTGCTACAGCTTTGTTTTGGGAAATTTAATTGATTTGAATTTATAAAATATGACTTGATTTTAATATATATATATATATATGATTGAAATTTGATTTGACATATAATGTATATATTATTACTTATCACTAAATGGTTTGAAGAAATCAAAAATCTAATTCTTGAATTTTATTTTTAAAGAATAATTTCAATTATAAAAAAAAATCAATCAAAATTTTAGATGAATATCAAGCATGAAATGATTTAATTGGAAAGTTTATTTGTATAATACAATTGCATTCAAATATAACTTACCTGAATTTCAGAAGTTAACAATGTAAATGGATAATATACAATATAAAATGATTTTATAAATAAAATTTGAGTGGTTATAATATATGTTATACACTTAAATTTTGAAACGATTAACAGAGGTAAATATAATAAAGGGTAATTGAATAACTTACAATAAATTAATGTTAGAAGAACTAAGAATAAAATAAAGATATAATAAGTGTAAGCATATTTAACATAAGTGATAAATATATTGAGAGGAATAAATTTATTTTTAATTAGGAATAAAGAAGAAAAAAGTTTATTAAGTACATTGTGAGTGTAATACATGATTATTTTTCAAACCCATAGTTTTAAAAATTGTTAACTTAAGATGATTGGATAATAAGATAATGAAATTTGCGATAGTTAAGATTTATTTAACTTGTGTAAAGATTTATTCTCTATTTAAGTTGAAATTTCCATGCTTTCAAATTTATTTCCTTATTTTGTTTTTCAAACTATCTTTTTGTTGTCCTTATTATCCATATCTTCCTACAGACTGGTATATGCATCTTTCTATAATCTTTCCGTTTATAAATCTTTCTATAATCTTTGATAATCTTTGGTAATCATTTTGAATCCACTTTTGTAACGACCCGCCGCTCTGACCGCCTCTAGTCGGTAATTAAACCAACTAGAAATGTTCAAAATGACGGATTGTTAGTCAGTTTATAGAGTTTAAACAGAATCAGCCACAGAATCACAGAATAATCATAATATTATTTATAAATGAATTTTTCTTACATACATCAGAGTTTGTACAATGCATTAAATTTTTATACAGCGGAACAATTTATCTATATATATATCTTTTAGAGTACAAAGAATTTTTTTTTCGAAAAACTTCAGTGAAGTGCTTTCCCCTCTCTCTAACTTCGCGGCCTGAAAATCTTCAAGCTGTAAAAATACTCGATCTGACCCGAGCGTTAATTGCAAAACACAAAACACTCGGGTCAGGATTAATCTTAACTCAAGTAAATAAATTTGTAATGAACTGAATAAAATGGTAACAGAGATGACGAATCACATGAATCAATTTAAATCTATTATGGATTTTCATTATTAACAACTTAAAATTTTAAAATCTGTCAATCATGTGTGGCTGCAGTACACACGTATACTTTGTACACATGTGCACTGCCTCGCCAACACGTGTGCAAGCTTAAATCGGACAAATCACTGCAAACTCGACTCAACTCAATGCAATTCAAACTGCAAGTCCAAAACAGATGCACAATGCACTAAGCATTGAATTTGTGCACAAATGAAACAACATCAGAGACGACACAGTAGAAAACAAACATGCAGCAGCAAGCATGCAATCCAGATCGTGTACAGGGCAGTGAAGCCTGTACAATTTACAGTGCAACAAGTACAGGGAAACAAATGATACAAGCTACAATTAAGCAAAACCCATATGGTCAGTGCACACGAACAATGTAAACTGGCACTCAGGCAGCAGTGTACAACAATGCAATCAACACAACAACTCAAAGACAGAGTACATGAAATGAAGATCACCAATACAAGTGCAGAATCAATTTGGCACCAAACTGAACCCAACACCATAGGAACAAGATGAGACAGCAATAAATGAGATTGCAAAGCCAAGATTTTTAACAAAATGGCAAAGGTCAAGCTACTGACCAGTCACACAAATGCAAGTACATATTTATACTTGATCAGTACACAAACAACAAGCTGTAGTAGTGTGGGAGTCAAAATTTCATGGAAGTATGACAGAGAACTTAAAGCAATGAATCAAGTCAAGACCAATGAGACTGGGTTCAACACAGTGACCCAAACAGTAGTACAACATGACCTAAAGTGTATACAAACAGTCAAAGGCAAGACACATGGAATAATGCAACACAGTCCAAATGCTCAAGCCACCAAGATGACCAAGCAATGATCAGAGACCAGAAACAGACAGTGGCATATGTATATTGATGCAACTTCAACTTTTAAAAGCAAGTGATATATGAAATGTACCCAGAACTAGTTAAGTGACACAAATGAAGACAACTCAAGTTCAGTGCCACCAAAGCAAAGAGACAACATCAATAAACCAAAGTGCAGACCAACCAGAAGTACAAGTGCGGGCAAGTGCACAACTTCACAACAATCAAGGTAATGCTCCTATGCAAGGAGCATGGTACAATGCAAACTAGCAACAACTTGAAGTCAATGAAGCCGAGGCACAGTAGAGTGAACAACAGCCTCAAGAAGGATGCAAGTTCGAAACAGATTCAACACAAAGTCCAAATGCAACAAAAAAAATGGAATGCAACAGTCAAGTCTAAATGCACAAATGAGGAAACTGCAGTGGACAGTGCAGACAGAATGAAAGGTACTAGTAAATGGGGAGACACACATGAACATGCTACAACTTCAAATGGAATGCAATAGTGAAGTTCAACATTATCAAAGAGCATATGGAAGGGTCAGTGAGAAAGCACAAATCAAGATGGAGCTACAATGAATGCATCAATATGCCAACAACTAATGCATCAGTACAGAAGCAAGCAAGATCTGGGAAACAACCCGAATGGAGCAGAGACAAACATATGAGATGGCAACTGTAGTGGTACAGATGCAACACTAAGTATACAAGTGACTTAAACAAGACTCGAGAAGCTACAGATATCAGTTGCATTTTTATAGAAATGTGATTTAATAATTTGCACAATTGTGAAAACAAATGTTGTATAGAAAATATGCAATTTAATAATCAAATCTTCAACAAGTTTCAATACAAGGCTCACACAATATAAAACAACTTTATAATTTACTGAGATTTTTGATTTAAAACTCAAGTTTTAATATAAATGAATTTACTGCAGGCTTTGGATAGAAGAAAGCAGTGCAGTGCTTGAAACAAACTTAAGCAAAAAAAATCAGTGATAAAAATCAAATCTGGGCTTCAAGTAACAAGCTTGTCAATATTATGAGTCATTTATCTAAAAGAAAATGAAGCACTGCAGAATTTCATAACAGTTTTCTTCCTTTTCTTTTTTTTAAAACTTGGATATTGATTTCATAACCATAATTTATTTAAATTCTTAAGTTCACAAAGAATCAAGGAAGAAGCTTTTGAATTTATTGAACAGGGCTGGAAACACAGAGGCAAGTTATTCTTGCCTGTACACAATATACACACAGTCCTCATTTTTGTGAAGGCATGCAACACCATTCACATCATCCAAACAAAATTCACGACATATATCAAATATAGATCCAAGCATCAATGGATATAGTAAAGTTTTAGGGGAATGTTTGCTCACAGGCAGCAAGGTGTTAAAGTTTTGAGAATCTGCTTATATTGTGAAAACAGAGACAGAGAAACAAATTTGAGTTTGCCAAGAATATATTTTTTTTCCCTTTTTTTTTGCTAAACTGTAAGCTAGAGATAATGACATACAATAACACTTATGCACGTATGAGCATCTACAGACACACTTGCATTCATTCATCACCATCACAAAGTCAAACAATCATCATAGCATCACAATGCATCAACAAAATTTTCCTCATCTAGATTCAAAAATCCATCGCATGCAGCAACAACAAATAAGCAAGTTTGAATAGCATCTGTTCTTATCAATTTAAATCAAATTTAAATAGCATCTGTTCTTATCAGTTTAAATTAAAATCAATGGCATCTGCTCTCATCAGTTATAAAAAAAAACCAAATTTTAAATAACATCTGTTCTTATCAGTTTAAAAGCATCGGTTCTCATCAGTTAAGATTCAAGCAATCGAGCAAGTGATAGCAAATAACCCTCCAAATCATAGCATGCAACCAAAACCCAATTCAAACAAATTCAAACACTTGAATTAAAATCAATCGTGAGCAAAGAACTCACCTTTGCAAACAAAGTGAAGAGCACGCGAGAGATTTGAAGCAAGAATGAAGCCGAAGCCCTAGCTATTGAAGGAAGACGAAAACGAGACGCCATTAATTTTTTTTTTTCGTATGAAATGAAATGATGGGGTGTCGTGTTTTATGCAGAGGAGAACGTGAAATTTACGTGGTTGAAGGCGTGTAAAGCGGCGTGGATTTAGCTGATAGGTAATGTAATGTATACCTCTTATTTTATTTTTATTTATTTATTTATTTATTTTTATTTAATTATACTTTTATTTTGATTTATTATTATTCAATTATATATCATTTCTTGTTCAATTGTTTGGTATAATTTATTTTCTTTATTTTGTTTTTGTTTAATCTTGTTGTTAAAATTTTAACTAAGTGTATTTATTTATTATTTTATTATATATATATAATTATATTTTTTTATTTTGAATTCAATTTTTGTTTTGTAAATTGTTTTCGTATTTATTTATTTTTTTCATTTTATATTCAATTGTTTTGTTTAATTTTTTTTTCTTAAATAAACTTATAAACGTTTTGCAGTTCAATTATGAAACATAAATTTATATTAACGTGTTTTACAATTTATTTTATATTGATTAAAATTTTTATTCCTTTATTTAAGTTAAAGAAAAATGTTATTTATAACTAACCATAAATTTATAAATTTAAATAGCAAAAATTCTTAAATCCAAATTATTTTTCTAAATCATTAATTCAAATTTAAAATATAAGTTCAATATTAAATTTCAACTTCAAAGTCAAAATTAAATTTTCTATTCAACTTTAAATAGATTAAATTCAAAAATTTAATCGTCAAATTTCGTAGTTTTATTGGAATTCAATTTAAATTTATCTCAAATATTTAAAATTAATTAAATATCTTCATTTTTAAATTGTTCAAAAATTCAAGGTTGTTACAATCTTCCCTCCTTAAAAGAATTTCGTCCTGAAATTATAAGTTAGGAAAAACGATTGCTAAAATCTCACCGATATTTATATCCTACACAATTCTACCAAGTTTCAAACTCGCAAATAAATATAGAATTCATTCCATTTATTTTATCTCCCTAGTTTTGTTCATCAATTTTAATAATCAAGACACAAAAGTCTTTTACCAAATTTTAGACTTACAAAACTCAGATTTTTAAACTTTAAATCTTTCATGCTAAACATTTGCATAATATATCTTATCCAAAGCTGTGTGCTTTCAACATATTCAAAAAGATCTTCTTCCTTAGTTCATTAAGTTAGGATCATGTAATTCTAATTTCAGATTATTGATTTTCTATTCAAAGTTTTGAAAATACTTGATAACTCAAAGTTTAACAAGTCCATCGTCGTTCTCACAGACTTTAGGCATACGCTGGTCAGGCGCAAGACTAAAAATCTCCAAGTACTAAACATACTTGCTTCAACTCCCAGTGAAAATACTTTTTTTAAAAATTCTTTTAAAAATGGATATGGAAAGCATGTTCCCCCATGGATCACAGTTTACCCGGCGGTTTCGCTACTATCTCAGTAGAATCGCTTGTAATCTCAGATTTCTCATCACTCCTGAATTTCGCCATGGTTATCGCCTTAGATCGCGGTCCACACGGCGGTTACGCTACTATCTCAGTAGAATCGCTCGTAGCCTTAGGCATCACGCCCCTCGAATTACGCTTCGGTTTTCCAGATCGCAGTTTACTCGGCGGTTGCGCCACTATCTCAGTGGAATCGCTTGTAACTGTAGGCATCACGCCCCACGAATTACGCCAGCATCAATCACATAATCCCAAACACGATGATCCATCGTGGGGGATATCATATCAGTCCCATTGGACATTCCACTAATGGAATTCTACGTAGCTACGATTTTCAATGGACACTCCACCGAGTTCCAATCACTTTCACACATAATAAATGGAAGGTACATTTCCATATCCTCGGTTTTTTTTAGAAAACATATGTCATATACATATAGTACTTCATTTCACATTTCGTACTTATCATACCTATGTAAACTTACACAGGACTTTCATAATAATGACTTTCTAAACTGATGGTTTTCGATTATATTCACATATATAAGTTACGAAAACTCAATTCACATTCACAACAAATAGAGGATTCCAAATTTTCCATCACGTTTAAAATTTTCCTCTAAATCGATTTGAAAATTTAAGGTTATCTCAAACCTAATTCACATTCATAATCCAATTCATTATCGACTTCACATTCGATTTGGATTTCACGTTACATCGTCAATTCTCAACACATAATTGATGTCTATCGATATATAACCTCTAAGCTCGTACGTCTCAGAGAAGGGTGTTAAGCTAAAAGAATAAATTCTCCGCCACCACAGATATATATTTAATAGAGATCAAATGCTATGTCATCAATTCACAATGTTAGACATACAATCCCAATCGACTATCCAAAATTCAAAGCTGAACTTATATTATTTTTGGTGTCAAAGTTAAACTCAATTTAACTCAAGATTCAATTCTTTGAAAAATTTCCAAATTGAACTAATCGTTCAAATTTCTCAAAATAATATCTCTACAAGATATATAATTTTCACATTTAGCCCTTTGAAACCAATTTCAAATATTCATTTTTCAATTTATCTTTAAAAGATAAAATTTCAAACCTTTCATTTCATATTGGAAAACATTTCCATACTTATTCAATAATAAGTAATTCACAAATTCTTTTATTTTCAACACTTTGAAAATATTCGATATACTTGAATCAAAATTAAGTATATATTTCATTCTTTAAGGAAATCATTCTTTTAAACACATTTATTTGAGTTAAAACGAATGTTGCGTAAAACATCGTTACGACAACTCAAAATCACTAGTATAGGGATTCAGATTTAAGATAGATATATAAATCCCAATACTATAAACAACATTTCCTTCCGGAAACCATTTACTATAACAACAGTGTTATAGTCCACCATTTCCTTATTTCTCGAAATGCCTATTTCAACAATTGAATGTTGAAATCTATGTATTCGATAGTTAATGCATTTTAAAACATCTTTAAAACCATTAACTTTTTCAACTTCAACTTAATTCATAGTTTGAATCCTTCATACTTTTCATAGTATTAGTTTTAAACCGATTTCAAACTTTTCAATATTAAGTTTTTCACTTAATTTAATTTTCCGCACGTTTAAATTCAAATTCATCACTGAATTTATTAAACCTATAATGGATTATCATGTTGACAACTTCAAATTTGAAATCTAAATTTCATTTGAACTTTACATTTGCTTTCTATTTCAAAAATAGTCAACTAGTTCTTTAGTAAACTATTCTTCGATTTAGTTCCATTAAATTCATATCTCCACATTAACTATTTTAGGCAATAGTTTTAAACTTGAAATATAAACTTTACATCAAAACTAGTTTGATTCATACAGTTAAATCAACAATTAAACTTCCTTCCATAATATCACTTCCCAAAACATATCCGTTTTATTCAATAATATATTCACTGTCCAAAATCGTGAATATGCTTTGTCAACCAATTTTTTTTATCATTTCTACAACTTATTTTTATTTTTAAAGGATTACCCACTGTCCAAAATCGTGGATATATCTCCTTTAATAAGTTATAACAAATTACTTATCAAATTCAATTGGTTTCGAATTTATAAACAATCTTTATAAATCCCTTTTTATTTATAAAACTTCAATTTATAAATCTTCTTATTAATTCAATTCAATTCAATTTATATAACTCAGTTATATACCCAAAATCCATATTATAAGTTAAATACTTATAATTCATTTATTTACTAATTCGTTCTTCAAAACATTTGAAATCAATTTCAAAAGAATTCAGAATCAAATTCTCAAGTTATAATTCAATAATTCTCTTGGTTATAACCAAATTAACATATCCTTTTATTTCCCCATTATTTCTTGAAATATTCAAGTTAATTGATTTAAACCAATTTAAACCAATTCATTAATTCACTTAACTCATATTTCATTTTTCATAAATCTCAATAATTCGATAATGAGCTTCCGAACGATCGAAACTCAAATCTAATAAGACCTCACCGAAGAGAACTATCGCAAACTCACATTTAGAGAGGAGAATTTTCAAAATAATTCTAACTTTCAAAATACCTTTTATTTTAAAGAAAACAATTTTATACTTCTTTAAATTTGAAAAGCACTTTCTTTATAGTGGTTCTAGTAACTATTCATATTAAACATCATAAACTGAGCTTTGAGTAAACCTGGCTCTGATACCACTTTTGTAACGACCCGCCGCTCTGACCGCCTCTAGTCGGTAATTAAACCAACTAGAAACGTTCAAAATGACGGATTGTTAGTCAGTTTATAGAGTTTAAACAGAATCAGCCACAGAATCACAGAATAATCATAATATTATTTATAAATGAATTTTTCTTACATACATCAGAGTTTGTACAATGCATTAAATTTTTATACAGCGGAACAATTTATCTATATATATATCTTTTAGAGTACAAAGAAATTTTTTTTCGAAAAACTTCAGTGAAGTGCTTTCCCCTCTCTCTAACTTCGCGGCCTGAAAATCTTCAAGCTGTAAAAATACTCGGTCTGACCCGAGCGTTAATTGCAAAACACAAAACACTCGAGTCAGGATTAATCTTAACTCAAGTAAATAAATTTGTAATGAACTGAATAAAATGGTAACAGAGATGACAAATCACATGAATCAATTTAAATCTATTATGGATTTTCATTATTAACAACTTAAAATTTTAAAATCTGTCAATCATGTGTGGCTGCAGTACACACGTATACTTTGCACACATGTGCACTGCCTCGCCAACACGTGTGCAAGCTTAAATCGGACAAATCACTGCAAACTCGACTCAACTCAATGCAATTCAAACTGCAAGTCCAAAACAGATGCACAATGCACTAAGCATTGAATTTGTGCACAAATGAAACAACATCAGAGACGACACAGTAGAAAACAAACATGCAGCAGCAAGCATGCAATCCAGATCGTGTACAGGGCAGTGAAGCCTGTACAATTTACAGTGCAACAAGTACAGGGAAGCAAATGATACAAGCTACAATTAAGCAAAACCCATATGGTCAGTGCACACGAACAATGTAAACTGGCACTCAGGCAGCAGTGTACAACAATGCAATCAACACAACAACTCAAAGACAGAGTACATGAAATGAAGATCACCAATACAAGTGCAGAATCAATTTGGCACCAAACTGAACCCAACACCATAGGAACAAGATGAGACAGCAATAAATGAGATTGCAAAGCCAAGATTTTTAACAAAATGGCAAAGGTCAAGCTACTGACCAGTCACACAAATGCAAGTACATATTTATACTTGATCAGTACACAAACAACAAGCTATAGTAGTGTGGGAGTCAAAATTTCATGGAAGTATGACAGAGAACTTAAAGCAATGAATCAAGTCAAGACCAATGAGACTGGGTTCAACACAGTGACCCAAACAGTAGTACAACATGACCCAAAGTGTATACAAACAGTCAAAGGCAAGACACATGGAATAATGCAACACAGACCAAATGCTCAAGCCACCAAGATGACCAAGTAATGATCAGAGACCAGAAACAGACAGTGGCATATGTATATTGATGCAACTTCAACTTTTAAAAGCAAGTGATATATGAAATGTACCCAGAACTAGTTAAGTGACACAAATGAAGACAACTCAAGTTCAGTGCCACCAAAGCAAAGAGACAACATCAATAAACCAAAGTGCAGACCAACCAGAAGTACAAGTGCGTGCAAGTGCACAACTTCACAACAATCAAGGCAATGCTCCTATGCAAGGAGCATGGTACAATGCAAACTAGCAACAACTTGAAGTCAATGAAGCCGAGGCACAGTAGAGTGAACAACAGCCTCAAGAAGGATGCAAGTTCGAAACAGATTCAAGACAAAGTCCAAATGCAACAAAAAAAATGGAATGCAACAGTCAAGTCTAAATGCACAAATGAGGAAACTGCAGTGGACAGTGCAGACAGAATGAAAGGTACCAGTAAATGGGGAGACACACATGAACATGCTACAACTTCAAATGGAATGCAACAGTGAAGTTCAACATTATCAGAGAGCATATGGAAGGGTCAGTGAGAAAGCACGAATCAAGATGGAGCTACAATGAATGCATCAATATGCCAACAACTAATGCATCAGTACAGAAGCAAGCAAGATCTGGGAAACAACCCGAATGGAGCAGAGACAAACATATGAGATGGCAACTGTAGTGGTACAGATGCAACACTAAGTATACAAGTGACTTAAACAAGACTCGAGAAGCTACAGATATCAGTTGCATTTTTATAGAAATGTGATTTAATAATTTGCACAATTGTGAAAACAAATGTTGTATAGAAAATATGCAATTTAATAATCAAATCTTCAACAAGTTTCAATACAAGGCTCACACAATATAAAACAACTTTATAATTTACTGAGATTTTTGATTTAAAACTCAAGTTTTAATATAAATGAATTTACTGCAGGCTTTGGATAGAAGAAAGCAGTGCAGTGCTTGAAACAAACTTAAGCAAAAAAAATCAGTGATAAAAATCAAATCTGGGCTTCAAGTAACAAGCTTGTCAATATTATGAGTCATTTATCTAAAAGAAAATGAAGCACTGCAGAATTTCATAACAGTTTTCTTCCTTTTCTTTTTTTTAAAACTTGGATATTGATTTCATAACCATAATTTATTTAAATTCTTAAGTTCACAAAGAATCAAGGAAGAAGCTTTTGAATTTATTGAACAGGGCTGGAAACACAGAGGCAAGTTATTCTTGCCTGTACACAATATACACACAGTCCTCATTTTTGTGAAGGCATGCAACACCATTCACATCATCCAAACAAAATTCACGACATATATCAAATATAGATCCAAGCATCAATGGATATAGTAAAGTTTTAGGGGAATGTTTGCTCACAGGCAGCGAGGTGTTAAAGTTTTGAGAATCTGCTTATATTGTGAAAACAGAGACAGAGAAACAAATTTGAGTTTGCCAAGAATATATTTTTTTTCCCTTTTTTTTTCTAAACTGTAAGCTAGAGATAATGACATACAATAACACTTATGCACATATGAGCATCTACAGACACACTTGCATTCATTCATCACCATCACAAAGTCAAACAATCATCATAGCATCACAATGCATCAACAAAATTTTCCTCATCTAGATTCAAAAATCCATCGCATGCAGCAACAACAAATAAGCAAGTTTGAATAGCATCTGTTCTAATCAATTTAAATCAAATTTAAATAGCATCTGTTCTTATCAGTTTAAATTAAAATCAATGGCATCTGCTCTCAACAGTTTAAAAAAAAAAACCAAATTTTAAATAACATCTGTTCTTATCAGTTTAAAAGCATCGGTTCTCATCAGTTAACATTCAAGCAATCGAGCAAGTGATAGCAAATAACCCTCCAAATCATAGCATGCAACCAAAACCCAATTCAAACAAATTCAAACACTTGAATTAAAATCAATCGTGAGCAAAGAACTCACCTTTGCAAACGAAGTGAAGAGCACGCGAGAGATTTGAAGCAAGAATGAAGCCGAAGCCCTAGCTATTGAAGGAAGACGAAAACGAGACCGCCATTAATTTTCTTTTTTTTCTTTTTTTCGTATGAAATGAAATGATGGGGTGTCGTGTTTTATGCAGAGGAGAACGTGAAATTTACATGGTTGAAGGCGTGTAAAGCGGCGTGGATTTAGCTGATAGGTAAGGTAATGTATACCTCTTATTTTATTTTTATTTATTTATTTATTTAATTATACTTTTATTTTGATTTATTATTATTCAATTATATATCATTTCTTGTTCAATTGTTTGGTATAATTTATTTTCTTTATTTTGTTTTTGTTTAATCTTGTTGTTAAAATTTTAACTAAGTGTATTTATTTATTATTTTATTATATATATAATTATATTTTTATTTTTATTTTGAATTCAATTTTTTTTTGTAAATTGTTTTCGTATTTATTTATTTTTTTCATTTTATATTCAATTGTTTTGTTTAATTTTTTTTTTCTTAAATAAACTTATAAACGTTTTGCTGTTCAATTATGAAACATAAATTTATATTAACGTGTTTTACAATTTATTTTATATTGATTAAAATTTTTATTCCTTTATTTAAGTTAAAGAAAAATGTTATTTATAACTAACCACAAATTTATAAATTTAAATAGCCAAAATTCTTAAATCCAAATTATTTTTCTAAATCATTAATTCAAATTTAAAATATAAGTTCAATATTAAATTTCAACTTCAAAGTCAAAATTAAATTTTCTATTCAACTTTAAATAGATTAAATTCAAAAATTTAATAGTCAAATTTCGTAGTTTTATTGGAATTCAATTTAAATTTATCTCAAATATTTAAAATTAATTAAATATCTTCATTTTTAAATTGTTCAAAAATTCAGGGTTGTTACAACCTTTTTCGTTCTTGTGTTCTTGATATAGAGAATCTTTGAAAGATCATCTCCACCTTGTGAAACTTACATATAACAACAGTTATCAGGCACAAATTTCAATCTTCTTGTCACCTTATCCTAATCCTATTTCACTCTATCTTTTTCTGTGCTTTCCCGTACCTCATTCCTTTTCGGGGACGAAAAGTTTTGAGTGGGGGAGAGTGTAACAACCCTGTATTTTGTGATTTTTTTTGTATATTTTAATTATTTTAGTTAAATTTTTGATTTAAAAACTTATTTTATTTATTTTGAATGATAAACTTTAGTTTTGATATGAATTATCATTCCAAAGCATGACTAATTTTTTTTTTTCCAAAAAGTGAGTTTTTGGTCAAAATAGTCAAACTTTGACTTTTATTTTAAAATTTTAAAGGTTTGAAAATTTAATTTTTTTCTTTTATTTTGAAAGTACATAAAATTTTAGGAACACTGCTTTTTTTCCGTTGGAAACTGATTTAAATTGTGAAAGTTATGCATATATCAATATTGAGTGCAATTTGTTTATTATGCAATTTTATTATTTTAAATAGTATAAATTTTATTTTTCTTTGTCATATTTTATTGTAATATGTATTGATATGTTATTTTAGATATGTTTTTTCTTTTAATATTTTTGAAGTGAGGTAGGAATTTTTCTAGAGCTAGTAGTATTTTTCTTGTAATTTTCATGCCCTGTTTTCAGTTTTTAAACATTTTCTTTAGTTCTTTTCTATTTTTCTCCAATTTAATTATTTATTTTATTTTAAAAATGATAAATAAATTATTTTATTTCAAAATTTTGCTTTAGAATATTTCTAAAATAAAGTATATATTTTTCCAAAGCCATTGATGTTTTAATTGTAATTTTTGAACTCTGTTTTCAATTTTAAAGCAATTTCCTTAATTCTTTTTATATTTTCTTTAAATTTAATTATATATTTTTATTTTTTTTCACTTTGTTTTGGTTTTTAGATGTACTTGCTAAAGTTATTTTTTTAATAGATTTAAAAGAAAAGGAAGTATGGAAGGTTTTAAAAGCTAAGAAACGTTTAGTCGTTTCACCGTTTCTTTTACCGTTTCTTTTTCAATCAATGCATTAATTTATTATAGCCGTTCCTTTTCTTTTGCTTATTCACGTGAAAGATTCTCATTCCGTCAATAATACACATCCATTTCAGATCTGAGCAAAGAAAAATAAGCAATGGCCTCTCTTCCTCCTCTCATTTTTCTACTTCTTCTTCTTTGTTTTGCTTGATTTTTGTCTTGCTTCTCTTGCTTTGTTTGGCCTAACACCTCCATCATCTCCTCCACCGACCACCACCACTTCCTTCCCCACATCATACACGACCAAAACCCTTCGTCCTCTGACCAGCAAGTGCCATGACCATCCCATGATGCGAAATCCACAAAAACTATGTTAAAACTCCTTAAAAAGCATGTCTAGCCACCTAGTCTTCATCACCATCACCTTAAATGACCTTGGCCACCTCCTATTGCTCCACCACCACCTTGACACACCCCTAACTATTATCTTCATCCTCTTTCCAGATCTGAAACATGTCATAGCCGAGCCATAGATCCATGTAGCCAAGCCCAAAATGAACCAAAAACCACTATTTTGCATAAACCTCTTCATATTCATGCATAGTAACTCCTCCACCACTTCAATACCTTGTAGCCATGCCTTATAGGACCAAAACCTGAACCAAAGTATGTCCAATCCTGAGCCAAAACATTCCCTAAGCCATGCTAGAAAGTGTAGAAGGCAAGACAAAAGACTGCGTATTCGTATCTCTTTTTATTTCAAAGTTATTCCTATTCAATGTTGTATTGAATTGTAATTTTATTTTGTTTTGTTTTGGGTTGTAACACAAGTTCTAAGCTTGGATCTCCTCCCACTTGAGCCTACTGTTGTGTCATCGTGCCTTCTGGAATCCTTTGTGTCATTTGTATTGCAATCTCCAGCACAAAAAGGTGAGTAAAGCTCATACGACATTTATACTTATGCTGTTGTGAAACAACAACAACTGAATGCGGAGAATTAAATATGATGTTATAACTACCATGTGATTATTTATATATGATGTTAAACCTGTTATATTTCATGTCATATCATCTGTTATTATATATATGTTGTTACTTTTCATTTTTATATATGTTTATCACACTACAAGTTCGCTGTAGATTAGAAATCACTATGGGTTGAAATGATACATGCCCGAACGAACTTTAGAATAGGAGAAAATCGTTATGGGCCGAAATGATAGGCCTGAATGATTTTCAATTTATTTCATTTACTTGGGACTGCGGGTTTGAAATGATAAAACCCGGATTTTCTTTGTAAATTACGGGTTGAAATGATATATTACCCGTATCACTTTACCTAGCGTAGAAAATTATAGACATACCCGTAGTTAATATATGTTTCCTAAAAATTTTAATTTTTTTTTTAGAAATGTAAATATTAAAACATTTTGATTTAAATCTAATTAAAAAGGATTTTTGTAAAATATTATCTATTTTCTGAATAATTGTAAGTAAAATGAATTAATGAAAAGTTAAAAAAATTTGAACGTAAGTTATTTTGGAAAATTTGATTTAATTATAATTGGAAATTAAATTGAATATGAAATTATGATAAATTTATGATAATTTGAATTTAAATGAATTCAAAGTGATTTTATATCATATTAGTGATTTTTAATAAAGTTGAAATGTGAAATGAATGAATACTTTAAGTTGAAATTTTGAAATATAACTAAATTGGAAATTTTTGAAATTGGCTTAAAAGTGAACTTCTAGTTAAGTAAATAAAAATAAAACTAAGTTATATTTGAGAATTTGAACTTAAGTGTTAAGTTGAAATTCAATACATGGAAACATTGCAATTTAATAAGTGAATTATTATTAAATCTTGATTTTTGAATGGAAATTTAACTTTATAAAATCATGAACTTAAGGAAAATTAAATGATGTATATAAATGTGAAAATGTATGATTTTATGAGTTAAAAAAGTTTTAAATAAAAATATAATCGGTTGAGAAATTATATTGAATATTTGGAGTTAATTGACTGCAATGCTATTAATTACAATGTAAATGATATTATAGTATTTGTAAATGCTGTAGTTGATGATAATGAACTAAAAAGCTAAATTAAATTAAAAACTATTATAGCAATTTTGTAAGTGCTATAATTTTTGAATTTAACTAAGTTTATTTGGAATTTAAGTAAACCCTATTACAACATTTTAAAATGTTGTCATTTGTTAAATTGAACTGTTTTGAATGTGTCTTTCCGTAGCGTTTTCTAAATGCTGCGAAAAGTGGAATTTCACTGTTTTGAAAAACGTAAGTGAATAAATGAACTTTGGAAGTTGAAATTTTGGAAATTTAGTAATTTAATTTTTAACATAATAACTTCATTTTTATGATTAAAAATGATTTTTTTTGGAATATAAACTGTTTTGAAATATGAATTGAAATGGTATTTTAAATTGAATAAAATGAATAATGATTTGAAATGTGGTTTCGAAAAGATACGATATTTTGATATATTAAAATGATTTGAAATGTGGTGCTGAAAGATATGATATTTTGATATATTAAAATGATTTGAAACGAAGTTTTGAAAGATATGATATTTTGATATTAAATGATTTGAAAAATGAAGCTTTGAAAGGTTATGATATTTTGATGTATTAAAATGATTTGAAAGGAAGTTTTTAAAGGATATGATAATTTAAAATATTGAAATGGTTAGAAATGACTTGATATTTATTTTGATAAATATTTGAATTGAAAGATATGGTATGATGATATATTGAAATGGTTTGGAAATGATTTAATCTTTATTTTGATAAAGGTTTGGGTTGAAATGACATTTTATTTTTTTGAAGTATAAAATATTGTTTTAAAGTTATAACTACGGGTTACAGTAACGATTGGTTGTTAAAGAGACCGGGATCGGATATTGTCTTATAGCTGACCAATACCGAAAACCACTTTAACAATTGTGTATGCGGTGGAGATTCCAGAATGAAGTAGGATGGTGGCGACGTTCTCGAGATATATTACGTGGACCCAACTCCCATGAGTTGGCATAAATGACTAAAACAGGAGCTATACCGGGCTACACAAAGGGTCGCACCTTTTCATCGAGCAAGCTCCATCGGAAACCATTCTATTACTTTTGTGATTCGATATGTGGCGCCACTTTGATTCGGGGGTATTGTTCGAGGTGGGCGGAAGCTGCTGGCTTGCCGTCACCACCGGTCCGAGAGTGCAAACGGTGTATCCACCCTAGCATTGCCTCGCGTGCCGTGTCATCTCCTTATATCGAGCCCACTACGATTTTGGTTTTAAAGATCTGACCGCGTTAAGGTTCACCATCCCCTTAACACTATTTTCTATATGATTATACTTTACTGATTAGACACTACTGTATATAGCGCAAATATACTATATAGTAAATAGTTTAACGGATCCTTAGCGGATGAGCGGTCCCAAGCATCTTCTAAGTTACTTGTACCTTTACTACAATTCACTTGAGTTGGTTTACATTGTATAAGTAAGTATGTCCTGACTCGAGTGTTTGTATTTTTATTTACGCTCGGGTCAGCCTGAGTATTCACAGATTTGGATTTCCACTTTTTGGAGATTGGAATCGCTGGAGATTATCTACTTGTCAAGTTGTATCTTTTGCAGTCTGTTGGTCCTTTCCAGCTATTGTATTAGTAGATTTCTATATAGTGATACTTCCTTTGTACTTTATTTCTTCTGTTGTATTTTATGTAACTCTGATATTTTTATATAGTAGCTTCATGAACTACTATTTCTTTTACTTCCGCTGCATTATTATTACTCTGTGTCTGTGATCTGTGATTTTTGTTTACTGTATATTCTGAGGTTTGTCAAATTTTTATTTACAACGCGGTATTTTGAGCAATTCAATTCTGGCATGAGTGCCTACCTATACACTTATAATGGATGCGAATGGTTGAAAATACTTGGTTGTTACAAGTTTTTTGTTGTATACTATTGAGATATAGACTCCTTGATGTATACGTATTCTTTGGTCTAGCACTTGTATTTATTCTTTTTGATATTGTGGATCTTGTTTGACCACTACTCTGATGTACCCTTTCATGTGTTATATTCATATCTATTTCTGCCTTTGTGATATGAATTATCTGTGAATGATTTGTGTTGTTTATTTCTATATTTGTTTCCGAAGATATTATAGCCACTGTGTAGTAACTTTGAGTTTGTGTCGGTATGTCGGATTACCTTTCGAGATGAAAAGTTATACTTTTATCTGGGATATCGATACTCGCACAAAGCCATTACACGGATGGTCGCTCCTCAACAGCCTTATTCTCCACGCTAGTTGACGGCATTACCCCGTAGTGTCCTTGGCTAGCGTGGGTATAGAGGTGGAGCGTCACAGCTTGGTATCAGAGCCAAACTTCGGAACAATGTAGATTAATTTAACAAGGATCATCATCCTAAGTCCATCTTAGGAGTCGTGCCTTAGGATTTTATTCAGGTCTTTGAACCGTCCTATCCTATTTTCTTTTATGGTTCCTTGTTTTATTAATCAAGATTGCTTGATATCCATTTTTTGAATAACCTTTTTCTTTTTCTGTCTTTCTTTCTTAAAGAAGAGAAATGGTTAGGCCTGGCTGTCCCAGCGTCGGTCAATCTAGTGCTACTCCCCAAGATGGAGTTTTTATGTCTTCTCGGCAGCTTTTAGATCTCGTGAAGAATGCTCAAGCTGCCGGACCCAATCCTGAGCCTACTCATCCGAGATCCGGTTTTGCACGCTTGTGTAGAGACTATACCGATTTGGGTGGATGGCCATTCATGGGATCCGAGAGTGTTATTGAAATTCAAGCTTGGCTCAAATCATGCGATCGCATCTTTTCTCACATGAACCTTACTGATCTTCATCGAGTTCATGTGGCTTCTAGTATGCTCCAAGAAAGAGCATTAGACTGGTATGAGCTCTTGGTTTCCGAAATCGTTGAAGCAGATCTTACTTGGAAGCAATTCCCGGAAAGATTCGAATTGAAATTTTTGCCGGAGGCTGAAAAAGTAACTTTGGCCCGGCATTTTATTGACCTTGTTCAAGATGAATCTTCTGTGACGGATTGCGTCGCATCTTTCGAATCTCTCTCTAAGTACGGGGTTGAGTATATTAATATCCCATTGAAGAAAAATCAGATATTTGTCTATGGCTTGAATAAGAATCTTAAGATGCCATTACTCCTGAAACTTGAGATTTCATTTAATCAGCTTATTGATATCGCTCTTTGTCTTGAAGAGGCCGATAGAGAGAGTAACGTTGAAGTTGTGGTTACCAAACAGAACTTCAATGACAATATAAAAAGGCCTATCAAATTCAAAGGCCCCACTACCAACAAGAAAGGGAAGCAATAAACTCTGGTAGCAAAGACTCCTACATCTAGTCGTGGTCAATGCTACAATTGTGGTTCCACAGACCATTATGCTAATAGGTGTCTCAAACCTCTCTTTTGTCATTATTGCAAAATTTTGGGTAATCTTTTATCTACATGTCCTAAACTTCCATGCAAGAGGGAGGGAAGGCTTAATGTTGTGCAAACGCCTAGTGACACTTCTCTTGGTTAAGGTACTTTTTATTCAATCCTTGATGAAATTGTTTTATTTCGTGATCTTCTTGTTTGAGTTCTTTTTGATATGGGTTCATCTCATTATTTTTATATCAAAAGAACTCGTTGATTCTTTTTCTTTAAATATTTTAGGCTTGTTGACTCCTTTGACAATGGTGAATCCTGTTGATGAATCCGCAATGCTCAGTTGGTTTCTTGTATTGATGTCGAAAATTATTTTATGTGATTTTTTTTCTTTCCGAGCCGATTTTTTCTTATGCTTCGGAATTGACTTTTGAACGGATTGTCTTAATTATTATGAAGCCATATCCGAAGTCCTGAGTGAACTATTCATCCTCGACATTTTTAACATGTTAAGCAGATTTCTATTTTTCTTTGTGATTTTGATTCCAATTTGATGGCATCGTTTTTATTCCTTAAGCCCACTTATAAGGAAAGTGTTATTCTCTCATTCATGTGGTTTGAGAATTTTCTGATATTTCTGAGTTTGTCTTAGGATTATCACCTAAGAAATCTTTTGTGTGGTGTTAAGGTCCTTTTAGCTCGACCTTGCCATCGGTTTTCATTTGGTACGAGTTGCGGCAGTTAGCATTCCACTTACCGCATTCCGCACTCGTTATGATTCTTATGAATGACTTATTATATCATTCAGTTTGTCCAGCTTATTTCATCCATTTTATGAATCGAGTATTTTACGAATATCTCGATGACTCTATTCTTGTGTTTATTGATTTTGGGACGAAAACAAAATTTAAAATTTTGCAAATCTTTTTCATAAGATTTATTTATAAGTATAATTAGATTTTGTTCTTAAACGAGCAAAGAATATTCTCAAAACTTTTAAGAGATATTTTCACCATATAGAAGATGATTTTGTGATTGTATTGCCCGTTGAGTGCTTTAAGAATTCTGGTCAATGCGCTTGATCAACATTATCGATAGGAATTTCCTAAACGCTTAGATGAGACAGTCAGACACGATATATTGACTTGTAAAAATGTAAATTTTTCTAGAAAGATTTTTACATTGAGATAATTGTAATTTTGAAAGTTTTAGCTTTTTGGGAAAGAAGATTATTTAAAAGAAATTCTTTCTTTTCATACTCTTATTCTTGTGATTCCCGAGGGGAACCAAGACTTTATATTTCCTACCGATGATGGTTGTATTGGTTTGAGTGTCGTTCTCTTGCGAAAGAGAACGTGCTATCATTTATGTTTCTAAATCATTAAAGCCTATCGAGACTAGATATGTAAGTCATGATCTAGTGCTCGCGGCTATTGATTTCACTTTTAGAGTCTGGCATCTTCATTTTTGGATGAGAAATCTGTTCTCTACCCCGATCATAAATCTTTGGAATATTTATTTTCTCATAAGGAACTTCATGTTGACTCGAGTTCCTGGCATCTTATGATATTGATATTCTTTTATTCCTGGAGGGGAAATCGTGTTGCCAATGCGTTTAGTCGTAAGCAATAAGTGGTTGATTCTTTGATGATGTATGAATGGAATTATCTTTTTACCAAGTTCATCGGACGTTTTGATATACTTTGTTTTATTGAGCTTTATCTCATTCCTTTTATGGACTAGTGTCCAATGTTCTTTTATGGTGTTCGGTTAATTGGATGTACGTATTTGTACTACGTCTGTGTTCCGAAATTATTCGAGCTTTGGTTCATCTGGCGTACTGTTATTGTACTACGCCGTTGTTCCAAATTATTCGAGTTTCTCGTTTCTCGTGCGTACTGTTGTTATACTACATTGTTGCATCGGCTCAATTTTCTGTTATTTATGATGTTTTCTCACGTCTTTCTACTACGAAAATGCCTTAGGGATTCCGATTTTTATTCTTGAGCCCGGTGTTATTGAGGAAATTGAAGTTTCACCGGATTTGACTTATGAGCAACATTCCATTCGCATCATTGCTTCGGAGGTTATGCGCCTTCGGAATAAAGATGTTCTTCTTGTGAAAGTTCAATGGTTCTCAGATCCTAAGGATTGCTCTTGGGAATCCTGGGAATTCATCGAGCGATCACGTTCAGGCTTACTCTTTCATGCTCCTTGTGGCGAACTTCTTATTTCAAAATTTCTTTTGTGCTGATATGCTTTTATGGTTGTTACTCTTTATTTTCTTCTTAAGTATTGCGAGGACGCAATTTCTTTGAGGAGGGGAGTCTGTAACAACCCGCATATTTATCAATTTTATATTTAAATATTTTATTTAAATATTTCATCGTTCGTCGGATTTTAGTCCGGAAAGCTACTTTTTGCAAACAGTCGAATTGGGACTCGAGACCACTTCCATTGAGTTCAAAATGACATTTGCGATCTTTTTAAGTTTAAACTTTGATATGTTTGGAGATAGTAGAATTTTGCTACTTTTTCACTTAGGGCTTTGGTTTGGGTTTCAGCCCCTTAACCTAACATATGAACCCAACTCAACTCCAACTCTTCATTACTTCGTTTTTAGTTCCTAATACTCAAGCTTTAGCAACAATGGTGGGAGGAATGGGAAATTAAAACTCCAAATCCTAATCTTTATTGCAAATTCAAGCTTCTAATTCCAAATTCTAGAAGAAGCTTTGGTAAGCCTTCTCTTCGTCTTCTCAAACTCTTTCTCCATTCAATTTCAGAAATTTCCTAAACCTATTTAGGAAATGTTTCTCCTTTAAGCTTAGATTCAAGCTTGTTGAGTTGGAATTGAAGAGTGATTGTTCTTGCCATTGCTCTATAGCTTCTTCTTCATTTGTTTTGGGTTCAAAGGTGAGATTTTTATCTCACATCTATGCTTATATCTATCTTTGAATGTTGGGTATGAATTCCTAACACTTATTCATGTGCATTTGCTTTTAGTTTGGATTGAATTGGTGAATATTCCAATTTTTGGTATTTTGAGTTCAAATCTTTAAAAATCATAACTTTGATGTTTTGATCATGTTTTTGGTGATGAATCGATGAGCTTATAGGACCGGGTAGCCGATAGGCGTAAACCACTAGTGTCCGTGCTTGTCAGTTTGCAAATTGAAGGTGTTTGCACCTCCTTTGAAATGCGTTTCAAATTGAAGAACATCAGGGCCGGCCGACCGAACCCCTAGGCCGGCCGACCGACCTGTAGTCTGAGACATTTCTGGGCTGTTTTTCGGCAGATCGGACCCCTGGGCCGGCCGACCGACCTGCTACCCGAGCACTTCTGCCTCTGGTCCGGTCAGCCGAACTCAGTGTGCCGGTCGACCGACCTGCTCCTATATGCCAATTATGCCTACATTGTCTATTTATTTGAATTTCCAACTTTAATCAATTCGTGTTGTTTCCCTTTTGTTGTTATCATTTATTATCGACTATGATGACATTTTCTTTGGGAATTTTCGAAAATATCCATTCTGATGGATTTGATATCGATTTCTTTGGATTTTATTCACGTCTTCGTATGGGAATTTTTATGATTGATTGTTTCTACAATCACTTCTATGATTTGTCCCTTTAAAACATAAAGGTTTTCTATACTAGTAGTAAATATCAAAACGCTTTCATTAAAATATTTTCAACACCATTTTATTACAAAGATCCTTTCTTAAACCGTTTTCCAATCTATTAGTATATACAAAGCTTTACCTCACTCGTATGAGAAATCTAATTAAACGACTTAGTAAAACGAGTGGTATGAAACGCTTGCATTTACTTCGTTGGTTAATTCGTGGACTTGTTCGATTGAACCTCTTGTGAAAATTTTCTAGGGAGATCTACAATTTGTTCGTAAATATTTAAGTTAAGCTAGTGGTTATGGGACATGAAGCTAAGCTCATATATTTACTAGCTTACTGTAATTGACAGTTATTGATGATCGATGATGATCATTTTATGGTTTAGACTAGCAATGTGCGATGTCTCTTTGTCCACGTGGAGGACTGTACCTCATTTTATTGAGCTTCGTCTCATTTCTTTGTGGGCCAGCAACACATGAACTTTTAATGTGTTTCGATTCATTGGATGTACCGTTTGTACTACATTGATGTCTCGGCTTTTCGATTCATTGGACGTACCGTGTGTACTACGTCGATGTTCCGAATTGTTTTGTGTTTCGATTCATTGGATGTACCGTTTGTACTGCACCGATGTCTCAGCTTTTCGATTCATTGGACGTACCGTGTGTACTGCGTCGATGTCCCGAATTGTTTTGTGTTTCGATTCATTGGATGTACCGTTCGTACTACATCTATGTCTCGGCTTTTCGATTCATCGGACGTACCGTGTGTACTGCGTCGATGTTTCGAATTGTTTTGTGTTTCGATTCATTGGATGTACCATTTGTACTACATCGATGTCTCGGCTTTTCGATTCATTGGACGTACCGTGTGTACTACGTCGGTGTTCCGAATTGTTTTGTGTTTCGATTCATTGGATGTACAATTTGTACTACATCGATGTCTCGGCTTTTTGATTCATTGGACGTACCGTGTGTACTACGTCGATGTTCCGAATCATTTGTTATACACGTGTTGGTGAGTTTTCATGCTCCCATTTTGTGATAGGCCTCCCCCTTCTTGTGATTTCTGGATTTCTAATTATTGATTTCTGGAATTTATGTTTCACCAACTTTTACAATTTGACATTGATATGTATGTCATTTTTCTTGTGGCTTGGTGAATGAAATAAGGAGTATGACATTCCTTTTGAACTTTGACAAGATTTTTGTGATAATGATTAATCTCTTGTTGATTTTCAGTTACTTATTTATCATAGCTTGCCATTGTGATTATTATACGTTTAGTCATATCTCTTATTCTACATCATTTCATCTGATATTTATAGCTAGACTGATCCGTTTATTATTTTCTTATTAAATAATACTTCGGTCAGACTGAGATTTTACACGTGCTTCTACTTGACTCCTTATCGGACCATCATCTGATCTTTTGGCTAACTACTCTAGTTTTGTAGTTTTTGGTTGTATACTATTGAGATATAGACTCCTTGATGTATACGTATTCTTTTTTCTAGCACTTGTATCTATTCTTTTTGATATTGTGGATGTTGTTTGACCACTACTCTGATGTACACTTTCATGTGTTATATTCATATCTATTTCCGCCTTTGTGATATGAATTATCTGTGACTGATTTGTGTCATGTTTATTTCTATATTTGTTTCCGAAGATATTATAGCCGCTGTGTAGTAGCTTTGAGTTTGTGTCGGTATGTCGGATTTCCTTTCGAGATGAAAAGTTATACTTTTATCTGGCATATCGGTACTCGCAAAAAGCCATTACACGGATGGTCGCTCCTTAACAGCCTTATTCTCCGCGTTAGTTGACGGCACTACCCCATAGGGTCCTTGGCTAGCATAGGTATAGAGGTGGGGCGTCACATTTAACGTCCAATGCAAACATCAAACAATCAATCATGTATCAACCAAACTAGATTATTATCGTATAAATAACATATAATGGTGTCAGATGTCATAGGTGAACTGATACAGGTAATAGCATATATTTAATAGTGTAAATTACTAGCAACAGCATATTTCAATTGTCGTTTCAATTGAAATCAAATTTAATAAATAAAAGAACATTAATCGTGAGTGATTGCTTACCTTCCGAGGCTAGAGAGGATGGAGAATGACGTGAGTTACGAATCTGAACACGAACTTCGAAATAGAGAAAATTGGAAACGATTCGACGAAGAAAACAGGTAGGACGGACAAGGCTGATAACAGAATCGATAAAAAAATCAGAATAGATTTGATGGAACAACAACGCTAAACATATTATTATTATTATTTCCATGACATCAATATTTGTGTAAACACATATTATTTTAAATAATAATAAACACATATAAAACAAAGTATCTGTATAGTAAAAAAAATGAATATATACTTAAAACAACTACGTAAACTGCCAGTATAACTATTCTATGCAACCAATATATAACCCAACCCAAAAATTTATATAACTAGTAGCACATACAAAACCAACATTTATTTAATTTTATAAAATCATAGAACAACTTTATTGTGAAAAAAATATTAAACTATTAATAACCCAATACGTTAAAGTGTACTGTAATCAAAAATTCCAACCTATATATAGCAACACTTTAACAACACTTAAAACCTTATATACTTCATAAACAGTAGAACTTTATACATATTGTATTGTATACTTAAAACACGGCATAACTCAACTTGCATAACAATATTTATATATTCAAAATACTGTAGCCATAAAAAAAATAAACCAAGCTTACATAACCTGTATACTATGTATCATATATAAACTATATAACCTATCAACTTATAAACGAATATCTGTATATAATTTCTTAAAACAAAACAGTGGAAACTATCAATATATAAGCCTAATATATAATAATATTAATATATACAACAAATCACATAATATACGTGCTTTAAAATATTATTATTATATACCTTTCATACCTATATATGTACGTTTACAAAATTGAGTATATTTGAACGAGTGTAGATTTGTAAATAACAATAAAATAGTAAATAGAACTAACAAATATTCAAAAAGCAGCAAAACGCAGACATAAATTAACTAATATATATACATATCAACTTATTTAATATAACACGTTAAACCAATCTATCATTTATAAACTGTGACGACCGCCCATGACTCCCGCACCAAAACAAGAGAATAGAGCGCTGAAAGGTGTGCCAGGCAGCCATGGACGATAGTCAGGGTAAAATAAAATCGCAGAATCTCTATCGTAACTCACAGCGCATGGATAAAATACAATAGAGAAATATATAGTGAAGTCTCATAACATAAAATCATCATATAAGCATCACAGTTGTTTCATACAATCATCTACTCAAATCCATACATGAAAGCCTCACTACAAATCACTCAACCAAAAACAACAGCGGATACCCAGTACATATAGTAAGAAAACTAATATGCAAAGCCTCCTGCTCGTCTTCGTCATCTTCAGCGTTGAACTCCTAGCACAGCACCTGTCACCTGCTACCTAGTCTGCCCATCCCAAACATGGATGAACAGCCCAAGGTAATAAGAGGAGACATAAAACCTTGAGTCAGACAAAGTCTTAGTGAGCAGTAAATTAACTATCAAACATACCAAAAGAGCATAAGGAATAAAAGGAATAGGAACTAAACCATCCCACTCCACCTCTTCTCACAGTGATAGCCCCCAGACACACACTAAGGAGAAGCAATCATAGCATAGCAGGTAATTAAAATAAAGCAATAATCACTCGAGTCAAGGACGATGTTTTCCAAATACAAACCCCCAAGGCCTAAACCAAGATCAGATAAGCACCCAGAAAACACCGCACTTGAGACCGAATGATAGTACAACCAAACATCCATGACTCTGGCTATCACTGTATCATTGCCTTGATATCACCGTTAGTTGAATGACCACCTGTCAAGGGCTAATGGTAACCCCGGTTCTAACCATGACTCCGCACACTGCCTTGTGCCTAGGACTTATCTACTTTGCCCAGAGTACTCAACTACCTACCTGTAGTCTTTTGGGTGTCCCGACTACCTGCCTGTAATCGTTATGGGCGCCCCATGTACTCTTGCTTTTGAGCATGCTAGAACCTTCAACAACGACGAGATCCAAGCCTCCTAGCCATCCTTCTTGACGACTATCCTCATACAAGCTCAAGCTACCTCTTGAACAATCCATTATCACCCAACTTGAACTACTCTTCAAGTTATCAACATGCTTGGAATGATCCCTGCTTGGATTAAGCCAAGACTCACATCATACTTCGCTTCATCGCATCAAAGCAAAGTCTCAACTCAACAACATGGTTTGCTTCATCAAATCATGGCAAAGTCCCATCTCAACATCATCCAATCTATACATATGAGCTTCAACATCCGCTACATATGCCTTAAGCAGCTTTCACCATTCAAGAGCCTTCTTCCATAGCTTTTGAATCCTCTTTCATCATCTTGTTCCAAATCAACTACTAGCTAACTTGGAAACAATCAAATCAACCATACATTCAAATAATCAATCATTCAAACAAGATCTATTAAGCAATTTAAGCAATATCAACTATAATGGGAATTTCGTAAATAAACGAGCAAAAGTCCAACATATGTGAAATCATGGTTTTTAGCATAGATCTATCAATTATAAAACATGGGTTTTGTCTCTAATACTTGTTAAACTAACTTGCATAAGTAAACATCTTCAAAAAAAACCATGGATCTACACTTGGATCTAAGAAATATGCATGAAATCACTAACTACAACACTCCAACAAGTCACCAATCCAATATACTCCTCTGGGTCCGCGTGAGAGATAACTACCACTCACCAAATCACCAAAACAACCTAAAATCAATCAACTTCAGATCTGGACAGCAAGAACTTGAGCTTGATCCGGAGAAATTTCACTTGAAACGGTGAAATCTAGCTTCTTCGGATGAAAATCTTCAACTTCGGATCTTCGATCTTTGATCTTGATCTTCGATCTTCAATGGATGTTAGCACTAGATGGAAGTAGAGAAAGAAGTGAAGAAAATACCGTAGTCGAGTTTCCAAAATGGCAGCACTTCGTCGCTTCGAAAACCGGTGCCAAAAAGTGAGCCAAAGTCCACTATTTATAGGCTGAAACCCCCATGTCTCGGCCGTCCTAAGTCGCCGCCGACCCAACTCCTGAGTCGTCCCCGACTCATCCCCTTGCCGACTCAACACAGCCGACTCACTATGAGTCGTTCACGACTCATTGCTTTGCCGACCTAATACAAGCCACTCTCATGACTCAACAAACCAGGCCGACCTACGACTTAATACTAGAGCCGACCTAACACTCCAAATCCTAAGTCGTACGACGACTCAACATCCCATACGACTCAAATGTGATACCGACTCACCCACCAAGCCGACTTATCCTAGACACGTCCCAACCAACCTTTGCCGACTCAACATGAGTCGGTCACGGCTTAACCAATGTCCACCATCTCCATATTGGGTGCCGACCTAACCTCCTACCGACCCAATGCCTCAACATATACTGCCGACTTACTTCCTACCGACCTAAGATCCCAACGACTCAACACTAAGTCGGCCCACCGACCTAACTCCTAGCCGACTCAACTACGATGCCGACACACATAAGTCTTAAGCCACTAACGACTCATCCTCCTGCCGATCCAAGCCCTATTCCTTGAGTCGGTCCAAACCTTAACTCGGCAACACCCTTAGGTCGGTCAACCTGCTAACTCGGTCAAGACTCAATCCTTTTAACACATTGACTCGCTAATTCTCATAACTCGGCCACTAGTTATCTCGGCAACAAGTTAACCCTTCAACTCCTTAGGTCGTAGCATACTAACTCGCTAACCCCTATGAGTCGGTCACGACTCAAGCCTTAACTCGACCATGCCCATGAGTCGGTCACGACTCATCACTAAACACACGAGTTAACTTTCTAAACGACTCAGGCTAGAGACAACACAACAACACTAACGACCTGCAAATACTACGATTTATCGACACGTAAAATACGGGTCGTTACATTCTCTCCCCCTTAGGAATTTCGCCCCCGAAATTCCAAGCAAACAACAGCAATCAAAGATATTCCGCATGCCTACCATCCATAGCAATCAACAAACCATGCATCCAATTCTAACCTAGCATGCAGAATTCTAAGACTTAGAACAAGCTACAAATTCATGAGATGTCACGACACTTTAGGGCCATACCTCGAAGAGTTCTGGATGAGCTGCCTTCATCCTCTCTTCCTCCTCCCATGTACAGTCGTTAACATCATCACTCCATTGTACCTTGAGCAACGTAATCGTCTTCCTCCTAAGCTGTTTCGTATCAGTTTCAACAATACGAAGCGGCTTACGAGGTCTTGTAACAACTGGATCAACCTCCAAATCTTCACAGCTATCAGCAGAAACCACCGTAGTTGGGTCGTGCACATACTTCCGTAGATAAGATACATGAAAAACATTGTGCACACCCGCCATCTTTTCCGGTAACTCCAATCTATAAGCGAGCTTTCCAATTCGCTCGATAATCGGGAATGGTCCAACAAATCTCGGAGTCAACTTTCCTTTGTTCCCGAATCGAATAACATTCTTCAATGGAGAAATCTTCACAAAAACCATATCACCTACGTCGAACTCCAAATCCTTTCGACGATTATCTGCATAACTTTTCTGACGATCTTGGGCTGTCTTCATTCTTTGCCGAATGATCTCTATACAATCTGAAGTCTGTCGAATCATCTCTGGCCCAAATATCAGCTTTTCTCCAGTTTCCAACCAACATGTCGGAGAGTTACACGGTCTTCCATATAATGCCTCATATGGTGCCATACCAATACTCGACTGATAACTGTTATTATAAGCAAACTCCACCAAATGAAGGTGATCTTCCCATGATCCTCCGAAGTCCAAAACACATGCTCTAAGAAGATCTTCCAAAACTCGGTTGACTCTCTCAGTCTGACCATCTGTTTGAGGGTGATAAGCTGTACTCAAACACAACTCAGTTCCCAAAACTTCCTGGAAGCTCTTCCAAAATCCACTAGTGAACAACGGATCTCGATCGCTCACTATACTCTTCGGAACACCATGGAATCGAACAATCCACTTCACATACAACTCAGCCAACTTCGATGCAGTCCTAGTCGATCGAACAGGAATGAACCTTGCACTCTTGGTCAAACGATCTACTATGACCCAAATCCCTTCATTCCCTGCTCTTGTCCTAGGTAGACCATCGATAAAGTCCATCGACACTTGCTCCCACTTCCATGTAGGAACCTCTAATGGCTGAAGCAATCCACTGGGCTTCTTCTGCTCAGCTTTCACCAACTGGCAATTCATACACTTGGAAATAAAATTTCCAACATCCTTCTTCATACCTTTCCAGTAGTAGGTTCTCTTCATGTCCCGATACATCTTATTTCCACCTGGATGAATCGTCAACTTCGAATGATGACTCTCCCTCAGAACCTCATCTCTCAATCCATCAACATCAGGAACAACCAATCGTCCTTGCTTTCGAAGCCAACCCTCTCGATCGACCTCGAATCCCTTATCCTTCTCCTGATCCAATCCGGATTCCAAATCACGGATAATCTTGACAAGCTTATCATCTCTCCTTTGGCTCTCGCCAATCCTTTCCACAAGAGTAGGCCTTATCGATAAGTTTGCCAACATCTCAGGTTCCAATTCACATCTGGGCCTGAAATCAAACTCAGCCAAATACTCAAGATTCTTCCATTCCGAAAACATGGCTCCTAATCCTGCATGTCTTCGACTTAACGCATCTGCCACTGCGTTACCTTTTCCCGGAGTATAGGCTATACCAAAATCATAAGATGCTAGGAACTCTAGCCACCTTTGCTGTCGAAGATTTAAATCCTTTTGGGAGAACAGATACTTCAACGACTTATGATCTGTAAACAACTCGAATCTAACTCCCAATAGATAATGTCTCCACATCTTCAAAGCAAACACAATCGCCGCTAACTCCAAATCATGAGTCGGATAGTTCCTTTCATGCGGCTTCAGTTGTCGACTTGCATACGCAACAACTTTCTCCTTCTGCATTAGCACTGCTCCAAGTCCAGTACCACATGCATCGGTGTAAACCACCATCTCATCATTCCCACTTGGAATAGTCAAAACAGGAGCACTCGTCAGTCGCTCTTTCAGGATCACGAAAGCTTGCTCACACTTATCATCCCATTTGAACAACTGGTTCTTCTTCGTCAATCCTGTCAACGGTGCAGCTATCTTGGAAAAGTCTTTGATAAACCGACGATAATATCCTGCTAATCCAAGAAAACTCCTCACATCAGATGCATTCTTAGGCCTAACCCAATCCTGGATCGCTGCCACCTTAGCGGGATCAACCGCTATTCCATTTCCAGAAATAACATGACCTAAGAACCTCACTTCATTCTTCCAGAAGTGACACTTCGAAAACTTAGCCTTCAGCTGATGTTTCCGCAAGATTTCCAAAACAATCCTCAAGTGCGTCTTGTGCTCTTCCTCAGTTCTGGAATAAATCAAAATATCATCCACGAACACAAGCACGAACTTATTCAATTGATCTCTGAACACCCTATTCATAAGATCCACAAAATATGCTGGCGCGTTAGTCAATCCAAACGGCATTACCAGCCACTCATAAAACCCGGATGGTGTCCTGAAAGCAGTCTTCGGCACACTATCCTTCGCCACTCTCAACTGGTGAAATCCCGTTGCCAAATCCATCTGAGAAAACACCTTAGCCTCGTGAAGCTGATCAAACAAGTCATCTATTCTCGGCAATGGATACTTGATCTTCTTAGTCACCTTATTCAGCTCACGATAATCCACACACAACCTCAACGATCCATCCGCTTTGGTTGCGAACACAACTGGCGCACCCCATTCGGACACACTTCTCCGAATGAATCCTTTCTGCAAAAGGTCATCAACTTGCACCTTCAGCTCTTGCTGCTCCCTCGGTGCCATCCGCCTAAGAGGCATCACAACAGGTCTGGCTCCCTCAACTAGATCGATACGAAACTCGATCTCCCTATGCGGCGGCAACCCTTTGACTTCGTCAAAGACATCCTCAAATCCATTCACGATTGGCATCGATGACAGTCCATCCCGTGGAACAACCAGCGAATACATGAAGCTCATGAAGACGCCTTCTTCATGCTTACATCGTATCACAACCTTTCGCCCCTCCACATTCCCGACTGTCACCTCCAATCTCTCACAATCAATCCTTGCCGCATACTTCCTAAGCCAGTCCATACCCAAAATAATTCCGAACCCCGCAAAGTTCAGAACAAAGCAATCACAAACAAACGAGCAATCATGACTCGACACAACTAGACCACGACATAACATACACAAACATGACGAACCCCCTACCGGATTAGTCACAACCAATGGCCTATCAACAATATCCGGTTTCATACCTAACCGGCTTACCAAATCATCACAAACAAAAGAATGCGACGCTCCAGTATCAAACAACACTCTAACTGGAACACCACAAATAGAAAGAGTACCTTGAACAACCACACTCTTCCCCTTCTCTTCAGCAGTAGGAGCTTTCGAAGACGATGGAACAGCCCCCAAAGCATAGGCTTGCACAACCTGCCTATCTTTCCTCGGTTCTGGACAATCCTTCTTGATATGTCCCAGCTTATCACAGTTGTAACACTTTCCCGTCACTTTGGGATTCTTACAATCTTTGTAAAGATGGCCCTTCTGCTGGCAGTTATAGCAAGTCACTTCACTCTTCGGCTTCTTCTGGCCATCCCTACCCCTCTGTTGCTGTTGTTTCCTCTTCTTATTGCCACTCTGCTGTGGTTTAGATCCTTCCCTGGTTACAGCAACAACAGATACTTCCTTAGGGAACAAACTCTCGTGCCTAAGAGCTTTTTCCACAAGCTTCTCAAACGGATCGTCCAGATGATCCACCAACTGCCTCCCAAGATAAGCATCCAGACCAGTCACAAACTTTTCATTCTTCTGGTAGGGAGAATCAATATACGATCTGGCATACTTAGACAAAGCTTCGAACTCAGAAATATACTCAAGAACTGGTCTCCCACCTTGCTTGAGCTCTACAAACCTCTTGAACAAAACAGACTTCTGAGCCGTAGAGATGAACTTGGCTTCAAATCTAACTTGGAATTGCTCCCAAGTAATCTCTTCTTCTGGGGTATCAATGGTGATAGAATTCCACCAATCAGCAGCTCTTCCCTGAAGCTGTCTCGATGCAAGCTTCCTCTTAGTTGCATCCTCAATCCCTAAGTCACCAAAAATCCTTCGGCAAGCATCCATCCATCTCTGCACTTCAATAGTAGATTCAGTCCCCAAGAAAGCTTTCCCTCCAAGAGAAGTATAATCCTTGCAAAGCTTGGCAAAATCCACCGGTCTCGGAGCTTGGACTTGAACTCCCACATCCACAGATGATCCTGAAGCTGGTATTCTCCTCATGATTGAAGTCATCATGGCCTCAAACATAGGAGCATAATCAACAGCTTCCCTAGCATCACGGCTACCCCTCGCAGCTTGTCTCTCACTTCGACTCATCCTTAATATCTGTAAATAAGAATGATTAGAACACCTTAAGAAACAACTGCATAAGGAGTTCAAACCCTTCTAAACTACTATGTTATATATAGTAATCATCTATCAAATTACAATTACGTCTCTCTTACGTAGTTACATCAGCGAGCGTTGGCTAAAATCGATTAACCAAGGCTCTGATACCAAATGTGACGACCGCCCATGACTCCCGCACCAAAACAAGAGAATAGAGCGCTGAAAGGTGTGCCAGGCAGCCATGGACGATAGTCAGGGTAAAATAAAATCGCAGAATCTCTATCGTAACTCACAGCGCATGGATAAAATACAATAGAGAAATATATAGTGAAGTCTCATAACAGAAAATCATCATATAAGCATCACAGTTGTTTCATACAATCATCTACTCAAATCCATACATGAAAGCCTCACTACAAATCACTCAACCAAAAACAGCAGCGGATACCCAGTACATATAGTAAGAAAACTAATATGCAAAGCCTCCTGCTCGTCTTCGTCATCTTCAGCGTTGAACTCCTAGCACAGCACCTGTCACCTGCTACCTAGTCTGCCCATCCCAAACATGGATGAACAGCCCAAGGTAATAAGAGGAGACATAAAACCTTGAGTCAGACAAAGTCTTAGTGAGCAGTAAATTAACTATCAAACATACCAAAAGAGCATAAGGAATAAAAGGAATAGGAACTAAACCATCCCACTCCACCTCTTCTCACAGTGATAGCCCCCAGACACACACTAAGGAGAAGCAATCATAGCATAGCAGGTAATTAAAATAAAGCAATAATCACTCGAGTCAAGGACGATGTTTTCCAAATACAAACCCCCAAGGCCTAAACCAAGATCAGATAAGCACCCAGAAAACACCGCACTTGAGACCGAATGATAGTACAACCAAACATCCATGACTCTGGCTATCACTGTATCATTGCCTTGATATCACCGTTAGTTGAATGACCACCTGTCAAGGGCTAATGGTAACCCCGGTTCTAACCATGACTCCGCACACTGCCTTGTGCCTAGGACTTATCTACTTTGCCCAGAGTACTCAACTACCTACCTGTAGTCTTTTGGGTGTCCCGACTACCTGCCTGTAATCGTTATGGGCGCCCCATGTACTCTTGCTTTTGAGCATGCTAGAACCTTCAACAACGACGAGATCCAAGCCTCCTAGCCATCCTTCTTGACGACTATCCTCATACAAGCTCAAGCTACCTCTTGAACAATCCATTATCACCCAACTTGAACTACTCTTCAAGTTATCAACATGCTTGGAATGATCCCTGCTTGGATTAAGCCAAGACTCACATCATACTTCGCTTCATCGCATCAAAGCAAAGTCTCAACTCAACAACATGGTTTGCTTCATCAAATCATGGCAAAGTCCCATCTCAACATCATCCAATCTATACATATGAGCTTCAACATCCGCTACATATGCCTTAAGCAGCTTTCACCATTCAAGAGCCTTCTTCCATAGCTTTTGAATCCTCTTTCATCATCTTGTTCCAAATCAACTACTAGCTAACTTGGAAACAATCAAATCAACCATACATTCAAATAATCAATCATTCAAACAAGATCTATTAAGCAATTTAAGCAATATCAACTATAATGGGAATTTCGTAAATAAACGAGCAAAAGTCCAACATATGTGAAATCATGGTTTTTAGCATAGATCTATCAATTATAAAACATGGGTTTTGTCTCTAATACTTGTTAAACTAACTTGCATAAGTAAACATCTTCAAAAAAAACCATGGATCTACACTTGGATCTAAGAAATATGCATGAAATCACTAACTACAACACTCCAACAAGTCACCAATCCAATATACTCCTCTGGGTCCGCGTGAGAGATAACTACCACTCACCAAATCACCAAAACAACCTAAAATCAATCAACTTCAGATCTGGACAGCAAGAACTTGAGCTTGATCCGGAGAAATTTCACTTGAAACGGTGAAATCTAGCTTCTTCGGATGAAAATCTTCAACTTCGGATCTTCGATCTTTGATCTTGATCTTCGATCTTCAATGGATGTTAGCACTAGATGGAAGTAGAGAAAGAAGTGAAGAAAATACCGTAGTCGAGTTTCCAAAATGGCAGCACTTCGTCGCTTCGAAAACCGGTGCCAAAAAGTGAGCCAAAGTCCACTATTTATAGGCTGAAACCCCCATGTCTCGGCCGTCCTAAGTCGCCGCCGACCCAACTCCTGAGTCGTCCCCGACTCATCCCCTTGCCGACTCAACACAGCCGACTCACTATGAGTCGTTCACGACTCATTGCTTTGCCGACCTAATACAAGCCACTCTCATGACTCAACAAACCAGGCCGACCTACGACTTAATACTAGAGCCGACCTAACACTCCAAATCCTAAGTCGTACGACGACTCAACATCCCATACGACTCAAATGTGATACCGACTCACCCACCAAGCCGACTTATCCTAGACACGTCCCAACCAACCTTTGCCGACTCAACATGAGTCGGTCACGGCTTAACCAATGTCCACCATCTCCATATTGGGTGCCGACCTAACCTCCTACCGACCCAATGCCTCAACATATACTGCCGACTTACTTCCTACCGACCTAAGATCCCAACGACTCAACACTAAGTCGGCCCACCGACCTAACTCCTAGCCGACTCAACTACGATGCCGACACACATAAGTCTTAAGCCACTAACGACTCATCCTCCTGCCGATCCAAGCCCTATTCCTTGAGTCGGTCCAAACCTTAACTCGGCAACACCCTTAGGTCGGTCAACCTGCTAACTCGGTCAAGACTCAATCCTTTTAACACATTGACTCGCTAATTCTCATAACTCGGCCACTAGTTATCTCGGCAACAAGTTAACCCTTCAACTCCTTAGGTCGTAGCATACTAACTCGCTAACCCCTATGAGTCGGTCACGACTCAAGCCTTAACTCGACCATGCCCATGAGTCGGTCACGACTCATCACTAAACACACGAGTTAACTTTCTAAACGACTCAGGCTAGAGACAACACAACAACACTAACGACCTGCAAATACTACGATTTATCGACACGTAAAATACGGGTCGTTACATAAACCAACTGTATACAATATATTTATAAGCCCATAAGTGTATATATGTATTGAATCAGTATATCAGTAAATTATACTGTGTATACTTCTTAAAGCAAAAATCAAAACACCTATACGACCTTATACATAACATATGTATATTCTTACTGTAAAATAACTGAAATTGGATAAAATATATCTACTATATTTAACTTCTATAAACTCATACTATACTTCATTCAAACCAGTATACTATAAAACATATTTATTATTAAAAATTTAAATACATTTTAATATCATATTGTAAGTACAATATGCAGAAACACATACTAATGTGTGTGTATGTAATTTAATACCATCATATTTCGAAATTTGTATAAGCTAGCGCTTACACAAATACAAAATAATATATATATATATATAACTTAATATAATATATATAGTACCTGTGAAAGAAGAGAGGAGGAAGGCGCCTGCAGCTCGTCGGAATTTATGCTCACGGCTGTCGGATTTAGAGCATGGAGAGTCTTGGGCAAAAGCTGCTCGAGGGAAGGAAGCACGACAAGCATGAAGGAAAAGGAAGGCGGTCAGTGTGGAGAAGGTCACATGCTAGATGAGACATAGGGGTCTGCCGTGGTGTGTCGGGCGGTTCAAGAGGAGCATGAGAAAAGAGAGGTGAAGGCTGCACTTGCGATGAAGTGGAGGTCTAGTCGACATGGAGGAGGGAGGATCGGAGGGTGGTTCGGCCAGAGCAGGTGGTGGCGCGTGGTGGCTTGCGGCGAACGTGGCAGCTGGAGGAAGGAGGAAATGAAGGCGCTGCTGTGATTTGTGGTGAGTGACGTGAGACATGGAGGTGGTCGGTCGCGGGTAGGAGAAGTGGCGGCAGCGGTTGACGAGGCGGGACATGGCTTTGGGTGGAGAAATCTCAGTGAGGTGGTTTGGCTTCTTGCAAAAATGAAGAATGAAGAATTTGTTTACGGGTGAGGTGGTTCGGTGTTGACAGATTCATATTAATTTTTTTACATATATATCTCCCTCGGAAATAAAGAATGAAGACCAAATGAAAAGAGATTTGCACTGCACAAAGGTTAATAGATGGAAGCTGAACCGACTTTAGGGAATATAATAAAATAGTGGCCATCTGGTTCCAATAGACGGGTAAATGAATGGTCACAAAAATAACGCATCGAACCGGTACCGGTTATCGTCTTTTTTCGTGGATTTCACAAAATACTGGATTTCCAATCACAGAATTGAGTATACCGTAAACATCAGCGTGACGAGACAATTACAACGGTATACAGATGTTAGCGGTTTGATCGAATTATAAAATTCAAAATTTCTACTTGCAGAAAATGCAGTAAAAATGCAGAAAAATAAGATCGACGGAGCTAAAGAAGTCTGAATTTGGAAAAACGAAAAAAGGCGTCTTGGTTAGAAGATGATTTAGAATTATTGTATGTAAAAATATTTAGGTTTTGAAAATGTTTTATTTTAATCGATTTTTAACTGATTAAATTGAAATAAATTTACGCACGAAAATAAACTTCATATTTTCGGACGAAAATTTACCAGTTGCTATGCTTAACTAGACGCATCCCAAATGTTAAATTTTTATTACAAAATTTTATCATTTAAAATTCCACAAAATTTCAATTAATAACGTTATTAAAACCAATTAAATTTATGGGTCGTTACACTCTCTCCCACTCAAAACTTTTCGTCCTCGAAAAGGAAGGAGGTAGGAAAATAGAAACAACCAGAAGAAAATAGGTTTGAATTCCAGAATAAAACAATTAATTTAGGCCATATAAATTTCAATTTCAATTAATTTATATTCAACAATTGACTTTAAACTCAAGGAATTTCATTAACTTGGTTTATTTTCAATTTATCATTGTTTGTTACAAAATTTATTTCAAACAAAAATTTATTTTATTAATCCATTTATTATTCAACTAACTTAGTATTCTATTTATCCCTATTAATCATTTTACAACTACTTTAAATGTATAACATTTATTATAAGCACTCAAATTTTATTTATAAAGACGTTTTATATTACATATTATCCAATTATCTTAAATTAACAATTTCAAAGATCATAAATTTGAATAATCCTTTATTATAATCATAATTTATTCCACAACTTTAATTCTTCTTTATTCTAAATCATATAAATTTATTCTACTTAATATATCTTATCACATATATATTAAGTATATTTACATTTATTAAAAGTACTCGAATTTATTTTGAAAATTCCTTCGATATCATTTATATTGTATAATATTCAATTACATAATTAACTTTCGAAAATTTAGGCAAGTTATATTTAATGCAATTGAGTATTATACAAGTAAATTTTCTAATTTAATTATTTCTAAATCAACTATTCATTCAAAATTTTAGCTTCAATTATAATTGAAATCATCCTTTAAGAAAATTTAAGAATAAAATTTCTGATTATCTTCAATAATTTAGAGATAATATATTTATATATATACATACATACATAATATATCAAAACAAATTCAAAACTTCAATAATATTATAAATCAAGTCAAGTTTAGAAATTCAAATCAATTCATTTTTCCAACAAAAGTGTAGCAGCGCTACAGGATAGTATTTCCACTTCGAGACTCGAAAATGAATGTTGATGATGCGGCCGTCATCACCGAAATTATTTTCCAGCGACAAAGAGAAGAGCACCGATTTAACCAATTAAAATTCTTTGAAACGGTTTCTATTTAAACATATTTTAAATACTATATGCTTTAAAACTTTAAAATCAAAGTTTGAAATCACCGGAAATCAAATTCTAAAATTCCTGATTTACATTCATTTAAATTTCCAAACCAATTTACAAGCCAAGTTTTATAATTCCGTTTATTTATGTGTTGGTAAATCAATGGTTTATAAAACAATAAATGAAAATCAAATAACATCATTTAGTTAACCAATTCATAAAATTTTCTTATACATACATATACATATATATATATATATATAATATTATCATACACAAATTTATTTCCCCTACCGAATTTGAAAATAATATTGTGTCAGTTTGCTCTCTTAAAGTGTTTTGGAAATCCAATCAATAGCGTTGATCAGACGAATCGATCAGAAACCCAAATCAACATCAACAACTCAAACAACACAATATATTTTTAACATTTTAATATTAATTCACAAATACACTTTCTCGCTCGACGATACATGAATGGACTTTTCAAAGCAAGGACAGAGATTCACGTTTGATGGACTCAAATTGTAACGACCCGCAAATCCGTACCCCTTGAGTCAACACTATTCTACCTAAATCAACTCAAGTTGTACAGAAATACGAACCATTTGGGTTAAAGAAGAAGAGGTAGAAGAAGAAAAAAAGAAAAAAAAAATAGAAAACAACATCAGAATCTAACCATCGCAGCGGAATAAAATATAATAAGTAAATATCTTTACTCAAAATCAAATATATCTGTTTACATATATTACATCATCAGAGTACATCAATCACAGCTCACATCAACAACATACAATGTATACACAACAACTCAAACATCAGAATATATATAGATAAACAAGTACGGATATAGGTATCGTCCTCCAACTCGTCTCCTGAGCTCCACAGCATCATATCCTATATTCTATAATACTCGGTCTGACCCGAGCATTACAGTTAAATAATACCCGAGTCAGTCTGGATTACCAGCGTGAGAAAATCACACCCAATTGATTAATAAAGTTTCAAAAATCCTTTGAAAACAAAAGCATCTCGTAAGACCACGCCACAAATAAACATGTCGGGTTTTTACCTTACGATAGCTAAAACAATTTTATAGAAATCCTCTGATATTATAATAGTGTCTATAGAAAGTAAATAGAATCTAGCTGAAATGCTTGCATCTCACGTTTCAGCAACAGTTGGGCACAATCATAACCGTACGGACGCGTAGGGAAAATGGATTCCAACTAATGGCTAGGCACTGGGGTACCACCTGTCACAGCACCTGGTCTAGATCAGCGTACCGAGGAGCCACCCTAACTCCCCTGCAACACAAGACCGGAACCAACCCTTACTGGACAGTCCCGAGCAAGATCACCCCGCGGTTGGGATCAGCAACCGCCCACTAAGCCGAAATAAAGGGACATCTAGACAGGGATGACCTCACACTCTAGTGGGGGCTACCCACGAAGCCTTGCTGCATATCCCCTGATTTTCAGCCATTCCCATTTGATGAGGCTTGAGGCTAAGCGTTACCTTTAAAGAACATATCCCTTAGAATGCCCATCGTCCACCTGACGAAGTTTTCCGCAGGCATTCATCCATACAAGTCCGTCCCGGGTTCGAACGGAACCGAAGGCACTATTCCTACTACATCCATTTTGGAAATATCCTCAGGATTAGTAGCGACTAGCCCTTGTACTTCACTGCTCCATCTTCGAATCCAAAATCGTTTTCACGAAACGTACAAACCGGATCGAAGTGGTTTTCGAGAAATAAATCTCGATCCTGGACTCTTCGAAACGATCAACGCATTGTCCAATATTGATAGTCGGTTATTTAACTATCAATTTCTATTCACAAACATCCATCAAACAATAATTTTCCAAATTATTTATTAATCCCAAAAATATCTTCACAAGATATATTCCTATTTTCAATCCTTAGAAAACAGTCTCAAAACCATCCTTCTTTTCAGAATAAACTTTCCCAACTATTTTCTATCTCCACTGAAATTACCAAGCACAAAACTAGATTTTAAAAATAATTTAAAACACTTTACTTTGAAATATATAGCTTCAAAACATTTAAATTAAAACTATTTCAATAATTTGCTAAAATCACATCTTAAATGAATAATTGAAAATAAGGTTACTTAATAGGTATAAAACTAGATTTATACCTTTAAAAACATAATATTAAGACATTCTTTGAATAATTACTACTATAATAGATAAAGAGAAAATACTTACTTAAGAACTTAAATATTTGAAATAAGAAATTTTCCAACACTTACTTTTAAACAACTTTTAATCTTTTAACTTATTTTAAAAAAAATTACTTTGAAAACGTAGTTGGTTTTCCAGGGATAATTCCAACTTCAATCACTTAAATCAATTCCCCAAATTGATTTCCAATTTATTTCCTTTTAATTCGGAATCTATTAATTTCAGATTTCATTTCTTGATTATAATTTATGAATACTTTAACTAAAATTCCAATTTTCTTTTTTTTATTTTATTTTATTTTATTTTATTTCTCAATTACTTCTTTATTCTTTAAATAAATTTAAACTTTGAATTTTAAAATAATTCTTTATTCCTTTAATTGATATAACTTAAGTTTTACAATTCATCAATTTCATTTTATTAAAAATCACATTTCTCTTCATACTCGAAGTTATTTATTATTATTTTCATATTACTTCTATTTCTTTTCAGTTCATTCTTAATTTATTCAAACTTTCTATAATAATTTCGCTTACAAATTTACTTCCTTTTAATTTCCTTCAACAATCCAATTCATATATTTTGGTAATTCATGATACCCGAATATCCAATCAAACCATATATTCAATATTCCAATATAACTCATCATGGGATATCAAATAATCAAAACAGAGAATATACTGAATAATTTAAATAAATGTGAGGGGCCCAGTTGGATCCCTCCAACCTGTTTTCCCTGCATCCACAAATGTTAGCACAATATAATATGCCAATTCCAAAATATACCAGACTAAAGCATATCAATCAATTCAACCATTCAAGCAATTATTTAAATTTAATCATTTAAATTTAAATTATACTGAGTGAGATTAACTCACCTTTGGGTTTAAATTTGCAGTCAACTTCCATATTGCCTTGGTTTTCCCGTTTATTGACCTTGAATAAAAAATTTATATGATTTATTAATATTTGAATTGATCAAACTATTTATTATTATTTATTCATTTAATTTAAACCGACAATTTTTTTTCTTTTAAACTAATAGTTTAATTTTTTTAACTTAATTTCTTTTATATCTACATATACTAGAATAACCTATATATATACATATATCTATATATTTAAATACCTACCTGTTTATAAATCTTACAACATTTCAAAAAGAACCTATTATATTTTAAACCGTATATATATGTATTTCTGTGTATAAACAAAAATGAATAATTTACTTACTGTAATTTCATTATCGAAATTGGAAAACAAACAATACCTCACAACGTGATTGAGTCTGAACCGAGCTCCTCATCGACCACGCGTGAACAATTGAGGTCGACCCCCTCGAGAGAACATCTCCCCATCACGGAAACCCTATCCAAAATCGCGATTTGCGCCGTCCACGAGAACGACTCGACATCACAGCAGGCCTTCTACCTGCTCCGAGAACTGCACCCTCCCACACTCCAAAATCGACCCACGAACTGCTACGAATCCGAGCCAAGTTCGCCTGACGACCGCTATCCCTAACCCTACCATCGAACCCAAGCATCACCACGTCGCTCAGCTTCCCTCCTTCCTATCTTCACACGCGAGATTGAATTCGCCTAATTAGCTCGCCACTGCTCGCGACACTCCAACAGTGCGCGCGATGCTTTCTTCCCCGTGCCGGCGCCTTAATCACCCAGTCGAAGTCCATGCTCATCGCGAGCCCTTCTATACTGAACAAAACAAAGTCGATTTGATTGCGTTACTCTTTCTTTTTTTATTTGTGACTTCTATTTGTACAGGAAGTAAGGTTTTTTTTTATTTCCATTGAACAGAAGGTCGCGGCCCTAATTTATTTAAGTAGAGATAGATCTGAAGAAAGGGAAAAAGGAGCTTGCGTTGGAAGCCAGAAAAGTGTGGCTTCTATGGAAAGATTGGACTATGCAAATTAAAGTTAATTAATTCGTGTATGCATTTACGAATTGTACGATCCAACGGTAACTCCGAACACCGCAAAAACTGAAATCCGACAATAATATAATATTACGGATTCAATGGAACTGGTTTCGTCGAATTCCGAGACTGTGCCTCAGAAGGCTATTTTTAAATTCAATTTAAACGATATAAATTTCAAAATTGAACAAACCACTTCCACGTTCAATTTTAACACTTTTACTATCTTCTTTAACATCAATATAAATTCTATAAGCCTTCAAATTATTTTTAATAGGCTTAGAATTCCAGATTCAATATTTTACTCGGTTTCAAATTGTTTAATTCAATAATTTAATTATCAAATAAATTGTAACATTCTTGATTCAAGTTAGAATTGCTCTATTTATTATTTAAAATTAATTAAATATTCCGATTTAAAGGCTTAAAAATTCCGGGTCGTCACATTCCTTCCTCCTTAAAAGAATTTCGTCCCCGAAATTACTAATTAGAAAGAATGGTCCAATGCCCGTTTATTATTTCCCCTAACCAACCAGTTTCTAACAATTTAGCATCGCACCAGCTATCTTCTTATAAAAGACTCATCATTATTCTTATTAACCTTCCAAACTTCTCCATAGTTTCAAACTATACCATTGGTTTAACCATTTAAGTTTCAATTTCAAACTAAATTTTGAATGATCCAGTTTTCTCAAAAAAAATTCTAACTCTCTAAATTTCCGAAAAATTTCGCCAGCGTCTCCTTTGCGCGGCTGACTCGGTACAACTACAAAATGGCTCTACGGCCTCCCAAATCCAAAAAGAAAACAAAAAGCCAAGTGGCTCAAATCAGAAACCCAATCAAATTCACACCAAATTTAAATACATACCTTTTGTCGGGCAATACAAATTTATCTCTTGAAATCAAATCCAATTTATTTTTTTCCTTTTATAATACCTGCATACCTGCTTAGCACTAATATCCATTCACAACATTACAAAACATTTTATCCACTTCCTCACAAAATGCAAATATCTATTCATTCCGATATTGACTTAAATTACATTGGTAGTATCAATTTCCATTTAAGACTTCCACCTCCCCTTTAAAGTTTAGTTTAAGCATTTTATATGCTCCTTATATTGATTTTCATCTTCTACTTTAGTTTATCTCTATTTCTATTCAACTTGATTCTTTCATTTTCATACGAATTCAATTCATTTTCAACTCTAAATGTTAAATTATATTCTTCATTTATAGCTAATTCATGTCATTATTTTAATTAGTTCCATTCACTAATTTATTTCAATTTCTAGTTTGAAATTGTTTTGTCGTTAATAAATTTTCAAAAATTTTCAAAATTTTTGAAAACTCCCAAAATTTCTGAAAATTTTTGGCAGAGTCTCCTTTGCGCAGAGGAGATTTTGCAATTTGACAAAAGAGATAAATATATATACATCGACCCACACGGTCGGAAAAATCAAAAACAGTTCATATTTCCTATTTTTATTGCATAGGCGTACCTTATTTAGCATTTTAAGCAAGCGGCTTATTATATTTATCAAATAGCACTACCAAATCCAGCCACACGGCTTCCAGGTACCTGTACTTACTTAATTTAAACTTTTAAGTGCCAAATATAAGAAGTTTAACTATATATCACTTATTTGCAATAGTTAAAACATATGAATTCTATAAGAAACTCATACCAAACATTTTCCGTAAGCATTTTATAGTTTCCATGCTAATTCAACTGTTCCAATTATCTTACAAACCATTTTCATTCAATTTGAAGGGTTTTCAATCCATTCATATACAATCTCATCAATTTGAATGGATTAGAACTCAATCGCTTACTTAATTTATTCTTAAGAAAACTGAACTCATATTTAATTCAATTGCTTTCAAAATCAATTTATTTTACTCCTACAATCCATAGAATTTTTAATTACTTCCATTTACATCAAATGACAATTTATGCTATACAATTTAACAAGATTTATGTGAATAAATAAGTATTTATGTTTATAACTTATTTAAATAGATTTCAACTCAATTTATACCTAATTCTATTCTATTTTAAATTTATTCACAATCTATATATTCTCATTTCATTGCATATCAAATTTGAATACATTCACTTACATTTTATTTTATTATCCAACTAGTTCATTCAAGCCATTTACAACCTAGGTTCATCTTAATTGCCAATTAAATTTCCTTTTTATTTTAATTCATTCACAATTATTTATTTAGCTCGGCACATTCCATTTAAATTTCATTTACAATCCATTTATTTGCATTTCATTCCATATTTGTTTATTCCAAACTATTTTATTTAGCTCAAAGACAATCTAGGCTATTGCATTCAATAACCATTTCTCAACTCATTTAAACCAACTCTTCATTTGATACTTATTTATTCCATCATTTATTTATTCACTATAATTAGTTTATCCACATTCACTTAAACCATTCTAATAAACTCGAAACATTCTATTTTCCTTATTGTCTCAAGTTATTTCAATCCTTTAATAATTTTAAATGGTTTACAATTATTTATTCTGGAATTCCATTCCATTAATATTATTTAATACTCATCGAATTTAATTTTGATTAACAATTTATTTTCACTTGATTTAAAACCAATCCAATATTATCAAACTTAATTTTAAGGTTAATTCAATTCAACTCCTTTCCATCTTTTAGCTTAAGTTTATTCACTCTAATTTATACTTAAGCTCATTCCCTTTTTTGCAAATAAATTTCTCTTTTCAATTTAATTTGATTCTATCTCAATCCAATCTCATTTCAAACCGGCAAATTTCATTTGATTGGTTATTATAAAATTTAACTTTCTAGATTCAACTCATTCAATTTATTACATGGCCATTTCCAAGTTATCTTCACTTATGGATTTTATTTGCACATTCAAATCATTGCTTTTTTAATCCATTTACAATTTTATCCGATACATTTCAATTATATTTAATTTGTTAACATTCCAAGTTAAATTTTAATCTATAACTCAAGTTCTGGATCCATTATTCATTTTCAAATTACCATTCACTTTTAAATTACCATCCAATTTTATTAACTTACATTGCAATTTCATTCACAAATCAATTAATTAATTTCAAGGCCATTTTTAATTATATTTTCTTCATCGACAATGTAAGTCGAATTTAATTATAACTTGAGTTTTATTTTAAAACCTCATCATAAACTCACAATTCAATTTCATTAACTAATTTATTAACAAATTAGTTCTCTCCTATTTATAGTACAATACTTGATTTTATTTCCAAATATCACTTCATTAAATTTTTCTTAGTTCAATTTATTTATTTTATTTTCCTCTTTTTCAAGTTTGGATTTTCCTTCGTTTTATTATCCAAAACATCAAACAATATTTATTTTGGATTTTCTATCCCACTTTTCAAATTTAATAAGTCACAACTTATTATTTTCACACATTTCCATTCATCCTAGGCTTAAATATGTTCATCTTTATTTTTAACTCAAGCCTTATGCTTATTTATAACCCAAGCATATCTTGTTCCATGGATTTTGATTCCTTTACAAGTTATTCTAACTTATTTACTTCAATCCAATCCTTACCCAATTTAATTTCCATTTATTCAGGTAAGAATCTAATTCCATTCTATAGCTTAATTGACTTCTTATTCCAATTCAATTTAATTTTAACTCAGATTTATTTAACTCAATTCGATTTCAACTTACTTCGAATACAACTGGATATTATTTTCAGCTTATTCAATTAATTTCAATCCAGTTACATTTTTATTTCATCAATCCAAGTAATTTCATTTTCAACTTTTCTCTATAAATTTAAAATCCAACCCTCAAAGCTTATATCCCATGCCTGATTTAAAAATCATCTCAATTTATAAGCTTACAACCCATCCTGTCAGGATTTTTAAACTCCCGGCTTTGGTTTCAAATCATTTTGAAATCTTCAACATCACAAATCACTTTTCTCAAAGGCCAGCCCAATCCTGGTTTTATTCCCAACAAATTTCCTTTGGAATTTCAAAAACAAACAGGTTTTCGTGAACAAATCAAATTTTGGCAGCAATCCGTCACTTAGAAATTCGAAAATGAATAATGATGATGCGGCCGTCATCATCAGCATTATTTTCCAATAATCCAAGTGATTTCAATGCTATATCACTTTCAAAACCCATTTAAAACCATTCTAATAATGCTATTAGTTATCTCCATAGCACTTCGAAAAACACTTTCAAAAATCTCCGGGATTTAAATTTCCCCAATCCTGCTTAAATCAAATTTTAACTATAATTCATTTGCATAGCTTATGCTCGTACAAATTCTCATTTGATTATATTTCAATTTATAATTTACATTTATAATTCATATTCATAAATTTCATGCTATAATGAATTTATTCCCTTAAATTCTAGTTATATTTCAATTTCTAGTTAGATTTTCACTTAACAATGATAATACTTTAATATTATCATTTCTAACATCCAAGCAACCATATATTAGCTAAATAGTTTACAAAACTTTCTTTATATCGATAATATATTTTTGGGTAAAATTATTTCATTTACCCACATTTAAAACAATACCGTATCGATTGTTCTATTCAAGTGTTTAGAAACCCCTTCGATACAGTTGTACAGGCTGTGCCGGCGAAGGTTCATATGCCACTCAATAAATCAATCAACACAGTATTAAAACAATTTATATTCACTAACAAATACGCGCTCATATTTATTAATACGCTCAAACTCATTCTAGAGTACTATAGACTCTATTTTATGAGTAATTCCCACCAGAGCCAAGGTTATCACCAACCTATGCTCTGATACCAAGTGTAACCACCCGCAAATCCATACCCCTTGAGTCAACACTATTCTACCTAAATCAACTTAAGTTGTACAGAAATACAAACCATTTGGGTTAAAGAAGAAGAGGTAGAAGAAGAAAAAAAGAAAAAAAATAGAAAACAACATCAGAATCTAACCATCGCAGCGGAATAAAATATAATAAGTAAATATCTTTACTCAAAATCAAATATATCTGTTTACATATATTACATCATCAGAGTACATCAATCACACCTCACATCAACAACATACAATGTATACACAACAACTCAAACAGCAGAATATATATAGATAAACAAGTACGGATATATCGTCCTCCAACTCGTCTCCTGAGCTCCAAAAAGCATCATATCCTGTATTCTATAATACTCGGTCTGACCCGAGCATTACAGTTAAATAATACCCGAGTCAGTCTGGATTACCAGCGTGAGAAAATCACACCCAATAGATTAATAAAGTTTCAAAAATCCTTTGAAAACAAAAGCATCTCGTAAGACCACGCCACAAATAAACATGTCGGGTTTTTACCTTACGATAGCTAAAACAATTTTATAGAAATCCTCTGATATTATAATAGTGTCTATAGAAAGTAAATAGAATCTAGCTGAAATGCTTGCTTCTCACGTTTCAGCAATAGTTGGGCACAATCAAAACCGTACGGACGCGTAGGGAAAATGGATTCCAACTAATGACTAGGCACTGGGGTACCACCTGTCACAGTACCTGGTCTAGATCAGCGTACCGAGGAGCCACCCTAACTCCCCTGCAACACAAGACCGGAACCAACCCTTACTGGACAGTCCCGAGCAAGATCACCCCGCGGTTGGGATCAGCAACCGCCCACTAAGCCGAAATAAAGGGACATCTAGACAGGGACGACCTCAATCTCCAGTGGGGGCTACCCACGAAGCCTTGCTGCATATCCCCTGATTTTCAGCCATTCCCATTTGATGAGGCTTGAGGCTAAGCGTTACCTTTAAAGAACATATCCCTTAGAATGCCCATCGTCCACCTGACGATGTTTTCCGCAGGCATTCATCCATACAAGTCCGTCCCGGGTTCGAACGGAACCGAAGGCACTATTCCTACTACATCCATTTTGGAAATATCCTCAGGATTAGTAGCGACTAGCCCTTGAACTTCACTGCTCCATCTTCGAATCCAAAATCGTTTTCACGAAACATACAAACCGGATCGAAGTGGTTTTCGAGAAATAAATCTCGATCCCGGACTCTTCGAAACGATCAACGCATTGTCCAATATTGATAGTCGGTTATTTAACTATCAATTTCTATTCACAAACATCCATCAAACAATAATTTTCCAAATTATTTATTAATCCCAAAAATATCTTCACAAGATATATTCCTATTTTCAATCCTTAGAAAACAGTCTCAAAACCATCCTTCTTTTCAGAATAAACTTTCCCAACTATTTTCTATCTCCACTGAAATTACCAAGCACAAAACTAGATTTTAAAAATAATTTAAAACACTTTACTTTGAAATATATAGCTTCAAAACATTTAAATTAAAACTATTTCAATAATTTGCTAAAATCACATCTTAAATGAATAATTGAAAATAAGGTTACTTAATAGGTATAAAACTAGATTTATACCTTTAAAAACATAATATTAAGACATTCTTTGACTAATTACTACTATAATAGATAAAGAGAAAATACTTACTTAAGAACTTAAATATTTGAAATAAGAAATTTTCCAACACTTACTTTTAAACAACTTTTAATCTTTTAACTTATTTTAAAAAAAAATTACTTTGAAAACGTACTTGGTTTCCAGGGATAATTCCAACTTCAATCACTTAAATCAATTCCCCAAATTGATTTCCAATTTATTTCCTTTTAATTCGGAATCTATTAATTTCAAATTTCATTTCTTGATTATAATTTATGAATACTTTAACTAAAATTCCAATTTTCTTTATTTTATTTTATTTTATTTCTCAATTACTTCTTTATTCTTTAAATAAATTTAAACTTTGAATTTTAAAATAATTCTTTATTCCTTTAATTGATATAACTTAAGTTTTACAATTCATCAATTTCATTTTATTAAAAATCACATTTCTCTTCATACTCGAAGTTATTTATTATTATTTTCATATTATTTCTATTTCTTTTCAGTTCATTCTTAATTTATTCAACTTTCTATAATAATTTCGCTTACAAATTTACTTCCTTTTAATTTCCTTCAACAATCCAATTCATATATTTTGGTAATTCATAATACCCGAATATCCAATCAAACCATATATTCAATATTCCAATATAACTCATCATAGGATATCAAATAATCAAAACAGAGAATATACTGAATAATTTAAATAAATGTGAGGGGTCAAGTTGGATCCCTCCAACCTGTTTTCCCTGCATCCACAAATGTTAACACAATATAATATGCCAATTCCAAAATATACCAGACTAAAGCACATCAATCAATTCAACCATTCAAGCAATTATTTAAATTTAATCATTTAAATTTAAATTATACTGAGTGAGATTAACTCACCTTTGGGTTTAAATTTGCAGTCCACTTCCATATTGCCTTGGTTTTCCCGTTTATTGACCTTGAATAAACAATTTATATGATTTATTAATATTTGAATTGATCAAACTATTTATTATTATTTATTCATTTAATTTAAACCGACAAATTTTTTTTTCTTTTAAACTAATAGTTTAATTTTTTTAACTTAATTTCTTTTATATCTACATATACTAGAATAACCTATATATATATCTATATATTTAAATACCTACCTGTTTATAAATCTTACAACATTTCAAAAAGAACCTATTATATTTTAAACCGTATATATATGTATTTCTGTATATAAACAAAAATGAATAATTTACTTACTGTAATTACATTATCGAAATTGGAAAACAAACAATACCTCACAATGTGATTGAGTCTGAACCGAGCTCCTCATCGACCACGCGTGAACAATTGAGGCCCACCCCCTCGAGAGAACGTCTCCCCATCACGGAAACCCTACCCAAAATCGCGATTTGCGCCGCCCACGAGAACGACTCGACATCACAGTAGGCCTTCTACCTGTTTCGAGAACTGCACCCTCCCACACTCCAAAATCGACCCACGAACTACTATGAATCCGAGCCAAGTTCGCCTGACGACCGCTATCCCTAACACTACCATCGAACCCAAGCATCACCACGTCGCTCAACTTCCCTCCTTCCTATCTTCACACGCGAGATTGAATTCGCCTAATTAGCTTGCCACTGCTCGCGACACTCCAACAGTGCGCGCGAAGCTTTCTTCCCCGTGCCGGCGCCTTAATCACCCAGTCGAAGTCCATGCTCATCGCGAGCCCTTCTATACTGAACAAAACAAAGTCGATTTGATTGCGTTACTCTTTCTTTTTTTTATTTGCGACTTCTATTTGTACAGGAAGTAAGTTTTTTTTTTATTTCCATTGAACAGAAGGTGGCGGCCCTAATTTATTTAAGTAGAGATAGATCTGAAGAAAGGGAAAAAGGAGCTTGCGTTGGAAGCCAGAAAAGTGTGGCTTCTATGGAAAGATTGGACTATGCAAATTAAAGTTAATTAATTCGTCTATGCATTTACGAATTGTACGATCCAACGGTAACTCCGAACACCGCAAAAACTGAAATCCGACAATAATATAATATTACGGATTCAATGGAACTGGTTTCGTCGAATTCCGAGACTGTGCCTCGGAAGGCTATTTTTAAATTCAATTTAAACGATATAAATTTCAAAATTGAACAAACCACTTCCACGTTCAATTTTAACACTTTTACTATCTTCTTTAACATCAATATAAATTCTATAAGCCTTCAAATTATTTTTAATAGGCTTAGAATTCCAGATTCAATATTTTACTCGGTTTCAAATTATTTAATTCAATAATTTAATTATCAAATAAATTGTAACATTCTTGATTCAAGTTAGAATTGCTCTATTTATTATTTAAAATTAATTAAATATTCCGATTTAAAGGCTTAAAAATTCCGAGTCGTCACACAAACTAAAGAGAATTCTGATTCGAATACAAGTTCGAAAGAAAAGATAAGATGATTCAATAATAGAATCGGGGAATGGAGAAGCTTATTTAATTCACGGGTAACCTTCTGGGTCAAACGTGACTTCAAGAATTAGATCGATGCAGAATTCCGAGGCCAATCGACATTTTATCTCGAGAAATAGAATTCAAGCATAGTAGTAGATAGATAGCAATCGTAAACCGAGGATACAGAAATCTCTAATAAATCGATTTCTATCGTAAAGGAGTTTCACCTCTTTACAAATCATTTGAAGTTTGGCGAAACCGCCAATTCATTATAAGGGTCATTCGAAGTGAAGTTGCGGAACGCTCCAGAATTGAAAGAAGACGAATAGTGGAGGGACACGAATGAATTTTAGAACTGCATGGAACGTTCCAAAGTTCAAAGGAATCGAGTCAAAAGGAAGAGATTGAAACTCGAATGAGAGTGATTCTGTAAATACATTTACCCTATTTGTTAAGTTTTCCCTAGAGCTACCAAAGCTCTGAAATCAACTGTAACGACCCGCTATTTTGGACCATTCGCATCCACTTATATTGGACTTGAATAATTCAAAATATCGAATTGTTAATTTAAATTTGGAAAAACTGAAAAATATACAGTAAATAAATAATCACAGATCATAGAAACAGAGTAATAAATGCAGCGAAAACCAAAGATAGTAGTTCATGAAGCTACTATATACATAACAAAGTTAAATAAGTTACAACAGAAGTCTCGAAAACAATAGTCAAATACAAGAATCAGAATACGTCACAGGAATCAACTGAATATCTAAAAACTAGATAGATAGCTGGATCTCCAAGCGAAGCTCCAACTCCAAAGGTGATTCTCGAATACTTGTACACTCAGTCTGACCAGAGCGTAAAGCAAAATGCAAAACACTCGAGTCAGGATTAACATTCTTATATTAATAAATCCAACGCAAGTGAAATAACAACTGGAATACAAGTAACTCAAAGGACGTTGGAATAATCATCCTCTAAGGATCCGTTAAACTATCTACTATGTAGTAATATACGCTAAATAAATAATGTATATTAGTAATATAAAATATCAAAATAGTGTTATGGCGTTACCATTATCCCCCTTAACACATTTATATAAATGTCCTAGTCTATGCAGCACTGTAAACTCCACCGTAAACTAATGGGCTATCAGGGAGTACTCCATAGGTATAGCACAAAAAAAATTTGTAATGGTCGCGTATATAGGGATACAAGTATGACAAGGCACAAGAGGCAATACCTAAGGTAGTGAAACTACTATTTTCCTGATCCGGACTGGTGAGAATGCATCGCCGCAACGATCGCAACACCGCGAAACAACACTCCCAAAATTTCGAGGGTGCACCAATCAATAACAAGTAATGAGTAGTTTACGAAGAAGTGTGTTCACTCGAGGTAGCTAACCCCATTTGGCTCGGCGCGGCTCCTGTTTTAGTCATTTCCAATTTGACACAAGTGTCAAGGCTATCCATTATCGTTCTCTTTCTTCAATCATCGCGTACACCATTCCAACCACTTCATTCTGGATCACACTCCGCATATAGTTATTAAAGTTGTTTTTGGTTTAGACAGAGAGTATGTACATAACCGATTCTGGTTTCTTTAATAACTTTCATAATTACTACATCGATTGGTCGTTTAATAAATTTCAAAAACCAAATCAATTTCAATTTCAATTAAAATTTGTAAACCAACTTTTCATTTGTCTTTCTAAAACAATTTCCAAATTTACGTTCAAACTTCCAAATTCATAATTTCGAAACCTTATAATTCAATTTCAATTTTATTTAAAACAATTCAAATATTTTCAAGAACGTATATAAATTTCATTCCGTAATTATTTAAATTAATTTAATTTAACATTCAAATAAATTTAAATTCATTGATCGATTTCATTCAACATTCGTTAAGTAAATTATCATTCAAACCAATTTCTATTTAATTTCCAATTCATTAAATCAATTACTTAAGTTCAACTTTATTATATCAAAACTACAAATTGACTTAAATTAAATTTGTCAATTGAAATTCTTTAAATTTCAAGTCTTACATTAATTCCAATAAATCACATTTTTATTTCTTGTTCAAGAAATTCAATTTCACATATTTGTTTACTTAGTTACTAATTTCAAAACTCAAATAAATAAAGAAACTCAATTTCACTTATTCAAGAAGTTCAAGTTCACTTATTAAAGAATCCAGTTTTATTTAGTTATTAAATAATTCAATCTTATTTAATTATTAAATAATTTCAAAACTTAATTAATAATTTCAAAATTTGATTATTAAATAATTCCAAAACCTAGTTATTTCATAATTCCAATCTTAATTATTAAATAATTCCAAACTTAGTTATCAAAAAGTTAATTTTAAAACAACGTTCTTTTATCAACTATTATGTTAATATTTTGTTTCCGATTATTTAATATCAACATTTTTCCTTTCATTAAATTTCAAATTCTAACTTCATTTCAAAACCTTTTTATTTATCCAAATAAAAATCTTTATTTTATTTTAAATCAAATTATTAACCAATCGGGTTTATATTTAATTCTCTATCCTAGGTCAAGTTTATTTGGGTATTTATCGTTTCAACCCGATTCCATTTCAATTCAGAAATCAAACATAACAAAGGGAACCTGTAGTGTGATAACTGGGATGGTGTCAAAGTAAATAAACAAGCAATAACAACAATCAATAATAATCCAATAATTAATTCAAATAATCCCGAAATAATCGTATTAATTCATATTGTTGTTTGTGCAAATTAATATAATTATTTCTATAATCTACACTATCATTTCATGTAGATTAAAGATTATTACACTATTATTTTCTACTGTTCTACACTTGACATTTATTATTCGATTTCATACTATATCAATTTATATAACATAAATTTCAATGGTTCAAGTTGTAATTAACCATATTTCTACATGTCAAATAATTTAAACATTTAAAGGGGTCATATTATACAAATTCTATCTAATTAAATTCAACACATATATCAATTTCAAATTATTAGCTATCCTATATCAAATTCAATATCAAATTCAATTTCAAATTATTACTATTTAACGTCCAATGTAAACATCAAACAATCAATCATTTATCAACCAAACTAGATTATTATCGTATAAATAACAGTTAATGGTGTCAGATGTCACAAGTGAATTGATACAGGCAATAGCATATATTTAATAGTGTAAATAACTAGCAACAACATATTTCAATTGTCGTTTAAATTGAAATCAAATTTAATAAATAAAAGAACATTAATCGTGAGTGATTGCTCACCTTCCGAGGCTAGAGAGGACGGACAATGGCGTGAGTTACGAATCTGAACACAAACTTCGAAAAAAAGAAAATTAGACACGATTCGACGAAGAGAACATGCACGATGGACAAGGCTGATAACAGAATCGATAAACAAATTAGAATAGATTTGATAGAACATCAACGCTAAACATATTATTATTATTATTTCCACGAAATCAGTATTTGTGTAAACACATATTATTTTAAATATTAATAAACACATATAAAACAGAGTATCTATACAGTAAAAAAAATGAATATATGCTTATAAACAACTACGTAAACCGCCAGTATAACTATTCTACGCAACCAATATATAACCCAACCCAAAGATTTATATAGCTAGTAACATATACAAAACTGACATTTATTTATTTTTATAAAATCACAGAACAACTTTATTGTGTATAAAATATTAAACTATTAATAACCCAATATATTAAAGTGTACCGTAATCAAAAATTCTAACCTATATATAGCAACACTTTAACAACACTTAAAACTTTATATACTTCATAAACAGTAGAACTTTATACATATTGTATTGTATACTTAAAACACGGCATAACTCAACTTGCATAACAATATTTATATATTTAAAATACTGTAGCCATAAAAAAATTAAACCAAGCTTACGTAACCTGTATACTTTGTAACATATATAAACTATATAACCTATCAACTTATAAACGAATATCTGTATATAAATTCTTAAAACAAAACAGTGGAAACTATCAATATATAATCCTAATATATAATAATATTAATATATACAACAAATCACATAATATACGTGCTTTAAAATATTATTATTATATACCTTTCATACCTACATATGTACGTTTACAAAATTGAGTATATTTGAACGAGTGTAGATTTGTAAATAACAATAAAATAGTAAATAGAACTAACAAATATTCAAAAAGCAGCAAAACGCAGACATAAATTAACTAATACACACACACACACACACACATATCAACTTATTTAATATAACACTTTAAACCAAGCTATCATTTATAAACCAACTGTATACAATATATTTATAAGCCCATAAGTGTATATATATATTGAATCACTATATCAGTAAATTATATTATGTACGCTTCTTAAAGCAAAAATCAAAACACCTATATGACCTTATACATATCAACAAACATATGTATATTCTTACTGTAAAATAACTGAAACTGGATAAAATATATCTATTATATTTAACTTCTATAAACTCATACTATACTTCATTCAAACTAGTATACTGTAAAACATATTTATTATTAAAAATCTAAATACATTGTAATATCATATTGCAAGTACAATATGCAGAAACACGTACCAATGTGTGTGTGTATATATATAATATAATACCATAATGTTTCGAAATTTGTATAAGCTAGCACTTACACAAATACAATCTATAATATATATAGTACCTATAGAAAGAAGAGAGGAGGAAGGCGCTTGCAGCTCGTCGGAATTTGTGCTCACGGCTATCAGATTTGGTGCGTTGAGAGTCTCGGGCAAAAAGCTACTCGAGGGAAGGAAGAACGGAAAACATGAAGTAAAAGAAAGGCGGTCGATCTGGAGAAGGTCATAGGCTAGATGAGACGTAGGGGTATGTCGTGGTGTGTCGGGCGGCTGAAGAGGAGCATGAGAAGAGAGAGGTGAAGGTTTCACTCACGGTGAAGTGGAGGTCTGGGTGACATGGAGGAGGGAGGATCGGAGGGTGGTTCGGCCAGAGCAGGTGGTGGCGCGTGGTGGCTTGCGGATAATGTGGCAGCTGGAGGAAGGAGGAAATGAAGGCGCTGTTGTGAGTTATGGTCAGTGACGTGAGACGTGGAGGTGGTCGGTCGCGAGTAGGAGAAGTGGAGGCTGTGGTTGACGAGGCGGGACATGGCTTTGGGTGGAGAAACTCAGTGAAGTGGTTTGGCTTCTTGCGGAAATGAAGAATGAAGAATTTGTTTACGGGTGAGGTGGTTCCACGATGACAGACTCATATTAATTTGTTTACATATATATCTCTCTCGAAAATGAAGAATGAAGACAAAATGAAAACAGATTTTCATGGCACAAAGGTTAATAGATGGAAGTTGAACTGACTTCAGGGAATATAATAAAATAGTGGCCATCTGGTTCCAATAGACGGGTAAATGAATGGTCACAAAAATAACGCATCGAACCGGTACCGGTTGTCGTCTTTTTTCATGGATTTCACAGAATACTGAACTTCCAACAACAGAATTGAATATACCATATAGATCAGCGCGTCGTGACAATCACAACGGTATACAGATGTTAGCGGTTTGATTGAATTATAAAATTCAAAATTTCTACTAGCGGAAAATGCAGTTAAAACGCAGAAAAATAAGATCGATGGAGCTAAAGAATTCCGAAATTAGAAAAACGAAAAACGACGTCTGGCTCAGAAGATGGTTTAGGATTTTTCTATGTAAAACTATTTAAGTTTTGAAAAGGTTTTGTGTTTATCGATTTTTAACTGATTAAATTGCAATAAATTTACGCACGAAAATAAAGTTCATATTTTCGGGCGAAAATTTACCAGTTGTTATGTTTAACTAGACGCATTCCAAATATTAAATTTTTATTTCAAAATTTTATCGTTTAAAATTCCATAAAATTTCGATTAATAACGTTGTTAAAACCAGTTAAATTTACGGGTCGTTACAGATTTCGATGAAACTGGTGATGCCGGAATCGCAGAGATGAGTACTACGCAGTGGAGCAATTATGGAATCATTCGGAGCAAGTAAAAGTTTAGGTAAAATCGAACACCGTTCGATTTAATTTAAATTTGAACGCTCGTCGAAAACCCAAGTGTGACGCCCCACCTCTATACCCACGCTAGCCAAGTACACTACGGTGTAATGCTGTCAACTAGCACGGAGAATAAGGCTGTTGAGGAGCGACCATCTGTATAATTGCTTTGTGCGAGTACCGATATGCCAGATAAAAATATAACTTTTCATCTCAAGAGGAAATCCGACATGCCGACACAAACTCAAAGCTACTACACAGAGGCTATAATATCTTCGGGAACAAATATAGAAGTAAACATAACATAAATCAGTCACAGATAATTCATATCACAAAGGCGGAAATAGATATGAATACTACACATGAAAGTGTACATCAGAGTAGTGGTCTAAAAAGATCCACAATAATACAAAGAGTAGATACAAGTGCTAGACAAAAGAATAAGTATACATCATAGAGTCTGCATCTCAAGTGTATACAACAAAAACTACTAAACTTAAGTAGTTTGCCAAAAGTCAGATGATTGTTCCAGATAGGAAGCCATGAGGAAGCACCTGTAATATCTCAGTCTGACCCGAGTATTATTTAAGAAAAAATAATAAACGGATCAGTCTAGCTATAAATATCAGATGAAGTGATATATAATAAGAGATATGACATAAACATATAATAATCACAATGCCAAGCCGTGATAAATAAGTAATTGAAAATCAACAAGAGATTAATCAATATCGCAATAATCTACTCAAGATAAAAAGGAATGTCATACTCCTGATTTCATTCACCAAGCCACAATAAATGACATATATATATATATATATATATATATATATATATATATATATATCCATGCCAATCGTAAAAGTTGGTGAAACACAAATTCCAGAAATCAACACACGAAATCCAGAAATCACAATAAAAAGGAACAACGACGTCGTACAACGGGACATCAGATGAACCAAATCACAATAAAAAGGATGGCCAATCCCCAAAAAAACTGGACATCGACACACCTAAAAAGACATGCCCCATGAACAGTCGAACATCGACGCACCTAGAAAGATACGCCCCATGCTCTAGCATTGACGCACCTAGAAAGATACGCCCCATGCACAAATAAATAAACATCGATGCACCTAGAAAGATACGCCCCATGCTCTAGCATCGACACACCTAGAAAGATACGCCCCATGCACAAATAAATAAACATCGATGTACCTAGAAAGATACACCCCATGCTCTAGCATCGACGCACCTAGAAAGATACGCCCCATGCACAAATAAATAAACATCGATGCACCTAGAAAGATACACCCCATGCTCTAGCATCGATGCACCTAGAAAGATACGCCCTATGTAATGTCTAACATCGATGCACCTAGAAAGATACACCCCATGCTAAGTCGAACATCGACGCACCTAGAAAGATACGCCCCATGCATAGACGAACATCGACGCACCTAAAAAGATACGCCCCATGTCCCAACTTATTGAGCCGATTGCTCCACGAAGTAAACAAACATCGATGCACCTAGAAAGGTACACCCCATGCATAATAAAACATTGACGCAACTAGAAAGGTACGACCCATGTATAAAATGAGACGAAACTCAATAAAATGAGGAACAGTCCTCCACATAGACAAAGAGACATCGCACATTGCTAGTCTAAACCACAAAGATGATCGTCATGATCAAATAGAAGTGTCAATTACAATAAGCTAGTAAATATATGAGCTTAGCTTCATGTCCCATAACCACTAGCTTAACTTAAATATTTACGAACAAATTGTAGATCTCCACTAGAAAATTGTCACAAGAGATTCAATCGAACAAGTCCAAGAATTAACCGACGAAGTAAACGCAAGCGTTTCGTACCACTCGTTTTACTAAGTCGTTTAATTAGATTTCTCATACGAGTGAGGTAAAGGTTTGTATATACTAATAGATTGGAAATCGGTTTGAGAAAACGAGCTTTGTAATAAAATAGTTTTGAAATCATTTGATGAAAGAGTTTTGATATTTACTACTAGTATAGAAAACCTTTATATTTTTAAAGTGACAAATCACAAAGAAAATTGTAGGAACAATCAATCACAAAGATTCACATTCGAAAACGTGAATAAAATCCAATGAAATCGATATAAAATACATCAAAGTGATATATCTAAAATTCCCAAAGAAAAGGTCATCAAAGTCGATAATAAATGACGACAACAAAAGGGAGACAACACGAATCGATTAAAGTTGGATATTCAAACGAATTAGCAAGATGGGCAAATCTGGCAAAAATCATCAGGTCGGTCGACCGGACTCCCTGAGTCGGTCGACCGAACCAAAGGTTGGGAACCTCTCGGGACAGCAGGTCGGTCGGCCAAACCCTGTACTCGGTCGGCCGAACCTTGAAACAGAAAGTGCTTATGCATTTGGAAGCAGGTCGGTCGACCGGACCAGAGGGGTCGGTCGGCCGAGCCTGTTTCCAGCCTCATCCACGCCTATTACAAATGAGGTTAAATCTTGACCAAATTGCATTCGCACGAGCAACGGCGCTAAGGGTTTATGTCAATCGACTACCCGGCCCTATAAGCTCCTCGATGCATCACCAAAAACATGTTCAAACATAGAAGTTCGGATTTTTAACGAATTGAACTCAAAACACTAAAGATTGGAATATACACCAATTCAATCCAAACTAAAAGCAAATGCACACGAATAAGTGTTAGGAATTCATACCTAACGATCGAAGATAAATATAAGCATAGATGTGAGATAAAAATCTCACCTTTGAACCCAAACGAATGAAGAAGATGCTATGAAGCAATGGCAAGAACAAGCACTCTTTAATTCCAACTCAAAAAGCTTGAATCTAAGCTTAAAAGAGAAACATTCCCTAAATTAGGTTTAGGAAATTTCTGAAATTGAAGAGGAGAAGAGATGGAGAAGATGGAGAAGAGGCTTACCTATCCTTCTCTTTGAATTTGGAGCAAGAAGATGGATTTGCAAAGCAAGCTAGGGCTTAGGAATTTCTAATTCTTTTTCTCTTCCACCATTGTTAAAAGCTTGAAGAGTAAGGAATTAGAAATGAAGTAATGAAGAGTTGGAGTGGGTTGGGACTGAATACATAAGTGGGCTCAGCCCAAACCAAAACCCTAAGTGAAAAGTAGAAAAATCCAACTTTCTCCAAACATATCGAAGCTTATACTCAAAAAGGTCGCAAACGGCATTTTAAACTCAATGGGAGTGGTCTCGAGTCCCAATTCAACCGTATGCAAAAAGTAGGTTTTTCGGACCAAAATCCAATGAACGGTGAAATATTTAAATAAAATATTTAAATATAAAATCGATAAATATGCGGGTTGTTACAGACTCCCCTCCTTAAAGAAATTGCATCCTCGCAATAATTAAGAAGGAAATATAAGAAGTAACAACCATAGAAGCATATTAACACAAAAGAAAGTTTGAATCAAGAAGTTCACCATAAAGAGCACGAAGGAGTTAGCAAGAAATCTGGTGAAACTTCAATTTCCACAATAACACCGGGCTCAAGAATGAAAACCGGAATCCCTAAGGCATTCCCGTAGATAAAAGACGTGGGGAACGTCAAGAATAGCAGAAAATTGAGCCGGTGCAACGACGTAGTACAAAAACGGTACGGCCGAGAAACTAGAAACTCGAATAATTTGGAACACCGACGTAGTACAAAAACGGTATGTCCAATGAACCAAAGAAAAGACATTAATGTAGTACGAACGGTACATCCAATGAATCGAATAGAAAAATCATTGATGTAGTACAAACGGTACATCCAATGAATCCAATACCAAAATCATTGATGTAGTACAAACGGTACATCCAATGAATCATAAGGAAAGACATTGATGTAGTACAAACGGTACATCCAATGAATCAAAAGCAAAGTCATTGATGTAGTACAATGGTACATCCAATGAATCTAATAGCAAAGACATTGATGTAGTACGAACGGTACATCCAATGAATCGAATAGCAAAATCATTGATGTAGTACAAACGGTACATCCAATGAATCAAAAGGAAAGACATTGATGTAGTACAACGTTACATCCAATGAATCAAAAGCAAAGTCATTGATGTAGTTCAAACGGTACATCCAATGAATCTAATAGCAAAGACATTGGTGTAGTACAACGGTACATCCAATGAATCAAAGCCCGAATAATTTCGGAACACCGACGTAGCACAAAAACGGTACGTCCAATGAACCGAACACAATAAAAGGACATCGGATGCTAGTCCATAAAAGGAATGAGATAAAACTCAATAAAATGAAGTACATCGAAACGTTCGATGAACTTGATAAAGAGATAATTCCCTTCAGACATCATCAAAGAATCAACCCTTGTTGCCTACGAAAAACGTATTGGCAACACGATTTTCCTTCCGGGAATAAAAAGAATATCAAGATCATAAGATACCAGGAACTCGAGTTAACATGAAGTTCCTTAAGAGAACATAAATATTTCACAGATTTGTGATCGAGGTAGAGAACAAATTTCTCATCCAAATATGATGGTGCCAAATTCCAAAAGCAAAAACAATAGCCACGAACACTAGATCATGAGTGGCATATCTAGTCTCGATAAGCTATAATGATTTAGAAGCACAAGTGATAGCACGTTCTCCTTTGCAAGAGAATGGCATTCCAAACCAATACGACTAGTATCGGTACAAATAGCAAAGTCTTGGTTCCCCTTCAGGAATCACAAGAATAAGAGTATCGAAAGAAAGAACTTCTTTTAAATAATTCTCCTTTCCCGAAAAGTTAAAACTTTCAAAATTACATTTTTATTTTTATGTAATAATCTTTCTACAAAAATTTACATTTTTACAAGTCAATATATCGTGTCTTATTGTCTCATCAAAGCGTTTAGGAGATTCTTATCGATAACGTTGATCAAGCGCATCGACCAGAATTCTTAACACACTAAATGGGCAATACAATCACAAAAATTGTATTCTATATGATAAGTAAGTTTCTCAAAAACTTCTAAGAATATTCTTTGTTCGTTTTAAGAACAAAAATCCAGTTATACTTCTAAATGAATCTTATGAAAAAGATTTGCAAAATTTTAAATTACTATTTTCATCCAAAATCAGTAAATACAAGAATAGTCTCATCGAAATATTCATAGAATATTCGATTTATAAAGTGGATGAAATAAGCTGGACAAATTGAATGACATAATAAGTCATTCATAAGAATCATAACGAGTGCGGAATGCGGTAAGTGGAATGCTAATTTCCGCAACTCGTAGCAAACGAAAACCGGTGGTAAAGTCAAACTGAAAAGACCTTAACACCACACAAAAGATTTCTTAGGTGCTAATCCTAAGACAAACTCAAAAATGCCGAAAAATTTCTCAAACTACATGAATGAGAGAAATAACAATTTCCTTATAAGTGGGCTTAAGGAATAAAATGATGCCATCAAGTTGGAATCAAAATCATAAAGGAAAAGTAGAAATCTGCTTAACAGATTGAGAATGTCGAAGAGGAAAAGTCCACACGAGAAAATAGGATATGGGCTTCACAACGATTAAGCCAATGCTTACAAAAATCAATTCCGAAGCCTAAGTAAAAATATCGGCTCGGAAAGATAAATCACATAAAATAATTTCGACATCAATAAAAAGAAAATTGAGTGTTGCGGATCTACCATCCGGATTCACAATCCTCAAAGAAGTCATCAAGCACAAAATATTTTCAAAGAAAAGAATCGACAAGTTCTTTTGATATAAAATAGTGAGATGAAACCCATATCAAAAAGAACTCAAATAAGAAGTTCACAAAATAAACGTAATCAAGGATTAAATGAGAAATACCTCGACCACGAGAAGGGTTACCAGGAGCTTGCACTACATTGAGATCTCCCTCCTTCTTACTTTGAAGTACGGGACATGCAGTAATATGGTGACCCGAATTTTTGCAATAGCGACAAAAGAGGGGTCTCGGACACTCCCTTGCATAGTGGTTCATGGAACCACAATGGTAGCATTGTCCACGGCAAGAGGTAGGTGCTTTTGCTACCGGGGTTTGCTGCTTCCCTTTCTTATTAGAATTGGGGCCTTTGAACTTAATTGGCCTCTTCGAGTTATTGTTGAAGTTCTGTTGGGCACGCACAACTTCAACATCACCTTCATTATCGGCCTCTTCAAGACGAAGAGCGATATCAATAAGCTGATCAAATGAAACCTCAAGTTTCAGAAGTAATGGCTTCTTAAGATTCTTATTCAAGCCATAGACAAACCTCTGATTTTTCCTCATCGGGGTATTAATATACTCAATCCCATATTTAGAAAGAGATTCGAAAGATGCGACATAATCTGTCACAGAAGATTCACCTTGAACAAGGTCGATAAAACGCCGGGCCAAAGTTACTTTTTCAGCCTCCGGCACAAATTTCAATTCGAATCTTCCCCGGAATTGCTCCCAAGTAAGATCCGCCTCAACGATTTCAGAAATTAGGAGCTCATACCAATCTAACGCTCTTTCTTGGAGCATGCTAGAAGCCACTTGGACTCGATGAAGGTCAATAAGGTTCATGCGAGAAAAGATGCGATCGCATGATTTGAGCCAAGCTTGAATTTCTATAACACTCTCGGATCCCCTGAATGGCCCTCCACCTAAATCGGTGTAGTCTCTGCACAAGCGTGCAAAATCGGATCTAGGATGAGTAGGCTCTGGAATAGGTCCGGCTGCTTGAGCGTTCTTTACTAAACCAAGAAGTTGCTGAGCAGACATGAATACTCCATCCTGAGGAGTAGCACTAGATTGACCGGCGTTGGGACGGCCTGGTCTAACCATTTCTCTTCTTTAAGAAAGAAAGAAAGAAGAGGGAAAAAGTTACTCTCAAAATAAATATCAAGCAATCTTGATAGATAAAACGAGGAATCATAAAAGAAAGTAGGATAGAACGGTACGAAGACCCGAATAAAATCCTAAAGCACAACTCCTAAGAAAGACTTAGGACATGATCCTTGCTAAATTATTCTATATTGTTCCGAAGTTTGGCTCTGATACCAAGCTGTGACGCCCCACCTCTATACCCACGCTAGCCAAGAACACTACGGTGTAATGCTGTCAACTAGCACGGAGAATAAGGCTGTTGAGGAGCGACCATCTGTATAATTGCTTTGTGCGAGTACCGATATGCCAGATAAAAATATAACTTTTCATCTCAAGAGGAAATCCGACATGCCGACACAAACTCAAAGCTACTACACAGTGGCTATAATATCTTCAGAAACAAATATAGAAGTAAACATAACATAAATCAGTCACAGACAATTCATATCACAAAGGCGGAAATAGATATGAATACTACACGTGAAAGTGTACATCAGAGTAGTGGTCTAAAAAGATCCACAATAATACAAAGAGTAGATACAAGTGCTAGATAAAAGAATAAGTATACATCATAGAGTCTGCATCTCAAGTGTATACAACAAAAACTACTAAACTTAAGTAGTTTGCCAAAAGTCAGAAGATGGTTCCAGATAGGAAGCCATGAGGAAGCACCTGTAATATCTCAGTCTGACCCGAGTATTATTTAAGAAGAAAATAATAAACGGATCAGTCTAGCTATAAATATCAGATGAAGTGATATATAATAAGAGATATGACATAAACATATAATAATCACAATGCCAAGATGTGATAAATAAGTAATTGAAAATCAACAAGAGATTAATCAATATCACAATAATCTACTCAAGATAAAAAGGAATGTCATACTCCTGATTTCATTCACCAAGCCACAATAAATGACATATATATATCCATGCCAATCGTAAAAGTTGGTGAAACACAAATTCCAGAAATCAACACACGAAATACAGAAATCACAATAAAAAGGAACAACGACGTCGTACAACGGGACATCCGATGAACCAAATCACAATAAAAAGGATGGCCAATCCCCAAAAAAATGGACATCGACACACCTAAAAAGACATGCCCCATGAACAGTCGAACATCAACGCACCTAGAAAGATACGCCCCATGCTCTAGCATCGACGCACCTAGAAAGATACGCCCCATGCACAAATAAATAAACATCGATGCACCTAGAAAGATACACCCCATGCTCTAGCATCGACGCACCTAGAAAGATACGCCCCATGCACAAATAAATAAACATCAATGTACCTAGAAAGATACACCCCATGCTCTAGCATCGACGCACCTAGAAAGATATGCCCCATGCACAAATAAATAAACATCGACGTACCTAGAAAGATACAACCCATGCTCTAGCATCGACGCACCTAGAAAGATACGCCCCATGCACAAATAAATAAACATCGATGCACCTAGAAAGATACACCCCATGCTCTAGCATCGACGCACCAAGAAAGATACGCCCCATGTAATGTCTAACATCGATGCACCTAGAAAGATACACCCCATGCTAAGTCGAACATCGACGCACCTAGAAAGATACGCCCCATGCATAGACGAACATCGATGCACCTAAAAAGATATGCCCCATGTCCCGACTTATTGAGCCGATTGCTCCACGAAGTAAACAAACATCGATGCACCTAGAAAGGTACACCCCATGCATAATAAAACATTGATGCACCTAGAAAGGTACGACCCATGTATAAAATGAGACGAAACTCAATAAAATGAGGAACAGTCCTCCACATAGACAAAGAGACATCGCACATTGCTAGTCTAAACCACAAAGATGATCGTCATGATCAAAGAGAAGTGTCAATTACAATAAGCTAGTAAATATATGAGCTTAGCTTCATGTCCCATAACTACTAGCTTAACTTAAATATTTACGAACAAATTGTAGTTCTCCACTAGAAAATTGTCACAAGAGATTCAATCGAACAGGTCCAAGAATTAACCGACGAAGTAAACGCAAGCGTTTCATACCACTCGTTTTACTAAGTCGTTTAATTAGATTTCTCATACGAGTGAGGTAAAGGTTTGTATATACCAATAGATTGGAAATCGGTTTGAGAAAACGAGCTTTGTAATAAAATAGTGTTGAAATCATTTAATGAAAGAGTTTTGATATTTACTACTAGTATAGAAAACCTTTATATTTTTAAAGTGACAAATCACAAAGAAGATTGTAGGAACAATCAATCACAAAGATTCACATTCGAAAACGTGAATAAAATCCAATGAAATCGATATAAAATCCATCAAAGTGGATATATCTAAAATTCCCAAAGAAAAGGTCATCAAAGTCGATAATAAATGACGACAACAAAAGGGAGACAACACGAATCGATTAAAGTTGGATATTCGAACGAATTAGCAAGATAGGCAAATCTGGCAAAAATCATCAGGTCGGTCGACCGGACTCCCTGAGTCGGTCGACCGAGCCAAAGGTTGGGAACCTCTCGGGACAGCAGGTCGGTCGACCGAACCTTGTACTCGGTCGGCCGAACCTTAAAACAGAAAGTGCTTATGCACTTGGAAGCAGGTCGGTCGACCGGACCAGAGGGGTCGGTCAGCCGAGCCTGTTTCCAGCCTCATCTATGGCTATTACAAATGAGGTTCAATCTTGACCAAATTGCATTCGCATGAGCAACGGCGCTAAGGGTTTATGTTAATCGACTACCCGGCCCTATAAGCTCCTCGATGCATCACCAAAAACATGTTCAAACATAGAAGTTTGGATTTTTAACGAATTGAACTCAAAACACTAAAGATTGGAATATACACCAATTCAATCCAAACCAAAAGCAAATGCACACGAATAAGTGTTAGGAATTCATACCTAACAATCGAAGATAAACATAAGCATAGATGTGAGATAAAAATCTCACCTTTGAACCCAAACGAATGACGAAGATGCTATGAAGCAATGGCAAGAGCAAGCACTCTTTAATTCCAACTCAACAAGCTTGAATCTAAGCTTAAAAGAGAAACATTACCTAAATTAGGTTTAGGAAATTTCTGAAATTGAAGAGGAGAAGAGATGGAGAAGATGGAGAAGAGGCTTACCTATCCTTCTCTTTGAATTTGGAGCAAGAAGATGGATTTGCAAAGCAAGCTAGGGCTTAGGAATTTCTAATTCTTTTTCTCTTCCACCATTGTTAAAAGCTTGAAGAGTAAGGAATTAGAAATGAAGTAATGAAGAGTTGGAGTGGGTTGGGACTGAATACATAAGTGGGCTCAGCCCAAACCAAAACCCTAAGTGAAAAGTAGCAAAATCCAACTTTCTCCAAACATATCGAAGCTTATACTCAAAAAGGTCGCAAACGGCATTTTAAACTCAATGGGAGTGGTCTCGAGTCCCAATTCGACCGTATGCAAAAAGTAGGTTTTTCGGACCAAAATCCGATGAACGGTGAAATATTTAAATAAAATATTTAAATATAAAATCGATAAATATGGGGGTTGTTACACCAAGGTGAGTAATCTCACTCACATCTGAATACCAGTTAATTTAAATAGCTAATATTTAAATATTTGATTGGTTGTTTAGCTGAATATGATAGTTATCATCAGATTGAATCGATATTTATTGGTTTTGCTAACATCTGTGGATGTAGGGAAACAGGTTGGAGGGATCCAACTGGATTCCTCTCAAATTGCAATTTTATTTATATTCTATGATATATCTCATTGATAAATTTATTTTGTCTACGAGTCTGTGAAGATAAGCGTTATGGATTATACCGCTTATCAATGTTAATATGATTGAATCTGTGATGGTTGACGTTGTGCACTATTGTGTTGAACCCCCGGACTACACTATGTACACACGAATATGGATTGCTCGTGGAAATTGGTTAAGTCACGGATTTTTGAAATAGTTTTGAAATTGATTTTTTTAATCCAAATGGTTTTGGAAATAGATCGGATTTAAAGTGGTGAAACTTTTGAAAAGGAATTCCAAAAATAAAAGTTATTTTTGAATAACTTAATTTAGTTTTAAAATTTTATTTAAATTTGAACTAAAAATTTGAAATTGAATTCTAATTGAGAACTTATGATTTTAAAAAGATTATATAAGTTTACATGAATTTAAGCCATTTTAGAACGTGTTGCTTTGGGAATTTAAATTAACCCAAAGATTTTAACTTGTATAAATGAAATCGGATTTTTTCGAAATAAAAACTATTTGTTTTCAAATGATATAAGTTTTCATATAAGAAATGAATTTTCAATTTGTATTAAAGGAAGTTCAAGTTGGATTGAAAATGGTTTTCCAAGTTATGAATTAACATTTGGAAACGTGTTTTGGAAGCTATAAGTTAAATCTTTGATTTAAAGATTAAATGAGCTAATCCAATTTAGGTGGAAATTGTTTTGAAATCCGTGAATGGATTTTTGTGAAACTGGGTGCACTTTGCGGAATAAATCTTTTTGTTCGAAGTTTTGAAATGGTAATTTGTTTAAACTATTTGAAAGAAAGATTTGAATTTTAAAGTTGTGACTTAATTGAAATCCCATATCCATATGTTTTTAAATTTACGCTCATTATTCGGTTTAGCCGGGAGAGGACTTTGTGTCATATGACCCATTTCGAATAATGATACGTCATTATGTATAGCATCTGAAGACCGGTGGTGAAGACCGGGTATTTGCAAGAACGATAGGATAACCTATCGATTATCTCTGCACTGAGTCGCGCCGGTATAGAGATTTCCTAAGTGATGGGAAGTCCAATCGGGATTGTGAATACCTAGATTTGCAAGGGCTTCTTTGGAAGTGCCTTCGGTTCTATTCGAACCCGAAATAGACTTGTATGGATGTGTGTTTGACATTACACTTTGAGATGTAAAGCTGGTTTCTATCAAATACATTTCTGTTGGTGGCAGAGATTTATTCTCTTAGCTTAACACACTTCTCTGAGACATAAGAGCTCAGAGGTTATGTAGTTGATGGTCACTAGTGATACATTCCCAATTTGGTAATGTGGCATGCTAAGTGCTGCTGTGTGTTGATGATCATTTGTGATCGAAGCATGGCTTTGTGAAAAACCGTAGCTTTGTGGACGTGACTTCGCCAAGCCTCACAACCCGGTAATGGTCGAAACAGGAATCGTGGCAGTATGGTTATTTAGGGGTAGCTCCCCGTGAGGGTATGACCATTTCCTTCTGGATAAAAAGTGATATCATGGTATGGAGCCCATATATCTACTTATTGTTAACTCCGCCCCAGCCATGGCTCAGCGACCTAAAAGGTTGCCGACCTAACATGGATGCCGATCTAACTACCTAAGCCCTAAAAGGGATTCCGACCTAAGTTACTTGAGGGGATGCCGACCTAATGCTTTAACAAGGTTACCGACCAAAGACTTAACAAAAACGCCGACCCAAGACTTAAAGGATACCGACCCAACTGCCTAAAACAGGATGCCGGCCTAAGAAAGCTACCGACCCAACACGGGTGCTGGCCTGAGATAGAAGCCGATCTAACTATCCAGGGAGTTTGCCGCCCTAACTGCTCAGGACAGGGACAAGATTATGAACTATACTTGAGTCGCAACCGACCTACGGCCTATGTTAAGTCGTGCACGACCCAGGCAAAGGAAGGAAAGTCCGATGCAGCTACTTAGCACGCGGCCTCTTAACTCGTACATGGTTCAGGACTTGTAGAGTTCAACAAGGATGCCGTTCATAAGTGTCGACCCAGCATTTGAATCGCGACCGTTCCTCGACCTAATTTAAGTCGTCAACGACCCAACTTAGGTCGGTGGTGATTTAGGACTTGGCAATATTTTCTGCTCAGAATTCCCTATAAATGGATGGCCATCTCCAACTTTCAAATGGCTTTTGGCCGATCTCTTTAAGCGCCAATACTCTGCTGAATTCTCGACTCACCCGACACTTCAAATACGAAAGGCATCTCAACAAACTTCAAGAGGAAATCTAACGCAATCAACATGGATTCGAAGAGTTCTTCTGCATCGAAGTTATGGTTGTTTGTCTCATCAGTAATGTAATTGAAGACTGTTGTAAAGTTGTAATTGATTCAGTAATAAAGAGGATTAAAGTGGACGTAGGCTTACCTGAAGCCGAACCACTATAAAACTGTTGTCTTTTCTGCTTTCTCTATCACTTTTTCTACTTGTTTTTAGTTCCCATGTTCACGGGTGGTGCTTTCACTCAATCTCTATATACACCGGGGTGTTAGCGTTCGATTTTAAGCGTTAACATTTTTGGTACTTTCACTAAGAATTGAACTCGGGATAATTCCATCATTGCTCCGCAAAGGTCTGTTGAAAGGATTTCTTTTAAAACCAAAAGTTTATTGGAAATAATGGCTCCTGGGAGAAAACTAAGTTCTGTAAGATCCGACAATGTTCAAGAGAATACTGCGACCTCTCCTCCTTCAAGTCAAGCAGCTCCAACTGTTGGAGTTACGCGAGCAGAATGGGACGCCGTAGTTTTGGGGTTGAATCAACAATTGAGTGCCCAGAATGCGCAGTTGGAAGCCCAGAATGCCCAGAATGCCCTGATCTTAAGTAAGTTTAATGTTCTGCTAGGGGCAAATCGTCAACTGGTTAATAATGATGGGAACCCTACTGTGAGAGTTCAGGATGTTGAAGGGAACATTTCTCAAAGAGCCGCAGACCCTGTAGAAAGGAATCCTCAAGCTGGAGGATCAGGGCCGCAGCCGACCCTCCGTGAAAGATTGTCAAGACAGAATTCAGAGAGAGTGGCTGATGTGTGCCCTCCAGAGCCTCTAAATGATGAAGAGTATTTTTCGGGTATGGTTCGTCAAATCATGAAGGAAAATATGCGAAGAGATGAAGATGAGAAAGAGTGGGGTTTTGCTCCAAGCAAAACTCCATTTACTGAAAAGATCTTGAAGGCAGAGTTCCCAAGTAAATTCGCCCCCTCTGCTATTCCGGCTTACAAGGGGACGAGTGATCCTAACGAGTTTCTGTATAAATACAACTGGCATATGACGGGTGCTAGGGAGTCTGATGAAATCAAATGTCGATATTTCCCGGTACATCCTAAAGGTGTGGCTCTATTGTGGTTTACAAAGCTGCCAGTCAGGTCCATTGATCAATTCTCCGATTTGACCAGGACATTCAAGGAGCAATTTCGATTTTATGCTTCTAAAGCAAAGGATATAATGTCGCTGTCAAGTCTAGAGCAAAATCCAGGAGAATCTATCAGATCATTTTTAAATCGTTTTAACATAGCATTGGCCGAGGTAGATAATACTGAGCCATGCATGGTCTTAACATACTTGATGAGGGCGATTGACAAATCGAGTGAATTTGGAAAATGGTTGAAAATGAAAGAACCAAACTCACTTGACAAATTCTACAAGAAAGCAGATGAATTCATGCGCTTGGAGAGCCTCCAAACACCGGCTAAGGTGGTATCGGTGGAAGCTGGGAACAATGGTGCTGCTTCAAACAAGAAAGAGCCTAACACTCAGAAAAGGGGAAATGATGGTGGAAAGAAACAGGGAGATGCGAAGAAAGGCCGTCCTTTCAATTTCACACCCTTGACCGACACCCCTGAGAACATCTTCTTTGCGACCAAGGATGACGTCAATTATCCGACACCACCTAAAATGAGAGTTGGGAATAAGATGGAGAAGAGTGGAAGCTTCTACCGGTTCCACAACCAGGCCGCTCATGACACCAACGAATGCCGTCAGTTGAAAGAGGTAATTGAACAACTTTTGAAAGAGAACAAGCTCCAACAGTATGTGAAAAGGAATAGAAATGCCCCAGCTTCGTCAACTCAAGGACAGCAAGTTCCCACTCACCGTCCTGGCTCAAGTGAGAAGGCCGTAGAGCATGAATCAGAAAGACCTGTCATCAATATAATAACTGGAGGGCCTCACCCAGCAGGCAAAAGCTGGGGCGAGATGGAAAGGTATGCCCGGGCCTTGAGGCATGTACCAGCTGAAGAGAATGTTTTTGTTTTAGAGAATGATGCGCCTTTAAAGCAACAAAAGACTTCCACAGATGATATTGTATTCAGTGCTAGAGATTCTTTGGGTATCGAGGCTCCTACCATAGATCCTCTGGTCATATCCGCTGGTATTGGGCCGGCTACTGTGAGAAGAGTTCTAGTTGATTGCGGAGCTTCATGCAACATTCTCTTCAAGAAGACCTTTGATCAAATGAAAATTCCAACGGCTGACGTTCGAGCTTCATCACTTAAGATTGCTGGGTTTGCTGGAGAACCCAAATAGCCGATTGGGACCATAGATTTGTTTGTAGAACTTGGAAAAGGACTGAGGAAGGTGGCTCGAAAGCAAACCTTTATAATTGTTGAAGAATTCTCTGCCTACAATGCCTTTTTGGGCCGAACAACTCTTGCTGCATTTAAAGTTGTTCTTGCCCCATGGTGTCTGACTATAAAATTCCCCACGGATAATGGAATTGGCGTGGTTAAAGGAGACCAAGATGCGGGGCGAGAACGTTATCTTACAGAGCTGCAGCAGTCAAGGAAAAGAGAGATGGGAAAAGGTGCGGCGGCTCCAGTCCGCACCAAAGAACCAGCCTTGTAGCAATTACAGGGTGGACCCTGCACTGGTGAATGTAGTGCCGCACGAAGAGAGATGGATCCAAGGAAAGCCAGTGCAGGGGAGAATAGGGTAGTACCGGTAGAGGTAACAGTGCCGGTATCCGTTGACCCAAAGGACCCGAACAAAGTGCTGAATGTGGGTTCACAACTCAACACAATGGTTCAGAATGTTCCGATTTCATTTTTGAAGGCAAATTTGGATGTATTCGCCTGGACTCATGCTGACATGTGTGGAATATCTCCAGAGATTGCAGTACACACTCTGAACATTGATCCAAGGTTTACACCCGTGAAAGAGAAAAGAAGAACTCATGGTCCTAAGAGGACAGCAGCGTTAAAAGAAGAAGGGGATCGGCTCATGGAGAACGGTTTCATCAGAGAATCTACTTATCAAAATTGGGTATCAAATCCAGTGCTGGTTAAAAAAGCTAATGGAAAGTGGAGAGTATGCATTGACTTTTCAGATCTGAACAAAGCCTGCCCCAAAGACTGTTTCCAGCAGCCCAGGATCGATCAGTTGGTGGATGGGACGGCAGGGCATGAATTGTTATCTTTTATGGATGCATACTCCGGGTATAACCAAATTATGATGTATGAGCCAGATCAAGAGGATACAAGCTTCATCACAGATGTTGGACTCTACTGCTACAAGGTCACGCCTTTCGGACTCAAAAATGCTGGGGCAACTTACCAAAGGCTTGTTAATGCCATGTTTAAACCACAGATTGGCAAGACAATTGAAGTTTATGTTGATGATATGCTAGTGAAGTCAAAGAAAGTAGAGGACCACATGGATCACTTAGCAGAGATGTTCGCAGTACTCCGAAAGTACAGAATGAAGCTTAATCCCTTGAAATGTTCATTTGGAGTGGAGTCCGGAAAGTTTTTGGATTTCATTGTGAGCGTTAGGGGCATTAAAGCTAATCCAGCTCAAATCACTGCCCTGAGAGAGGTCAAGGCTCCTAGAACAAAGAAGGAATTACAAAGTCTCAATGGAAAGGTTGCTGCCTTGAGTCGGTTCATTTCGAAAGCCACTGACAAATGCATTCCATTCTTTGATGCTCTGAAGAAAGGAAGAAAAAACTTTGAGTGGACCCTTGAATGTCAGAAGGCATTCGATGAGTTGGATCGTCATATGGAAGTGCCTCTGCTACTTTCAAAGCCTGACAATGGTGAAGATCTCTTCGTATATTTGGCAATTTCATCTCATGCTCTCAGTGCAGTATTGATACGGGAAGACACAAGGATTCAACGCCCAGTCTATTATATCAGCAAAAGATTCACTGGGGCAGAGATGAACTATTCAAAGTTGGAAAAGCTCGCCTATTGTTTGTTGATCGCATCAAGAAAATTGAGGCTGTATTTCCAAGCTCATCCCATCAAAGTCCTCACTGATCAACCTCTAAAGCAAGTCCTATTCCATCCTGAGACTTTGGGCCGTCTTTTGAAATGGAATATTAAACTCAGCCAATATGACATCACTTACCATCCCCGGAAAGCAATCAATGGACAAGCTTTAGCAGATTTCATCGCATAATGTACGGATAAAGGTGATAGTGAGGAAGAAGTTACTGATAACGTCCCAATCCAATGGAAATTGTATGTTGATGGCGCAAGGAATGTTTACTATTCCGGAGAAGGAGTTGTCCTTGAAACCCCAGAAGGGCGATCGCTATGTTATGCACTGAGACTGGAATTCCCTTCGACAAATAATGAAGCATAATATGAAGCTCTCATCGCTGGTTTACGAATCGCTAGAGAACTACACTTCAAAGCATTGCAGATCTTCAGTGATTCTCAGCTTTTTATCTGCCAAGTCAAGAAGGAATTTCAAGCTAAAGGAGGGAATCTACCCGTCTATTTATCAAAAGCCTGGGAGGTTCCTCAAAATTTTGACCGTTATTCAATAAACCATATACCCCACGAAGAGAACATGAAGGCGGATTCTCTCGCAAAGTATTCAAGTACTGGTGAAGCGCAACTATTGGGATTAGTTCTCGTCGAAGTCCTGTCATCTCCAAGCACAGATGAAAAGGATGTTGATTGGATTATGAATGTATCCCAAGAGCAAGAATCATGGATGACTCCGATACTTGAATATTTACTCAATGGTTCTTTGCCAGAAAGTTCAAAAGAACGGCAGAAGCTGATGAGGAAGGCCTCCAGATATATAGTTCAAGATGGTCGTTTGTACAGACGAGGATTTTCAATGCCATTACTCCGATGCATGACAAACGAAGAAGCTAAGACAATTCTGACTGAAGTACACGGAGGGGAAGGTGGAGATCATACAGGTGGTCAAACTTTAGCAAAGAAAATCCTTCGTTATGGATACTTTTGGCCAGAAATTAATCAGGATGCTACTGACTATTCCCGAAAGTGTGATAAATGCCAGAGATTCGCCAAAATTTCTAGAGCACCTTCCACTGAGCTAACACAAATGGTCAGTCCATGGCCGTTTGCCATCTGGGGAATAGATCTCATTGGGCCTTTGCCGACTGCCAAATCGGCAATTAAATATGCTATCATTGCTGTTGATTACTTCACTAAATGGGCTGAAGCCGAACCATTGGCCAATATTACCTCTAAGAAAATGACAAGTTTTGTGACTAAAAATATCATTTGCAGGTATGGTGTGCCTCAGAAGATAATCACAGGTAATGGTACTCAGTTTGAAAGTGAGGAGTTCCAAGATTTCTGCAAACGATTCAAGATCCGAAAAAGCTTCTCAGCAGTGGCTCATCCGCAGGCAAATGGGCAAGTGGAAGCAGTAAACAAAATCATCAAATCAACCATCAAAAAGCAGCTGGAAAAAGCAAAAGGTGGTTGGGTCGATAAGTTACCGCTTGCACTATGGGCATACAGAACCACCCACAAAACTGCGACTGGGCATACTCCATTTTCATTGGCATACGGATCAGAAGCGATGATTCCAGTGGAAACTGAAGTACCCTCAAACAGAAGGATCCATTTTGATCAAGTTGAGAATGAAAAATTGCAATTGGAAGCACTTGACCTCCTCGATGAAAGAAGAGAAGAGGCTAGGCTTAGAATTGCAGCTCACCAGCAAAGAATAGCCAGGCACTTCAATTCCAAAGTTCGTCAGCGCAGCTTTGAAGTTGGGGACTTGGTCTTGAAGAGAATTATGACAGTCGTAGGTGTGTTTGGGCCAAACTGGGAAGGGCCATATGTTATAGGCGCGAAACTTCTTGATGGCACATTCAAACTCATAACTGTCGAAGGAGAACCAATCCCAAGAGCTTGGAACAGCAATCATTTGTGTCCATATTTTACTTAAAAGCTTTGCTGAAATGTTGTAAAAGAATTACGAATATATGATTCTTGTATTGAAAGCAATTGTAAAGCCAGTGAATAATGAAAAGCTATAAAGTGGATGTAGGTCCAGCTTTTGGCCGAACCACTATAAATCTTGTGTTCTCTACTATTATGAACTGCTTTGTTTTATTTCGACATATAAAATACGTTAATTGTGTTACTAAAATGTCGATTTAATACTGCAGGCCATAAAAACTAAATTTACCCATCATAAGACCAAGCGATCTCCGACGTCACCCAGCAAGCAAACGCTAAACCATTCAAAATTTCCATACTCAAATCCTACAAAAGAAGTGCTTCGAACAAAAGTTAGCAATGTGGATGGAAGTGGACCATTTCTAACTGAATGCGAATGTTTGTACAAACAAGCATCTAGTTAAATAGCCTGCGTCTATCACCACCAACTCGCTTAACTATGAAGTATATTTCTTTGGATGAGGAAAATTATTGGCAACTAAAAAGGGATGACACTTGCAAAAGATAACGGGGATCGCCGACATGAATAGATGGCAAAGAGACATGGGCGAGCAAGCATCAATCAACAAAAGACCTCTTCGGAGGCACAAGCCCTCTTCAGAGGCACAACTCTTCGGAGGATAAATACCTCGAGCGGGCCTCGCCAGAAAAAGAGAGATCTTTCTCGACATAAAGTTGCGGACTGATCGGTTGGTACACTCCCGTGAATCCGTCTAACTGAGAGAAAGAAACTCCAAACTTCCAGGCAAAAGCCCTACTCAGAGGCACGTTTCACCGAGATTGAAATAAAACTTCCAAGTGTTGAAACGTGAAAAGCCCTCCTCGGAGGCCCATTTCACCACAGTTGAAATGCTAAAAGACCTCGAGCGGGCCTAACTAGAAAAAGAGAGTTCTTTCTCGACATAAAGTTGCGGACTGATCGGTACACTCCCATGAATCCGTCCAACTGAGAGAAAGAAACTCCAAACTTCCAGGAAAAAACCCTACTCAGAGGCACACATTTCACCGTGATCGGTGATACATTCCCGTGAGTCGAAATGTGAAAAGCCCTCTTCGGAGGCCCGCTTCCCAGCGAACAGGGAAAAAATAAAAGCCTCTCCCAAGAGGCAGAAACAAAAAGACCTCTTCCCAGAGGCAGAAACAAAAAAAACTCTTCCCAGAGGCACAATCAAACAGAAAGACCTCTTCGGAGGCACACGTTTCACCAAGATTGAAATAAAACTTCCAAGTGTTGAAACGTGGAAAGCCCTCCTTGGAGGCACAACTCTTCGGAGGCACACGTTTCACCGAGATTGAAATAAAACTTCCAAGTGTTGAAACATGAAAAAGCTCTCCTCGGAGGTACAACTTTTCAAAGAAGCATTTCATCAGAAATGCAAAGCAAAGATCAGAAAGCCCTTCACCGAGGTGCAATATAAAAAAAAGAAGCCCTCTTCAAAGGCACACTTTAGCTCTCAAAGGAAGAATGGTTCATCTATTCTAGAAATTACTCTTCCTCAAAAAGAAGTTAAAGTGCCCTTTAGAGGCCCGCTTTACCAAATAGGAGAATTCACTTGGTAAAAATGTGTGTATGCACAAAAGAAAAAGTGATATCTTCAAAGGTTGAAGCGTAGAAACTCATATGGAGGGAGCTGTATTCTATTTTGAACAAAATAATATTCCTCCAAGTATGGAATAATTATTCTCCAGAAAATAAGAGTACAAGTCCCCTCAAAGTATAAAATATTGCAACGAGCTTATGGTATAGGGGCAACATGGTATAACTACATTGGTAAAAATTACGCTCGAACAACATACCACAAGCTCACTGCAATATCATATAAAGAAGCTTGTACAAAAATGAATAGTAAATGCATTTTCAAATACAGATAGAAGTTTGTACAAACAAAAAGAATCATTTTATTCAATCCTGTCAAAATTTTGTACAGGTACAGGTTTCAAAATTAAAAGAAAAAGAAAAGCGGAGGCCGGTACCCGCACAATCTCCGGTCAGTACATGCAAAAAGCAAAAAGCGATATAAAAAGCACATGACCAAAGCCATCATTTCTTCTTCCTTCCACCTTTTGAGCCTGCGCCTGGCCGGATGGTCAACTTCTTAGGCCGGCTTGTAAGAGTAGGGGACGAAGGAGAAAGGGGCACAATTGGACTTTCTTCTGATTTTTCCTATCTGGCTGAAGATTCCTTCTTCTTCTTTGAAACTCCACTTTTCCCCCTCTTATTAGAAGAAGACCCGCTTCCTGGAGTGAAAAGTGTGGTTAACGGCATATCATCGGAACTAGTTGGTTCCAGAGTCTTTTCGCCCTCTTCAGTTTCTTATCCCATGTGTTCTTGTGAAGCAGTGGGACCGTCCAAGCCTTGGAGAGCTTCTATTTGATCCTCTTGTGATCCTGGTTGCGAGGAAGAAGGAGGAGTGACCTGAAGAGACGGAGGAGGAATAACTGGAGGAGGGGAAGTCTGAACGATGCTCGACACTTTCTCTACAGAAGAAAAGAAGTTAAAGTCGGTAAAGAGAGGAGATAAAGGCTCGTTGAGATTCAGGAAATAGTGAAGATGCTCATCAAACTCATAAGAAGCAAATGAGCAGTCTACTTGGGCAAGATTAACAGTAGAGTTACCTGGAGAAGTCGGCTTCCTGATATCAACCTCATAAGCCTGTGCTTCAGCGCTCTCTTCGCCTTCATCTCCACCCTGTATGCTTGTGATCGCAGTTGTAACTTTAACCAGGGATGGAGAATGAGAACTGGAGCCGACAATGTCGATTTCGGCCGAAGGTGAAGGCTGAACTGGATCAGTTGAAGTAATTTTTCCTAAACATTCCCCTTCTGCCATTTCGGCTCTTAATTTCGCAAGTTGTTCTTTTCCCCTGGCGAGAGCGGTGCGAGCGTCGTCATCCAAGTAATGCTCCTCAAGAGCTGATTCGACGTAGCCAGCAACTGTAGCACCAAGCATATCAAGTGCGGCCTCCCACAGCTCAGCCAGAGTAATTTCATATTTGGGACCTAGAAAGGCGAGACTACCGCGCCCCAAGACGCTATGCAGGTAGAAGTCAAATAATGTCGAGCTGATGCTGGTCTTCGTTGCCTTATGAGATTCTTCAGTTGCAATTTTACCGACAACGGCCCCATCACGCTCTCTTTCAGCTTTGGAGAGTTGAAGCTTAAGCATTTCGATCTCCGCCTCTTGAGACTTGGTTTTCTTCCGAAGCTCTGCAATATCAGCAATATAGCCCTCATTGATTCTTTTCTGCACTTCGAGCCTGTCTTCGGCGTCTCTTTGGCCGGCATGAGCATCTCTCACTTTTTTCTGAAGCACTTCTTCTTTTTGAGTGTAGGAAGTAGAAGAAGTGGCGAGTTCTTCTTTAAGTTTCTCGACCTTCGCCTCAAGCTCTTCATTATAAGTAGTGATGCTCCTCATCTCGGTATCATGCTGCTGAAGAACCTTCTGCCATTCGGCTTTGTCATTTTCCATAGTAAACATGGCCTCGAGATTCGCACGGTTTACCCTTTGAAGCTCGTCGACAAGCTTTTGTCAGCTCGACATTCTTTCAATATCAAGCCTGACAGCATCGAGATTTCGCAGCATGGCAGGCTTGTCAATTGGAACTAAGTCGAGATCGAAGCGAACCCCCTTTAAGCACCATTGTGGAAACCGGCTTTGCAGTGGCTGGGCCTGGTCCAATTTGAAATTTAGGCCTGTTAACTATTGCCTGAATGTCTGTCTTCCCGAGAGCAGTAGAGCCAGAAGGAATGTCGAGTGAAACGGGGGAAGTGGCCTTTTCAGGAGTTGTAGATGCATGCTTCTCACCGTGCCAGGCACGCTTGCTTGGGTCCTTAACCATATGGCTTTTTCCCCAATCATCATGCGACTTTCTTTTGTGAGAGTCGTCACCTCTCTGGGAAGAATCATGGTGCTCCTCCCTTTCTTTTCTCTCATAACGCTCTTCTTGAGCCCTCCTCTCCTGAGCCTTTCGAGTGGCTCTCTCTTCGTCGGTTTCTCTATGAACGGGAAGGTAGCGCCTATAATCATATTGACTACGCTTCCCGTAGCGCTGAAAGTCGTCATAGTAAGAGCCGTTGCATCCCATCGGAGAATCTGAAATTTTAAAAAAAAAAACAAGTCTTAAAAGTCTTCAGAGAAAAGAAGCGTAACCGTAGAATCTTCAAAGTACAAAGAATTGGGTGCATGAAACTGCCTAAAGGTTCGAAGTCTGTGTGGTGTGCAAACTACGCGTATCAAACTACGAACCACTCTTCGATTGCGGAGTAATCGTGGGGGTAGTAGTTAACGTCAACTCTTGGGTCGACGGAGCTTGTTGCAAAGAAGAAGTCGCTTCCACCACTGAAGAAGAAACCCTAGTAGTGACAGGGTCGTCTTTAAAGAGCTCCTGTGAGGTGACAAAGAGGTCGCTCAACCCTTCGAAAGTGTCGTCCCCGCTATGCTTGACAGGGCTTGTTTTCCCGACTTCTTCACAAGACTTCTGTGAATGTTGGGGAGATCCCTGAGGCACTTCTTCCTCAATGATTGGGGCAAGTACGAATTTGCCAGACGACCCCGCAACATCGACAGTAGTAGAGCACTTCACAAGAGAAGCCTCGGAGGCAGGTTCTTTTGGTATGGGTTCGTCAGTGGAAACTAGGGCATCTAATGCTTTAGGCGGGGAGTCTGGAACCTCATGGGGGTGTGTAGAGCGAGAAGCGTGCAAAAGTCCATACTGATGCAAAAATTCGTCCCTCAACAAAAACTTTATACTTCTCTCTCTAGCAGTCACAACACTTAATCTTTCAAAAACTTGTTTGTGGCTTGAATCTCTAGAGGGGAGAGGAAGTACTGAAAAGAACAAAGAACGAAATTAGCAATCGGTAATTTGGATCTCGAAAAGTTTGGAAAATGGAGAAAATAGAAACAGGTAATCTTACTTCCTACTCTCCAGATGGCATAAAATCCTGGGGGGCAGCGAGCAAAGAAAAACTGGTTCAAAAATCCATGAACACTTTCGGTAAGATCAGAAATAAGCTTGCGGTTTCTAGCGCTTCTCACAATAATAAGGGAAGGATGGTCTTTACTCTTTGCAAACAAGCATAAGTAGAGAATTTCTTCAAAACTTGGCAAGCGATCAAGAGTTCTCCTAAACAAAACACACAACCCCATCAAGATGGCGTAGCCATTAGGATGAAGTTGGAACGGAGAGATTGTCAACCGAAGGAGAAGGGTTCGAAGGAAGTCGTTAAAAGGAGGAATCGCCCCGCTTAGGCACATTTGACGATTGATTGCGACAAAACCATGGGGAGGACTGTCGGCAGTATCATTTGGCCCGGGAAGTAGGGCATCATTTTCAGCAAAACCAAATTGAGTGCGTAGCTGAATAAACGCTCTCGGAGTAAGGATGGTCGAAGTCCTCTCTGGAGGATTCTCTATAGGAACAGCTATCTGAAAGGTCTCTTCCGCTTGAGCTTCCACTTCTTCTTCTTGGTGGGAAGTCATTCTACACAAACAACTGGATATTCAAACATGAAGGTGCACGTTTCCTAAAATGTGTGATGTGCTGTGTAAAACTAATAAAGCAATAAGCGGATATAACTGAAATTGAACTGACATACATTTGTCAACTTTAAAGTTTCTAAGTTTGTTATTTTAAACCTAAGTACAAGTGCAGTGTTGATGCAAACAAATCAGTTTCAGTCAAACAATACTTTGCTTTAATTCTTCATTTGAGTTGGATTCACAGCATTACATACAATCTCTTTAAAGTCGATTATGTTCTATGTCGACTAATCTGTCATTTGATGTGGGCGATCAGTGACAAGTATATTTGTCCCATTTTTCTGCAAGTGTTGTGTTTAACAGGTTGATAGCAATAAAGCCGGTGTAATCTGTAAAGAAACGCAACAAAGTTCAAGCAGTTTATCCTGGCAATTCAAATTGGAAATACAATCAAGTTCTATTGACATCTCTAAGTTTTCAAATTTTGTTCAGGTCATTGAGTCACAGTCCAAAAGTTCTCTAAGTCATGAGACATTCACGACCTAACAGGGTGGGATGCAATTAGCTTAGGCTAAAGGAAACAATTCGTAAAGTAAAAGATTGTTCAAGTGATGAGTCGTCCACGACCTAAAGGTTGAGTCGTCCACGACCTAAAAGTTAAGTCGTCCACGACTTAAAAAATTTCCTGAAAGTTAAGTGGTTGGCTCCTTAAATCGTTGCTCCTATAAGCCGCAAAGCATGTTGAGGAGAAAAGGCTTCTGTTCAAAGTCTTAGCTCGGCCGCGACTCAAAGCTTATGTCGTATCTAGTTAAGTCGTGAAGGGTTATAGGTCGCCCAAAATTACTGAGTCGTGTCCAAGTCAGCATTTCACTTCATCGACAAACCCCCCATCTAATCAGAAACCCTTCACCTTCTTAACCCGCTAACCCGTTAGCCTCTCCACTAACACAAGCCCTAATTTTCACCTGATGATGAATCATCCAAAAACTAAATCACCGCAAATTCAATGCCTGTCACTCCAACGCAACTCGAAAATCGATTAGCTTGAAGCATTGAAGCCCACCAATCAAACGTTTAAACCTAAATCAAGCCAACTAGAGTTCGTCAACTATCGAAAATTCACGATGACGCATTGCGTGGAGAGGTGGGTTAGGATGGAGAAAAATGGAATTCACGAATCAGAGATGGTAAAGGATCAGGAGAAGAAAGCAAGATCACTTACATGATGTAATCTCGAGATTAATCGGTGACTGATTGAATCGAAATCGCCTTTGGAAGCTTGGGAAAGAGTTAACAGCAAAAACAAATGAAGAGGTAGGTAATGAAAAGAAAGGAGGGGATATACGACTTATAGTAGAGAGGCCTGAAGCGGCTCATACGACATAACTTTTAAGTCGTACACGACCTATCGACTTAGAGAGTGGACGGGTTAGATGATATCGAAGCACACGACCTAACCATTAGGCGTGTACTTCGAGGGGCAAATGTTAACTCCGCCCCGGCCATGGCTCAGCGACCTAAAAGGTTGCCGACTTAACATGGATGCCGATCTAACTGCCTAAGCCCTAAGAGGGATTCCGACCTAAGTTACTTGAGGGGATGCCGACCTAATGCTTTAACAAGGTTACCGACCTAAGACTTAACCAGAAAGCCGACCCAAGACTTAAAGGATACGACCCAACTGCCTAAAACAGGATAACGACCTAAGAAAGCTACCGACCCAACACGGGTGCTGGCCTGAGATAGAAGCCGATCTAACTATCCAGGGAGTTTGCCGCCCTAACTTCTCAGGACAGGGACAAGATCATGAACTATACTTGAGTCGCAATCGACCTACGGCCTATGTTAAGTCGTGCACGACCCAGGCAAAGGAAGGAAAGTCCGATGCAGCTACTTAGCACGCGGCCTCTTAACTCGTACACGGTTCAGGACTTGTACAGTTCAACAAGGATGCCGTTCTTAAGTGTCGACCTAGCATTTGAATCGCGACCGTTCCACGACCTAATTTAAGTCGTTCACGACCAACCTAGGTCGGTGGCGATTTAGGACTTGGCAATATTTTCTGCTCAGAATTCCCTATAAATGGATGGCCATCTCCAACTTTCAAAGGACTTTTGGCCGATCTCTTTAAGCGCCAATACTCTGCTGAATTCTCGACTCACCCGACACTTCAAATACGAAAGGCATCTCAACAAACTTCAAGAGGAAATCTAACGCAATCAACATGGATTCGAAGTGTTCTTCTGCATCGAAGTTCTTGTTGTTTGTCTCGTTAGTATTGTAATTGAAGACTGTTGTAAAGTTGTAATTGACTCAGTAATAAAGAGGATTAAAGTGGACGTAGGCTTACCTGAAGCCGAACCACTATAAAAACTGCTGTCTTTTCTGCTTTCTCGGTCACTTTTCTACTTGTTTTTAGTTCCCGTGTTCACGGGTGGTGCTTTCACTCAATCTCTATATACACCGGGGGGTTAGCGTTCGATTTTAAGCGTTAACACTTATGTTGATTTTTTATAAAAAGTGGTATCATGGTATGGAGCCCAGATACTTTACTGTGTGGTTGTTGGAATGTGGTCCCTTGTATAAAGGTCGGTAACGACATGGGGATGGCATACTCGTGTCAGTTGTTACCTAGTTACAGAGGTAACCCAGCCTTGTGTCGCTGAGATCCGGTTAGGTTCTCGGGGACGTCCCTCCAGAAGCGTTCCATTTTATTTGGGAAGTTCCTTTGCCTGACCATTTGTTGGAAATCCAATCATCTAATACGAGCTCTTTACGGTTTTAGTTGCATAACCTGCCATTTACTTATGTTGGTCACCACTATTTATATGGTAGCTATAGTAGGCATAGTACGAAATGTCTATGCTGGCTAAGATTAATATTATATTTTCGAAAAGTTTTCTACACTATGCACTAATGATAATATCGAAAAGATTTTGTGTATTAAGTCATGTTTGACTATCATAAGGAGAAATCTTCTCCAATTCTACATTTGCATTGTGTGTGTGGCAGGAGGCCTTATGGTAGTTTCATTTTCTAAAAAGAATAGAGGATTTCTTTTCTTTTCTTTTTCTTTGTGGAAAATAATTGTTTTGAGATCTCACACCAGTCTCACGACCAACCAGAGTTTATTGTTCCCTTTATAAACTCTGGTTGCACACAATTTTTCACACGGGCAGCCTAGAGTCAGGTTAGAATTATTCGGGAGCAAAAATCGAAAAAGAGATGCTGTGGAGATCAAGAGTAAGCTGGACGGCGAAGCGTATCATTAGTGTATGTTATATTCTTTTCCGCTATTTGTTGTTGTGACACTCTAATAATGTAATGTGATGTAATGTAATAACTGATATAGTTCTTTGTTGTAACGACCATAAAATTTTAGCAATTTTTAATTGGTTTATAACGTATTGAATTGGATTTTTGAGAAATTATTAAAAATAAAATTTTGAAAAAAAATTCATATTTAGATTACGTATAATTATTGTAACGACCCGATATTTTCAACCATTCGCATCCATTATAAGTGTATAGGTAGACACCCATGCCGGAATTGAATTGCTCAAAATACCGCGTTGTAAATAAAAATTTGGCAAATCTCAGAATATACAATAAATAAAAATCGCAGATCACAGACACAGAGTAATAATAATGCAGCGGAAGTAAAAGAAATAGTAGTTCATGAAGCTACGATATAAAAATATCAGAGTTACATAAAATACATCAGAAGAAATAAAGTACAAAGGAAGTCTCACTACATAGAAGTCTACTAATACAAGAGCTGAAAGGAACAACAGACTGCAAAAGATAAACTTGACAAGTAGATAATCTCCAGCGATTTCAATCTTCAGAAAGTGGAAATCCAAATCTGTGAATAACTCAGGTTGACCCGAGCGTAAATAAAAATACAAACACTCGAGTCGGGACATACATACTTATACAATGTAAATCAACTCAAGTGAACTGTAGTAAAGATACAATTAACTTAGAAGATGCTTGGTACTGCCCATCCTCTAAGGATCTGTTAAACTATTTACTATGTAGTAGTATACGCTATATACAGTAGCGTCTAATCAGTAAAGTATAATCATATAGAAAATAGCGTTAAGGGGATGGTGAAACTTAACGCGGTCGGATCTTTAAAACCAAAATTGTAGTGGGCTCGATATAAGGATATGACACGGCACGCGAGCCAATGCCAGGGTGGATACACCGTTTGCACTCCCGAACCGGTGGTGACGGCAAGCCAGCAGCTTCCGTCCACCTCGAACAATACCCCCGAATCAAAGTGGCGCCGCATATCGAATCACAAAAGTAATGGAATGGTTTTCGATGGAGCATGCTTGATGAAAGGGTGCGACCCTTTGTGTAGCCCGATATAGCTCCTGTTTTAGTCATTTATGCCAACTCACGGGAGTTGGGTCCACGTAATATACCTCGAGAACGTCGCCACCATCCTACTTCATTCTGGAATCTCCACCGCGTACATAAATGTTGATCCCGGTCTCTTTAACAACCAATCGTTATTATAACCCGTAGTTATAACTTTAAAACAATATTTTATATTTCAAAATAAAATATCATTTCTACCCAAATTTTTATCAAAATAAAGAGTAAATCATTTCCAAACCATTTCAATATATCATCATACCATATCTTTCAATTCAAATGTTTATCAAAATAAATGTCAAGTCATTTCTAACCATTTCAATATATTAAATTATCATATCCTTTCAAAACTTCCTTTCCAATCATTTTAATATATCAAAATATCATAACCTTTCAAAGCTTCATTTCCAAAATATCATATCTTTTAGAATTTCTTTCAAATCATTTTAATATCAAAATATCATATCTTTCAAAACTTCGTTTCAAATCATTTTAACATATACTGATATCATATCTTTTCAAAACCACATTTCAAATCATTTTAATATATCAAAATAGCTATATTTTCAAAACCACATTTCAAATCATTTTAATATACCAAAATATCATATCTTTCAGTACCACATTTCAAATCATTTTAATATATCAAAATATCATATCTTTTAGAAACCACATTTCAATCATTTTAATATACCAAATAGTTATATTTCAAAACAAATTACTTCATTTTAAATCATAAAAATGAAGTTATTACATTTAATAATTAAATTATTAAATTCCAAAAATTTAAACTTTTCAATGTTCATTTATGCACCTAAATTTATAAAAACAATGGAAATTCAAGTTTCGCAACATTTGGAAAATGCTACAGAAAGTTAGATTCAAAATAATTCAATTTAACAAAAGACAGCATTTAAAAATGTTGTTAATTAACTTCAAATATTCAATAGAATTTCACAAATACTTATTTTTTATTTAAATCATTTTTACCTTACAAAATCATACATTTCACATTTATAAGCATCATTTAATTTTCCTTAAATTCATGATTTTATAAAGTTAAGTTTCCTTTCAAAAATCAATATTTATTAATAATTCGCTTATTAAATTTCAACATTCAAATTTAAATTCATTACATTAAATTTCAACTTAACACTTAAGTTCAAATTCTCAAATATAACTTAGTTTTATTTTTATTTACTTAACTAAAAATTCACTTTTAAGTCAATTTCATAAATTTCAAATTTTAGTTATATTTCAAAATTCCAACTTAAATATTCATTCATTTCACGTTTCCACTTTATTAAAAATCATTAATATGATATAAAATCACTTTATATTCATTTAAATTCAAATTACCATAAACTTATCATAATTTCATATTCAATTTAATTTCCAATTATAATTAAATCAAATTTTCCAAAATAACTTACATTCAAAATTCTCTAACTTTTTCATTAATTCATTTCACTTACAATTATTCAGAAAATAAATAATATTTTACAAAAATACTTTTTAATTAGATTTAAATCAAAATATTTTAATTTTTAAATTTCTAAAATAATTTTAAATTTTTTAGAAAAGCCTATACTAACTGCGGGTCTGTATATAATTTTCTACATTAGGAAAAGTGATACGGGTAATATATCATTTCAACCCGTAATTTAATAAGAAAATCCGGGTTTTATCATTTCCAACCCACAGTCCCAAGTAAATAAATAAATTGAAAATCGTTCAGGCCTTTCATTTCAGCCCATAACGATTTTCCCCTATTCTAAAGTCCGTTCGGGTTTGTATCATTTCAACCCATAGTAATTCTAATCTAAAGGGAACTTGTACTGTGATAAACTAATAATAATAGCAGAACAACATAATATAATAGTAACAGATGTTATAATAGGTGATTAAGCATGGGTGAACATCATAAAATCAGAATATAACAGGTGTAACATGATAATGCATTTTACAGATTCAAAAGGGGTCAATTTACTAGTTATATATATACATATTGTCTGGTGAGAATAACTCACTTGTTTGAGCTGGAGATTGCGATACAAATGACCCAAACTAAGATCTTCAAAAGCACGGTGGCATGACAAAGATTTGATATTGAGAGAGCCAAAGATAATTTCCTTATTCAAATATTTAAACAAACAATACAACATATAAGTTACAAAACAATGTAACACTTGAACAGCACTAGAAATCAATGTTCAGAACAAAGTCAAATGCTTTGCACTTATTCTCAACTTCACATGGCTCAGTTATGGATGGGTTAAGCTCACCTATGCCATGGATTAAGGTCTGGTTTGGGTGCAAAGTGGTCGGCCTACATGGGTTTAATGGAGATGAAGATATAGGTGCAACACTTTACAAAACAAAGCAAATATCATCACATCTTGGCTCCTATTGGGCTCGGCCTCATGCTCTATGGTCATGGACTGATTTCCAGAGGGTGGTGGGTGACATGTCGGAGGGTGGAGGTTAGGTCAGAGGTGGTGATGGTGGAGGAAGTGGCGGCTAATGGTGGTAGAAGGTGGAGACGATAAACTAGGCTAGGCTAGTACAATAGGTGATGGTTTTTGGTGGATTTTGTGGTGGTCCTTGCCATGGATGGTCTCGACCTGAAATAGAGAGGTAGTAGGATTGGTGATGGTCAAAGGAAAGGGGTGGTTGAGTTCAGGTCAGATCTGGTTGAGGAGGAGCCTAGTTATGAAGGTGATAACAAGTACAAAATTCAAAATAGAAAAGTAGAAAAACAAAGGAAGAAGAAGATAATTTTTACCTCAACTCCTTCAAGCCATGGCCGTAATTTTTTTTATTTTTTTAGATGATAAATAGATCTGAGATCCACATGAAAAAATGAAGGAGGAAGTCACGGCTAAAAGAGAAAAAAAACAAAAAAAACACGGTCAAAGAGTAAATGAGGAAACGGTAAAAGAAACGACTTACGTTTCAAAACCTTTCAAAACCTTTCAAATTTCCTTTATTTTGTTTATATAACATGATATTTCTGGAAATAATAATAATTCCAGATAAAATTTCGAAAATTTATCAAAATATAAAAATATATATAATATTTATTAATTATATAAAGTTAAATTAAGGAAAATAGCTAAAAATAGTAAACTAGTCTAGAAAATTTGAAATTACATGAAATAAATTTTAGAAAATTCATGTGAGATTGTAATGTATTTTTAAACATAAATAATAATATAAAATAAAAGTACATTCACAAAAAAAAAATTAAATATAATTTTAATGAAGAAAATAAGAAAACAGCCTTTTAAAAAAAAATCAACACAGTAAACTTTGGAAAAATTATAATATCACTTTAAAAAAATATTAAAAGCCAAAATATACTTAAAATAACCCGTTAACACATAAGAAAAAAAATTAAATTTAAAGAAAATAGAAAAAGATATAAAGAAATTTCTTAAAAATCCAAACAGTGTCCAGAAATTACAAATAAATCACCATTGACTTTGGAAAATTGTGTACTTCATTTTAAAATTATTATAATACAAAAATATACATAAAATAACATATTAAAATAAAATATGACAAAGAAAATAAGATTTATATAATTTAAAATAGAAAAAATTGTTAAATAAATCAAATTACACTCAAAATTGAAATGTACATAACTTTTATAGTTTAACTCTATTTTCAATGAAACGAAAAGCAGTGTTCAAGTTATTACATCTATTTTCATAATAAAAGATAAAATTCAAGATTTAAAAATGATTTAAATTTGAGGTTTTAGAAGTCAAAGTTTGAACAGTTTGACCTGAATTCACTTTATAGTAAAATATTCAAATTATACTAGTTTGAAATATAAATCACTTAAAAGTCACATTTATATTTAAAATAACATAATTTATGAATTTTAATAAATAAAATAAAATATTTAAATCAAAATTTCAAATAAAATAATCAAAATAAACAATTAAAATAAATCACAAAATTCAGGGTTGTTACACTCTCCCCCACTCAAAACTTTTCGTCCTTGAAAAGGAATGAGGTACGGAAAAGCACAGAAAAAGAAAGAGTGAAATGGGATTAAGATAAGATGACAAGAAGATTGAAATTACACCTGATAACTATTTTTATAGGTAAGTTTAACAAGGTGCAGATTATCAAAGATAATAGAACGATTTCTAAACGGAAAGAATATAAAAGGATGCCTATACCAGTCTGTAGGAAGATAAGATAATAAGGACGACAAAAAGATAGTTTGCAAAACAAAATAAGGAAATAATTTGAAACCATGGAAATTTAAACTAAATTTTTTTTCTTCCTTATTTTTTCATAAGTTAAATAAATCGTTAACTATCTCAAATTTCATTATCTTATTATCTAATCATCTTAAATTAACAATTTTAAAACCATGGTTTGAAAAATAATCATTTGTTACACTCATAATTTACTTAATAAATTTTATTCTTCTTTATTCCTAATTAAAATTAAATTTATTCCTCTCAATATATGTATCACTTATGTTAAATATACTTGCACTTATTATAACTGCTTTGTTTTATTCTTAGTTCTTTTAACATTATTTTATATTGTAAGTTATTCAATTACCCTTTATTATATTTACCTCTGCTAATCATTTTATAATTAAAATTTAAGTGTATAACATTTATTATAACCACTCAAATTTTATTTATAAAATCTTTTTATATTGTATATTATCCAATTACATTGTTAACTTCTGAAATTAATGTAAGTTATATCTAAATGCAATTGTATTATACAAATAAAACTTTCTAATTCAATCATTTCAAGCTTAAATCATTTACTCAAAAATTTTGATTTTCTTTTTATAATTGAAATTATTCTTTAAAAATAAAATTTATGAATTAAATTTCCGATTTCTTCAAACCACTTAGAGATAACTAAAGGTATGTACATAGTTTATCAAATCAAATTTAAATCATATATCTATATATATTAGAAACTAAGTCATATTTTAGAAATTCAATTAAAATCAATTTGATTTACCAAAAAAAAGCTGTAGTAAGTCTACAGAGCAGTCTCTTCATTTCGAAACTCGAAAATGAATGTCGATGATGCTACAGTCATCACCGAAATTATTTCCCGGCGACAAAGAGAAGAGCACTAATTTTTAAACTTTAACATCCTTTGGAAACATATTCTTATTCGAAAATACTTTAAATAATAAACTTTAAAATTTAAACGCAAGGTTTGAAACCATCGGAAATTAAATTCTCAAATTTCTTGTTTTAAATTCATTTCAGTTCCTAAACAAATTTATAAACAACTATCTATAAATTCATTTATAGAACAATAAATGATAAATCAAGTATTATCATTTCAAATGATCAATTTTAAATCAGTTTATTAAGTTCCATAAATTTACTTATATATCAAAATTTATTTCATTAACTAAATTTTAAAATAATATTGTGTCAGTTTGTTCTGTCAAAGTGTTTTAGAAATCCTATCGATAGCGCTGATCAGACGAATCGATCAGAAACTCAACTCAACATCAACAACTCAAACAACACAATATATAAACAAAACATAGATTTACAAGTACAATTCAAAATTTATGAAAATATGTTGGAAAAAAAGACAAGATGATTAAAGAACATAATAGGGAGGTGGATAAGCTTAAATAAATCACGGGCAACCTTAATCGGGTCAACCGTGACTTAAATAATAAGATCAATGTGGATTTTTCTAGGGTAAATCTACATTCGATCTCAATAGATAAAGTTTGGAATAATACAAGATATCAGCATCTAAACCAAGGATAGATATAAATCTCTGGTGAATCGATGCTAATTTGTAAAGGAGTTTCCCCCATTTTTTTCAATTCAATTTGAAATTGGCGTGACCGCCGACTCACTTGAAAGATCATTCGAAGCGGAGTTTTGGAATATTCTAGAATCAAAAGAAGATGAATAGTGAGGGGCACGAATGGATTTTTGAACCGTAGGGAATGTTCCAAAATTCAAAGGAATCGAGTCAAAAGGAAGAGATTCAAGCTCGAATGAAAGTGGTTCTGTAAATACATTCACTCCATATGCTGAGTTTTGCCTAGAGCTACCAAAGCTCTGAAACAACTGTAATGACCCAATATTTTCAACCATTCGCATCCATTATAAGTGTATAGGTAGACACCCATGCCGGAATTGAATTGCTCAAAATACCGCGTTGTAAATAAAAATTTGCAAATCTCAGAATATAAAGAAAATAAAAATCGCAGATCACAGACACAGAGTAATAATAATGCAGTGGAAGTAAAATAAATAGTAGTTCATGAAACTACTATATAAAAATTTCAGAGTTACATAAAATACATCAGAAGAAATAAAGTACAAAGGAAGTCTCACTACATAGAAGTCTACTAATACAAGAGCTGAACGGAACAATAGACTACAAAAGATAAACTTGACATGTAGATAATCTCCAGCGATTTCAATCTCCAAAAAGTGGAAATCCAAATCTGTGAATAATTCAGGCTGACCCGAGCGTAAATAAAAATACAAACACTCGAGTCAGGACATACATACTTATACAATGTAAACCAACTCAAGTGAACTGTAGTAAAGGTACAAGTAACTTAGAAGATGCTTGGGACTGCCCATCCTATAAGGATCCGTTAATCCATTTACTATGTAGTAGTATACGCTATATACAGTAGTCTCTAATCAGTAAAGTATAATCATATAGAAAATAGCGTTAAGGGGATGGTGAACCTTAACGCGGTCGGATCTTTAAAACCAAAATCGTAGTGGGCTCGATATAAGGATATGACACGACACGCGAGGCAATGCCAGGGTGGATACACCATTTGCACTCCTGGACCGGTGGTGACGGCAAGCCAGCAGCTTCCGCCCACCTCGAACAATACCCCCGAATCAAAGTGGCGCCACATATCGAATCACAAAAGTAATAGAATGGTTTCCGATGGAGCATGCTCGATGAAAGGGTGCGACCCTTTGTGTAGCCTGGTATAGCTCCTGTTTTAGTCATTTATGCCAACTCACGGGAGTTGGGTCCACGTAATATACCTCGAGAACGTCGCCACCATCCCACTTCATTCTGGAATCTCCACCGCGTACATAGTTGTTGATCCCGGTCTCTTTAACAACCAATCGTTATTATAACCCATAGTTATAACTTTAAAACAATATTTTATATTTCAAAATAAAATGTCATTTCAACCTAAATTTTTACCAAAATAAAGATTAAATCATTTCCAAACCATTTCAATATATCATCATACCATATCTTTCAATTCAAATATTTATCAAAATAAATGTCAAGTAATTTCTAACTATTTCAATATATCAAATTATCATATCCTTTCAAAACTTCCTTTCAAATCAATTTAATATATCAAAATATCATAACCTTTCAAAGCTTCATTTCCAAAATATCATATCTTTCAGAACTTCTTTCAAATCATTTTAATATCAAAATATCATATCTTTCAAAACTTCGTTTCAAATCATTTTAATATATCAAGATATCATATCTTTTCAAAACCACATTTCAAATCATTTTAATATATCAAAATAGCTATATTTTTCAAAACCACATTTCAAATCATTTCAATATACCAAAATATCATATCTTTCAGTACCAAATTTCAAATCATTTTAATATATCAAAATATCATATCTTTTTGAAACCACATTTCAATCATTTTAATATATCAAATAGTTATATTTCAAAACAAATTACATCATTTTAAATCATAAAAATGAAGTTATTACGTCAAATAATTAAATTATTAAATTCCAAAAATTTAAACTTTCAATGTTCATTTATGCACCTAAACTTATTAAAACAATGGAAATTCAAATTTCGTAGCATTTGGAAAATGCTACAGAAAGTTAGATTCAAAATAATTCAATTTAACAAAAGACAGCATTTAAAAATGTTGTTAATTAACTTCAAATATTCAATAGAATTTCACAAACACTTATATTTTATTTAAATCATTTTTACCGTGCAAAATCATACATTTCACATTTATAAGCATCATTTAATTTTCCTTAAATTCATGGTTTTATAAAGTTAAGTTTCCTTTCAAAAATCAATATTTATTAATAATTCGCTTATTAAATTTCAACATTTAAATTTAAATTCATTACATTAAATTTCAACTTAACACTTAAGTTCAAATTCTCAAATATAACTTAGTTTTATTTTTATTTACTTAACTAAAATTTCACTTTTAAGTCAATTTCATAAATTTCAAATTTTAGTTATATTTCAAAATTCCAACTTAAATATTCATTCATTTCACATTTCCACTTTATTAAAAATCATTAATATGATATAAAATCACTTTATATTCATTTAAATTCAAATTATCATAATTTATCATAATTTCATATCCAATTTAATTTCCAATTATAATTAAATCAAATTTTCCAAAATAACTTACATTCAAAATTCTCTAACTTTTTCATTAATTCAGTTCGCTTACAATTATTCAGAAAAAATAATATTTTACAAAAATCCTTTATAATTAGATTTAAATCAAAATATTTTAATATTTACATTTCTAAAATAATTTTAATTTTTTTAGAAAAACCTATATTAAATGCGGGTCTGTATATAATTTTCTACACTAGGAAAAGTGATACAGGTAATATATCATTTCAACCCGTAATTTAAAAAGAAAATCCGGGTTTTATCATTTCCAACCCACAATCCCAAGTAAATAAAATAAATTGAAAATCGTTCAGGCCTATCATTTCAGCCCATAATGATTTTCCCCTATTCTAAAGTCCGTTCGGGTTTGTATCATTTCAACCCATAGTGATTCTAATCTAAAGGGAACTTGCAGTGTGATAAACCGATAAAAATAGCAGAACAACATAATATAACAGTAACAGATGTTATAATAGGTGTTTAAGCATGGGTGAACATCATAAAATCATAATATAGCAGGTGTAACATGATAATGCATTTTACAGATTCAAAAGGGGTCAATTTACTAGTTATATATGTATATATTGTCTGGTGAGAATAACTCACTTGTTTGAGCTGGAGATTGCGATACAAATGATCCAAACTAAGATCTTCAAAAGCATTATGGCATGAGAAAGATTTGATATTGAGAGAGCCAAAGATAATTTCCTTATTCAAATATTTAAACAAACAATACAACATATAAGTTACAAAACAATGTAACACTTGAACAGCACTACAAATCAATGTTCAGAACAAAGTCAAATGCTTTACACTTGTTCTCAACTTCACATGGGTCAGTTATGGATGGGTTAAGCTCAGCTATGCCATGGATTAAGGTTTGGTTTGGGTGCAAAGTGGTCGGCCTACATGGGTTTAAAGGAGATGAAGATATAGGTGCAACACTTTACAAAACAAAGCAAATATCATCACATCTTGGCTCCTATTGGGCTCGGCCTCACGCTCCATGGTCATGGACTGATTTCTAGAGGGTGATGGGTGATGTTTCAGAGCGTGGAGGTCAGGTCAGAGGTGGTGGTGGTGGAGGTAATGGCGGCCAATGGTGGTAGAAGGTGGAGATGATAAACTAGGCTATGCTAGTGCAATAGGTGATGGTTTTTGGTGGATTTTGTGGTGGTCCTTGACATGGATGGTCTCGACCTGAAATGGAGAGGTAGTAAGATGGGTGATGGTCAGAGGAAAGGTGTGGTAGAGGTCAGGTCAGATGTGGTTGAGGAGGAGCCAATTTATGAAGGTGAGAACAAGTACAAAATTCAAAATAGAAAAGTAGAAAAACAAAGGAAGAAGAAGATAATTTTTACCTCAACTCCTTCAAGCCATGGCCGTAATTTTTTTTAATTTTTTTAGATGAGAAATAGATCTGAGATCCACATGAAAAGTGAAGGAGGAAGTCACGGCTAAAAGAGAAAAAAAAAACGGTCAAAGAGTAAATGAGGAAACGGTAAAAGAAACGACTTACGTTTCAAAAGCTTTCAAAACCTTTTAAATTTCCTTTGTTTTGTTTATATAACATGATATTTCTGGAAATAATAATAATCCCAGATAAAATTTCGAAAATTTATCAAAATATAAATATATATATATATAAAATTTATTAATTATATAGAGTTAAATTAAGGAAAATAGCTAAAAATAGTAAACTAGTCTAGAAAATTTAAAATCACATGAAATAAATTTTAGAAAATTCAGATGAGCTTGTAATATATTTTTAATCACAAATAATAATATAAAATAAAAGTAAATTCACAAAAAAAAATTAAATATAATTTTAATGAAGAAAATAAGAAAACAGCCTTTAAAAAAAAAAATCAACACAGTAAACTTTGGAAAAATTATAACATCACTTTAAAAAATATTAAAAGACAAAATATAATTAAAATAACCCATTAACATAATAAAAAAAATTAAATTTAAAGAAAATAGAAAAATTTAAAGAAATTTCTTAAAAATCCAAACAGTGTCCAGAAATTACAAATAAATCACCATTGACTTTGGAAAATTGTTTACTTCATTTTAAAATTATTATAATACAAAAATATACATACAATAACATACTAAAATAAAATAAGACAAAGAAAATAAGATTTATATAATTTAAAATAGACAAAATTGTTAAATAAATCAAATTACACTCAAAATTGAAATGTACATAACTTTTACAGTTTAACTCTGTTTTCAACGAAACGAAAAGCAGTGTTCAAGTTATTACATCTATTTTCATAATAAAGGATAAAATTCAAGATTTAAAAATGATTTAAATTTGAAGTTTTAGAAGTCAAAGTTTGAACAGTTTGACCAGAAATTCATTTATAGTAAAATATTCAAATTATACTAGTTTGAACTATAAATCACTTAAAAGTCACATTTATATTTAAAATAACATAACTTATTAATTTTAATAAATAAAATAAAATATTTAAATCAAAATTTCAAATAAAATAATCAAAATAAACAATTAAACTAAATCACAAAATTCAGGGTTGTTACACTTATAATTGATTCAGAAATTTGCATGAATTCAAGGGAATTGACTGTTACCATAAATTTTATTTTCCCGCCCATTCAAATTTTACATCAGTTACAATCCAATCAATACCTTACCTTTATTACTCCCTATATTTGTGTTGTAGCTCCTTAATTTTCTATCCGTTGCTATTTCATTTCGGGTTTGTTCCTTCCCTGTTTATTCCGTTTCAAACGTTTTCTCTTCTCTCTGGCAGAAACATAATATTTTACATCATTGTGTGTGTGTATATATATATATCTGTAGCTTGCATTCATTCGTTTATTCATTTTTACGTTTCTCATACTTTCTACTTTATTGCCCTTAATTCCCGCGCTTGACGTTATCATTTCAGTTTGTTTCCATTGAATGTGGCATGTTTCATGGTTAACGTTTTATTCCATTTATATGTGGCTTTACTTTTGCAACCTGTCCCATTTTTATTTCCTTTGTTTCAAAATTTGAAACATTACAGCTGGACCGTATTATTTATTGGCTTGAATAAGAAAGCTAAATCAGTGGAAGACCGTTACTAATAAAATTATTACTTTTCTAACATATATACTTATTGCTACTTTTCCTGACCTTTTATTTCTACTTTCTTTTTTTTCACTGTTTCGTTCCTGCTTTAAAATTTTAATGTGTATGTTATGTATGTATTAAAAATCTACATGTCACTTGGTCACTTAAGCTGTTCATTTTCTTTCCACTAAAACTGCTTATATTTAATTTCATACGTTTCTGTATAACATTTTATAATATTGCTTTCATCTTGAGACTGAAACAAAATGCACCGCATACACATGTTCGTTCAAAAGAAAGTGGATAGGCCTAAAACGTGCACCTTTTCATTTACTTTTCAAATGATTTCCTCCCTTATATTTTTACTTACATTTCAAATTTGAAACATGGTGCTCAAACAATAGAAATTTGTTTTTATTATTCAGCTCAATTAAGGGTGACCGTTGCCATCACATAAACGGTAAAAGATTTGTGTACGTTTTATTTGTTTATGTGGCAACGATTCACATTTACACTATTATTGCCTTTTTAACTTCATTGGTTTTCATTTTTTGTGTACGTTTCGTTTCATTTATTTGCGCTTGAATTTTTTCATACTCGTTACTTTACATTTATATTGGTGCGTTATTTTTGCGTTCATAAAACGTTATACGTTACTTTGCATTCATTAAATTTTAAACGGCCCACTTTATTCACCTTTATATTTGTTCACTTTTGGCCTTGATATTCGCAATATAAATCTATAAGTTTTTCTTTGTCCATTCACTTTCTCTTCTTAGTCATCTGGTGTTGCTTGTCAGAGAATACAACAAAGGATATAAGTGGCCTTCTTCTCCATTCAACTGCTCATTTTGTTCTCTTTGAAAAAAAAATTAGCATGCTTGTAGATAGCAGTCCCTCCTCCTTTATTTTTCGAACCACACCTTTCTCCTTTCCTCTGCAACCTTTGCAATTCTTTTATACAAGGTAATATCTATATTATAAACATACTGTGTTGTATTTACCTAAAAGTTAAAAGCTATAATTTGTTTACCTTTTTATACTTATATATATGAATTCATATGAATTATTACAAGTGGTCTTATCTATATATATAGTACGCTGATGATTTGTAAATAGCTTATATATACAATTGTTATATACACACTTGTCAACATACAATTGGTTACATAAACAGGAGCATTTGTGCATATTTAGCCATATTTTACATATAGGGTATGCATATTTGTTTGTATATATAATTGTAAGAGCTGAATATATTTATATTTATATCATTATTTTTAAGTCAATCATTTTTTAGCAACAAGTCATATGTAAATAATATATTCACATATATATAAGTATATGTATTTTACAGTTTTAATGTATGTGTTTTAACACATGGGTTTTACATTCAGAGCTTTTATTTAAAATTTATATTAAAAAGTATGTTATAATCTCTTGGTTATATTCAAATTTATTATATATATCGTTTGCTGTAAAATTTTATTATTTGTAACATCCCGCCTTTTCGCACACTTTAAACCGACACACATGACGATTCAAACCATACGGAAGGGCGGATTGTTATGGGGTAAATAAGAAAAATAGAGAAGAAATAAAACAAAACAGAATCTCACAACGGAAGGATAAAATATAATAATCAAATATACAGTTCATGAAACTACTTTACAAAATATTTTATTTTACTTGTACAATGAATATCAGAGTTACCCATACCAATACTATCAATGCAGCGGAATTAAATGGTGTAGTGAAATAATATAGTAGATACTAGTAATACAAATCTTTGTCTTCGTCCTCCAGAGCTAAATCCTCAAATCCTGAAACGCTCGGACTGACCCGAGCGAATTTGAAAAGACAAAAACACTCGAGTCAGAACTAAAAGATCTTATGTGAGTAAAATTTACAGAAATAAATATGAGTACAGTAACTCAAGAGATGCTCGGGATTTACATCTCCTAAGGGTCCGTTAAACTATTTACTATGTAGTATATTGCGCTATTATAATAATGTCTATTTATAAAATAAACTTACTTTTTAATAGCGTTAAGGGGTTACCCATATAGCCCTTAACACAGAATATATTCCCATAGTCTATACAGTACCGTAATCTCCCCCGTAATGGGCGTCTTCAGAGGGCACTCCATAGGTATGGTACAAAACAAAACTCGTAGTAAAGGCTCGGTATGGTAGGTGACACGACACAACTAGGCAATGCCAGGGTAGATATACCAATTGCTATCCGGGCTGGTGGAAACGCGCAGCGCGCAGCTGCCGCCCACCTCGAACAAACTCCCCCAAAATCAATAAATAAAAGTGGCCACTGAATCAATCCAAAGTCAAAGTATAATATCGAAGAGGAGTGTCCGATCAGAGGAATGACCTCATTGGCCCGAGAATCGCTCCTGTTTTAGCCACCTTATGCCAACTCACGGGAGTCGGGTCCACGTATTTACCTTACAGGAAACGCCGCCACCAACCTACTTCATTCTGGAATCTCCACCGCGTACATGGTTAGTCAAAGTGGTTTTCGGTATCGACAGAGAGTATGTCCATATCTGATCCCGGTCTCTTTGCCAACCAATCATTATTATAACACCGCGGTCATTTAAAATAGTTTATACTTTAAAACCAGAATAAAAATTCCATTTCAAAACTATGAATACGATATCATCTTAGAACCCAAAACAATATGATATCATTTTATCCAAATATATTTCTTTTCCGAAATCATACTGCTTTAAAATTTAAAATATCTGGAAACCAAATATTTGACTTATACTTTCAAAGCATAATATTTCAAAATTCATATATTTTAAAACCATAACTTCTAAAACTTGAATGGTTTGGATATTCAACGGTATATAAAATAAATGGTTTGACTTTAAGGTTACTTTGTAAAGAAAATAATTTCCATGGCTTTACAAATATATTTCTTTATTTAAAGTCTAAACCAAAATTTAAATATCACTTTCAAGTTCCAAAACCACTTCAATTTCTATATATATATATATATATATATGTATATATATATATATATATCCATTTGGAGTATTAATATTTCAAAACTAAAGTTGGAATTTATTCCTTCAACCAAATTAAATGTTCTATTATTTAGTCTTGAATATTTACATAAAAATCCATAAATAAAACTCCAATTTCTAGCAATTAAATATTTTCTTCAATTAAATTATACTAGAATATTCATTTCAAATTTATCTTGGAAAAATCCACTTATAAATATCATACCTTAAAATTTTCCAAACTTAAACATATAATATGAATTATCACATTCCATTTCTCAATTTTCCCATTTTTATTTAATAGATTTATACACAGCTTAAATTCAAAATTTTTAACTTCATATGTATATATATAGAAGAATAACATTTATAAAATATCAAAATTAAAAATTTTTATAAACCGTATCCCATCCAAACCATAGAAATCACTTTAAAATAATTTATATATAGACCACGGTGCCTGTATAAAATTTTCTATCCTATGGTCAAGTGATACGGATATTTATCATTTCAATCCGCAATTTAAAAATAAAATTTGCGGTTGTATATCATTTCAAACCACAATCCCGAATGAAATGAAAAATGCATGATAACTTGTAGTTTAATGATATACAATAAAACTTCCATTCACCCATCATCAATCAAAATTATTTCAAACATCATCAGTTTAACAACCATCAATATATATACAATATAACAAGAAATAATTGACTGTTATTAACTAACATTTTATATTCAATTAAATTTGTAACTGTTTAACTAGAAGTTTATATGCAAATAAATAAATTCAAACTGTCAAATAATATGCAATAAATGAATTAAATTGACAGTTAAATTAAATAAATGCGAATTAACCGATATGCTGAATAAAACATGCCAAACAATCATAAATAAATTTCTACTCATATCTAAAATAAATTTAACAAACATAAGAACTTTTAGAAGTTGTGAGTGGGTTAAAACACTCACCTTTTGAATTTAAATCGAATTTAAATCCGATTTAAACCCAAAAATTCGACGGTCTCCGAATTGGTCCAAACTAGTTCCTAACTGTCCGGAATTTAATTACGATCCTAACAAAAAAAATTCGCGTGAATCCGAGGTCGTATGAAAAAGTTATGCGATTTAAACGATTTGAAAATCAAAAAAAATTATAAAACAAAACAAACCTTAGTTAAATACTCGCCACGTCACTATCATCTTCCACGCGCTTTGGCTACAGGAGCACGCGAATATGTTTCCAGACCAAACCCAAAACGGAAAACGAACACCACCAGTAGATTGCGTATTCTGAGAACTCCAACATATAATTTTTCTGGAATTTTTAGAGGAGTTTGAATTTTGACTTTTATTTGGATTGAAACTGGATCTAGAAATTTTCTGTTGCCATTGAAGAAGAGAAGAAGTTGAAGAAGAGACTATACAGAGGAATGAGGATGGAGGCTAGGGTTTCACCGCCTATTTATATATAGATCACAAAAGAATAGGTGTGCACGAATTTTAACGTGCAAACAGAGGTGGTCCCAAAAGATAAATAATATTAATTACACACGTTATGGATTTAGAAAATAAATAAATTCCTTATCATTTACATTTTATTTTAAACGTATTTACAAATGTAAATCTAGACGTTTCGTTTACGTTTCAAAATATATCCACAATTTTATAAATTTCCAAATTGATCTAAACAAATTTAGATGTAAATTAAAAGCTGATAAGTCTATCCATTGCAGTGTTAATTTCTCCACTTCCTTATATTTAGAATGGAAACGTTCACTTTATTTCCTCAACATTCTTTTATTTTCCTTAAAATGCTTATTTGTTACTTGCAATTCATAATGTAAACATTCTTATATTCTAAAATGATCAACTTATACAATATTAAATCAATTCTTATATTTCCAATTAATGTACATTCATAATGAAAACATTCTTACATAAATTTTATTAATTGCACTTTGTTTCTTTTCCTTTTTCAATTGAAAGATTTTAATAAATTTATTTCCAATTAATTTTAATCTTCCACTTCAAAACAGACCCTAATTGATGAAATTAATTAAATAAATACGTGAACATTGTAATCCTTATTTATATTCAAGCAAACATGTTTATAAAATTATAGTTTTCAACAAGCATTAAATTACATACTAAATAAATCTTTTTCTCTATTCAATTAAATAATCAAATGTTTATTCCATCTAAAAATTTTAAGTAGAAGGATTCCATGTTGGGTTCAAAATCTATTATTTTAATATCCTTGAATTTTAGTTTAATCTCTATAAACGAAATATTTAAACGTTAATTTCATTTATTTTGCAATACTTAATTAAACCAAAATATCGTTTTCTAAACTTAAATCTATGCTCCCATTGATTCATTCAATTTGCACTTATTATGTATTATTTTAACAACTCATTTATAACTTTGAATCTATTCCCCAAATTTCACATTTCTATCGTTATATACATTTGAATTCCATCCTATTTAATATTCCAAATATTACGTCATTATCATTAATGAAATAAATATTGTTAATTATTGCAATTGATTTTCCGTTATAACTTAATATACTAAATAGGTGGTAAATCTTAAATACTTGTTCTCATTAACGATTTATTTCTACTTACAAATTAATGCAATTATTACCTATTTCCATCTTTATCTCCAATTAACGTAAAATGTTATATTCAAATTCCATAAATTTCAATAGATTCAAATTATCATATCTATGAAGAACATTTACGTTATTATCCATTTATTACCTTAACTTATTCAACGTAACATTTAATTTATATTTAATGCAATGATTTCCAAATCAATTGAATTGAATTAAATATATATGTATCACTCATAATAACTTGTGGTCACAACTCTTGATCACCATTAATGCAACGAGACGGAATTTGCCCGCTCGAAAATCGACATCCATACTTCAAATCGTATTCGAATGCCATAGATTCGACCGTTCAAATCCGATTCGCCGGAGCTTATAACAACATTAAGTAAATAACACAGCGGAAAAAAATAATAATACATTGATATACAGCTTTGATAACATATCTGATACAACAGATGATCCAATAGATATCAATATACATCAGAGATATGATACAATAAAATAGCAGCGGAAAAGGAAAATCGATAACATCTAGCAGCGGAACAAATAACTCTAAAATAGTCTTCGAAACAATTTCATTTCAATTTGATGTAAACAAATCATAAATTTAAATCTGTTAAAAATAAACAGATTTAATTCATAGCTTTCAAAAAGAATTCATTCATAACTTAGGAAAATCATTTCTCTATTCAATCTTGAAATTCCCCTAATTAACTGGAATCTCAGTTCTTATCTAAAAGTGTTTATCATTTGAAAACAACAGTTTTCATTTTGGAAATCTGATTCATTTATACGAGTTGAAATCCTTGGGTTAAATTCAAATTCCCAAAATAATACCTTTAAAATGGTTTAAATTCATACAAACCTGTTTATAATATCTTTAACCATAATTTCCAATCATCGAATTCAATTCCAAATATCGAATTCAAATTTAAATTGAATTATTTAATTTCAAAACTTAATCAAGTAAATTAAAATAAATTTTAACTTGAAATTTCATTCCAAAAGCTTTTCACATTTATTCTTTACACAACCATTTTTAGATGATAAATCATACTATAACAAACAAAATTTGTTTTGATCCCGAGTTCAATCAGTGAGTAGATTAGGAAGAAAAGATCTTTGAATCAAAAAAAATTAGCTTATGAACTCAACAGAGACAATTAGAACAGCAGTCTGATTGCAATAGATAACTTAAGTTTAAATGATAAGTTGTTACTCACATACTCATTTCCACATATTTATACGCAATTGGTTTCAAATATTTAAGGTCTAAAAGTGAGAGTTACTCACCTTCCAAATCATTGCTTAAATCCAGGAGTTTACAAGTTGGAGTTTGGTTTATCTGAAGCTTTTTCTTTGCTTCCACACTTTCAGGCTTTGATTGATTTGAAAAATGGTTTATGTTGAATGATTGTTTGAGTTTGAAATGATATAATTTTTTTTTCTTCAAGTGCTACTCAGTTTCATGGTTGAACTGAGATAAAGATTGATACTTATAAGAAAAAAGTTTGCAGGATGATATGGTTGTACAGGTGATGTCTTTGTTTATAATAAGGTAATGTTACTTTGCACTATATCAGCTCATGGCTGAACATATTGTATGTACTTAGAGATGTTTTGTTTGTACTTGTTTGCTTATACTTTTTGTTTCTATACTTAAACATATACTTGCTGTCCTTATTTTTTTTGCATTTCTTTGTATTGACTTCGGCTGATACATTCTTTACTTTGGTGGCTGCAGGGAATTAGTTTTATTCTTTGTATTTTATTACCATGTTTATTGTTTTTGTTATGATGATAGTTTAAACTGTCGAGTTGTTTTTCAGGTTGAGGCTTCTTGTTTTGTTTGTACTTTAATAATATTTTGCTTATTTAACTTCTCTACATACTTTATTTTATTTGCCTGGCATACTTACTTCTTGTGTTGCATTTCTTTATTACTCTAAAATGTAAACAATTCCTGCTATTAATATGTTGTTTACATTTATAGTTTATGATTTATCTTATATATTTATTTCTACTCCTAATTTAAATGTTTATTTTGATTTGTTTATGTTTGCCTACATTTTTATTTGTTTATCTTGTACTTTGCTTTATTACTTATGTAAATTATTATTATCTTCTTTTGCTTTTTATTTATTCTATAACCTTGTTTGTACATAGATGTTTAATATGTTTGTTTGGTTCCATACTTAATTTTTATTTATCTCTATTTATAACTCAAATATTTATTTTACTTCTATTTTTAGTTTAAATATTTATCATGAATTTTACTTTAATAATTATTGTTTTATATTTTTCTATATACACATACATATATAGTATTTAAATTCAAATCAAATATATATATATATATATATATATATATAATTTTAAATTTACTCATGTATGCTCAAATACATATATATATATATATATTCTCATATATATACATATATGCAAATTTTCAAATCAATTTGACTTAATATAATTTCTATTTGAATCGAGGAAACTCGCTTCCATTTATAATTAATTCTACAATCTTTTATTCAAAAATTCATTTAAATTATCAACTTAAATTTATAAAAATCCTGGGTCGTTACAATTAATAAGTTTATTATTTACAATCCAATCATCGCCATTCTATATATATATATATATACGAATTAACTAATTCAATATTTCCATTTCGTTTTCCTATCCTAAATTTATTACTAAGTGTATTTACTCCATTCCAACAAATTGGAATTCCATTTTTACTATACAATCATTTCCCAATTCACTTTTATTACTGACCCATCATCATTGCATTTATTGTCTTTTATTGATTTAATCAATTTACCCCATATTCCCTTAAACTCATACTAACGAAACATTCAATTCTATTTATCTCATAAACTCCATTTCATAAATCCACCTGCAATTTCTACCTAGAAATAAGGTTACATTTCCGTTGAAAATACATTTACATCTTATGTTACTACATTAATAGTTAGTAACGTTTATATCATCAACCATCACTTATGAATAATTAGCGTTTCCTATTTATTTTGTTACATTCACTTATATTCATTTATGAATAAATTGGTATTCCCTTTAACCTATTAATTACTAACTTTAATTATTGCAATTCATTTATCTAACATAAATTTTGAATCTATTTCCAAATTTTCATATTTCAAATTAATTAACACCTTAAAATAGTTTACAAATAAAAGGGATTGTACTAATTACATTATTTATTTTATTGCATTACTTTATTACCTCCGTTTATATTAAATTTCCGTAAATCAATATTTTATTCCATTGACAAATTCAATACTTGCAACAATTTCCACTATTACTATTAATTGCAATATATAATTTAATTTGCAAATTTTAATTACCTTTGATACATCAAATTTCAATATTTTCTTTCATATAAATTAATAAGATTTTTATTTCTTTCTAAATTTTAAAATAAAATCCTATTAATTTAATTCATTTCAAACATCGAATTTACGCGGGTCGTTACACTCTCCCCCACTCAAAACTTTTCGTCCTCGAAAAGGAAAAGAAGGGAAAAATTAAATACAATACATCTTATCCAAAATATTTAACTTATGAACAATTAAATTTACAAAATTAATCACTTTAAATAAGATATCCTATTTATAACTATTTAATCCTTTATATTTCAATTATTAAAGTTTGGAAAAACATTTCCAAAATATTTCCAAGATACTGCATTTTCTTATATAATCCAAAGGGTTACAATTTATATAAAGTGAAATATTTAAGCGGTTTCAACCATTAATCAACCAATCAATACAACAACCATCAACTTTACAAACATCATACATACACAAGACAAAGCAACCATATAATCCAACAAACAAATAGTTGTTCGGGTTCAAAACTTGAAATTGTATGGAATGAAAATAACTATCAAGTGCATCCTTTACTCAACAGTTTTAGATGGAACAACGATAGATTATTTATTCATCCAACAACTTCAAATTCTCTTGCCCAACCAACCATATGTCAAACAATAACAATTCAAACCAACAACCAAATTAACTTATTATACATTTATTTCATGCTTTAGTTGTTTAATTTCTTTTCTTTCATTTATTGAGTGATTCCTTCATTACTTACAATTTTCATTTTTCATTTATTACAATATTCATTATATTTGCATTCCGTTTTATTTACTTAACTTTATAATCATCCATTTATAATACTTAAAATTTCCATTTTAACTTAAGTTTATACATTTAATTCTCATTTTGTAACAGCAAATTCAATGAATACCTTTATTACCCCAAGCTTTACTTATAAGATTTCCCCTTACATTTTCTTACTAACATTACAACTTTTATTATATGGTAAGTTATATATATGCTTTAAGAATGTAAGTGAAAATTATACAAGTTTCTTCTCAATTCCTTTAATTAATTAATGGTTCAATAATTATATATATTCGTTTTATAAATTACAATTTCAACTTACTTTTAATTTCATTCATTTATTTAATGCTTACATTTCTATTATATTTAATAATGGTAATAATTTAACTACACTAAATTTGCAACTTTATACATCAATTCTTATAAGTAAAGAAGTTCGTTAATTCATTTAATAATGTTTACAATCGTTTATTTACATTACTTATCTTCCTATTGTATTAAATTTTTACTTTAATTAAAGGTTCCAATTTCTACACTTAATTGAACTATTAATTAACTGGAACTTAAGAACCAAATATCGGGTTTAATTTTTAAATCATTTAAAATAATAGATAGATATCTATTCTTAACATATATATATATATATATATATATATATATCCAATTATAATTAAAACGATAAAAATTTCTTCAACAATTCTGCAGTAAATTTCCACAGTGGACTTCCCACTTCGAAACTCGAAAATGAAAGTCGATGATGCGTGCACTAATCACCGAAATTATTTTCCAGCAACAGGGTGGAAAGTACAAAACTTATTTTTTCCGAAATCTTCTTTAAAACGATTTTTCCGAATTATATTGAAATATTTATATCAGAAAATATTTATAAATAATATTATTATTGTGACGCCCCACCTCTATGCCGCGCTAGCCAAGAACACTACGGTGTAGTGCTGTCGACTAGCACGGAGAATAAGGCTGTTGAGGAGCGACCATCCGTGTAATTGCCTTGTGCGAGCACGGATATGCCGGATAGTAAAAACGTGCATTTCATTTTAGGAGGAAATCCGACTTGCCGATGCAAACTCAAAGCTACTAAACAGTGGCTATAATAGTCTAGGACAAAATATAAAATAATAACACAGATAATATAAATGCGGAACACAGATGAAACAGAAAGTCTCATATATATATAATAACTAATGTCAGTTTCAATACATTTACACGGTACATGTGATACAACTACAAAAGTCGACTCAGGAAGCTATATATACAAGTACATTATCGACTAATATACATGAATACATATCTACCAATATTATGACTCGACAACTCCAACAGATATGAAAAGTCTTCATAGCACAAACAGCATCCCAAAGCAGAATATCTACAACCTGAAAATACTCGGTCTGACCCGAGTATTAAATTCAAAAGAAAATAATACTCGGGTCAGTCTAATTCAAACTCGGTTATTAGTGCACAGAAGCAATAATAATTAAATAGAAATTAGACGACAGTCAAAATAATTTACCTATCCGATTCTCAAGTAAAGAAATCGGATAACGGTAAATAATATGCGAACCAATTCAAACAATTGGAAACATCAATTAAGACGTCAACTCGAGTAGGGCTGCAGTATACGCAAGCGTGTACTGCCATGCCACTACAACCTATGGAATACGAAATAGTTCCATAAATCAAAAGCAAAAGAAATAACAATAAAACAAATACCGTGTGGCTGCAGTTCATGCTTGCGTGCACTGCCCAGCCACTACAGTGACGATGTACCCAATGAATACCGTGTGGCTGTAGTTCACGCTTGCATGCACTGCCTTGCCACAATCGTGATGATGTACTCAAAAGGTCAACGAACCAAAATCAATGAAGAATCAATATCGATGCAACGCAAACCGATAAGGCAACTACATAAACGAATCCCAAGGCAAATCTGTAACAATAAACTGCAGCCACCACAAATGTTTAAGGGTAGAACTGCAACAATAACGCAGCCAGTATTAGTGCACAAGGGCAAAACTGCAACCAAGATCTACAGCCACCACGAGTACACGAAGCACAAAGGCTCGAATGACCCAGTGCGCAAAGGCAGGGGTACAAACTACATGAAAACAGCTGAAAGAAGGTGAGAGCACCAAAAATATGGCACCACAACACACAAAACAAGATCAAAGTATAGTTAACATAAAACAAACCAGAGTGACAACTCAGCATGTTCAACGCAACAGAGGATGCAACATGGAACTGTAAGGGACAACATGAAAAATGTTTGCATGCCCAAAAGGTCAGAGGCAATATAAATGCAAACAATGTCATATATGAAACAGTGGCAAATTGCACAAACAAGCACAAGTGTGCTCAGAGAATATGCAACATGAAAGACATGAAGGCAGTGAAGTGCTGACTGGAAACAGACTACAAAGGCATCATCAAGTTTGACATAAAGCAGTGCTACAGGTGGGCGGTGCAACCACCAGGCAGTGGCACATAGATTATACCAAAATGAGGGAACATCACTGCAACATGCACCAGTGATGCATGTTAAAGCAACTACGGAAAGATAGCACCCACGACTACTTCAACATGGCAAATCCAAACAACAAGAAGATCACCAATGAATCAAAATTTATTAACCAAAGGCTAACATGAAATGATTCACCAAACAGAGGATTTACATGACCAACAGGTACGCATAATGCACCATGGACTGAATCACGTATGCAAGGGTCAGGCATACATGCACTCACAATTACAATGCAGGCTCTAAATGACAAAGATGTAACATGGTCGGACACAAAGGCAGATGTAGTGATGGAAATGCAATGGTGCAACATAAGAATCCAAAGCACTAAAATAAACTCAAAGTGACCAGTAATAACAGGAATCGAAATCCTGGTGGCCACAAACGAAGTTAACAGTTTCATAATGCAGACAACAATTTCAAAATCACAGACAGTAGACGAATAAAACCACTAAATGATACCAATAAAGTTAATTGCAGTTTCGAACAACAATAAAGGAAATTTAAAAACATTTAATAGTTGAAACAAGTTCGGCCGTGGTCATCAAGGAACCAAAATGCCAGAAATCAAAACCGTAACAGCAACAAAGAAACTACCCCAGACCTCAAGTTTACTCAAGCCCATTAACAACAAGTTCGAACAATACCCAAGTCAAAGAGAAAGTCACGAAATCACAATCAACTGTCACAAGAATGCCAAGGTCGACATTACACAAGTCAGTGCCCAAAATCGAACCAAATCAACTTCAATAAAAGTCAAGTTGAAGCATAGTATGGTCCACCAAACAAAGTTCCCCAAAATCAAGTGACTGAAGTCACAAAAATTGAAGCCGTGGGTGAATTGGAATCATCAAAAAAAAATTCGACATTCAAACAAAAATAAACAGTCGAACACGAGATGAATTAGATGTGAGTGAAGGGGATCACTCACCTTGTCGACGAATTGAAGCATCACAGAGACGCGCGACGCCAGAGCAACCGAGGGAAGACGAGCGAGCAACGAGATGAATTCGCCATTTTTATTCTCTCATCTGTTTTAGGTTTTAGGGTTCGAATGAAAATGGGTAAAGAGGGGAGAACGGGTTGTTTGTTTTGAGAATTAACACGGCCCAAATAAAAAAAACATGGACCACTATTTAATTTCGAAGCCCAAAATTCCTTTCAAAAATTTATAAAAGAATTTTAATTCAAATTTAAAAACTTCAAATGGAAATTTGTGCCAATATTAATCGTTTAAATTGTCGATTATAATTGATGCAAGATACCAGGTTGTTACAGACTCCCCTCCTTAAAGAAATTGCGTCCTCGCAATCTTAAGGAATAAATGGACAAAAGGTAACAACCATAAAAGCATGTCATCATAAAATGACGAAATTTGAGAATAAGAAGTTCACCATATAGAGCATGAAAGAGAAAGCCTGACGTGTTTGCTCGATGAATTCTCTGGATTGAAAAGTGAAATCCATAGGATTTGAGAACCACAGAACTTTCACGAGAAGAACATCTTTATTTCGAAGGTGCTGAACCCCCGAAACATTGATGTGAATAGAACGTTGCTCAAAGTCAAATCTGGTGAAACTTCAATTTCTTCAATAATACCAGGCTCAAGAATAAAATCGGAATCCCTAAGGCATTTCCGTAGAAGGAAGACGCGTGAAACACGTCATGAATAACAGAAGATTGAGCCGGTAATAAGAGGCGATAAGCCAAAAAACCAATACGTTTAGTGAAAGGAAATGGCCCAATATATCGAGGCACTAACTTTCCCGACCGACTGAAACGCACAACACCTATCATAGGTGAGACACGAGTAATTTGGAACAACAGCGTAGTACAAAAACGGTACGTCCAATGAACCGATCAACATAAAAGAACATCAGACGTAAGTCCATAAAAGGAATGAGACGAAGCTCAATAAAACGAAGTACATCGAAACGTCTGATGAACTTGGTAAAAAGATGATTCCCTACGGACATCACCAAAGAAACAACCACATGTTGCCTACGACTAAGTGCATTGGCAACACGATTTCCCATCCGGAAGTGGTAAATAATATCAAGATCATAAGGTGTAAGGAACTCGTGTCAACGTGGTTGACGCAAATTAAGTTCCTTATGAGAAAAATAAATATTCCCAAGATTCATGATCAGGGTAGAGAACAAATTTCTCACCCGAAAATAATGATGCCAAATTTTGAAGAACGATATCAATAGCCAAGAGCACTAGATCATGAGTGACATATCTAGTCTCAATAGGCATTAATGATTTAGAAACACAAGAGACAGCACGTTCTCTTATGCAAGAGAAGGGCATGCAAACCAATACGATTAGCATTGGTGCAAACGATAAAGTCTTGGTTCCCCTCGGGAATCACAAGAATAGAAGTATCAGAAAAGAGTTGTTTTAAATAATATTCTTTCTCGAAAAGCTAAAACTTTCGAAATTTACGATTTACTTTATGTAATTATCTTTTCAGACAAATTTACATTTTAAAATTCAATTTACTGTGTCTGATTGTCTCATCAGAGAGTCTAGGAGATTCCTATCGATAACGTTGATCAAGCGCATCGACCAGAATTCTTAAAGCACTCAATGGGCAATACAATCACAAAATATTCAATTAACAAAAACGATAACCAAAAATCACAAATATTCAATTAACAAGTTCGGAATTAACCGAAATAGCAAACGCACATGTCCCATAACCACGAGTTTTACTAAGTCGTTTAATTCACTTCATCGTTTCCTTGAGGGTGCAAGAATTGTGTATTTTAAAAATAACATTTCACATTCTCAAACGGACAAGTCCGGAATTAAACGATTCAGTAAAAGAAAGGGGTCATAGTCCTCGATTTTGCTGAAACGTTTAAATCGCTTCCTCATTCTTTTGAAAGCGTAAACTGTAAAAATTTTGAAAATGATTTTTATTTTGAAACAATTTTTAAAACACGTGATTAAAACAGCGATATCAGTAGCAACTTCGACAAGTGGATTTTCATTCATCAAAAGTGTCACAAGAATCTTCTCAAAGATAGAAAGGGATATCATACCCTAAACTTGTATTCATAACAAGTCAATGACACACGAATTCACCAATGCACGAAAATTGATAAAACTTATCAATAGAAAATTGGTGAAGCACAAATTCCAGAAGACTACACAAGAAATCCATAAATCTCAAGATAAGAGTATGAAAACTCGAATGAGAGTATGAAAACTCGAACGGGAGTATGGAAACTCACCTACACGTGAGCATGAAAACTCATCAGCACATGTAACGCATAACGAGAACGGGAGCACAAAAACTCACCTACACGCGAGCATGAAAACTCATCAGCACATGTAACGCAAAGCGAGAACGGGAGCATGAAAACTCACCTACACGCGAGCATGAAAACTCATCAACACGTGCAACGCAAAGCGAGAATGGGAGCACGAAAACTCACCTACATGCGAGCATGAAAATTCATCAGCACGTGCAACGCATAACGAGAACGGGAGCACGAAAACTCACCTACATGCGAGCATGAAAACTCACCAATACGTGCAATGCAAAGCGAGAACGGGAGCATGGAAACTCACCTACACGTGAGCATGAAAACTCATCAGCACATGTAACACATAACGAGAACGGGGGCACGAAATCTCACCTACACGCGAGCATGAAAACTCATCAGCACATGTAACGCAAAGCGAGAACGGGAGCACGAAAACTCACCTACATGCGAGCATGAAAATTCATCAGCACGTGCAACGCATAACGAGAACGGGAGCACGAAAACTCACCTACATGCGAGCATGAAAATTCATCAGCATGTGCAACGCATAACGAGACACTATCTCATGGTTGCAAGCCATTAATTTTGACACACGAATGGCCCGAAGACCGTGGGGCGCTACCCCAAATGTGCGAGACGGAATCACACAGATTGAGGTCTAGACTAACCAAAATTCAAAAAGGTATGTGTGAGTGGAATCACACAAGTGGTGTCTAGTCTAACCTTGCAAACAAAAGGAAAGTATGTGTGAATGAAATCACACAAATGGTGTCTAGACAATCCTCAAAGCCCAAGAGATATGTGTGAGACGAAATTACACCGATGAGGCCTAGTCTAACCGTGCAACAAGGAAATATGTGTGAGACGAAATCACACAAATGGTGTCTAGGCTAACCAAAAAGGTATGTGTGAGTGGAATCACACAAGTGGTGTCTAGCCTAACCAAAAAGGAGACATCGCACAATTGCAAGTCTAAATCATAAGAATGATCGTCATGATCAACGAGAAGTGTCAATTACACTAAGTTAGTGAATATAAATGTTTAGCTTCATGTCCCATAACCACTAGCTTAACTTAAATATTTACGAACAAACTGTAGATCGTCACTAGAAAAATTGTCACAAGAGATTTGTTAACGCTAAAATTTGAACGCTAACACCCCGGTGTATAAAGTGAGATTGTGAAAGCACCACCCGATAACTCGGGAACAGATTATAAGCAAATAATAGTGAAAAAACAGTAAACAACAGCAATTTTATAGTGGTTCGGCTTGAGAGATAGCCTACGTCCACTTTGATTATCTTTATTGATGATTTGATTACAAGTCAATGCAGTTACACTTTGATTACAACACACTTTAAGTTTCAAGTGACTTAGAACAAGTAGCCTAAACTTCAATGTCGATCCGAATCTTCGAACACATGTTTGACATGTTTGATTTCTTCGTGAAGTTTCTTGAAGGTGTTGAAGTAGTTCAGAATGCAGCAGAGTAACGGCGCTTGAAATGAATGAGCCCAAAAAAGTCCCCCTTTGGTTGGAACTAGGGTTGTATTTATAGGAATTTCTCGGAGTTAGGTCGTAGGTCGTGACCGACCTAAGTTAGGCCGTAGGTCGTGACTGACCTAAGATGCACTGGCTTCTCTTTCACAAGAACACGCATGCTGATTTTCACAAGTCCTAGGTCGTGAGCGACCTATCATAGGTCGTAGGTCGCAAGCTTTTTCCTGAAGATGGTTGGATAACATTTCACTTAACTTTGGAACGAGCTAGTAAGCAGTAGGTCGTGGTCGACTTAACAGATCAGGGTATAAGTGAAGCGGCATAGGGATTTTATTTCATCTGCTTAGGTCGCAAGCGACCTACTATAGGTCGTTAAGTCGTTATCCTTTTTAAGTCGCTCCATACTTTAGATCGGTACATATCTTTGGGTCGTGTTGAACATTCTGTAGTTAGGTCGTTCCACCTTTAGGTCGTAAGGTCGCTAAGACAATTATGTCATTAGGTCGTTGAGGCTATTAGGTCGTCAAGTCCTCTTAGGTCGTTGGGCTGCTGAGTTATAGGTCGCGGAGTTTTAGGTCGCTAGATCACATTATCCTTTAGGTCGCGGCCTCCCTTAGGTCGCAGAGCTCTATAGGTCGCAGCTATTTTTAGGTCGCTTGATCAGTTAAGTCGCTAGGCCATTCCATTAGTTAGGTCGCTCCATATCTTTAGGTTTTAGGTCGCTAACGAAGAGGAATTAACATTTGCCCCTCGAAGTACGTGCCTAGGTCGTAGGTCGCGTGCTTCGACCTGACTTAGCTAGGTCGCGAGCGACCTGACACTTGTGCCAATACGCGTGCCTATTTGTCTTCCCATTCTTGCCTCATATAAAACTGTTAGGTCACTACCTCTTCCTCATTCCATTGCTCTGATCTCCTACCGCCATTAACGATTCTCTGAGCTTCCAAAGGCGAATTCAACCCATCCAGTCACCGATTCATCTTTATCATTACGTCTTGTAAGTGAACCTGGTCTTCGTCCCATCATAATCGTCGTTGAATTATGAATTCTCACTTTCCGACCTTAGCTCAACTCCATGTATCACGCCTTATTTCGAGTGATTGTCGCAATCGATTTTCGGTCGCTATTTGGTTGATTTAGGAAGTCATGGCAATGCGTTAAATTTATGATGGATTGGGGATTTTTTGGTTAGGTTTTGGAATGATCTGGTGGTATGAAGAGATGGTAAATTTCATGGAGAGGACGATGAATCTCTTCGGGTAGTTGATGGCGGGTTATTGGGTCTGGTGCAGAGAGGAAGTTAGGCGACCTAACAAATTTGAGTGACAAAAAATGCTTCACGACCTTAGGGCCCTTAAGACCTAAAGAACATTTTCGACCTATGTTAGGTCGTTGAACGACCTAAAGCTTGCGTAACCAAAATGTCATACGTCCCACTGACAGCTGAACGACTTAAAACTTGCACGACCTAATTTCTGCAGCATAGGTTTTTAGGTCGCAGCCGAGTTAGAACTTGAATAAATTTGCATTGCTCTAGACCCCTTTAATTTGCACAGTGCGACCTAAAAGAGCTCTGACCTATACTAGGTCGTTGGTCGACCTAGGACTTGTAAAAGTTTTGAGAGAATTTGATTGAACTGCTTGGACTTGAATCACTTGAAATTCATTACATTCCTTTGCAGATTGCTCTAACTTTTAATCTAACAACCTGTTTAAACATAACTTTTGCAGAAAAATGGGACGAATATACTGTCACTGACCGCCCACATCGAATGACAGATTAGTCGATAAAGAATAATCAACTTAAATGAACTGTGTGAGTGAAATGCTGTGAATCAACCGACTCAAATGAAGTGTTAAAGCAAAGCTAAAATTTTGTTTGAATTAACACTGCGCTTGAGTTTTAAATTAACAAGTCCTGAAATCTCACAATCGATCAGTTGTCAATTAGTTTAATTTCAGTTATTTCGCTTGTTATTTTTATTAGTTTTGCACAACACTTCACACTTTTAGGAAACGTGCACCTTCACATCTGAACATCCAGTTTCTTGTATAGAATGACGTCTCAACAAGAAGAGATGATAGAACACGTCGAATGGGCTCCTCCGATTGCTATTTCACTAGAGAACCCTCCGGAAAGAACTCCTACCCTTCTGAAACAGCGGGTGCTTAATCAATTATGCGTTCAATTTGGCATTGCCGAGGCAGAAGTTTTACTCCCTGGACCAAATGATTTTGCTGATAGACCACCTTCTGGTTTTGTTGCCATTAATCGCCAAATGTGCTTAAGTGGAGCAATTCCTCCCTTTAATGAATTTCTTCAACAAATCCTTCTTCGACTAATGATCTCTCCCTTCCAACTGCATCCCAATGGCTATGCCATTTTGATGGGATTGTGCGTTCTGTTCAGGAGAACTCTTGACCGTCTTCCGAGTTTCGAGGAAATCTGTTACTTGTGCACTTTTGCGAAGAACAAGGACCACCCTTCGATTGTACTTGTAAGAGGTGCGAGGAACCGTAAACTAATTTTGGATTTGCCGGAGAGTGCACATGGGTTTCTGAATCAATTCTTCTATATTCGTTGCCCTGCAGGATTTTACACAGACTGGAGAATTGGAAGTGAGATCTTTTTTTCCTTTCTCTCTTCAATTTCATTTTAAGTTTTTCATGGTTCGTATTGCTAGATGCTGATTCCATTCCTTATTTTTACAGCACTTCCTCCTCCTTCTAGAGATTCCAGTCATAAACCAGTCTTTGAGAGGCTAAGCATTGTGGCTGCTGAAGAGAGGAGCGCAAAATTTCTATTGACAGATGAACTCCTTCATCGATTTGAGCTTTTACATTCTTCTCGTTCTACTCAACTTCATGAAGTTCCGACTGAAGTTCCCGATTCTCCGATGAAAATTCGTGATGCCCCGGTCCCTACTAAAGAGCACATGCAGGGAGGAACCTCTATAGAAACTTCACTAGTAAAGTGTTCAATTCCGAAGGATGTTTCGGGGCCGTCTGACAAGTCTGTACTTGCCCCAGTTATCGAAGAGGAAGAACCTCCACGATCTTTCGAAAAATCTACTAACGAAGGAGTCAAGAAAGCAAGTCCCAAAAAACATGATGGTGATGATGTTTTCGAGGGGTTGAGTGATTTAATTGTGACTTCTCAAGAACTTTTCAAAGATGATATTTCCAAAACTATCTCTTCTGTAATCGAGGCGACATATTCTCTACAACAAATGTCAACTCCTCCTACTCAAGTTATCACTACCTCTATTCCACAGAGTGGTTTGTAACTCGATGCGTGTAGTTTACACGTTACACGACACTTAGGATTTTTCATCACTTCTACGCACTTATCTTCTTGTACTTTAAAAATTTCTAAAGCTTACTATTTTTATTCCAGATTCTCCTATGGGGCGCAGCGGCTCGTACTATAATGATTTCCAGCCTACGGGAGGCGTAGCCAGTATGATTATAGGCGTTACCTCCCTTCTTACAGAGAATCCGATGAAGAGAGGGCCATCAGGAAAGCAGACGAGAGACGAGCATATGAAGAACGTCACCGAAGAGAACAAGAAAGACATGACCCTCCCCATAGAGATGATGATACCCAAAAAAGAAAGGCTCACGATGAGAGAGGTAAAGGACACATGGAAGATTCTTCTAGCAAGCGGGCTAAACTTACTGAAGAAACAATGCCGACAGTTTCTCAAAACGTTCCTGCTCAATCTCCTGCCCCCGTTCGTTCCGACATTCAAACAATCATCAACCAGCCCGCATACCAAGTTGGGCAAGGTCCTCCCACTCTTCAAAGTCGATTCCCTCAGTGGTGCCTGAGAGGGGTTCGATTTGATCTCGACTTGGTTCCTCTCGACAAATCGGCTATGCTGCGAAATCTTGATTCTGTCAGGACCGATATTGAAAGAATGTCGAACTGGCAAAAACTTGTCGACGAGCTTCAGAGGGTTAACCGAGCCAATCTCGAGGCCATGCTCATAATGGAGAACGATAAGGCTGAGTGGCAGAAGACTCTCGAACAGCATGACGCCGAAATGAGAAGTATTGCTTCCTATAATGAAAAGCTGGAAGCGGAAGTAGAAAAGCTTAAGGAAGAATTAGCTACTTCATCTACTTTCCATTCTCAAAAGGAGAGCATGCTTCAGCAACAAGTACGAGATGCGCATGCCAGTCAAAGGGCAGTCGAAAATAAGCTTACACACCATGAGAAGGTCATCGAAGAATATCGCGCTGAAACTTTACAGCTGCGAGAACAGGCCGACTCTCAAAGCTTGGAGATAGAGATGCTAAAAGCTCGACTTGCTATGGCCGAAAAGGAGCGTGACGAGGCTGTTGCTGGTAGACTCGCGGCCGAAGAGGCCCATCAAGCAACCAAAGCCGACATTAGCTCCACATTATTTGATTTTTATCTGCATAACATTTTGGGCCGTGGCAGCCTTGCCTTTCTAGGCCCTAAGTATGAAATTACATTAGCTGAAGTTTGGGAGGCAGCACTCGATATGCTAGGTGGTAAAGGTGCTGGCTACGCTGAGACAGCTCTTGAAGAGCATTATCTCGATGATGATGCCCGCGCCGCTCTTGCCAAGGGAAAAGAGCAACTCGCCAGGGTACGGGCCGGAATGGCGGAAGGGGAACGTTCTGAGAAAGAAATACTACCTACCACTTCTGAACGTCCTTTAGTTTCTTCCGAAGTGGACATTACAGGTTCCAGTGCTCATTCGCTGCCTCCTACAAGAACCGGGGTAATTACCCCTACTGATGATGAGGCTTTGGAGGATATCGGGGCTCAGAATTATGAGATTGAACTAACGAAGCAAACATCTTCAGGTAATTTTGACATTGGTCCGATTCAGGTGGATCGCTTGCTTACTCCTCAAAAGTTTGATGAGCTTCTCGATTACTTCTTGAATCTCGACGAACCCATATCTCCCTTCTTTCGGGGAGATACTAATATTTTTAATTTCTCTTCTTCTGCAGTTGAAACACCAAGTGCTGTGCAGACTTCACTTTCGCCGGTTATCCCTCCTCCGTCTCTTCAGGTGACTCCTCCTTCTGCTTCACAGCCCGGGTCACAAGAGGAGCAGATTGAGGCTCTTCATGGCATGGATGACCCTATCGCTTCGCAAGAGCAGAAGGACGAGGGATTTGAAGGAGGCGAGATCTCTCCGGAGCGGACTCCTTCTGATGACGTAGTTTTGTCCGCTCTTGTTACTCCAGGGAGTGAGTCTTCTTCGAAGAGAAGAAAGAAGCACGGAACATCGAAGAGGATGGGGAAGAAAATCATCACTACTGAAGAGGAACCGGAAGTTGCACCGGTTGCACCTCCCTCTCCTTCTTCCCTTATGCCTATAGATAGACCTGAAAAACTAATCATTCGGCCAGGCAAAGGGTCCAAAGGTGGTAAGAAGAAGTGAAGAGTCGGACTTCGGGCTTTTTGACTCCTTTTTTGTGTAATGGTCGGATGTTGTGCAGGCACCGGCCCCTGCTTTTTTATTTTGAAACCTGTATCTGCAATTGAATAAAATGATCCTTTATTTGTACAGACTCTTGTTTGAATTTGAGAATGCATTTATTATTCATTTTTGCACAAGTTTATTTATATGATATTGCGGTGAACTTGTGGTATGTTGCTTGAGCGTATTTTACCGATATAGCTATACCATTTTGTATGTAACTATACCATGTTGCCCTCATACCATAAGCTTGCTGCAATATTTTATACTTTGAGGGGACTTGCACTCTTATTTTCTGAAGAGTAATTACTTCATTCTTGAAGAAATTTTTCGTAGAGTACGACTTCCTTCACATAAATTTTTACACTTTGTCCTTCGAAGAAATCACTTTTTTTTTACTTATGTATGCATTTTGCCAAGTGAATTCTTCTATGTGGTAAAGCGGGCCTCTGAAGGGTACTTTAACTTTCTTCCTCTTTTTTTTTTTTTTTTTTTTTTGAGGAAGTTTATTTTCTAGAATAGGTAAATCACTCTTCCTTTGAAAGTTAAAGTATGCCCTTGATGAGGATATTTTTTTTTTTTGAAATAGAAATTTGTACTTCTGAGGAGGGATTTTTCACGTTTCAACACTTGGAAGTTTTATTTCAATCTTGGTGAAACGTGTACCTCCAAAGAATTGCACCTTCGAAGAAAGCCTTTTCACGTTTCAATACTTGGAAGTTTTATTTCAATCTCGGTGAAACATGGGCTTCCGAAGAAGTCTTTCTTTTTTATTGTGTCCCCGGGAGGGGGTTGTACCTCTGAGGAGGGATTTTTCACGTTTCAACACTTGGAAGTTTTATTTCAATCTTGGCGAAACGTGTACCTCCAAAGAGTTGTGCCTTTGAAGAAAGCCTTTTCACGTTTCAACACTTGGAAGTTTTATTTCAATCAAGGTGAAACGTAGGCTTCCAGAAAGGTCTTTATTTTGTTTTGCATTTCAACTTTGGTGAAGTGAAATTCCGAAGAGCGGCTGTTACACTTCAACTCCTGGTGAAATGTGCCTCCGAAGAGGTCTTTATTTTGTTTGCATTTCAACTCTGGTGAAGTGAAATTCCGAAGAGCGGTTGTCACACTTCAGCTCCTGGTGAAATGGGCCTCCGAAGAGGGCTTTTATTTTGTTTACATTTCAACTCTGGTGAAGTGAAATTCCGAAGAGCGGTTGTTACACTTCAACTCCTGGTGAAATGTGCCTCAAAGAGGGTTTTCATCGCCTGGAAGTTACTCTCTCATGGTTGGAGGGCCATGACTCCTCCAATCTTTTTTGTTGAGTAGAGAACTTTCTTTTTTGTGGCGTATGACCCATTAGAGGTCTTTATTTTCCGAAGAGTTGTGCCTCCGAAGAGGATTTGTGCTGCCGATGATGGCTTTGGTTGTTCCCTTGTCCACTTGCTTATGCTTTTTCAGTGATCCTCTTTTTTTTTTTTACAAGTGACTTGTTTAATCCAAGGAAATGTACTTCATTGTCGGGCAAGTTCGTGAGAACGAGCATCAGCTTCTTAATTGGATGTTTGTTTGCTCAAACGATCTCAATTTATTAGCAAAGGCCCATTTCTGTCGAAATCATAGGCCGTTCAATTGAAGTACTTCCTATCTAGGATTTGAATTTGGAGCCTTTGTGACTTGAAATTCGACGAGAATCACTGGGTCTTATTATGTGCAAGTTTCACTTCCATTGTCTACAAAAATTTAAATCGACATTTCGGCAATACATTCTATGTACTTTTTATATCGAAAATAAAGCAAACATGTAATAATAATAAGGAACACAAGATTTATAGTGGTTCGGCCAGGAAATTGGGCCTACATCCACTTTATATTTTTTCATTATTTACTTGCATCAGTTTTACAATTGCCTTCAATTACAAGAATCATACATTCATAATTCTTTTTACAATATTTCAACAAAATTTTCAAGTAAAATATGGACGCAAATGGTTGCTATTCCATGCCCTTGGAATTTGATCTCCTTCAACAGTGGTGAGTTTGAATGTGCCGTCAAGAAGCTTCTGACCTATGACATATGGTCCTTCCCAATTTGGCCCAAACACACCTGTCGCTATCATAATTCTCTTCAGGACTAGGTCTCCAATCTCAAAGCTGCGTTGGCGAACTTTGGAATTGAAATGTCTGGCTATTCTTTGCTGATGAGCTGCAATTCTGAGATTAGCCTCATCTCTTTTTTCATCAAGGAGATCTAGCGCTTCAAGCTGTAGCTTTTCGTTTTCTGCTTGATTGAAATGGATTCTTCTGTGTGAAGGAACCTCTATTTCTATCGGAATCATTGCCTCTGACCCGTATGCCAATGAAAACGGGGTGTGCCCAGTCGTAGTTTTGTGAGTGGTTCTGTATGCCCATAGTGCCAGTGGTAGCTTATCAACCCAACCACCTTTTGCTCTTTCAAGTTGCTTCTTGATGGTTGACTTAATAATTTTGTTCATGGCTTCCACTTACCCGTTTGCCTGCGGATGAGCCACTGCTGAAAAGCTTTTCCGGATTTTGAATTGCTTGCAAAAATCTTGGAATTCTTCACTTTCAAACCGAGTACCGTTGTCTGTAATTATTTTTTGAGGCACACCGTATCTGCAAATGATGTTTTTAGTCATAAAACTTATCATCTTCTTTGAGGTGATAGTAGCCAGTGGTTCAGCTTCTGCCCACTTAGTAAAATAATCTGCACCAACAATGGCATATTTAATTCCAGATTTGGCAGTTGGTAACGGTCCTACAAGGTCTATTCCCCATATTGCAAATGGCCATGGACTGACCATCTGTGTGAGTTTAGTGGAAGGAGCTCTAGGAATTTTGGCGAATCTTTGACATCTGTCACATTTTCGGGAATACTCTGCTGCATCTCGATTAATTTCTGGCCAAAAATATCCGTATCGGAGAATTTTCTTTGCTAATGTTTGGCCACCTGAATGATCACCACATTCTCCTCCGTGTACCTCTGCTAGGATTGCTTTGGACTCTTCCCTGGATACACATCGAAGTAATGGCATTGAGAATCCTCGTCTGTACAATCGGCCATCCTGGATTATATATCGAGAGTCTTTTCTCAGTAGCTTTTGTCGTTCTTTTGAGTTCCCTGGCAAAGATCCATTGAGCATATATTCTGTTATCGGAGTCATCCATGATTCTTGCTCTTGAGACATGCTCATGATCCAATCAATATCCATCTTATCAATGCTAGGAGTCGACAGGACCTCCACTGGAGTTAATCCCAGAAATTGGGCTTCGCCTGTGCTAGAATACTTTGCGAGAGAATCTGCTTTCATGTTATCTTCTCGAGGAATGTGACTTGTCATGTAATGATCGAAATCACCTAGGAGCTCCCAAGCCTTTGACAAGTAGGTGGGCAGATTCCCCCCTTTTGCTTGGAATTCCTTTTTGACTTGGCATACAATAAGCTGAGAATCGCTGAATATTCGTAACGCTCGGATGTTTAATTCTTTAGCAATCCTTAAGCCAGCGATAAGGGCTTCGTATTCTGCTTCATTGTTTGTTGAAGGAAATTCCAATCTTAGTGCATAGCATAATGATCGGCCTTCAGGGGTCTCAAGTACAACTCCGGCTCCAGAACAGTAGTCGTTTCTTGCACCATCGACATATAACTTCCATTGGATTGGGGAATCTTCGACTGTTTCCTCCTCACTGTTACCCTTATCTGCGAATTCTGCAATGAAATCTGCTAAAGCTTGTCCATTGATTGCTTTTCGGGGACGATAAGTGATGTCATACTGACTGAGTTCAATATTCCACTTTAGAAGACGACCCGAAGTCTCAGGGCGAAACAGGACTTGCTTCAAAGGTTGATCAGTGAGGACTCTGATAGGATGAGCTTGAAAATATTGCCTCAACTTCCTAGATGCAATTAGTAGGCAATAGGCGAGTTTTTCCAACTTAGAGTAATTCATCTCTGCCCAAGTGAGTCTTTTGCTGATATAGTAAACTGGATGTTGAATCCTTTTGTCTTCTCGTATCAGCGCTGCACTTAAAGCATGAGATGATACTGCCAAGTATATAAGAAGATTCTCGCCATCGCCAGGCCTAGAAAGTATTGGAGGCGTTTCCATATGGCGAATCAATTCATCAAAGGCTTTTTGGCATTCGGGAGTCCAATCGAAGTTTTTCTTTCCTTTCTTTAGGGCGTCAAAGAATGGGATGCATTTATCTGTGGCTTTGGAAATGAACCGACTCAAGGCGGCGACTTTTCCATTGGGACTTTGCAATTCCTTCTTTGTTCTAGGAGCTTTGACTTCTTTCAATGCAGTAATTTGAGCTGGACTGGCCTCAATGCCCCTAGCGCTCACGATGAAGCCTAAAAACTTGCCGGATTCCACTCCAAATGAACATTTTAAAGGATTGAGCTTCATTCTGTATTTTCGGAGGACTGCGAACATGTCTGCTAAGTGTTCTATGTGATCCACTGCTTTCTTAGACTTTACTAACATGTCATCGACGTAGACTTCCATAGTCTTGCCCAGTTGCGGTTTGAACATAGCATTAACGAGTCTTTGGTATGTTGCCCCTGCATTCTTCAACCCGAAGGGCATAACTCTGTAGCAGTAAAGACCAGTGTCGGTGATAAAGCTCGTATCCTCCTGATCCGGCTCATGCATCATGATCTGGTTATATCTGGAGTAAGCATCCATAAAAGATAACAATTCGTGTCCCGCTGTTCCGTCTACCAATTGGTCGATTCTGGGTAATGGGAAGCAGTCTTTGGGGCAGGCCTTGTTTAGATCTGAAAAATCGATGCATACTCTCCATTTTCCGTTGGCTTTCTTAACCAGCACTGGATTTGAAACCCAATTCGGATAGGTAGATTCCTTGATAAAATTATTCTCCATTAGTCGATCAACTTCTTCTTTTAATGCTGCCGACCTTTCTGGACCTTGAGTTCTCCTCTTTTGTTTCACAGGTGTAAATTTTGGATCAATATTTAGAGCATGCACTGCAACTTCTGGGGATATTCCGCACATATCGGCATGAGTCCAAGCAAAAACATCCAGATTTGCCTTTAAAAAAGATATTAAGATATTCTGAATTGACACATTAAGTTGTGAACCCACATTCAACACCTTGTTTGGGTCCTTTGGGTCAACAGGTATTGGTATTGTCGTTTCCACTGGTACCACTCTATTTTCCCCTGCACTGACTTTTCTAGGGCCCATCTCTTTCCTTGCTCCGTTGTGCTCGCCAGTGCAGGGTCCGCCCTGTAATTGCTACAAGGCTGGTTCTTTGATGCGGACTGGGGCTGCCGCATTCTTTCCCATTTCTCTTTTTCTGGTTTCTCGTAGCTCTGTCAGATAACACTCTCGCCCAGCATTTTGATCCCCTTTTATAACTCCTACTCCATTGTCTGTAGGGAATTTAATGGTGAGGCACCACGAGGCAAGAACAGCTTTGAACGCTGCCAGAGTTGGACGACCAAGGAAAGCATTGTAAGCAGAAAATTCGTCGACAATCACAAAAGTTTGCTTGCGGACCATTTTTCTCTCTCCTTCTCCAAGTTCCACAAACAAATCAATGGTCCCTACCGGCTGCTTTGGCTCCCCAGTGAAACCAGCAATTTTCTGCGATGAGGCTTGCACACCAGCCATAGGGATCTTCATTTGGTCGAATGTTTTCTTGAAGAGGATATTGCAGGATGCACCACAATCAATGAGAACTCTTCTGACAATAGCTGGCCCGATACCAGCCGAGATGACTAAGGGGTCCAAGGTAGGAGCTTCAATACCTGCGGAATCCTTAGCTTTGAATACAATATCATCATCAAGAGTTCTTTGTTGCTTCAAGGGCGTAGCACCTTCCAAAACGAATACATCTTCCTCTATCGGTACATACTTTAAAGCTCGGGTATACCTTTCCATCTCACCCCAGCTTCTGCCCGCTGGGTGAGGTCCTCCTGTAATGACATTAATAATGGGCCTTCCAGATTCATGCCCTGCAGCCTTCTCAGTCGTCCTAGGCTGATGAGTAGGAGCCTGTTGCCCCTGATTAGATGAAGCAGGATTGTTGCTATTCTTTTTCACAAATTGCTGCAGTTTGTTTTCCCTTAGGAACTCTTCAATCAAATTTTTCAACTGGCGGCATTCGTCGGTTTCGTGACCGGGTTGATTATGGAAGCGGCAGAACTTCCCACTCTGTATAGCCTTTTTCCCGGTCCTTAGAGGAGGAGGTTTAGGGAAGTCAACAGAATCTTTAGTGGCAAGGTAGATACGCCCCGGCGTGTCTGATAAAGGAGTATATTCTGATGGCTTGAAGGATCGGGGTTTCTTCAGATTACTTTGCTTCTTCCCGTTGTTATTTTCCCTTTTTTGCCCTACAGATTCATTCTTGCGTGGAACAACAGTGTTATCTTCGGCTTTTTCCAACACCGTCTTTACCGGTACGGGACGGCTCTCTAAGCGTATGAATTCATCTGCTTTTTTATAGAACTTTTCAAGGGAATTTGGTTCCTTCATGTTTAGCCATTTCCCAAATTCGCTCGACTTGTCAATACCCTTCATCAAATAAGTCAATATCATCCGCGGTTCTACATTGTCCACCTCAGCTAGCGCTATATTAAGCGGTTTAAGAAAGATTTGATAGTCTCTCCTGGATCCTGCTCCAAACTTGACAGTGACACGATATCCTTGGCTTTTGAGGCGTATAGTCTGAACTGCTCCTTGAATTTCCAGGTTAAGTCAGAAAACTGATCGATAGATCGGACTGGAAGTTTGGTGAACCAAAGCAGAGCTACACCTTCGAGATACACAGGAAAATATCGGCACTTTATTTCATCAGAGGCTCTGGCACCTGTCATGTGCCAATCATACTTGTATAAGAATTCATTCGGATCACTTGTCCCCCTGTAAGCTGGAATGGTTGGTGGGACAAACTTCCTTGGGAATTCAGCCTTTAAGATTTTCTCAGTAAAAGGAGTTTTACATGGGGCGAAACCCCATTCTTTCTCGTCTTCAACCCTCTGCATACTCTCTTTCATAATTTGTCGGACCATTCCAGAAAGATACTCCTCATCATGTCGAGTTCTAGATCCATCAACCTCTGGAAGTGTTTGTTCAAAGGGGCTAGCAGCCCTTTCAGGAGCATTTCTTTCTTCAGCATCACGAATGTTGCCAGCAAAATTCCTTTCATTATCTGCCGGTTGACGGTTTGCCCCAAGAAAATCGTTCAACCTATTCAGAATTAGGGCATTCTGGGCATTCTGAGCCTCGAATTGTGCATTTTGGGAATTTATCTGTTGGTTCAGCCCTAAGATTGCAGCATCCAGCTCTGCCTTTGTAACTCCGACAGCTGTAGTGGCTTGATTCGATATAGGGGAAGCGGAGGTTCCCTCTTGAATATTCCCAGATCTGACAGATCTACTTTTCCTTCCAGGAGCCATAATCTCGGATAGACTTCTGGTTTTCAAGGAAATTCTCTCTACAAACCTCTGTGAAGCAATGATGATAACTCTCCTGAGTTCAATTCTCAGTGAAAGCACCAAAAATGTTAACGCTAAAATTTGAACGCTAACACCCCGGTGTATAAAGTGAGATTGTGAAAGCACCACCCGATAACTCGGGAATAGATTATAAGCAAATAATAGTGAAAAAACAGTAAACAACAGCAATTTTATAGTGGTTCGGCTTGAGAGATAGCCTACGTCCACTTTGAATATCTTTATTGACGATTTGATTACAAGTCAATGCAGTTACACTTTGATTACAACACACTTTAAGTTTCAAGTGACTTAGAACAAGTAGCCTAAACTTCAATGTCGATCCGAATCTTCGAACACATGTTTGACATGTTTGATTTCTTCATGAAGTTCCTTGAAGGTGTTGAAGTAGTTCAGAATGCAGCAGAGTAACGGCGCTTGAAATGAATGAGCCCAAAAAAGTCCCCCTTTGGTTGGAACTAGGGTTGTATTTATAGGCATTTCTCGGAGTTAGGTCGTAGGTCGTGACCGACCTAAGTTAGGCCGTAGGTCGTGACTGACCTAAGATGCACTGGCTTCTCTTTCACAAGAACACGCATGCTGATTTTCACAAGTCCTAGGTCGTGAGCGACCTATCATAGGTCGTAGGTCGCAAGCTTTTTCCTGAAGATGGTTGGATAGCATTGCACTTAACTTTGGAACGAGCTAGTAAGCAGTAGGTCGTGGTCGACTTAACAGATCAGGGTATAAGTGAAGCGGCATTGGGATTTTATTTCATCTGCTTAGGTCGCAAGCGACCTATTATAGGTCGTTAAGTCGTTATCCTTTTTAAGTCGCTCCATACTTTAGATCGGTACATATCTTTAGGTCGTGTTGAACATTCTGTAGTTAGGTCGTTCCACCTTTAGGTCGTAAGGTTGCTAAGACAATTATGTCATTAGGTCGTTGAGGCTATTAGGTCGTCAAGTCCTCTTAGGTCGTTGGGCTGCTGAGTTATAGGTCGCGGAGTTTTAGGTCGCTAGATCACATTATCCTTTAGGTCGCGGCCTCCCTTAGGTCGCAGATCTCTGTAGGTCGCAGCTATTTTTAGGTCGCTTGATCAGTTAAGTCGCTAGGCCATTCCATTAGTTAGGTCGCTCCATATCTTTAGGTTTTAGGTCGCTAACAAAGAGGAATTAACAAGATTCAATCGAATAAGTCCAAGAATTAACCGGCGAAGTAAACGCAAGCGTTATATACCACTCGTTTTACTAAGTCGTTTATTAGATTTCTCATACGAGTGAGGTAAAGGTTAGTATATACTAATAGATTGGAAAACGGTTTAGGAAAAGAGTTTTGTAGTAAAATAGTTTTGAAATCGTTCGGAGAAAAGGGTTTTGATATTTACTACTAGTATAGAAAACCTTTATATTTTTAAAGTAACAAATCCCAAAAATGATTGTAGAAACAATCAATCACAAGAATTCACATACAAAGATGTGAATAGAATCCAAAGAAATCGATACTGTACCCATCAAAAGGTATGTTCACGAAAATCCCGAAGAAAATGTTATCAAAGTTGCTAATAAATGATAGCAACAAATCGGGGAATTAACACGAATCGATTAAATTTGGAAACCAAATGAATTCACTAAAATTCACATTCGAAGACGTGAATTAAAATCCAAAGAATTCGATTCTAAATCCATCGAAGTAGGAATATCCAAAAATTCTAGAAGTAGAAGTTATCAAAGTCGACGAAGGAGATAACAACTAATCGGAAAAGAAGAATCGATCAACAATTGGAAAGACAAAGCAAAACGAGCATAAATGCATGAATGACTTTAACAAAAGTAAAAGTCAAGTCAATGTCGATATCGACAAGGCAAAGTCAAAGACAATTTCTTTTATACCAAAGAAATTTTAAAACTATCAGAGAGAGGCACATGAAAGCCAACAAACCATGGATAAACAGACAGAGTCGACAATTGAAATGCAATTTGTCGGATAAACAGACAGAGTTGACAATTGAAATGCAATTTGTCTCAAAGATTGATACCCAAAACCCAATTGCATGGAGACTGCATTAAGTACACGAATCAGAGATAAGAATGCATATATACAGCAGTTCGAATAAACAATGCGAGTTCAAATCGAAGTGGGTACGAGTTGCAGCAATATGCAACTTGGTAGAGCATATACACAATGATACTTAGCAGTGCAAACTCAAATGAGCAAGTGCGACAGAGAATAGCAACAATGCTCATGAATAAGCATTAGGAATTCATTCCTAACAATCAAAGATGATCTTAGATAAAGATGTGAGATAAAACATCGACAAATAGTTGTAACACATGTTCCATCTAAGTTATGTTTTATATTCGTTCTAAACCCCAGGCTCTGATACCAAGCTGTGACGCCCCACCTCTATGCCCACGCAAGCCAAGAACACTACGGTGTAGTGTTGTCGACTAGCACGGAGAATAAGGCTGTTGAGGAGCGACCATCCGTGTAATTGCCTTGTGCGAGCACCGATATGCCAGATAGTAAAAACGTGTGTTTCATTTCAGGAGGAAATCCGACATGCCGTTGCAAACTCAAAGCTACTACACAGTGGCTATAATAGTCTAGGACAAAATATAAAATAATAACACAGATAATATAAATGCGGAACACAGATGAAACAGAAAGTCTCATATATATATATAATAACTGATTTCAGTTTCAATACATTTACACGGTACATGTGATACAACTACAACAGTCGACTCAGGAAGTTATATATACAAGTACATTATCGACTAATATACATGAATACATATCTACCTATACTATGACTCGACAACTCCAACAGATATGAAAAGTCTTCATAGCACAAACAGCATCCCAAAGCAGAATATCTACAACCTGAAAATACTCGGTCTGACCCGAGTATTAAATTCAAAAGAAAATAATACTCGGGTCAGTGTAATTCAAACTCGGTTATTAGTGCACAGAAGCAATAATAATTAAATAGAAATTAGACGACAGTCAAAATAAATTTACCTATCCGATTCTCAAGTAAAGAAATCGGATAACGGTAAATACAATGCGAACCAATTCAAACAATTGGAAACATCAATTAAGACGTCAACTCGAGTAGGGCTGCAGTATACGCAAGAGTTTACTGCCACGCCACTCCAGCCTATGGAATACGAAATAGTTCCATAAATCAAAAGCAAAAGAAATAACAATAAAACCAATACCGTGTGGCTGCAGTTCACGCTTGCGTGCACTGCCCTGCCACTACAGTGACGATGTACCCAATGAATACCGTGTGGCTGTAGTTCACGCTTGCGTGCACTGCCTTGCCACGATCGTGATGATGTACTCAAAAGGTCAACGAACCAAAATCAATGAAGAATCAATATCGATGCAACGCAAACCGACAAGGCAACTACATAGACGAATCCCAAGGCAAATCTGTAACAATAAACTGCAGCCACCACAATTGTTCAAGGGTAGAACTGCAACAATAACGCAGCAAGTATTAGTGCACAAGGGCAAAACTACAACCAAGATCTGCAGCCACCACGTGTACACGAAGCACAAAGGCTCGAATGACCCAGTGCGTAAAGGCAGGGGTACAAACTACATGAAAACAGCTGAAAGAAGGTGAGAGCACCAAAAATATGGCACCACAACACACAAAACAAGATCAAAGTATAGTTAACATAAAACAAACCAGAGTGACAACTCAGCATGTACAAGGCAACAGAGGATGCAACACGGAACTGTAAGGGACAACATGAAAAATGTTTGCATGCCCAAAAGGTCAGAGGCAATATAAATGCAAACAATGTCATATATGAAACAGTGGCAAATTGCACAAACAAGCACAAGTGTGCTCAGAGAATATGCAACATGAAAGACATGAAGGCAGTGAAGTGCTGACTGGAAACAGACTACAAAGGCATCATCAAGTTTGACATAAAGCAGTGCTACAGGTGGGCAGTGCAACCACCAGGCAGTGGCACATAGATTATACCAAAATGAGGGAACATCACTGCAACATGCACCAGTGATGCATGTTAAAGCAACTACGGAAAGATAGCACCCACAACTACTTCAACATGGCAAATCCAAACAACAACAAGATCACCAATGAATCAAAATTTGTTAACCAAAGGCTAACATGAAATGATTCACCAAACAGAGGATTTAGATGACCAACAGGTACGCATAATGCACCATGGACTGAATCACGTATGCAAGGGTCAGGCATACATGCACTCACAATTACAATGCAGGCTCTAAATGACAAAGATGTAACATGGTCGGACACAAAGGCAGATGTAGTGATGGAAATGCAATGGTGCAACATAAGAATCCAAAGCACTAAAATAAACTCAAAGTGACCAGTAATAACAGGAATCGAAATCCTGGTGGCCACAAACGAAGTTAACAGTTTCGTAATGCAGACAACAATTTCAAAATCACAGATAGTAGACGAATAAAACCACTAAACGATACTAATAAAGTCTAATTGCAGTTTCGAACAACAATAAAGGAAATTTAAAAACATTTAATAGTTGAAACAAGTTCGGCCGTGGTCATCAAGGAACCAAAATGCCAGAAATCAAAACCGTAACAGCAACAAAGAAACTACCCCAGACCTCAAGTTTACTCAAGCCCAATAACAACAAGTTCGAACAATACCCAAGTCAAAGAGAAAGTCACGAAATCACAATCAACTGTCACAAGAATGCCAAGGCCGACATTACACAAGTCAGTGCCCAAAATTGAACAAAATCAACTTCAATAAAAGTCAAGTTGAAGCATAGTATGGTCCACCGAACAAAAGTCCCCAAAATCAAGTGACCGAAGTCACAAAAATTGAAGCCGTGGGTGAATTGGAATCATCAAAAAAAAATTCGACATTCAAACAAAAATAAACAGTCGAACACGAGATGAATTAGATGTGAGTGAAGGGGATCACTCACCTTGTCGACGAATTGAAGCATCACAGAGACGCGCGACGCTAGAGCAACCAAGGGAAGACGAGCGAGCAACGAGATGAATTCGCCATTTTTATTCTCTCATCTGTTTTAGGTTTTAGGGTTCGAATGAAAATGGGTAAAGAGGGGAGAACGGGTTGTTTGTTTTGAGAATTAAAACGACCCAAATAAAAAAAAACATGGACCACTATTTAATTTCGAAGCCCAAAATTCCTTTTAAAAATTTATAAAAGAATTTTAATTCAAATTTAAGAACTTCAAATGGAAATTTGTGCCAATATTAATCATTTAAATTGTCGATTATAATTGATGCAAAATACCGGGTTGTTACAATTATATTCCAAAATTTATTCGAAAGAAATTTCAAAACCCCGGAACTTAAGTTCTAAATTTCCAAATTTCATCAATCTTATTTTCCAATCTAACTTATATTATTAATTATACACTTTATCACCTAACAACCAATCTATTGCAGCCAAATATAGATATAGATTGAAATTTTATTTTATATATAGATAATATAATAGGAAAAATTATTTCATTCACCTATATTAAAACAGATATTATGTCGGTCTGTCCTATTTAGTGTTTAGAAACCCCTATTGATGTCACAGCGTCCCATGCATCAACCAGAATTTATAAATACAAAACGGAACAGATTAACACAATATTAAAACCTTTTTTTAACACTAACAAGTACGCTCTCTCATATATATACACTCAGCGACTCCCATAGGGTATTGCTACCCTGTTAACAAAGAGTCAAACCCCACAAAGCCAAGGTTTATCGCTAAACCAAAGCTCTGATACCAACTGTAACATCCCGCCTTTTCGCACACTTTAAACCGACACACATGACGATTCAAACCATACGAAAGGGCGGATTGTTATGGGGTAAATAAGAAAAACAGAGAAGAAATAAAACAAAACAGAATCTCACAGCGGAAGGATAAAATATAATAATCAAATATACAGTTCATGAAACTGTTTTACAAATATTTTATTTTACTTGTACAATGAATATCAGAGTTACCCATACCAATACTATCAATGCAGTGGAATTAAATGGTGTAGTGAAATAATATAGTAGATACTAGTAATACAAATCTTTGTCTTCGTCCTCCAGAGCTAAATCCTCAAATCCTGAAACGCTCGGACTGACCCGAGCGAATTTGAAAAGACAAAAACACTCGAGTCAGAACTAAAAGATCTTATGTGAGTAAAATTTACAGAAATAAATATGAGTACAGTAACTCAAGAGATGATCGGGATTTACATCTCCTAAGGGTCCGTTAAACTATTTACTATGTAGTCTATTGCGCTATTATAATAATGTCTATTTATAAAATAAACTTACTTTTTAATAGCGTTAAGGGGTTACCCATATAGCCCTTAACACAGAATATATTCCCATAGTCTATACAGTACTGTAATTGTGACGCCCCACCTCTATACCCACGCTAGTAAAGAGTATTAATAGATAATACCATCTGCTAACACGGAGAATAAGGCTGTTTAAGAGGAACCATCTATAGCCTTGCTTTAATTATCTATTGAATACATCGACAATTGCCTTACCAAGCAGATCGACATATCCAATGAATACTTAAAACAAAACCATAGGTGGCTAGAGGATCTATCAGAACAGAATATAACAACTCAAATGCAATTTACATCACAGAACAGTAAACCAACATGTACACATATACCGATACATAGCAGAGTATACAAAATGATACATGTCAAGTGGTATAGCAAACCACAATATACAGACGAGTCAATAATACATATCAGAGTTACAACAAAAGAGGACTACACAAAAGCTATGACGAACAAGAAACTAGCGAAATAGTCCATGCGGAAGCAAAAGAGGCTAAGCCCAAAAGCACCTAACCTGAAACATCTCGGTCTGACCCGAGTATAAAATACACGGGTCAGTCTAGCTAAACAAATCAGTTAGATAAACTGAACGATAATGAACGTGCAAGGTTACAAAGCATAATAGATATCTCTAAAAGAGATAACACAATCATCTAACGAAAGATGAATCATATAGAACAAGCCTCATATCATCGACAACATATAGAAACAAAGGATAAGAATATCCCAAAGCAAGCCATAAAGGCAAACAACAAATACCGATAAATACGAGTTCCACATGGTAAACGCTATATTTCGTGTGGCTCCAAAGAATAAATACAGAAAAGCAATATATAGGGAATATACATATAAATGAAACATCATGAGCGGTGGTGAAGAAACCACTCCGATATCTCTTGAGCGGTGGTGAAGAAACCACTCCGATATCTCTTGAGCGGTGGTGAAGAAACCACTCCAATATCTCTTGAGCGGTGGTGAAGAAACCACTCCAATATCTCTCGAGTCAGGGCAAAGGACCAACTCCAAAAGCGATATTAAAGGCAACAAACCCAATATCAACCATGCGGCTCATAACGACCAACATAGAAAGCGATAGAATTGGGCGACAAGCCTTAGTGGTGAGACCCAGTACTGGACACCACTAACTGGCGGAATGTGTCACGACTCTCGAAAAGGAATCCGAAAAGTGTTAACGTGCGTCCCATAACCACTTGTTCGCACTAAACGGTTTACTATCCGTCAGTTACTTTCACACTCAAAGCAGTACAAAGTTTATCTCATATCATCGGTAAACCAAACCCGAAGGTCAAAACGATCAATTGAATAGGTCGGGGATTAATCAGAACGATAAACGCACAAATTCATGGTCCGTGTTTTACCCAACCATTTAATCACCCTTCCACTTCGCTCGAAGTGCGAAATTGTGCGTGTGTTTAAATAGAATTTATAAATTGGAGAAACGAGCTTTTAATATGGTTAGAAAGATTATTTTATAAAAACTCGTGGATGAAGTCAAAAATAAGTTATCAAAGCCAACGATGCAATAACAACCACTAAAAACCAACTTGATTCGACAAAATACGGAAAATCAATCAAATATGCAAAATAGGCAAAATAGGCAAAATAGGCAAAACAGGCAGAACAGAGCAGGTCGGTCGACCGGACTACAAGGCTCGGTCGGCCGGCCAGATGCAGGAAACAAAATATGGCTCGGGGCAGCAGGTCGGTCGACGGGCTACAGTGCTCGGTCGGCCGAACCTGATGATTTTGCACTTCCTGCCCTATTTCAATGAAATGCAAATTCTTTCTAAATCCAAAGCAATGGCACATGCATACTTGTTAGGAATTCATACCCAACACCCATGAAATCAAGAGAAGTAGATGTGAGTTCAAAACTCACCTTTTTACACAAAACAAAGAAGATGAAGAAGCACAAATGCAAACAATCAACCAACTACACTCCACTTCAACACTACAAGCTTCAATCTAAAATCAAAGCAAGTATTTCCTAGGTTAGGGTTAGGAAATTACTGAAATTGAAGAGGAGAAGAGATGGAAAAGATGAAGATGAAGCTTACCTATTGCTTCTCTTTGATTTTGGAGCAAGAATATGAGCTAGCAAGAAGAACTAGGGTTTGCAATTTCTATTTCCCTTTCCCTTCCACCATTTTCAGTTGGAGCTTGAGTTTGAGGAGCGGGAATGAGTGAATGGAGAGGAGAGGGCTGAGCTAGGGTATTAGTTAAGCTAGTGGGCTGAACCCAAACCCTAAACCCAATAGAAAAAGTAGCGAAATTCAACTTACTCCAAACATATCAAAGATTATACTCAAAAAGATCGCAAATGACATTTTGAACTCAATGGAAGTGGTCTTGAGTCCCAATTCGACCGTTTGCAAAAAAGTAATATTTCGGACTCAAAATCCGACTAACGACGCTAAATTTAAATAAATGTTTAAATATACAACCGATAAATATGCGGGTTGTTACAGACTCCCCTCCTTAAAGAAATTGCGTTCTCGCAATTCTTAAGAAGAAAATAAAGAGTAACAACCAAAAACATATCAACACATAAGAATAACAGAATAAGAAGTTCACCATAAAGTGCACGAAAAGATAAGCTTGAACTTGCTTGCTCAGAGAATTCTATGGATTCCTAAGATCAAAATATTTCGGAACACTGACGTTGTACAAACAATACGTCAAATGAACCAAGGCTCAACAAAATGAAGTACAACAATACGTCCGATGAACCTGGTAAAAAGATCATTCCATACAGACATCAACAAAGAAACAATCACTTGTTGCTTACAACTAATTGCATTGGCAACACAATCCCCCTTTCGGGAATAGAAAGTATGAGAGTATCGAAAAAGAGTTCTTTTAAATAATAAACTTTCCCGAAAGCTAAAACTTTCAAAACCACAATTATCTTCATGTAATTATTTTTCTAGAAAATTTTCTTATTTCAAATCAATTCATTGTGTCTGATTGTCTCATCAAAGCGTTTAGGAGATTCCTATCGATAACGTTGATCAAGCGCATCGACCAGAATTCTTAAAGAACTTAACGGGCAATACAATCACAAAACAATCTTCTATATGATAAACATATTTCTGAAAACTTTTAAAAATTCTCTTTGTTTGTGTTAAAAACAAAATCCCATTTATACTTATAAATAACTCCTATGAAAAAGATTTGCAAAAATTTTAAATTGCTATTTTCCAACCAAAATCAATAAATACAAAAATGGAGTCATCGAGATATTCATAGAATACTCAACTCATAAATGGATGAAATGAGTTGGACAAACTGAATGACACAATAAATCATACATAAGAATCACAATGAGTGCGGAATGCGGTAATTGGAGTGCTAACTTCCGCAACTCGCAACCAAATCAAAACCGGTGGCAAGGTCGAGTTGGAAAGACCTTAATACCACCCAAAGGATTGCTTAGGTGATAATCCTAAGACAAGATCCAAAATACCGAAAAGTTCTCAAACTACAAGAATGTGAGAAACAACACTTTCCTCATCATGAGGGATTAAAGAAATAAAATGATGCCATCAAATTGGAAATCGAATCACAAAGAAAAGTAGAAACCTACCAAAACACAAGGTAGATAATTCAATACGGAATACTACGGAATAAAAATGCATTCCTAGACGTATTCCCAAATTCTATCTAACCATTGATGGTAGAAGGAATAGAAAGACACGATGATTCAAAGATTTGTAACACTTGTTACACTTTGATGTACCATAATATGTGCATCTATTCTGTGTTTATCATATTTTGTCCTGAACCTCGCCCTGATACCACGCTGTGACGCCTCACCTCTATACCCACGCTAGCAAAGAGTATTAATAGATAATACCGTCTGCTAACACGGAGAATAAGGCTGTTTAGGAGCGACCATCTATAGCCTTGCTTTAATTATCTATTGAATACATCGACAATTGCCTTACCAAGCAGATCGACATATCCAATGAATACTTAAAACAACACCATAGGTGGCTAGAGGATCTATCAGAACAGAATATAACAACTCAAATGCAATTTACATCACAGAACAGTAAACCATCATATACACATATACCGATACATAGCAGAGTATACAAAATGATACATGTGAAGTGGTATAGCAAACCACAATATACAGACGAGTCAATAATACATATCAGAGTTACAACAGAAGAGGACTACACAAAAGCTATGACGAACAAGAAACTAGCGGAATAGTCCATGCGAAAGCAAAAGAGGCTAAGTCCAAAAGCACCTAACCTGAAACATCTCGGTCTGACCCGAGTATAAAATACACGGGTCAGTCTGGCTAAACAAATCAGTTAGATAAACTGAACGATAATGAACCTGCAAGGTTACAAAGCATAATAGATATCTCTAAAAGAGATAACACAATCATCTAACGGAAGATGAATCATATAGAACAAGCCTCATATCATCGGCAACATATAGAAACAAAGGATAAGAATATCCCAAAGCAAGCCATAAAGGCAAACAACAAATACCGATAAATACGAGTTCCACAAGGTAAACGCTATATTTCGTGTGGCTCCAAAGAATCAATATAGAAAAGCAATACCTAGGGAATATACATATAAATGAAACATCATGAGCGGTGGTGAAGATACCACTCCGATATCTCTTGAGCAGTGGTGAAGAAACCACTCCAATATCTCTTGAGCGGTGGTGAAGAAACCACTCCAATATCTCTTGAGCGGTGGTGAAGAAACCAATCCAATATCTCTCGAGTCAGGGCAAAGGACCAACTCCAAAAGCGATATTAAAGGCAACAAACCCAATATCACCCATGTGGCTCATAACGACCAACATAGAAAGCGATACTATAGGGCGACAAGTCGTAGTGGTGAGACCCAGTACTGGACACCACCAACTGGCGGAATGTGTCACAACTCTCGAAAAGGAATCCGAAAAGTGTTAACGTGCGTCCCATAACCACTCGTTCGCACTAAACGGTTTACTATCCGTCAGTTACTTTCACACTCAAAGCAGTACAAAGTTTATCTCATATCATCGATAAACCAAACCCAAAGGTCAAAACGATCAATTGAATAGGTCGGGGATTAATCTGAAGGATAAACGCACAGATTCATGGTCCGTGTTTTGCCCAACCATTTAATCACCCTTCCACTTCGCTCGAAGTGCGAAATTGTGCGTGTGTTTAAATAGAACTTATAAATTGGAGAAACGAGCTTTTAATATGGTTAGAAAGATTATTTTATAAAAACCCGTGGATGAAGCCAAAATAAGTTATCAAAGCCAAAGATGCAATAACAACCACTAAAAACCAACTTGATTCGATAAAATGCGGAAAATCAATCAAATATGCAAAATAGGCAAAATAGGCAAAACAGGCAGAACAGAGCAGGTCGGTCGACCGGACTACAGGGCTCGGTCGGCCGGCCAGATGCAGGAAACAAAATATTGCTCGGGGCAGCAGGTCGGTCGACCGGCTACAGGGCTCAGTCGGCCGAACCTGATGATTTGGCACTTCCTGCCCTATTTCAATGGAATGCAAATTCTTTCTAAATCCAAAGCAATGGCACATGCATACTTGTTAGGAATTCATACCCAACACCCATGAAATCAAGAGAAGTAGATGTGAGTTCAAAACTCACCTTTTTACACAAAACAAAGAAGATGAAGAAGCACAAATGCAAGGAATCAACCAACTACACTCCACTTCAACACTACAAGCTTCAATCTAAAATCAAAGCAAGTATTTCCTAAGTTAGGGTTAGGAAATTACTGAAATTGAAGAGAAGAGATGGAGAAGATGAAGATGAAGCTTACCTATTGCTTTTTTTTTTTGGAGCAAGAATATAAGCTAGCAAGAAGAACTAGGGTTTGCAATTTCTATTTCCTTTCCCTTCCACCATTTTCAGTTGGAGCTTGAGTTTGAGGAGTGGGAATGAGTGAATGGAGAGGAGAGGGCTGAGTTAGGGTATTAGTTAAGCTAGTGGGCTGAACCCAAACCCTAAACCCAATAGAAAAAGTAGCGAAATTCAACTTACTCCAAACATATCAAAGATTATGCTCAAAAAGATCGCAAACGACATTTTGAACTCAATGGAAGTGGTCTTGAGTCCCAATTTGACCGTTTGCAAAAAAGTAATATTTCGAACTCAAAATTCGACTAACGACGCTATATTTAAATAAATATTTAAATATACAACCGATAAATATGCGGGTTGTTACAGTAATCTCCCCCGTAATGGGCGTCGTCAGAGGGCACTCCATAGGTATGGTACAAAACAAAACTCGTAGTAAAGGCTCGGTATGGTAGGTGACACGGCACAACTAGGCAATGCCAGGGTAGATATACCAATTGCTATCCGGGCTGGTGGAAACGCGCAGCTGCCGCCCACCTCGAACAAACTCCCCCAAAATCAAAAAATAAAAGTGGCTACTGAATCAATTCAAAGTCAAAGTATAATATCGAAGAGGAGTGTCCGATCAGAGGAATGAACTCATTGGCCCGAGAATCGCTCCTGTTTAGCCACCTTATGCCAACTCACGGGAGTCGGGTCCACGTATTTACCTTACAGGAAACGCCGCCACCAACCTACTTCATTCTGGATTCTCCACCGCGTACACGGTTAGTTAAAGTGGTTTTCGGTATCGACAGAGAGTATGTCCATATCCGATCCCGGTCTCTTTGCCAACCAATCGTTATTATAACACCGCGGTCATTTAAAATAGTTTATACTTTAAAACCAGAATAAAAATTCCATTTCAAAACTATGAATACGATATCATCTTAAAACCCAAAACAATATGATATCATTTTATCCAAATATATTTCTTTTCCAAAATCATTCTTCTTTAAAATTTAAAATATCTGGAAACCAAATATTTGACTTATACTTTCAAAGCATAATATTTCGAAATTCATATATTTTAAAACCATAACTTCTAAAACTTGAATGGTTTGGATATTCAACGGTATATAAAATAAATGGTTTGACTTTAAGGTTACTTTGTAAAGAAAATAATTTCCATGGCTTTACAAATATATTTCTTTATTTAAAGTCTAAACCAAAATTTAAATATCACTTTCAAGTTCCAAAACCACTTCAATTTCTATATATATATATATATATATATATGTCCATTTGGAGTATTAATATTTCAAAACTAAAGTTGGAATTTATTCCTTCAACCAAATTAAATGTTCTATTATTTAGTCTTGAATATTTACATAAAAATCCATAAATGAAACTCCAATTTCTAGCAATTAAATATTTTCTTCAATTAAATTATACTAGAATATTCATTTTAAATTTATCTTGGAAAAATCCAGTTATAAATATCATACCTTAAAATTTTCCAAACTTAAACATATAATATGAATTATCACATTCCATTTCTCAATTTTCCCATTTTTATTTAATAGATTTATACACAGCTTAAATTCAAAATTTTTAACTTCATATGTATATATATAGAAGAATAACATTTATAAAATATCAAAATTAAAAAATTTTATAAACCGTATCCCATCCAAACCATAGAAATCACTTTAAAATAATTTATATATAGACCACGGTGCCTGTATAAAATTTTCTATCCTATGGTCAAGTGATACAGATATTTATCATTTCAATCCGCAATTTAAAAATAAAATTTGCGGTTGTATATCATTTCAAACCACAATCCCGAATGAAATGAAAAATGCATGATAACTTATAGTTTAATGATATACAATAAAACATCCGTTCGCCCATCATTAATCAAAATTATTTCAAACATCATCAGTTTAACAACCATCAATATATATACAATATAACAAGAAATAATTGACAGTTATTAACTAACATTTTATATTCAATTAAATTTATAACTGTTTAACTAGTAGTTTATATGCAAATAAATAAATTCTAACTGTCAATTAATATGCAATAAATGAATTAAATTGACAGTTAAATTAAATAAATGCGAATTAATCGATATGATGAATAAAACATGCCAAACAATCATAAATAAATTTCTGCTCATATCTAAAATAAATTTAACAAACATAAAAACTTTTAGAAGTTGTGAGTGGGTTAAAACACTCACCTTTTGAATTTAAATCGAATTTAAATCCGATTTAAACCCAAAAATTCGACGGTCTCCGAATTGGTCCAAACAAGTTCCAAACTAATTACGATCCTAACAAAAAAAGTTTCGCGTGAATCCGAGGTCGTATGAAAAAGTTATGCGATTTAAACGATTTGAAAATCAAAATAAATTATAAAACAAAACAAACCTTAATTAAATACTCGCCACGTCACTATCTTCTTCCACGCGCTTTGGCTACAGGAGCACGCGAATATGTTTCCAGACCGAACCCAAAACGGAAAACGAACACCACCAGTAGATTGCGTATTCTGAGAACTCCAACATATAATTTTTCTGGAATTTTTAGAGGAGTTTGAATTTTGACTTTTATTTGGATTGAAACTGGATCTAGAAATTGTCCGTTGCCATTGAAGAAGAGAAGAAGTTGAAGAAGAGACTATACAGAGGAATGAATATGGAGGCTAGGGTTTCACTGCCTATTTATAGATAGATCGCAAAAGAGTAGGTGTGCACGAATTTTAACGTGCAAACGGAGGTGGTCCCAAAAGATAAATAATATTAATTACACACGTTATGGATTTAGGAAATAAATAAATTCCTTATCATTTACATTTTATTTTAAACGTATTTACAAATGTAAATCTAGACGTTTCGTTTACGTTTCAAAATATATCCACAATTTTATAAATTTCCAAATTGATCTAAACAAATTTAGATGTAAATTAAAAGCTGATAAGTCTATCCATTGCAGTGTTAATTTCTCCACTTCCTTATATTTAGAATGGAAACGTTCACTTTATTTCCTCAACATTCTTTTATTTTCCTTAAAATGCTTATTTGTTACTTGCAATTCATAATGTAAACATTCTTATATTCTAAAATGATCAACTTATACAATATTAAATCAATTCTTATATTTTCGATTAATGTAGATTCATAATGAAAACATTCTTACATAAATTTTATTAATTGCACTTTGTTTCTTTTCCTTTTTCAATTGAAGGTTTTTAATAAATTTATTTCCAATTAATTTTAATCTTCCACTTCAAAACAGACCCTAATTGATGAAATCAATTAAATAAATACGTGAACATTATAATCCTTATTTATAGTCAAGCAAACATGTTTATAAAATTACAGTTTTCAACAAGCATTAAATTACATACTAAATAAATCTTTTTCTCTATTCAATTAAATAATCAAATGTTTATTCCATCTAAAAATTTTAAGTAGAAGGATTCCATGTTGGGTTCAAAATGTATTATTTTAATATCCTTGAATTTTAGTTTAATCTCTATAAACGAAATATTTAAACGTTAATTTCATTTATTTTGCAATACTTAATTAAACCAAAATATCGTTTTCTAAACTTAAATCTATGCTCCCATTGATTCATTCAATTTGCACTTATTATGTATTATTTTAACAACTCATTTATAACTTTGAATCTATTCCCCAAATTTCACATTTCTATCGTTATATACATTTGAATTCCATCCTATTTAATATTTCAAATATTACGTCATTATCATTAATGAAATAAATCTATTGTTAATTATTGCAATTGATTTTCCGTTATAACTTAATATACTAAATAGGTGGTAAATCTTAAATACTTGTTCTCATTAACGATTTATTTTTACTTACAAATTAATGCAATTATTACCTATTTCCATCTTTATCTCCAATTAACGTAAAATGTTATATTCAAATTCCATAAATTTCAATAGATTCAAATTATCATATCTATGAAGAACATTTACGTTATTATCCATTTATTACCTTAACTTATTCAACGTAACATTTAATTTATATTTAATGCAATGATTTCCAAATCAATTGAATTGAATTAAATATATATGTATCGCTCATAATAACTTGTGGTCACAACTCTTGATCACCATTAATAAGTTTATTATTTACAATCCAATAATCGCCATTCTATATATATATACGAATTAACTAATTCAATATTTCCATTTCGTTTTCCTATCCTAAATTTATTACTAAGTGTATTTACTCCATTCCAACAAGTTGGAATTCCATTTTTACTATACAATCATTTCCCTATTCACTTTTATTACTAACCCATCATCATTGCATTTATTGTCTTTTATTGATTTAATCAATTTACCCCATATTCCCTTAAACTCATAGTAACGAAACATTCAATTCTATTTATCTCATAAACTCCATTTCATAAATCTACCTGCAATTTCTACCTAGAAATAAGGTTACATTTCCGTTGAAAATACATTTACATCTTACGTTACTACATTAATAGTTAGTAACGTTTATATCATCAACCATCACTTATGAATAATTAGCGTTTCCTATTTATTTTGTTACATTCACTTATATTCATTTATGAATAAATTGGTATTCCCTTTAACCTATTAATTACTAACTTTAATTATTGCAATTCATTTATCTAACATAAATTTTGAATCTATTTCCAAATTTTCATATTTCAAATTAATTAACACCTCACAATAGTTTACAAATAAAAGGGATTGTACTAATTACATTATTTATTTTCTTGCATTACTTTATTACCTCCGTTTATATTCAATTTCCGTAAATCGATATTTTATTCCATTGACAAATTCAATACTTGCAACAATTTTCACTATTACTATTAATTGCAATATATAATTTAATTTGCAAATTTTAATTACCTTTGATACATCAAATTTCAATATTTTCTTTCATATAAATTAATAAGATTTTTATTTCTTTCTAAATTTTAAAATAAAATCCTATTAATTTAATTCATTTCAAACATCGAATTTACGCGGGTCGTTACATTATTGATAAAAATGTAAGTTACATATGTCACTGTAATTATGCGCATAACTGATACGTAAAGATATATTAGTATATAAGTTTATATTTGTGTTATAGACATGTTACTTTATATTTAAAATAATACATAAATAATCATATGTAGGTAGTTGCGTGTTGTAGTGGGTGGGTTAGCATATAGCAGCGGGGATTTGTAGATATTTGGAAATTTAAAAGGATGTGCATATATTTTGTAAAAGGCTGTGCACATATTTTGTAAAGGCTGTGCATATATTCATAGTCTAAAACCTATTATATATATTTTGTTGTAAATAGTTACAGTTATATTTTAAAGTGTGAGTCATAACAGAATTATAAAGGTTACTATATAACTTATACTTGTATGCTGATGGGTCTGCATAGATTTATAATGGGTCTGTATATATTTGAGTAACATGAATGTAGTGGGTGGTGTATATATATAAATATTTTACATATATTTTTTATACATATACATACTATTTTGGACTTAAGTTGATTTCGTCGGTACTAAATTTATAACATATATTGTTTTAATTATAGCATACAATTTATTTTACATGTTTGACTTTAGTATATAAATCCACCTATATACCTTTTACCTTCATCGATCCAATTCTGATTCGTTTTATCAATTCTTGATCATCAGCCTTGTTCGTCCAATTCGCGTTCAAATCTTACTTTGCTTTGAGTTGTTGTTCGGACTATTCGATGGTCTAGATCATGATCCTATTCGTATCTTGTCGAGTCGTCAAAATCTCTAGCCTCGAAAGGTGAGCAGTCACCCACGATTAATGTTCTTATATTTTATTAAATTTGATTTCAATTGAAACGACAATTGAAATATAATGCTGTAGTTATTTTGTTATATATTCTATTATTTGTAAATGTTCACCTGTAGGATATGACACCATGTCTTGTTGTTTATAATTTATTTAAATTATTGATGATATATGCCTGTTATTATTTTATTATCTGCTATCACTCTGCAAGTTCCCTGTTAGTATAGAATTCACTACGGGTTGAAATGATACATAACCGAATGTACTTTAGAATAGGAGAAAATCGTTATGGGTTGAAATGATAAACCCAAGCGATTTTCATTTGAACTGAATTGGGATTACGGGTCGAAATGATATCTACCCTTATATATATACACACACTTAATTACGGATTGAAATGATAAATATCCGTATCACTTAACCATATGATAGAAGTATATATAGACGTCGCTGGTCCATACATAAATATTTTGAAATGATTTTCTATGGTTTTAGGAGAAATATAGGGTTTTAGTTAATATTGAAATATTTTTATATATAAATATGTTTAATGTAAAGTAGATTTAATAGTAAACTTTAATTTAATAAAGTTTGATTTAATTAATATAATATGTCTACGTATTTTATTTTAAATAGATTTCCAATGTTTGTATATGTTAAGGAAGATAAAGTTGAATTGATTGGAATGGTATTTAATTAATAATTATGTTTAATTAAATCAAATTCGAAACTTATTGAATTTGAAAACTTAAAAATATAGTTCATAACATAGCTTTGAATTTAGTGATTTAATGAATATTCACGTTTAAAGAAATTAAAGGCAAATATATAATGAATTGTAATATAAGGCTATATAAGTAATATTGAGTGGATATTTCAAGAATAAATACTAATGAAGTTAAATCAAGATCTATATGAAACTGTTAGGTTTAGTTTGAAATGTTGAAGCTTTGAAATATGGGACTTAAATAGTTAAATTGTGATTCAGATCTGTATTTGAAATTGATAAAATTTGAATTTGTTCTTTAGAAGACTAAATTGAATGGAAATTGAAATTTGAGATTTAATTTAATCTGAATAGGAAAGTCGAGTTGATTTTTGAAATGATCGGTGAAACTTAAGGAAATAATAAATACTTTACTTTATAAAATTTTCAAAATCTATATATATCTATTTTTATTTTGAAGTGAAAATGATATTTTGGTTTTGAAATATAAATTAATTTGAAAGGACCACGGTGTTATAGTGTATATTTCTACCTTGTAGATAGTTCTGTAGATCCTTAGGGGATGGTTATCCCAAACATCCTTTAAGTTACTTGTATTTCAGTTGATTTTTCACTTGAGTTGGATTTATAGATATAAGAATGTTAATCCTAACTCGAGTGTTTTTGTGTTTTGCTTTACGCTCGGGTCAGACTGAGTGATACAACATTTGAGGCTCACCTTTGAAGTTGGAGCTTTGCTTGAAGATCCAGCTATCTATCCTTTCAGTCATCCAGTTGATTGGCTCAAAGAAGTCATCTGCTCGTACTGGAGACTTCACTGCATTTGAGATATTCTGTTGTGTTTTATTTCTAACTCTGATGTTTATATAGTAGCTTCATGAACTACTATTCATTATTCCGCTGCTGTGACGACCCGGAATTTTGGGCAATGTCAATTTATTAATCCGTATTAATAATTAATCTGATTTGATAATTTTTCTTTATAATTTTAATTTAAATTGGTAAATTTAATCTTTTAAAGGTTAATAAATATTTAACCTTGTAATTTTGATTAATATCTTTATAACAATTTAAAATGGATAAGATTTATTTTTCAAAGCTAATAATTTTTTTTCTCTTTGTAATATAGATATATATATATATATATTTGATATATATTGCGAATAGAAAATCTTTTGTTTTAAATAAAAGATAAATTTTCAAATTGTAATATATATGTAAGTATATGTTATAATTTGATGTTTTGAAATTTAATTTAATCTATTGATAATTTATATATATCTATGAATTGTGATTTAAAGCTTTGTTTTAAAATTCAATATTTTTCAAAAGCTAATTTAGGATTAATTCAATTGTTTTAAAATATATAATACATTTATTTGATTTAAAATTAAGCTATTCATAAAATAAAAATTTACAAAGATTTCATACTTGTATATTTATTTTAAATTCAAAGTTTATTAACATAAAAACATTTCGTATGCATAAAAAGATTTCATAAATACAAATATCCATATTACATAGACATAAGATATAATTTTTTTTAATAAGGTTTTAAACACAATTATGTAAAGATTTTAAACACTTGCAAACTTTTTAAAATATGCTTGAGACACTTGTTCAATTTAACAACAAGTGGCAATATATATATATTTTTAATTTTTAATAAATGTTTTAAGAAGGAAGCTAGTTTTTTCACAAACATTTTTATTTCTTTGTTCTCACTTCTTAACCCAAATCAGAAAATTTCTTTTAAAAACTAGAAATCAAGAAAAAAGCAAATCAAATCTGAAGTAAAATGAAATCTGTAACATCCTACCTTTTCGCACGTTTTAAATCGACACATGTGCCAATTCAATCCGTTCGGAAGGGCGGATTTTTATGGGGTAAATAAGAAAAACGAAAAAGAACTAAAACAAAACAGAATCTCACAGTAGAAGGATAAAATATAATAATCAAATATACAGTTTATAAAGATGTTTTAAATTATTCGATTATACTTATACAACATACACCAGAGTTACACATACCATATAACAATGCAGCGGAACAATATGAGTATAGTGGAATATAATAAATAATAACAATAGAAATCTCCGTCTTCGTCCTCCAGAGCTAAAGTCTTCGATCCTGAAATGCTCGGACTGACCCGAGAAAATTGAAAAGACAAAACATTCGAGTCAGACTAAAAGATCTTATGTAAGTTAAATTAATAGAAATAAATATGAGTGCAGTAACTTAAAAGATGCTCGGGATTCACATCCCCTAAGGATCCGTTAAACTATTTACTATGTAGTATATTTCGCTATTATTTCGATTTCAATTTTAAATAGTTAGATTTAAAATTGCTTGATTGTATGCTTGAATGATAATTTGTTATCTATTGTATTGAATAGACATTACGCCGTATATTAAGCGGATGTTATTTATTAAAAATATATACCGTGATAATTCCATCTTGATTGGAATTGGTATTATATATGTATTTGGAGTTGATTTCCCACATTATATAGCGGATGAGACCCTATTGCGCCGCATAATAGCGGATAATATTTTATAAATCCCATATACCGCGATATTCTATATTGGAACGGAATTGGTATTGTGCTAACATCTGTGGATGCAGGGAAACAGGTTGGAGGGATCCGGTTGGATTCCTCAACAGTATTTATTTGATTACAGATATTGTCATATTTGTTGATTATCATATTGATGTATGATGTTTTGATTGTCGTGATTGATATATTGTTGCTGTTGCAGCATTGGCCTATTTTTGGAGTTTTAAAAATATTAAAGTAACGATTTTGAATTTAAAAGGATTTTAAAGTGATTTTGAAAGTATACGTTTTATATAAATTTTGGAATTGATTGATTTTAAATAAATAAACGTTATAATTTTAATGTTATAAAATTTATGATTTTTGAGAAATATAGTTAAAATGTGGTTTTTGAAATATGGAGTTAACGAATTTTATAAAATAGTTTGAATTGAGATTTTTTGTAACGTCCCGCCTTTTCGAACGATTTAAATCGACACCAGTGCCAATTCAAACCATACGGAAGGGCGGATTGTTATAGGGTAAATAAGAAAAACGAGAAAGAAATAAAACTAAACAGAATCTCACAGCGGAAGGATAAAACATAATAATCAAAATATACAGTTCATGAAGCTGTTTTACAAAGCCTTTGATTTTATCTATACAATACATATCAGAGTACACATACCATATAACAATGCAGCGGAACAATATGAGTGTAGTGGAATATAATTAATAATAATAACAGAAATCTCCATCTTCGTCCTCCAGAGCTAAAGACTTCGATCCTGAAACGCTCGGACTGACCCAAGCCAATTTGAAAAGACAAAAACACTCGAGTCAGAACTAAAAGATCTTATGTGAGTTGAATTAACAGAAATAGATATGAGTGCAGTAACTCAAGAGATGCTCGGGATTTACATCTCCTAAGGATCCGTTAAACTATTTACTATATAGTATATTTCTCTATTATAATAGTGTCTAATTGTAAAATAAACTTACTTTTAATTAGCGTTAAGGGGTTACCCATATAGCCCTTAACACAAATAATGCCAATAGTCTATACAGTGCCTGCATATCTCCTGACCGGGAGACTACGGGAAGACACTCAATAGGTACGATACAAATAGAAACTCGCACAAGGTGCGATAGGGTAGGTGACACGGCACAACTAGGCAATGCCAGGGTAGATATACCAATTACGCTTCCGGGTCGGTGGTAACGCGTAGCGCGCAGCTACCTCCCACCTCGAGCCACACCCCCAAATAAAATCAAAAGTGGCCACCGAATCAATCCAAGAGTCAAAGTATAATATCGAAGGGATGTGTCCGATCAAAGGTGCTACCTTATTAACCCGTCAATCGCTCCTGTTTTGGCCACCTTATGCCAACTCACGGGAGTTGGGTCCACGTATTTACCTTACAGGAAACGCCGCCACCAACCTACTTCATTCTGGAATCTCCGCCGCGTACACGGTTATTAAAGTGGTTTTCGAAGTTGGCAGAGAGTATGACAACTTCCGATCCCGGTCTCTTCAACAACCAAACGTTATTATAACGCCGCGGTCATTTAAAAATTAATTATACTTTCAAAAACCGGAATATAATTATCCATTTCAAAACCCATAAATACAATATCATTTTCTTTCCAAAACAAACTCATTTGATATTATTTTTATAAAAACCCAAATTAATATAATATCATTTTATTTCAAATATATATTTCTTTTTCAAAAATCATATTGTTTTCAAACTTATAATAATCGAAAACCAAACATTGAATCATAAATTTCAAACTATAATACTTCGAAAATTCATAGCTTTAAACCATAATTTCTAAAACTTAAATGGTTTGGATATTCAAACAGTATATAGCATCAATAGTTTGGATTCAAAATTTCATTATAAGATAATATAATTTCCGCGACTTACAATTTATTTCATTTAAGATTAAGTCAAAATCCATAAATTTAAAATCGCTTTCAGTTTAAATAAACCACTTCAGTTTCAATATATTTCAAACTTTGAATATTAAACAATTGGAACTAAGGTTGGAAATTTCTATTTCACCAATTTGAAGTCCTATTATTTAGTTTGAAATAATAATTGCAAAATAAACTCGTAATCATTTAAGTAAATTCAAATTACTTATAAAAGAAAATTTCCTTCAATTTTTATACTAGAAATATTCATTTAATTAACCTTAAATAGAATTCAGTTATAAATATCATACCCTTTTTTTTTAAATTTCAAGTTAATAAATTTTACAACAACTTATGAAGCTAACTTCTTAATTAAGCTCAATTCCAAATAAATTTTCCAATTTAACTCCCAATCTTAATTAATTTAAATCCTTTAAAATTATATGTAATTTCAATATCTTAACATGTACTTATTCATATAATATAAAATAATCAAACTCCGTCATTCAACTTATTTATTTTATTTAAGAAATCCATACATAGCTTATCTTCAATACTTTAACTATAGAATATAAAATAAGATTTTATATAATATCAAAATCTATATTTATTAACCGTATCCTATCCAAACCATAGAAAAATCATTTCAAAAATAATATATATATATATATATATATATATACCGCGGTGCCTGTATATAATTTTCTATCCTATGGTTAAGTGATACGGATGTTTATCATTTCAATCCGCAATTTTAAAAATAAAAAATGCGGTTGTATATCATTTCAAACCGCAATCCCGAATGAAATGAGAATGCATGATAACTTGCAGTTTATATAAGATAGAACACATCATCCATTCACCCAATATCAATCATCAACCAATTTATTTCAATCATCATTAATTTATTTCAATCATCGTCAATTTAAACAAACATCAATATATATCATATGCAATATAACAGGAAATAAATGACAATTATGAACTAACAGTTTATATTCAAAATAAATTTAATAACTGTTGAACTAGTAGTTTTATGCAAGTAAATAAATTTTAACTGTCAAATTTATATGCAATTATAAATTAATTAATAGTCGAATTAAATAAATGCGATTTAACAGAGATAATGAATAAAACATGCCAAACAGTCATAAATAAATTCCTACTCATATCTAAAATCAATAACAAACACAAGAAATTTTGGAAGTTGTGAGTGGGTTAAAACACTCACCTTTTGAATTTAAATCAAATTTAAATCCGATTTAAACCCAAAAATTTGACCATTTCAGAATTCGTCTAAACCACCGTCATCGAGTCCGGAATTTCAATACGATCCTAACCAAAAAAAACCGCGTGTGAAACGGAGTTCGTATGTGAGAGTTATAGTGATTATTGTGATTGAAATCAAAATTTAATTAAATTCACAACTCACCCCTTACAAAAAAAAATTTTGGCACGTCACTAAGATGCGCGTGCGTCTCTCCATTTTCAGCTGAATTCCCTAGTTCATGAACCCCCTTACAGCCGCCACAAGCCCAAATTGACCAGCATACTTCGGCCACCAGAGGCCAGATCTCGCTTCGCCGCCGCTATGCCTAGCCTAGGCGCCTTCAACCAAGTCTTCCCTGACCACGGCGCACCTCCGTCCATCCGCGGCCATGGGTGGAACGCGTACCGTCATCGCCAAATTTCCACGAAATCAAGGTACTACCAATCAAACTAACAGCATGGATGCGAGCTGCACCACACCCTCTTCGCAACGGTGCCCTCCGATCGAGTTATTGATGACGATCCACCGTCGAATCAATCAAATTTCCCAACGAACGGCCTGCGTTGATTTGCGATATCTGGACAAAAGTTGCCTCGAAACCAAAAACGAATTATGGATCTGAGTTATGCTCAATTAAAGCTTCAACATATAATTTTTTGGAATTTTTCTGAAGATTAAAATTTTTGACTTTGGATTTGATTTTGAAATTGGATCTAGGGTAGGGTTTGCAACCATTGGGAAGAGAAAGAGTTGGAAATGAACGCAGAAACAAATTAAAATAGATGGGCTAGGGTTTATAATCGTGTTTATATAGGTAGGTTAGAAATAGAGTAGATGGATCGCGTTGATAGATATACGTGCTACCCCTAACGTGGCCCAAAAAGCCCGTTCTGAACCCGGAACGAAATTGGGTAAATCCATATATCGAAATAGGTGTTTTAAAATATTCTGAACGCGATGGACAAAAGTTTCACTTCCAGATTCGATCTTATGAAGAAGTTATGTTGAAATCAATATTTTCAAATTGATTTCAAATTGATTTCAATTAAATCGATTTCAAGGCGTTTCGCATTCTTACGATCAAACGACAAGTCCGATCGCTATTAAACTTGGAACCCTACAATAATTCACTATTACAGATCCGATGAAACTGGTTTCGTCGAAATTCGAGTTCGTGGCAAAATTGACTATTTTTATATTAATTAAATAAATTTAAAAATCATTAATTAAAAAATCATTTTTTTTCCTTTCATTTCACTTTCAAAATTTACAAATCTTATCCGTTTTGTTTTCTTAAACAATCTTAGTGATTTAAACCAATTTAGATGACAATTAATTGTTGATTCAACCATAAATTTTAGCGTAAATTCAAATTTCATTATATTTATCCATTACAGATTAACCTTTTAATAATTCCGTGGAATCCACTATTCATTCTTTTTTTATTCAATCCATTACAGTCCAATGGATGAAATTAACATTGGTACAAAGCAACTACATAAATATATTCCAATTTCAACTAAATTTTTAATTAACGTAAAATTTTATATTTAATTTCAATTAATTGCAATAAATCCAAATACATTATTTTTTAAACCAAATAAATAAATAAAGCTTGATTTCCATTTAAATGTTTTTCTCATTTGATTACAATTAACCTTTTGTCATTAATTAAATTTCGATATATTAATAAACTTTATTTCCATCTTTCTATCCACAAATCATCATATTATGAAGGTACTTACGTTATTCCCATTTATTACTTTAATTTATTTAACGTAACACTTAATTTACATCTATTGCAATGTTTTCCAATCTAATTGAATGAACTAAGTATATAACTCACAATTATTGTTGTAAAGCTCTTAATCCCACATTTAAAAGTTTATTATTTCCACTCAAATATTATAGATATTTACAGGGTATAGGTTTTTATTCAATCATTATTTATTATATATATATAAATGAAATGAATTCATTATTTAAGTCCGTTTAAATTTATTACCAAATACCCATTTATCTTTTCCAACAAATTTGAATTCCATTCAATTAATATGACCAATCAAATTTCCATCCACACTTTATTATCAACCCACAATTTTTTTGCAATCCATTATTTTATATTGATTTTATACAATTACCATTGAGTTTACATTCAATTACTATTCAATGTATATTTAGTCATCCATCAATTCGATATTTACGTTTATTTACTATCCAAATAGGTATCTTACCAATTGTAACTATTTAACTCTAATTACCTTTAAGCTTATTTCAAATGTTCTCATTAATTCCTTACCAGTATTCGTTTTCATTTACACTTCTGTTACTATATTAATAATTAGAAATGTCTATACCAATAACACATTAATTACTTACCATTTAAATGAGTTTGATTTCCAAATAAATTTATTGACCACTTAATTAGGCAAATTTATACTAATTTGTTATCATACCCATAAATCTACACTTATAACTAAATCCTGCATTTGAATAAATTTATTAAATTAAAATGTTCATTCAGGTTTATATATTATTACTTGCATTATCATAATTCCTTAATTTATTCCAATTACCATTTACAATCTTTTATTGCATTGAATCAATTTAATACTTTCATAAATTTCTCATATTCAATTTATATCTAGGTAAGAATCTTTTACTACTTAATTTAGTTTGAAATTTAAGTCACCATTCTTTAGCGTTCAATTCAATATCTGTTTATAAAGTTTTTTTTGTACTAAATTTAATTTCAAAACTCATAAATTTAACCAAATTAAATCCACGAAATCTACGGATCGTTACACTCACCCCCACTCAAAACTTTTCGTCCCCGAAAAGGAAAAGAAGGGAACGAAGAACTAAGAAATCAATATACCTTATTCAAACATTAACTTTATAAGCAATTAAATTTATGAAATTAATTAATTTATATAAGATATCTCAATTTATAACCATTAAATATTTTGTACTATAGTAAATAAAGTTTGGAACACTTTTCAAAAAAATTCTAAGTCCAAAATTTATGGAAAATTTTGGCAGAGTCTCCTTTGTACGGAGAGGCTTGGGAGAAAATATAATATCAAAATATAACAATTATATACATATATTATCCAAAATATTATATCCCAACCCGGGAAAATATATAAAATAGCGCTATAAACCATAATCCGAAACGTACCTATTTGTCGGGCAATTTATGCATAATTTATGGAACCAAAAGCAGTAGCAATTGCTTCCATAACCTGCATTTTACTTATAAAATCCAAAGGGTTAACAATTTATATAATGTGAAATATTTAAGCGGTTTCAATCACCAACGACAAATCAATACAACACCCATCAATTTCAACAAATAGCATACACAAGAAATACAAAACAACCATTCAATCAAACAAACAAATAGTTGTTCGGGTTCAAAAACTTTAAATTTGCATAGAAAGAAGGATAAACCAATAACGCATCATTTACTCAACATCCTTAGACAAACTAAATAGATTATTCATTCATCGAATCCAAATTTAAAGTATCTTACCCTAAACAACCATAATCAAACACAACAAATCCAACAACAATAAGCTTAACTTATTATAAATTTCATTTCATACCTTGGTTGTATGATTTTTTTTTCTTTTTTTCATTCATATAACGGTTTTTCTTTTTATTTTCATTTATTTCTTTCAATATTATTTTCATTTTATTCCTTTCAATTTTATTTAGAAATAACTTGAACCCTTTTTCTTAAGTTTACAGTCTCTCTTTATTATATTACATCCATCTACTTTCACTTATTACTCACTATTATTCATTTCCATTAACTCAGGTCATGCCATTAACTACTATAATTATTCATTCATTTATTATTGCATGACCTCATTTATTTACCCTTTAATTACTTGAGTTGATAATCATCTATTTGAATTACTTACCTTTAATTATTACTTATAGTAAAGTTTCAATTATAACCTAAGTTTATAACATTAAATTCTCATTTATAATAGCAAATTCATTGAATACTTCATTACCTACTTTTACTTGTACAAATTTCTATTACATTTCTTATTAAACATTTCAACTTTTTATATTTGGTAAGTTGTATATGTGAAGGAAAATGCAAATGAACTTATGCAAGTTTTACCTCATCCTTTAATTTCCATTTATAACTTAGCATTTAAATCTCTTATTTTATTTAGGGTTTCAATTATTAGTTAAATTCTGTTTCACTACAATAATTGAAACAATTAATTAATGGGAATTTAAGAATTCAATACCGGGTTAAATTTTCAAATTATTTTAAAATAATAGATAAATATATTCTTACAACTGATATATCTCTAATTATATTTAGACAATTCAAAATTTATATAATTTTTTTTTCAAAAATGAATCTGTAGTAGAACTACTACAGCGGCCTTCCCCCTTCGAAACTCGAAAATGAAAGTCGATAATGCAGCCGCCATCACCGAAATTATTTTCCAGCGACAGAGAGGAAAGTACAAACTTTTTTCTCCAAATCTTCTTTAAAACAATTTTTTCGAATTATATTGAAATATTTATATCAGAAAATACATATAAACAATATTAATATATTCCAAATTTTATTCGAAAGAAATTTCAAAACCCCGAAACTTAAGTTCTAAATTTTCAATTTTCATTTAATTTATTTTCAATCTTATTTCTATTATTATTTATACACTTTATTACCTAACAACCAATCTATTGCAGCCAAATATAGATATCATTTGAAGAAAAAAAAATTATTTTATATAGAAAATATAATAGGCAAAATTATTTCATTCACCTATATTAAAACAAATATTATGTTGGTTCGTCCTATTAAGTGTTTAGAAATCCCTATTGATGTAACAGCGTCCCATGCATCAACCAGAATTTATAAATACAAAACGGAAAAGATTAACAAAATATTAAAATCTTTTATAACACTAATAAATACGCTCTCTCATATACATACACTCAGCGACTCCCATAGGGTATTACTACCATATTAGTAAAGAGTCAAACCCCATAAAGCTAAGGTTTATCGCTAAACAAAAGCTCTGATACCAGATGTAACGTCCCGCCTTTTCGCACGATTTAAATCGACACCTGTGCGAACTCAAACCATACAGAAGGGAGGATTGTTATGGGGTAAATAAGAAAAACGAGAAAGAAATAAAACTAAACAGAATCTCACAGCGGAAGGATAAAATATAATAATCAAAATATACAGTTCATGAAACTATTTTACAAAACCTTTGATTTTATCTATACAATACATATCAGAGTACACATACCATATAACAATGCAGCGGAACAATATGAGTGTAGTGGAATATAATTAATAATAATAATAGAAATCTCCGTCTTCGTCCTCCAGGGCTTAAGTCTTCGATCCTGAAACGCTCGGACTGACCCGAGCGAATTTGAAAAGAGAAAAACACTCGAGTCAGAACTAAAAGATCTTATGTGAGTTAAATTAACAGAAATAGATATGAGTGCAGTAACTCAAGAGATGCTCGAGATTTACATCTCCTAAGGATCCGTTAAACTATTTACTATATAGTATATTTCGCTATTATAATAGTGTCTAATTGTAAAATAAAATTACTTTTTAATAGCGTTAAGGGGTTACCCATATAGCCCTTAACACAAATAATGCCAATAGTCTATACAGTTCCTACATATCTCTTGGTCGGGAGACTACGAGAGGACACTCCATAGGTACGACACAAATAGAAACTCGTACAAGGCGCGATAGGGTAGGTGACACGACACAACTAGGCAATGCCAGGGTAGATAGACCAATTACGCTTCCGGGTCGGTGGTAACGCGTAGCGTGCAGCTATCGCCCACCTCGAGCCACACCCCCAAATAAAATCAAAGTGGCCACCGAATCAATTAAAGAGTCAAAGTATAATATCGAAGGGATGTGTCCGATCAAAGGTGCTACCTTATTAACCTGTCAATCGCTCCTATTTTAGCCACCTTATTCCAACTCATGGGAGTTGGGTCCACGTATTTACCTTACAGGAAATGCCGCCATCAACCTACTTCATTCTGGAATCTCCACCGCGTATACGGTTATTAAATTGGTTTTCGGAGTTGGTAGAGAGTATGACAACTTTCGATCCCGGTCTCTTCAACAACCAAACGTTATTGTAACACAGCGGTCATTTAAAAATTAATTATACTTTCAAAAACCAGAATATAATTATCCATTTCAAAACCTATAAATACATTATCATTTCTTTCCAAAACGAACTCATTTGATATTATTTTTATAAAAACCCAAATTAATGTAATATCATTTTATTTCAAATATATATTTCTTTTTCAAAAATCATATTGTTTTCAAACTTATAATAATCGGAAACCAAACATTAAATTATAAATTTTAAACTATAATACTTCGAAAATTCATAGCTTTAAACCATAATTTCTAAAACATAAATGGTTTGGATATTCAAACAGTATATAACATCAATAGTTTGGATTCAAAATTTCTTTATAAGATAAAATAATTTCCGCGACTTACAATTCATTTCATTTAAGATTAAGTCAAAATCCATAAATTTAAAATCGCTTTCAGTTCAAATAAACCACTTCAGTTTCAATATATTTCAAACTTTGAATATTAAACAATTGGAACTAAGGTTGGAAATTTCTATTTCACCAATTTAAATTCCTATGATTTAGTTTGAAATAATAATTGCAAAATAAACCCGTAATCATTTAAATAAATTTCTATTTCACCAATTTAAATTCCTATAACTAAGGTTGGATTTTTATAAACGGTTTATATAAAAGATTTATAAAATTGATATTTATAAATTAAAAATAATAGAGTTATAAAACGAGTTTTTTGTGTTAAAATGAAATAGTAAATGGATGGATTAGTAAGTAATGAAATTTATAGATTTATAAATTGAGAAGTTATAAAATGAATAGATTTTGTAAAATAAAAGATTTATAGTTAAATTTACTTATAATACGAATTTTGGCGTGTAAATGGGATATGGATAAAATTTGTGAATAAAGTGATTTTATAACTTGAAGTTTTTATAATATATAAATGTGAATTTATAAAAATTGATTTATAAATTCAAGATTGATTGAATTTGATAAGTAAATTTTTATAGCTTATTAAAGGCGTATATTCATGATTTTGGGACAGTGGATAATTTTTGAATTGAATATGTAAAAGTGTTGAATTTGGTTAATGATTTATATTCATGATTTTGAATAGTGAATAATATATTAAAGGAATGTTTAGGGAGTGATCTTTTAAATGGAATTAAAACGACTTGAGGTTGTTTTAAAATGCATTAATTGTCGAAACCATAGATTTCAACATTCATTGTTGAAATATACGTTTTCGAGAAATAGAAGGAAATAGTGGACTATAACACTGTTGTTATAGTAAATGATTTATGAAAGGAAATGTTTTATATAGTACTGGGATTTATGTATCTATCTTAATTTCGAATCCCTATACTAGTTATTTTGGGTCGTCGTAACGATGTTTTACGCAACATTCGTTTTGACCCAAATAAATGTGTTTAAAAGAACGTTTTTTTAAAGAATGAAATATATACTTTATTTTGATTTAAGTATACTGAATATTTTCCAAGTGTTGAAAATAAATGGATTTGTGAATTACTTATTATTAAATAAGTATGGAAATGTTTTTCAATATGAAGTGAATGTTTTGAGATTTTATCTTTTAAAGATAAATTGAAAATGAATATTAGAAATCGATTTGAAAATCATCTATTCGTAGATATTTTGGAATTGTAAATTCAACATGGAATTTATAAAAGAAAGGGAAATTTGTTTAAAAATAAACGTTGATTTATTTTTGAAGTGTGGAAATAAATTTACGGATTTGGAACGTAAATATAAAGTAAATCGGTAAGGATTTACTTAATTGGTTTAAATGAACCATTTTAAAATGAAAATGAATAAAGATTTGTGAATATACCCCGTTTAGGGAAATGATTTGAAATTTGTTTTCAAAAGTTGTAAAGGTGAAAAGTGATTTGAAATTTGTTTTCAAATGGTTGAAGTGTGGAAATTATATATCTAATAAAGATATTTTGGGAAAATAAATAATTTGGAAAATTATTTGGAATTTGGTGATGTCGTGCATGCCTATTGATAGTTAAATAACCGACTATCAATATTTACCTTTAAATAGGTATTTGTTGTGATTTGCTTGAATTTGAATGCCATACTTGTTTTTAAAATAAGCGCTCACTATTCGGGTTAGCCGGGAAAGGACCTCTGAGTCGTATAACCCATTCCGAATATGTGATACGTCGTTATGAATTGCATTTGATGACCGGTGTTGAAGACCGGATATTTGTGAAAATGGAAGGATTACCGTCGAATGTTTCTGCATCAGCTAATCTCCGATATAGAAATTTATTGCCCTTTGTGATGGGAAGTCCGGTCGTGATTAGTGAATATCCGGATTGCAAGGTCTTCTTTGGAAGTGCCTTCAGTTCTTTTCGAGCCTGGAACAGAATTGTATGGATTGTATGTCTGACATTACAAATTGAGATGTAAAGCTGATTTCTTTCAAATGTATTTCTGTTGGTGGCGGAGAATTTATTCTCTTAGCTTAACACCCTTCTATGAGATGTACGAGCTCAGTGGTTATGTAGTAGAAAGTTATTAGTTATATACTCCCAATTTGGTAGTGTGATATGATAAGTGCCGTTGAGCATTTGTTGAATCAAGGCACAACTTTTTTATAAAGCGTAGCTTTGTGGACGAGACTTCGTCGGACCTCACACCCCGAAAATGGCCAAAACAAGAAGGATGCAGCAAGGTTATTAGGGGGTAGCGCCCCTTTAGTGTATGTCATTCCTTCTGGATAGAGGTGGTATCATGGTATGGATCCCAGATACTTAACCTATGTTGATGCTGCTAATTTATTACTTTGTGGTTGTTGGAATCGAGGATCCTCGGATATAGATCGTTTTACAATCGGGGAATGACATATTTGTGTCAGTAGTTACCCTAGTTTGAAAGGTAACCCGGCCTTGTATTGGCAGAGATCCGGTTAGGTTCTCGGGTCGTCTTTCCAGAGGCGTACCCATATGGCAATGGGAAGTTCCTTGGCCTGACCATTTGTTGGAAATCCAAAGAAACAATACGAACCCTGTACGGTTTTAGTTGTATAACCTGCCACGGAATGTAGCGGTAACCTGCTATTGAACATGTTAGCTATAGTAGGCATACGATAATGGTCGTATGTTGGCTAAGATTTATATCTTTACTTTCGAAATAATTTTTTCTACACTATGCAATAGTAATAATATCAAATGTCTTTTTTAATGCGTATCAAGCATCTTTGACTATCATAAGGAGAAATCTCCTCCGATTCTGCGTTTGCATTGTGTGTGTTTGCGGGAGGCCTTATGGTAGTCTCATTTTCTAAAAAGCATTGCGAATCTATTTTAAAATATTTCTTTGTTTGTTTTAAAGATAAATAATTGTTTTAGTTCTCATACCAGTCCCATGACCGACCTGGAGTTTATTGTTTCCTTCCTAAACTCTGGGTGCCCACCAATTTCCACATGGGCAGTCTAGAGTTAGGTTATCAGGATATTCTGGAATTCAGGAGTTGCTGGAGGCAAGCTAGATGGCATGGCGTATTCACTAGTATATAGTATTTCTTTTCCGCTGTTTGTTGTTGTACACTTTGATGATGTAATGTAATGTAATATGATGTAATGTAATAACTAATATAGTTCTTTGTTTAAAGATTATTCATTTATCTATTATATATTGTTCCGCTGCGATTGTGAGATTCTTATGTTGTTCTGTTGTTTCTTTCTGTTCTGTTCTATCCTTTTCTCTCTTCTTCTATCTTTTTCTTCTTCTTTAACCATAACATTTCGGTTTTCTGGCAGTTGATACATTTGACGTATTGATGTCGGTTTTCGAGCGCCGAAAAATCGCATTCGTTATAATGATCTTTGCTTTTAAATTTCGGGAACGAAATTCTTTTAAGGAGGGAGGAATATGATGACTCGGAATTTTGAGCAATATCAATTTAATAATCTGTATTAATAATTAATTTGATTTGATAATTTTTCTTTATAATTTTAATTTAAATTGGTAAATTTAATCTTTTAAAGGTTAATAAATATTTAGTCTGGTAATTTTGATCAATATCTTTATAACAATTTAAAATGGATAAGATTTATTTTGCAAAGCTAATAATTTTTTTTCTATTTGTAATATATATATTTGATATATATATTGTGAATAGAAAATCTTTTGTTTTAAATAAAAGACAAATTTTCAAATTGTAATATATATGTAAGTATATGTTATAATTTGATGTTTTGAAATTTAATTTAATCTATTGATAATTTATATATGTATGAATTGTGATTTAAAGCATTGTTTTAAAATTCAATATTTTTAACAGCTAATTTAGGATTAATTCAATTGTTTTAAAATATATAATACATTTATTTGATTTAAAAGTAATCTATTCATAAAATAAAAATTTACAAAGATTTCATACTTGTATATTTATTTAAAATTCAAAGTTTATTAACATAAAAACATTTCATATGCATAAAAACATTTCATAAATAGAAATATCCATAGTACATAGATATAAGATATAATTATTATTTTTAATAAGGTTTTAAACACAATTATGCAAAAGATTTTAAACACTTGTAAGCTTTATAAAATATGCTTGAGACACTTGTTCAATTTGACAACAAGTGGCAATATTTTTATTTTTAATTTTTAATAAATGTTTTAAGAAGGAAACTAGTTTTTTCACAAACATTTTTAATTCTTTGTTTTCACTTCTTAACCCAAATTAGAAAATTTCTTTTAAAAACTGAAACTGGAAATCAAGCAAAAAGCAAATCAAATCTAAAGTAAAATGAAATCAGCATTTTTCAAACCTACAACACCAAATCAAACATGAAACTTGAATTCAAATAGCAATTGCTAGCTGGAATATGAAGTTAGATCTACAACCTTCAAACCTGCATTTCAAATGAAGGGCAACAGCAAGTTTGAAACATCATATTGAAGCATGCAAGGAATCAACTTCAACAGCATGCAAAATCAAAGCCTTTTTCAGTTTTTATGTTCAAAAGCCTGGAATAATAAATTGAAACCTGCTCTGCCTATAAAGAAAAGGTGAGTAAATGTTTTAAAAACAGATGAGTTGAATTCTGTTCCATGCATGTGATGATCTGTGTATTTATCTTGGTGTTGTATGGAAATCATTCAGTTTTTTTATATTATTGAATTTATAGTTATATTTTTATATGTGTAAAAAAACCTGTAAACACCCTGTTTCTGTTTTTATTTCAGACCAGGATTTATTTCAAAAATCCAAATCTCCCACTACCATAAATATTAGACTTTGATGATTAAATTAAAGTTGTTTGTTATTGTTTATGGGTAATTATAAAAATAGTTTCTGTAAATTTAAGTTTACAAATAATTTTTAAAATAGAAATTAAAGTAAGTAACTGTTGCATGTCAAAAATTTATATTCTTAATTCTTGCTTTCATTTGTATAGTTGGATTAGTAGTTAGAAAAGATGAATTTTAACACGAAATTCATAATTTTTAAATTGATAATCTGTTGGGAATTTTATTTTGAAGATTTTCGACAATTGGGTGAATGGCCGATGATAAACTCCATGATTTGAGTTCAAACCTTGGGCGAAGTTAGCTTTTGGATCAAGGAGGAAGGGAAAATGTTATTGATTTTTTTTCCTATGGCCGATTGTTCAGATTAGATTGAACTAGGGTTTTTGCTTGCTTTTGTTTCGGTTGGGCTGTAGAGGCACTTGCGACGTGGAAGATGGACCGGAGGTGATCGCGACGTGGGGGATGGTAGTGTGGAGTCGCGGCGATGCTCTGGAGGTGGTATTGGAGCTTCCGGTGGTTGCTATGTTCAGAGGCGATGGGATTTGTGTGATCGTAGTTTTCTGCAGTTTCGAGCAATAGGTTCGAATTTTGATTCGCGCTGGGTCTGAATTCATGCTCGCGTGCGATAGTGTCATGATCGTTGGTGGTCGCGATGACCGTCACTGGCCGGAGTTTCAGGTGCACGTGCACCATGCACGGGTTTGAAACCAGGTGGAGTTTTGTTTAAGAAGAAGGAGTACTCGCGAGTATGGGTTCGTGCAAGCATCGGGTTGGTCTCGAAGCAGGGTGTCTGGGTTTTAGCTCGAGGTAGCACTCGTGTAGTTACCGTGTTTATCTCAAGTTTTTAGGATATTGCTTTGTGGTTAAGTTCTATAAAATGATATATGTTGCAAAATTTACTTCTTGTTGAAATAAAACCAAGCATTAAGCTATAAACAAGTTTTATAAAGAAACAAAATTTAAAACTTGTTCTCTGATGTAAAAGTAAATCAAACATTTTAAAATGTTACTGAATTTATTTTTCAAATTTAAAGTGATTAAAATGATTTTTTTTGAAAATAATTAATTTAATTAAATTTTGAATTTTTATTTAGAGAAATGTTTTGAATTTGGATTATTAAATCAAAGTTTCTAAGTAGACTTTAAGAAATGTTTTAGAAACTAAGTTTTAAATTATTTTGAAAATGAATAAGTCTAAATTTGATAATTGAAGTGCTTTAAATTTAAAATTTGATTTCTAAATGTTTTATTTTCAAATAAGGTTATTGTTATAAATTTTGAAAACCAAATAAAATAGTTTGTTTTTAAGTTATTAAATTTGATTAATTCAAATAAATTATTTATGTAGATAAATATGGTTAATTTATCTTTGATATGAACTTAAGAATACTTGATTATATGATTTGTTAATAAATAAGAGTTTAATTAAGATTAATGCTTTTCTTAATTAATCAAGGATTTTGAAATATAAGAAGTTAGTTAATTAATTGTTTAATTAATTTTAAATAATTAGTCAATTGTTTATTTGCTTTTTAATAATCACTTAATTATGAATTAATTAAGTGTAATTACTTAATGAAGTAATTAATCTTTAATTATTGAATGTAATTAAGTAAAGGAATTTCTTATGGAAGTGATTAGTGGAAAATTACTCATGGGAGTAATTAAATGGAAGTGATTAATGGTTAATCACTAGATGTTATTAATCTAGGCATTGATTAATATAAATTTTTTAACGTTAATTAATTGTGGAGTAATTAATTAATTAAAGAATTAAGAATTATTTAATGATGGGATTAATTACTTGTTAAGTAATTAATTAAGAGAGTAATCATCTAAATGAAGTAATTAGAGATAATTACTTATGTAAGTAATTAAGGGTTAATTACTTAGTTAATTTTAGTTAATTAATTAATGTGATTAATTAATTAATGAATGAGGTTGATTTTAAGATTAATTACTAAGGGTAATTAATTAAAAATGTGATTAATTATTAAAGTAATTAATTAAGGATTATTTAGTAATTTAAATTAAATAATAATTACTTATGAAGTAATTAAGGATTAATTAATTAGATTAATTAATCAAAGGGTTAATATAATTATTTAAGAAGTTAATTAATTAAGATAAGTAATTACAAGTTATTAATTACTGTTTATGATTAATAAGATGGTTAATTACAAGTTAATTATTTAATTTATTAATGAAATTATTACTTAATAAGGATTATTAATTAATTTAATTAATTAATTAATCAAGGTTGATTAATAAAAGTGATTAATTTAAAGTATGATTAATTAATTGTAATTAATTGAGTTTAATGTAATTAATTATAGTTGATAAATTAATGGAAGTAAATGAAGGATCATTAATTATTGTAATTAATGATAGTAATCAATGGTTAATTATTGTATACGGTTAAGGATAATTACTTGAATGTAATTAAAGGATGATTAATCAAGAGAGATTAATTAAGAAGATCATTAAGAGATGATTTATTTATTTAGAATAAAGTAATGAAGAAGGATTTTGGTAAACCAATTGATTTAGAGTTAATCAATTCTGCTTTTGGATGATTGATTGATATTGGATGATTGATATTGGGTGATTGGTTGATACTGGATGATTTGGATATCTCTGTTATGTGGTATGCTGCTTTGTGAGATGAATGGTTGTTATGAATTATATATTGTGATAATGTGATTCATCTATCTGTTTATATCATCCTGAATATAAGTTAATTGTTTAAAACCCTTAAACAACTTGGACATTAAAATGGCGTTTGGTTTCGATGAGACCAGGATCAGGTTTCCATATTTGGACATCCAAAAACCACATCGAGCCAAATTAAACGTTAGGTCGTGAATCCAAGTGGAGCTTAGTGAAGACTCGAGTTGCAAGAACTATTTGTCAGTATAACTCTGGGGTGATTCCGTGATGAGTTTGATGGAGATAGTACTTATAGGTTCGAGATGGTGATTCAGAGTGCAAGGGCTATGGTCGTTGACTCCGAGGGTGATTCCAAAATGAGTGCAACGAACAGTGCCTTCGGTTTCGTTCGAACCCGGAACGAACTTGTATGGATTGGATGCTTTCGGAACATTGTCGGGTGGACGATGAACATTCTAAGGTAGATGTGTTCTATATAGGTAATCACAGTCTCAAGCCTCATCAACTGGGAATGGCTAAAACAGGGGAGGTGCAGCAAGGCTAGGTGGGTAGAATCAATTTCAGGGTGAGGTCATTCCTGTCTAGATGTCCCTTTTATTTCGGCTAGCGGGTGGTTGGTTGCGCCAACCACGGGGTGATCTTACTCGGGACTGTTCGGTAAGGAATGGTCTCGGCTTTGTGTTGCAGGGGATTCGGAGTGATCCTCGTTGCTGTGATCTAGGCCACGTACTATGATGGGCGGTACCCCGGTAGCCCTGCCATTGATGGAATCCAAAATCCAATAAGTGCCTGTACAGTTTTGATTGTGCCTAACTATGTTGGAACGTGAGATGTAAGCGTTCCAGCTATTTCTATATTTTATTTTGAAAACCCTAGACACTATTATAATATCACTGGATTACCTATCAAACGTTTTGGATAGCGTAAGGTAAGAACTTTTCCGTGTTTATGTGTGGAAAGTCTTACGTGATACCTTTTCTTTTCAAAGAATTTTCTAAAAGTTAAGCAATTTTAACCGTTTACTCACACCAGACCCCTGTCTGACCCGAGTGTTTATTTTCTATTTTATTAAACTCTTGGGTACTCATATTATGTATGAGCAGACGAGGGATTCAGGTTTGCTTAACGAATTCTGGAGGAGATATGGAGCAGGAGGCTTCCACGTGTAGATATATTATGGTTCCGCTGTGTGTGTGGTACCTGTATCTTGTGTACTTGAGTTGTATAGTCACACAAATATTAGCAACTGTCTAATATGTGTTGTATAAGTTGTGTACTCTGATGTAATATGATACTATGTAATATTTTATGTGATATATTATATTTCATTCGTTCCGCTGTGAGTTATCTGATGGTGTTGTGTTTCTTCTTTCTTATCTTTTCTTCTTCTATCCCTTTCTTTCTTATTTAGTGATGCGACTTTCTGGTGTTAGAAAGTTGGGTCGCTGCAGCTGTGTATTATTGTACTACTCTGTATCCGTGATTCTGTGATTGATTTATTTACTATATATGTTAAGTTTGCCAAATTTAAATTAACAATCTGATATTTAGAGCAATTCAAGTCTGACATGTACGGATGCGAATGGTTGATAATACCAGGCTGTTACATTTGTTTTAAAGATTATTTATTTATTGTATAGTGTTCCGCTGCGAAATACGAGATTCTGTTTATTGTTTATGTTTCTTCTTCTACCTCTTTCTACTTTAAACCCTAACAGTTCGATTTTCCAGCATTCGACTGCGCGACATTCGATATAGTAGTCGTATTGATGTCGTCTTTCGAGAATCGAGAAATCGAACATGTTACACTTAGAGGATGGGTGATCCCAAGCATCCTTGAAGTAATAGTGCATTACCATTACAGTTCACTTGAGTTGGTTTACATGTCCCGACTCGAGTGTTTTGTTTTTTACTTTATGCTCGGGTCAGCCTGAGTATTTACAACTTGGCTTTTGATTTCTTTTCTGGAGCTAGGAATCGCTGGAGATTCTGCTTGTCTAGTTATTTATTCCCTTTCAGTTTCAGTTGTTCTATTCAACTTTGGAATTTATAAACTTCTATGTATTTGAGATTTTTAGTGTATATGTTTTTGAAACTGATGTTATGTAATTGTTTTGAGAGTTTGTTATAGTAGCTTCATGAAATACTATGGTATTTTAACTCCCACTGCGAGTTATTCTGTATTTCTGTGTCTGTGATTCTGTGATTGTATTTCATTTGCTCCAAATTTATTTACAACGCGGTATTTTGAGCAATTCAAGTCCGGCATGTGTGGATGTGAATGGCTAAAAATATCGGGTTTTTACATTTATAACTTATTTCATATTTTTAAAATATTTAAAAATATCATTTATAATGAATCCTTTTTTGGATTCCGAACTGCAAAACCGCGATGTTTTCATAAAATTGTTTTGGACATATTTCAAAATCTACTTAATGAAATCTTGATTTTCTTTCTTCGTTGGGAAACTATGGATAAAATAGACCGGAAAATTCCTGAAGAATTCAAGCTATATTTCACTTTGTACACTCATTTAACTTTTATGGCGTGACGATCCTAAGTTTAACTTGTTTTTCAATTTCTTTTCAAACTTCTTGGGAACACTTTTAAATATTTATAAAACATTTCTAAATCATTTTTAACTCATTTTAAACAATATTTTTATATTTCAAATTCATATTCCATTTCATTTTATAATGTTATACTATTATAAAATATTTTCAACCTTTTAGATTATTTAAAATCATTAAGGGGCTAAATAATTTCCATATACATATTTGTATGGATTTAATTCTCATTTAATTAACTATGGTTAATTACTAATAATTTCTCTTATTATTATCAAACAAAGTTATCAACCATATAAACAATCACATAATCAACGAATTAGCAACCAAGTTATCAAACATTTAATCATCCAACATATTTCAACTTTCAAATCATTACACTTGAAATAATTTATAGATTAATTAGTAAATACAAGTACTCACCTTTAACTTAATCAATTCTTCCTATCAACATTCATATGCAATTACGCTTCATTAAATCATTATAACTTCAGCAGACCATCACTTAAACCCTTCCATCATGCATCAAAGTGCTCGGCCACTACCTTCCAACATCCATAAGGTTCGGCCACAACAGGTTCTCCACCATCCTCCATTATTCTTAAACTTTGTAGAACGTAAATAATGTTTTGGATATATTCTAAGGTCTTTGGTAAATTTTGGTGGAGTCTTGACATTGTTTGATATGTTTTGAAAAAATTAGCAAGGAAATGGAAGAGAATAAACCATTAAAGCTCTAAGGAAGAAGAGAAAGAATGGTTTGTATGAGAGTTGTAGAGGTATGCACGCTATTTTATACTTGATTTTGGAAGTGAAAATGACTAAAATACCCTTCTTTTACTTTTTTAATTTTGCATAGCATGATAAGAAGTGCATTTATGGTGAAAGATTTTATGATTTGATTCATGTAATGATGCTTTCCTATTTTTCTTAATTCAAAAAATATTTAAATAATAATTTGCTTTGTTTCCGTGCATGAAGAGACTTGCATAAATGGTGAGAAGACGGGCTTAGTTCTTTATGTAATAATTTGATTACTTTTCCATAACCAACCAAAAACAATTAAACTACATTTTTCTCTTTTTCTGTGACGCCCTACCTCTATGACCACGCTAGCCAAGAACACTACGGTGTAGTGCTGTCAACTAGCACGGAGAATAAGGCTGTTGAGGAGCGACCATCCGTGTGATTGCTTATCACACGGTGGCTATAAATAATATTCGGAAACAAACATAGAAATAAGCATAATACAAATCAGTCACAGACATCCATATCACAAAGGCGGAAGAAGATATGAATATATAACTAACACATGAAAGCGTACATCAGAGTAGTGGTCAAAAAGATCCACAATAATACAAAAGAATAGCAACACGTGCTATACAAAAGAATACAACTATGAGTCTATGTCTCAAGTGTATACAACAAAAACTGCTAATCTAAATAGTTAGCCAAAAGTCAGAGTAGCAAATCCCACGAAGAAGTCAAGCAGAAGCACCTGTAACATCTCGGTCTGACCTGAGTATTATTTAAGAAAATAATAAACGGATCAGTCTAGCTATAAATATCAGATGATATGGTATAAAATAAAAGATATGGCATAAACATAAAATACCCATACTGACATACTACTATAAGTATGCAAATGATGATCAACAGAAGATCAATCAATAAGAGATAAATCGATATCACAAGAATCTTCTCAAAGATCCAAAGAGGGCATCATACCCTAAACATGTACTCATAACAAGTCAATGACATAAATCCCAGAAATCAACACAAGAAATCCAGAAATCAAAGAAAAAGGGAAAGAGGCCTATCTGTAACAACCCTGTATTTTGTAATTATTTTATTGTATATTTTAATTATTTTTAATGTAAGATTTTGATTTAAAAACTTATTTTACTTATTTTAAATGATTACATTTATTATTTAAATATAATCTTGATCTTTATATGAGTTATAATTCCAAACTTGTGTAAGTTGAATATTTGCCTGAAATGCTGATTTTGGTCAAAATAGTCAAACTGTGACTTTCAACTTAAAATTTTAAAAGTTTAAAATTTTAAATTTTTTTCTTTTATTATGAAAGTACATAAAATTCTAAGAACACCACTTTTCGTTTTGTTGAAATCGGATGTAAATTGTGGAAGTTATACCCTTTACAATATTGTGCGTATATAGGGTTATTTACAATGACTATTTTAAATTGTATAAGTTACTTTTTCTTTGTTATATTTTACTTTAATATGTGATAATATGATATATTATGTATATTTTGACTTTTAAGTATTTTTAAAATGATAATATAATTTGTCTAAAGTTCATTTGAATTTATTTCTAATTTTAAAGCCTAGTCTACAATTTTAAGCCATTTTCTTAATTTAATTATATATAATTAAAATTTATTTATTTATTTTATGCACTCACTTTTATTTGCTGTGTTTTACTTTATTTTATTCATTTTACATGTATTTAAATTAAAGTAAATTTTTCTAAAGTATATTGAAGTTATTTCTAATTCTTAAGTCAAGTTTTCATTTTCTGCGCTATTTTTCTTGTTTTAATCATATCTAATTAATATTTAATTATTAATATTTTGTTTATCTGTTATACTTTCGAATTTTAACTGAGATTTTAATTATTTTCAGTTATTTAGATGTATATAAATATATATGAGAAATTTGAAAGGGTTAAAGGCTAAGAAACGTAAAAACGTTTCACTGTTTCTTTTGCAGTTTCTTTTGTCATCAATACATCTGTTTTTTTGGCATTTCTGTAACAACCCACATATTTGTCGATTTTATATTTAAATATTTTATCAATACTCGGAATTTAGTCCGAAAAGCTACTTTTTGCATACGGTCGAATTAGGACTCGGGATCACTCCCATTGAGTTTAAAATGCCGTTTGCGACCTTTTTGAGTATAAGCTTCGATATGTTTGGAGAAAGTTGATTTTTGTTACTTTTCACTTTGGGTTTGGGTTTGGGTTCAGCCCTATGTTTGGACTTATACTCAAAAACTGAGCCACTCCTCCCCATTCACCCTCATTATCTTCTCTTTTCAGTTCTAAGGCAATAATGGTGGAAGAGATTGGAAATTAAAACTCCAAAACCCTAGTTCCTCTTGCAACCTCAAATTCCTTGCTCCAAATTCAAGAGAACCCATTGGTAACCATTCTCTTCTTCTTCTCCAACTTATTCTCTTACCAATTTCAGAAATTCCTAAACCTAATTTTGGGAATGTTCTTGTTTTGAGCATAGATTCAAGCTCATTTGGGTTGTGTTGAAGAGAGGTTGATTCTCCATTTGCTTTCAAGCTTCTTCTTGTTTGATTTTGTAAAAAGGTGAGATTTTTATCTCACATCTATGCTTATATTTATCTTCGATTGTTAGGTATGAATTCCTAACACTTATTCGTGTGCAATTGCTTTTGGTTTGGATTGATTTGGTGAATATTCCAATTTTTGGTGTTTTGGGTTCAATCCTTTAAAAAAAGTAACTTTGATGTTTGAACATGTGTTTGGTGATGCATCGAGGAGCATATAGGGCCGGGTAGTTGATTGGCATAATCCCTTAGTGCCGTTGCTCGAGAGAATGCAATTTGGTGGAGGTTGGACCTTAATTGGATGGACTGGGAGGGGACTGGCAACAGGTCCGGTCGACCGAGCACTGTAGCCGGCCGACCGACCTGCTGCCAAGTGCATAAGCACTTCCCTGTTTAAGGTTCGGTCGACCGAGTACAGTGTTTGGCCGGCCGACCTGCTTCCCGAGGAATTTTGAGAACGGGGTCCGGTCGACCGAGCTCTGTAGCCGGCCGACCGACCTGCTGCATTTTTGCCTATTTCGCCTAGTTGTTTGAATTTCCAACTTTAATCGATTCGTGTTGTTTCCTATGAGTTGTTATCATTTGTTATGACTTTGATGACTCCTTTTTAGGGATTTTGAATATCCATTTTGATGGATTCTTTATCGGTTTCGTTGGATTTTTATTCACATCTTCGTATGTGAATTTTAGTGATTGATTGTTCCTACAATCTTCTTTGTGTTTTGTCACTTTAAAAATATAAAGGTTTTCTATACTAGTAGTAAATATCAAAACTCTTTCCTCAAACGATTTCAATACTATTTTAATACCAAATTCGTTTATAAAACCATTTTCCAATCTATTAGTATATATAAACCCTTACCTCACTCATATGAGAAATCTAATTAAACGACTTAGTAAAACAAGTGGTATGAAACGCTTGCGTTCACTTTGTCCGTTAATTCTTGGACTTGTTCGATTGAATCCCTTGTGACAATTTTATAGTGGAGATCTACAGTTTGTTCGTAAATATTTAAGTTAAGCAAGTGGTTATGGGACATGAAGCTAAACTCATATATTTACTAGCTTAGTGTAATTGACACTTCTCGTTGATCATGACGATCATCTTTGTGATTTAGACTAGCAATGTGCGATGTCTCTTTGTCAGCGAGGGAGACTAAACCCTGTTTTGTGGAGTTTCGACTCAAATTGGTGGGGTAGCAACCCATGGTCTTCGGGCCGTTTGTGGAGCTTCGGCTCAATTTGTGATGGTTAGCAACCGTGGAATTAGCGTTCCGTTTGTGATACACGTGTTGGCAAGCTTTATGCTCCCGTTTGTGATAGGCCTCCCCCTCTTTGTGATTTCTGGATTTCTTGAGATGATTTCTAGAATTTGTGTTTCACCAATTTTCATGATTTCCATCGATAAGCTTTATTGATATTTGTGTATTGGTGAATTTGTGCGTCATTGACTTTTGTGATTTCTGGATTTCGTGTGTTGAATTCTGGAATTTGTGTGTCATTGACTTTTGTGATTGACATTGATATTATCGTCAATATTTATGGTTTGGTGAACTAAATTAGGAGTATGACGTTTCTGTGATTCTTGTGTAGATTTTGTGACATTGAATAATCCCTTGATGGTTTTCAACTGCTTATATATATCACAGCTTGGCATTGTGATTATTATGTGCTTAGTCATATCTCTTATTCTATATCGTTTCATCTGATATTTATAGTTAGACTGATCCATTTATTATTTTCTTATTAAATAATACTCGGGTCAGACCGAGATGTTACAGGTGCTTCTGCTTGACTTCTCTCCAGGGATCCATTACTCTGACCTTTTGCTTACTAGTTAGATTAGTAGTTTTTGTTGTATACTCTTGAGATATTGACTCATAGATGTATTCTTTTGTATAGCACGTGTTGCTATTCTTTTGTATTATTATGGATCTATGTGACCACTACTCTGATATACACTTCCATGTGTTAATTATATATATTCATATCTTCTTCCGCCTTTGTGATATGAATTGTCTGTGACTGATTTATGTTATGTTTATTTCGATATTTGTTTCCGAAGATATTACAGCCTCTGTGTAGTAGCTTTGAGTTTTTGTCGGTATGTCGGATTTCCCTCTTGATAAAGAAATGCATGTTATACTATTTGACATATCGATGCTCGCGCAAAGCAATTACACGGATGGTCGCTCCTCAACAGCCTTATTCTCCGTGCTAGTTGACAGCATTCACCGTAAAGTTCTTGGCTAGCGTGGGTATAGAGGTGGGGCGTCATAGCTTGGTATCAGAGCCAGACTTCGGAACAATATGGAATATTATAACAAGGATCATCATCCTAAGTCTTTTTTAGGAGTCGTGCTTTAGGATTTTATTCGAGACTTCGTACAGATTCATCCTATTTTCTTTTATGATTCCTTGTTTTATCTATCAAGATTGCTTGATATTGATTAGTGAATAATCTTCTTCTTGTTCTTCTTTCTTTCTAAAGGAAGAGAAATGTCTAGACCAGGCCATCCCAGAGCTGGACCTTCTAGTGTTCCACCCCAAGGTGGAGTTTTTATGACTGCTCAACAGCTTCTTGATTTGGTAACTAATGCTCAAACAGCTGGAGCTAACCCGGAACCTACTCACCCAAAGTCGGGATTTGCACGCTTGTGCAGCGATTACACTAATTTGGGAGGGGAGCCATTCAAAGGTTCTGAAACTGTTATTGAAGTACAGGCTTGGCTAAGGTCATGCGATCGAATCTTTTCTCGCATGAATCTTATTGACCTTCACCGAGTTCAGGTGGCCTCTAGTATGCTCCGAGAAAAAGTGGTTCGAGCTTCTTATTTATGAGATTAATGAAGCGAATCTCACCTGGGGGCAATTCCGAGAACGCTTCGAGTTGAAATTTGTACCAGAAGCGGAGAAAGTGACATTGGCTCAACGATTTATAGACCTTGTTCAAGGTGGGTCCTCCGTGACCGATTACGTCGCCTCCTTCGAGTCGCTTTCCAAATATGGGGTTGAATACATCAACACCCCTTTAAAGAAGAACTAGAGGTTCGTCTATGGCTTAAACAAAAATCTCAAGAAGCCATTACTTCTAAAATTAGAAGTTTCTTTCGACCAACTTGTTGATATCGCTCTTCGCCTCGAAGAGGCGGATAGGGAGAATGACGTTGAAGTGGTGGGTTCCAAACCAAGCTTCAACAACAACAAGAAGAGACCAAACAAATTCAAAGGTCCCTATCCTAATAAGAAAGGGAAGCAAGCAACCTCTGTGGCAAAGACTTCTTCCTTTGGTCATGGGGAGTGCTATAATTGTGGTTCGAAGGACCATTACGCGAACAAGTGTCCAAAGTCTCTCTCTTGTCGCTATTGCAAAGGTCCCGGTCATGTTATATCCTCATGCCCCAAGCTTCAGGGAAGGAAAGAGGGAAAGCTTAATGTTGCTCAAGCCCCTGGCAACACATCTCGTGGACAAGGTATTTCTCACTCTATTCTGGATGGAATTATTTTATTTCGTGATCATCCTATTCGAGTTCTTTTTGATACGGGTGCGTCCCATTCTTTTATATCAAAAGAACTTGTTGATACTTTTTCTTTGGATGTTTTGTGTTTAATGACTTCTTTGAGAATTGCGAATCCGGTTGGTGGATCCGCGACAATCAGTTTATCATCTAATGATGTTGAGATTATTTTGTGTGATTTTTCTTTCCGAGCCGATTTGCATGTCATGCGTTATTTAGGCTTTGGAATGATTTTGGGAATGGATTGGCTTAACCATTATGAAGCTCATATCCAATGTCCTGAGCGGACTATTCATCTTCGACATCCTCAATCTGTTAAGCAGATTTCTATTAATCTTAAAGATTCAGATTCCAGCTTGGTTGCATCTTTGTATTCTTTAAATCCTCGTGATGACGATGATGATGATGAGGGTGATATTATTTCTCTTATTCACGTCGTTTGCGAATTTTCCGACATATTCGAGCCTGTTTTAGGATTACCACCTAAGCGAGCAATTGAGTTCAGAATTAATCTTATTCCTGGAGCCCAACCTATCACTCGCCCTCCATATCGTATGTCCAATAAAGAAAACGAGGAGATGCGTAAACAATTGTCTGAATTGGAGACGAAGCAATTTATTCGCTCAAGTTCCTCGCATTGGGGAGCTTCAGCTATTTTTGTGAAGAAATCCGATGGAACACTTAGGATTTGCATTGACTACCGCAACCTTAATGATCTTACTATCAAAAATAAATATCCTTTACCTCGGATTGATGATCTGTTCGATCGGCTTAGTGGTGCTAGAGTCTTTTCACAATTGGACTTGGCTACTGGTTTTCATCAGCTTCGTATTGCAGAGGATAGCATTCCTTTGACATCGTTCCGTACTCGGTATGGATCTTATGAATGGCTTGTTATGCCATTTGGTCTAACAAATGCTCCGGCCTATTTCGTTGACCTTATGAATAGAGTTTTCAAAGACTTTCTCGACCGGTTTGTTCTCATCTTTATCGATGATATTCTTGTGTATTCTAAAACCGAGGAGGAGCATGAAAAACATCTTCGGATTGTGTTGGAAACTCTTAGGAGTAATCAACTGAAAGCAAAATTTTCTAAATGCCACTTTTGGCAATCTCGTGTGAAGTTTCTCGGTCATATTATTTCCGAATCCGGAATTTCCGTGGATCCTTCAAACATTGAAGCGATTCAAGATTGGAAGAGACCGAAGAGTGTGACGGAGGTTCGTAGTTTTCTTGGATTGGCGGGTTATTACCGCCGTTTTATCAAAGACTTTTCTAAGATTGTCGTACCTCTCACTAGCTTAACGAAGAAAGGTGTTAAATACATTTGGTCGGACAAATGTGAAACTTCTTTTCAGAAACTAAAGGAACTTCTTTCTGATGCTCCTATTCTTGTTATCCCCGAGGGGAATCAAGATTTCGTTGTTTATACCGATGCTAGTCGCGTTGGTTTGGGTGCCGTTCTTATGCAAAGAGAACGTGTTATTGCTTATGCTTCTAGGCAATTGAAGCCTGCTGAGACTAGATATGCCACTCATGATTTAGAGCTCGCGGCTATTGTTTGCGCTCTTCGTATTTGGCGTCATTATCTTTTAGGAGAGAAATTTGCTCTTTATACCGATCATAAGTCCTTGAAGTATTTATTCTCTCAAAAGGAACTTAATTTGCGTCAACAGCGTTGGCTCGAATTTCTTGCACCATATGATCTTGATATCCTTTATACTCCCGGAAATGGAAATCATGTTGCCGATGCACTTAGTCATATCTCTTATTCTATATCGTTTCATCTGATATTTATAGTTAGAATGATCCGTTTATTATTTTCTTATTAAATAATACTCGGGTCAGACCGAGATGTTACAGGTGCTTCTGCTTGACTTCTCTCCAGGGATCCATTACTCTGACCTTTTGCTTACTACTTAGATTAGTAGTTTTTGTTGTATACTCTTGAGATATTGACTCATAGATGTATTCTTTTGTATAGCACGTGTTGCTATTCTTATGTATTATTGTGGATCTATTTGACCTCTACTCTGATATACACTTCTATGTGTTAATTATATATTCATATCTTCTTCCGCCTTTGTGATATGAATTGTCTGTGACTGATTTATGTTATGTTTATTTCGATATTTGTTTCCGAAGATATTGCAGCCTCTGTGTAGTAGCTTTGAGTTTGTGTCGGTATGTCGGATTTCCCTCTTGATAAAGAAATGCATGTTATACTATTTGACATATCGATGCTCGCGCAAAGCAATTACACGGATGGTCGCTCCTCAACAGCCTTATTCTCCGTGCTAGTTGACAGCATTCACCGTAAAGTTCTTGGCTAGCGTGGGTATAGAGGTGGGGCATCACGATTTCCCTATACCATCTCCAGCCGACTTCCCTTGCTCATTTGTCATGAAATTTTTCTCTTTCTCAACCCTAAAAATCATGGCCTCCATCTTGAGAAAAAAATCTGGTAATGGCTACATCTTTTTCTACCTTTTTCTTCTCATTTTCTATGTATTTTGCCTGGTTTTCTATGCTTTCGGGATTGGCCTCTACCACCCACCATCTCCACCATACTCTCCACCATCCCCTACCACTCTTCCTTGGCATCATCTCCAGCCATCATTTCAGATCCATCCATGGCCACACCTCCCTTGGTGACAAAACTCCACAAAATTGCAAATAATGTCCAAAACAATGCACTAGCCACCACTATTACTTCACCACCTTCATACTTCACCATGGCCACCACCTCTAGCCACGACCACCGCCTTGCTACCACCACTACACTTCATCTTAGCCTCTGTGTAGATCTGAAATTGACATGGCCAAGACTCCATGAACCAAAACTCCGCAAAAACAATGCACAAAGCCTTGAAACATTCATGATAGCCACCCTATCTGTAACGACCCGTAAATTTCGACAATTAAATTGTTAATTAAAAAGGATTTTGAAATTTAAATTTTGTAGAAAAGGGAAATATATATATATATATAAAGGAGGTAAATTAATACTAGATGAACGCCAAATGAAAATTTATAGCAACGGTAATTAAAAATCTTAATTATTGTTAAATTTAATAGAAATCTAATGATTGAGATAATGGAAGATTTATGCCCTTGTGTAAGTTGCATAAATAAAGGAGAATTAAATTTATAATTAATAATGAATTGTAGAAACGGTTATTTAACTTAATTGTTGAAAGGTTAGGTGAAATATCAATAAAGGAATAGTGTAATTTGTTGCACTTGAATAAAATATAAAATAAAGAATTAAAGACAAAAATTTAAATTACCTATGTATTAGTAAATTGGTAAAACGGTAACCGTATAAGAATTAAGATAGTAATACAAATGGCAGTTGCTGGACAACCAATTTAATGCAAATTCAAAAGTGATTGAGACGACTGTTGGGTTTTAATGGAGTGTAAATAAATAGTGAAAAACATTATAATATCTTAATTTAAATATGATTGTTTAATTAATACTAAAAGAATAAAATTGAAATAGTATTTAACGTAATAATAACTATAATAAATTGCAATTGTATAATGGAAGTAAATTGTTAATAAATGGATGTAAATATTAACTAATTGATGGAAATAAAATATAAATGAATGTTTGGATAAGATCATAAGTAAATGCAATTAGGTAGCATGTATTGGAAATAAAGTTCATTTAAATATTGAGAAATTTTAATGTTGTTATTAAGAAAAACGTTACTTTAGTAATTTTTAATATAGTAACGGGTGTGCGAACGCGAATTAATGGAAACGTAAAACTTATTTTAAGTGAGTATTTGAGTGTAGACTTATGAAATAGATTAATGACAATAAATTTTTGTACGTTATTTATTCTATTAGTTTGTTAAGTTTTATTTTGATCAATTTCAATTAATGCACTAAATTATTGCAGTTAGTGTGGAATATTGGTAAGTGAATAAATAAGACGTAACCTAGATAAATTTCCATTCATAATATGATGATTAATGTGATATAAAGAATGAAACCAAAATGGAATGAATTAATTGAGGTTCTAACTTTATTTATGCGTAAAGTTAACAAAATTTCCAATAAAATTTAGATACTGTAAGTTATGCAAATAAAAGATTAAATTTTGGGAAATATTTATGTATTGGAATATAAAAGAAATGTTAATTAGGTATTTGAGTAATAATTGATTTATTTTGAGTTGTAATCCAATAAAATCAAATTTATTAGAATTTATTGCAATTAATTGGATTAATTGCAGTAACCTTTGGAAATTGGAACTTAGTAAAAATAATCTGGATTGGATTTCAAATAAATAGGCTAGGGTGAGTAACTGAATTGCATACTATGAATAAGTAAACCAGGAAGATTAAATTTAATTAATATAAAATAGTTGATTTATTGCAAATAAAAGATTATGTAAATATTTAGTTAGATGGAATTAAAGATAATTACATAATAAGGTATGAATCCACTGCTAATTGTATAATGGAAGTAAATTGTTAATAAATGGATGTGAAAATGGAATTTAGTAATTTATCTTATATGTTTAAGTTTGGTAATTTTAGGGTATGATATTTATAAATGGATTTTCCAAGATTTACTTAAATGGAATATTTTAGTATAAAGTAAATTTGAGAAAATAGTTAATTTCTAGAAATTGGAGTTTTATTTATAGATTTTATGTAAATATTCAAAGCTAAATAATAGAACATTTAATTTGTTGAAAGGATAAATTGAAACTTTAGTTTTGAAATATAAATACTCCAAATGAATATATATATATATATATATATATATATATAAATTGAAGTGGTTTTGGAACTTGAAAGTGATATTTAAATTTGGGTTTAGACTTTAAATAAAGAAAAATATTTGTAAAGCCGTGGAAATTATTTTCTTTACAAAGTAACCTTAAAGTTAAACCATTTAAGTTTTTTTGAAGTTATGGTTTTAAAAGTATGAATTCCTAAATATTATGTTTTGAAAGTATAATTCAAATGTTTGGTTTCCAAATATTATAAATTTTTAAAGCAGTATGATTTTTGGAAAAGAATTTTATTTGGATAAAATGATATCATATTGTTTTGGGTTTTAAAATGATATCGTATTCATAGTTTTGAAATGGAAATGTTTATTCTGGTTTAAAGTATAAACTATTTTTAAATGACCGCGGTGTTATAATAACGATGGGTTGGCAAAGAGACCGGGATCGGATATGGACATACTCTCTGTCGATACCGAAAACCACTTTGACTAACCGTGTACGCGGTGGAGATTCCAGAATGAAGTAGGTGGTGGTGACGTTTCCTGTAAGGTAAATACGTGGACCCGACTCCCGTGAGTTGGCATAAGGTGGCTAAAACATGAGCGATTCTCAGGCCAATGAGGTCATTCCTCTGATCGGACCATCCTCTTCGATATTATACTTTGATTTTGGATTGATTCAGTGGCCACTTCTATATTTTGATTTTGGGGAGTTAGTCCGAGGTGGGCGGTAACTGCGGCTACGCGTTTCCACCAGCCTGGATAGCAATTGGTATATCTACCCTGGCATTGCCTAGTTGTGCCGTGTCACCTACCATACCGAGCCTTTACTACGAGTTTCTATTTGTGTCGTACCTATGGAGTATCCTCTGGTAGCTTCCCGATCAGGAGGTATTACGGTACTGTATAGACTATTGGCATTATTTGTGTTAAGGGCTATATGGGTAACCCCTTAACGCTATTAAAAAGTAAGTTTATTTTATAAATAGACACTATTATAATAGCGCAATATACTACATAGTAAATAGTTTAACGGATCCTTAGGAGATGTAAATCCCGAACATCTCTTGAGTTACTATACTCATATTTATTTCTGTTAATTTTAACTCACATAAGATCTTTTAGTCTGACTCGAGTGTTTTTGTCTTTTCAAATTTGCTCGGGTCAGTCCGAGCATTTCAGGATCGAAGATTTTAGCTTTGGAGGACGAAGACGAAGAATCCGTATTATATTATTTATAGTATTGCACCACACTCTAAATTTCCGCTGCATTGATTGTATTGGTATGTGTAACTCTGATATTCATTATATAAGTAAAATAAATATTTTGTAAACAGTTATCATGAACTGTATATTGATTATTATATCTTATCCTTCCGCTGTGAGATTCTATTTTGCTTTATTTCTTCTCTGTTTTTCTTATTTACCCCATAACAATCCGCCCTTGCGCATGCTTTGAATTGGCACGTGTGTCGGTTTAAAGTGTGCGAAAAGGGGGGATGTTACAGTTGGTATCAGAGCTTTGGTTTAGCGATAAACTTGGCTTTGTGGGGTTTGACTCTTTGTTAATAGGGTAGTAATACCCTATGGGAGTCGCTGAGTGTGTATATATATGAGAGAGCGTTTTTGTTAGTATTAATAAAAGATTTTGATATTGTGTTAATCTGTTCCGCTTTGTATTTATAAATTCTGGTTGATGCATGGGACGCTATGTCATCAATAGGGATTTCTAAACACTTAATAGGACAGACCGACATAATATCCGTTTTAATTTAGGTGAATGAAATAATTTTGCCTATTATATTTTCTATATATAAAATAAAGTTTTGAATGATATTATGTATATATTTGATTGATATAGATTGGGTGTTAGGAAATAAAAATATTTATAATAATTGAAGCTAAGTTGAAATTAGAATAAATCAAATTGGAGATTTTAGAACTTAAGTCCGGGATTTTAAAAATTTGCTTTCAAAGGATTTGTGAAATATAATGCTTTGGTTTATACGTATTTTCTTCTATAAATATTTCATTTTAATTCAGAAGAATTGTTTTAAAGAAGATTTTGGAGAAAATAAATTTTGTACTTTCCTCTCGGTCGCTGGAAAATAATTTCGGTGATGGCGGCCGCATCATCGACTTTCATTTTCAAGTTTCGAATGGGAAAGACCACTGTAGTAAATTCTACTGCAGATTTATTTTGAAAATATCTAAAATTTTAATTTTTACAAATATAATTGAGATATAAAAGTAGTAAGAAATTATTTATTATTTTTTTAAGATAATTTGAAATTTGACCCGGTATTTAATTCTTAAATTTCCATTAATTAATGGTTTAAATTATTTTAGTGAAATAAAAGGTAAGTAATTAATGAAGTGAAACCTCTAATTTAGAGAATTAATGCTAAGTTATAAAGGAAGTTAAAATTTTAACTTATAAGAGAGGTGAAGATTTATTGACCAATGAATGAATTAAAAGAATTTAGATAAACTTGTATAAGTTCAATTGCATTTTTCTTTAACATATATATAACTTACCAAATATAAAAAGTTTAAATGTTAAATGAGAGATTGGAATTGAATATTTTACAAGTAGAAATTTTGGGAAATAATGAAGGATTCAATGAATTGCTATTATAAATAAGAATATAATGGTATAAACTTAAGTTATAATTTGAATTTTTCCATAATTTAAGATAAGTATTATTAATAGGTGATTTTAAACTTAAGTAAATAAAATGAAATTCTTTAACAAATAAAGATTGATGTGTAGGGTTATAAACTTAAGTGTGATTTAAATGCTACTAGTTTAATATAAGTGGAAGTGGGAAATTAAATTGTTACTACTATTAAATATAATAGAAACGTCAACATTTAATAAATGAATGAAATTGAAGGTAAGTTGAAATTTTAATTTATAAAACGAATATATATTTGATGAACCATTAATTAATTAAAGGAATTGAGAAGAAACTTGTATAAATTTCCACTTACATTCTTAAAACATATATAACTTACCATATAAGAAAAGTGCAAAGTTAGTAAGAAAATGTAAGGGAAATTCTTACAAGTGAAGAGTAAGGTAATGAAAGTAATCAATGAATTTGCTGTGATAAAATGAGAATTAAATTGTATAAACTTAAGTTAAATTGGAAATTCTACTATATAAGTAAAGGTAAGATTATAAATAGATGATATAAACTTAAGTAAATAAAATAGGATTCCAATATAATGAATTTTGTAATAAATGGAAAATGAAATTTGTAGGAAATGAAGAAATCCCTCCATAAATGAAAAAAAAAAAATCAAACAACTAAAGCATGAATTAAATGTATAATAAGTTAATTTGGTTGTTGGTTTGAATTGTATTGTTTGATTTATGGTTGTTGGGTAAGGAATTTGAAGTTTTAGATGAATAAATAATCTAGCTTTGTTCCGTCTAAGACTGTTGAGTAAAAGATGCACTTGATAGTTATTTTCATTCCATACAAATTTCAAGTTCTGAACCCGAATAACTATTTGTTTGATGAATTAAATGGTTGCTTTGTCTTGTGTAGGTATGCTGTTTGTAAGGTTGATGGTTGTTGTTTTGTTTGGTTGTTTAATGGTTGAAACCACTTAAATATTTCACTTTATATAAATTTGTATATTTTAGCTAAATTAACTAATTTTGTAAATTTAAAATATTGATTTCGAAATTCTTCTTTTCCCTTCTTTTCCTTTTCGGGGACGAAAAGTTTTGAGTGGGGGAGAGTGTAACGACCCGTAAATTTCGACAATTAAATTTTTAATTAAAAAGGATTTTGAAATTTAAATTTTGTAGAAAAGGGAAATATATATATATATATATATATATATATAAAGGAGGAAAATTAATACTAGATGAACGCTAAATGAAAATTTATAGCAACGGTAATTAAAAATCTAAATTATTGTTAAATTTAATAGAAATCTAATGATTGAGATAATGGAAGATTTATACCCTTGTGTAAGTTGCATAAATAAAGGAGAATTAAATTTATAATTAATAATGAATTGTAGAAACGGTTATTTAACTTAATTGTTGAAAGGTTAGGTGAAATATCAATAAAGGAATAGTGTAATTTGTTGCACTTGAATAAAATATAAAATAAAGAATTAAAGACAAAAATTTAAATTACCTATGTATTAGTAAATTGGTAAAACGGTAACTGTATAAGAATTAAGATAGTAATACAAATGGCAGTTGCTGGACAACCAATTTAATGCAAATTCAAAAGTGATTGAGACGACTGTTGGGTTTTAATGGAGTGTAAATAAATAGTGAAAAACATTATAATATCTTAATTTAAATATGATTGTTTAATTAATACTAAAAGAATAAAATTGAAATAGTATTTAATGTAATAATAACTATAATAAATTGCAATTGTATAATGAAAGTAAATTGTTAATAAATGGATGTAAATATTAACTAATTGATGGAAATAAAATATAAATGAATGTTTGGATAAGATCATAAGTAAATGCAATTAGGTAGCATGTATTGGAAATAAAGTTCATTTAAATATTGAGAAATTTTAATGTTGTTATTAAGAAAAACGTTACTTTAGTAATTTTAAATATAATAACGGGTGTGCGAACACGAATTAATGGAAACGTAAAACTTATTTTAAGTGAGTATTTGAGTGTAGACTTATGAAATAGATTAATGAAAATAAATTTTTGTACGTTATTTATTCTATTAGTTTGTTAAGTTTTATTTTGATCAATTTCAATTAATGCACTAAATTATTGCGGTTAGTGTGGAATATTGGTAAGTGAATAAATAAGACGTAACCTAGATAAATTTCCATTCATAATATGATGATTAATGTGATATAAAGAATGAAACCAAAATGGAATGAATTAATTGAGGTTCTAACTTTATTTATGCGTAAAGTTAACAAAATTTCCAATAAAATTTAGATACGGTAAGTTATGCAAATAAAAGATGAAATTTTGGGAAATATTTATGTATTGGAATATAAAAGAAATGTTAATTAGGTAGTTGAGTAATAATTGATTTATTTTGAGTTGTAATCCAATAAAATCAAATTTATTAAAATTTATTGCAATTAATTGGATTAATTGCAGTAACCTTTGGAAATTGGAACTTAGTAAAAATAATCTGGATTGGATTTCAAATAAATAGGTTAGGGTGAGTAACTGAATTACATACTATGAATAAGTAAACCAGGAAGATTAAATTTAATTAATATAAAATAGTTGATTTATTGCAAGTAAAAGATTATGTAAATATTTAGTTAGGTGGAATTAAAGATAATTACATAATAAGGTATGAATCCACTGCTAATTTTATTTATGGAAATGAAAAGAGTACCAAAAACAAGCTTTGTCAGTATATTTAAGTTTAATGTATAATAATAAGTTAATGGTAATAAAAGAAGTTTAAACATCTGTTAATAGAGAGTTGAGTTTAAATCTAAGAATATTAAGAAGTAGATTTTTGAATACAATATTTGATCCATCCACTTAAAATGTATAGATAGGATAATCGCTGATTTTTGATTTAAGTAGTGCAAACCGAGATTTGTCTATTTATTGGAATTGGAATTTATAAGTGTATAAATAGGAAATAAGTGAAATTTATTTTAAATACTCATAAATGAAGATTTAGATGAAGGTGAGAATGGTAATGCTTTAAATAGTAGAGACGTACACAAATCAATGTAGGTAATTAGAAATAAAATGTTGTCGAAACGATAAAACGTTTCTTGTGAAAAATGGATGACATAACGAAAAAGGGTAATGTATTCACTTGAATATAAATTGAAACTTATTTAAGGTATTAATTACAATGGATAGAGATTTTGGGTAACATTGTAAATGATATGTAAGTAATGCAAATGTATGTCAATAGTAAGGGATTAGGATGAATTAAAAATTTGTAACATAGGAATTACCTGCCTATTTGTTAATAAAAATTTGAATGGTTAGTAAGTGATAATAGAATAAGTGTACATTAGTGAAATTGAGGTAACGTTGGTTTTAATGTTGAGAAAATAAATGGGTATAGTAAAGTTTAAGTGAAATTGTAAGTATGTATAGGGGAATGAATTATTGCAGGGAAATATTTGGTAACCATTGCAATAAATGTAAATTTGTGTGCATTAATATGAAATTTAGTAATAGGTGTGAATAACTTAAATTTCTTCATAGGATAAAGAATGATGGAAATAACGTTTAATTAATATATCGGGATTTAATTGATCATAAAAGGTTGATTGCAAATCAAATGAAAAATGCTTAAATGGGAATTAAGTTATTTATTCATTTGGATTTAAAGCATGATTGAAATTTTTGGAAACTGAATAAAACGTTTTATGTTGATTGAAATTTAAGTTGGAAGTAATTAAGATAAATAAAATATGTATAATATGGAATTCAAATATACATAGAAATGTGAATTTTAGTATGTAAACGTAATCTATTGAGAATGGATAGAAATTTAATCTGTAATTATTACAGTAATTTAGAATTTAGTTGAAATTTTAAATTTATCTACGTATTTGGAAATTTATGGAATTGTGAATATATATATGGAAATTTAAATGAAGCATCTAATTATACATGTGTGAATACGCTTAAAATGCAATGTAAATGTTGAGAAAGAAATAATTTAATCCGTAACGTGTATAATTAATATCCTTTTGGGACCACTTCTGTTTGCACGTTAAAATTCGTGCACACTTATCCTGTTGCGATCTATCTATAAATATGCTGTGATAAACCCTAGCCTCCTTTCTATTGTCAATTGGCTGTACGTTCATTTTTCTTCATCTCTTTCTTTTCCTCAATGGTTACAAAACCTAATCTATCTACAATTCAAATTTTCTAATAAAATTCAAACTCTCCACAAAAATTCCAGAAAATTTATGATAAAGTTCTCGAGACACGTAATCTGCTGGTACAATTCGTTTTCTGTTTTGGATATTCGTTTGACCAGAAAAAATTTCGACGATGTGCTGTAGCTTTTAGCTGACGTGGCCATTGAAGTTAAGTGGGTTTTGTTTTATTTTATTTTATTTTATTTTATTTTATTTTTGTTTTCAAATCGTTTAAAATGAATATTTTTTTCATATGTTCTCCGATTCACGCGAAATTTCTTTTGTTAGGATCGTAATTTAATTCCAGATCCATTGACGCTGGTTTGGACAAATTCTGAGACCGTCGAATTTTTGGGTTTAAATCGGATTTAAATTCGATTTAAATTCAAAAGGTGAGTGTTTTAACCCACTCACAACTTCTAAAAGTTTTTATGTTTGTTAAATTTATTTTAAATATGAGTAGAAATTTATTTATGACTGTTTGGCATGTTTTATTCATCATATCTGTTAAATCGCATTTATTTAATATAACTGTTCATTTAATTTTATTACTGCATATAGATTTATAGTTATAGTTATTTATTTGCATATAAACTGTTAGTTTAATAGTTGTTAAATTTATTTTTGAATATAACTGCCAGTTATTACCTGTCATATATTATCGGATATATATTGATATTGATTTAGTATTGGATGATGATTGTGATTTGGATGATGAATGATGATGGATAAATGGATGTTTTATTTTATATCATTTAACTGCAAGTTATCATGCATTTTTCGTTTCATTCGGGATTGTGGTTTGAAATGATATACAACCGCAAAATTTTATTTTTAAATTGCGGATTGAAATGATAAACATCCGTATCACTTGACCATAGGATAGAAAATTATATACAGGCACCGTGGTCTATGTATAAAATATTTTAAAGTGATTTCTATGGTTTGGATGGGATACGGTTTATAAAAATTTATTTTGATATTTTATAGAATATTATTCTTCGATATATACACATATGAAGTTAAAATTTTAAATTTAAGTTGTGTATAAACCTGTTGAATAAAATGATAAAAATTTGAGAAAATGGAATTTAGTAATTTATCTTATATGTTTAAGTTTGGTAATTTTAGGGTATGATATTTATAAATGGATTTTCCAAGATTTACTTAAATGGAATATTTTAGTATAAAGTAAATTTGAGAAAATAGTTAATTTCTAGAAATTGGAGTTTTATTTATAGATTTTATGTAAATATTCAAAGCTAAATAATAGAACATTTAATTTGTTGAAAGAATAAATTGCAACTTTAGTTTTGAAATATAAATACTCCAAATGAATATATATATATATATATATATATATATATATATATATATATATATATATAAATTGAAGTGGTTTTGGAACTTGAAAGTGATATTTAAATTTGGGTTTAGACTTTAAATAAAGAAAAATATTTGTAAAGCCATGGAAATTATTTTCTTTACAAAGTAACCTTAAAGTTAAACCATTTATTCTATTTACCGGTGAATATCCAAACCATTTAAGTTTTTTTCAAGTTATGGTTTTAAAAGTATGAATTCCGAAATATTATGTTTTGAAAGTATAATTCAAATGTTTGGTTTCCAAATATTATAAATTTTTAAAGCAGTATGATTTTTGGAAATGAATTTTATTTGGATAAAATGATATCATATTGTTTTGGGTTTTAAAATGATATCGTATTCATAGTTTTGAAATGGAAATGTTTATTCTGGTTTTAAAGTATAAACTATTTTTAAATGACCGCGGTGTTATAATAACGATGGGTTGGCAAAGAGACCGGGATCGGATATGGACATACTCTCTGTCGATACCGAAAACCACTTTGACTAACCGTGTACGCGGTGGAGATTCCAGAATGAAGTAGGTGGTGGTGACGTTTCCTGTAAGGTAAATACGTGGACCCGACTCCCGTGAGTTGGCATAAGGTGGCTAAAACAGGAGCGATTCTCAGGCCAATGAGGTCATTCCTCTGATCGGACCCTCCTCTTCGATATTATACTTTGATTTTGGATTGATTCAGTGGCCACTTCTATATTTTGATTTTGGGGAGTTAGTCCGAGGTGGGCGGTAACTGCGGCTACGCGTTTCCACCAGCCTGGATAGCAATTGGTATATCTACCCTGGCATTGCCTAGTTGTGCCGTGTCACCTACCATACCGAGCCTTTACTACGAGTTTCTATTTGTGTCGTACCTATGGAGTATCCTCTGGTAGCTTCCCGATCAGGAGGTATTACGGTACTGTATAGACTATTGGCATTATTTGTGTTAAGGGCTATATGGGTAACCCCTTAACGCTATTAAAAAGTAAGTTTATTTTATAAATAGACACTATTATAATAGCGCAATATACTACATAGTAAATAGTTTAACGGATCCTTAGGAGATGTAAATCCCGAACATCTCTTGAGTTACTGTACTCATATTTATTTCTGTTAATTTTAACTCACATAAGATCTTTTAGTCTGACTCGAGTGTTTTTATCTTTTCAAATTCGCTCGGGTCAGTCCGAGCATTTCAGGATCGAAGATTTTAGCTTTGGAGGACGAAGACGAAGAATCCGTATTATATTATTTATAGTATTGCACCACACTCTAAATTTTCGCTGCATTGATTGTATTGGTATGTGTAACTCTGATATTCATTATATAAGTAAAATAAATATTTTGTAAACAGTTATCATGAACTGTATATTGATTATTATATCTTATCCTTCCGCTGTGAGATTCTATTTTGCTTTATTTCTTATCTGTTTTTCTTATTTATCCCATAACAATCCGCCCTTGCGTATGCTTTGAATTGGCACGTGTGTCGGTTTAAAGTGTGCGAAAAGGGGGGATGTTATACTATCACTTCATATCATCATCCACCACCTTGGCCACCACCATAGGCTGCCACCACCACCTTTTCCAGACCTCCCCGCACCCCTCCATCTACTGTCCAAACCTTTACAAGTATGGCCAAGCCCCACTTGACCCAAGGCTGAGCCTTGTTGTGCTCAAAAACTTCATATATGTTGCCTTGATCAATTGTATGCTTCATGTTATAACCCTACCACTCCATACTCCTTCTAGCCGTGAGTTATGGTGCCAAACCTGAGTTATATCATCATCATGGCTGAACCCAAGAACCTCCTAGGCCAAGCATTTGAATGGTTAAAGCAAGGTCAAGTAATCTATTCCTTTGTTGCTTCGTATTTTCATTGTTTCAACATTGTTTTGCGTTGAATATTTATGTGTGTATTGTCTTGTTTTGGTTATTGTTTACAAGACAAATATCAAGGCTCTCCATTCATTCAAATCAAAAGTCGTGCCGTATCATGCTTTACATACTTTTGGAACCGCTCTTGTGTTTGTTGTTTTGGTCTTCAGCTTGAAACAGTGAGTCTTTCTCACTCTGACATTTATACTTATGAAAAGTGAATTGATGACAAGTGTTTAGTAATATAAAATGTTTATGTAAGTTAATGATGATCATATGATATGCTATGCCATGTTATTACCATATTATTACCATGTTAAAACTGTTAATTTTCACCTGACATCTGATGTATGACTGTATATTGTGATATTGACCTTGTTTATATTATTTCTGCATATGATCACACTGCAAGTTCCCTGTTAGAAAAAAAAATGTTATGGGCTGAAATGATAGGCCTGAATGGTTTTAAATTTTTCATTTTGACTTGGTATTGCGGGTTTGAAATGATAAAAGCCGGATTTTCTTTTTAAATTATGAGTTGAAATGATATATTATCCATATCACTTTACCTAGCGTAGAAAATTTTATACAGGCCCGTAGTTAAAATATGTTTTTCTAAAACTTTAAATATTTTAGAAATTTAATTATTATAATATTTCGATTTTAAATTTAATAAAAAAAGGATTTTCGTAAATTATTATTGATTTTCTGAATAATTGTTAGTGAAATGAATTAATGGAAAAGTTAGAAATTTTGAACGTAAGTTATTTTGGAAATTTTGATTTAATTATAATTGTAAATTTAAGTGAATATGAAATTATGATAATTTTAATTTAAATAAATTTAAAGTGATTTTTATATCATATTAATGATTTTAATAAAGTTGAAATGTGAAATGAATGAATATTGTAAGTTGAAATTTTGAAATATAACTAAAACTGAAAATTTATGAAATTGACGTAAAAGTGAACTTTTAGTTAAGTAAATAAAAATAAAAAAAAGTTATATTTGAGAATTTTAACTTAAGTGTTAAGTTGAAATTTAATGTAATGGATTTTAAAAATTGAACATTGCATTTGAATAAGTGAATTATTATTAAATCTTGATTTTTGAATGGAAATTTAACTTTATAAAATCATGAACTTGAGGAAAAATTAATGATGTTATAAATGTGAAAATGTATGATTTTATAAGTTAAAAATGTTTTAAATAAAAATATAATCGGTTGAGAAATTATATTGAATATTTGAAGTTAATTGACTATATTTTTGAAATGCTATTAATTACAATGTAAATGATATTACAGCATTTGTAAACGCCGTAGTTGATGATAATGAACTAAAAAGCTAAGTTGAATTGAAAGCTATTATAGCAATCTTTGTAAGTGCTATAATTTTTGAATTTAACTAAGTTATTCGAATTTAAGTAAACCTATTATAACATTTAAAATGTTGTCTTTTGTTAAATTGAATTGTTTTGAATGTAACTTTCCGTATAAGTTTTCTAAATAATGCGAAAAGTGAATTTTCACGGTTTTGATAAACTTAAGTGAATAAATAAACTTTGGAAGTTGAAATTTTTGGAAATTTAATAATTTAATTATTAAACATAATAACTTCATTGAAATGATTAAAAAGAATTTTTGGAATATATACTGTTTTGAAATATGGATTGAAATGATATTTTAAATTGAACAAAATGAATAATGATATGAAATGAATGTGGTTTCGAAAAGACATGATGTTTTGATATATTAAATTTTTGAAATGTGGTTTTGGAAGATATGATATTTTGATATTAAAATGGTTTGAAAATGGAGTTTTGAAAGATATGATATTTTGATATATTAAAATGATTTGAAACGAAGTTTTGAATGATATGATATTTTTGATATTAAATGATTTGAAAACGGAGTTTGAAAGATAGGACATTTTGATATTAACATGATTTAAAAAGAAGTTCTGAAAGATATGATATTTTGGAACTGAAGCTTTGAAAGGTTGTAACAACCCTGTATTTTGTAATTATTTTATTGTATATTTTAATTATTTTTAATGTAAGATTTTGATTTAAAAACTTATTTTACTTATTTGAAATGATTAAATTTATTATTTAAATATAATCTTGATTTTTATATGAGTTATAATTCCAAACATGTGTAAATTGAATATTTGCCTGAAATGCTGATTTTGGTCAAAATAGTCAAACTGTGACTTTCAACTTAAAATTTTAAAAGTTTAAAATTTTAATTTTTTTCTTTTATTATAAAAGTACATAAAATTCTAAGAACACCACTTTTCGTTTCGTTGAATTTGGATGTAAATTGTGAAAGTTATACCCTTTACAATATTGTGCGTATATAGGGTTATTTAACAATGACTATTTTAAATTGTATAAATTACTTCTTCTTTGTTATATTTTATTTAATATGTGATTATATGTTATATTATATATATTTTGACTTTTAAGTATTTTTAAAATGATAATATAATTTTTCTAAAGTTTATTTGAATTTATTTCAATTTACAAAAGCCTAGTTGGTATTTACTGCAATTTTCTTTATTTAACTTTCTATTTAATAAAAATTAAATTATTATTTTACCTTGAAAATGTTTTAAAACCATTTTTAATTCAAATTTTTGTGTTATAATATTTTTTTTTGTGAAGTAATAAATTTTCCAAAGTCATTGGAGATTTTCTTGTAATTGTTATGTCAGGGTTGCTATTTTAAGCAATTTCTTATTTCCTTTTTCTATTTTACTCAAAATAAATTATTTATTTTATTTTATTCTTACTTAGTTTCGGTTTTAAATAACATTTCTGAGTTTATTTTGTTTTTATAAAATTAAAAGAAAAGGAAATGCAAATGGTTTAGAAAGTTAAGAGATCTTAAATGCCTGAAACGTAAAGGCGTTTTATCCGTTTCTTTTTGCAATTAGTACATCAATTTATTAATTTATTTTATACATTCACTCTTATTGATGTGTTTTACTTTATTTTATTCATTTTACATGTATTTAAATTTAATAAATTTTTTCTAAAGTGTATTGAAGTTATTTCTAATTCCTAAGTATAGTTTTCATTTTTCTGTGCCATTTTTCTTATTTTAATCATATCTAATTAATAATTAATTATAAATATTTTGTTTATCTGTTATATTTTCGAATTCTAACTGAAATTTTAAGTGTTTTCAGTTATTTAAGATGTATATGAATATATATAGGAAGTTTAAAAGGTTTGAAAGCAAAGAAACGTAAAACCGTTTTAACGTTTCTTCTTCCGTTTCTTTTCCAATTAATAGATTTAATTTTCTTTGACCGTTCCTTTCTTTATTGTAGCTGTGCATTTCTTACCTCATTTTCACGTGAAAACATTTCTCTTCACTTCATTTTTCACGGCTAGAAAGGTTTGGCAATGTCTCCTCTTTTCCTCTTCTTTTTGCTCTTCTTTTTCCGTTGTTTTCTTATATTTTGCCTTGTTTTCTCATGTGTATTGCTTGGCCTCTACCACCCACCATCACCACCATACTCTCCACCATCTCCTACCACTCTTCCTTGGCATCATCTCCAGCCATCATTGCAGATCCATCCATGGCCACACCTCCCTTGGTGACAAAACTCCACAAAATTGCAAATAATGTCCAAAACAATGCCCTAGCCACCACTATTACTTCACCACCTTCATACTTCACCTTGGCCACCACCATAGGCCCCACCACCACCTTTTCCAGACCTCCCCACACCCCTCCATCTACTGTCCAAACCTGTACAAGTATGGCTAAGCCCCACTTGACCCAAGGCCGAGCCTTGTTGTGCTCAAAAACTTCATATATGTTGCCTTGATCAATTGTATGCTTCATGTTATAACCCCACCACTCCATACTCCTTCTAGCCGTGAGTTATGGTGCTAAACCTGAGCTATATCATCATCGTGGCTGAACCCAAGAACCTCATAGGCCAAGCATTTGAATGGTTAAAGCAAGGTCAAGTAATCTATTCCTTTGTTGCTTCGTATTTTCATTGTTTCAACATTGTTTTGCGTTGAATATTTATGTGTATGTTGTCTTGTTTTGGTTATTGTTTACAAGACAAATATCAAGGCTCTCCATTCATTCAAATCAAAAGTCATGCTATATCGTGCTTGTCGTGCTTTTATAATCGCACTTGTGTTTGTTGTTTTGGTCTTCAGCTTGAAAAAGTGAGTCTTTCTCACTCTGACATTTATAATTATGAAAAGCGAATTGGTGACAAGTGTTTAGTAATATAAAATGTTTATGCAAATTTATGATGATCATATTATATGCTATGCCATGTTATTACCATGTTATTACCATGTTTAAACTGTTAATTTTCACCTGACATCTGATATATGACTGTATATTGTGATATTGACCTTGTTTATATTATTTCTGTATATGATCACACTGCAAGTTCCCTGTTAGAAAAAAAAATGTTATGGGCTGAAATGATAGGCCTGAATGGTTTTAAATTTTTCATTTTGACTTGGGATTGCGGGTTTGAAATGATAAAACCCGGATTTTCTTTGCAAATTACAGGTTGAAATGATATATTACCCGTATCACTTTACCTAGCGTAGAAAACTTTATACAGGCCCGTAGTTAAAATATGTTTTTCTAAAATTTCTAAAATATTTTAGAAATTTAATTAATATAATATTTTGATTTGATATTTAATAAAAAAATGCTTTTTGTAAAATATTATTGATTTTCTGAACAATTGTAAGTGAAATGAATTAATGAAAATTTTGAACGTAAGTTATTTTGGAAAATTTGATTTAGTTATAATTGGAAATTAAATTGAATATGAAATTTTGATAAATTTATGATAATTTGAATTTAAATGAATTAAAAGTGATTTTATATCATATTAATGATTTTTTAACAAAGTTGAAATGTGAAATGAATGAATATTTTAAGTTGAAATTTTGAATATAACTAGAATTGGAAATTTATGAAATTGACTTTAAGTGAACTTTTAATTAAGCAAATAAAAATAAAACTAAGTTATATTTGAGAATTTGAACATAAGTGTTAAGTTGAAATTTAATGTAATGGATTTTAAAAATTCAACATTGCATTTTAATAAGTGAATTATTATTAAATCTTGATTTTTGAATGGAAATTTAACTTTATAAAATCATGAACTTGAGGAAAATTAAATGATGTTATAAATGTGAAAATGTATGATTTTATAAGTTAAAAATGTTTTTAATAAAAATATAATTGGTTGAGAAATTTTATTGAATATTTGAAGTTAATTGAATGCATTTTTGAATTGCTATTAATTACGATGTAAATGATATTACAACATTTGTAAACGTTGTAGTTGATGATAATGAACTAAAAAGCTAAATTGAATTAAAAGCTATTATAGCAATCTTTGTAAGTGCTATGATTTTTGAATTTAACCAAGTTATTCGAAATTTAAGTAAACCTAGTATAACATTTTAAAATGCTGTCTTTTGTTAAATTGAACTGTTTTGAATGTAACTTTCCGTATAAGTTTTCTAAATAATGCGAAAAGTGAATTTTCACGGTTTTGATAAACTTAAGTGAATAAATAAACTTTGGAAGTTGAAATTTTTGGAAATTTAATAATTTAATTATTAAGCATAATAACTTCATTGAAATGAAAAAAAAGAATTTTTGGAATATATACTGTTTTGAAATATGAATTGAAATGGTATTTTAGATTGAATAAACTGAATAATGATTTGAAATGAATGAAGTTTTGAAAAGATACGATATTTTGGTATATTAAAATGAATTGAAAATGAAGTTTTGAAAGGATATGATATTTTGATATATTAAAATGATTTGAAACGAAGTTTTGAAAGATATGATATTTTTGATATTAAATGATTTGAAAAACGGAGTTTGAAAGATAGGACATTTTGATATTAACATGATTTAAAAAGAAGTTCTGAAAGATATGATATTTTGGAACTGAAACTTTGAAAGGTTATGATATTTTGATATATTAAAATGATTTGAAAGGTAGTGTTGAAAGGGTATGAAAATTTAATATATTGAAATGGTTAGAAATGACTTGATATTCATTTTGATAAATATTTGAATTGAAAGATATTTTACGATGATACATTGAAATGGTTTTGGAAATGATTTAATCTTTATTTTGATAAAGATTTGGATTAAGAAGGATATTTTATTTTGAAGTATAAAATATTGTTTTAAAGTTATAACTACGGGTTATAATAACGATTGGTTGTTAAAGAGACCGGGATCGGATATTGTCTTATAGCCGGCCAATACCGAAAACCACTTTAACAACTGTGTACGCGGTGGAGATTACAGAATGAAGTAGGATGGTGGCGACGTTCTCGAGGTATATTACGTGGACCCAACTCCCGTGAGTTGGCATATATGACTAAAACAGGAGTTATACCGGGCTACACAAAGGGTCGCACCCTTTCATCGAGCATGCTCCATCGGAAACCATTCTATTATTGTGGTGATTCGATTCGGTGGTGCCACTTTGTGTAACAACCCGCATATTTATCGATTTTATATTTAAATATTTTATTTAAATATTTTATTTTTAGTCGGATTTTAGTCCGAAAAGCTACTTTTTGCATACGGTCGAATTAGGACTCGGGACCACTCCCATTGAGTTTAAAATGCCGTTTGCGACCTTTTTGAGTATAAGCTTCGATATGTTTGGAGAAAGTTGATTTTTGCTACTTTTCACTTTGGGTTTGGTTTTTGGGCTCATCCCTATGTTTTACTTATGCTCAAATCTGAGCCACTCTTCCCCATTCACACTCATTCTCTTCTCTTTTCAGTTTTATTAGCATTAATGGTGGGAGAGATTGGAAATTAAAACTCCAAAACCCTAGTTTCTCTTGCAAATCAAATTCCGAGCTCCAAACTCAAGAAGAACCCATTGGTAAGCTTCTCTTCTTCTTCTCCAACTTATCCTCTTACCAATTTCAGAAATTCCTAAACCTAATTTTGGGAATGTTCTTGTTTTGAGCATAGATTCAAGCTCATTTGGGTTGTGTTGAAGAGAGGTTGATTCTCCATTTGCTTTCAAGCTTCTTCTCATTTGATTTTGTGAAAAGGTGAGATTTTTAATCTCGCATCTAAGTCTATGAATTATCTTCGAATGTTAGGTAAATTCCTAACACTTATTCTTATGCATTTGCTTTTGGTTTGGATCGAATTGGTGTATATTCCAATTTTTGGCGTTTTGAGTTCAATTCGTTAAAAATCCTAACTTCTATGTTTGAACATGTTTTTGGTGATGCATCGAGGAGCATATAGAGCCAGGTAGTCGATTGGCATAAACCCTTAGCGCCGTTGCTCGAGAGAATGAAATTTGGACGGGGTTGGAGCTCATTACTATGGGCTGGGAAGAGGCTGGCAACAAGTCCGGTCGACCGAGCTCCCTGAGTCGGCCAACCGACCTGCTGCCGAGTGCATAAGCACTCCTCTGTTTAAGGCTCGGTCGACCGACTCAGGGAGTCCGGTCGACCGACCTGCTGTTAATTGCTAGATTAGCCTATTTTGCTAATCCGTTTGAATATCCAACTTTAATCGATTCGTGTAGTCCCCCTTTTGTTGTTGTCATTTATTATCGACTTAGATGACCTTTTCTTTGGGAATTTTAGATATATCCACTTTGATGGATTTTATATCGATTTCTTTGGATTTTATTCACGTTTTCGAATGTGAATCTTAGTGATTGATTGTTCCTACAATCTTCTTTGTGATTTGTCACTTTAAAAATATAAATGTTTTCTATACTAGTAGTAAATATCAAAACTCTTTCCTCAAACGATTTCAACACTATTTTAATACCAAATTCGTTTATAAAACCGTTTTCCAATCTATTAGTATATATAAACCTTTACTTCACTCGTATGAGAAATCTAATTAAACGACTTAGTAAAACAAGTTGTATGAAACGCTTGCGTTCACTTTGTTGGTTAATTCTTGGACTTGTTCGATTGAAACCCTTGTGACAATTTTCTAGTGGAAATTTACAGTTTGTTCGTAAATATTTAAGTTAAGCAAGTGGTTATGGGACATGAAGCTAAACTCATATATTTACTAGCTTAGTGTAATTTACACTTCTCGTTGATCATGACGATCATCTTTGTGATTTAGACTAGCAATGTGCGATGTCTCTTTGTCTGCGAGGGAGACTAAACCCCGTTTTGTGGAGTTTCGACAGAATTTGTGATGGGGTAGCAACCCATGGTCTTCGGGCCGTTTGTGGAGCTTCGACTCAATTTGTGATGGTTAGCGACCACGGAATTAGCGTTCCGTTTGTGATACACGTGTTGGTGAGCTTTATGCTCCCATTTGTGATAGGCCTCCCCCCCCCCCCTTTGTGATTTCTGGATTCTTATGTAGATTTCCAGAATTTGTGTTTCACCAATTTTTCGTGATTTCCATTGATAAGCCTTATCGATATTTGTGCATTGGTGAATTTGTGTTTCACTGACTTTAGTGGTTTCTGGATTTCTTGTGTAGTCTTCTGGAATTTGTGCGTCATTGACTTTTGTGATTGACATTGATATTATCGTCAATATTTGTGGTTTAATGAACGAAATAAAGAGTATGACACTTCTTTGATTCTTGTGTAGATTTTGTGATATTGATTAATCTCTTGTTGATTATCAACTACTTATATATCACACCTTGGCCTTGTGATTATTATGTGTTTAGTCATAACTCTGATTCTATATCGTTTCATCTGATATTTATAGTTAGACTGATCAGTTTATTATTTTCTTATTAAATAATACTCGGGTCAGACTGAGATGTTACAGGTGCTTCAGCTTGACTTCTCTCTTGGGATTGATTTCTCTGACTTTTGGTTGACTACTTAGATTAGTAGTTTTTGTTGTATACATTAGAGATATAGACTCCATAATGTATACTTATTCTTTTGTGTAGTTCGTGTAACTATTCTTTTGTGATATTGTGGATCTTTCTGACCACTACTCTGATTAAGGCTTTTATTGGTAGTATTCATATCTTATTCCGCCTTTGTGATATGAATTTTCTGTGACTGATTTATGTTATGTTTATTCCTATATTTGTTTTTCCGAAGATATTTATAGCCACTGTGTAGTAGCTTTGAGTTTGTGTCGGTATGTCGGATTTCCTCTGGATAAAGCATTGCATGTTATAATATCTGACATATCGGTGCTCGCGCAAAGAAATTACACGGATGGTCGCTCCTCAACAGCCTTATTCTCCGTGCTAGTTGACAGCATTCGCCGTAATGTTCTTGGCTAGCGTGGGTATAGAGGTGGGGCGTCACAGCATTGTATCGGAGCCAAACTTCGGAACAATATGGAATATTATAACAAGGATCATCGTCCTAAGACCATCTTAGGAGTCGTGCTTTAGGATTTAATTCGAGTCTTCGACCGATTCATCCTATTTTCCTTATGATTCCTTGTTTATCTATCAAGATTGCTTGATATTTAATTTGGTGAATAACCTTTTTCTTCTTCTTCATTCTTTCTAAAGGAAGAGAAATGTCTAGACCAGGCCGCCCCAGAGCCATGCCATCTAGCACTCCGCCCCAGGATGGAGTTTTTATGACTGCTCAACAGCTTCTTGATTTAGTGACAAATGCTCAAGCAGCTGTAGCTAACCCGGAACCTACTCACCCAAAGTCGGGATTTGCACGCTTGTGCAGCGATTACACTAATTTGGGTGGGGAGCCATTCAAAGGTTACGAAACTGTTATTGAAGTGCAGGCTTAGCTAAGGTCATGCGATCGAATCTTTTCTCGCATGAATCTTATTGACCTTCACCGAGTTCAGGTGGCCTCTAGTATGCTCCGTGAAAGAGCATTGGACTGGTACGAGCTTCTTATTTCTGAGATTAATGAAGCGGATCTCACTTGGGAGAAATTCCGAGAATGCTTCGAGTTAAAATTCGTACCAGAAGCTGAGAAAGTGACATTGGCTCGACGATTTATAGACCTTGTTCAAGGTGAGTCCTCCGTGACTGATTACGTCGCCTCTTTCGAGTCGCTTTCCAAATATGGGGTTGAATACATCAACACCCCTTTAAAGAAGAACCAGAGGTTCGTTTATGGCTTAAATTAAAATCTCAAGAAGCCATTACTTCTAAAATTAGAAGTTTCTTTCGACCAACTCGTTGATATCGCTCTTCGTCTTGAAGAGGCGGATAGGGAGAATGATGTTGAAGTGGTGGGTTCCAAACCAAACTTCAACAACAAGAAGAGGCCAAATAAATTCAAAGGTCCTTATCCCAATAAGAAAGGGAAGCAAGCAACCTCCGTCGCAAAGACTTCTTCCTTTGGTCGTGGGGAATGCTATAATTGTGGTTCGAAGGACCATTATGCGAACAAGTGCCCAAATTCTCTCTCTTGTCGCTACTGCAAAGTTCCCGGTCATGTTATATCTTCGTGCCCCAAACTTCAAGGCAAGAAAGAGGGAAAGCTTAATGTTGCTCAAGCCCCTGGCAACACATCTCGTGGCCAAGGTATTTCTCATTCTATTCTGGATGGAATTATTTTATTTCGTGATCATCCTATTCGAGTTCTTTTTGATACGGGTGCGTCCCATTCTTTTATATCAAAAGAACTTGTTGATACTTTTTCTTTGGATGTTTTGTGTTTAATGACTTCTTTGAGAATTGCGAATCCGGTTGGTGGATCCGCAACAATCAGTTTATTGTGTAAAGATGTCGAGATTATTTTGTGTGATTTTTCTTTCCGAGCCGATTTGCATGTCATGCGTTATTTAGGCTTTGGAATGATTTTGGGAATGGATTGGCTTAACCGTTATGAAGCCCGTATCCTATGTCTGGAGCGGACTATTCATCTTCGACATCCTCAATCTGTTAAGCAGATTTCTATTAATCTTCAAGATTCAGTTTCCATCTTGGTCGCATCTTTATATTCTTTAAATCCTCGTGATGACGACGATGATGATGAGGGTGATATTATTTCTCTTATTCACGTCGTTCGTGAATTTTCCGACATATTCGAGCCCGTTTTAGGATTACCACCTAAGCGAGCAATTGAGTTCAGAATTAATCTTATTCCTGGAGCTCAACCTATCACTCGTCCTCCGTATCGTATGTCCAATAAAGAAAATGAGGAGATGCGTAAACAATTATCTGAATTGGAGACGAAGCAATTTATTCGCTCTAGTTCCTCGCCTTGGGGAGCTTCGGCTATTTTTGTGAAGAAATCCGATGGTACACTTAGGCTTTGCGTTGACTACCGCAAGCTTAATGATCTTACTATCAAAAATAAATATCCTCCACCTCGGATTGATGATCTATTCGATGATCTTAGTGGTGCTAAGGTCTTTTCCCAATTGGACTTGGCTACCGGTTTCCATCAGCTTCGTATCGCTGAAGATAGCATTCCTTTGACATCATTCCGTACTCGATATGGATCTTATGAATGGCTTGTCATGCCATTTGGTTTGACAAATGCTCCGGCGTATTTCGTTGACCTTATGAATAGAGTTTTCAAAGACTTCCTCGACCGGTTTGTTCTCATCTTTATCGATGATATTCTTGTGTATTCTAAAACCGAGGAGGAGCATGAAAAACATCTTCGGATTGTGTTGAAAACTCTTAGGAGTAATCAATTAAAGGCAAAATTTTCTGAATGCCATTTTTGGCAATCTTGTGTGAAGTTTCTCGGTCATATTATTTCCGAATCCGGAATTTCCATGGATCCTTCAAAGATTGAAGCGATTCAAGGTTGGAAGAGACCGGAGAGTGTGACGGAGATTCGTAGTTTTCTTGGATTGGCAGGTTATTACCGCCGTTTTATCAAGGACTTTTCTAAGATTGTCGTGCCTCTCACTAGCTTGACGAAGAAAGGTATTAAATACATTTGGTCGGACAAATGTGAAGCTTCTTTTCAGAAATTAAAGGAACTTCTTTCTGATGCTCTTATTCTCGTTATTCCCGAGGGGAATCAACATTTCGTTGTTTACACCGATGCTAGTCGCGTTGGTTTGGGTGCCGTTCTTATGCAAAGAGAATGTGTTATTGCTTATGCTTCTAGGCAATTGAAGCCTGCTGAGACTAGATATGCCACTCATGATTTAGAGCTCGCGGCTATTGTTTTCGCTCTTCGGGTTTGACGTCATTATCTTTTAGGAGAGAAATTTGTTCTTTATACCGATCATAAGTCTTTGAAGTATTTATTCTTTCAAAAGGAACTTAATTTGTGTCAACAACGTTGGCTCGAATTTCTTGCTCCTTATGATCTTGGTATTCTTTATACACCCGGTAAGAGTAATCGTGTAGCCGATGCTCTTAGCCGTAAACAACAAGCCGTTGTTTCTATGATGATACCCGAATGGAATGATCTCGAGATTTTATCCACTTGCGAAATTCGAGACCGTGTTTCCGATTTATGCTCATCATTTGTTTTATGTAGCCTTGAGGCTCATCCATCTCTTTTAGACCGCATTCTTGAAGCTCAATGGCTAGATCCTGAATTGGCTCTTCTTGGCCAAAATATTAAGGATAAAATTGATATCTAAGGTTTGAAAGACTTTGATATCGATTCTCGTGGCGGTATTCGGAAATTTGGTAGACATATCGTGCCAAATATTAGGGATCTTCGTAAAGATATTTTAGAAGATTCTCATCACTCTAAATTTACCATTCATCCCGGTAGTAGTAAAATGTACGCGTATATGAAGCGACTTTATTATTGGGGGGGAATGAAACTTGACATCGCTAACTTCGTTAAGCGTTGCATGACTTGCCAACTCGTTAAGGCCGAACATCAAAGGCCCGGTGGGTTATTGCAACCTTTAGAAATTCCAGTTTGGAAGTGGGATCAAATTTCCATGGATTTTATAGATGGCCTTCCCCGTTCTCGATCGGGTTATGATAGCTTATGGGTAATTGTTGATAGACTTACTAAATCCGCCCATTTTATTCCCATTCGGTCTAACCGAACCGTTCCTCTTTTGGCCAAACTCTTTGTTAAAGAGATTGTTAAATTACATGGTGTTCCTACTTCAATTGTTAGCGATCGTGATCCATTGTTTACTAGTGGATTTTGGAAGAGTCTTCAAAAAGCTTTAGGAACGAAGCTTAATTTTAGCACCGCTTATCACCCCCAATCCGATGGACAAACCGAGCGTGTGAATCAAACTCTTGAAGATCTTCTTCGTGCTTGTGTGCTTGATTTCGGTGGAAGTTGGGAAGATCATATTTCACTTGTTGAATTTTCCTATAATAATAGCTTCCAATCTAGTATTGGTATGGCACCTTTCGAGGCACTCTACGGAAGACCATGCCGATCTCTTCTTGTTGGCTTGAGGCCGGTGAGAAGATGGTGTTAGGTCCAGATTTTATTCGTGATTCCACAGAGAAAATTGAACTTATTCGACATAGAATGAAAGAAGCCCAGAGTAGACAAAAATCCTATGCCGATAACTGGAGAACGAAGTTAGAATTTTCTGAGGGAGATCTTGTGTTCATTCGTGTTTCACCTATGAAAGGTGTTGTACGTTTCAGTCGATCGGGAAAATTGGTGCCTCGATATATTGGGCCATTTCCTATCATTGAACGTATTGGTTCCATGGCTTATCGCCTTTTATTGCCAGCTCAATTTTCTGCTATTCATGACGTGTTTCACGTTTCTCAACTTCAGAAATGTCTTCGAGATTCCGATTCTGCTCTTGAGCCCGGTGTTGTGGAAGAGATTGAAGTTTCGCCTAATTTAACTTATGAGAAACATCCTATTCGTATTATTGCTTCGGAGGTCAAGCGACTTCGAAATAAAGATATTCCGCTTGTTAAAGTTCAATGGTCTTCAAATCCTAAGGATTGTTCTTGGGAATCTAGAGAGTACATCGAGCGAACACATCCGGACTTACTTTCTCGTGCTCTTTGAGGTGAACTTCTTATTTCAAATTTCTTTTGTGTTGAATATGCTTTTATGGTTGTTACTTTATGTTCTCTTCTTAAATATTGCGAGGACGCAATTTCTTTAAGGAGGGGAGTCTGTAACAACCCGCATATTTATCGATTTTATATTTAAATATTTTATTTAAATATTTTATCGTTAGTCGGATTTTAGTCCGAAAAGCTACTTTTGCATACGGTCGAATTAGGACTCGAGACCACTCCCATTGAGTTTAAAATGCCGTTTGCGACCTTTTTGAGTATAAGCTTCGATATGTTTGGAGAAAGTTGATTTTTGCTACTTTTCACTTTGGGTTTGGTTTTTGGGCTCAGCCCTATGTTTTACTTATGCTCAAATCTGAGCCACTCTTCCCCATTCACCCTCATTCTCTTCTCTTTTCAGGTTTCTTAGCATTAATGGTGGGAGAGATTGGAAATTAAAACTCCAAAACCCTAGTTTCTCTTGCAAATCAAATTCCTAGCTCCAAACTCAAGAAGAACCCATTGGTAAGCTTCTCTCCTTCTTCTCCAACTTATCCTCTTACCAATTTCAGAAATTCCTAAACCTAATTTTGGGAATGTTCTTGTTTTGAGCATAGATTCAAGCTCATTTGGGTTGTGTTGAAGAGAGGTTGATTCTCCATTTGCTTTCAAGCTTCTTCTCGTTTGATTTTGTGAAAAGGTGAGATTTTTAATCTCACATCTAAGTCTATGAATTATCTTCGAATGTTAGGTAAATTCCTAACACTTATTCGTGTGCATTTGTTTTTGGTTTGGATCGAATTGGTGTATATTCCAATTTTTGGTGTTTTGAGTTCAATTCGTTAAAAATCCTAACTTCTATGTTTGAACATGTTTTTGGTGATGCATCGAGAAGCATATAGGGCTGGGTAGTCGATTGGCATAAACCCTTAGCGCCGTTGCTCGAGAGAATGAAATTTGGACGAGGTTGGAGCTCATTACTATGGGCTGGGAAGAGGCTGGCAACAGGTCCGGTCGACCGAGCTCCCTGATTCTGCCAACCGACCTGCTGCCGAGTGCATAAGCACTCCTCTGTTTAAGGCTCGGTCGACCGACTCAGGGAGTCCGGTCGACCGACCTGCTGTTAATTGCCAGATTAGCCTATTTTGCTAATCCGTTTGAATATCCAACTTTAATCGATTCGTGTAGTCTCCCTTTTGTTGTTGTCATTTATTATCGACTTAGATGACCTTTTCTTTGGGAATTTTAGATATATCCACTTTGATGGATTTTATATCGATTTCTTTGGATTTTATTCACGTTTTCGAATGTGAATCTTAGTGATTGATTGTTCCTATAATCTTCTTTGTGATTTGTCACTTTAAAAATATAATGGTTTTCTATACTAGTAGTAAATATCAAAATTCTTTCCTCAAACGATTTCAACACTATTTTAATACCAAATTCGTTTATAAAATCGTTTTCCAATCTATTAGTATATATAAACCTTTACTTCACTCGTATGAGAAATCTAATTAAACGACTTAGTAAAACAAGTGGTATGAAACGCTTGCGTTCACTTTGTTGGTTAATTCTTGGACTTGTTCGATTGAAACCCTTGTGACAATTTTCTAGTGGAAATTTACAGTTTGTTCGTAAATATTTAAGTTAAGCAAGTGGTTATGGGACATGAAGCTAAACTCATATATTTACTAGCTTAGTGTAATTGACACTTCTCGTTGATTATGACGATCATCTTTGTGATTTAGACTAGCAATGTGCGATGTCTCTTTGTCTGCGAGGGAGACTAAACCACGTTTTGTGGAGTTTCGACTCAATTTGTGATGGGGTAGCAACCCATGGTCTTCGGGCCGTTTGTGGAGCTTCGGCTCAATTTGTGATGGTTAGCGACCATGGAATTAGCGTTCCGTTTGTGATACACGTGTTGGTGAGCTTTATGCTCCCGTTTGTGATAGGCCTGCCCCCCTTTGTGATTTCTAGATTCTTGTGTAGATTTCTAGAATTTGTGTTTCACCAATTTTTTCATGATTTCCATTGATAAGCCTTATCGATATTTGTGCAGTGGTGAATTTGTGTGTCATTGACTTTTGTGGTTTCTGGATTTCTTGTGTAGTCTTCTGGAATTTGTGCGTCATTGACTTTTGTGATTGACATTGATATTATCGTCAATATTTGTGGTTTGATGAACGAAATAAAGAGTATGACACTTCTTTGATTCTTGTGTAGATTTTGTGATAATGATTAATCTCTTGTTGATTATCAACTACTTATATATCACAGCTTGGCCTTGTGATTATTATGTGTTTAGTCATAACAATAATACTCGGGTCAGACCGAGATGTTACAGGTGCTTCAGCTTGACTTCTCTCTTGGGATTGATTTCTCTGACTTTTGGTTGACTACTTAGATTAGTAGTTTTTGTTGTATACATTAGAGATATAGACTCCATAATGTATACTTATTCTTTTGTGTAGTTCGTGTAACTATTCTTTTGTGATATTGTGGATCTTTGTGACCACTACTCTGATTAAGGCTTTTATTGGTAGTATTCATATCTTATTCCTCCTTTGTGATATGAATTTTCTGTGACTGATTTATGTTATGTTTATTCCTATATTTGTTTTTCCGAAGATATTTATAGCCACTGTGTAGTAGCTTTGAGTTTGTGTCGGTATGTCGGATTTCCTCTGGATAAAGCATTGCATGTTATACTATCTGACATATCGGTGCTCGTGCAAAGAAATTACACGGATGGTCGCTCCTCAACAGCCTTATTCTCCGTGCTAGTTGACAGCATTCACCGTAATGTTCTTTGCTAGCGTGGGTATAGAGGTGGGGCGTCACACTTTGATTCGGGGGTATTGTTTGAGGTGGGCGGAAGCTGCTGGCGTACCGTCACCACCGGTCCGGGAGTGCAAACGGTGTATCCACCCTGGCATTGCCTCGCGTGCCGTGTCATATCCTTATATCGAGCCCACTACGATTTTGGTTTTAAAGATCCGACCGCGTTAAGGTTCACCATCTCCTTAACACTATTTTCTATATGATTATACTTTACTGATTAGACACTACCGTATATAGCGTATATTACTACATAGTAAATAGTTTAACGGATCCTTAGAGGATGGGCGGTCCCAAGCATCCTTTAAGTTACTGATGCATTTTGTTACTGTTCTCTTGAGTTGATTTACATTTTATAAGTATTTATGTCCTGACTCGAGGGTTTTGTGCTTTGCTTTACGCTCGGGTCAGATTGATTGAGTTAGCATTCAAGATTCACCTTCGGCGTTGGAGCTTTCCTTGATGATCCAGCCATCTATTTTGTTTCAGTATCCAGTGGTTCAGTGATGTATCTGATTTGTACCTGATGTATCCTGTTATTCTTCTGTTGTATTTTATTTAACTCTGATAGAATTAACATAGTAGCTTCATGAACTACTATCTCTTTTACTTCCGCTGCATTATTATTACTCTGTGTGTGTGATCTGTGATTTTTATTTACTATATATTCTGAGATTTGCCAAATTTTTAATTACAACGCGGTATTTTGAGCAATTCAATTCCAGCATGAGTGTGTGCCTATGCACTTATAATGGATGCGAATGGTTGAAAATACCGGGTCGTTACAGTTGGTATCAGAGCTTTGGTAGCTCTAGGCAAAACTCGGCATATGGAGTGAATGTATTTACAGAACCACTTACATTCGAGTTTGAATCTCTTCCTTTTCGACTCAATTCCTTTGAATTTTGGAACGTTCCCTACGATTCCAAAATCCATTCGTATCCTTCACTTTTCATCTTCTTTTGACTCTGGAGGATTTCATAACTTCGTTTCGAATGATCTTTCTAATAAGTCGGCAGTCACGCCAATTTCAAATTGAATTGAAAAAAAAGAAAGGGGAAAAATCCTTTACAAATTAGCATCGATTCACCAGAGATTTATATCTATCCGTGGTTTAGATGCTAATATCTTTTGTTATTCCAAACTCTAACTCTCGAGATCGAATGTAGAATTACCCTAGAAAATCCACATTTTATCTTATTCTTTATGCCACGGTTGACCCGGTAAATGTTGCCCGTGATTTATTTAAGCTTATCCACCTCCCTATTTTGTTATTTAATCATCTTATCTTTTGTTTCCAACCTATCTTCAAATATTGTGAATTATACTTGTAAATATATGTTTTTTTTTATATATTGTGTTGTTTGAGTTGTTGATGTTGATTTGGGTTTCCAATCGATTCGTCTGATCAACGATATCGATAGGATTTCTAAAACACTTTGATAGAACAAACTGACACAATATTATTTTAAAAATTTGGTTGATGAAATAAATTTTGATATATAAGTAAATTTATGAAACTTAATAAACTGATTTAGATTGATTATTTGAAAATGATAATACTTAATTTACCATTTATTGTTCTATAAATGAATTTATAGATAGTTATAAGTTGATTTGGGAACTGAAAAGAATTTAGAACAAGAAATTTGAGAATTTAATTTCTGATGGTTTCAAACTTTGTGGTTAAAGTTTTAAAAAGGGAATATATTATTTAAAGTATTTTCAAATAGAATTTATTTCCAAAGAATTTTATAGTGCTCTTCTCTTTGTCGCTGGAAAATAACTTCGGTAATGATCGCGACATCATCGACGTTCATTTTTGAGTTTCGAAGTTAAGAGACTGTTGTGTAGTCTTGCTACAGCTTTGTTTTAGGGAATTTAATTTGGTTTAAATTTTCTGAAATATGACTTGATTTACAATATATATGTATATATATAGATATATGATTGAAATTTGATTTGACATATTATGTATATATTATTACTTATCTCTAAATGGTTTGAATGTAATCGAAAATTTAATTCTTAAATTTTAGCTTGAAGAATAATTTCAATTGTAAAAAGAAAATAAAAAATTTGGATAAATGATTCAAACTTGAGATAATTGAATTCGAAAGTTTTATTTGTATAATACAATTGCATTCCAATATAACTTACCTTGATTTCAGAAGTTAACAATGTAATTGGATAATATACAATATAAAAAGATTTTATAAATAAAATCTGAGTGGTTATAATAAAGGTTATACATTTAAATTTTAATGATTAACAGGGGTAAATATAATAAAGGGTAATTGAATAACTTACAATAAAATAATGTTAAAAGAACTTAGAATAAAAGAAAGCAGTTATAATAAGTGTAAGTATATTTAACATAAGTGATAAATATAATGAGAGGAATAAAGAGAATTAAATTTATTAAGTACATTGTGAGTGCAATAAATGATTATTTTATAGGTTTTAAAAATTGTTATTTTTAGATGATTGGATAACAAGATAATGGAATTTGAGATAGTTAAGATTTATTTAACTTGTGTACAGATTTATTCCCTGTTTAAGTTGAAATTTCCATGCTTTCAAATTCATTTCCTTATTTTGTTTTCAAACTATCTTTTGGTTGTCCTTTTCATCCTTATCTTGCTATAGACCGGTATAGGAATCTTTCTATAATATTTCTGTTTAAAAATCTTTCTATAATCTTTGATTAAACTTTGGTAATCATTTTGAATCCACCTTTTTCGTGCTTGTGTTCTTGATTCTGGAGGATCTTGGAAAGATCACCTCCACCTTGTTAAACTTACCTATAACAACAGTTATCAGGTATAACTTCAATCTTCTTATCATCTTATCTTAACCCTATTTCACTCTATCTTTTCTGTGCCCTTCCATACCTCATTCCTTTTCGGGGACGAAAAGTTTTGAGTGGGGGAGAGTGTAACAACCCTGTATTTTGTAATTATTTTATTGTATATTTTAATTATTTTTAATGTAAGATTTTGATTTAAAAACTTATTTTACTTATTTGAAATGATTAAATTTATTATTTAAATATAATCTTGATTTTTATATGAGTTATAATTCCAAACTTGTGTAAGTTGAATATTTGCCTGAAATGCTGATTTTGGTCAAAATAGTCAAACTGTGACTTTCAACTTAAAATTTTAAAAGTTTAAAATTTTAATTTTTTTTCTTTTATTATGAAAGTACATAAAATTCTAAGAACACCACTTTTCGTTTCGTTGAATTTGGATGTAAATTGTGAAAGTTATACCCTTTACAATATTGTGCGTATATAGGGTTATTTAACAATGACTATTTTAAATTGTATAAATTACTTCTTCTTTGTTATATTTTATTTAATATGTGATTATATGTTATATTATGTATATTTTCACTTTTAAGTATTTTTAAAATGATAATATAATTTTTCTAAAGTATATTTGAATTTATTTCAATTTATAAATCCTAGTTGGTATTTACTGCATTTTTCTTTATTTAACTTTCTATTTAATAAAAATTAAATTATTATTTTACCTTGAAAAGGTTTTAAAACCATTTTTAATTCAAATTTTTGTGTTATAATATATTTTTTTGTGAAGTAATAAATTTTCCAAAGTCATTGGAGATTTTCTTGTAATTTTTATGTCAGGGTTGCTATTTTAAGCAATTTCTTATTTCCTTTTTCTATTTTACTTAAAATAAATTATTTATTTTATTTTATTCTTACTTAGTTTCGGTTTTAAATAACATTTCTGAGTTTATTTTGTTTTTATAAAATTAAAAAGAAAAGGAAATGCAAAAGGTTTAGAAAGTTAAGAGTTCTTAAAAGCCTGAAACGTAAAGGCGTTTTATCCGTTTCTTTTTGCAATTAATACATCAATTTATTGATTTATTTTATATATTCACTCTTATTGCTGTGTTTTACTTTATTTTATTCATTTTACATGTATTTAAATTTAAGAAAATTTTTCTAAAGTGTATTGAAGTTATTTCTAATTCCTAAGTCTAGTTTTCATTTTTCTATGCCATTTTTCTTATTTTAATCATATCTAATTAATAATTAATTATAAACATTTTGTTTATCTGTTATATTTTCGAATTCTAACTGAAATTTATAACTGTTTTCAGTTATTTAATATGTATATGAATATATATAGGAAGTTTAAAAGGTTTGAAAGCAAAGAAACGTAAAACCGTTTTAACGTTTCTTCTTCCGTTTCTTTTCCAATTAATAGATTTAATTTCCTTTGACCATTCCTTTTGTAGCTGTGCATTTCTTAACTCATTTTCACGTGAAAACATTCCACTCCACTTCATTTTTCACGGCTAGAAAGGTTTGGTAATGGCTCCTCTTTTCCTCTTCTTTTTGCTCTTCTTTTTCCATTGTTTTCTTATATTTTGCCTTGTTTTCTCATGTGTATTGCTTGGCCTCTACCACCCACCATCACCACCATACTCTCCACCATCCCCTACCACTCTTCCTTGGCATCATCTCCAGCCATCATTGCAGATCCATCCATGGCCACACCTCCCTTGGTGACAAAACTTCACAAAATTGCAAATAATGTCCAAAACAATGCCCTAGCCACCACTATTACTTCACCACCTTCATACTTCACCTTGGCCACCACCATTGGCCCCACCACCACCTTTTCCAGACCTGCCCACACCCCTCCATCTACTATCCAAACCGGTACAAGTATGTCCAAGCCCCACTTGACCCAAGGCCGAGCCTTGTTGTGCTCAAAAACTTCATATATGTTGCCTTGATCAATTGTATGCTTCATGTTATAACCCTACCACTCCATACTCCTTCTAGCCGTGAGTTATGGTGCCAAACCTGAGCTATATCATCATCGTGGCTGAACCCAAGAACCTCATAGGCCAAGCATTTGAATGGTTAAAGCAAGGTCAAGTAATCTATTCCTTTGTTGCTTCGTATTTTCATTGTTTCAACATTGTTTTGCGTTGAATATTTATGTGTATGTTGTCTTGTTTTGGTTATTGTTTACAAGACAAATATCAAGGCTCTCCATTCATTCAAATCAAAAGTCATGCTATATCGTGCTTGTCGTGCTTTTATAATCGCACTTGTGTTTGTTGTTTTGGTCTTCAGCTTGAAAAAGTGAGTCTTTCTCACTCTGACATTTATACTTATGAAAAGTGAATTGATGACAAGTGTTTAGTAATATAAAATATTTATGCAAATTTATGATGATCATATGATATGCTATGCCATGTTATTACCATGTTATTACCATGTTTAAACTGTTAATTTTCACCTAACATCTGATATATGACTGTATATTGTGATATTGACCTTGTTTATATTATTTCTGTATATGATCACACTGCAAGTTCCCTGTTAGAAAAAAAAATGTTTTGGGCTGAAATGATAGGCCTGAATGGTTTTAAATTTTTCATTTTGACTTGGGATTGCGGGTTTGAAATGATAAAACCCGGATTTTCTTTGTAAATTACGGGTTGAAATGATATATTACCCGTATCACTTTACCTAGCGTAGAAAATTTTATACAGGCCCGTAGTTAAAATATGTTTTTCTAAAATTTCTAAAATATTTTAGAAATTTAATTAATATAATATTTTGATTTGAGATTTAATAAAAAATGCTTTTTGTAAAATATTATTGATTTTCTGAACAATTGTAAGTGAAATGAATTAATGAAAATTTTGAACGTAAGTTATTTTGGAAAATTTGATTTAGTTATAATTGGAAATTAAATTGAATATGAAATTTTGATAAATTTACGATAATTTGAATTTAAATGAATTAAAAGTGATTTTATATCATATTAATGATTTTTTAACAAAGTTGAAATGTGAAATGAATGAATATTTTAAGTTGAAATTTTGAATATAACTAGAATTGGAAATTTATGAAATTGACGTAAAGTGAACTTTTAGTTAAGCAAATAAAAATAAATCTAAGTTATATTTGAGAATTTGAACTTAAGTGTTAAGTTGAAATTTAATGTAATGGATTTTAAAAATTCATGGCATTTTAATAAGTGAATTATTATTAAATCTTGATTTTTGAATGGAAATTTAACTTTATAAAATCATGAACTTAAGGAAAATTAAATGATGTTATAAATGTGAAAATGTATGATTTTATAAGTTAAAAATGTTTTTAATAAAAATATAATTGGTTGAGAAATTTTATTGAATATTTGAAGTTAATTGAATGCATTTTTGAAATGCTATTAATTACAATGTAAATGATATTACATCATTTGTAAACGCTGTAGTTGATGATAATGAACTAAAAAGCTAAATTGAATTAAAAGCTATTATAGCAATCTTTGTAAGTGCTATAATTTTTGAATTTAACTAAGTTATTCGAAATTTAAGTAAACCTAGTATAACATTTTAAAATGCTGTCTTTTGTTAAATTGAACTATTTTGAATGTAACTTTCCGTATAAGTTTTCTAAATAATGCGAAAAGTGAATTTTCACGGTTTTGATAAACTTAAGTGAATAAATAAACTTTGGAAGTTGAAAGTTTTGTAAATTTAATAATTTAATTATTAAGCATAATAACTTCATTGAAATGAAAAAAAAAAAGAATTTTTGGAATATAAACTGTTTTAAAATATGAATTGAAATGGTATTTTCGATTGAATAAAATGAATAATGATTTGAAATGAATGAAGTTTTGAAAAGATACGATATTTTGATATATTAAAATGATTTGAAAATGATGTTTTGAAAGGATATGATATTTTGATATATTAAAATGATTTGAAACGAAGTTTTGAAAGATATGATATTTTTTTGATATTAAATGATTTGAAAAACGGAGTTTGGAAGATAGGACATTTTGATATTAACATGATTTAAAAAGAAGTTCTGAAAGATATGATATTTTGGAACTGAAACTTTGAAAGGTTATGATATTTTGATATATTAAAATGATTTGAAAGGTAGTGTTGAAAGGGTATGAAAATTTAATATATTGAAATGGTTAGAAGTGACTTGATATTTATTTTGATAAATATTTGAATTGAAAGATATTTTACAATGATATATTGAAATGGTTTTGGAAATGATTTAATCTTTATTTTGATAAAGATTTGGATTGAAAAGGATATTTTATTTTGAAGTATAAAATATTGTTTTAAAGTTATAACTACGGGTTATAATAACGATTGGTTGTTAAAGAGACCGGGATCGAATATTGTCTTATAGCCGGCCAATACCGAAAACCACTTTAACAACTGTGTACGCGGTGGAGATTCCAGAATGAAGTAGGATGGTGGCGACGTTCTCGAGGTATATTACGTGGACCCAACTCCGGTGAGTTGGCATATATGACTAAAACAGGAGCTATACCGGGCTACACAAAGGGTCGCACCCTTTCATCGAGCATGCTCCATCGGAAACCATTCTATTATTGTTGTGATTCGATTCGGTGGCGCCACTTTGATTTGGGGGTATTGTTCGAGGTGGGCGGAAGCTGCTGGCTTGCCGTCACCACCGGTCCGGGAGTGCAAACGGTGTATCCACCCTGGCATTACCTCGCGTGCCGTGTCATATACTTATATCGAGCCCACTACGATTTTGGTTTTAAAGATCCGACCGTGTTAAGGTTCACCATCCCCTTAACGCTATTTTCTATATGATTATACTTTACTGATTAGACACTACCGTACATAGCGTATATTACTACATAGTAAATAGTTTAACGGATCATTAGAGGATGGGCGGTCCCAAGCATCCTTTAAGTTACTGATGCATTTTGTTACTGTTCACTTGAGTTGATTTACATTTTATAAGTATTTATGTCCTGACTTGAGGGTTTTGTGTTTTGCTTTACGCTCGGTTCAGATTGATTGAGTTAGCATTCAAGATTCACTTTCGGCGTTGGAGCTTTCCTTGAAGATCCAGCCATCTATTTTGTTTCAGTATCCAGTGGTTCAGTGATGTATCTGATTTGTACCTGATGTATCCTGTTATTCTTCTGTTGTATTTTATTTAACTCTGATATATTTACATAGTAGCTTCATGAACTACTATCTCTTTTACTTCCGCTGCATTATTATTAGTCTGTGTCTGTGATCTGTGATTTTTATTTACTGTATATTCTGAGATTTGCCAAATTTTTAATTACAACGTGGTATTTTGAGCAATTCAATTCCAGCATGAGTGTCTGCCTATGCACTTATAATGGATGCGAATGGTTGAAAATACCGGGTCGTTGCAAAGGTTATGATATTTTGATATATTAAAATGATTTGAAAGGTAGTGTTGAAAGTGTATGAAAATTTAATATATTGAAATGGTTAGAAATGACTTGATATTTATTTTGATAAATATTTGAATTGAAAGATATTTTACGATGATATATTGAAATGGTTTTGGAAATGATTTAATCTTTATTTTGATAAAGATTTGGATTGAAAAGGATATTTTATTTTGAAGTATAAAATATTGTTTTAAAGTTATAACTACGGGTTATTATAACGATTGGTTGTTAAAGAGACCGGGATCGGATATTGTCTTATAGCCGGCCAATACCAAAAACCACTTTAACAACTATGTACGCTGTGGAGATTCCAGAATGAAGTAGGATGGTGGCGACGTTTTCGAGGTATATTACGTGGACCCAACTCCCGTGAGTTGGCATATATGACTAAAACAGGAGGTATACCGGGCTACACAAAGGGTCGCACCCTATCATCGAGCATGCTCCATCGGAAACTATTCTATTACTGTTGTGATTCGATTCGGTGGCGCCACTGTGATTCGGGGGTATTGTTCGTGGTGGGCGGATGCTGCTTGCTTGCCGTCACCACCGGTCCGGGAGTACAAACGGTGTATCCGCCCTGGCATTGCCTCGCATGCCGTGTCATATCCTTATATCGAGCCCACTACGATTTTGGTTTTAAAGATCTGACCGCGTTAAGGTTCACCATCCCCTTAACGCTATTTTCTATATGATTATACTTTACTGATTAGACACTACCGTATATAGTGTATATTACTACATAGTAAATAGTTTAACGGATCCTTAGAGGATGGGCGGTCCCAAGCATCCTTTAAGTTACCGATGCATTTTGTTACTGTTCACTTGAGTTGATTTATAGTTTATAAGTATTTATGTCCTGACTCGAGGGTTTTGTGTTTTGCTTTACGCTCGAGTCAGATTTATTGAGTTAGCATTCAAGATTGACCTTCGGCGTTGGAGCTTTCCTTGAAGATCCAGCCATCTATTTTGTTTTAGTAACCAGTGGTTAAGTGATGTATCTAATTTGTACCTGATGTATCTTGTTACTCTTCGGTTGTATCTTATTTAACCCTGATGTATCTTATATTTTATATAGTAGCTTCATGAACTACTATCTCTTTTTCTTCCGCTGCATTATTATTACTCTGTGTCTGTGATCTGTGATTTTTATTTACTGTATATTCTGAGATTTGCCAAATTTTTATTTATAACGCGGTATTTTGAGCAATCCAATTTCGGCATGAGTGTCTACCTATACACTTATAATGGATGCGAATGGTTGAAAATACCGAGTCGTTACAGTTGGTATCAGAGCTTTGGTAGCTCTAGGCAAAACTCAGCATATGGAGTGAACGTATTTACAGAATCACTTTCATTCGAGTTGAATCTTTTTCTTTTGACTCGATTCCTTTGAATTTTGGAACGTTCCCTACAGTTCCAAAATCTATTCGTATCCCTCACTATTCATCTTCTTTTGACTCTGGAGTATTCCATAACTCCGCTTCGAATGATCTTTCGAGTGAGTCGGCGGTCGCGCCAATTTCAAATTTAATTGAAAAAGGGGGAAAAATCCTTTGCAGTTAGCATCGATTCACCAGAGATTCTTATCTATCCATCTTTTGTTATTTCAAACTCTAACTCTTGAGATCGAATGTAGATTTACCCTAGAAAAATCAACATTGATCTTATTCTTTAAGTCACGGTTGACCCGGTTAAGGTTGCCCCTGATTTATATAAGCTTATCCATCTTCCTATTCTGTTGTTTAATCATGTCATCCTTGTTTCCAACTTATTTTTAAACCATAATCTCCTTTGATTTGTGTTAATCAAAAATTTGAATCTCTATCCTTCTTTGAAAATCTATTCATGTATAGTGTATTTGTAAACTAGTATTTAAAATTAAAATGTTTTATATATTGTGTTGTTTGAGTAGTTGATGTTGAGTTGGGTTTCTGATCGACACGTCTGATCAGCGCTATCGATAAGATTTCCAAAACACTTTGACAGAACAAACGGACACAATATATTTTAAAAAAAAATTGGTTAATGAAATAAATTTTGACATATACGTAAATTTATGGAACTTAATGAAATGATTTAAATTGATAATTTGAAATGATAATACTTGATTTATCATTTATTTTTCTACAAATATATCTATAAATATTTGTTTATAAATTTATTTGGGAACTGAAATGAATTTAAAACAAGAATTTGAGGATTTAAATTCCGATTATTTCGAACTTTGGTTTAAAGTTTTAAAGGGTTATATTATTTAAAGTATTTTGAATAGAATTTGTTTTCATAGAATTTTAAAGGTTTAAAATTTGTGCTCTTCTCTTTGTCGCTGGAAAATAACTTCGGTGATGATCGCAACATCATCCACGTTCATTTTCGAGTTTCGAAGTTAGGAGACTGTTCTGTAGTATTGCTACAGCTTTGTTTTGGGAAATTAAATTGATTTGAATTTCTAAAATATGACTTGATTTATAATATATATATAGATATATGATTTAAATTTGATTTGACATATTATATATGTGTATATATTATTTCTTATCTCTAAATGGTTTGAAGAAATCGAAAATTTAATTCTTAAATTTTATTTTAAAGAATAATTCCAAAAAAAAAATCAAAACTTTGGATGAATACCAAGCTTGAAATGATTGAAGTGGAAAGTTTTATTCGTATAATACAAGTGCATTCAAATATAACTTACCTTAATTTCAGAAGTTAACAATGTAATTTGGATAATATACAATATAAAAGATTTTATAAATGAAATTTGAGTGGTTATTATAAATGTTATACATTTAAATTTTAATGATTAACAGGGGTAAATATAATAAAGGGTAATTGAATAACTTACAATAAAATGATTTTAAAAGAACTAAGAATGAAAGAAAGCAGTTATAATAAGTGTAAGTATGTTTAACATAAGTGATAAATATAGTGAGAGGAATAAATTTAATTTTGATTAGGAATAAAGAAGAATTAAATTTATTAAGTACATTGTGAGTGTAATAAATGATTATTTTTCAAACCCATGGTTTTAAAAATGGTTAATTTTAGATGATTGGATAATAAGATAATGAAATTTGAGATAGTTAAGATTTATTTAACTTATGTAAAGATTTATTCTCTATTTAAGTTGAAATTTCCATGCTTTCAAATTTATTTCCTTATTTTGTTTTTCAAACTATCTTTTGGTTGTCCTTATTATCCTTATCTTGCTATAGACCGGTATAGGCATCTTTCTATAATCTTTCTGTTTAGAAATCTTTCTATAATCTTGATAGACCTTTGGTAATCATTTTGAATCCACCTTTTTCGTGCTTGTGTTCTTGATTCTGGAGGATCTTGGAAAGATCACCTCCACCTTGTTAAACTTACCTATAACAACAGTTATCAGGTATAACTTCAATCTTCTTGTCATCTTATCTTAATCCTATTTCACTCTATCTTTTCTGTGCCCTTCCATACCTCATTCCTTTTCGGGGACGAAAAGTTTTGAGTGGGGGAGAGTGTAACAACCCTGTATTTTGTAATTATTTTATTGTATATTTTAATTATTTTTAATCTAAGATTTTGATTTAAAAACTTATTTTACTTATTTGAAATGATTAAATTTATTATTTAAATATAATCTTGATCTTTATATGAGTTATAATTCCAAACTTGTGTAAGTTGAATATTTGCCTGAAATGCTGATTTTGGTCAAAATTGTCAAACTGTGACTTTCAACTTAAAATTTTAAAAGTTTAAAATTTTAAATTTTTTTCTTTTATTATGAAAGTACGTAAAATTCTAAGAACACCACTTTTCGTGTCGTTGAAATCGGATGTAAATTGTTGAAGTTATACACTTTACAATATTGTGTGTATATAGGGTTATTTGCAATGACTATTTTAAATTGTATAAGTTACTTCTTCTTTGTTATATTTTACTTTAATATGTGATAATATGTTATATTATGTATATTTTGACTTTTAAGTATTTTTAAAATGATAATATAATTTTTCTAAAGTTCATTTGAATTTATTTCTAATTTTAAAGCATAGTCTACAATTTTAAACCATTTTCTTAATTTAATTATATATAATTAAAATTTATTTATTTATTTTATGCACTCACTTTTTTTTGCTTTGTTTTACTTTATTTTATTCGTTTTACATGTATTTAAATTAAAGTAAATTTTTCCAAAGTATATTGAAGTTATTTCTGATTCTTAAGTCAAGTTTTCATTTTCTGTGCTATTTTTCTTGTTTTAATCATATCTAATTAATATTTAATTATTAATATTTTGTTTATCTGTTATACTTTCGAATTTTAACTGAGATTTTAATTATTTTCAGTTATTTAGATGTATATAAATATATATGAGAAATTTGAAAGGGTTAAAGGCTAAGAAACGTAAAAACGTTTCACTGTTTCTTTTGCAGTTTCTTTTGTCATCAATACATCTGTTTTTTTGCATTTCCCTATACCATCTCCAGCCGACTTCCCTTGCTCATTTGTCACAAAATTTTTCTCTTTCTCAACCCTAAAAATCATGGCCTCCATCTTGAGAAAAAAAATCTGGTAATGGCTGCATCTTTTTCTACCTATTTCTTCTCATTTTCTATGTATTTTGCCTGGTTTTCTATGCTTTCTGGATTGGCCTCTACCACCCACCATCCCCACCATACTCTCCACCATCCCCTACCACTCTTCCTTGGCATCATCTCCAGCCATCATTTCAGATCCATCCATGGCCACACCTCCATTGGTGACAAAACTGCACAAAATTGCAAATAATGTCCAAAATAATGCACTAGCCACCACTATTACTTCACCACCTTCATACTTCACCATGGCCACCACCTCTAGCCACGACCACCACCTTACTATCACCACTACACTTCATCTTAGCCTCTGTCTAGATCTGAAATTGACATGCCCAAGTCTCCATGAACCAAAACTCCACAAAAACAATGCATAAAGCCTTGAAACATTCATGATAGCCTCCCTATCACTTCATATCATCATCCACCACCTTGGCCACCACCATAGGCCGCCACCACCACCTTTTCCAGACCTCCCCACATCCCTCCATCTACTGTCCAAACCTTTACAAGTATGGCCAAGCCCCACTTGACCCAAGGCCAAGCCTTGTTGTGCTCAAAAACTTCATATATGTTGCGTTGATCAATTGTATGCTTCATGTTATAATCCTACCACTCCATACTCCTTCTAGCCGTGAGTTATGGTGCCAAACCTGAGCTATATCATCATTATGGCTGAACCCAAGAACCTCCTAGGCCAAGCATTTGAATGGTTAAAGCAAGGTCAAGTAATCTATTCCTTTGTTGCTTCGTATTTTCATTGTTTCAACATTGTTTTGCGTTGAATATTTATGTGTGTATTGTCTTGTTTTGGTTATTGTTTACAAGACAAATATCAAGGCTCTCCATTCATTCAAATAAAAAGTCGTGCTATATCGTGCTTGTCATACTTTTGGAATCGCTCTTGTGTTTGTTGTTTTGGTCTTCAGCTTGAAACAGTGAGTCTTTCTCACTCTAACATTTATACTTATGAAAAGTGAATTGATGACAAGTGTTTAGTAATATAAAATGTTTATGCAAGTTAATGATGATCATATGATATGCTATGCCATGTTATTAACATATTATTACCATGTTAAAACTGTTAATTTTCACCTGACATCTGATGTATGACTGTATATTGTGATATTGACCTTGTTTATATTATTTCTGCATATGATCACACTAAAAGTTCCCTGTTAGAAAAAAAAATGTTATGGGCTGAAATGATAGGCCTGAATGGTTTTAAATTTTTCATTTTGACTTGGGATTGCAGGTTTGATATGATAAAACCCGGATTTTCTTAGTAAATTATAGGTTGAAATGATATATTACCCATATCACTTTACCTAGCGTAGAAAATTTTATACAGGCCCGTAGTTAAAATATGTTTTTCTAAAATTTTAAATATTTTAGAAATTTAATTATTATAATATTTTGATTTTAAATTTAATAAAAAAAGGATTTTAGAAAATTATTATTGATTTTCTGAATAATTGTAAGTGAAATGAATTAATGGAAAAGTCAGAAATTTTGAACGTAAGTTATTTTGGAAATTTTGATTTAATTATAATTGGAAATTTAAGTGAATATGAAATTATGATAAATTTATGACAATTTTAATTTAAATAAATTTAAAGTGATTTTTATATCTTATTAATGATTTTAATAAAGTTGAAATGTGAAATGAATGAATATTGTAAGTTGAAATTTTGAAATATAACTAAAACTGAAAATTTATGAAATTGACGTAAAAGTGAACTTTTAGTTAAGTAAATAAAAATAAAACAAAGTTATATTTGAGAATTTGAACTTAAGTGTTAAGCTGAAATTTAATGTAATGGTTTTTAAAAATTGAACATTGCATTTTAATAAGTGAATTATTATTAAATCTTGATTTTTGAATGGAAATTTAACTTTATAAGAGCATGAACTTGAGGAAAAATCAATGATGTTATAAATGTGAATTATTATTAAATCTTGATTTTTAATAAGTTTTGAATGTAACTTTCCGTATAAGTTTTCTAAATAATGCGAAAAGTGAATTTTCACGGTTTTGATAAACTTAAGTGAATAAATAAACTTTGGAAGTTGAAATTTTTGGAAATTTAATAATTTAATTATTAAACATAATAACTTCACTGAAATGATTAAAAAGAATTTTTGGAATATATACTGTTTTGAAATATGGATTGAAATGATATTTTAAATTGAACAAAATGAATAATGATTTGAAATGAATATGGTTTCGAAAAGATATGATATTTTGATATATTAAATGATTGAAATGTGGTTTTGGAAGATATGATATTTTGATATTAAAATGGTTTGAAAATGGAGTTTTGAAACATATGATATTTTGATATATTAAAATGATTTGAAACGAAGTTTTGGAAGATATGATATTTTTGATATTAAATGATTTGAAAACGGAGTTTGAAAGATAGGACATTTTGATATTAACATGATTTAAAAAGAAGTTCTGAAGTTATGATATTTTGGAACCGAAGCTTTGAAAGGTTATGATATTTTGATATATTAAAATGATTTGAAAGGTAGTGTTGAAAGGGTATGAAAATTTAATATATTGAAATGGTTAGAAATGACTTGATATTTATTTTGATAAATATTTGAATTGAAAGATATTTTACGATGGTATATTGAAATGGTTTTGGAAATTATTTAATCTTTATTTTGATAAAGATTTGGATTGAAAAGGATATTTTATTTTGAAGTATAAAATATTGTTTTAAAGTTATAACTACGGGTTATAATAACGATTGGTTGTTAAAGAGACCGGGATCGGATATTGTCTTATAGCCGGCCAATACCGAAAACCACTTTAACAACTGTGTACGCGGTGGAGATTCCAGAATGAAGTAGGATGGTGGCGACGTTTTCGAGGTATATTACATGGACCCAACTCCCGTGAGTTGGCATATATGACTAAAACAGGAGGTATACCGGGCTACACAAAGGGTCGCACCCTTTCATCGATCAAAAACTATTCTATTACTGTAGTGATTCGATTCGGTGGCGCCACTGTGATTCGGGGGTATTGTTCGAGTTGGGTGGAAGCTGCTGGCTTGCCGTCACCACCGGTCCGGGAGTGCAAACGGTGTATCCACCCTGGCATTGCCTCGCGTGCCGTGTCATATCCTTATATCGAGCCCACTACAATTTTTGTTTTAAAGATCGGACCGCGTTGAGGTTCACCATCCCCTTAACGCTATTTTCTATATGATTATACTTTACTGATTAGACACTACCGTATATAGCGTATATTACTACATAGTATATAGTTTAACGGATCCTTAGAGGAGGGGCGGTCCTAAGCATCCTTTAAGTTACTGATGCATTTTGTTACTGTTCACTTGAGTTGATTTACAGTTTATAAGTATTTATGTCCTGACTTGGGGGTTTTGTGTTTTGCTTTACGCTCGAGTCAGATTTATTGAGTTAGCATTCAAGATTCACCTTCGACGTTGGAGCTTTCCTTGAAGATCCAGCCATCTATTTTGTTTCAGTATCCAGTGGTTCAGTGTGTATCTGATTTGTACCTGATGTATCTTGTTACTCTTCGGTTGTATCTTATTTAACCCTGATGTATCTTATATTTTATATAGTAGCTTCATGAACTACTATCTCTTTTTCTTCCGCTGCATTATTATTACTTTGTGTCTGTGATCTATGATTTTTATTTACTGTATATTCTGAGATTTGCCAAATTTTTATTTACAACGCGGTATTTTGAGCAATCCAATTCCGGCATGATTGTCTACCTATACACTTATAATGGATGCGAATGGTTGAAAATACCGAGTCGTTACACTATCACATGACGGTCCGAAGACCATGGGGAGCTACCCTATATGGGTGAGTCGGAATCACCCAGATGAGGTCTAGGCTAACCAAAAAGCATAAAGGTATGTGTGAGTGGAATCACAAAAATGGTGTCTAGCCTAACCTCGCAATAAAAAGGTATGTGTGAGTGGAATCACACAAATGGTGTCTAGACTAACCTTGCGGACACAGAGATATGTGTGAGTCGGAATCACACCAATGAGGTCTAGTTTAACCTTTCAAACAAAGAGGCATCGCACAATTGCTAGTCTAAATCATAAAATGATCATCATGATCAACGAGAAGTGACAATTACACTAAGTTAGTAAATATAAAATTTTAGTTTCATGTCCCATAACCACTAGCTTAACTTAAATATTTACGAACATACTGTAAATCTTCACTAATAAAATTGTCACTAGAGGTTCAATCGAACAAGTCCAAGAATTAACCGACGAAGCAAACGCAAGCCTTTCATACCACTTGTTTTACTAAGCCGTTTAGTTAGATTTCTCATCCGAGTGAGGTAAAGGTTTATATATACTAATAAATTGGAAAACGGGTTAAGAAAAGAGCTTTGTTATTAAAAGTAGAGTTGAAATAATTTTGTTGAAAGAGTTTTGATATTTACGACTAGTATTGAAACCTTTATATTTTAAAGTGACAAATCACAGAAGCGGTTGTTGAAACAATCAACCACAAAGATCATATTCGAAGATGTGATAAAAATCCAAGGAAATCTGCTCAACAAGTTCTGTTGAATGTTTTTCAGATAAGATCCCCTACGGAGGTGGGGTCCAGGCGGTGGCAACCCCCTAAAGGTGGGGGTGCGGGGGCAACGCCCCTGCTACGGGGTTCGACCTGCCCGGTCAGGTCGCGGGGCTCCAGGGGGCAGAGCCCCGTCCAAAACGGTACGACTTAGTGAAGACCTAAGGGACGATAGAATCGAGCGACCTAGAGGTGTTCGCGACCTAACGACCAAAACAAGGTCGAGCGAGTTAAGGTGATGCACGACTTAACGTGTCACGCGACTTAACGAAGGCAAGGCCGAGCGAGTTAGGGTGATGCGTGACCTAACGGAGGCGAGCGACTTAAGGAAGATGAACGACTTAAGGAACTCACGGGTTAGAAGAGGCGAGCGACTTAAGGGGTCATGCGACCAAACTGGAATGGCCAAGCGACCTAACAACCCAGGCAAGGACGAGCGACTTAAAGTGGTAAACATGCGGCCTAGGTGGACGCAAACTAATGGTCAAGCGACTTAAGGGGTACGCGACCTAAGGGAAACTCGCGACCTAACATTGCCGAGCTAAGGTAAGGTGCGACTCAACCAGGTGAGCGACCTAAGGAAGACGAATACTTAAGGAACTCGCGGGTTAGAAGAGGCGAGCGACCTAAGGTCATACGACCTAAAATGCCATAGGACCTAACGACCTAAGGTCATACGACCTATCGACCTAAAGCCATACGACCTGACGACCTAAGGTCATACGACCTAGCGACCAAAAGCCATGCGACCTAGTGACCTAAGGTCCATACGACCTAACTCCGAAGACGTTAGACATGGACAGAACAACCTACCACCTAAGGTCCATACGACCTACGACTTAAGGTCCATTCGACCTAAAGCCCAACGACCTAGCGACGTAAAACCAAACGACATACGACCTAATTCCGAGTGCCGAGCGACCTAACGTTGTAGGCCATTTAAGGTCGGAAACGAGCTATTTTGAGGCCAAGACTTTTCCACACGAACGACCTAGCATAGGCAGAACGACCTAAGTGCAGTTTTTACCAAAAACACTAAAATTTGTGGTTTTACGCCAATCCAATCCAAACCAAATGCAAACGTACATGCAAACATGATAGGGATTCATTCCCAACAGTCCAAGATAGTTGTAGGCTAGATTTGTGAGATTAAAATCTCACCTTTTCACTAAAATGGATGAAGATGAAGCTTGAAATGCTATGCAAGGATCAACCACTAGCTTGAATCAATGTCTTCACTTGAGTTTTGGAGTTGATGTTGGATTAGCAATGAAGACTTAGATTTTGGAGTTTTAATTTCACTTTCCACTCACCATTAATGCAAAAGCTTGAGTTGGTAGGAATTTATGAAGAGTGAAGAGAAGGAGGGGGTTGGGCTTGAGTTATAATGGCTAAGCTAACCCAAAGTCCAAAGCGGGAAAAGTTAGTGAAATTCCTCTAACTCCCAACCTATCAATGTTTATACTTAAAAAAGTTGTAAATGGCATTTCGAACTCAATGGAAGTGGTCTCGAGTCCTAACTTAACCGTTTGCAAAAAGTAGCTTTTCGGACCAATATCCGATTAACGACAAAATATTTTAATAAAATATTTAAATATAAAATCGATAAATATGCGGTTTGTTACAGACTCCCCTCCTTAAAGAAATTGCGTCCTCGCAATATATAAGATGGAAATAAAAAGTAAAAACCATAGAAGCATATTAACACAAAAGAAATTTGAAATAGGAAGTTCACCTCAAAGAGCAGGAGCAAGCAAGTCCGGATGTGTTCGCTCGATGAATTCTCGGGATTTCCAAGAGCAATCCTTTGGATTTGAGGACCATTGAACCTTCACAAGCGGAACATCTTTATTTCGAAGTCGCTTGACCTCCGAAGCAATAATTCGAATAGGTTGCTGCTCATAAGTTAAATTTGGCGAAACTTCAATTTCTTCCACAATACCAGGCTCAAGAATAGAATCAGAATCTCGAAGGCATTTCTGTAATTGAGAAACGTGAAACACGCCATGCATGGTAGAAAACTGAGCCGGTAATGAAAGGCGATAAGCCATGGAACCAATACGTTCAGTGATAGGAAATGGCCCAATATATCAAGGAGCTAACTTTCCCGACCGACTGAAACGTACAATACCTTTCATAGGTGAAACACGAATAAAAACAAGATCTCCAACAGAAAATTTTAATTTCCTTCTTCGATTATCGGCATAGGATTTTTGTCCACTCTGTGCTTCTTTCATCCTATGTTGAATAAGTTCAATCTTCTCTGTGGAATCACGAATAAAGTCTGGACCTAAAACCAGCTTCTCACCGGCCTCAAGCCAACAAGAAGGAGATCGGCATGGCCTTCCATAGAGTGCCTCGAAAGGTGCCATACCAATACTGGATTGGAAGCTATTATTATAGGAAAATTCAACAAGTGAAATATGATCTTCCCAACTTCCACCAAAATCGAGCACACAAGCACGAATAAGATCTTCAAGAGTTTGATTCACACGCTCGGTTTGTCCATCGGACTGGGGGTGATAAGCAGTGCTAAAGTTAAGCTTCGTTCCTAAAGCTTTTTGAAGACTCTTCCAAAATCCACTGGTAAACAATGGATCTCGATCGCTAACAATAGAAGTAGGAACTCCATGCAATTTAACAATTTCTTTGATAAAGAGTTTGGGCAAAAGAGGAATGGTTCAGTTAGACCGAACGGGAATAAAATGGGCGGATTTAGTAAGTCTATCAACTATCACCCATAAGCTATCATGACCCGAACGAGAACGGGGAAGGCCATCTATAAAATCCATGGAAATTTGGTCCCACTTCCAAATTGGAATTTCTAAAGGTTGCAATAACCCACCTGGCCTTTGATGTTCGGCCTTGACAAGTTGGCAAGTCATGCAACACTTAACAAAGTTAGCAATATCAGATTTCATTCCCTCTCAATAATAAAGTCGCTTCATATCAGCGTACATTTTACTACTACCGGGATGAATGGTGAATTTAGAACGATGGGAATCTTCTAAAATATCTTTACGAAGATCACCAATATTTGGTACGATAAGTCTACCAAATTTTCGAATGCCGCCACGAGAATCAATATCAAAGTCTTTCAAACCTTCAATATCAATTTTATCCTTAACATTTTGGCCAAGAAGAGCCAATTTAGGATCTAGCCCTTGAGCTTCAAGGATGCGGTCTAAAAGAGAAGGATGGGCCTCAAGGCTACATAAAACAAGTGATGAGCATAGATCGGATACGCGCTCTCGAATCTCACAAGTGGATAAAATCTCAAGATCGTTCCATTCGGATATCATCATAGAAACAATAGCTTGTTGTTTACGGCTAAGAGCATCGGCGACACGATTACTCTTACCGGGGGTATAAAGGATATCAAGATCATAAGGTGCAAGGAACTCGAGCTAACGCTGTTGACGTAAATTAAGTTCTTTTTGAGAAAATAAATATTTCAAAGACTTATGATCCATGTGAAGAATAAATTTCTCTACCAATAGATAATGACGCCAAATTCGAAGGGCGAAAACAATAGCCGCGAGTTCTAAATCATGTGTGGCATATCTAGTCTCGGCCGGCTTCAATTGCCTAGAAGCATAAGCAATAACACTTTCTTTTTGCATAAGAACGGCACCCAAACCAACGTGAGTAGCATCAGTATAAACAACAAAATCTTGATTCCCTTCGGGAATAACAAGAATAGGAGCATCGGAAAGGAGTTCCTTCAATTTCTGAAAAGAGGCTTCACATTTGTCCGACCAAATGTATTTAACTCCCTTCTTAGTCAAGCCAGTAGGAGGCACGACAATCTTAGAAAAGTCTTTAATGAAACGACGGTAATAACCCGCCAATCCGAGAAAACTACGAATCTCTGTCACACTCTCTGGTCTCTTCCAATCTTGAACCGCTTCAATCTTTGAAGGATCCACGGAAATTCCGGATTCGGAAATAATATTACCAAGAAATTTCACACGAGATTGCCAAAAGTGGCATTTAGAAAATTTCGCCTTTAGTTGATTACTCCTAAGAGTTTCCAATACAATCGGAAGATGCTTTTCATGCTCCTCCTCGGTTTTAGAATACACAAGGATATCATTAATGAAGATGAGAACAAACCGATCGAGGAAATCTTTGAAAACTCGATTCATGAGGTCAACGAAATAAGCTGGAGCATTCGTTAACCCAAATGGCATAACAAGCCATTCATAAGATCCATATAGAGTACGGAATGATGTCAAAGGAATGCTATCCTGTGCGATACGAAGCTGATGGAAACTGGTAGCCAAGTCCAATTGTGAAAAGACCTTAGCACCACTAAGCTGATCGAATAGATCATCAATCCGAGGTAAAGGATATTTATTTTTAATAGTAAGATCGTTAAGCTTATTTCACGCAAAGACTGAGGGTACCGTCAGATTTCTTTACGAAAATAGCCGAAGCTCCCCAAGGCGAGGAACTAGAGCGAATAAATTGCTTCGTCTCCAATTCGGATAATTGTTTGCGCATCTCTTCATTTTCCTTATTGGACATGCGATAAGGAGGACGAGTAATAGGTTGAGCTTCAGAGGTAAGATTAATTCTGAACTCAATTGCTCGCTTAGGTGGTAAACCTAAAACGGGCTCGAATATGCCGGAAAATTCACAGACAACGTGAATTCGAGAAATGACGTCTTCCTCATCCTCATCATCATCGTCTCGAGGATTTAAAGAATATAAAGATGCAGTCAAAGAAGAATCCGAATCTTTAAGAATAATAGAAATCTGATTTACAGATTGCGGACGTCAGGGATAAATAGTTCGCTCAGGAAAAAGGATATGAGCTTCATAACGGTTAAGCCAGTCCATACCCAATATCATTCCAAAGCCTAAGTAACGCATAACATGCAAATCGGCTAGGAAAGAAAAATCGCATAAAATAATCTCTACATCTTTACAAAGCAAACTAAGAGTTGCGGATCCACCAACAGGATTCGCAATTTTTAAAGAAGTCATTAATGCAGTAACACTTAAGGAAAAAGTGTCTACCAGTTCCTTTGATATAAAAGAATGGGATGCACCCGTATCAAAGTGAACTCTAATAGGTTGATCATGAAATAAAATAATACCATCAAGAATGGAGTGAGAAATACCTTGGCCACGAGATGTGTTGCCAGGGGCTTGAGCCACATTCAACTTTCCTTCCTTCTTACCTTCACGTTTGAGGCATTGATGTATGTAATGATCCGGGCTCTTACAATAGCGACAAGATTTGGGCTTAGAGCACTTATTCGCAAAATGACCCCCAGATCCACAGTTGAAGCATCTCGTACAACTAGGAGAAGGAGACTTGGCCGCAGGGGTTGCATGCTTACCCTTTTTGTTGGGATAAGGGCTTTGAATTTACTGGGCCTCTTTTTTTTGTTGAAGTTGGGTTTGGAAGCTACTACTTCAACATCACTTTCTTTATCAGCCTCTTCCAAACGAAGAGCGGTATCTATAAGTTGGTCGAAATGAACTTCTAACTTTAGAAGTAATGGCTTCTTGAGGCTTTTGTTTAAGCCATAAACGAACCTTTGGTTCTTCTTCAATGGGGTGTTGATGTATTCAACCCCATATTTGGAAAGCGACTCAAAGGCTGCGATGTAATCAGTCACAGAGGACTCACCTTGAACAAGGTCTATAAAGCGTTGAGCCAGAGTTACCTTCTCTGCTTCTAGTACAAATTTTAACACGAAGCGTGTCCGGAATTGCTCCCAAGTAAGGTTCGCTTCGTTGACTTTAGAAATAAGAAGTTCATACTAGTCCAATGCCCTCTCTTAGAGCATACTGGAAGCCACTTGAACACGGTGAAGATCGACGAGATTCATGCGAATGAAGATTCGATCGCAGGTCCTCAACCAAGCCTGGACCTCGATGATAGTTTCAGAACCTTTAAATGGCTTCCCAACCAAGTTGGTGTAATCATTGCACAAACGCGAAAACCCAGATTTAGGGTGAGTAGGTTCCGGATTAAAACCAGCTGCTTGAGCATTCGTGACAAGGTCTAGAAGTTGCTGGGTAGTCACAAAAACTCCATCTTGGGGTAGAGCACTAGATGGTCCAGCTCTGGGACGACCAGGTCTAACCATTTCTCTTCCTTAAGAAAGAAAAAGAGAAAGAAGAAGATTATTCACGAATGAATATCAAGCAATCTTTCTAGATAAAAGAAGGAATCATAAAGGATATAGGATGAATCAGTTCGTCGACTCGAATTAATCCTAAGACATAACTCCTAAGGTGGACTTAAGACGATGATCCTTGTTAAGTTATTCTACATTGTTCCGAAGTTTGGCTCCGATACCAAACTGTGACGCCCCACCTCTATGCCCACGCTAGCCAAGAACACTACGGTGTAGTGCTGTCAACCAGCACAGAGAATAAGGCTGTTGAGGAGCGATCACCCATGTGATTGCTTATCACACGATGGCTATAAATAATCTTTGGAAACAAACATAGAATTAAGCATAACACAAATCAGTCACAGACATCCATATCACAAAGGCGGAAGAAGGTATGAATATATAACTAACACATGAAAGTGTACATCAGAGTAGTGGTCAAAAAGATCCACAATAATACAAAAGAATAGCAACACGTGCTATACAAAAGAATACAACTATGAGTCTATGTCTCAAGTGTATACAAAAAAAACTGCTAATCTAAATAGTTAGCCAAAAGTCAGAGTAGCAAATCCCGGGAAGAAGTCAACCAGAAGCACCTGTAACATCTCGGTCTGACCCGAGTATTATTTAAGAAAATAATAAACGGATCAGTCTAGCTATAAATATCAGATGACATGGTATAAAATAAAAGATATGGCATAAACATAAAATATCCATACTGACATACTACTATAAGTATGCAAATGATGATCAACAGAAGATCAATCAATAAGAGATAAATCGATATCACAAGAATCTTCTCAAAGATCCAAAGAGGGCATCATACCATAAACTTGTACTCATAACAAGTCAATGACATAAATTCCAGAAATCAACACAAGAAATCCAGAAATCACAGAAAAAGGGAAAGAGGCCTATACATGACGGTCCGAAGACCATGGGGAGCTACCCCATATGGGTGAGTCGGAATCACCCAGATGAAGTCTAGGCTAACCAAAAAGCATAAAGGTATGTGTGAGTGGAATCACACAAATGGTGTCTAGCCTAACCTCGCAATAAAAAGGTATGTGTGAGTGGAATCACACAAATGGTGTCTAGACTAACCTTGCGGACAAAGAGACATGTGTGAGTCGGAATCACACCAATGAGGTCTAGTCTAACCTTACAAACAAAGAGACATCGCACAATTGCTAGTCTAAATCATAAAATGATCATCATGATCAACGAGAAGTGACAATTACACTAAGTTAGTAAATATAAAAGTTTAGTTTCATGTCCCATAACCACTAGCTTAACTTAAATATTTACGAACATACTGTAAATCTTCACTAGTAAAATTGTCACTAGAGGTTCAATCGAACAAGTCCAAGAATTAACCGACGAAGCAAAGCAATCCTTTCATACCACTTGTTTTACTAAGCCGTTTAATTAGATTTCTCATCTGAGTGAGGTAAACGTTTGTATATACTAATAGATTGGAAAACGGGTTAATAAAAGAGCTTTGTTATTAAAAATAGAGTTGAAATCATTTTGTTGAAAGAGTTTTGATATTTACTACTAGTATTGTAACCTTTATATTTTAAAGTGACAAATCACAGAAGCGATTGTAGAAACAATTAATCACAAAGATCACATTCGAAGATGTGATAAAAATCTAAGGAAATCAGCTCAACAAGTTCTGTTGAATGTTTTTCAGATAAAATCCCCTACGGAGGGGGGGTCCAGGGGGTGGCAACCCCGCCAAGGTGGGGGTGCGGGGGCAACGCCCCTGCTACGGGGTTCGACCTGCCCGGTCAGGTCGCGGGCCTCCAGGGGGCAGAGCCCCGTCCAAAACGGTATGACGTAGTGAAGACCTAAGGGAGGATAGGATCGAGCGACCTAGAGGTGTTCGCAACCTAACGACCTAAACAAGGTCGAGCGAGTTAAGGTGATGCGCGACCTAACGTGTCACGCGACTTAAAGAAGGCAAGGCCGAGCGAGTTAGGGTGATGCGCGACCTAACGGAGGCGAGCGACTTAAGGAAGACGAACGACTTAAGGAACTCGCGGGTTAGAAGAGGCGAGCGACTTAAGGGGTGATGAGACCTAACTGGAATGGCCAAGCGACCTAACAACCCAGGCTAGGACGAGCGACTTAAAGTGGTAAGCATGCGGCCTAGGTGGACGCGACCTAATGGTCAAGTGACATAAGGGGTACGCGACCTAAGGGAAACTCGCGACCTAACATTGCCGAGCTAAGGTAAGGTGCGACTCAACCAGGTGAGCGACCTAAGGAAGACGAACGACTTAAGGAACTCGCGGGTTAGAAGAGGCGAGCGACCTAAGGTCATACGACCTAAAATGCTATAGGACCTAACGACCTAAGGTCATACGACCTAGCGACCTAAAGACATACGACCTAACGACCTAAGGTCATACTACCTAGCGTCCTAAAGCCATACGACCTAGCGACCTAAGGTCCATACGACCTAACTCTGAAGACGTTAGAAATGGCCAGAACGACCTACGACCTAAGGTCCATTCGACCTAAAGCCCAACGACCTAGGGACCTAAAACCAAACGACCTACGGCCTAATTGCGAGTGCCGAGCGACCTAACGTTGTAGGCCATTTTAAGGTCGGAAACGGGCTATTTTGAGGCTGATACTTTTCCATGCGAACGACCTAGCATAGGCTGAACGACCTAATTGCAGTTTTTTACCAAAAACACTAAAATTTGTGGTTTTTCGCCAATCCAATCCAAACCAAATGCAAATGTACATGCAAACATGATAGGTATTCATTCCCAACAGTCCAAGATAGTTATAGGCTAGATTTGTGAGATAAAAATCTCACCTTTTCACTAAAATGGATGAAGATGAAGCTTGAAATGCTATGCAAGGATCAACCACTAGCTTGAATCAATGTCTTCACTTCAGTTTTGGAGCTGATGTTGGATTAGCAATGAAGACTTAGCTTTTGGAGTTTTAGTTTCTCTTTCCACTCACCATTAGTGCAAAAGCTTGAGTTGGAAGGAATTTATGAAGAGTGAAGAGAAGGAGGGGGTTGGGCTTGAGTTATAATGGCTAAGCTAACCCAAAGTCCAAAGCGGGAAAAGTTATTGAAATTCCTCTAACTCCCAACCTATCAATGTTTATACTTAAAAAGTTGTAAACGGCATTTCGAACTCAATGGAAGTGATCTCGAGTCCTAAATTGACCGTTTGCAAAAATTAGCTTTTCGGACCAATATCCGATTAACGACAAAATATTTAAATAAAATATTTAAATATAAAATCGATAAATATGCGGGTTGTTACATTTTCCATAATTGATGAGACTTAGAATTAATGAGAGGAGATGTGCTAGGATTTTCTAGAAATGATTATGTTTTGTAATTTAATTTTAAATTATAAATTGTCAAATCATGTTACATTTTGAATTGTTTATTAAATTTTGAGTTTTCAAAATGAATTTGCATTTACATGAAAATCTAAAATGTGCATAGTTTGTTAAAATGCATTTCATATGTTGATAAAGTGATTATGTTGTGAAAATGCTTTGACAACTTCTTTTGGTCGAAAATAGTGCTTTTATCGACATGTTTTACGGTCAAACTTTGACGTTTTTGTTAAACCATTCATTTATGTAAACCAACTTAGAAAATGAACTTCTTACAATCTTTAATAATTTAAAACAAGTCTATTTTGGTAACCCATATTATTAGTGTTTATATCAATTTATCAAAATACATTATACTTTTCGAAACAAGTTAGAACATTTTTATAAACGATTATAAATATATTTTATGAACCTTTATTATACTTTTAATCTTTGTAACAGTCTATACTTTTCGTCGTTTGATTGCGAATATTTAAATGGTATTGAATATTTATTTGAATTATAGATTGATTTTGAATATGAAAATTTGGGTTTAATTTATAGAATAGATTTAGAATTTGAATATGGACATTTATTGGATAATTTAATGATTGAAGTTTACTGGTCAAATTTTTATATCTGGAGTTTTAAGCCTTACAAAAATAATTTAAAGGCTTGTAAAATTTATATTGATAATAAGGAAGATAATAAAAGTTTCAAAATTGAATTTAAAAGTGACTTGTTCAATTTTAATAATGCATCGTTTAAATTGACACTTAAAAATAGCCTTCCGGGGCACAAACTCGAAATTTGACAAAACCAGTTCCATTAGATCGGTAATAGTGTATCATTATCAGATTTCAAATTTCATAGTGTTTAGAGTCATACGAGATATAAACACGCTGAAATTTATATTGAAAATTCGATATAATAATTGCGGTCCAAAAAGCTATCTTCTCCATACGATCGAATTAGGACTTGGAACCTTTCCTATTGCGTTCGGAATTAGGGTATAAAATCATGAACTCCTAGTGGCACACCTCGATAGGAGATCAAAATTTTAAGGTGAAAAAAGGAGATATTTTATAATTAAATAAAATTTATAAAATCAATTTAGAGTCAAATTTAAAATCAAATCAAGTCAACATCGGCCGACCTATGCTCGTACTCGCGCCACTCTTATCAATTTCAGGTCGCGTAACATTCCCGTTTCTTTCATACGAAATGGTGTTTTCTTCTTTCCTCCTTCGGTAATAAAATACCACTATTCCAATTCGTCCGTTATAAAAAAAATTCCAAGTAAGGTAATTAACCTTTATAACTTGTTAATTTAATTTATAAATTTGAAATTTATTTAGAAATTTAATCGAATACTTACAAAATATTTAGCCTTTTATTTCAAGGCCCAAATCGCATGAACTGGAATTGTTGGAGTCATAATGTCGTAGATACAAAATAAAAATTGGGATGGATTGCAAATAGAAATCAAGGTGAGTAAATCACACACATTTTGAGATGCTGGATATAATTTATAATAACTAAAATTCATTTATTTGGTGGTTTTTTGATTTGATATCTTATTGTTAATTGAATGTTATTATATATATATATACATATACTTATATTTGGAGTGATATTCCCGCACATTATAGTGGATGAAACCCTATGAGCCTCGCATAATATCGGATGACCCTATATACCGCGATATCCCCCTCGAAGTGGTGTTGGTATTACTTTATGTGTATTAACATCTATGGGTGCAGGAAAACAGGTTGGTGGGATCCAATTGGATTCCTCAAATTTATCATTTATTTTTCATATAAAGTGATATATGATTTGTGTAGAATAATCTATTATAGTGTGACGCCCCACCTCTATACCCACGCTAGCAAAGAGTATTAATAGATAATACCGTCTGCTAACACGGAGAATAAGGCTGTTTAGGAGCGACCATCTATGGCCTTGCTTTAATTATCTATTGAATACATCGACAATTGCCTTACCAAGCAGATCGACATATCCATTGAACACTTAAAACAAAACCATAGGTGGCTAGAGGATCTATCAGAACAGAATATAACAACTCAAATGCAATATACATCACAGAACAGTAAACCATTATATACACACATATACTGATACAAAGCAGAGTATACAAAATAATACATGTCAAGTGGTATAGCAAACCACAATATACAGACGAGTCAATAGAATACATATCAGAGTTATAACAGAAAGGACTACACAAAAAGCTAAGACAAAAAGGAGTCAGCGGAATAGTCCATGCGGAAGCAAAAGAGGCTAAGTCCAAAGCACCTAACCTGAAACATCTCGGTCTGACCCGAGTATAAAATACCCGGGTCAGTCTAGCTAAACAAATAAGTTAGATAAACTGAACAACAATAAACCTGCAAGGTTTCAAAGCATAACAAATATCTCTAAAGGAGATAACACAATCATCGAACAAAAGATGAATCATATGATAACAAGCCTCATATCATCGAAAACATATAGAAACAAAGGACACAAATATCCCAAATCAAGGCAAAAGGCAAATAACAAATACCAATAAGGTATACAAGTTCCACAAGGTAATCGTTATACATTATGCGGCTCAAAAAAAAAAAGACCAACACGATGGGCGATACCAAGGTAATATAATATCAATGAAACATATGATTGCTCGAGCTCAGTACTGTACAACAAGGATCCATAAGCCCGATGGCTCCAAACCCAAGTATCACCCATGCGGCACATAAGGCCAACATCAGAGCGAAACTATATAGGGCGACAAACCCGAAGGCACAAACCCAATATCACTCATGCGGCACATAAGGCCAACATCGGAGCGATACAATAGGGCGACAAGCCATAGTGGTGAAGTTCGAAGACCCAGTACTGGACACCACTAACTGGCGGAATGTGTCACAACCCTCGAAAAGGAATCCGAAAAGTGTTAACGTGCGTCCCATAACCACTCGTTCCCACTAAACGGTTTACTATCCGTCAGTCACTTTCACACTCAAAGCAGTACAAAGTTTACCTCATATCATCGATAAACCAAACCCGAAGGTCAAAACGATCAATTGAATAGGTTGGGGATTACTCGGAAGGATAAACGCACAGATTCATGGTCCGTGTTTTGCCCAACCATTTAATCACCCTTCCACTTCGCTCGAAGTGCGAAAGTGTGTGTTTTAAATAGATTTTATAAATTGGAGAAACGAGCTTTTAAATGCGATTCGAGAGATTATTTTATAAAAACCCGTGGATGAAGTCAAGAGTAAGTTATCAAAGTCAAATATGCAATAACAACCACTAAAAAGCAACTTGAATCGATAAAATCCGGAAAACAAATCAAAATATGCAAAAAAAGGCAAAACCGAGCGAATAGGAGCGGGTCGGTCGGCCGCCTACAGGGCTCGGTCGACCGAACACTGTTCATAAAAACTCTCGGGAAGCAGGTCGGTCGACCAGCTACAGGGCTCGGTCGGCCGAACCTGATGATTTTGCACTTCCTGCCCTATTTCAATGAAATGCAAATTCTTCCAAATCGCGACCTTCGAGCAATGGACCTAAGGAGCTTTAGCCAATAGATACCCAGCTCCATTAGCTCTCCGATTCGCGCCCAAAAACATGGCTAAACATCAAAGTTAGTATCTTTAGAGAATTAAGCCCAAACACTAAAAATTTGGATATTCACCAATTCGACCCAAACCAAAAAAATTGCATATGAACAAGGTGTTAGGAATTCATACCCAACATCTATGAAATCATAAGAAATAGATGTGAGTTCAAAACTCACCTTTTTAACCCAAGAACAAGAAGAAGCTCAAATGTAAAGGAAAGGCTAACCACTCTTCACTCTTACTCAACAAGCTTCAATCTAAGGATAAAACACATATTTTCCTAAATTAGGTTTAGGATATTTTCTGAAATTGAAGAGGAGAAGAGATGGAGAAGATGGAGAAGAGGCTTACCTATCCTTCTCTTTGAATTTGGAGCAAGAATTTGGATTATCAAGAGCAACTAGGGCTTGGGAGTTTCTATTTTCTCTTCCTTTCCCCCATTTCAGTTGGAGCTTGAGTTTAGAAGTGAAGAGGAGTAGGAATGAATGAACGGGAGGAGATGGGCTGAGTTAGAGGGTTAAGTGGGGTTTGGGGCTGAACCCAAAGCTAAAGCCTAACCAGAAAAAGTAGCAAAATTCAACTTACTCCAAACATATCAAAGATTATACTCAAAAAGATCGCAAACGACGCTTTGAACTCAATGGAAGTGGTTTCGAGCTCCAATTCGACCGTTTGCAAAAAGTAACATTTCAGACCCGAAATTCGACTAACGACGCTATATTTAAATAAATCATTTAAAATACATAATCCTTAATTATGCGGGTTGTTACATATAGATTATTGGAGTGATTGGAATTATTGGATTATATCGTAGCACTGGCCTGAATTTCGAAAATTTTTAAAACTATAATTTTCTTTCAAATTTATGGAATTGAAGGGAATTTGATATTAATATATATATATATATATATATATATATAGGAATTGGTGTTTTTTTTAAAAGAAACTGGATTCGAAAAAATATAATTGATTTGGCTATACTTAACTACCATGGGTAAATAAATGGAGATTTTTAAAATGAATTATATAAGAGAATTTATAAACGATATTCTAGAAATATTGAAAAGGAGTCAAAATCAACACAGAAAGTAGATTGAAAATGTAAAAGAAAATTATAAGAAACGAATGTGTATAATGGAATTTAATAAATAAGATTTCGCTTTATAAACAAGTAAAATAAAAAGGGGTTATAAAATTGATAACGAGATTTATAAATCAAGGAATTGGATATCAGATGATAATTAGAATATAAATATATAGGGTGAATTTATATTAGAATATGAGACCAGGGTTAAGGATAATAGTAGATTCTACGTTTGAAATGGAAATCATTAGGGACCGAAGGTATATCAATATGTTGAGAATCGAGAGGAAGTTATAAATTAAATTGGTTATTGAGAATTTTAAAAATATATTTTAAATTTTAAAAGTGTTTTTTTTAGAAGGAAAATTTTATTATTTTAAAACCATGGAATTTTGAACTAGTCGAGATTGAAATACTTGGTAAATAGATTTTTAAATAAGAAGTAGTTATTTTAGTAAATTCTACCTACTAAAATCAGCTTTGAAAATTTATTTGTTTAACTAAAGACGGGTTATTAATAATATATTTTTTCTCGATATTTTAAATAATTACTTGAACATGTTTGAAGAATAGATTATTAATCCTTTAAATACTTTTTATATCCGTATACGGAGTTTTAAAGTAATTGGGAAAAATTATCTTATAAATTCTCTCGAGATTTGAAAAAGGACTTATAAAAGTATATGATTTTGAGGGAAGGAAATTTATTTGTGATTTCGGGGATTTTTGGAATAAGATATGGAAGAATTCTCTGAAATGTTAATATTGAAAGGATTTTGGGAAATAATATTTTCCTAAGTGTACAAAGTAGAAATATGGAAATATTTCCAAGTGTTGAGATGTAGGAAGTGTCCTATTACGGATTTAAGTATTTGAAAAATTGTTTTCAAAGGTTGAAAGATACTAATATATCTTAAAGATGTTTTGAAAGTAAATATTTTTGGGAAAAAAATTATATTAGGGCCAGATGATTGCTTATGGATGTTTGATTGATAGTTAAATAACCGACTATGAATATTGCCCAGTGCTTAGTCATTCGATGGAATCCGTTCTCCAGTGAGAGCCGTACCGTTTTGATTGTGCCCAACTATGTTGAAACATGAGATGCAAGCATTTCAGCTATATTTACTTTCTATAGGCACTATTATGACATCGAGCGATTTTAATACAAATTGTTTGGTTATCATGAGGTAAAAACCCGTCTTGTTTATTGGTGACGCGGTCTTACGAGATACCTTTGTTTCCAAAGGATTTTGAAAGGTTAATAATTCAAATTGTGTGTGTTTTCTCACGCTGGTTTTCCAGACTGACTCGGGAGTTATTTTATTATAATGTTCAGGTTAGATCGAGTATTATAGATTCAAGTTAGGATGTTATGGAGCTCAAGAGACGAGCTGGAGGATTTCTGACATATATCACGTACTTGTTTATTCCGCTGTATGGGGATAGGTTATTATACTGTCCAGATTTATGTACAGATTGTTGTACTCTGATGATTGTGTGTATATAACTGTTACCGATTCTTTGTATAAAACCTGTTATACATATATATTATGTTCTGCTCCACTGCGATTGTGAGATTCTACGTTGTTGTTCTATTTTCTTCTACCTTCCTTCTACTTACCCCTAAAGTTTCATATTTCTGACCATTTTGAGTTGAGCAGATGTTGAATATTGTCGACTCAAAGAGGTATGGATTTGTGGGCCTTTACAATTGGTATTAGAACTGAAGGTTAAGCGAGAACCTTGGTTCTAGTTGGAATTACTCATTAGAGATAGAGTCAATAGTACTCTAAAACGAGTTTGAGCATATTAATAGATATGAGCACGTATTTGTTAGTGAATATAAAATGGTTTTATATTGTGTTGACTTATTGGTTGAGTGGCTTATAAGTTCTGATCGAATAATGGGACGCTACTAGCTCGACAGGCGTTTCTAAACACTTGAACACGATAAACTGACACATTATGTTTTTGAAGCGGGTAAATGAAATAATTTTACCTAAATTATATTATATAAAAGAAATAATTCTCTAAAATTATTATAATATATTTTGAGTGTTTGGATAATAATATTATAATCGAAACAAGATTATAAATAGTTTATATAACCAAAAAGACATTGTATAAATACAGATTATACAATTGAGTTAAAAAACTAAGACATGATTAAAAAGTAGAGTTCGAAAATTTAATCTTGGATACTTTTGAAATGTTTTCCAAAGTATTTTGAGATAAACAATATTATTATTATTCGAAGATATTTTTGAATAGAAAAATCGGGTTTGAATGGATTTTGAAGATGTTCTAACACTGAAATCACTTCGGTCGTTGGAAAATAATGCCGGTGATGATCGCGACATCATCGGAATTCATTTCCGAGCTTTTTAATGTTGGATTGCTGCCATGGTCATCTTTTTTGGATTGTTTTGAGGAAAAACAAGTTTGTTTTGGAAATTTCGAAGGGAAATTGTTTTGGAATGGAACCAAGTGAAAATTTAAAATTTCCAATGGATGGTATATTTGAAACAAAGAGTTATATATATATATATATATATTGATTTCAAAATGATTTGAAATAAATACCGGGTGTTTAAAAATTCTGAAATCCTTATTTTAATAATTTAGAGATCATTAGGAGATAAGTTATAAACTTATAAATGGTGAATGATTTTGAATAAAAATATGGAGATTGAATTTTTGGATTAAAATTAAAAGTGGAAAAGTTAAAATGAAATTTAACTTAGATTAAATTGAAGAAATTAAATTGATGATGATTTGAATGAAATAAATTTGTTAAATAGACTAGTTAAATGGATTAAATTGGCACGTGAATGAATTGAATTGGAAAATAATATTTTTAATTGAATTGAGAAATAAAATTGAATTGAGTCAAATTTAACTTAAACTAAATGAAATTGAGTTATATCTGGATTGGATTGAAATGAAATTGAATTGAGTTATAGATGATATTAAATGAAATTGAATTCTTACTTATATAAATAAAGAAAATGGTATGAAGTTGAATTTAGAGCAAGTTAAGTTAAATAAAAATTGAATTAGGATAAATAAATTTTAGTAGCTTATAAGAAATGAAATGAATTGAATAAAAATATACCTGGGCCATAAATGGATGTATAATCTCGAGAGAAAATTTTAATGTGAATATACTCGAGTATAGAAATTATGGAAATGTGGAGAAAAAATAAGTTGTATGAGGTAATATTTAAAAGTGAAGAAATAAAGTCCATACTTGAATAATAAAATAAATTTAAACACAAGTAAATTGGTTGAAGTGATTTTTGAAATAAAATCTGTAACGACCCAGAATTTTTATTAATTAAAAATTATATATTTAATTGATTTTAAATATTTATGAGTGAAATTTATAAGTCGAATAATTTTTATTTCGAATAATTGTATTTAATTGAATAATTAAATCGATAATTTAATAGTTGAAAATACAGAAATAATTGAAAATTGGGTTAAATATGATTGAAAATGATTTATAAAATTTTATTTTATCATATTGAAGTTAGAACGATATTTTAGAACTTTTAAAATCGAATTTAAAGTTAATTTGTGAAAATTGAATATTTTAATATTTAATCGACTAGTGAAATTAGCCATTTTTCGAACAGTCTCAGAATTGGATGAAACTAGTTCCATTGGATCCGTAATAGTTTGTTATTTTCGAGTTTCAATTTTCGTAGCAATTGGAGTTATCGTTTGACCGTGGCAGCTCGAAACGCATCGAAATTTGTTTTAATATTAAATTGGCGAGTTAAAATAGTCATTTTTTAAACAGTGTTGGATTTCGACGAAACCAGTCTCATCGGATCCGTAATGTGATATTATTGTATGGTTTCAAATTTCATATCAATCGGATTTACCATTTGTCCGTTGCAAGCTAAAACGCCTAGAAAATCGTTTAATCGATTTAATTTTAAATTGAACATTTATTTCCATAACTCGCACAGATGACCGAATTCGCTCCCGAAACACGTTCCATTGTGTTCGGAACGCGTGGTAAACCTTAGGAACGCCAACCGGCATGCTTCGTTTGGAGTTCGGAAAATCGGGATAAATAGTGTACGTCGATTTTTCTATAAAAGCCCTCCATTATTCCTTCTTTTCACAAACCCTAGGTTAAAAGGCCAGCCGCCGCCTCTTATAATATCAATGGCCAGAATCTTCCGTTCTTCTTCCTCAAATTTCTCTTAATCCGTCAGTTATTAGCAAAAGTTGTCAACTGTAAAGTGGTAGAGGACGATGAGATCTATGATCTCAACGGTGATGATCGATTTATACTGAGTGAATCAACGGCAATTTCCATTTAAAGTCGCACGTTTCGTACGCAATTTTCGAGGCCTATTGATGGCCGAGCTTCAAATGTTTCTGGGCGTTCGTGCTAGGTGATGGTGGCTTCGAAATGGAGGTGGTTGATTGATGTAAAGGCAAGCGTAGTGGGGGGCGTTCGAAACCCTAATTTCAGCCTAAATGGGTTTTGCGTGCGTGAGTATAGCCTGGGAAGAAGAACATCGCGACGGCTGTGATTTCTTGTGATTGAAATGTGCGGCTACGATCAGTTAGGGTAGGAAAATAAAAAGAAACTGTTAATTTATTATATTTTAAATTCGTGTAAACTTATAAATGTTGTAACTTGTTCATACGAGGTCCGTTTTGGACGAAACCAGTTGCGACGGGTTCGTATTGACGAATACCACGCAATGGAATTGGATTGGAGTCATTTGGAGCTAGCGAGAATTTCGGGTAAAATTAAATGTCCTTTTAATTTTATTTGAAATAAAAGCTAAAAACGGAAATTGAAATCAAGGTGAGAACTTCTCACTCAATCGAATCAGTTTCGATTTTTATTTTAAATAGTTAGATTTAAAATTGTTGATTGTATGTTCGAATGATGATTGTTATCTATTGATTGTTAAAATAGACATTATGCGCCGCTAGTAAGCGTAGGTTATTTATTAAAAACATATACCGCGAATATTTCACAGTTTAGTGAAATTGGTATTATATATGTACTTGGAGTTGATTTCCCATATTATATAGCGGATGGGACCCTATTGCGCCGTCTATTAAGCGGATAATATTTTATAAATCCCATATACCGCGATAATTCCGTACTGGAACGAAATTGGTATTGTGCTAATGTTTGTGGATGCAGGGAAACAGGTTGGAGGGATCCAACTGGATTCCTCAACTGTATTGATTTATTTACAAATATTTCGATATTTGTTGATTATCATATCGATATTTGATATTTGGATGTCGTGATTGACTATTTGGTGCTGTTGCATCATCGGATCCATTTCTGAAGTTTTAAAAATAATGATTTTGGTTTTAAAAGGAATTTTAAAGTGATTTTCGAAAGTATTCGTTTTATTAAATTTTGAATTGTTAAAAATAAATAAACGTTAAAATTTTAATGTTATAAAAGCATGATTTTTATGAAGTGAAAGTGAAAAGTGAATTTTGAAATAAATAGTTAATAAATTTATGAAATGGTCTAAATTGGAATTTTTGGACTATTACAAACAATTTTTATAAAAGATGTATAAAATGGATATTTATAAATTAAAAATATTGGAATTATAAAACGAAGTTTTTATAAGTGTTAAAATGAAGTATAATGGATTCATAAGTGAATGAGAATTTATAAGATTTATAATTTGTGAAGTTTAAAAGAATGATTTTGTAAATAAATGGATTATAAGCATTTAACTTATAATATGGACTTTTGGTATATAATTGAGTTATATAAATTGAATTGAATTTATAACGGAGATTATAAATCGAAGCTTATAAATAGAAATGGAATTTATAGACATGGTTTATAAATTCGAAATCAATGGAGTTTGATAAATTGAAAGTTGAAATTGGTTAAGGAAGTATATTCATGTTTTTGGACATTGAATATATTATTATTAATAAAATGGGCATGCTTGGGAAAATGAATATTATAAAATGAAGTTAAACGTTTTAATGATGTTTTAAAATGTATTAAATATCGAAAACATAGATTTCAACATTCATTGTTGAAATAGACGTTTTCGAGAAATAGAAGGAAATGGTGGACTATAACACTGTTGTTATAGTAAATGGTTTTCGAAAGGAAATATTTTGTATAGTATTGGGATTTATATATCTATTTTAATTTTGAATCCCTATACTAGTGATTTTAGGTCGTCGTAACGATGTTTTACATAACATTCGTTTTGGCCCAAACAAATGTGTTTAAGAGAATGATTTCTTAAGGAATGAAATATATACTTAATTTTCAATTTAAATATATTGAATATTTTCCAAGTGTTGAAAATGAATGGATTTGTAAATTACTTATTATTTAATAAGTATGGAAATGTTTTCCAATATGAACTGAATATTTTGAGACTTTATCTTTTAAAGACAAATTGAAAATGAATATTAAAAATCGATTTGGGAATCATATATTCATGGATATTTTGGAATTGTAAATTCACTAGGGAATTTATAAAAGAAAGGGGAATTTGTTTAAAAATAAACATTGGTTTATTTTTGAAGTGTGGGAACTAATTTACGGATTTGGAACGTAAATATAAAGTAAATCATTAAGGATTTATTTAATTGGTTTAAATAAACCATTTTGAAATGAAAGTATTTCCGAGAAAGGAAAATGATTGAAATTTGTTTTCAAAAATGGTAAAGGATTGAAAAGTGATTTGAAAATTTGTTTTCAAATGATTGAAGTGTGGAAAATATATATCTAGTAAAGATATTTTGGAAAGTAAATAATTTGGAATTTGGTGATGTTGAACACGCCTATTGATGGTTAAAAAAATCCGACTATCAATATTTACCTTTAAATAGGTATTTGTTGTGAATTGCTTGAATTTGAATGCCACACTTATTTTTGAATAAGCGCTCACTATTCGGGTTAGCCGGGAAAGGACCTTGGGGTCGTATAACCCATTTCGAATTTGTGATACGTCGTAATGGATTTGCATTCGATGACCGGTGTTGAAGACCGGATATTTGTGAAAACGGAAGGATTACCGTCGAGTTACTCTGCATCGGCTGATCTCCGATATAGAGGTTTTATCACCCTTAATGACGGGAAGTCCGGACGTGATTAGAAATTATCCGGAATTCAAGGACTTCTTTGAAAGTCCCTTCGGTTCTATTCGATCCCGGAACAGACTTGTATGGATTGTATGTCTGACATTACAAGTTGAGATATAAAGCTGATTTCTTTCAAATATATTTCTGTTGGTGGCGGAGAATTTATTCTCTTAGCTTAACACCCTTCTCTGAGACGTACGAGCTCAGAGGTTATATAGTTGAAGGTTATTAGTGATATACTCCCAATTTGGTGGTGTGGCATGCTGAGTGTTGCTTTGAAATGATCATTGTTTGATCGTTTGTGATATGATCATTTGTTTGATCATTTATCTTGGTGATCATTTCTATGATCATTTGTTGACCCAAAGCACAACTTTTGTATAAAGCGTGGCTTTGTGGACGAGACTTCGTCGGACCTCATACCCCGAAAATGGTCAAAACAGGAAGGATGCGGCAAGGTTATTAGGAGGGTAGCGCCCCTTTAGAGTATGTCATTCCTTCTGGGTAGAGGTGGTATCATGGTATGGAGCCCAGATATTTAACCTATGTTGTAGCTGCAAATTTTGTGGTTGTTGGAAATCGAGGATCCTCGGATAGATCGGTTACGATCGGGGATGACATATTCGTGTCAGTAGTTACCTAGTTTGAAAGGTAACCCGGCCTTGTGTTGGCAGAGATCCGGTTAGGTTCTCGGGACGTCATTCCAGAGGCGTTTCCATATGGAAATGGGAAGTTCCTTGGCCTAACCATTTGTTGGAAATCCAAAGAAAAAATACGATCTTGTACGGTTTTAGTTGTATAACCTGCCATGGAATGTGGCGGTAACCTGCTATTGAACATGGTAGCTATAGTAGGCATAAGTGTGAAATGTCTATGCGGGCTAAGATTTATATCTTTACTTTCGAAATGTTTTATACACTATGCACTAGTAATAATATCAAATGTTTCTTTTTAATGCGTATCAAGCATCTTTGACTATCATAAGGAGAAATCTCCTCCGATTCTCCGTTTGCATTGTGTGTGTGCGGGAGGCCTTATGGTAGTCTCATTTTTAAAAGCATTGCGAATTGACTTTAAAAATATCCCACTATTTTGTTTTAAAGATAAACTGTTTTAGTTCTCACACCAGTCACATGACTGACTCAGAGTTTATTGTTTTCCTTCCTAAACTCTGGGTGCCCACCAATTTCCACACGGGCAGTCAAGAGTCAGGTTTATCATGTTACTCTGGATTTAGGAGTGCTATGGAGCTCAGGAGGTGAGCTACATATCGAAACGTACTGTAACGACCCAGAATTTTTATTAATTAAAATTTGAATATTTAGTTAATTTTAAATATTAATAAGTGAAATTATAAGTCGAATAAATTTTATTTTGAATAATTGGATTTAATTGAATAATTAAATCGATAATTTAATAGGTGAAAATACAGAAATAATTGAGAATTGGGTTAAATATGATTTGAACAATTTTATTTTATCATATTGAAGTTAGAATGATGTTTTAGAACTTTTAAAATCGAGTTTAAAGTTTATTTGTGAAAACTAAATATTTTAATATTTAATCGACTAGTGAAATTAGCCAATTTTCGAACAGTCTCAGAATTGGACGAAACTAGTTCCATTGGATTCGTAATAGTTTGCTATTACCGGATTTCAATTTTTGTAGCAATCTGAGTTTTCGTTCGATCATGGCAGCTCGAAACGCATCGAAATAGTTTTAATATTAATTTGGCGAGTTAAAATAGTCATTTTTCAAAATGTCTCGGATTTCGACGAAACTAGTTTCATCGGATCCGTAATGTGATATTATTGTATGGTTTCAAATTTCGTGCCAATCGGGTTTACCGTTTGTCCAGTGCAAGCTAAAACGCCTAGAAAATCGTTTAATCGATTTAATTTTAAATTGAACGTTTATTGCCATAACTCGCACAGATGACCGAATTAGCTCCCGAAACACATTCCATTGTGTTCGGAACGTAGGGTAAACCTTAGAAACGCCAACGGGCACGCTTCGTTTGGAGTTTGGAAAATTCGAGGTGAATAGTGTACGTCGTTGTTTCTATAAAAGGACCCCTCATCTCATCATTTACATCAAAACCCTAAACCTAATAGCCAGCCGCCACCTTCAAATTCTAAGGCTAGAAATTCATCTTCTTTCCTCCTCAATCTCTCCAAATCCGTAAGCAATTAGAGAAAGTGTTCAACAACAACATTGGAGAGCACGATGGGAGCTTCGAATCCATATGGAGGCGATGAGTTTTCATGCGACGTGGAGGGAGATATGTAGCCGCGTCCTCCTGTAGTTGCGCATGCAAATCAAGATGCAATGGGGTGCCTTGCTTCAAGCTCTTCAGGCCGAAAGTGGGGAAGGGAATGGACTTCAACATCGCACTCTCTGATCGAATTTTAAGCGAGTGATTAGGTTGCAAGATTCAACCCTAATTTGTATGTGATGGGTTCTTGGTTGCGTTCGGTTAATGGAGAAGATGATATGCGCGCGTGGAAGGAAATAGAAGTGCGGCCTGGATCTGCTTGGCTCAGTGATGGACGGTGATGATCTACTTAGGTTTAGAAAATAAAGAAAATATGTTGTAAATTATTAAGTTAAAAATCGTGTAACTTCTAAAATTCATATCTTTTTCATACGAGGTCAAAAACGCGCGAAACCAGTTGCGTGGGAATCATATGGACGAGCACTACGCTATGGAATTGGATTGGAGTCGTTTGGAGTTAGTGAGAATTTCGGGTAAAATTAAACACGCGTTTAATTTTATTCGAAATAAATCTCTAAATTGAAATTGAAATCAAGGTGAGAACTTCTCACTCAATCGAATCGGTTTCGATTTTTATTTTAAATAGTTAGATTTAAAATTCTTAAATGTATGTTTGAATGATGATTGTTATCTATTGATTGTTAAAATAGATATTATGCGCCGTTAGTAAGCGGAGGTTATTTATTAAAACGTATACCGCGAATATTTCATAAACAGTGAAATTGGTATTATATATAATAGCAATATATATATATATATATATTGGCACATGTATATATTGCAGTTGATTTCCCGCATTATATATAGCGGATGAGACCCTATTGCGCCGTCTATTATGCGGATAATATTTTAAATTCCATATACCGCGATAATTTCGTACTGGAACGGAATTGGTATTGTGCTAACATCTTTGGATGCAGGAAAACAGGTTGGAGGGATCCAACTGGATTCCTCAACAGTATTTATTTGATTATGGATATTTTGATATTCGTTGATTATCATATACGATATATGATGTCGTTGTAGTCGTGATTGACTATTTGGTGTGTAGCATCATTGGGCCAAATTTTGGAATTTTAAAATGATTTTAAAGTTATTTTTGAAAGTGTACGTTGTAAAAATATTTTTGGAAATTGATTTATTTTAAATAAATAAACGTTATACTTTTAAAAGTTATAAAATTATGATTTTTGAGAAATATAGTTAAAAGTTGATTTTTGAAAATATGGGTTAATGATTTTATAAAATAGTTTAAATCGGGTTTTTTTTTGAATTCATTATAAAAGTTTAAATATAGGATTTATAAAAATTGATTATTTTATAAATCAAAGAAAATGGTGAAATTATAAAGGAGTTTAAAGACGTTTTAAAGAATAATATAAATTGATTTATATAAAAGAATTATAAGATGGATATTTGTAAATTAAAAATGCTGGGATTATAAAACGAGTTTTTATAAGTGTTAGAATGAATTGTGAATGAATTTCGTAAATGAATGAAATTTATAGAATTATAAACGGTGAAGTTATAAATGTAATTTTATAAGCAGTAGGTTTATAAAATTTGTGAAGTTATTAAAAGAATAAATTTGGGTAAATAAATGAATCTTATGAGTTATAAGATTTATAATTTGGGAAGTTTAAAAGAACGTTTTTTGCAAACAAATAAATTATAAGTGTTTAACGTATAATATGAACTTTTAGTATATAATTGAAATATGAAATTGAATAGGTTAATAAAGGAATTTATAAACGTTGTTTTATAAATCCGCAAACGACTTATTTCGATAAGTAAATTGTTGTAACTTATTTATGGAGTTATATTCACATTTTAGACAGTGAATAATCGTTTGAAATAAAATGAATAGAAATGATGAAATTTGTTAACGAAGTATATTCACGTTTTGAATAGTGAATAATCTGTTAAAGGAAATGTATTGGATGTGATGGTTTAAATAGAATAAAAACGATCTAACGATGTTTTAAATGCATTGAAATTCGAAACCATAGATTTCAACATTCATTGTTGAAATAGACGTTTTCGAGAAATAGAAGGAAATGGTGGACTATAACACTGTTGTTATAGTAAATGATTTCCGAAAGGAAATGTTTTGCATAGTATTGGGATTTATATATCTATTTTAATTTCGAATCCCTATACTAGTGATTTTGGGTTGTCGTAACGATGTTTTACGCAACATTCGTTTTGGCCCAAATAAATATGTTTAAGAGAATGATTTCCTTAAAGAATGAAATATATGCTTAATTTCGATTTAAGTATATTGAATATTTTCCAAAAGTTGAAAATAAATAAAATTTGTGAATTACTTATGAATAAATAAGTATGGAAATGTTTTTCCAATGTGAAATGAAACGTTTTGAGAATTTATCTTTTTGAAGATAAAATGAAATGAATAATTGAAATCGTGATGCAAACCAGAGAGATGAAGTCATAGGTCGGCTCCGACCTAACTTGTTTTTAAGACGAGCACGACCTAAGAAATCACAAGGTGAAGAGTTCCGACCTAACGAGCCTCGATCTAATGAGCTTCGACCTAAGGGGTTACAGGAGGAAGACACACGAGTTAGTAAAGAAAGATTGAGTCGTTTTCGACCTAACTGGAATCCAGGATGTGAAGGCCTAGGTCGGCTCCGATCTAAGGAACCATGTGGGGAAAAGATGCGAGTTAATGTAGAGGAGTTAAGTCGTTTCCGACCTAACGAAGAGGCAACACGAGTTAACGACGTTTCGGTTTTTGGTCGTTCTGATGTTTTAGGTCGGCAACGACCTAAGGAAGAAGACTTAGGTCGGCCACGACCTAATGATAATGTTGAAGAACGCTCACGACCTATGGAAGGAATGTTAGTTGGTCTACGACCTAAAGAAACATGTGGAAAGAAGCTACGAGCTAACAGACCCTTAGGTCGTATGGAGGAAGCCGCGTTTTTAGGTCGCGTATGACCTAACTCCTTTAGGTCACAGAATGATTTCTGAAGCCGCTCCTTTAGGTCGCGAACGACCTAAATCATAAGTCGTTGATGTGCTAGGTCGCAGACAAGTGTGAGCCGTTGGTCTTTAGGTCGTTATGAGTGAAGTGCCTACTGTTTTGTAATCAGTTAGGTCGGCAACGACCTAGTAAAGTCGCAGGTCGTAGGAGGGTTGAGTTACCGTTGTTTTAGGTCACTGGAAGGGTGCTGTGTGTTTGTTAAGTCGGCAACGACCTAATATAGGTCGTGTGATGGGTTGTTTGTAAGTGTGTGTTGTAATAAGTCGTACCGCCATTGAGAGACATTCAACATCAAATCGATCTTGTTCCGGGAGCAGCATTACCGCATAGACCACATTATCGGATGAGTCCGAAGGAACATGAGGAGTTGAGGAGGCAGGTGGAAGAGTTGCTTGAGCAGGGACGTGTGCAGGAAAGTTTGAGTCCATGTGCTGTGCCAGCTTTATTAGTGCCAAAGAAGGATGGGACGTGGAGGATGTGCACTGACAGTCGAGCATTGAATAAGATTACCGTGAGATATAGATTTCCCATGCCGAGGTTGGATGACTTGCTAGATCAGTTGAGTGGGGCGACTATCTTTTCAAAGACTGACTTGAAGAGTGGTTATCATCAAATTCGGATTAGACCTGGAGACGAATGGAAGACAGCGTTCAAGACGAGAGAGGGGTTATACGAATGGTCGGTTATGCCATTTGGTTTATCAAATGCACCTAGTACATTCATGCGGGTGATGAATCAAATCTTTAGACCATTCATTGGGAAGTTCGTGGTAGTTTATTTCGATGATATTCTGATATATAGCAGGAGTATGGAGGAGCATGTTCTACATTTGAGGAAAGTGTTGATTATTCTTCGCGAGGAACAATTTTATGCTGCTACGAAGAAATGTGTGTTCATGGCAAGAAGTGTTTTATTTCTGGGGTATATTGTGTCGGAAGCAGGAATTCAAGTTGACCAGAATAAAGTGGAAGCAGTCAGGAATTGGCCACAGCCGAGGACGATTACAGAGGTGAGAAGTTTTCATGGGCTAGCATCATTCTACCGAAGATTCATTCCGCACTTCAGTAGCGTGATGGCTCCAGTTACTGATTGCATGAAAGGGAAACAGTTTGTGTGGTCAGAGAAAGCGGGGGTTGCTTTTGAGAAGATCAAGGAATTGTTGACGTCTGCACCAATTCTTGTTTTACCGAATTTTCAGTTATTGTTTGAATTGCATACTGATGCATCGAAGGTCGGTATTGGAGAAGTTCTTAGTCAGAATGGGAAGCCAGTTGCTTATTTCAGTGAAAAGTTATCAGGAGCAAAGATGAGATACAATACATATGACGTTGAATTCTATGCTGTGGTACAAGCTGTTAAGCACTAGAGGCACTATCTATTTCAGAAAGAATTTGTTCTGTACACTGATCATGAGGCATTGAAGCATTTATAGGGGCAAGACAAGATTTCAGCGAAACATGCATCATGGATTGCTTATTTACAACAGTTTACTTTTGTCGTGAAACATAAGTCAGGGGTGTCGAATCGTGTAGCAGATGCATTAAGCAGGAGGAGTCATTTATTAACGACATTGAAGGTTGAGGTGACAGGGTTTGAAATGTTGCCAGAGCTGATTGAAGAAGATCCTTACTTTGTGAAATGTGTAGAGAAAGTCAAGGAAGGAAATACCGATGAATTTGTGATGGTTGATGGATTCTTGTTCAAGGGGAATCAATTATGTATTCCAGATTGTAGTTTGAGATTGAAAATTATCAAGGAGTTACACGAGGAAGGGCATGTGGGCCGTGATCGTACTTTGCAATTGATTTCACAGTCTTACTTTTGGCCGTCGATGAGGAAAGAAGTGGGAAGGTTTGTGGAGTGATGTCATATTTGCCAAGTTTCGAAAGGAACCGCGACCAATGCTGGGTTGTATATGCCGTTGCCTGTACCGGCTAAACCATGGGTTGATGTGAGTATGGACTTTGTATTGGGATTGCCGAGAACGCAGCGTGGTAATGATTCTATATATGTAGTGGTTGACAGATTTTCTAAATTGGCACATTTTATTGCTTGCAAGAAGACGGCGGATGCTGTTCGTGTTGCTCAGTTATTTTTCAAGGAGATCTATCGACTTCATGGATTGCCAGAGTCTATTGTGTCGGATAGAGATACTCGTTTTCTGAGTCACTTTTGGTTAAGTTTGTGGAAGATGGTGGGAACGAAGTTGAATTTTAGCAGTGCTTATCATCCACAAACAGACGGACAGACCGAAGTTGTTAACAGATCGTTGGGAAATTTGTTGCGATGTCTTGTGAAGGACAATCTGAAGAGTTGGGACATGAAGTTATGCCAAGCTGAGTTTTCACATAATCATGCAGTGAATCGTAGTACGGGATTCAGTCCATTTCAGATTGTATATTCAAATTTACCCAGGGGACCGTTGGACTTAGCGGTGGTACCACAACCGAAGGGGACAGTTAAACGAGCTGCTGATTTTGTTGAAGGATTGACGGAATGTCATAGAATCGTTCAAGAACGATTGGAAAAGTCAAATGAGAAGTATAAGCGGGCTGCTGATTTGAAACGACGGAGTGTTGAATTTAAGGAAGGTGATTTGGTTTATGCTGTATTGACGAAGGATCGTTTTCCGGTGGGTGCTTATAACAAGTTGAAAGCTAGAAAAATTGGTCCTGTGGAAGTTGTGAAACGATTAATGAAAACGCTTATAAGTTGAAGCTGCCGGAGGATGTGTACACTTCTAACGTGTTAAATGTTAAACATCTTGTGCCATATTATGAAGACGAACAATCAGATGTGGGAAATTTTACAAATTCGAGGACGAATTTTTCTCAACCCGGGAAGGATGATGCAAACCAGAGAGACGAAGTCATAGGTCGGCTCCGACCTAACTTGTTTTTAAGACGAGCACGACCTAAGAAATCAAAAGGTGAAGAGTTCCGACCTAACGAGCCTCGATCTAATGAGCTCCGACCTAAGGGGTTACAGGAGGAAGACACACGAGTTAGTAAAGAAAGATTGAGTCGTTTCCGACCTAACTGGAATCCAGGATGTGAAGGCCTAGGTCGGCTCCGATCTAAGGAACCATGTGGGGAAAAGATGCGAGTTAGTGTAGAGGAGTTAAGTCGTTTCCAACCTAACGAAGAGGCAACACGAGTTAACGACGTTTCGGTTTTTGGTCGTTCTGATGTTTTAGGTCGGCAACGACCTAAAGAAGAAGACTTAGGTCGGCCACAACCTAATGATAATGTTGAAGAACGCTCACGACCTATGGAAGGAGTGTTAGGTGGTCTACGACCTAAAGAAAAATGTGGAAAGAAGCTACGAGCTAACAGACCCTTAGGTCGTATGGAGGAAGCCCCGTTTTTAGGTCGCGTACGACCTAACTCCTTTAGGTTACGGAATGATTTCTGAAGCCGCTCCTTTAGGTCGCGAACGACCTAAATCATAAGCCGTTGATGTGCTAGGTCGCAGACAAGTGTGAGCCGTTGGTCTTTAGGTCGTTATGAGTGAAGTGCCTACTGTTTTGTAATCAGTTAGGTCGGCAACGACCTAGTAAAGTCGTAGGTCGTAGGAGGGTTGAGTTACCGTTGTTTTAGGTCGCTGGAAGGGTGCTGTGTGTCTGTTAAGTCGGCAACGACCTAATATAGGTCGTGTGATGGGTTGTTTGTAAGTGTGTGTTGTAATAAGTCGTGCGCGACCTAAGTGTTGTCCAATGTTGAGTTGTGTGTGTTGTAAACTCTATAAATAGCACGGTTGAGTCATTTGTAAGGTGGTTGATATTTTGAATAAAATTCTCTTTTGTTAGCTTTGTGCTTTCATACAAATTGGTAGTTGAGTGTGATCTCCTATCTCCTCTTTCGGTTAATCGAGTGCGCTCGATTCAACGATCGTAGAAGCCGATTCACGGTATCTAGTGCGCTAGATCTACGTGCGAAGAATCGTAGATCTTCTTTCTCGGCATCGTGCGCGATCAACGAGACGAAGATAGATAGAATCCGGTATCTTTGGATCAACGGATTTGGGCCTTGCAGTATTCTCAACTCACCGATTTCTACATTCCATCAATTGAAGTTTGTTTCGATTTATCCGCTGCGTCAAATCGTATATGCATGGATATTTTGGAATGAAAATTCACTATGGAATTTATAAAAGAAAGGGGAATTCGTTTAAAAAATAAATATTGATTTATTTTTAAAGTATTGAAATTATATATCTTGTAAAGATATTTTTGGGAAATAAATAATTTGGAATTTTTTTTGGAATCTGGTGATGTTGTGCATATCCATTGATAGTTCAATAACCGACTATCAATATTTACAAAGGTATTTGTTGTGATTTGTTTGAATTTGAATGCCACACTTATTTTTGAATAAGCGCTCACTATTCGGGTTAGCTGGGAAAGGACCTTGGGGTCGTATAACCCATTCCGAGTATGTGATACGTCGTTATGGATTGCATTTGATGACCGGTGTTGAAGACCGGATATTTGCGAGAGCGATAGGATGACCTGTCGATTGACTCTGCACCGAGTTGCTCCGGTATAGAGTTCTCCATATGTGATGGGGAATCCGATCAGGATTGTGGATATCCGGATTGCAAGGACTTCTTTGTAAGTGCCTTCGATTCTGTTCGAGCCCGGAACAGACTTGTATGGATAGTATGTCTGACATTACAAATTGAGATATAAAGCCGATTTCTTTCAAATATATTTCTGTTGGTGGCGGAGAATTTATTCTCTTAGCTTAACACCTTTCTCTGAGACGTACGAGCTCAGAGGTTATGTAGTTGATGGTTATCAACGATATATTCCCAATTTGGTAACGTGACATGCTGAGTGTTGCTGCGAAATGATCATGGTTTAATCATTTGTGATATGATCATTTGTTTGATCACTTATCTTTGTGATCATTTCTATGATCATTTGTTGACCCAAAGCATGGCTTTGTACCAAAGCGTGGCTTTGTGGACGAGACTTCGTCGAGCCTCACACCCCGGAATGGTCAAAACAGGAAATATGCAGCAAGGTTATGAGGGGTAGCTCCCTTTAGGGTATGTGCATTTCCTTCTGGAAAAGGGTGGTATCATGGTATGGAGCCCAGATACTTACTCATGTTGAAACACTTTATTTATCATTGTGTGATGTTGGTTAGAGAGCTCTCGAATAAAGTTCCCTGTAACATACCGTATTTTTAAGCCATTGAATTTGAACATTTAATTCGTTTTAAATGTTTAATGTGGATTCTTAATTGATTTTGAAATGAATGGATTCGGGTTCAATCAATAAAATAAGCTATAATTTTTAATTATAGTGATTCCATTCGATTTTGAATAATGAAGAATAACAATTAAATATTCAAAATTGGAATAAGTGGTGAATCAGGATGTGAATAGTTATGCAAATGGTTTTCAAATTTATTTTTAAGTCTATTTGGATATAAATAAGGTGGTTGGATTTTTAGACGGACTTAAAAGTCAATAAGTAATTATTTGGAATTTTATATTAATTTAAAAATGAATTTAATATTATTAAAATAAATTTAATCAGATTTTGTTCCGGAATGAGCCAAAATGATTTTATTTGTGTTTATAAATTTTATATGATTTATTATTAAGTTAATAAAATTTTAAAAGTGAAATTTTAAGCGTTTTCATCAATTTTGAAAATCGCTTGATTAAATAGATGAGTTAAATAGCCTTCCGGGGCACAATCTCGGAATTCGACGAAACCAGTTCCATTGGATCCGTAATAGCTAGTTATTATTGGAGACGATCAGAGCAAGTAGAAAAATTGAGTTAAATCGGACGCGTTCGGTTTAATTTAAATTTCGAACGCTCGCCGAAACTCAAGGTGAGTTAATCTCACTCACATCTGGAATGTTAGCTGATTTAAATAGTTAATATTTAAATATCTATGTGATTGGTTGAAATGTTTCTTTATATCAGCCTGGATTGATATATTTATAGTGTTGTGCTAATATTTGTGGATGCAGGGAAAACAGGTTGGAGGGATCCAACTGGGTTCCTCACAATGTAGTAATTATTTTTATAATTGATAATGATGCCTGTTTATATATTGTGATTGATAATTTGGAATTTAATTATATCGTGATGTTGTTGGATAAACTATAAACTCAGAATGTTAATTATAAAGAAAATAAATTGGGTTTTAAAAAGAAATCAAGAAATTGATAAATAAAGGATATGGTTAAATAATGAATTTAAAAGAATAAAAATTGAAATCTGTTGGAATAAGATTGGAAATTGGTAAAATTTGGAATAATAAACAAAGAGAAAAGTTATTAGTTAATAAACTGAAAGTAAATTTATATTATTAAACCATAAACCTGAATTGAAATAAACGACAGAATTTATAAGAAGGATTTTCTAGGATGTTTGAGTGGAAATGGGTTTCCCTGGGAAAACCAAGTTCGAGTTTTAAACAGATTTTATTAGAAGAAAGTTTTAAAATTCAACTTGTTAAAAGATTGTTTTGGAAATTATTATTTTAAAAAAATTATTAATAAATTAGCAATAGTAAATTTTATGGATACCTAATTAATTATTTTTACAAATGGATTTATTTACAGGCTAGTTTTGAATAAAGTTATTTGAAAATTATTATTAATCCCTTTCAAACTCTTTTTTTTTAAATTTAGTTTAACTAAAACCTTATTTTAAATCAAGTTATATCTTATAAAATAGTTTTACTCTAAATATTTCGAAATTGTATTTTGAGTAAATAACTAGAAGTAAATTTATATATTTTAAAGTATATTTCAGTATAAAATATTTTAACTGTTTTAAATTTAAATTGTTTTGAACTTGGTTATTTCTAATGGGAATATAGGGTAAAGTATTTACCTTGTAAAGGAAGAATTTTCGGAATTGTTTTCAAATGGATTTTTGGAAATTTGAAATATATCTTTTAAAGATATTTGAGGCAAATAAATAATATGGAATATTATTTATTGTGTGATGGATGCTTATGGATGTTTGTGAATATAAATTGATAGTTAAATCACCGACTATCAATATTGGACAAATGCGTTGATCGTTTCGAAGAGACCGGGATCGAGATTTATTTCTCGAAAACCACTTCGATCCGGTTTGTACGTTTCGTGCGAAAAACGTGTTCGCAGTCGAAGATGGAGTAGTGAAGTGTAAGGGCTAGTCGCTACTAATCCTGAGGATATTTCCAAAATGGATGTAGTAGGAATAGTGCCTTCGGTTCCGTTCGAACTCGGGACGGACTTGTATGGATGAATGCTTGCGAAACATTGTTAGGTGGGCGATGGGCATTCTAAGTGAAAACGTTCTAAAGGTAACGCTTAGCCTCAAGCCTCATCAATCGGGAATGACTGAAAATCATGGGATATGCAGCAAGGTTAGGTGGGTCATGCCCAAGAAGGACAAGATATTTCCCCTGTCTAGATGTCCCTTATATATATTTCGGCTTAGTGGGTGGTTGGTCGCGCCAACCACGGGGTTTATCTTGTTCGGGACTGTTCAGTAAGGAATGATTCCGGCCTTGTGTTGCAGGGGATGAAGGGAGTAGTCCTCGGTACGGTGATCTAGGCCCCGTACTGTGACAGGTGGTACCCCAGTGCCTAGTCATTGTTGGAAATCCATTTTCCCTACGAGCCTTGTACGAATTTTGTTTGTATTACCCACTTTTGTGGCTAGTAGCTGGAATTTAATCATGTAACAATTTCGGCTATTTTATAAGTATTTGTAAATAGACCCTATTATAATATCAGAGGATTTCTATAAAAAGGGTTTTAGCTATCATAAGGTAAAAACCCAACATGTTTATTTGTGCCGTGGTCTTACGAGATGCTTTTGTTTTTCAAAGGATTTTTGAAACTTTAATAATCAAGTTGGATGCATATTTAGTATCAGCTGGTATTCCAGACTGACTCGGGTGTTATTTCATTATAATGCTCGGGTCAGACAAAGTATTATATGTTCAGGTCAGGATGCTATGGAGCAGGAGAGGAGCTGGAGTCCGAGACGTATTATATGTACATATATATGTATCCGCTGCTGTGATTGTATGGTAGATCCGATTTTTGATTGTTGATGTATGAGATACTCTGGTGATATGACGTATAAACAGTAATATATTTCTTTTTGTGTAAAATTCTATATTTACTATTATATTTATTCCGCTGCGACAGTGAGATTCTGATATTGTTTAGTTTCTTCTTCTTCTATCTCTTCTTCTTTAACCCTAATGGTTCGTAATCCTGTGCCACTTGAGTTAATAGAGGTAGAATAATGTTGATTCAAGGGGTACGGATTTGCGGGCTGTTACACTTGGTATCAGAGCTTAAGTTGGCGACAACCTAGGCTTTGGTGGGGAAATTACTCATTAAATAGAGTCCATAGTACTCTATAATGAGTTGAGCGTATTAATAGATATGAGACCGTACTTGTTAGTGAATATAAAATTGTTTTTATACTGTGTTGACTTATCGGTTTAGTGTTTATGAATTCTGGTCGGTGCGGGAAGTACAACCGTATCGATAGGGGTTTCTAAACTCTTAAACAAGATAAACCGACATAGTATTGTTTTTAAAGGTGGGTAAATGAAATAATTTTACCCAAAATTATATTTTGATATAAGAGAAATAATTTTCTAAAATATTATATATGTTTGATTGTTTGGATGTGGATACTATAATCAAATAAGAATCTAAAATTTGATCTAAGATTTGAAATGGTTATAACGAAATAAATTCTGTGAGTATAAATTATACAAAAGAGAATAACTAAATTTAAACTAAACCAGAATTTAAATCCCGGAGATTTTGGAAAGGATTTTGAATGTATTGAAAACTAAAGTTTGGAAATATAAAATCCTGGAAGTTTGAAATGTTACTAAAGTGTTTGAAAGCAATGTTGGAATATTATTTTGGGGAAATATGTTTGAATGGAAACTGTTTTGAAATGAATTTAGAGAAGTAAGAAGCATTGAACTCACTTCAGTCGCTGGAAAATAATCCTGATGATGCTGGCCACATCATTAGAATTCATTTTCGAGTTTCTAAAGTAATGGATTGCTTCCTTAATACTTGGTTATGATATTGTTTGGACTGGTTGAGTATAACAGTTGTTTTGGACATTTCAAATGGGAAATTTGTTTTGCGTATAAACAAATTGTTCTGGAATCTGGAGATTGGGTTTGATATGCCGAGAGGAAATATGTTGATTTTTATTTCAAAATGGTTTTGGGAATAAAACCGGGTAAAATGAATTCTGGGAAAATTCTAATCAAATAATGTGTAAAACTGGAATGAATTAACTATTGAACTTATTAAGTGAAGTTGATATTTATAAGAAAGAAGGAATGAAAATTTTAATCTTGGAATTAAAACTTAACTTGAGTAATTGGAAATGAATGAAATATATTGAAGTAAATAGAAAATTTGAATTTAACTTGGACAAGTTCAATAAATTGAACTTAGAATTAATGGATTTGGGTTAGATTGAAATGTAAGTTGGCTTTGAAATTGTGGGTCATTGTGTAATGGATTATACCCACAAGCTAGTAAGTGTTATGTTTTAGCTGGGATTATGAATTTAAAATTTGTAAAGGATTAAGGTGAAAGAAGATTGGTAACCTTAAGAATCCGGTGATACATATATATATGTAAAATCTGAAATTGTGATTATAAGATGAAGATAACTCAAATGAGCAATATGGGCTTTAAAATAAATAAGTTGGTGAACTTATATAAATAGAAATGAAATTATACTCACAAATGGGAAAGAGTGGAATGGTATGGTAAATTCAAACTTAATCTCTAATGAAATGTAAATTGAAATAAGGTAAAGTGAGATAAAGGAAGTGAATGAACTTCAGTTAGTAAACAAGTTTTGGACTTGTACATAGAGAATTAAAATTTGGATTTGAAATTGTTTTGTTGTAAACTGATTAAATGGAATTGAGTTGAATTTGGATTAATTAAAAACAAGATTCAATTGTGTTATGAATAAAAGTGAATGGAATTAAATTCTTATTTAGGATGGTAAGGGAAAATGAAATGAATTCAAGATGGCTAAATAAATTTAGTCAAAACTTGAATCTAAATTTGGAAAGAATTGAATTGGAAGAAATCTAATTGTGCTGAAAGAATATTGTATACAAAAAAAAATTTGACTCAACTAAATTCAAAGGGATTATTTGAGAATGAATTTAGCATAAGCTAAATTAAATCAAGAGAAGCTTGAAGATGAATTTAGTATAAGCTAAATTAAATGAAAATAGTACTGGAATGGGTACAATTTTGGAAGCTTGTTAATAATTGAAGGGTAAAATGGAACTTAGTTCTTGTTTAGAACATTTGAAAATGGTCGTATTGTAAATAAGTTCAGTATGAATTGGGAAAGTGAATTAAAACCTAATATGGATTAGGTTAGAGACTAATTGAATTACAATTAAATGGGATTTGTATTGTAATGGATAGAATTTTGATAATTGATCAAAATTTGGAAAGTAAATAGAAATCCAACTGTAGAATGGGATTTAATTTTGGTAACAAATTTTGGAAATGTGAAGGAATATTAGTATTAGATTATAATAGAGATGGCTTGAATTGTAACTAAATTCAAGTTGGTGAAATAATGTGAAGGGGTCCTGTTGTTGATAAAATAAATTGGGAAACTAATTGGATGAATATACTAATCAAGTTTAATGAAATTGGAATTTGATTTAATGAGAATTAAATAAAAATGAAATCAAATTGTAAGAAAGACAAAACTTAATCGTGGATAAGCTTTATTAAGTAATCTTGAATGAAACTGGTTTAGATAATAAAAGTGAAATGCAAGTGAAATGAATTTTAGTTGGGTATTGAGAAGTAATATGAATAGGGAGAGTTGTAAATAATATAAAATGAGATGATATTAATTTGTACTTAAGCTGAATGTATAAGCTAGTTGGATTAAAATTTGTAAAGGGTTTGATTTGGTAAGAATCAATTAAAATGGAAATAAATTGAGATATTATGGAATTATAATCATTTAAGAGGATGATGAGATGGTTATTTTTAAGCTTATGAAAATAGCTTTAAATGAAATTTGTTTGCAAAATAAAATTTGGATGCAAGCACATGACTTTTAAGATTGTAATTGTGAGAAAGAAAGAATATATGAGTTGTAAATAAGAATGGAATGATATATATAACTATATAAAAAAAAAACTATATATATAATAACAGTAATAATAATAATAGTAATATAATAAGAATAAACTTAAGATGATTAATAAATTTGAAAGGTGAGAATAAGGATTGATTTGATAATTGAAATGGAATAAGAATGCTTGGATTGTGAACCACGCAGAATTGAATAAAATTAATATAAATCTAAACTGGAATTCATGTTAAATGGGTGTAAGCTGAAGTGATGATTAATTGCTTGAATGGCATGAAAATTGCATGTATTCGGAATTGAGTTGTTTAACAAGCAATTGAAATTGATTTTTTTTAAATAAATTAAACTGAATTAGAATGTAATTCAAAGAATTTGTATTTTGATGCAAGTGAATAGATTTGAACAAGCAAATAAAGATGGTTTTAAATTAATTAGATAAATGCAATCTAATTAAGTGATTTTGGATATGAATGGAAATGGATTATAAAAGAAATGAAAATGCTTCAAATTTGAAATAAGAATTTGGTTTGTGAATCAACTTGATATTGAGATGATATAGAAAGATGTTAGTGAAGCACATGTTAACCATATGTAAAATAACAATGAATTGGTTGAAATCAATATGAATTGTATATAGTGGACTTGAGTATAAATCATTCAAGTGAAATAAAAATGAAGTTGGACTTGAATAAGAGATTTGAAAAGTGATTGACATCTTTGAATTGTTAATAATGTATGGTAACGTTGTTAAACTATGAAGTTTGAGTTTGTAAAGAGAATTTAAAACGATGTCGGAATTGTGAAATTGTTTATAAAAGTGGTTAGCATGCATAATTATGAAATTACTTGGTTTGGCTATGAAATGGATATGTTTGGCTTACATTTATATTGGAAATGTTGTTAAAATGCTCATATCTTGAAACTGATGAGTTTGTTTGAGTTTAGTACAGGTGCGGAAGGCGTTCCAGAGAGTTGGAGCGCGTATATGCTAAAATAATAGCCGCTTGCTATTAAAAATTTGCTAAAAAGGTACGCCTACGCAAATAAAATTGGGAAATGATATATATATTATGAAATATACTGGTTTCCGACCGTGTGGGTCGATGTATATATATTTGTTTGTATCGCGATATCGCGAAAGCTCCTCCGTACAGGGAAGACTCTGCCAAAATTTTCCAGAAATTTTGGGAGTTAGAAAATTTTTGGGAATTTTGAAAATTTGTAATTAACTTTGAAAGTTACAAGTTAAAATTAAAGCTTTAGAATAAGTAAAGTAACTGAGTTTGGGATTAAGCGAAAGGATTTTGGGAGAGTAAATATAAGCTTTTAACTAAGCTAATTGGGTAAGCAAATGGGTTGGAGAGTATTTTCTATCTTAGCAAATTTCGGGGACGAAATTTCTATAAGGGGGGAGGAATGTAACATCCCGTATTTTTAAGCCATTGAATTTGAACATTTAATTCGTTTTAAATGTTTAATGTGGATTCTTAATTGATTTTGAAATGAATGGATTCGGGTTCAATCAATAAAATAAGCTATAATTTTTAATTATAGTGATTCCATTCGATTTTGAATAATGAAGAATAATAGTTAAATATTCATAATTGGAATAAGTGGTGAATCTGGATGTGAATAGTTATGCAAATGGTTTTCAAATTTATTTTTAAGTCTATTTGGATATAAATAAGGTGGTTGGATTTTTAGACGGACTTAAAAGTCAATAAGTAATTATTTGGAATTTTATATTAATTTAAAAATGAATTTAATATTATTAAAATAAATTTAATCAGATTTTGGTCCGGAATGAGCCAGAATGATTTTATTTGTGATTATAAATTTTATATGATTTATTATTAAGTTATTAAAATTTTAAAAGTGAAATTTTAAGCGTTTTCGTCAATTTTGAAAATCGCTTGATTTAATAAACGAGTTAAAATAGCCTTCCGGGGCACAGTCTCGGAATTTGACGAAACTAGTTCCATTGGATCCGTAATAGCTAGTTATTATTGGATTTCAATTTTCGTAGCAATCGGAGTTGTCGTTTGACCATGGCAGCTCGAAACGCATAAAAATCGATTTGACCGATTTAATTTTTAATTGATCGTTTAATTCTGTAACTCGCACACATGACCGAATTAGCTTACGGAACCTGTTCCATTGTGTCCGGAATGCAGAAAAACCCTAGGAACGCTTATTGGTACGTGAGAATTGGAGTTCGTTTGCAATACGACGTTAAGTTGAGAATTATATTAATAAAATAATATTATATAACCTAAACCATTTGCAAACCCTAATTACTTTCCACCGGCCGCCGCATTTGTCTATTAATGGCCGAAAAACGTTTACCTTCTTCCATCTAAATCTCTCAATCCATGCCTCGATTTCATAAACTTTCTAAATGAAAGTTGTCGATCGTGGAGAGATCTAATCATCCGTACGGTTGAGATGTTGTTTAGCGGAGTACATCGTTCGAATTTTATCTTCGTTTGGGCTCGGTTCGATCTCGATTTTTGGGTTGTTGGGGAGCTCGAGTTCGCCTAGACTAGAGGCGGGGGTGACGCGCGCGTAGGCGCACGCGTGGGCGACTTTGGATCAACATCCGGTCATGCTTTGGGAGGTGCGACGATCGGCTTTGTACGGGGTTATGGGTTCGTTCCTGGAGATTGACGCATACGAGAAGAAGAATAGGAACGGCCTTGATTTTGGACTTTGGGTTTGAACGGCCTAATGTGTGTGGTAAAAGAAAATTAGAAATTAAAAATAAATTTTGTTTTAAAATTGTTATTCAATCTTTAAAAATCCGTAACTTGCTCATACTTTATCAGATTTTGACGATTTTGGTAGCGCCGGAATTGCAGCGCCGTACTCTACGCTGCAGCGCAAGTTTGGAGACGATCGGAGCAAGTAGAAAATTTGAGCTAAATCGAACGCCGTTTGGTTTAATTTAAATTTCGAACGCTCGCCGAAACTCAAGGTGAGTTAATCTCACTCACATCTGGAATGTTAGCTGATTTAAATAGTTGATATTTAAATATCTGTGTGATTGGTTGAAATGTTTCTTTATATCAGCCTGGATTGATATATTTATAGTGTTGTGCTAATATTTGTGGATGCAGGGAAAACAGGTTGGAGGGATCCAACTGGGTTCCTCACAATGTAGTAATTATTTTTATAATTGATAATGATGCCTGTTTATATATTGTGATTGATAAATTTGGAATTTAATTATATCATGACGTTGTTGGATAAACTATAAACTCAGAATGTTAATTATAAAGAAAATAAATTGGGTTTTAAAAAGAAATCAAGAAATTGATAAATAAAGCATATGGTTAAATAATGAACTTAAAAGAATAAAAATTGAAATCTGTTGGAATAAGATTGGAAATTGGTAAAATTTGGAATAATAAACAAAGAGAAAAGTTATTAGTTAATAAATTGAAAGTAAATTTATATTATTAAACCATAAACCTGAATTGAAATAAACGACAGAATTTATAAGAAGGATTTTCTGGGATGTTTGAGTGGAAATGAGTTTCCCTGGGAAAACCAAGTTCGAGTTTTAAACAGATTTTATTAGAAAAAAGTTTTAAAATTCAAACTTGTTAAAAGAGTGTTTTGGAAATTATTATTTTAAAGAAATTATTAATAAATTAGCAATAGTAAATTTTATGGATACCTTAGTAATTATTTTTACAAATGGATTTATTTAAAGGCTAGTTTTGAATAAATTTATTTGAAAATTATTATTAATCCCTTTCAAACTCTATTTTTTTAAAATTTAGTTTAACTAAAACCTTATTTTAAATCAAGTTATATCTTATAAAACAGTTCTACTCTAAATATTTTGAAATTGTATTTTGAGTAAATAACTAGAAGTAAATTTATATATTTTAAAGTATATTTCTATATAAAATATTTTAACTGTTTTAAATTTAAATTGTTTTGAACTTGGTTATTTCTAATGGGAATATAGGGTAAAGGATTTACCTTGTAAAGGAAGAATTTTGGGAATTGTTTTCAAATGGATTTTTGGAAATTTGAAAATATATCTTTTAAAGATATTTGAGGCAAATAAATAATATGGAATATTATTTATTGTGTGATGGATGGTTATGGATGTTTGTGAATATAAATTGATAGTTAAATCACCGACTATCAATATTGGACAAATGCGTTAATCGTTTCGAAGAGACCGGGATCGAGATTTATTTCTCGAAAACAACTTCGATCCGGTTTGTACATTTCGTGCGAAATACGTGTTCGGAGTCGAAGATGGAGCAGTGTAGTGCAAGGGCTAGTCGCTACTAATCCTGAGGATATTTCCAAAATGGATGTAGTAGGAATAGTGCCTTTGGTTCCGTTCGAACCCGGGACGGACTTGTATGGATGAATGCTTGCGAAACATCGTCAGGTGGGAGATGGGCATTCTAAGTGAAAACGTTCTAAAGGTAACGCTTAGCCTCAAGCCTCATCAGCCGGGAATGACTGAAAATCAGGGGATAGGCAGCAAGGTTAGGTGGGTCATGCCCAAGCAGGACAAGATATTTCCCCTGTCTAGATGTCCATTATATATATTTCGGCTTAGTGGGTGGTTGGTCGCGCCAACCACAGGGTTTATCTTGTTCGGGACTGTTCAGTAAGGAATGGTTCCGGCCTTGTGTTGCAGGGGATGAAGGGAGTAGTCCTCGGTACGGTGATCTAGTCCCCGTACCGTGACAGGTGGTACCCCAATGCCTAGTCATTGTTGGAAATCCATTTTCCCTACGAGCCTTGTACGAGTTTTGTTTGTATTACCCACTTTTGTGGCTAGTAGCTGGAATTTAATCATGTAACAATTTCGGCTATTTTATAAGTATTTGTAAATAGACCCTATTATAATATTAGAGGATTTCTATAAAAAGCGTTTTAGCTATCGTAAGGTAAAAACCCGACATGTTTATTTGTGGCGTGGTCTTACGAGATGCTTTTGTTTTTCAAAGGATTTTTGAAACTTTAATAATCAAGTTGGATGCATATTTAGTATCAGTTGGTATTCCAGACTGACTCGGGTGTTATTTCATTATAATGCTCGGGTCAGACCGAGTATTATATGTTCAGGTCAGGATGCTATGGAGGAGGAGAGGAGCTGGAGTCCGAGACGTATTATATGTACATATATATATATATATTTATATATATATATATATATATCCGCTGCTGTGATTGTATGGTAGATCTGATTTGTGATTGTTGATGTATGAGATACTCTGATGATATGACGTATAAACAGTAATAGATTTCATTTTGTGTAAAATTCTATATTTACTATTATATTTATTCCGCTGCGACTGTGAGATTCTGATATTGTTTAGTTTCTTCTTCTTCTATTTCTTCTTCTTTAACCCTAATGGTTCGTAATCCTGTGCCACTTGAGTTAATAGAGGTAGAATAATGTTGATTCAAGGAGTACGGATTTGCGGGCTGTTACAGTCCCAACGGACCTGGGGATGGCATACACGTGTCAGTTGTTACCTAGTTTGAAAGGTAACCCGACCTTGTGTTGGCAGAGATCCGGTTAGGTTCTCGGGACGTCCTTCCAGAGGCGTTTCCATGTGGCAATGGGAAGTTCCTTGGCCTGACCATTTGTTGGAAATCCAAAGAAACAATACGAGACTTGTACGGTTTTAGTTGTAGAACCTGCCATCTAATATGGTAGCTATAGTAGGCATAATATAATGGTACCTATGCTGGCTAAGATTTATATTCTACTTTCGAAATATTTCTACACTATGCACTAATAATAATATCAAATGTTTCTTTTTAATGCGTATCAAGCATGTTTGACTAACATAAGAAGAAATCTCCTCCAAGTCTGCGTTTGCATTGTGTGTGTGGTGGGAGGTCTTATGGTAGTTACATTTTCAAATACATTGCGAATTGGCTTTAAAAATATTCCTCTATTTTGATTTTAAAGATAAATAAACTGTTTTGAGTTCTCACACCAGTCTCATGACTGACTCGGAGTTTATTATTTTCCTTCCTAAACTCTGGGTGCCCACCGATTTCCACACGGGCAGTCAAGAGTTAAGGTTTATCAGGATATTCTGGATATTCAGGAGTTGCAGGAGGCAAGCTGGATGACATGGCGTATTACTTGTATATAGTATTTCTTTTCCGCTGTTTGTTGTTGTTTGTTGTTGTACACTCTGATGTAATGTAATGAAATGTAATGTAATGTAATAACTGATATAGTTCTTTGTATAAAGATTATTCATTTATCTATTATATGTTGTTCCGCTGCGATTGTGAGATTCTGATATTGTTCTGTTGTTTTCTATTCCGTTCTATTTTCTTTTTCTATTTTCTATCTTTTTCTCTCTTCTTCTGTCTTTTTCTTCTTTTTAAAACCCTAACTATTCGGTTTTTCGGCAACGAAAAATCGCGTACATTACAATTCGGTATCAGAGCATATGGCTAAGTGACAACCATGGATCTGTTGGGTATTACTCATTAGAGATAGAGTCAGTAGTACTCTAGAATGAGTTTGAGTGTAATAATAGCTATGAGAGCGTATTTGTTAGTGAATATAAATTGTTTTGTATTGTGTTGACTTATCGGTTGATTGTTTATAGATTCCGGTCGATGTAGTCTAGCTAACTATCATAGATATGGGTTTCTAAACTCTTAAACAAGATAAATCGACACGGTATTGTTTTAAATTGGGTAAATGAAATAATTTTACCTTGATTTTATTTTATATATAAAGGAATAATTTTTCAGAATTATTAAAGTGGATATAAGTTGACTGTTTGGTTGTTGAATAAGTTGTTTGAATAATCTAAATAAGAGAATAATTGTATAAGTAAAAAGAATTATAAGAATTGAATTATAATTAAAGTGATTTACAATTGTGAAATAAACTTATATATATGAGAAGTGAAACTATATGAATATATTTATGAATATGAGTTGTAAATAAAAATGAATTTAAAGTTAAATGGAAATTTACTTAGAATTGGAATCTAAATTGATTTATAAGTGGGAATTTAAGTTAAGTAAAACCAAGTGATGTTTATAAAATGAAGTATAACTTAAGAGATGTTGAATGAAGTTGATATTGGTATCAAAGTAAATTAATAAAGTTAAGTGATAAATGTGAACTTGAGTTATATAAATGAAATTCAACTTTTGTGATTGAATTGAATGAATGGATTGAATGTTAATCAATTAAATGTAAATAATTGATATGGAACAATGAATGTAGGTGTTAATTTATTAAGATCTAATGTTATTGAAAGTTGAATAGTTGAATGAAAATCAATTTAATTAAACCAATTGAAAGCAAAGGAATTTGGTTGTAATTAATATACATTGGTTGTTATATGATTGTTAGTTGATTGTATATAATTCATTAAGTATTAATGAAATTGAGTTAATGAAATTGAAAGTTAAAGTAATTGAAATCCAATTGGAAGTTAAGTGAATCTTAAATAGAATTGAATTTGATTGGAAGTGAACCAACTTGAATATGAATTAGTGAATATAAACTAATTGAAAATGAATGTTAGTAAAAACATCCACTGTTAATGAATCAAATGTGATTAAATTGAAAACCCAATTCATTGAATATTAATGAGAATATGAATGAATATTTATTGGTTATGAATGTTAGTTGAATGCTAGTTGGATGATAGTTGGTTGATTGTTGAATATATTGCTTTTATTGCATTTGCTATGTTGGCATATATAGTTATTATGTTGCTATATGTTGTATATCGATACTATTTTCATATATGCATGTTTCTCATCTATTTGTTGAGTGTTTAGTAGGTGTGGATCGCGTTTGCTTCGCATTTGGAGCTCGCTTTCGCGCTATATTAGCCGTATATGCTAGCTAATAAAATATAAGGTACATATCTCGGATTAAATATCATACTTTTACACTTTTTCCCTGCGGGATGCCTCATTACTTGATGAGATGTATATTTGTGATATATATACTGCCATTTTTTTTCGGATCGAGCCGCGCAAAGGAGACTATGGCGAATTTTTTCGAAAATTTAAGGCGTTAGAAAAATTTGAGAAAAATTGGAAAAATTGTGAAAACTATAACTTTGATTTTGGAATTGAAAGTCAAACAATAGTAGTTGTTTTTGAAAAGATAACTAAGTATGATTTGAAAACTTAGTAAAGGTATTGTAAGGAGTTTAACTATGGATTTTGGGAAAGTTAATAGATTCTATAACTTTTCTTACTTAGTAATTTCGAGGACGAAATTCTTTTAAGGGGGGAAGTATGTAACGACCCAGAATTTTTATTAATTAAAATTTGAATATTTAATTAATTTTAAATATTAATAAGTGAAATCATAAGTCGAATAAATTTTATTTTGAATAACTGGATTTAATTGAATAATTAAATCGATAATTTAATAGTTGAAAATACAGAAATAATTGAGAATTGGGTTAAATATGATTGAAAATGATTTGCAAAATTTTATTTTATCATATTGAAGTTAGAATGATGTTTTAGAACTTTTAAAATCAAATTTAAAGTTTATTTGTGAAAATTGAATATTTTAATATTTAATCGACTAGTGAAATTAACCAACTTTTGAACAGTCTCAGAATTGGACGAAACTAGTTCCGTTGGATCCGTAATAGTTTGTTATTATCGGATTTCAATTTTTGTAGCAATCGGAGTATTCGTTTGATCGTGGCAGCTCGAAACGCATCGAAATTGTTTTAATATTAATTTGGCGAGTTAAAATAGTCATCTTTCAAAAAGTCTCGGATTTCGACGAAACTAGTTTCATCGGATCTGTAATGTGATATTATTGTATGGTTTCAAATTTCGTGTCAATCGGGTTTACCGTTTGTCCGGTGCAAGCTAAAACGCCTAGAAAATCGTTTAATTGATTTAATTTTAAATTGAACGTTTATTGCCATAACTCGCACAGATGACCGAATTAGCTCCCGAAACACGTTCCATTGTGTTCGGAACGCAGGGTAAACCTTAGAAACGCCAACCGGCACGCTTCGTTTGGAGTTCGGAAAATTCGAGGTGAATAGTGTACGTCGTTTTTTCTATAAAAGGACCCCACATCTCATCATTTACATCAAAACCCTAAACCTAATAGCCAGCCGCCACCTTCAAATTCTAAGGCCAGAAATTCATCTTCTTTCCTCCTCAATCTCTCCAAAACCGTAAGCAATTAGAGAAAGTGTTCAACAGCAACATTGGAGAGCACGATGGGAGCTTCGAATCCATACGGAGGCGATGAGTTTTCGTGCGACGTGGAGGGAGATATGTAGCCGCGTCCTCCTGTAGTTGCGCACGCAAATCAAGATGCAATGGGGGGCCGAGCTTCAAGCTCTTCAGGCTGAAAGTGGGGAAGGAATGGACTTCAACATGGCACTCTCTGATCGAATTTTAAGCGAGTGATTGGGTTGCAAGATTCAACCCTAATTTGTATGTGATGGGTTCTTGGTTGCGTTCGGTTAATAGAGAAGATGATACGTGCGCGTGGAAGGAAATAGAAGTGCGGCTTGGATCTGCTTGGCTCAGTGATGGACGGTGATGATCTACTTAGGTTTAGAAAATAAAGAAAATATGTTGTAAATTATTAAGTTAAAAATCGTGTAACTTCTAAAATTCATATCTTTTTCATACGAGGTCGAAAACGCGCGAAACCAGTTGCGTTGGAATCGTATGGATGAGCATTACGCTACGGAATTGGATTGGATTCGTTTGGAGTTAGTGAGAATTTCGAGTAAAATTAAACGCGCGTTTAATTTTATTCGAAATAAATCGCTAAAATGAAACTGAAATCAAGGTGAGAACTTCTTACTCAATCGAATCAGTTTCGATTTTTATTTTAAATAGTTAGATTTAAAATTCTTGAATGTATGTTTGAATGATGATTGTTAACTATTGATTGTTAAAATAGACATTATGCGCCGTTAGTAAGCGGAGGTTATTTATTAAAAACATATACCGCGAATATTTCATAAACAGTGAAATTGGTATTATATATAATAGCAATATATATATATTGGCATATGTATATATTGCAGTTGTTGATTTTCCGCATTATATATAGAGGATGAGACCCTATTGCGCCGTCTATTAAGCGGATAATATTTTAAATCCCATATAACGCGATAATTTCGTACTGGAACGGAATTGGTATTGCGCTAACATCTTTGGATGCAGGAAAACAGGTTGGAGGGATCCAACTGGATTCCTCAACAGTATTTATTTGATTATGGATATTTTTATATTCGCTTGATTATCATATACGATATATGATGTCGTTGTGGTCGTGATTGACTATTTGGTGTGTAGCATCATTGGGCCAAATTATGGAATTTTAAAATGGTTTTAAAGTGATTTTTGAAAGTATACGTTGTAAAAATATTTTTGGAAATTGATTTATTTTAAATAAATAAACGTTATACTTTTAAAAGTTATAAAATTATGATTTTTGTGAAATATAGTTAAAAGTGATTTTTGAAAATATGGGTTAATGATTTTATAAAATAGTTTAAATCGGGTTTTTTTTTGAATTCATTATAAAAGTTTAAATATAGGATTTATAAAAATTGATTATTTTATAAATCAAAGAAAATGGTGAAATTATAAAGGAGTTTAAAGACGTTTTAAAGAATAATATAAATTGATTTATATAAAAGAATTATAAGATGGATATTTGTAAATTAAAAATGCTGGGATTATAAATCGAGTTTTTATAAGTGTTAGAATGAATTGTGAATGAATTTCGTAAATGAATGAAATTTATAGAATTATAAACGGTGAAGTTATAAGTGGAATTTTATAAGCAGTAGGTTTATAAATTTTGTGAAGTTATTAAAAGAATAAATTTGGGTAAATAAATGAATCTTATGAGTTATAAGATTTATAATTTGGGAAGTTTAAAAGAACGTTTTTTGCAAACAAATAAATTATAAGTGTTTAACTTATAATATGAACTTTTAGTATATAATTGAGATATGAAATTGAATAGGTTAATAAAGGAATTTATAAACGTTGTTTTATAAATCCGCAAACGACTTATTTTGATAAGTAAATTGTCGTAACTTATTTATGGAGTTATATTCACGTTTTAGACAGTGAATAATCCTTTGAAATAAAATGAATAGAAATGATGAAATTTGTTAACGAAGTATATTCACGTTTTGAATAGTGAATAATACATTAAAGAAAATGTATTGGATGTGATGGTTTAAATAGAATTAAAACGATCTAACGATGTTTTAAATGCATTAAAATTCGAAACCATAGATTTCAACATTCATTGTTGAAATAGACGTTTTCGAGAAATAGAAGGAAATGGTGGACTATAACACTGTTGTTATAGTAAATGATTTCCGAAAGGAAATGTTTTGCATAGTATTGGGATTTATATATCCATTTTAATTTCGAATCCCTATACTAGTGATTTTGGGTTGTCGTAACGATGTTTTACGCAACATTCGTTTTGGCCCAAATAAATATGTTTAAGAAAATGATTTCCTTAGAGAATGAAATATATGCTTAATTTCGATTTAATTATATTGAATATTTTCCAAAGGTTGAAAATAAATAAAATTTGTGAATTACTTATGAATAAATAAGTATGGAAATGTTTTTCCAATGTGAAATGAAACGTTTTTAGAATTTATCTTTTTGAAGATAAATTGAAATGAATAATTGAAATCGTATATGCATGGATATTTTGGAATGAAAATTCACTATGGAATTTATAAAAGAAAGGGGAATTTGTTTAAAAAATAAATATTGATTTATTTTGAAGTATTGAAATTATATACCTTGTAAAGATATTTTTGGGAAATAAATAATTTGGAAATTTTTTTGGAATCTGGTGATGTTGTGCATATCCATTGATAGTTCAATAACCGACTATCAATATTTACCTTTGAAAGGAACTTGTTGTGATTTGTTTGAATTTGAATGCCATACTTATTTTTGAATAAGCGCTCACTATTCGGGTTAGCCGGGAAAGGACCTTGGGGTCGTATAACCCATTCCGAGTATGTGATACGTCGTTATGGATTGCATTTGATGACTGGTGTTGAAGACCGGATATTTGCGAGAGCGATAGGATGACATGTCGATTGACTCTGCACCGAGTTGCTCCGGTATAGAGTTCTCCATATGTGATGGGGAATCCGATCAGGATTGTGGATATCCGGATTGCAAGGACTTCTTTGTAAGTGCCTTCGGTTCTATTTGAGCCCGGAACAGACTAGTATGGATAGTAAGTCTGACATTACAAATTGAGATATAAAGCCGATTTCTTTCAAATATATTTCTGTTGGTGGCGGAGAATTTATTCTCTTAGCTTAACACCCTTCTCTGAGACGTACGAGCTCAGAGGTTATGTAGTTGATGGTTATCAGTGATATATTCCCAATTTGGTAATGTGACATGCTGCGTGTTTCTGTGAAATGATCATGGTTTAATCATTTGTGATATGATCATTTGTTTTATCACTTATCTTTGTGATCATTTATATGATCATTTGTTGACCCAAAGCATGGCTTTGTACCAAAGCGTGGCTTTGTGGACGAGACTTCGTCGAGCCTCACACCCCGGAATGGTCAAAACAGGAAAGATGCAGCAAGGTTATGAGGGGTAGCTCCCTTTACGGTATGTGCATTTCCTTCTGGAAAAGGGTGGTATCATGGTATGGAGCCCAGATACTTACTCATGTTGAAACACTTTATTTATCATTGTGTGATGTTGGTTAGAGAGCTCTCGGATAAAGGTCCCAAAGGACCGGGGGATGGCATACACGTGTCAGTTGTTACCTAGTTTGAAAGTTAACCCGACCTTGTGTTGGCAGAGATACGGTTACGTTCTCGGGACATCCTTCCAGAGGCGTTTCCATGTGGCAATGGGAAGTTCCTTGGCCTGACCATTTGTTGGAAATCCAAAGAAACAATACGAGACTTGTACGGTTTTAGTTGTAGAACCTGCCATCTAATATGGTAGCCATAGTAGGCATAATATAATGGTACCTATGCTGGCTAAGATTTATATTCTACTTTAAAAATATTTCTACACTATGCACTAATAATAATATCAAATGTTTCTTTTTAATGCGTATCAAGCATCTTTGATTAACATAAGAAGAAATCTCCTCCAAGTCTGCGTTTGCATTGTGTGTGTGGTGGGAGGTCTTATCGTAGTTACATTTTCAAAAACATTGCGAATTGACTTTAAAAATATTCCTCTATTTTGATTTTAAAGATGTGATGACCGCCCACGACTCCCGCACTAAAACAGGGAAATGGTGCGCTAGAAAAGTGTGCCAGGCAGCCATGGACGATAGTCAGGTTAAGATAAAACAGAAAACTCTATCGTATTACTCACAGCGCATGGACAAAATACAATAGAAAATATACATAGTGAAGCTCCATATAACAGAATCTCATCATATAAACTCTAATAGTTTGATACAACAATCAGCAAAGTCAATACATCAAGCCTCACTACATATCACTCAGAGAATATACAAACAGCGGAACACCCAGTGCATATAGTAAGAAAACAATATGCAAAAACCTCCAGCTCGTCTTCGTCATGAACAGCGTTGGCCACTATGAACAGCACCTGTCACCTACTACCTAGTCTGCCCATCCCAACATGGATGAACAGCCCAAGGTAATAAGAGTTAAACATAAAACCTTGAGTCAGACAAAAGTCTTAGTGGGCAGTAAATCAACTATCAAACATACCAAAAGAGCATAAAGGGTAAAAGGAATAGGAACCCAACCATCCCACTCCACCTCTTTCTACAGTGATAGCCCCCAGACACACTAAGCAGAAGTAAACATAGCAATTCAGACATTCAAAGCAAAGTAATTATCACTCGAGTCAAGGTCGGCGTTTTCCAAGTACAAACCCCTAAGGCCTAAACCAAGATCAGATAAGCACCCTGAAAACATCGCTCTTGACCCAAGTGATGATACAACCAAACATCCAAACATCCATGACTCTAGCAATCACTGTTATCATTGCCTTGATTTCCCCGTTAGTTGAATGACCGCCTGCCAAGGGCTAATGGTAACCCCGGTTCTAGACATAGCTCCGCACGTCGTCGTGACCCGTGCCTAGGACTATCGCATCTGCCCAGAGTACTAGCACGTCATCGTGACCCGTGCTTGGAACGTCATCGTGCCCCGTCCCAACGTACTCTTGCTTTGAGCATGCTAGAACCTTCAACAATGATGAAATCTCAGCCTTCTAGTCATCCTCCTCGACGACTATTCCCATACTAGCTCAAGCGCCTCTCAAGCTAACCATTATCCACAAACCCGGACCACGTCACCGAGTTATCAACATGCTTGGGATGATCCCGTCTGGATTAAACCAAGGCTTTCTCACATCATGCTTTGCTTCATCGCATCATAGCAATGTCCCATCTCAACATCATGGTTTGCCTCATCGCATCATGGCAAAGTCCTATCTCAACATCATCATCAAATCTATCCATATGAGCTTCAACATCCGCTTCATATGCCACAAGCAGCTTTCCTTATTCAAGAGCCTTTCCACTTAGCTTTTGAATCATCTTCGACCAACTTGTCCAAATCAATTTATCAATCAACTAATCCATCAAATCAAAGATTAATCCAAGTAATCAATCATTCAAACAAGATCTAAATAAACAATTACAACATTAATGGCAATTTTGTAAATAAAGAGTGCAAATCTAACATGCATTCTAACAAGCATGAATTATGAACAATATCTCTACAACTTGATGAATGAACTTGCATAAGTGAACACGTAGTAAAATAGATGTCAAATCATCATGAACAATAGATCTACATGCAGACTTGAGAAAAATGCACGAAATCACTCTCTTTAACACATAAACAAACCACCGATCCAATATACTCCTTTGGGTCCGTGTGAGAGATAACCAGCACTCACCGAATCACCTAAAAACCTCAAAAACAACCAACTCCAGATCTGGATAGCAAAGAATCAAGCTTGATCGTCCAAAGCTCCGCTTCAAACGATGAAATCTCTCTTCGATGGATGGAGATCTTCAAATTTGGCTCTTGGATCTTCGATTTGATCTTCAATTTAGATGGAAGGAATCACTAGATTGGAGTGGAGAAGAGAAGTGAAGAAGTGTTGTAGTCGAGCTCTCAAAGCACTTCGTTGCTTCAAAATCCGGTGCCAAAAAGTGAACTAAACCCGTCTATTTATAGGATGGAAATCCTTAGGTCGCCGCCCTCATGAGTCGTCCACGACCTAAAAACATCTCGACCTACGACCTATCTACCACCCCGACCTAACGACCTAACACATAGCCGTCTTAACAGACCCGAGTCAACGACCTAACTACCCCACAAGACCAACGATCTAACTGGTATGCAACATAGCGACTTAGCACATGCCGTGACCTAACGACTTAGCCTATGCGCCTTTAGCGACCTAACTATGGTCGCGACCTAAACTAAGTCGCTCACGACTTAAGCCTTACACTAATGCACTAACATAACTACCCAGCGACCTAGTCCATTACGCGATCTAACATGAGTTGCTTCCTACTAGGTCCTTAACCCCTTAAGCCGCTAACCACTAAGTCGCTAACTCCTATAGGTCGCTCAAATCCTTAAGTCGCTCCACTACCTTAGGTCGCTCCAAAACTCCACCGACCTAACTAACATATGACCTAACCCCTTAGGTCGTTAACCCTTAGGTCGTCCCATTCTATGAGTCGCTCTATCCACTAAACCGCTAACTCGTTCAAACCTATAGGTCGCTCCATTCCTTAACTCGTCCATGACTTAAGAAATACCTGACCTAAGCTACCTACGACTTAAGCACCACACGAGTTAACTTTTACACGACCTAACTCCCATTCGACCTAACCTCTTAAGTCGCCAACTTCTATAGGTCGCTCCACCGTCCTAAGCACTACACGACTCAAACTCCAAACGACTTAAGCTTTGGTCGACTCATACTCTAAACGAGTTAACGACATCAACGACCTAATGTCGACAGTTTTACGATCTTTCGATCCGTAAAATTACGGGTCGTTACAAAAGATAAATAAACTGTTTTGAGTTCTCACACCAGTCTCATTACTGACTCGGAGTTTATTGTTTTCCTTCCTAAACTCTGGGTGCCCACCGATTTCCACACGGGCAGTCGAGAGTTAAGGTTTATCAGGATATTCTGGATATTCAGGTGTTGCAGGAGGCAAGCTGGATGACATAGCGTATTACTAGTATATAGTATTTCTTTTCCGCTGTTTGTTGTTGTTTGTTGTTGTACACTCTGATGTAATGTAATGAAATGTAATGTAATGTAATAACTGATATAGTTCTTTGTATAAAGATTATTCATTTATCTATTATATGTTGTTCCGCTGCGATTGTGAGATTCTGATATTGTTCTGTTGTTTTCTATTCTGTTCTATTTTCTATTTTCTTTTCTCTCTATTTTCTATCTTTTTCTCTCTTCTTCTGTCTTTTTCTTCTTTTTAAAACCCTAACTATTTGGTTTTTCGGCAACGAAAAATCGCATACGTTACACGTACCACTTGTATATGATATTATACTATGTATTATTCCGCTGTGTATTATGTATGAGGACAAGTTTATATAACTGTCCATTGATGTATTGATTCTATTGTCTATTGTTGTTGTAAACTCTGATAATGATGTAATGTATAAATGTACAGTTCTTTGTTTTAAAGATTATTCATTTATTTATTATATGTTGTTCCGCTGCGGATTGTGAGATTCAGATATTGTTCTGTTGTTTCTTTCTGTTCTGTTCTATCTTTTTCTCTCTTCTTCTACCTCTTTCTTCTTCTTTAACCCTAACATTCGGTTTTTCGGCAACGAAAAATCGTATTCGTCACAAAATCAGATGTGTGATTATAAAATGGAGGTGAACTAATTAGATAATTAATTAGTTAATTGAATATAGAATGGATATTAATTCGGTTGAATAAAAAAATTAAATTATGCATTAAAAAAGGTGGATGTTGGAAATGAAACTTGAGTTGTAAATCAAATTCGAATTAAATTGTAAGTGAATTAAATATAATTGGAAATGTGATCGAATAAACTGGAATTTTATTGAAATAGAAATGGATTGAGTTGTAAATAAATTCGATTTGAGTATAAATAATTTGAATATGGCCTTGAATAGTATTTTAATAGGTTCGACAATGAATACGAATATGAGAACTAAAATTGAAACGGATTGAGTGAGTGAACTAATTAAATAAATTAGTAGACGGAATGAAATTTGATTGGACAAAAATCAAATCATTTGAATTAGGAAATGTTTACCCAAAAAAATAATCTTAAGTTATGGAATTGAAAATAGTTTGAGTAAATAAGTTAACTTTAGTAAATATTTTGAATAAAAGCTTGACACAAATAACTTTGTAAAATGACCATTAACTAGAATTAGCATGGAATATTTTCGAGCTAAATAAAATGGATTTGAAAGCAATGAACGTGGATATCAATGGAATATAAATAAATCGATTTAGAATAAATTTAAAATGAAATAGATTTAAATGTAAATTGAGTTGGAATCAATTTAAAATAGTTATAAACTAAAGTGGATATTTTATTAAATAGATATCATCAAATTTGTAGAGAAAAATTGGTCGTTTGACGTAAACCAAAGTAAACTATAATGACCTGGTATTGTGAACCATTCGTATCCGCATATATCAGACTTTAATTGCTCAAACCAACAGATTGTTAATTTTATATTTGGCAAAACTTAGCATATATAATAAATACATAAATCATAGAATCACATACATGGATTAATATAACAATAAGCAGCGGAATAGATAAATAGTAGTTCATGAAGCTACTATATAAACATCAGAGTCTAAAACAAAAATACAATAGATATCTCGAATGCACAGAAGTTAATAATACAAATGCCAATGACAAGTCCGAACAAAACAACAGGAATAAACTGAAGTAACTAGAAAGTTGAGTAGATAGATCTTCAAACAAAGCCCCAATCTCCGAAGGTTAGCCTCAGATGTTGTGACACTCAGTCTGACCCGAGCATCAAGCAAAACACAAAACACTCGAGTCAGGATTAATATTCTTATATCAATAAATTCAACTCAATTGAAATGTCGACTAAAATACAAGTAACTTAAAGGATGTTTGGGATTCTAATCCTCTAAGGATCCGTGGAACTATCTGCTATGTAATAATATATGCTATTGTAATATGTCTACATTAAAGTATTAAGATAGCGTTAAAGCATTACCCATATCCCCTTTTACATATTTTATATATCCTCATAGTCTATACAATACTGTAAGCTCCTATACGAGATTTACTCAGAAGGCACTCCATTCTATGGTACATAACAAACTTATAGAAGGCACGATAGGGCATGTGACAAGACACGCGAGGTCATGCCAGGATAGATATACCGTTTGCACTCTCGGACTGGTGGTAACGCATACAACTACAACTGCCTACCCCATGACACACTCCCAAATCAAAGGTGCACCCAATCAAATCACAAAAGCAATAGAATGGTATCGAAAAAATGTGCATGATAGGGGGGATGACTGCATTTGGCCCCGTATAGCTCCTATTTTAGCCACATCAAGCCGACACATGGGAGTCAGGGCTACTCTAAAACCTCATATAGAATCGTCACCAAACCATCCTACTTCGTTCTGGAATCCCCACCACGTACAAAGTTGTGAAGGTGGTTTTCGGTATTGACATAGAGTATGACAATATCCGATCCTGGTCTCTTTAACAACCAAACGCTTATTTCACACTATAGTCATTTCATTTCAAATAGTTCATACTTAATATCAAAATATCATAATCATTTCAAAACCATATCAAGTTCGATGTCATTATTCACTTTAAATAATATTCATTTTCAGAATCATAACACTTTCAAAATTATAACACTTTTGAAATCATAACACTTTCGAGATCATAACACTTTTGAAATCATAACACTTTTGAAAATAATATATAGTTTATATATGAATATAATTTATAAATTAAAATAGTTTATATATACTCGAATACTTTATATAATAAAAATAGTTTCCTCAAATTTCACAAATCGATTCAAATCAGCTTAAATTCAAAAGTTCAATTAAAATAAATTTTTGTTCAACACTTCCAATTTAAAAGGTTAAAGATTCAATTCCAATTCTCAATAAACCATTTCAAATCCAAGTTTGAACTATCATTTCAATTCCAATAACGTTCAAGGTTTAAATATTCAAACAATTTCAATATAAATTTCATTTGAATTTTAACTTTTAACTTTAATTTTATTCAAATCGGAAAATATTCACTTAATCATTTTAATAAAAATTAAATAAAATTTCAATTTATAAATTTAAATCAATATTAAATATTCAGTCTCGATTTTCTATTTGAAGTTAAGAATATTCACTTAAATCACTTTTCATCAAATCAAGCTATAAATCATACCTTTCAAATCTCAAAATCAATAAGTTCAAATAAATTCTTATTAAATTCAATTATTAACCAAATTAAATTCCGAGTCAACATTAATTTATCTTCCCAACCTTTATTATTAAAGTAATAATTTTTTCTTAAATATTTATATAAATTTAACTAAATGTTTAAACATATTATATAATAATTAAATTAAATTTTTATTAAATTAAATCTTATTGTTAAATTTATTTTATATTGAATCTTATTTTATATTTTTTAAAGCAACAAAATTATAAGAAAAATCTTAACGTTTATATTTTCCAAAACTAACTTATAATTTAAAATTTCCAAAACAAATTATTTTGAAAAATCTAAATTTTATACAAATATAAAATAGCATTTATATTTCATTTTAAACTCAACATTCATTAAAACCCATATATTTTCTTTCAAACTTTGGAAATCATTTCCAAAATATAGACCAACGGTGTTCGTATGTAATTTTCTATCCTAGGGTCGAGTGATACAGATTTTTATCATTTCAATCCGCAATTTAAATATCTATGAGTATATATCATTTCAACTAACAATCCCAAAAATTCAAAATCAATGAAAATCGCTTGGATTTATCATTTCAACCCATAACGATTTTCCCCTTATCTATAATATCGTTTGGGTATGTATCTTTTCTACGCATAGAGATTTATAAACTAACAGGGAGCATGCGGAGCGAGAACAAATATGATAATAATATAACATATCAACAACATGCATATATCATCAATAAAAAATTTAATTATAACATATACAACAGGGTTATGGGGTAATATGTCATAGGTGAACAATTACAGATAATAGCGTATCAGATTTAACAATTAAATAAATAACAATTCAATATTTAACAACATATTCCGATCGCCATTTTGTGTGAATTAAATCTACTAAATATGAGAATGTTAATCATGAGTGATTGCTCACCTTTCGAGGCTAGAGAAACAAGAAGATGACACAGACACGCACATGGATACAGACACATATACGACTAATGGGCCAACAACAAGCTAGGAATTGCTGTGATAAATTCGATATTGAGAAGGTAACTGAAGATGGACTAGAGATCGATGAAATAAAATATATGTTATATACATATATTTTCTAAAATCAATTTTAAAACATATAGTTCAAATCAATATTTAATTCAGACACATACAAATAAAATCTCCATATATATATTGAAAACCAACTCATATATACTTATATACATTGGCTAATATATTAACATCTACATAACATATTTATTATAATTTAAAAATTAATATTTATTAACAATTACTATATACTTAATTTATTATAATATATATTTCAGGTCAACAGATCATATATAAACTTGTAATTTATATAACAACCAACTTTCGTAACTTACATATATACATGGTACGTTATATACACTTAAATAAACTTACATATATAAAACAAATCAGAGAGGCCATCCTTGATTCGTCTAAAGGCTAGGGACATATATATATATATATATATATATATATATATATATATATATATATATATATATATAACTAAATATCATTATTACTATAAACACATAAAAAACAGAAATCAATGGCATAAGATATGTAATATATAATAAAATCTTAATATTATATATATAAACAACAGATCCTACAACTTGTTCTAAACTTATATACTACCACAATAGATGATATGTGTGACTCTAAATAGACCATGCAAATCGAAAGCTTTATAAAAAAATCTTTTTATATATATAGGAAGCTTTGAATTCTTACACACACATGCACGTGCGCGCACACACACAGATATATATATATATATATATATATATATATATATATGCATGCCTATAAATGGAAGCTGTTGCTCATGGGATTGGAAGGGAAGAGTGTAGTTGTGGACCTATGAGGTGAAGGCTAATAGTTTGGGTGCGATGCAAAAGTTAGGCCGAGCAAGTTTTTTCTTTCAGGAAGTGATAAATATATAAACTTTATATACATTTTTTTAAAAGAACGGACTAAAGAGAAAGGGAGGAGAAAGTGACGGTTCTGTGCAAGGCGGAGGAGGCACGTGTGAAGCCTTGGCGGAACTGAGGCATGGTGGAAATGGGGCGTGTTCACATGGGAGGAGGACAAGTGGTCGGATCTGTGGTGCGATGGAGTTTGGAAGGAGCTACCGAGGAGAAGTGGCTGCACGTGAAGTAGAGGACGGAGGTGACAAGCGCTGGGGGTGGTTGGCAACTCGGCTGATGGGTGTTCAGTAGGCGGACTGTGAGCTGGTGGCCGAGTTTTAGAGAAAGAGGAGGTTGCGGTTGTTTGGGAGGCTGCCACGTATGGTGTTGAATTGGAGCTGCCCGGCTGGCTTCAGTGAGAGGGTGGTTCTATCGGAGTTGTGATGAGGTGGCAAGTAGCAGGCTGTCGAGGCAGCTGTTGTGAGGAGGTTCAGGGGAGAAGGCATGTTTGGAGGGTGGAGGGAGAACTGGGTGTGGTTGCTTGCTCGGGGAAGATCTGAGGCGAAGGGAAAGGCAATGGTCGACGAGGCAGGCAAATAAAAGATAGGCGATGTAGGTTAGGGGCATGCGATTGCTAGTGGGTCAAAAGGTGGAAAAGGTTGACGAATCATTAATAGTTAGATGAACAGAACGATAGTGAATAAGCTATAGATTCAAAAGCTTAGTTAAATATGTATATAAATCTTCGAAAGAACAGAATTGAAAAGGAGAGAGAAGAAGCAATGAAAGGCGGAGAACGAACCACAAATATATTGAAACTATTGGAAATAGTGAAAGTCAACCGTTAGATTTCAGAAATTATAAATGCTAATGTCTATCTGTTTGAGCCGATAGGGAAACGAATGGACATATTGAAACCCAAACCGATATCATTATGGCTAACCATTTTATCGATAATATTACGTACTGGACATTGAAATATACAAATGAATCTACTGTGGAGATTAGCATGACGCTACGAATAGAATGATACATAGATATGAGCAATACTACCATCTTATCAAAATTCGAATTTAGGTGCTGAAACTGCTGCTAATTTGTTGAAAATAAGATAAACAGGGCCAGAGAAGATCAAATTGGTGAAAAGAAATATAACATCTCACTCAGAAAATAGTAAACATTTTTATTACATAAAAATATTCAGATTTTGGAAACATTTTATTTTCATTAAATTTAATTGATTTAAAATTGAATTTGAAGATTACACAATATAACTAATTTTCATATCTTCCAATAAAAATGTAACATTTGCTATGTTTAAATAGACGCATATCAAGCATCAAATTTTCATTAATAAATTTAGTTGTTTATTTTCTAGCAAAAATTCAGTTAATTACGTTATAAAACCTTTAAAATTTTCAAATCAACACTCTCCCCCACTCAAGACTTTTCGTCCCCGAAAAGGAACGAGGTAGGAGAATAGAAGTAACAAAAAAAGAAAAGGAAAATTTGAAATACAGAGTACCAGATATATAATTAGTTCAAACCATATAAATTTCATTTATTATCAGTCTATTTAGTTCACTTTTAGATTAACTTACATTCCTATCCAACTCACTTTCCCTTGTAACTTAAATTCATTTTCTTTCGAACAGATTATATTTTATTTAGCTCATTTATTTGTTAAATTTTATCCAAATTAACATATCTTATAATATACACTAAGTATATAAATATTTATTATAATCGTTCAAACTTTTATTTATAAATTCCCTTAACAAAATTTTAACTTGGACATCTTATTACTTTTAGCATATTGTGTATTATTCAATTACATTCAAACCCCTTCCAGGTAAGTTTTATTAATGATTCCAATGTAATTGAATACTATGGAAAATTTTCTTTTATTTAAATATTACTATTAAGCAAAAATTTCGTTTGAACATTTTTATCATTTAAATTTATCTTGTATATCCTTCAATTACAATTCACACTCATTTTAACTTTTGGAATAATCAGGTAAGTTATATATGTTTTAGAATGCAATTGAGTATTATACAAATAATTTTATCCTAGTTCAACTATTTCAAGTTATGTTAATTTCATTTTAGATATTCCAATTATTTTAAAAGTTTTGCTTCATTTCAATAATTGAGAACCATTACTTAATATAAACTTAAGAGTTAAATTTCCAATTTCAGTTCAAACCATTTTGAAATAACCATATACATATATATTTTATATAAATCAAATAAATTTCAAGAAATCCAAATCAAATCCATTTTTCCAAAACAAAAGTGTAACAAAGCTATTAAGTGGTCTCTCCACTTTGAGACTCGAAAATGAATGTCGATGATGCTGCAGTCATCACCGAAATGTTTTCCCAACGATAAAAGAGGACGATACTCATTTCCTATTTTAATTCTTCAGGACCAATTCCATTCGAAATTACTTTCAAATATTATTTTCAAAAATTTGAAAACCAGAATTTCAAAAGCTTCGAAAATTTAATTTTTAAATCGTGAGTTTAAATTCATTTCATTTGGAAATAAGGATTGTAAACCATGTTTTAAAAATTACATCTCCATATAACCTACAACACAAGTTAATGGTTTAGAAACGTTAACAAACAAAAAATGAAAATTTCGTATTATCATTTGTAACAACCAATTCATTAACAATCAAATTTCAGAAAATCATAATAAAATATAATCTTACAAAAAATTGTTTTGTTTACCAATTTTGAAAACAATACTTGTGTCAGTTTGCACTGTGCAAGCGTTTGGAATTCCTATCGATAGTTTTGGCCAAAAGAATCGATCGAAACCCCAAATCAAATTAACAACTCAAACAACGCAATATAAAACATTTTTTTATTAATTACAAATACACTCCCTCATAGGATGGTTCAAGAATGAATTTCAAAACAAGGATAAAGATTCAAATTCAGGTGGACCCTAATCACAGAGAAATTATAATTAAGAAGATAGACTCGAAAGAAAGATAAGATAATTGAATTATGAAAGGGGAAAGATGGATAAACTTATATTAATCGCGACGACCTTAACAGGGTCAATCGAGATTCAAGGAATAAGAGCAATGTGGAAATTCAATTTCCCACTTGAAAGGAAGAGAAGCGACTTTACAAAAACATCAGGATAATCCCTGACTATAGGGGTGGAGTCAAGATCACTTGGCTGAAAATCCAGTGAGAAGGTAAAACTGCCTGCAGAATCTGAGGCAATCGAAATTGGATAACAAGAATTACCCGGGCAGTCTACTAAAGAACGGTTCGGGCTTAGCAAGAGATATCAACATTAAAAACGAGGATGTAGAAATCACCGGTGATTCGATGCTTCTTGTAAAGGAGTTTCACCTCTTTACAAGTAATACTAAGATTGGTGGGACCGCCAATGGAATTAGACCCACACAAGGACGAAATTGACAGTTGAGGTTGGAGCTGTAGGATGCTCCAGTATCAAAAGAACGTGAACAAGAGAAGACAGGAATGAATTTTCAGAACGAAGTGGAAAGTTCTAAAACTTAAAGGAAATCCGACTCAAAGAGAAGAAATTCTAGCTCGAACGAAGGTGGTTTTGTAATTAATTTTTACTCCATATGCTAAGTTTTGCCTAAACCAGAACTCTGATACCAACTGTAATGACCTGGTATTTTGAACCATTCGCATATGCACATGTCAGACTTGAATTTCTCAAAACAATGGATTTTTAATGCTATATTTAGCAAAACTTAGCATATACACTAATTAAATCAATCACAGAATCATAGACACAGAGTAATATAACAATAAGCAGCAGAATAAATAAATAGTAGTTCATGAAGCTACTATATATACATCAGAGTCTAAAACAAAAATACAACAGATATCTCAAATACACAGAAGTTACTAATACAAATGCCAATGACAAGTTGAACAAGGAAACTGGAATTAACTGAAGTAACTGGAAAGCTGAGTAGGTAGATCTTCAAACAAAGCTCCAATCTCAAAGGTGAGCCTTAAATGTTGTGACACTCAGTCTGACACAAGCATAAAAGAAAACACAAAACATTCGAGTTAGGATTAACATTCTTATATTAATAAATTCAACTCAAGTGAAATGTCGATTGAAATACAAGTAACTTAAAGGATGTTTGGGATTCCCATCCTCAAAGGATTCGTGGAACTATCAGCTATGTAATAATATACGCTATTATAATATCTCTATAGTAAAGTATTAAAATAGTATTAAGGCATTACCCATATCCCCCTTAGCACATTTTATATATTACCATAGTTTATACAGTACCGTAAGCAACTCCGTGAGGTTTACTCAGTAGGCACCCCTTAGGTATGGTAGAAACCAAACTCGTAGAAGGAGCGATAGGGAATATGATAAGGCACGCGAGGCAATGCCATAGTAGATATACCGTTTGCACTCCCGGACTGGTCGTAACACATAGCAGCTACTACCACCCACCTCGTAACACACTCCCAAATCAAAGGTACACCCAATCAAATCACAAAAGCAATAGAATGGCATCGAAGAAACGTGCTCGATAGAAGGAATAACCCCACTTGGCTTGGTATAGCTTCTGTTTTAGCCAAATCAAGCAGACTCACGGTAGTCAGGGCTACGCTAAAACTCATATAGAATCGTCACCAAACCATCCTACTTTGTTCGGGGAACCACGTACACATTTGTTAATGTGCTTTTCGGTATTGACTGAGAGTATGACAATATCCGATCCCGATCTCTTTAAACCAAACGCTTATTTCACACCGTAGTCATTTGATTTCAAATAGTTAATACTTCATATCAGAATATCATATTCATTTCAAGACCATATCAAATTCAATATCATTATTTACTTTAAATAATATTCATTTCCAGAATCTAACGCTTTCAAAATTACAACACTTTGGAAATCATAATACTTTCGAGATCATAACACTTTTGAAATCACAACACTTTTGAAAATGCTATATATTAAAATAGTTAAAATATTAAATGATTTATACTTTAAAATAGTTTATATATATTCAAATACTTTATATAAGAAAAATAGTTTCCTCTAATTTCACGAATCGATTCAAATCAGCTTAAATTCAAAAGTTCAATTTAAATAAATCCTTCTTCAACACTTTCAATTTAAAAGGATAAAGATTCAATTCCAATTCTCAATAAATCGTTTCAATTTTTATCGATTTCAAATCCAAGTTTGAACTATCATTTCAATTCCAATAAGATACAAGGTTTAAATATTCAAACAGTTTCAATACAAGTTTCGTTTATATTTCAACATTTAACTTTAATTCTATTCAATGCGGAAAATATTCACTTAATCATCATTTAAATAAAATCTCAATTTATAAATTTAAATCAATATAAATATTCAATCTCAGGGTTTTTATTTAAATTTGGGAATATTCGTTTAAATCACTTTTGATCAAATCAAGTTGTAACGATCCGGTATTTTCAACTATTCGCATCCGCACATGTCGGACTTGAATTGCTCCAAATAACGAATTGTAAAAATAAATTTGGCAAAACTCAGAATATGAAGTAAATAAATAAATCACGGATCACAGACATAGAGTAATAAAATGCAGCGGAAGCAATGAAATATTAGTTCATGAAGCTGCTATATAATTACATCAGAGTTATACAAGATACAACAGAAGTTCAATACAATAATCAAGCACAAAGCTGAACACAACAATGGAATCAACTGAAAAACTGGAATTGAAATAGATAGCTAGATCTTCAAGCAAAGCTCCAACTCCGAACGCGAGTTTCAAATGCTATATCACTCGGTTCTGACCCGAGTGTAAAGAAAAACACAAAGCACTCGAGTTAGGACATAGATACTTATACAATGTAAACAAACTCAAGTGAACTGTAATAGAAAGGTACAAGTAACTTAAAGGATGCTTGGGAACTCCCATCCTCTAAGGATCCGTTAAATTATTTACTATGTAGTAATATTTCTCTATTATAATAAGGCCTATAGTAAAATAAACTTACTTTTAAATAGTGTTAAGGGGTTACCCATATAGCCCTTAACACGTAATAGTCTCAGTAGTCCATCCAGTATCATGGTCCCTCCTGATCGGGAAGCCACCAAACGATACACCACGGGCTATGAGAGAAAACCAAACTCGTACTAGCCGCGATAGGGTAGGTGACACGGCACAACTAGGCAATGTCAGAGTAGATATACCATTTACGCTTCCGGGCCGGTGGTAATGCGTAGCAGCTACTACCGCCCACCTCGAGCCACACCGCCAAATCAAAAATCAATGTGGCTACCGAATCAATCCAATAGTCCGAGTATAATATCGAAGGGATGCCTCCAATCAGAAGAATGTCCTCACTTAGCACGTCAATCGCTCCTGTTTTAGCCACTATATGCCAACTCATGGGAGTTAGGTCCACGTATATACCTCAAAGGAATGCCGCACCATCCTACTTCACTTTGGAATCTTCACCGCATACACTGTTGTTAAAGTGCTTTTCGGAGTTGGTAGAGAGTATGACAACTTCCGATTCCAATCCTTTTAACAACCAAACGTTATTATTACCCATTGATACTAATTTAAAAATCATTTCTACTCCAAACCATTTAAAATCAAATATTATTACTTTCCAAAATAATATCCATTCTCAAATTGGTAGTATTTCCAAATCCATATGCTTCTCAAATTTAATATCCATTTCAAAACTAAATATCATATTATTTCATTTCAAAAACCAAATCAATATATCTTTTCCATTTCAAACCCAAAGTAATAATATATATATATATATATATATATCATTTGACTAAAACTCAAATTTCTAAATCACTGAATATTTCCTTCAATTTACTAAACTTGAAGTATTCCTTTAAATCATCTTAACCAAACCACTTTATAAGGTCATATTCTTTAATCTTCCATTTCCAATAAGTTCCAAATTTATATATTTAAAGACAATTCTTAATTAAATACAATTTCCAAAAGTTTCATTTCCAAACCATATTACTTTCAAATTATAACAACTCTGAAATTAATCATTGTGAAACATATTTATTTAGGCCATCTAAAAAATGTTAATTTCTACCAAACAAGATTCATTTATCCATTTAAATTCAATGTCAAATAATATTCATTTCAAAGTTGTAGCCTTTATAAGTTTATTCATTCAATTATAAACTTTCCAAAACATTATATATTTTAGCTACATTAAAATTTCAATTTTTAGCCAATTCAACTTGTAAAAATCACATTTTCAAATTCAAATATTCATTATTTAACTTATGATTTAATAAAATAAAATTTTCTCAATAAATATCCAAATTAAACTATAATTCATTTATTAAGTCAAAAACACATTCTTGTACTTCTTTTATCTCAACAAATAACTTGCCACTTTATTTTAAAATACCCACTTAATAAATAAGACTAAATTCCCATTTACTTACTTAAAGGTTTCAATTAAAAAACAAATTTCTAATTATCAAGTTAAGTCATATTTTTAAAATACACTTTTCCACTCAAATCTTAATTATTCAATTTCCAACCATTCCATTTCATAAAGAAAGTAATTTATCATAGTAAATATAATAGTAAATTTATTTGCAAATTTATTCATTTAGGCATCAATTAAACTATGATTTCAGGCTAAATACATTTATTACAAAATGTGCAATTAAAACTGTATTTCATTTTATCAATTCAAAGGACATCATTTATTACTTCATAAAATAAAAATTGATTGCAATTAATAGGTTAGACTTTCAATTCATATTAATTAACTTTAATTATTAAGTTATTGATCACAATTAAAGCTCTTTAAATTACCATTTAAGGCCAAATAAGGATTTTTAACTTGCAGTTAAAAACCAATTATCACTTATAAAATTTCAACTTGTTGGAAGCCAATATCTCTATATATTTTAAATCATTAAATCAAATTTTAATCAAAATTCCATATATTTAAAATTCAAAATATTTAATACTTTTAGAAAACTATTATAAAAATTTATCCATGGGCTTGTATAAAATTTTCTAACCTAGGTCAAGTAATACAGATACGTATCATTTCAATCAGTAATTTAAAAAGAAAAATTCGGGTTCTATCATTTCAAACCCACAATCCCAAGTAAATCAAAAGCAATAAAAATCATTCGAGCCTATCATTTTAGCCCATAATGATTTTCTCCTTATTCTAAAGTCCATTCGGGCATGTATCATTTCAATCCATAGTGATAGGGAACCTGTAGTATGAGATATAGTAAATATAATGAACAGTATAGCGTATAATAACATATAAGATGATGCAACAAATATATAGGTAGCATATAACATCATATAACATATCACAGGCATATATGGACATAGCATATAAATTTATACAATTCATTTGTCATCATTTCACAGTAATATAAGTACATATGTCTATAGTGATAAAACTGACCTTTTTAAAGATAGAATCAAATTCACAATACACGCGGAGAAGGCACGATGTGACGCCCCACCTCTATACCCACGGTAGCCAAGGACACTACGGGGTAATGCCGTCAACTAATGTGGAGAATAAGTCTGGTTAGGAGCGATCATCTGTAGCCTTTCTCTAACTATCTATTGAATACATCGACAATTGTCATACAAGTAGATCGACATATCTAATGAATGCTCAAAACAAAACCATAGGTGGCTGGAGGATCTATCAGAAGAGAATATAACAACTCAAATGTAATATACATCACAGAACAGTAGATCATCATATGTACATATATAGATACATAACAGAGTATACAAATTGATACATGTCCAGTGATATAGCAAACCACAATATACAGACGAGTCAAATGAATACATATATATCAGAGTTACAACAAAATGGGACTACGCAAAAATCCATAACAAAAAGAAGCTAGCGGAGTAGTCCATGCGGAAGAAAAATAGGTTAAGTCCAAAAACACCTAACCTGAAACATCTCGGTCTGACCCGAGTCTAAATACACGGATCAGTCTAGCTAAACAAATCAGTTAGATAAACTGAACACCAATAACCTGCTAGGTCATAAAGTATAACAAATATCTCTAAAAGAGATAACACAATCATTTAACAAAAGATGAATCATAACAAGACAAGCCTCATATCATCGGCAACACAATAAGCAAAGGATAGGAATATACCAAAAAAAGCTGAAAAGGCAAATAAGAAATACCAATGAAGGTAACACAAGTTCCGCAAGGTAACCGCTATATATATAGTGCGGCTCGAAAAGAACAACACCGAAGAGCGATACCTAGGGAATATACATATCAATGAAATATCAGAAATTACACGTGCTCATTACTGTATAAACAAGGATCCATGAGCCCGAAGACTACAAACCCAATATCACTCGAGCTATGACGAATGACCAACTCCAAAAGCGATACAGTAGGGCAACAAACCCGAAGGCACAAACCCGAAGGTACAAACGCGAAGGCAACATACCCGAAGGCAACAAACCTGAAGGAGATAGTCGGAAGACACTATCCTAAAGGCAACAAACCGAAGTGGTGAAGGTCCGGAGGCCCAGTACCGGACACAACTAACTGGCAGAATGCGTCACAACTCTCGAAAAGGAATCCGAAAAGTGGTAACGTGAGTTCCATAACCACTCGCTCACACTAAACGGTTTACTATCCATTAGTTAATTTCACACTCAAAGCAGAACAAAGTTTACCTCATCTCATTGGTAAACCAGACCAAAAGGTCAAAACAGTCAATCGAATAAGTCGGGCATTAATCGAAAAGATAAACGTCCGAATTCATGGTCCGTGTTTTACCTAGCCATCTCCCTTCCACTTCGCTCGAAGTGCAAAATTATATGTGCGTTTTAAATAGAAATTATAAATTAGAGAATGAGCTTTAATAACATTTGAAGAGTTCATTTTATAAAAACCCGTGTATGAAATCAAAAAGGAATCATCAAAGTCAAATATGCAAAATAGCTAATTGGAATTAACACGCGTCGATTAAATTCGGAAAACCAAGCAAAATAAGCATTTTGGAAAAAGACAATGGAAAATTAGAAGTTTTCCAAAACGTAATTCAGACGTCTGAAACAAATGTTTCAGACGTATGAAATGGGCATTTTTAGCCTCTTTCCTTTCTGTTTGAAATCGAGCCAATTCAGACGTCTGGGGGCTTTAATTCAGACGTCTGAATACTAGGGAATAAAATTTCCTAGTATAATATTCAGACGTCTGAAAATGAGGATTCAGACGTCTGAATCCTGTTGTTCAGGTATTTCTTGAACCTAGGCCATAGATGGCCAAGACAAATCGAAAGCGATCAGACGAGCGATCATTACGGGCTTACGTCAACGACTGCCCAACCTTAACAACTCACCCAAACACTCCGAACAACATAAACATCAATCATATAAGGACTTCACAGATTTGGCTTCATAAATCATAAATTGGTAATTTCATCAAATCAATCCAAATCAAAAGCAAACGAACATGTAAATATGTTAGGAACTCATTCCTAACAATATAACATAGTTGTAAACATAGATGTGAGATAAAAATCTCACCTTTTAACTCAAAAACAAGGATGAGAAGCCCAAATGCAAAGAAAAGACCAACCACTCTCCATATCAACTCTACAATCTTCAATCTAAGATCAAAACAAGTATTTCCTAAGTTAGGTTTAGGAAACCTTTTGAAATTGAAGAGGAAAGAGTTGAAGAAGATGAAGAGAAGGCTTACCAATAGCTTCACTTTGATTTTGGAACAAGAATTCAAGTTTGCAAAGTAAACTAGGGCTTGGAATTTCTATTTCCCATTCTCTTCCCCCATTTTCAGTTGTGCTTGAGTTTTATGAAATGAAATGGGTGAGTGGAGAGGAGAGGGGGCTGAGTTAGGGTATTAAGCTAGCAAGTGGGCTGAACCCATACCTAAAACCCAATAGAAAAAGTAGCAAAATTCGACTTACTCCAAACATATCAAAGTTTATACTTAAAAAGATCGCAAACGCCATTTTGGACTCAATGGAGGTGGTTTCGAGTCCTAATTCGGCTGTTCGCAAAAGGTAACATTTCGGACCTAAATTTGACTAACGACGCTGTATTTAAATAAAATATTTAAATATATAATCGTTAAATATGCGGGTTGTTACAGATCTCCCCTCCTAACAAAATTGCATCCACGCAATTCCTAGAGACGATATTTGCAACAACTACATACATACATCATCAAAAAGAAAAGGAAATAAGCTTGAGACGAAAAGATATTCTCACCATTGCCAAGCAAAGATAGAAAACCCTGATAGGATCGCTCGATAAACTCTGGTTTCCCAAGTACAGTCATTGGGATTAGCAGACCATTGAACTTTAATGAGCGGAACGTCCTTGTTTCGAAGGTGTCACACCTCCGTGGCAAGCACGCGAATAGGTTGTTGAACAATAGATAAATCCGGTGAGACATCAAGCTCTTGCAAATTAGGAGAATCGATAGAAGAATCCGACTCTCGAAGACACTTCCGAAGTTGAGAGACGTGAAACACGTCGTGAATGCCAAATAAATGAGTAGGAAGTGAAACTCTATAAGCCACATGTCCAATATGTTCAGTAATAGAAAATGGTCCTATAAAGTGAGGAGCCAGTTTCCCAATCGTACTGAAGTGCATCACCCTTTTCAAAGGAGAAACACGAATAAAAACAAGATCACCGTCTGAGAATTCGAGAGGCTTCCTACGGTTGTCCGCGTAGGCTTTCTGGTGGCTCTATGCCTCTTTTATTCTCAAACAAATCAAATCAATCTTCTCAGAAGAGTCACGAACAAAATCTGGGCCAAGAATAAGCTTCTCCCCAGATTCCAACGAACAAGAAGGTGATCGACATGGCCTTCTGTTAACGCTAAAATTTAAACGCTAACACCCCAGTGAGTAGATAACAATTATGAAAGCACCACCCGTTGGTACGGGAACAAGATACAAGTAAAGAAATTGCAGAAAAGCAGTAAAAGACGACAGTTTTATAGTGGTTCGGCCTAAAATCGAGCCTACGTCCACTTTGATCTCTTTATTGCTGAACAAGTACAACTTATACAACTTTCTTCAATTACAATCCACTCTAGACTGTTAGTACAAACTTTGACGGAGAATTATCTTTCAAACTCATGATAAATGATGTGGATTCTCTCTCTTGAATTTGATGTAATGTCTTCGATGTTTGGAGTGCTTGAAGTGTTGCTTGAGTCGAGAAAATGGCAGAGTTTTGGCGCTTCGAGAATGAACCAAAAGTCCCCCCCAGAGTTGGAGGTGGATGTCTATTTATAGAGAGTTCTGGGTGAAAAAAGTTGCTAAGTCCTAACTCGTTGCCGTCTTAAGGTAAGTCGTTGCTGACTTAGGATGAGTCGTGACCGACTCATTGAGCCGAGTCTCTGGTTTGTAGAGAGCTTCCTGCCTTTTTCGAAACCACGCTTCAAGTACTAGGTCGTTTACGAGTTATCTGGTTGTAGTTTCTGGCTTGTTTGTATAAGTCGTATACGACTCATCATAAGTCGTAGGTCGTGGTTGACTTAACCAGCTGCCTTCGGCTTAAAGCTGAGTTCAGGCTTTGTGAAGGCGAGTCCTAACTCGTAGACGAGTTAAGAGATAGTGTCTTTAGGTCGTACACCTTTTTTAAGTCGTAACACTTGTTAACTCGGTCAAGCTTTAATCTGTTATGTCGTAGCTCCCTTAAGTCGTATAGACTCCTTAGGTCATCAGGGTCTTAAGTCGTTATCTCTTCTTAACTCGTGAGCCGCTTATCTCGTAAGCAGCCTAACTCGGGTACTCCTTAACTCGTAGAGGCTTTAACTCGTAGGAGGTTTCTAATTCGTGTATCCTTTAACTCGTAGATGCCTTGAGTCGTAGGAAGCTTAACTCGTAAGGCTTCCTATCCCGTAGAGGCCTTAAGTCGTACAAATCCTTAGGTCGTGTGTTTCTTTAAGTCGTAACATGTTCAAAGCCACACAATCCTTTTAAGCCGTAGACCATTCATTTCCTTAAGTCGTGAAGCCTTTTGAGTCGTGAGCTGCTTAACTCATGGACCTGTTAACTCGTGAACGAGATAGGGTTAACATTTGCCCCTCGAAGCACACGCTTAGGTCGTAAGTCGTGTGCTTCGACTTATCATAACCCGGGCATGCCGATTCAAATTCCAACATTTCCAGATATAAAAGCCTGAGTCGTCCTTCCTCTTTCCTTCTTCTCATTACTTAACTTTTAAACTGTTTTCTGCCATTAACGCATCTCTGAGCTCTCCAAGGCGATTTCGATCCAAACTTCGTCCGATTCCTTCTAGCATCATACAATCGTAAGTGATCTTGTTCCCTCTTCGACCGTTAGCCATTGTTACCTTACATGTTCAGTCCCTCGTTTTTGGCTTGTCCTTTCAAATCCTACGAGCTTTATCAAATCGGTCATTGACGAACTTAAACTCGTTTGGCTTGACATAAGGTGATTCGCGATTTGAGGCGACTTGTAGTGTGATAGGTTAAGGCTATTGCTGTTGAGGTGGCCGTGGGTGAACAGGTTGAAAGTTAGAAGGGAAGGCAGGTTGGTTGAAAAACTTGATTCGAATAGAGTGAGGAATCGTCCCATATACAACTCAGAGATTTTCCATGCGACCTAGCAATTTTCATGAGCCGTAGCCGAGTTAAGACTTAAGGGATTTCCAGTTGCTTTGAATCAGAGCCTTTCTTCTGTTCCTTGAGTTACGACTTAGGATTTAGAGCATAATCAGCTTGATGTGTTGACGACTTAAGACAGGAACGACTTAACTCTTGAGTCGGTTACGACTTAACTCTTGAGTCGGTTATGACTTAGCACATGTATTTTTTAAACTCCACTTGAACCTTGAACTGCTGCTTGAATCTTCTACAGATTGCTTTAACTTGTAAGCTAATAACCTGTTAATATAACATTCACAGAAAACTGGGACGAATATACTGTCATTGATTGCCCACATCGAACGACAGATTAGTTAATGATAGATGATTAACTTAAATAAATCGTGTGAACGAAGTGCTATCGATTTCAAGTGGAATATTAAAGCAGCACTGGATTAGTCAATTGAAACTGACCAGCCCTCATTAATATTATGCTTGAGCTTTAAATAACAAGTTCCGAAATTACCGTAGTCAATCAATCGTCAACCAGTTTAATTCCAGTTATCTTTACTTGTTATTATTATTATTATTTTTTTTATTAGCTTTGCACGACACTTCACACTTTTTAGGAAACGTGCACCTTCGCATTTGAACATCCAGTTGCTTGTGTAGAATGACCTCTCATCAAGAAGAGCCGATGGGCCAGGCTGAAGATGTCTTCCCAGTAGCCATCCCTATAGACAACCCTCCGGAGAGAACATCCACAACTTTGAATCAGCGGGTGTTTAACCAACTGCGCGTCCAGTTTGGCATTGATGATGCTGACATCTTATTTCCGGGGCCAAATGACACCGCGGATAGGCCCCCTCTTGGCTTTGTTGCTGTTAATCGCCAAATGTGCTTGAACGGCGCTATTCCTCCCTTTAATGACTTTCTCCAACAGTTCCTGCTTCGGTTGTCTATCTCTCCATTCCAATTACACCCCAATGGCTACGCCATTCTGATGGGGTTATGTGTTCTATTTAGGAGAGTTTTGGATCGATTACCAAGCTTCGGGGAGATCTGCTATTTTTGCTCATTCACGAAAACTAAAGACCATCCCTCCATCATGGTTATAAGAAGCGCTCGAAACCGCAAACTTATTACTGATCTCTCCGAAAGCGCTCACGGATTTTTGAATCAGTTTTTCTTTGTTCGCTGCCCTCCAGGATTTTATGCCATCTGGAGAGTGGGAAGTAAGATTTCCTGTCTTTACTTTTTCCGTTTTGAAACTTTCTCGAGATCTGAACTCTCGATTGCTAATTTCATTCTTTTCCTGTTTTAGCACTTCCACCCCCTGCTAGGGACCCAAGTCTTAAGCAAATTTTTGAAAGATTAAATGCCGTGCCGGTAGAAGAGAGGAGCATAAAGTTTCTGCTAAACGATGAATTTTTACATCAATACGGACTCCTCCATCCCTCTCGCTTTACTCGGCCTAGTGAAGCTCCAACGGAGGTTCCTGATTCTCCGGTGAAAACTCCTGATCTTCCGATCTCCACTAAAGAGCACATGCGAGGAGAAATTTCTGCAGAAACCTTACTAGTAAAGTGCTCTACTCCAAGAGACGATACGGGACCCTCCGAAAAGCACGCACTTGCTCCCATAATTGAAGAAGAAGAGGAGCCCCTTTCCCAAACCAGGAAGAGTGCTGACAAAGGAGCTGATGGAGGGAATCAGGTTGGGCATGACGGTGATGACGTTTTTGGGGATTTAAGTGACATAATCGTCACTTCCCAAGAGCTCTTTAAAGATGACCCTGCCTGTGGTAAAACTGTACCCCCGATGATTGAAGCGACATCTGCCCTCCAACAGACTCCAACTCCTTTATCCCAAGAATTGTCACCGACAGTGGGACCTATTACTTCCCCCCAACTGAGGAGTGGTTCGTTAGTCCAACGCGAGTAGTTTGCACTTCACACACAACTAAGGATTTTCCAGCACACTTATGCACTTATCTTCTCATACTCTAAAGATTTCTAAAGCTTATCTTTTCTTATTTCAGATTCTTCAATGACACACGGCGGATCATATTATCAGGATTTCCAACGCTACGGGGGGCGTGGTCAATATGATTATCGGCGTTACTTTCCCTCCTACAGAGAATCTGATGAAGAAAGGGCTGCCCGAAAGGCTCATGAAAGGAGGACTGAAGAAGAATGTCGCGAAAGAAGGGAGAGAGAAGAGCGCCATGATTCTTGGCAAAGAGGTGATGACTCCCACAAGAGAAAAACTCATGACGATCGAGGAAAAGGTCACATGGGTGAAGACTTAAGCAAACGAGCCCGTCACAGTGAAAAGCAGGCCCCTACTACTCCTGAGAAAGTTACTATTCCTGCCTCACTCGACATTCCTTCTGACTCTCCCGCTCTTGGGAAATCGGATATTCAAACGATAATTAACAGGCCCAAATTTCAAGTTGGACCGGGTCCTGCCACTCTGTAGAGCCGATTTCCTCAATGGTGCCTTAAGGGGGTGAGGTTCGACCTAGACTTGGTTCCCATCGACAAGTCTGCTATGTTGCGCAATCTTGATGCAGTCAAGCTCGATATCGAGAGGATGTCAAACTGGCAGAAGCTTGTTGATGAGCTTCAAAGAGTTAACCGTGCCAACATAGAGGCTATGCTTACTATGGAAAACGATAAGGCCGAATGGCAAAAGGTCGTTGAGCAACACGACACCGAGATGAGGAACATTGCTTCTTACAATGAGGAGCTTGAAGCAAAAGTCGAGGAATTGAAACATGAGCTTGCTGCTTCCTCTACTTCATATTCTCAGAAAGAAGAAGTGCTCCTGAAGCAAGTGAGAGACGCTCACGCTAGCCAGAGGGATGCCGAAGACAGGCTCGAAGCACAAAAAAGAATCAGTGAAGGCTATGTCTCTGATATTGCTAAGCTTCGAAAGAAAAACAACTCCCAGGAGGCGGAGATACAAATGCTTAAGCTTCAGCTTGCCAAAACTGAAAGGGAGCGCGATGAGGCTGTCGCCGGCAAAATCACAGCCGAAGAATCTCATGAGGCGACCAAAAACAGCTTCGGCTCAACATTATTCGACTTCTACTTGCATAGCGTCTTGGGGCGTGGAAGCCTCGCTTTTCTTGGTCCTAAGTATGAAATCACTTTAGCTGAAGTGTGGGAGGCCGCTCTTGAGATGCTTGGTGCTGAAGGTGCCGGTTACGACGAATCAGCCCTGGAAAGGCATTATTTTGATGATGACGCCCGCGCTGCCCTTGCCAAGGGAAAGGAACAACTTGCCAAATTAAGAACTGAAGTGACGGAAGGGGACTGGCTGGGGAAAACCACTTCAACTACTCTAGTCCAGCCACCTTCTTCGTCTGAAGTCGACATTATTGGTTCCAGTTCCCATCTTGCATCTCCCACCAAAGTTACCACTGAGATTACAAGCATGCAAGGTGGAGACGAGGGTGATGAGAGCACTGATGCGCAAGCTTATGAAGTCGATATCAGGAAACCAGCTTCTCCAGGTAATTTCACTGTTAATCTCGCTACTGTCAATTCTGCTCAAGCGGGTTACTCATTTATTTCGCATGAGTTTCATGAGCTCCTTGGCTATTTTCTCAACCTTGATGAGCCTTCATCTCCTCTCTTTACTGACTTCATTGGTGAACCTTCATCTCCCCTCTTTACTGACTTTAACCTCTTTTCTTCTGTAGAAAAAGTATCAAGCACTGCTCAAATCTCTACTTCTCCGGTAATCCCTCCTCCATCTCTTCAAGTGGCTCCTCCTTCTGCTTCGCAGCCTGGATCACAGGAGGAACAAATAGAGGCTCTCCATGGCCTGGATGACCCCATTGCTTCGCAAGAGCAGAAAGATGAGGGACTTGAGGGAGGCGACATATCTCCGGAGCGGACTCCTTCTGACGATATAACTCTATCTAAACTTGTCACTCCAGGAAGCGAGTCTTCCTCAAAGAGGAGAAGGAAGCAAGGAGCATCAAAGAGGAGAGGGAAGATAATCACTGCCACTGAAGAGGAGCCAGAAGTTGGGCCAGCTGCGCCTACCTCTCCTTCCTCCCTTATACCCACTGGTCGACCCAAAAAGCTGGTCATTCGGCCGGGTAAAGGGTCCAAAGGCAGTAAAAAGAAGTGAAGACTTTAGCTTTTTGTCTTTTGTATGAACTGGCCGAGAGTTGTGCGGGTATCGCCCCCCCGCTTTTATTTTGAAAACCTGTATCTGCATTATAGTTGAATAAAATGATTCTTCGTTTGTACAAACTTCTGTTTGAATCTGAGAATGCATTTACTATTTACTATTTTTTTTTTTGCACAAGTTTATTTACACAATATTGCAGCGAGCTTATGGCATGTTACTTGAGCGTTACCTTTTGCTGATTTGGCTATACCATATTGTGTGTAATTATTGATTTGGCTATACCATATTGTGTGTAATTATACTATATTGCCCCCATTCCATAAGTTTGCTGCAATATTCTATACTTCGAGGGGACTTGCACTCATATTTGCTAAAGAATAATTATTTTATTCTTTAAAGAAAATTTTTGTAGAGTACAACCCCCTTCGTATAAGTTTCAACGCTTTGTCCTTTGGAGAAATCACTTCTTTCTTTTGCTTAAGTACATTTTTTACCAAGTGAATTCTATTATGCGGTAAAGCGGACCTCTGAAGGGTACTTTAACTCCCTCTCTTTTCTTTTTTTTTCGAGGAAGATTATTCCCCAGAATAGGTAAATTATTCTTTATTCGGAAGTTAAAGTATGCCCCTGATAAGGATTTTTTTTTTATATAGAAAGTTGTACCTCTGAGGAGGGATTTTTCACGTTTCAACACTTGGAAGTTTTATTTCAATCTTGGTGAAACGTGTACCCCCAAAGAGTTGTGCCTTTGAAGAAAGCCTTTTCACGTTTCAACACTTGGAAGTTTTATTTCAATCTTGGTGAAACGTGGGCTTTCAGGAAGGTCTTTATCTTGTTTTTGCATTTCAACTTTGGTGAAGTGAAATTCCGAAGAGCGGTTATTACACTTCAACTCCTGGCGAAATGTGCCTCCGAAGAGGGCTTTTATTTTGTTTACATTTCAACTCTGGTGAAGTGATATCCCGAAGAGCGGTCATAACACTTCAACTCCTGGTGAAATGGGCCTCCGAAGAGGGCTTTTATTTTTTGGCATTTCAACTTTGGTGAAGTGAAATCCCGAAGAGCGGTCATAACACTTCAACTCCTGGTGAAATGGGCCTCCGAAGAGGGCTTTTATTTTTTGGCATTTCAACTCTGGTGAAGTGAAATCCCGAAGAGCGGTCATAACACTTCAACTCCTGGTGAAATGTGCCTCAGAGAGGGTTTTCATCGCCTGGAAGTTACTCTCTCATGGTTGGAGGGTCATGACTCCTCCAATCTTTTTTGTTGAGTAGAGAACTTTCTTTTTTGTGGCGTATGACCCATTAGAGGTCTTTTATCCTCCGAAGAGGACTTGTGCTGCTGATGGTAGCTTTGGTTGTTCCTCTGTTCACTTGCTTATGCCTTTTCAGCGATCCTCTCTCTTTTTTTTTTAGTTTTCATTCCCCTTTTCTTGCAAGTAGCTTGTTTAATCCAAGGAAGTGTACTTCATTGCCAGGCAAGTTCGTGAGAACGGGCACTAGCTTCCTAATTGGATGTTTGTTTGTTCAAACAATCTCAATTTATCAGCAAGGGCTCGTTTTTATCGAAATCATTAGCCGTTCAATTGAAGTATTTCCTATCTAGGATTTGAATTCGGGGTCTTTGTGACTTGAAATTTGTTTGTTGAATAATGGTGAGAATCGCTCGGTCTTATTATGCGCAAGTTTTATTTCCATTGTCTGCAAAAATTTAAATCGACATTTCAGCAATACCTTTTATGTATTCTTATATCGAAAACAAAGCAAACATATAATGATAATAAGGAACACAAGATTTATAGTGGTTCGGCCATGAAATTGGGCCTACATCCACTTTATATTCTTTCATTATTTAATTGCATCAGTTTCACAATTGCTTTCAATTACAAGAATCATACATTCATAATTCTTTTTACAATGTTTCAATCAAAATTTTCAAGTAAAGTATGGACGCAAGTGATTGCTGTTCCATGCCCTTGGAATTTGATCTCCATCAACAGTGGTGAGCTTGAATGTGCCGTCAAGAAGTTTCTGACCTATTACATACGGTCCTTCCCAATTTGGCCCAAACACACCTGTCGCGGTCATAATTCTTTTCAAGACTAGATCTCCAATTTCAAAGCTGCGTTGACGAACTTTGGAATTGAAATGTCTGGCTATCCTTTGCTGATGAGCTGCAACTCTGAGGTTAGCTTCATCTCTTTTTTCATCAAGGAGATCTAGTGCTTCAAGTTGTAGCTTCTCATTTTCTGCTTGATTGAAATGGATTCTTCTGTGTGAAGGGACCTCTGTTTCAACCGGGATCATTGCTTCCGATCCGTATGCTAACGAAAAAGGAGTATGCCCAGTTGCAGTTTTGTGAGTAGTTCTGTATGCCCATAGTGCAAGTGGTAGTTTATCGACCCAACCACCTTTTGCTCTTTCGAGTTGCTTTTTGATGGTTGATTTGATGATCTTGTTCACTGCTTCCACTTGCCCGTTAGCCTGCGGATGAGCTACTGCCGAGAAGCTTTTCTGGATTTTGAATCGTTTGCAAAAATCCTGGAATTCCTCGCTTTCAAACTGAGTACCATTGTCTGTGATTATTTTCTGAGGCACACCGTATCTGCAAATGATATTCTTGGTCACAAAGCTTATCATTTTCTTAGAAGTGATAGTAGCCAATGGTTCAGCTTCAGCCCACTTAGTAAAATAATCAACTGCAACAATAGCATATTTAATCCCTGATTTAGCAGTTGGCAGCGGCCCAATGAGATCCATTCCCCAAATTGCAAATGGCCATGGACTGACCATCTGTGTGAGTTCGGTAGAAGGTGCTCTAGGAATTTTGGCATATCTTTGGCATTTGTCACATTTTCGGGAGTAATCTGCAGCATCCCGATTAATTTCTGGCCAAAAATATCTGTATCGGAGAATTTTCTTTGCTAATGTTTGACCACCTGAGTGATCACCGCATTCTCCTCCATGCACTTCAGCTAGGATTGTTTTGGACTCTTCCCGGGATACACATCGAAGCAATGGCATTGAGAATCCCCGTCTGTACAATCGGCCATCCTGAATTACATAGCGAGAGGCCTTCCTTAGTAGCTTTCGTCTTTCTATCGAGTTTTCTGGCAGAGAACCTCTGAGTAGGTAATCCAGTATTGGAGTCATCCATGACTCTTGTTCTTGAGATACATTCATAATCCAGTCTATATCCATCTCGTCTATACTTGGCGCTGAAAGGACTTCTACAGGGACCAATCCCAATAGTTGAGCTTCACCAGAACTTGAATACTTTGCGAGGGAATCTGCCTTCATATTCTTTTCCCGAGGAATGTGGCTTATTGAATAGTGATCGAGTTCACATAGGAGTTCCCAAGCCTTTGACAAGTAGGAAGGCAGGTTTCCACCTTTTGCTTGAAATTCCTTCTTGACTTGGCATACAATAAGCTGAGAATCACTGAAGATTTGTAATGCTCGAATGTTTAGCTCTTTAGCGATTTTCAGACCTGCAATAAGAGCTTCATATTCTGCTTCATTGTTTGTTGAAGGAAATTCCAATCTTAGTGCATAACATAATGATCGACCCTCAGGAGTTTCAAGTACCACTCCGGCTCCAGAACAGTAGTCATTTCTTGCGCCATCAACATACATCTTCCACTGGATTGGGGAATCATTGATCGCTTCTTCCTCACCATTATCTTTCTCTGTGAATTCTGCAATGAAATCAGCTAAAGCTTGTCCGTTGATTGCTTTTCGGGGGTGATAGGTGATGTCATATTGACTGAGTTCAATGTTCCATTTTAGAAGGCGACCCGAAGTTTCAGGGCGAAATAGGACTTGCTTTAGAGGTTGATCAGTGAGTACTTTGATAGGATGAGCTTGGAAATATTGCCTCAGTTTCCTCGATGCAACTAGTAGGCAATAGGCGAGTTTTTCCAACTTGGAGTAATTCAGCTCTGCCCCAGTGAGTCTTTTGCTGATATAATAAACTGGATGTTGAATCCTTTTGTCTTCCCGTATCAGCGCTGCACTTAGAGCATGAGATGATACTGCCAAGTATATAAGAAGATCCTCACCATTGCCTGGTCTAGAAAGTATCGGAGGCGTTTCCATATGACGGATCAACTCTTCAAAAGCTTTTTGGCATTCGGGAGTCCATTCAAAGTTCTTCTTTCCTTTTTTTAGGGCATCGAAGAATGGGATGCATTTATCAGTAGCTTTAGAAATGAACCGACTCAAAGCGGCGACCTTTCCGTTGAGACTTTGCAATTCCTTCTTCGTTCTAGGAGCTTTAACTTCTTTTAAGGCGGTAATTTGAGCTGGACTAGCCTCAATGCCCCTAGCACTGACGATAAAACCTAAGAACTTTCCGGATTCGACCCCAAATGTACATTTCAGAGGGTTAAGCTTCATTCTGTATTTCCGGAGGACTGTGAACATTTCTGCTAAGTGTTCAATGTGATCCACTGCTTTCCTAGACTTCACTAACATGTCGTCGACGTAGACTTCCATAGTTTTGCCCAATTGCGGTTTGAACATAGCATTAACAAGTCTTTGGTAGGTTGCCCCTGCGTTTTTCAATCCGAAGGGCATAACCTTGTAGCAATAAAGTCCAACATCTGTGATAAAGCTTGTATCCTCCTGATCCGGATCATGCATCATGATTTGGTTATAACCGGAGTAGGCATCCATGAAAGATAACAATTCATGTCCCGCAGTTCCGTCTACCAGTTGATCGATCCTGGGTAATGGGAAGCAATCTTTGGGGCAAGCCTTGTTTAGATCAGAAAAATCAATGCACACTCTCCATTTTCCATTAGCTTTCTTGACCAACACAGGATTTGAAACCCAATTCGGATATGTAGATTCTTTGATGAAGTTATTTTCCATGAGTCGATCAACTTCTTCTTTTAATGCTGCTGACCTTTTTGGACCTTGGGTTCTCCTTTTCTGTTTAACTGGAGTAAACTTTGGGTCAACATTCAGAGCGTGTACTGCAACTTCTGGAGATATCCCACACATATCGGCATGAGTCCAAGCAAAGACATCCAGATTTGCTTTCAGGAAAGATATCAAGATATTCTGAATTGACACATTAAGCTGTGAACCCACATTCAACACCTTATTTGGGTCCTTCGGGTCAACAGGTACCGGAACTGTCGTTTCCACCGGTACTACTCTATTCTCCCCTATACTGGCTTTTCTGGGATCCATTTCTTTCCGTGCCCCGCTGTGCTCGCCAGTGCAGGGTCCGCTCCGTAATTGCTACAAGGCTGGTTCCTTGATGCGGACTGGAGTTGCCGCATCCTTTCCCATTTCTCTTTTTCTTGACTCTCGCAGCTCTGTCAAATAGCATTCTCGCGCAGCATTTTGATCCCCTTTTATAACTCCTACTCCATTGTCAGTATGAAATTTAATAGTGAGGCACCACGGGGCTAGGATAGCTTTGAATGCTGCGAGTGTTGGACGGCCAAGAAAAGCATTATAAGCAGAATATTCATCGACGATCACAAAGGTTTGCTTTCGGACCACTTTCCTTTCTCCTTCCCCAAGTTCTACAAACAGATCGATGGTTCCTACTGGTTGCTTTGGCTCCCCAGTGAAGCCAACGATTTTCTGTGATGAGGCTTGCACATCGATCATAGGGATTTTCATCTGGTCAAATGTCTTTTTGAAGAGGATATTACATGATGCTCCGTAGTCAATGAGGACTCTTCTGACAATGGCTGGTCCAATACCAGCCGAGATGACCAAGGGATCTAAAGTAGGAGCTTCAATACCTGTAGAATCTCTGGCTCTGAAAATAATATCATCACCGAAAGTTTTCTGTTGTTTAAGGGGCGTAGTGTCTTCTAGAACAAAGACGTCTTCTTCGGCTGGAGCATATTTCAAAGCCCTGGAATATCTCTCCATCTCACCCCAACTCTTGCCAGCTGGGTGAGGTCCTCCTGAAATGATATTGATAACGGGCCTTCCAGTTTCATGCCCCGTAGCTTTCTCACCTGCCCCAGGCTGATGAACAGGAGCCCGCTGCCCCTGACTCGACGATGCAGGATTGTTGCTATTCTTTTTCACGAATTGCTGCAACTTGTTTTCTCTTAGCAACTCTTCAATCAGATTTTTCAGCTGGCGGCATTCATCAGTTTCATGACCTGGTTGATTGTGGAAGCGGCAGAATTTCCCACTCTGTATGGCTTTTTTCCCGGTTTTCAAAGGGATAGGTTTAGGGAAATCGAGGACTCTTTAGTGGCAAGGTAGATGTGCTCCGGCGTATGTGATAATGGAGTATATTCTGATGGCTTGAAGGACCGGGGCTTCTTCAGATTACCCTGTTTCTTTCCATTATTATTCTCCCTTTTCTGCCCCACCGATTCATTCTTGCGTGGAGCGACAGTGTTGTCTTCAGCTTTTTCCAACACTGCCTTTATTGGCAAAGGACGACTTTCCAAGCGAATGAATTCGTCTGCTTTTTTGTAGAACTTTTCGAGAGAGGTTGGCTCTTTCATATTTAACCATTTTCCAAATTCGCTTGACTTATCAATAGCCCTCAGTAGATAAGTCAAGATCATTCGTGGTTCAGCATTGTCCACTTCCGCCAGCGCTATATTAAAGCGGTTCAAGAAAGATCTGATAGACTCACCAGGATTCTGCTCTAAACTGGACAATGACATGATATCCTTGGCCTTTGAAGCATAAAGTCTAAACTGCTCCTTGAATTTTCTGGTCAAGTCTGAAAACTGATCAATAGATCGGACTGGCAGCTTGGTAAACCATAGTAGAGCCACCCCTTCAAGGTATACGGGGAAATATCGGCACTTTATTTCATCACAAGCTCTGGCACCTGTCATGTGCCAATCATATTTATATAAAAATTCATTCGGGTCACTCGTCCCTTTGTAAGCTGGGATAGTCGGAGGGACAAACTTCCTTGGAAATTCCGCCTTTAAGATTCTTTCAGTAAACGGAGTTTTGCTTGGGGCGAAACCCCATTCCTTCTCATCTTCAACTCTTTGCATACTTTCTTTCATGATCTGCCGGACCATTCCAGAAAGATATTCCTCATCATGCCGAGTTCTAGATCCACCGGCCTCAGATACTGCCTGCTCAAAGGGACTAGTAGGCCTTTCAGGAGCATTCCTTTCATCATGAATGTTGCCAGCATGGTTCCTTTCATTACCAGCCGGTTGATTATTTGCCCCAAGTAAATCGTTCAACTTATTCAGAATCAGAGCATTCTGGGCACTTTGAGCCTCTAGTTGTGCATTTTGGGCGTTTATCTGCTGGTTTAACCCTAGAATCACAGCATCCAACTCCGCTTTCGTAACTCCAACAGACGGAGTAGGTTGATTAGGCACAGGGGAAGCGGAGGTTCCCTCTTGAATGTTTCCAGATCTGACAGATCTACTTTTCCTTCCAGAAGCCATAATCTCAGATAGACTTCTGGTTTTTAAAGAAATTCTTTCTACAAATCTCTGTGAAGCAATGATGAGAGTGTACCTGAGTTCAATTCTCAGTGAAAGCACCAAAAATGTTAACGCTAAAATTTAAACGCTAACACCCCAGTGAGTAGATAACAATTATGAAAGCACCACCCATTGGTACGGGAACAAGATACAAGTAAAGAAATTGCAGAAAAGCAGTAAAAGATGACAGTTTTATAGTGGTTCGGCCTAAAATCGAGCCTACGTCCACTTTGATCTCTTTATTGCTAAACAAGTACAACTTATACAACTTTCTTCAATTACAATCCACTCTAGACTGTTAGTACAAACTTTGACGGAGAATTATCTTTCAAACTCATGATAAATGATGTGGATTCTCTCTCTTGAATTTGATGTAATGTCTTCGATGTTTGGAGTGCTTGAAGTGTTGCTTGAGTCGATAAAATGGCAGAGTTTTGGCGCTTCGAGAATGAACCAAAAGTCCCCCCCAGAGTTGGAGGTGGATGTCTATTTATAGAGAGTTCTGGGTGAAAAAAGTTGCTAAGTCCTAACTCGTTGCCGTCTTAAGGTAAGTCGTTGCTGACTTAGGATGAGTCGTGACCGACTCATTGAGCTGAGTCTCTGGTTTGTAGAGAGCTTCCTGCCTTTTTCGAACCCACGCTTCAAGTACTAGGTCGTTTACGAGTTATCTGGTTGTAGTTTCTGGCTTGTTTGTATAAGTCGTATACGACTCATCATAAGCCGTAGGTCGTGGTTGACTTAACCAGCTGCCTTCGGCTTAAAGCTGAGTTCAGGCTTTGTGAAGGCGAGTCCTAACTCGTAGACGAGTTAAGAGATAGTGTCTTTAGGTCGTACACCTTTTTTAAGTCTTAACACTTGTTAACTCGGTCAAGCATTAATCTGTTATGTCGTAGCTCCCTTAAGTCGTATAGACTCCTTAGGTCATCAGGGTCTTAAGTCGTTATCTCTTCTTAACTCGTGAGCCGCTTATCTCGTAAGCAGCCTAACTCGGGTACTCCTTAACTCGTAGAGGCTTTAACTCGTAGGAGGTTTCTAATTCGTGTATCCTTTAACTCGTAGATGCCTTGAGTCGTAGGAAGCTTAACTCGTAAGGCTTCCTATCCCGTAGAGGCCTTAAGTCGTACAAATCCTTAGGTCGTGTGTTTCTTTAAGTCGTAACATGTTCAAAGCCACACAATCCTTTTAAGCCGTAGACCATTCATTTCCTTAAGTCGTGAAGCCTTTTGAGTCGTGAGCTGCTTAACTCATGGACCTGTTAACTCGTGAACGAGATAGGGTTAACACCTTCCATATAGGGCTTCGAAAGGAGCCATACCGATACTAGACTGAAAACTATTTTTGTAGGAGAAATCTACAAGAGGTAGGTGATCCTCCCAACTACCACCAAAATCAAAAATACAAATACGGAGGAGGTTTCCAAGATATGATTCACCCGTTCAGTCTGTCCGTCGAACTGTGGATGATAAGATGTGCTAAAATTAAGCTTTGTTCCCAAAGCTTGCTGAAGACTCTGCCAAAAATGACTCGTGAATAAAGGATCACGGTCACTCACAATAGAACTAGGAACACCGTGAAGTCTCACGATTTCCTTGACATAAAACTTAGCTAAATGCGAAGCAGTCTTATTAGACTTAATAGGAATAAAATGGGCAGACTTGGTGAGGCGATCAACAATAACCCAGATGCTAGAATGGCGTAATCTCGAACGAGGTAGGCCGTCAATGAAATCCATAGAAATCTAATCACATTTCCACAATCGAATTACTAAAGGCTGAAGAAGACCCGAAAGACGCTGATGTTCGGCCTTAATACGTAGACAAGTTATGCAATTACTCACATAACTCGCCACATCGCGCTTCATGCCTTCCCAATAATAAAGACGACGCATATCGGCATACATCTTACTACTACCGGGATGAATAATATACTTAGAACGGTGACAGTCATCTAGAATGTCATGCCCAAGAGCAAAATCAGAAGGCACGAAAAGACGGGTCTTCTTGCAAAGACACCCATGAGAATCAATGCTGAAATCCCACAACACCTCATTACAGGATCCAGACTCACAAAGCTGAATAAGATGCAACAGCTCTGGATCACGCCGTTGAGCATCAGCAGTACGATACAACAAAATGGGTCGAGCTCCCAAACTAAATAATAGAATAAGAGAATCATAAGATGAAGCTCGATCGCGAATTTCACAAAAAGATAGAGTCTTAAGAACATCCCATCCGGCAAGCATCATAGATACAACAGCCGAATGTTTGCGATTAAGTGCATCAACAACACGATTACCCTTACTCGGGGTATACTGGATATCAAAGTCATAGGAGGCAAGAAACTCGAGCCAACGCAGTTGCCTCATATTGAGTTCCTTCTGAGTGAACAATTACTTCAAGGATTTATGATCGGTATAAAGAATGAAGCGCTCGCCCAATAAATAGTGCCACCAAATCTTCAAGGCAAAGACAATGGCGGCTAACTCAAGATCATGTATGGAATAGCGAACTTCATTCGGACGTAGTTGCCTAGAAGCATAAGCAAATACCTGATCCTTCTGCATAAGAACAGCACCGAGACCACTACCACAAGCATTTGTGTAGATAACAAGATCATGATTCCATTCGGGAACCACCAAAATAGGAGCATTAGTGAGAAGTTCCTTTAATGTCTAAAAGGAAGCTTCACAGTTATCGGACCAAATATAACGAATGCCATTCCGAGTAAGGCTGGTGAGAGGAAGCACAACATGGGAAAAATCCATAATGAACCGACGGTAATACCCCGCCAATCCAAGGAAGCTACGAATCTCATGTACATTCTCAGGCCTTTTCCAATTCTGGATGGCTTCGATCTTTGAGGGATCGACTGAAATGCCATCGGAAGATAGAACATGGCCTAAGAACTTAACTTTATTCTCCCAAAAATGACATTTGGAGAATTTGGCTCTAAGATGATGATGACGGAGGGTACTCAAACTACAACAAAACAATCATTTTACAACGGGCAATGCCCGTTGTAATATGGATTTTCCAACGGGCATGAGCCCATTGTATTAGGCCTCGTTGTAATAGGTCGACCATATTTTACAACGGGCAATGCCCATTGTAATACATGATATTGCAACGGTTTCTGACCGTTGCAAAATAAATGCAAATTTAAAATAAATTACAGCATCATACATGTAGTACATCCATTCTAATAATGAATAATTTAACGAGTAATAAATACTATCATAAAACAACCAAAATCACATACGAAAAGCTAGAGTCATAAAATTCCAACACGTTACAAAACGTTAGATAAGTTTACATCGACATAGTTCTAATATATACATGACAACTAGTTTCGTAACAACTAAATACATAAAGCATTAACACATAAGCATAAAGCTTTTGTCAACGAACTCATCTTTCAATGCACTGTGTTACATACCTCACAAGAAGCATATGTGCAGTAGCTCTTGAACAGTTGGAACAATCTCCTCCTAGCCTTTTTGTTCTTTTAAAGTAGAGTTTCTGATTCCACATAGGTCGGAACTGAAATATCAGAGATGATCAGAAATATTACCATCGTTGCTGCAATAGTGTTTTTCAATGCCAACAAAGAAAGCAAGAATTAAAAGAATGGGATAGGTGCTAGTATTGATCTGATTAATGGAAAGCATGTATGAAAAAAAGTGAATATAAGGAATATTTTTCATATTCGCGGTTACCCTTATTAAAACATATATCTACTTTAATTATGTGTAGATTTTTAATTTCATATGAACCTATTTCTACTAAATTTATTACTCTACTTTTCTATATTGGCTATGTATACGCACAAAAATTTCTTTCAAACAAGATTTATTTGATATAACTGCACAGTCATGACAACTCCATAGATTCAAACAACTGATACACTGCACATTTCTTTCTATAACTACAAATCAATTTTACGAAAAATGTATATTCTATAACTATAAATCTAAATTTCCGCTTAACTCAAATCTCCACTTATATCTTTAATTTTAATGGGCAAGAATGTATATCTTTAAACAACACAACAACGATTTTCGTAGTTTGTCCTAAAGTAATTGAACAAAAAATATGTTCAGAAGTACGTGTATACATACATAATACCAACTATTTGAAAACAAGCCTTTCATCAATCCAAATGAAAAAAAATTCCACATCACCATGGAACTAAACAAATAAACTATCTATTCAGAAGACTGATTTAATTATTCAGAAGACTCTGGTATGTTTCTAATCCATGTCAATCTAAAAGTACGTCCTATTGATCACGTTCACGCTAAACGCATAAGCATGATATATCTTAAAAAAATTAATTGTTGAAGAAATAATGCAAGGAAAAGAAATAGAAATATGAAATGCTAAATGATAGAATAAAGAGGGGATCATCCAGTCAATTCTTCATAACACCTACCAATAGATACTTCATACGTTCACAAACGTCATAATTATAACAAAATTTAGCACGTACCTAACTTTATTTAGAGATGTTACATAAGTTGGTTTAGCAATTTGACGGTCACAATGAAACCAAGACATGAAGATGGTGGGTTAGTAACATGAAAAATGCATATGGATACAAATTACTAAAAGTCTAAAACCAACTGAATATTTAATAAGTGCCAAAATTTTATCATAAAAAATATATTTTTACTGCACCAGTCATCGCAGATTAGTGAATCTGGTTGTAACTATGAAAATGTATTAGATGTGAAAGGTATTATCTCAGTAAACAAATGTTACAAAAAGGTCCAAAACGTCAAACATCCAACAAATAATATTTTACTGAAACCTGGTATTGTTGGGTCATGCTTATTACTTACTAGCATTGTACCTATAAACCACTTTTCTTACCATACAAAATCTTCAAGAGACGTTGCTAGCATAAATGCAGCATCGAGTAAAATATAAAGACAAAAACAAAACAAAAAGGATATGTAGCTTAGTGTACTAACCTCACTAGCATACATCCTTGAAAAAGCCTTTACGTATCCTAATGTTTTAAACACCACTGCTCCTGCTCGTCAATGTTGTAGCCGGTGTTCATCCATACATCATTCATTTGACTCCATACATTAAAAACCATAATTTTGTTGTAAATTAATGGTACTTTGCAAATAGAATTACCAAGTTGTATCATTAGGTTTATGTCAACTAGCCTATTGATGTCTTTCCCGTTCTCTTGTCCGACCTACATAGATTGAGGTTCTCCAGCATCCACAGCCATGTTATTGCGGTTTATATTATCATTACCGGCCCTTAGATTGGGTAACTTTCCATAATTAAGAGCTGCGCCTAAAATTTTATTTGACCAAGTCATAAGTCCATAATCAAGAGCTGATGCAAAAATTCCATAAAAAACCAATATAAAAAACAATTTTAGTAATTTATACTTCATAGGGAGGGCTGGTCCTATGAATCTTATATAGCTTACTTACTTCATCCTTGTAGAATCTTATATAGCTTGGCTTCATATAGCAATTGTGGGTGTTTAGTCATCTTATTTTCCTGCACAAAATGAATAAACAGTTTAGTATTTACAATTAATTCACATAGTAATATCCAAAAGGCTAAATTTGTGATTAAATTAATCAATATATGTAACTAGAAAAAGGGTATTGTAAGTCAGCTCCATTAAATAAAACCCAATTATGAATCTAATGCTATAACATCACTAAAAACTGAGCTAGATTATTCACAGTCACTACAGAATCAAAGCAAAACTTCAAAATGGAAACAACTCACGATCTTCACCGTAACACTCTCGTGAGTATCGACATGAGCAGCTGGAAAAACATCAACACAAATGAAATTTACTAAATTAAATCCGTAATATAAAACAAAATCTGATTGGGAGCCAAATGTTTTAATTCAGTCCAACTAACCAAGATAAATCTCGCCGAAAGATCCGCTTTCAATCTTTCGGCCCAACTTGTATTTTTCACCTACGATTCGATCCATGGAAGAAGACCAAAGCCCTTCTATCATCTCCTTGGCCTCCTTTAGAGCTAGACCAGTCACTGCCCTCACAACTTTAATGGCGGTAATCCTGGCATTGCTCGGCACTTCATCAATCAACACATAGAATTCTGTCTTCTCCTCCACCACAGCCGGCGCTGCATCTGCGGCCAGAGCAAATGGAGCTCCAGTAGGGGCGAACACCGCGGCGGAGGCGCCGAGGCGGTCCTACAGGTAGTCGACGAGGCTGCGGGCTTCTTCTAGGGTTAGGGATGTGATTTGGGACCCAATTTCTTCTATTTTTAGGGTGGCAGCGGCGCAGTAGCAGGCGAAATTGGTGGTGCGGCGAGATTGGGTTGTGAAAAGGAGGGATTTTGAGGGCTATTTAGTGGAAACTGAGGCGGTTTTCGATGCTGAAGATATGAGTGATAGAGTAGAGGAGAAAATTGCTGCCCTTTTTCCTTTTCTTTTTGGGAAATAAAGTTCTTATTGGGTTGAAAATGGAGGAGAGAAAGTGAGTATGAGAGAAAGTTCCCTATTTAGTAGTCCATCTATTACAACGGGCATTTGCTGAATGTTGTAAAATATACTTCCATTACAACGGGAAGAATTCGATAGTTGTAATATCTCTCTATAACAACGGGCAAATAATGCAAGTTGTAAGAAGGCGTTTGGTAGAGCATCTATTACAATGGTCCTAAAATGACCGTTGTAATAGCAGTCTAATACAACGGGTAGAATATGCCCCTTGTTAAAAGGACGTTGTAATAAGGTATTTTGGTTTTAGTGTCAAGACAATTCTCAAGTGATTAGCATGCTCAGCTTCAGACTTAGAAAAAACAAGGATATCATCAATAAACACAAGGACAAACTTATCGAGATATTCCCGGAATACTCGATTCATGAGATCGACAAAGAAAGCAGGAGCGTTCGTCAAACCGAATGGCATAACGAGCCACTCAAAAGAACCATAACGAGTGCAGAAAGTGGTAAGAGGTATGCTATTCTCCACGACTCGTAACTGATGAAAACCCGTGGCAAGGTCGAGCTGAGAAAAGACCTTAGCACCACTCAATAAATCAAACATATCATCGATCCTAGGCAATGGATACCTGTTTTTGATAGTTAACTCTTTGAGCTTGCGATAGTTAACCCAAAGCCTAGGAGTTCCATCGGACTTCTTCACGAAGACGACCGCGGATCCCCACGGAGAAAAACTAGACTGAATCAACTGCTTGGACTCAAGCTCTAAAAGCTACTTCTTAAGTTCCTCATTTTCCTTTGTAGACATCCTCATGGGAGGACGACTAACTGGCTGCGCGCCTAAAATGAGATCAATGCGGAACTCAGTTGCCCGCTTGGGTGGCAAACCCGAAACAGGCTCGAAAGCATCAGAAAAGTCACAAGCAATAAGAATCGAGATATATCATCATCATCTCGAGAATCAAGAGAATATAAAGCCATTTCGGAATCATCCACATCCAGAAGACCAAGTGATAGCTGAGTAAATGAATCTGGATGTCGAAGATATAAAATCCTCTCAGAACAAATAATCCTTGCATCATATCTCACTAGCCAGTCCATACCAAAATCATGTCAAATCCCAGACAAAAAATAACGTGCAGATTCGCACGAAAGGAAAAGCCACATAAAACAAGCTCAGTATCATCACAAAGCATTCTAAGGGTCGCGGATCCCACAATGGGATTCGCAATCCTTAAAGAAGTAACCAAACAAGAAACATCCAAAGATAAATCATCGACGAGCTTTTTCGGTACGAAAGAATGTGAAGCACCCGTATCGAAAAGAACTCGAATACTATGGTCATGAAATAAAATAGAACCTTTCAAAATAGATGGAGATATACCTTTGGGTTGAGAAGAACCTTCAGAAGCCTTAGCAATATAAAGCATGCTAGACTTGGCACCAGCAGGAACAATAGAGCAGGTGGAAACATGATGACCTTCCTTCTTGCAATAATGGCATAAGAGAGGCTTAGGACAAGCTCGAATCATATGATCGGGAGAACTACAATTGAAACACTTCTGAATGGAAGGTGTTCCAGCAGACTGAGGATGAGAATTAGAACCACCAGTCTTCTTCTTCTTAGAAGGAAAAGACCTGGACTTCTGAAATGGAAACTGCCTCTTGTTGGGGTTCTTGGAAACCTCAACATCATCACCACTATCACACTCCTTCTCGATAGCTTCAAGATGAAGTGCTGAATCAACCAACTCCTCAGAAGAGAGCTTAAGCTGGAGCAACAAAGACTTCTTAAGATATTTCTTAAGGCCAGTGAAAAACTTCAGATTCTTCTTATAAGAAGTGCTAATGAATTCAAGACCATACTTAGATAAAGACTCGAATGATGCAACATACTTAGAAACAGAAGACTTCCCTTGCTTCAACTCAAGGAAGCGATGGGTCAATAAAACTTTTTCAGATTCATGAACGAACTTGAGTTCGAATCATCCCCGAAACTGAATCCAAGAAAGTGTAGACTCATCAATTTCATCTATAAGAAGCTCGTACCAATCAAGGGCACGCTCTTGCAATAAGCTAGAAGTTACAAGAACTCTATCATGATCAGAAAGATCCATGCGAGAGATGATACGCTCACACATGCGAAGCCAAACTTGGACTTTAAGAACAGAGATCGGAGCCTTTAAACGGCTTTCCCCTAAGATGAGAAAAATCACTGCACATACGTGCAAAGGAAGACTTCTGATGTGGAGATACTCGAGGAGGAACTGGAGGCTGAGTGCTCCTAAACAATTCCAAAAACTGATCGGCAGACATGTAAAGCCATTCGGATGTGAGCCACTGGATTGCCCCGCGTCCGAACGTCGTCCCCTGCCTCTTCCAGCCATGCGTTGAAAGTAAGATAAGAACAAGATTATTCACAAGGTAGATGTCATTAATTCAAATGTGGAATACTACGGAACAAAATGCATTCCTAGACGTATACCCACATTCTATCTACCACCAAGGCACAAAAGGAATATAGAGGCATGATGGTTCAAAGATCTGTAACACTTATGCACTTTGATGTACCAGAATATGTGCTTTTATTCGGTGTTTATCATATTTTGTTTTGAACTCAGCTCTGATACCAAGCTGTGACGCCCCACCTCTATTCCCACGGTAGTCAAGGACACTACGGGGTAATACCGTCAACTAACACGGAGAATAAGGCTGGTTAGGAGCGACCATCAATAGCCTTGCTCTAACTTTCTATTGAATACATCGACAATTGTCATACAAGCAGATCGACATATCCAATAAATACTCAAAACAAAACCATAGGTGGCTGGAGGATCTATCTGAATAGAATATAACAACTCAAATGTAATATACATCACAGAACAGTAGATCATCAAATATACATATATAGATACATAACAAAGTATACAAACTGATACATGTCCAGTGGTATAGCAAACCACAATATATAGATGAGTCAAAAGAATACATATATATCAGAGTTATAACAAAATGGGACTACGCAAAAAGCCATAACAAAAAGAAGCTAGCGGAGTAGTCCATGCGAAAGCAAAATAGGCTAAGTCCAAAAGCACCTAACCTGAAAATCTCGGTCTGACCCGAGTATAAATACACGGATCAGTCTAGCTAAACAAATCCGTTAGATAAACTGAACAACAATAACCTGCAAGGTCATAAAGTATAACAAATATCTCTAAAAGAGATAACACAATCATCTAACAAAAGATGAATCATAACAAGGCAAGCCTCATGTCATCGGCAACATAATAAGAAAAGGATAGGAATATCCCAAAACAAGCCGAAAAGGCAAATAACAAATACCAATGAAGGTAACACAAGTTCTGCAAGGTAGCCGCTATATATATCGTGCGTCTCGAAAAGACCAACACCGAAGGGCGATACCTAGGGAATATACATATCAATGAAACATCAGAAAATTGCACGTGCTCAGTACTGTATAAACAAGGATCCATTAGCCCGAAGACTCCAAACCCAATATCACTCGAGCGGTGACGAATGACCAACTCCAAAAGCGATACAATAGAGCAACAAACCCGAAGGCACAAACCCGAAGGTACAAACCCGAAGGCAACATACCTGAAGGCAACATACCCGAAGGCAACAAACCTGAAGGAGACAGTCCGAAGACACTATCCCAAAGGCAACAAGCCATAGTAGTGAAGATCCGGAGGCCCAGTACCGGACACCAATAACTAGCAGAATGTGTCACAACTTTCGAAAAGGAATCCGAAAAGTGGTAACGTGAGTCCCATAACCACCCCTTCACACTAAACGGTTTACTATCCGTTAGTTAACTTCACACTCAAAGCAGTACAAAGTTTACCTTATCTCATTAGTATACCAGACTAAAAGGTCAAAACAGTCAATCGAATAGGTCGGGGATTAATCGGAAAGATAAACGCCCGGATTCATGGTCCGTGTTTTACCTAGCCATTTAATCTCCCTTCCACTTCGCTCGAAGTGCAAAATTATGTGTGCATTTTAAATAGAAATTGTAAATTAAAGAATGAGCTTTAATAACATTTGAAGAGATCATTTTATAAAAACCCGTGTATGAAATCAAAAAGGAATCATCAAAGTCAAATATGCATAAATAGCTAATTGGAATCAACAAGCGTCGATTAAATTTGGAAAACCAAGCAAAATAGGCAATTTGGCAAAAGACAGCAGATTCAGACGTCTGAAATAGAAGGTTCAGACCTCTTAATCTGGAAAATTAGAAGTTTTCCAAAACGTAATTCAGATGTCTGAATCAAATGTTTCAGACTTATGAAATAGGCGTTTTTAGCTTATTTCCTTTTTGTTTGAAATCGAGCCAATTCAGACATCTGGGGGCTTTAATTTAGACGTCTGAATACTGGCGAATAAAATTTCCCAGTATAATATTCAGACGTCTGAAAATGAGGATTCAGACATCTGAATCCTGGTGTTCAGGCATTTCCTGAACCTAGGCCATAGATGGCCAAAACAAATCGAAAGCGATCGGATGAGCGATGAATATGGGCTTACGTCAACGATTGCGCAACCCTAATGACTCACCCAAACACTCCGAACAACATAAACATCAACCATATAAGGACTTCATAGATTTGGCTTCAAAAATCATAAATTGGCAATTTCATCAAATCAATCCATATCGAAAGCAAACGAACATGTAAATATGTTAGGAACTCATTCCTAATAATCCATCATAGTTGTAAACATAGATGTGAGATAAAAATCTCACCTTTTAACTCAAAAACAAGGATGAGAAGCCCAAGTGCAAAGAAAAGACCAACCACTCTCCAATTCAACTCTAAAAGCTTCAATCTAAGATCAAAAAAAGTATTTCCTAAGTTAAGTTTAGGAAACCTTCTGAAATTAAAAAGGAAAAGAGTTGGAGAAGATGAAGAGAAGGCTTACCAATAGCTTCACTTTGATTTTGGAGCAAGAATTCAAGTTTGCAAAGTAAACTAAGGCTTGGAATTTCTATTTCCCATTCTCTTCCCCCATTTTCGGTTGTGCTTGACTTTTAGAAATGAAATGAGTGAGTGGAAAGGAGAGGGGGCTGAGTTAGGGTATTAAGCTAGCAAGTGGGCTGAACCCAAACCCAAAACCCAATAGAAAAAGTAGCAAAATTGGACTTACTCCAAATATATCAAAGTTTATACTTAAAAAGATCGCAGGCGCCATTTTGGACTCAATGGAGGTGGTTTCGATTCCTAATTCGGCTGTTTGCAAAAAGTAACATTTCGGACCTAAATGCGACCAACGACGCTATATTTAAATTAAATATTTAAATATATAATCGTTAAATATGCAGGTTGTTACACACGACAAAGCATGATTTATTTTTGAGTGGATGAAGAGTCAGATCCAAATCTTGTATGCAAACAAATACAATATACATAAGAATATATTTCAATATAGAAGAATGGAAACTAAAACAAATGAAAATATGAGATAAAAGTGACACAACCTTTGCTTCTACTACCAAGTGGGCTCGGTCATTGGGTTTGGTTAGGGTCTAGGCATCACAAACTCACGGCTAGGGATGTACGTAGTCATGGCATGGTATGTAGGTGGTGTTAGTATGGTGTGGCCGAGGCTAATAGGAGGAAGGAGCTGAAATCTAGGAGTTTGGCTATAGTTTCAAGGCCTTTGATGATAGATTCTCATCTAGGGGTCACGGCCATGCTTTGGGGTGATGGACGAGGTGGAGATGGTCGGCATGGTGATGGTGCAAGGTAGAGGCCAAGCAAATCATGAGGCAAAACAAAGAAAAAGGAAAAAGAAAATAGAAAAAGAAGAAGAGGATGGAGAAGCCATGGATATTAGATCTAGCATATTTTTTTCTCACGCAAATGAAATATGTGAAGTGAGAACTTTTCACGTGAAATAATAATAAAAGTGGCAGCTAGGGTTACAGAAACAATGAACGACTAAAGATATGGAGAGTGGATGGCTAGAGATGTAAAGGGTAGAAAATGAATGGCTAGGAAATTAAAAGGCACAATTTAAGGAGAAGGAATGTTGTATATTTTTCTTTGCTTGCATGCAAATGACAAATGAAATGAATAGAAAGTATCTCATGGCTTAAAGAAAATAAAATGCATGGCTAGAAGGTAATTAAGGAGGTAGGAAATAAAAAGGCAAGAAATAAAGAAGCTAGTGAATGAATGGGATTTATTTCCTATTTAATAATAGAAACTTATGTAATATCTTTCAATCAAAAGAGTTAAATTAAGAAGTTAGATATTTGGGAAGATTTTGTACGTGATTTGATAGTGTAATGCATGGCTATTGTTAACGCTAAAATTTGAACGCTAACACCCCGGTGTATGAGTTATAGTTGTGAAAGCACCACCCGAAAGCTCGGGAACAGATTATAAGCAGAAATCAGTAGAAAAGCAGCAAACGACAACAATTTTATAGTGGTTCGGCTTAAGGGTATAGCCTACGTCCACTTTAAGTACTTTTATTAATGATCTCGTTACAAGCTGATACAATTCTTCTCAAGTACAATATATTTCAAGTTACAAGAGATTTGGAACAAGTAGCTCAAGCTTCTATGTCGATTAAAGTCCTTGAATTCAAATTGAAGATGTGTAGTTTCTTCGTGAAGTTCTTCGAAGTATTCCTTTGATCTCGAAAGCTCTAAGTGTTAATGGAGTTCTCAATGCAGCAAGGTAACGGTCTCTCGAGAGAATGTGTCAAAAGTCCTTTAAATGTTGGAGGTGGCTATGTATTTATAGGCAAGCTTGGACATGAATTCTGCGCATAAGTCCTGAGTCGTGACCGACTCAAGCTAAGTAGTCCCCGAGTCAGGCTAAGTCGTGGTTGACTTATAAAACCAACCTTTCCCCTCTTCATGGCTTATTCCTCTGCTGGATTTCATGACAAGTCTTAAGTCGTGTCCGAGTCAATTTTCCTAGGCACTGTGGCGATGGGTCACGACTCAACGATTTTGAGTCGTGGACGAGTCATGGTGAGTCACCCCATGTTGACTCAAGGTCGAACTGCTGGCTTGGTCCCAAGAGATAAGTCGTTCCCGAGTCAACTTATCATAACTCCTCTCATATTAGCATGTGTCGTACTCGACTTATCATAAGTCGTAGGTATCCATAAGTCGTGACATTCCTTAGGTCATTCCTTAGGATGAGTCGCGAACCTGTTGAGTCGTTGAACCATGAGTCGTTGAACCATGAGTCGTTGAGTCATGAGTCGCTGAGTCATGAACTTCCATAAGTCGCACAACAGTTGATTCGGAGACTAGCTGAGTCGGTCTTTGATGAGTCGGACCTAGATCATATGAGTCGGTGAGTTCCTTCTTCGGTCATTGAGTCGTACGTGAGTTAATTGTACTTGGCTTTCTGATTTGCACACTTGAACCGCTAACGACTCATGGTGAGTCGTAAATCTTCTGAGTCGCTTAATGCTTTATCTGATGAGTCGGCCCAAGCTTCAGTGGGGTTAACATTTGCCCCTCGAAGCACACGCCTAAGTCATAGGTCGCGTGCTTCGACTTATCTTACCCCGCGTGTGCCGACTCATATCCTACTACCTTGGTATATAAATAGCATGAATCGTCATTCTTATCTTCTTCTTCTTTTACTGATCTCATGATTCGTTTTCCGCCATTAACACATCTCCAAGCTCCCAAAAGCAATTTCAACTCAAAATCTCCTCCGATCATCTCTGACATCACACCACGTAAGCAATTTCGCCTCCTTTCTGATTGTCGATCATCATTTCCCTGTGCGCACCGTCCTTATCTTCAATTTATCCCCTTGAGCTTTGCGAGTTAGGTTGCCCTAATCATTGATGGATTGAGGATTGTCTGATCCAATGATCTGCGACTCGAGGCGATCTACTTGATGCGATAAGACTAGGGTTGTAGAATGAGGGTTTATTGGGTTAATGGGTCGGATGGTTGATTCGAATGCTGCTGTAGGTTTGACTCGGCTCCTTTCGTATGACCCAGTGACCCTCACGATTTAATCATGGAACGACTCATCATGTTCCTCGACTTGAGCCTTGAGTCGCGACCGAGACAGAACCCCTGAATTGTGGCCGAGATAACACCTTTGAATCGCGGCCGAGATAAAACCTTTGAGTCGCGGCCGAGATAAAACTTAGAGATTTCCTTATTATTTTGACCCAGAGCTCCTTTAACATACTCCACGACCTAAGCCCTGAGTCGTTGCCGAGATAAGACTTAGCCTTGAGTCGTTGCCGAGATAAGACTTGGAGATAATCTCCTTATCTCCACGACTCATGGCTTAGGGCACTGCCGACTCAGAACTTTTGAACCGTTGATGGGTTATGACTTGTGTAAATTCTGTTTGAACATTGGACCATTGCATTAACTTCGAACTACTGAATTTTATTGCACTCATTCACAGGTTATTTTGACTTGCAGGCTAACAACCTGTTCAATACAACATTCACAGAAAACTGGGACGAATATACTTGTCATTGACTGCCCACATCGAATGACAGATTAGTTAACAATAGATGATTAATTTGAATAAATTGTGTGTATGAAGTGCCTTTAACTTATCAATTTCAAACAAAATACCAAAGCAATGTTGAAATAGTCAATAGAAATCGACCCGCTCGCACTAATATTATGCTTGAGCTTTAGATTAACAAGTTCTGAAATGTTTACAATTGATCAAGCATCGATCAGTATAATTCCAGTTAAATATACTTGTCACTTTTTATTAGTCTTCCACAACACTTCACACTTTTTAGGAAACGCGCACCTTCGCATTTGAACATCCAGTTGCTTGTGTAGAATGACCTCTCATCAAGAAGAGCCGATGGGCCAGGCTGAAGATGTCTTCCCAGTAGTTATCCCTGTAGATAACCCTCCGGAGAGAACATCCACAACTTTGAACCAGCGGGTGTTTAACCAACTGCGCGTCCAGTTTGGCATTGATGATGCTGACGTCTTACTTCCGGGGCCAAATGACACCGCGGATAGGCCCCCTCTTGGCTTTGTTGCTGTTAATCGCCAAATGTGCTTGAACGGCGCTATTCCTCCTTTTAATGACTTTCTTCAACAGTTCCTGCTTCGGTTGTCTATCTCTCCATTCCAATTACACCCCAATGGCTACGCCATTCTGATGGGGTTATGTGTTCTATTTAGGAGAGTTTTGGATCGATTACCAAGCTTCGGGGAGATCTGCTATTTTTGCTCATTCACGAAAATTAAAGACCATCCCTCCATCGTGGTTATAAGAAGCGCTCGAAACCGCAAACTTATAACTGATCTCTCCGAAAGCGCTCACGGATTTTTGAATCAGTTTTTCTTTGTTCGCTGCCCTCCAGGGTTTTATGCCATCTGGAGAGTGGGAAGTAAGATTTCCTGTCTTTACTTTTTCCGTTTTGAAACTTTCTCGAGATCTGAACTCTCAGTTGCTAATTTCATTCTTTTCCTGTTTTAGCACTTCCACCCCCTGCTAGGGACCCAAGTCTTAAGCAAATTTTTGAAAGATTAAATGCCGTGCCGGTAGAAGAGAGGAGCATAAAGTTTCTGCTAAACGATGAATTTTTACATCAATACGGACTCCTCCATCCCTCTCGCTTTACTCAGCCTCATGAAGCTCCAACGGAGGTTCCTGATTCTCCGGTGAAAACTCCTGATCTTCCGATCTCCACTAAAGAGCACATGCGAGGAGAAATTTCTGCAGAAACCTTACTAGTAAAGTGCTCTACTCCAAGAGATGATGCGGGACCCTCCGAGAAGCCCGCACTTGCTCCCATAATTGAAGAAGAAGAGGAGCCCCTTTCCCAAACCAGGAAGAGTGCCGACAAAGGAGCTGATGGAGGGAATCAGGTTGGGCATGATGGTGATGACGTCTTTGGGGATTTAAGTGACATAATCGTCACTTCCCAAGAGCTCTTTAAAGATGACCCTGCCTGTGGTAAATCTGTACTCCCGATGATTGAAGCGACATCTGCCCCCCAACAGACTCCAACTCCTTTATCCCAAGAATTGTCACCGACAGTGGGACCTATTACTTCCCCCCAACTGAGGAGTGGTTCGTTAGTCCAACGCGAGTAGTTTGCACTTCACACACAACTAAGGATTTTCCAGCACATTTACGCACTTATCTTCTCATACTTTAAAGATCTCTAAAGCTTATCTTTTCTTATTTCAGATCCTTCAATGACACGTGGCGGATCATATTATCAGGATTTCCAACGCTACGGGGGGCGTGGTCAATATGATTATCGGCGTTACTTTTCCTCCTACAGAGAATCTGATGAAGAAAGGGCTGCCCGAAAGGCTCATGAAAGGAGGACTGAAGAAGAACGTCGTGAAAGAAGGGAGAGAGAAGAGCGCCATGATTCTTGGCAAAAAGGCGATGACTCCCACAAGAGAAAATCTCATGACGATCGAGGAAAAGGTCACATGGGTGAAGACTTAAGCAAACGAGCCCGTCACAGTGAAAAGCAGGCCTCTACTACTCCTGAGAAAGTTACTACTCCTGCCTCGCTCGACATTCCTTCTGACTCTCCCGCTCTTGGGAAATCAAACATTCAAACGATAATTAGCAGGTCCAAATTTCAAGTTGGACCGGGTCCTGCCACTCTGCAGAGCCGGTTTCCTCAATGGTGCCTTAAGGGAGTGAGGTTCGACCTAGACTTGGTCCCCATCGACAAGTCTGCCATGTTGCGCAATCTTGATGCCGTCAAGCTCGATATTGAGAGGATGTCGAACTGGCAAAAACTTGTTGACGAGCTTCAAAGGGTTAACCGTGCCAACATAGAGGCCATGCTTACTATGGAAAACGATAAGGCCGAATGGCAAAAGGTCGTTGAGCAACACGACACCGAAATGAGAAGCATTTCTTCTTACAATGAGGAGCTTGAAGCAAAAGTCGAGGAATTGAAACATGAGCTTGCTGCTTCCTCTACTTCCTATTCTCAAAAAGAAGAAGTGCTCCTGAAACAAGTGAGAGACGCTCACGCTAGCCAAAGGGATGCCGAAGACAGGCTCGAAGTACAAAAAAGAATCAGTGAAGGTTATGCTACTGATATTGCTGAGCTCCGAAAGAAAAACAACTCCCAGGAGGCGGAGATACAAATGCTTAAGCTTCAGCTTGCCAAAACTGAAAGGGAACGTGATGAGGCTGTCGCCGGCAGAATCGCAGCTGAAGAATCTCATGAGGCGACCAAAAACAGCTTCGGCTCAACATTATTCGACTTCTACTTGCATAGCGTCTTGGGGCGTGGAAGCCTTGCTTTTCTAGGTCCCAAGTATGAGATCACTTTAGCTGAAGTGTGGGAGGCCGCCCTTGAGATGCTTGGTGCTGAAGGTGCTGGTTATGACGAATCAGCCCTGGAAAGGCATTACTTTGATGAAGACACTCGCGCTGCCCTCTCCAAGGGAAAGGAACAACTTGCCAAATTAAGAACTGAAGTGACGGAAGGGGACCAGCTGGAAAAAACCACTTCAATACTCTAGTCCAGCCACCTTCTTCGTCTGAAGTCAACATTATTGGTTCCAGTTCCCATCTTGCATCTCCCACCAAAGTTACCACTGAGATTACAAGCATACAAGGTGGAGATGAGGGTGATGAGAGCGCTGATGCGCAAGCTTATGAAGTCGATATCAGGAAACCAGCTTCTCCAGGTAACTTCACTGTTAATCTCGCTACTGTCAATTCTGCTCAAGCGGGTTACTCATTTATTTCGCATGAGTTTCATGAGCTCCTTGGCTATTTTCTCAACCTTGATGAGCCTTCATCTCCTCTCTTTACTGACTTTATTGGTGAACCTTCATCTCCTCTCTTTACTGACTTTAACCTCTTTTCTTCTGTAGAGAAAGTATCAAGCACTGCTCAAATCTCTACTTCTCCGGTAATCCCTCCTCCATTTCTTCAGGTGGCTCCTCCTTCTGCTTCGCAGCCTGGATCACAGGAGGAACAAATAGAGGCTCTCCATGGCCTGGATGATCCCATTGCTTCGCAAGAGCAGAAAGATGAGAGACTTGAGGGAGGCGACATATCTCCGGAGCGGACTCCTTCTGACGACATAACTCTATCTAAACTTGTCACTCCAGGAAGTGAGTCTTCCTCAAAGAGGAGAAAGAAGCAAGGAGCATCAAGGAGGAGAGGGAAGATAATCACTGCCACTGAAGAGGAGCCAGAAGTTGGGCCAGCTGCGCCTACCTCTCCTTCCTCCCTTATACCCACTGGCCGACCTGAAAAGCTGGTCATTCGGCCGGGTAAAGGGTCCAAAGGCAGTAAAAAGAAGTGAAGACTCTAGCTTTTTGTCTTTTGTATGAACTGGCCGAGAGTTGTGCGGGTACCGGCCCCCGCTTTTATTTTGAAACCTGTATCTGCATTATAGTTGAATAAAATGATTCTTCGTTTGTACAAACTTCTGTTTGAATTTGAGAATGCATTTACTATTTATTTTTTGCACAAGTTTATTTACACGATATTGCAGCGAGCTTATGGCATGTTACTTGAGCGTTACCTTTTGCTGGTTTGGCTATACCATATTGTGTGTAATTATACTATATTGCCCCCATTCCATAAGTTTGCTGCAATATTCTATACTTCGAGGGGACTTGCACTCATATTTGCTAAAGAATAATTATTTTATTCTTTAAAGAAAATTTTTGCAAAGTACAACCCTCTTCGTATAAGTTTCTGCGCTTTGACCTTTGAAGAAATCACTTCTTTCTTTTGCTTAAGTACATTTTTTACCAAGTGAATTCTTTTATGGAGTAAAGCGGACCTCTGAAGGGTACTTTAACTCCCTCTCTCTCTTTTTCTCTCTTTTTTTTCCGAGGAAGATTATTCCCCAGAATAGGTAAATTACTCTTTCTTTGGAAGTTAAAGCATGCCCCTAATGAGGATTTTTTTTTTATATAGAAAGTTGTACCTCTGAGGAGGGATTTTTTACGTTTCAACACTCGAAAGTTTTATTTCAATCTCGGTGAAACGTGTACCTCCAAAGAGTTTTGCCTTAGAAAGCCTTTTCACGTTTCAACACTTGGAAGTTTTATTTCAATCTCGGCGAAACGTGGGCTTCCGAAGAGGTCTTTCTTCTTGATTGTGCCTCCGAAGAGGTCTTTATTTTGTTCGTCTTTCAACTCTGGTGAAGTGAAATTCCGAAGAGCGGCCGTTACACTTCAACTCCTGGTGAAATATGCCTCCGAAGAGGTCTTTATTTTGTTTGCATTTCAACTCTGGTGAAGTGAAATCCGAAGAGCGGTCATAACACTTCAACTCCTGGTGAAATGGGCCTCCGAAGAGGGCTTTTATTTTGTTTGCATTTCAACTTTGGCGAAGTGAAACTCCGAAGAGTAACTACTCCGACTCCTGGTGAAATGTGCCTCCGAAGAGGTCTTTTTCTTTGTTTGCATTTCAACTCTGGTGAAGTGAAATTCCGAAGAGCGGCTATTTCACTTCAACTCCTGGTGAAATGTGCCTCGGAAAGGGTTTTCATTGCCTGGAAGTTACTCTCTCATGGTTGGAGGGTCATGACTCCCCCAATCTTTTTTGTTGAGTAGAGAACTTTCTTTTTTGTGGCATATGACCCATTAGAGGTCTTTTATCCTCCGAAGAGTTGTGCCTCTGAAGAGGACTTGTGCTGCCGATGATGGATTTTGGTTGTTTCCTTGTCTTCTTGCTTATGCCTTTTCACCGATCCTCTTTTTTTTTTATCTCTTTTCAAGTTTTCATTCCCCTTTTCTTGCAAGTAGCTTGTTTAATCCAAGGAAGTGTACTTCATTGTCAGGCAAGTTCGTGAGAACGGGCACTAGCTTCCTAATTGGATGTTTGTTTGTTCAAACAATCTCAATTTATCAGCAAGGGCTCGTTTCTATCGAAATCATTAGCCGTTCAATTGAAGTATTTCCTATCTAGGATTTGAATTCGGGGTCTTTGTGACTTGAAATTTGTTTGTTGAATGATGGTGAGAATCGCTCGGTCTTATTATGCGCAAGTTTTATTTCCATTGTCTGCAAAAATTTAAATCGACATTTGAGCAATACATTTTATGTACTTTTATATCGAAAATAAAGCAAACATGTAATAAAAATAAGGAACACAAGATTTATAGTGGTTCGGCCAAGAATTTGGGCCTACATCCACTTTATATTCTTTCATTAATCACTTGCATCAGTTTTACAATTGCTTTCAATTACAAGAATCATACATTCACAATTCTTTTTACAATATTTCAACAAAATTTTCAAGTAAAGTATGGACGCAAGTGATTGCTGTTCCATGCCCTTGGAATTTGATCTCCTTCAACAGTAGTGAGTTTGAATGTGCCGTCAAGAAGCTTCTGACCTATGACATATGGTCCTTCCCAATTTGGCCCAAACACACCTGTCGTTGTCATAATTCTTTTCAGGACTAGATCTCCGATTTCAAAGCTTCGTTGACGAACTTTGGAATTGAAATGTCTGGCTATCCTTTGCTGATGAGCTGCAATTCTGAGACTAGCCTCATCCCTTTTTTCATCAAGGAGATCTAGCGCTTCAAGTTGTAGCTTTTCATTTTCTGCTTGATTGAAATGGATTCTTCTGTGTGAAGGGACCTCAGTTTCAACCGGGATCATTGCTTCCGATCTGTATGCTAATGAAAAAGGAGTATGCCCAGTCGCAGTTTTGTGGGTAGTTCTGTATGCCCATAGTGCAAGTGGTAGCTTATCGACCCAACCACCTTTTGCTCTTTCAAGTTGCTTCTTGATGGTTGATTTGATGATCTTGTTTACTGCTTCCACTTGCCCGTTTGCCTGTGGATGAGCCACTGCTGAAAAGCTTTTCTGAATTTTGAATCGCTTGCAAAAATCCTGGAATTCTTCGCTTTCAAACTGAGTACCATTGTCCGTAATTATTTTCTGAGGCACACCGTATCTGCAAATGATATTCTTGGTTACAAAACTTATCATTTTCTTAGAGGTGATAGTAGCCAATGGTTCAGCTTCAGCCCATTTAGTAAAGTAATCAACCGCAACAATAGCATATTTAATTCCTGATTTGGCAGTTGGTAGCGGCCCAATGAGATCCATTCCCCAAATTGCGAACGGCCATGGACTGACCATCTGTGTGAGTTCGGTAGAAGGTGCTCTAGGAATTTTGGCAAATCTTTGGCATCTGTCACATTTTCGGGAGTAATCTGCAGCATCTCGATTAATTTCTGGCCAAAAATATCCGTATCGGAGAATTTTCTTTGCTAATGTTTGGCCACCTGAATGATCACCACATTCTCCTCCATGTACCTCGGCTAGGATTGTTTTGGACTCTTCCCTGGATACACATCGAAGTAAAGGCATTGAGAATCCCCGTCTGTACAATCGGCCATCCTGGATTACATAGCGAGAGGCTTTCCTTAGTAGCTTCTGTCTCTCTCTCGAATTTTCTGGCAGAGAACTTCTGAGTAGGTAGTCTAATATTGGGGTCATCCACGACTCTTGTTCTTGAGATACATTCATAATCCAATCTATATCCATCTCGTCTATACTTGGTGCTGAGAGGACTTCTACGGGAACCAATCCCAATAGTTGAGCTTCACCAGAACTTGAATACTTTGCGAGGGAATCTGCCTTCGTATTCTCTTCCCGGGGAATATGGCTTATTGAATAATGATCGAGTTCACATAGGAGTTCCCAAGCCTTTGACAAGTAGGAAGGCAAGTTTCCACCTTTTGTTTGAAATTCCTTCTTGACTTGGCATACAATAAGCTGAGAATCACTGAAGATTTGTAATGCTCGAATGTTTAGCTCTTTAGCGATTTTCAGACCTGCAATAAGAGCTTCATATTCTGCTTCATTGTTTGTTGAAGGAAATTCCAGTCTTAGTGCATAACATAATGATCGACCTTCAGGAGTTTCAAGTACCACTCCGGCTCCAGAACAGTAGTCATTTCTTGCGCCATCAACATACATCTTCCACTGGATTGGGGAATCATTGATCGCTTCTTCCTCACCATTATCTTTCTCTGTGAATTCTGCAATGAAATCAGCTAAAGCTTGTCCGTTGATTGCTTTTCGGGGATGATAAGTGATGTCATATTGACTGAGTTCAATGTTCCATTTTAGAAGGCGACCCGAAGTTTCAGGGCGAAATAGGACTTGCTTTAGAGGTTGATCAGTGAGTACTTTGATAGGATGAGCTTGGAAATATTGCCTCAGTTTCCTTGATGCAACTAGTAGGCAATAGGCGAGTTTTTCCAACTTGGAGTAATTCAGCTCTGCCCCAGTGAGTCTTTTGCTGATATAGTAAACCGGATGTTGAATCCTTTTGTCTTCCCGTATCAGCGCTGCACTTAGAGCATGAGATGATACTGCCAAGTATATAAGAAGATCCTCACCATTGCCTGGCCTAAAAAGTATTGGAGGCGTTTCCATATGACGGATCAACTCATCGAAGGCTTTTTGGCATTCAGAAGTCCATTCAAAATTCTTCTTTCCTTTCTTCAGGGCGTCAAAGAATGGGATGCATTTATCAGTGGCTTTGGAAATGAACCGACTCAGGGCGGCGACCTTTCCGTTGAGACTTTGCAATTCCTTCTTCGTTCTAGGAGCTTTAACTTCTTTCAAGGCAGTAATTTGAGCTGGACTAGCCTCAATGCCCCTAGCACTGACGATGAAACCTAAGAACTTTCCGGGCTCGACCCCAAATGTACATTTCAGAGGGTTAAGTTTCATTCTGTATTTCCGAAGGACTGCGAACATTTCTGCTAAGTGTTCAATGTGATCCGCTGCTTTCCTGGACTTCACTAACATGTCGTCGACGTAGACTTCCATAGTTTTGCCCAATTGCGGTTTGAACATAGCATTAACAAGTCTTTGGTAGGTTTCCCCTTCATTTTTCAATCCGAAGGGCATAACTCTGTAGCAATAAAGTCCAACATCTGTGATAAAGCTTGTATCCTCCTGATCCGGCTCGTGCATCATGATTTGGTTATAACCGGAGTAGGCATCCATGAAAGATAACAATTCATGTCCCGCAGTTCCGTCTACCAGTTGATCGATCCTGGGTAACGGGAAGCAATCTTTGGGGCAAGCCTTGTTTAGATCAGAAAAATCGATGCACACTCTCCATTTTCCATTAGCTTTCTTCACCAGCACAGGATTTGAAACCCAATTCGGATATGTAGATTCTTTGATGAAGTTATTTTCCATGAGTCGATCAACTTCTTCTTTTAATGCTGCTGACCTTTCTGGACCTTGGGTTCTTCTTTTCTGTTTAACTGGCGTAAACTTTGGGTCAATATTCAGAGCGTGTACTGCAACTTCTGGAGATATTCCACACATATCGGCATGAGTCCAAGCAAAGACATCCAGATTTGCTTTCAGGAAAGATATCAAGATATTCTGAATTGACACATTAAGCTGTGAACCCACATTTAACACCTTATTTGGGTCCTTCGGGTCAACAGGTACCGGAACTGTCGTTTCCACCGGTACCACTCTATTCTCCCCTGCACTGGCTTTTCTGGGATCCATTTCTTTCCGTGCCCCGCTGTGCTCGCCAGTGCAGGGTCCGCCCCATAATTGCTACAAGGCTGGTTCCTTGATGCGGACTGGGGTTGCCGCATCCTTCCCCATTTCTCTTTTTCTTGACTCTCGCAGCTCTGTCAAATAGCATTCTCGCGCAGCATTTTGATCCCCTTTTATAACTCCTACTCCATTGTCAGTAGGGAATTTAATAGTGAGGCACCACGGGGCTAGGATAGCTTTGAATGCTGCGAGTGTTGGACGGCCAAGAAAAGCATTATAAGCAGAAAACTCATCGACAATCACAAATGTTTGCTTGCGGACCACTTTCCTTTCTGCTTCCCCAAGTTCTACAAGCAGATCGATGGTCCCAATTGGTTGTTTTGGCTCCCCAGTGAAGCCAGTAATCTTCTGTGATGAGGCTTGTACATCGATCATAGGGATTTTCATCTGGTCAAATGTCTTCTTGAAGAGGATATTACATGATGCTCCGCAGTCAATGAGGACTCTTCTGACAATGGCCGGTCCAATACCAGCCGAGATGACCAAGGGATCTAGGGTAGGAGCTTCTATACCTGTGGAATCTCTGGCTCTGAAAACAATATCATCGCTGAAAGTTTTCTGTTGTTTCAGGGGCGTAGTGTCTTCTAAAACAAAGACGTCTTCTTCGGCTGGAGCATATTTCAAAGCCCTGGAATATCTCTCCATCTCACCCCAGTTCTTGCCAGCTGGGTGAGGCCCTCCTGTAATGACATTGATAACGGGCCTTCCAGATTCATGTCCCGTAGCTTTCTCACCTGTCCTAGGCTGATGAACAGGAACCTGTTGCCCCTGACTTGACGATGCAGGATTGTTGCTATTCTTCTTCACAAATTGCTGCAGTTTGTTTTCTCTTAGCAACTCTTCAATCAGGTTTTTCAACTGGCGGCATTCATCAGTCTCATGACCGGGTTGATTGTGGAAGCGGCAGAATTTCCCACTCTGTATGGCTTTTTTCCCGGTTCTCAAAGGGATAGGTTTAGGGAAATCGACGGAATCTTTAGTGGCAAGGTAGATGTGCTCCGGCGTATGTGATAATGGAGTATACTCTGATGGCTTGAAGGATCGGGGCTTCTTCAGATTACCCTGTTTCTTCCCATTATTATTCTCCCTTTTTTGCCCCACCGATTCATTCTTGCGTGGAGCGACAGTGTTGTCTTCTGCTTTCTCCAACACTGTCTTTACTGGTAAAGGACGACTTTCCAAGCGAATGAATTCATCTGCTTTTTTGTAGAACTTTTCGAGAGAGGTTGGCTCCTTCATGTTCAGCCATTTCCCAAATTCGCTTGACTTATCAATAGCTCTCATCAGATAAGTCAATATCATTCGTGGTTCAGCATTATCCACCTCGGCCAGCGCTATATTAAAGCGGTTCAAGAAAGATCTGATAGACTCACCAGGATTCTGCTCTAAACTCGACAGTGACATGATGTCCTTGGCCTTCGAAGCATATAGCCTAAACTGCTCCTTGAATTTTCTGGTCAAGTCTGAAAACTGATCGATAGATCGGACTGGCAACTTGGTGAACCATAGTAGAGCCACACCTTCCAGGTATATGGGGAAATATCGGCACTTTATTTCGTCAGAGGCTCTGGCACCTGTCATGTGCCAATCATATTTATACAAGAATTCATTCGGATCACTTGTCCCTTTGTAAGCTGGGATAGTCGGAGGGACAAACTTCCTTGGAAATTCCGCCTTTAAGATTCTTTCAGTAAACGGAGTTTTACTTGGGGCGAAACCCCATTCCTTCTCATCTTCAACCCTTTGCATACTTTCTTTCATGATTTGCCGGACCATTCCAGAAAGATATTCCTCATCATGCCGAGTTCTAGATCCACCAGCCTCAGGTACTGCCTGCTCAAAGGGACTAGTAGCCCTTTCAGGAGCATTCCTTTCATTAACATCATGAACGTTGCCGGCATAGTTCCTTTCATTACCAGCCGGTTGATTGTTTGCCCCAAGTAAGTCGTTTAACTTATTCAGAATCAGAGCATTCTGGGCACTTTGAGCCTCTAATTGTGCATTTTGGGCGTTTATCTGCTGGTTTAGCCCTAGAATCACAGCATCCAACTCCGCTTTCGTAACTCCAACAGACGGAGTGGGTTGATTAGGCACAGGGGAAGCGGAAGTTCCCTCTTGAATGTTTCCAGATCTGACAGATCTACTTTTCCTTCCAGGAGCCATAATCTCAGATAGACTTCTGGTTTTTAAGGAAATTCTTTCTTCAAATCTCTGTGAAGCAATGATGACAGTTTTCCTGAGTTCAATTCTCAGTGAAAGCACCAAAAATGTTAACGCTAAAATTTGAACGCTAGCACCCCGGTGTATGAGTTATAGTTGTGAAAGCACCACCCGAAAGCTCGGGAACAGATTATAAGCAGAAATCAGTAGAAAAGCAGCAAACGACAACAATTTTATAGTGGTTCGGCTTAAGGGTATAGCCTACGTCCACTTTAAGTACTTTTATTAATGATCTCGTTACAAGCTGATACAATTCTTCTCAAGTACAATATATTTCAAGTTACAAGAGATTTGGAACAAGTAGCTCAAGCTTCTATGTCGATTAAAGTCCTTGAATTCAAATTGAAGATGTGTAGTTTCTTCGTGAAGTTCTTCGAAGTATTCCTTTGATCTCGAAAGCTCTAAGTGTTAATGGAGTTCTCAATGCAGCAAGGTAACGGTCTCTCGAGAGAATGTGTCAAAAGTCCTTTAAATGTTGGAGGTGGCTATGTATTTATAGGCAAGCTTGGACATGAATTCTGCGCATAAGTCCTGAGTCGTGACCGACTCAAGCTAAGTCGTCCCCGAGTCAGGCTAAGTCGTGGTTTACTTATAAAACCAACCTTTCCCCTCTTCATGGCTTATTCCTCTGCTGGATTTCATGACAAGTCTTGAGTCGTGTCCGAGTCAATTTTCCTAGGCACTGTGGCGATGGGTCACGACTCAACGATTTTGAGTCGTGGACGAGTCATGGTGAGTCGCCCCATGTTGACTCAAGGTCGAACTGCTGGCTTGGTCCCAAGAGATAAGTCGTTCCCGAGTCAACTTATCATAACTCCTCTCATATTAGCATGTGTCGTACTCGACTTATCATAAGTCGTGGGTATCCATAAGTCGTGACATTCCTTAGGTCATTCCTTAGGATGAGTCGCGAACTTGTTGAGTCGTTGAACCATGAGTCGTTGAACCATGAGTCGTTGAGTCATGAGTCGCTGAGTCATGAACTTCCATAAGTCGCACAACAGTTGAGTCGGAGACTAGCTGAGTCGGTCTTTGATGAGTCGGACCTAGATCATATGAGTCGGTGAGTTCCTTCTTCGGTCATTGAGTCGTATGTGAGTTAATTGTACTTGGCTTTCTGATTTGCACACTTGAACCGCTAACGACTCATGGTGAGTCGTAAATCTTCTGAGTCGCTTAATGCTTTATCTGATGAGTCGGCCCAAGCTTCAGTGGGGTTAACAGCTATAATGGGTGAGAAACACAAAGAATTTATAAAGAGGGTAGTTAAAATGGCAAGCATTTAACAAAGTAACGTATACCCTTTGATTTACTCCAACTCTTTATAAAAGATATAAGAAAATAAATTCCAATGAATACAATAAAAGCCTAGACAAATAAATAGAGAAATAAACAAAGAGATGGATATAGGAAAAATATAGAAACATATATATATATATATATATATATATATATATATATATATATATATATATATATAGAATGAAAATACATAAATTTATTGCGTGTAAAATGCTATATTTTCCTAAAAGTATAAGTTTAAATTCCTAGTGAATCCATATTATCATTGGTTTATATACTAATACATTAATAACTTCCAAATTCATCCAAATTTCAATTAGCAAGGTAATTAATTTCATTCTCTTCCCAAAATTCTATTTGTTATTAATTGAATTCCTATAAGTTATAATTAATTTCAAATAAACTGATTTGATTCAATTCTAGTCCCTTTTTATTAAGTTTATACTACTCTACAAACCTCGTTAATATTCGTTTATCTTTCACTACATTAATATATATTCAAATATCCATCCTTTATTTGTATTAATAGTTGTTTTCAATTATATTGAATTCGTCAAATGTATACATTTATTACGATTGAATCCTCAATTAATTCATTCAGATAGGTTTCATTCTTTCATATTATCTTATGAATAAAATATGAATTCCCATTTCATTCTAGTTTTCAATTAATATAGTAATTAAATTCATTTACTTATCATTAAATTCATTTATTATAGATTACATTCCAATTAACTAAAATCAATTCCTATAATTTGATTTTATTTAATTTCCTCTTTATACTATGCCCACTATTTCTTTATAAACCTGGTTACATTAGTTTTATATTCCATTACATTAATACACCCTTATTTACATTTTAAATTTGTATAAATGTTACTTTTTTAAAATGTGTACTTTTGTCAATTGTACACATTAATTATGGTTTGAAACCAGTTAAAGAAATTTACCTTAGTTCCATTCTTTTTACCAATTTATTACTTTATAAATAAATTTATGTTTCTAGTTAATTTATACATTCACACCTCCCATTACTGCATTAATATCAATAATTACATTAAAGAATTCCTATTTAATTTATAGATTAAATAGACAACTTAAAGTAACTGTTGTCATTACCCTTTAATTTACACTCAAGTTTATCATTTTCTCTAATTATCATAATTTCTTACAAAATGTTAAATTCATTCAATTACCATAGACTATACACTAATTCATTCGTTCACACCACACTTACCCTTATTTTCTTATATTCAAATCTTATACCTGAAATTAATTTTACAACTAAATTAATAAACCAATTAAATAGTAACGTACAACCGTTACTATTACTTTAAATCACATTAACGAATTCATTATTATTTACAAATCAGTTTCTACAATTACTTAATTAACACTGATTTACTTCAATTTATATTGATCATATATTATCTCATTAATGATTCAACATTCACACTTGTTTTCTTATATTCAAATCTATATCTAGGTCTAATAATTAACATTATTCCAATTAGTTTGAAATTTCGTAATTAGTTTTAATTACATTGTTACATTTTATTTTAACCTTTGTTTCACTATTAAATTACAAAGTCTTTGTTCTTCCAGTTTTAATTACCAAAATTGTATTAAATCAACAAATTATATTATTAATAATTTACGGGTCGTTACACTCTCCCCCGCTCAAAACTTTTCATCTCCGAAAAGGAAAAAGAAGGGAAGGGAAGAATTAAATAAACAATACATCTTATTCAAAAATACTAACTTGATAAACAAATAAATTCACAAAATTAATTAATTTGAATAAAATATACCAATTTATTTAAAAATTCCTTTAACATCATTTTGTATTGTAAGTTATTCAATTAACCCTTTATTCTATTTACCTTAATTAACCCATTTATAACTAAAACTTAAGTGTATAACATTTATTATACACACTCAAGTTTTATTTAAAAAAAACCTTTTATTGTATATTATCCAATTACATTGTTAACTTCTAATAATTGAGGTAAGTTATGTTGGAATGCAATAGAATATTATATAAATAAAAAATTTCTTAATTAAATTATCTGAGCTTAAATATTTATTCATAATTCTATTTTCTTTTATAATTGAAATTTTCCTTTAAGATAAAATTTTATAATTAAATTTCCGATAAACTTCAAACAATTAGAGATAAATAAATATACATAATATATATCAAATATAATTTAAGTCATATATATATTGTATTCAAATTATACTTTACGAAGTTCAAATCAAATTTAACTTCCAAACAAAAGTGTAGCAGAGCTACAGAATGGTCTCTCCACTACGAAGCTCGAAAATGAATGTCGGTGATGTGGCCGCCATCACCGAAATTATTTTCCAACGACAAAGAGAAGTGCACCGATTTAAAACTGAAATTCTTTGAAATAATTTCTACTTGAAATGCCTTAAATAATTTACCCATTAGAACTTTAAACGCAAAGTTTGAAACTATCGGAAATTAAGTTCTTAGTTTCTTGTTTAAATTCATTTATATTTCCAAATTAATTTATAACCATAATTGTATTTCAATTATTTATATCTATGAAAAAAATTAATGGTTACAAGCTATATACAAAGTTAAATACTATTTCTCAACATCCAATTCAATTAACCTTTAAAATTCAGAAAGTTATACTTATACATATATAATATAATTGTACAAAATTTATTCATTTACTAAGTTTGAAAACAATACTTTGTCCATTTTCTCTGTTCAAGTGTTTTGGGGATCCTATCGATAGCATTGATAAGACGAATCAACCGAAAACCCAAATCAACATCAACAACTCAAACAACACAATATGTAAAACATTTTAAATATAGATTTACAAATCATGGATATAGACTCAAATATGATAAACTCAATCAAAGAGAATTTTGATTTGAAAATAAGTTGGAAACAAAAGATGGGATGATTAACCAACTGAATAAGGAAAGGATAAGCTCATATAAATCACGGGCAACCTTAACCAGGTCAATTGCGACTTCCAGAATTAGATCGATGTAGAATCCTAAGGCAAATCTACATCTGATCCAAAGAGATGGAATTCGAGATACAATAGATACTAGCATCTAAACCGAGGATCCAGAAATCTTCAATAAATCAATGCCATTGTAGAGGAGTTTAACCCCTTTAAAAATCATTCAGTGGAGCTATGGGATGCTCCAGAATTCTGAAGAATACGGAGAGTGAGGGGCAAGAATGGATTTCGAAACCGAGGGAACGTTCCAAAATTCAAAGGGACAGAGTAAAAGAGGAAGAGACTCAAACTCGAATGGAAGTGATTCTGTAAATAAATTTACAATATATGCCGAGTTTTGCCTAGAGCAAAAGCTCTAATACCAACTTTAACGACCCGGTATTTTCAACCATTCGCATCCGCACATGTCGGACTTGAATTGCTCAAAATACCGAATTGTAAAAATAAATTTGGCAAAACTCAAAATATGAAGTAAATAAATAATTCACAGATCACAGACACAGAGCAATAAAATGCAGCAGAAGCAAAGAAATAGTAGTTCATGAAGCTACTATATAATTACATCAGAGTTATACAAGATACAACAGAAGTTCAATACAATAATCAAGCATAAAGCTGAATGCAACGCTGGAATCAACTGAATAACTAGAATTGAAATAGATAGCTCGATCTTCAAGCAAAGCTCCAACTCCGAAGGTGAGTCTTAAATGCTATATCACTCAGTCTGACCCGAACGTAAAACAAAATACAAAACACTCGAACCATGACATACATACTTATACAATGTAAACCAACTCATGTGAATTGTAATAGAGAGGTACAAGTAACTTAAAGGATGCTTGAGACCGCCCATCCTCTAAGAATCCATTAAACTATTTACTATGTATTAATATTTCACTATTATAATAATGTCAATCGTAAAATAAACTTACTTTTAAATAGTGTTAAGGGGTTACCCATATAGCCTTTAATACGTAATAGTCCCAATAGTCCATCATGTATCATGGTCCCTCCTGATCGGGAAGCCACCAGAGGATACTACAGGGCTACGGGAGAAAACCAAATTTGTACTAGGTACGATAGGGTAGGTGACATGGCACAACTAGGCAATGCCAGAATAGATATCCCATTTACGCTTCCCGGTCGATGGTAACGCGTAGCAGCTACTACCGCCCACCTCGAGCCACACCCCTAAATCAAAAATCAAAGTGGCCACCGAATCAATCCAAAAGTTAGAGTATAATATCAAAGGGATGTGTCCGATCGGAGGAATGAACTCACTTAGCTAGTCAATCGCTCCTGTTTTAGCCACCTTATGCCAACTCGCGGGAGTTGGGTCCATGTATATACCTCAAAGGAACGCCGCCGCCATCCTACTTCATTCTGGAATCTCCATCGCATACACGGTTGTTAAAGTGGTTTTCCGAGTTGGCAGAGAGTATGACAACTTTCGATCCCTGTCTCTTTAACAACCAAATGTTATTATTACCCATGGATATTTATTTAAAAATCATTTCTATTCCAAACCATTTAAAATCAAATACTATTACTTTCCAAAATAATATCCATTCTCAAATTGGTAATATTTCCAAATCCATATATTTCTCAAATTTAATATCCATTTCAAAACTAAATATTATGTTATTTCATTTCAAAAACCAAATAAATATATTATTTCCATTTCAAACCCAGAGTAATAATATATCTGTAATTTAACTAAAACTCAAATTTCCAAATCACTGAATATTTCTTTCAATTTACTAAACTTGAAGTATTCCTTTAAATCATCTTAACCCAAACCACTTTATAAGGTCATATTCTTTAATCTTCCATTTCCAATAAGTTCCAAATTAGGGAATTTCACTAGAAGGACAAATTTTACGGTCCAATTAGTTTTTAGGACACACATCCACATAAATTAATTTCAAGGCCAAAGTCAGCATAATAATTATTTTTAAGGACAAAGTTAGCAGTCCAATTACTTTCAAGGACATAATTTCATAGGTTTTTAGGCCTTAGAAATTAATTATTCTAAATTTTGTCCTTAAAATTAATTATTTCATTTGTGTGTCCTAGAAACTAATTGCACTTGCTAAAGAGGCCCTTGTGGCTAATTTCTACTTCCAAATTTATATATTTAAAGATAATTCTTAATTATAACAGCTTTGAAACCAAACATTTTGAAACTTATTTATTTAGACCATCTAAAAAATGTTAATATCTACCAAACAAGATTCATTTAACTATTTAAATTCAATGTCAAATAATATTCATTTCGAAGTTGTAGCATTTATAAGTTTATTCATTCAATTATTAACTTTCCAAAACATTGTATATTTCAGCTACATTAAAATTTCAATTTTTAGCCAATTCAACTTATAAAAATCACATTTCCCACTTAAAAATATTCATTTTGATACCATTTAACTTATGATTTAATAAAATAAAATTTTATCAATAAATATCCAAATTAAACTATAATTCATTTATTAAGTCAAAAACACATTCTTTTACTTCTTTTATTTCAACAAATAACTTACCACTTTATTTAAAAATACCCACTTCATAAATAAGACCAAATTCCCATTTACTTACTTAACTTAACAATTTCAATTAAAACCAAATTTCCAATTATCAAGCTAAGTCCTATTTTGAAAATACAATTTTCAACTCAAATCATAATTATTCAATTTCTAACATTCCATTTTATAAATAAAGTAATTTATCATAGTGAATATAGTAGTAAATTTCTTTGCAATTTATTCATTTACGCATCAACTAAACTATGATTTCAGGCTAAATACATTTATTAAAAAATGTGCGATTAAAACTATATTTCATTTTATCAATTCAAGGGACATCATTATTATGTCATAAAATAAAAATTGATTGCAATTACCAGGTTAGACTTTAAATTCCACATTAATTAACTTTAATTATTAAGTTATTGATCACAATTAAAGCTCTTTAAATTACCATTTAAGGCCAGATAAAGATTTGTAACTTACAATTAAAAACCAATTCTTACTTATAAAATTTTAACTTGTTGGAAGCTAATATTTGTATATATTTTAAATCATTAAATCAACTTTTAATCAAAATTCCATATATTTAAAATTCAAATTACTTAATACTTTTAGAAAACTATTATAAAATTTTATCCATGGGCCTGTATAAAATTTTCTAACCTAAGTCAAGTGATAAAGATATGTATCATTTCAATCTGTAATTTAAAAAGAAAAATCCGGGTTCTATCATTCAAACCCGCAATCCCAATTAAATCAAATGCAATAAAAATCATTCGATCCTATCATTTCATCCCATAATGATTTTCTCCTTATTCTAAAGTCCGTTCGGGTATGTCATTTCAAGCCATAGTGATAGGGAACTTACAGTGTGAGATACAGTAAATAAAATGAACAGTATAACATAAAACAACATATTAGATGATGCAATAAATATATAAATAGCATTTAACATCATATAACATATCATAGGCATATATGGACATAGCATATAAATTTATACAATTCACTTGTCATCATTTCACAATAATATAAGTACATATGTTTAGAGTGATAAAACCCACCTTTTTAAAAGCTAGAATCAAATTCACACTACACAATTGAAATCCACAAAGCACGACAAAGCACGATTATGTATTTGAGTGGATGAGGAGTCAGATCCAAATCTTGTATGCAAACAAATACAACATATATAAGAATATATTTCAATATATTCTTATAGAAATTAAAAAAAATGAAAATATGAGATAAAAGTGACACAACCTTTGCTTCAACTACCAAGTGGGCTCGACCATTGGGTTTGGGTAGGGTCTAAGCATCACAAACGCATCGCTAGGGATTTTTGTGGTCATGGCATGGCATGTAGGTGGTGTTAGTGTGGTGTGGCCGAGGCTAATAGGAGGAAGGAGCTGAAATCTAGGAGTTTGGCTATGGTTTCAAGGCCTTTGGTGATGGATTCTCATCTAGGGGTCACGGCCATGCTTTGGGGTGATAGAGGAGGTGGTGATGGTTGGCATGGTGGTGGTACAAGGCGGAGGCCGAGAAAATCATGAGCCAAAACAAAGAAAAAGGAAAACGAAAATAGAAAAAGAAGAAGAGGAAGGAGATGCAATGGATATTAGATCTAGCATATTTTTTCTCTCGCAAATGAAATATGTCAAGTGAGAACTTTTCACGTGAAATAATAATAAAAGTGGCGGCTAGCGTTACAGAAACAATGAATGGCTAAAGATATGGAGAGTGAATGGCAAGAGATGTAAATGCTAGAAAATTAATGGCTAGGAAATTCAGAGGCACAATATAAGGAGAAGGAATCTTGTATATTTTCCTTTGTTTGCACGCAAATGAGAAATGAATTGAATGGAAAGTTTCTCATGGCTTAAAGAAAATAAAATGCATGGCTAGAAGGTAATTATGTGTGACGCCCCACCCCGAGACCCACGTTAGTAAAGGGAATTGACAAGTAATTCTATCTGCTAACGCAGAGAATAGGGCTGGTTAAGGGCGATCGATATAGCTGCGACGCCCCACCCCGAGACCCACGTTAGTGAAGGGAATTAACAAGTAATTCTGTCTACTAACGCAGAGAATAGGGCTGGTTAAGGGCGACTGATATAGTAATACATTAGCTAAAGACTGAATACGTCGATATTTTTTCTTCTTTACCTCATGGAATCGACATATCCTATATTTAACTAATACGATACTACTCGGCTATAGGATCTATTAAGAAGCAAAATGAAATAAATAAAACATACATATCACAGAACTCAGCCATAGGTGTGTGTGTGTGTGTGTGTGTGTGTGTGTGTGTGTGTGTGTATATAGCTAACCCAAACATCAAGTGTTATACACCACTACATAATAGTATGCCCATATCAAATACATATATCACATCTCATATACAAAGTGTCGATAACTAGTATACCACTAAAAAGAGGAGTCCAGTCCATAGTCATGCGTCCTACACAAAAAGAAACATAGATCCAACACAAAAGATCGACTTCCACCTAACATGCAACTCGGTCTGACCCGATTGATAAATACACGCGTCAAGCAACTGAATCTTATCGTTAGAAAGGAAATACGATAAGGTAAAGAGAAGAGCTTCGCAACGGGATAACATAAGTAGGTATGAACATCTAGAGTTGATATCAAGTAGCTTCACTATGTCTCTATGGTGGTTTGCATACACATATACTTGGGTTAATCTGAGGGAATTCGTGTATACGATATAAGGGCAAACATTCAAACATTATCCATGAGTAAATAAATCTCTCAAGTCTATATAATTCCTAAATATAAATACATAAAACTGAAATCACCAAAATCCTCAAAGAAATCATATTTGCCTTATTTACATCTATAAGGCTAGGTAAACACATCAAAAATGGTGAAATCGAAATCATCATAACTCATAAAAGAAATCTCATATTGGCCAATTATAACATGCAAAAGAATGTTGCACGTGCCATTTGCCAGTACTGTTCACCATCATGGTACCATATCCATCCCTCTACCGGAATCCTCATCTCGAATTAATACGGTCTATGACATCCCCACGAACACCCGCCATCAAAAGTGATGGGTGCATCTCACTCCAATCGGTGTCCGTCGAGTCCCCACCAACAAAAGTGCTCAAGTCAAGTATTACTTAACCCAATCGGGACTCGAAGTACTGGTAGTTCTCCTAGAATGTGTCAACAACTCTCGGATAGTAACCCAAAAAGTGGTAACGTATGTCCCAACCATACGCTCTCTCTTAGCGGTTTTCTAGCCGCTTGTTCATGCCACACTAAGAAATCATCAACATCAGCAAAAGAATAGCCTCATGTCATCGACGTATGGTATAAGATGCTAAACTCGTCTCGTCTCATCGATGAGTAGAAATTCCATAAAATAATCAAACTCATCAAATTCCATCAAAATCTTGCCTCATATCATTGGCAAGTATATCTCCATCAATATAGTCCTAATCTCGTATATACTCCCGAATAGGAGATCTCGGACCATACATATTAGTCAAATGGACAACTATAATCTCAAACTCATACCACAGTGTGGTTAACATCAAGGAGGATATCTAACGATTCTTCAATATCGTTTCGATCGTACAAGTCTGAAATTAACCGATAAAGTAAATACACAAGTCCAAGACCTCGCAAATTTACTAAATCGTTTAATTTATTTTCTTATACGTCCGAAAAAGCATAAAGATGATGAAAATTTATAAGTTATAACCTAAAATAATTTAGTAGAAGTGGATTAATAAATAAATTTCATAATAAAAGTCTTCGCAAAAGAATGCAAATGAAATCGTCAAAACCAGACAATTATATCAAAATTTGGGGTTGTCCATGACAGGCCAACAATGAAAACATCAACTTTCCACCATGCAAACTTCGAAATTCCACGAAGCATGAAACAATTTTTTTTTGTAATTTATAGCCTAAGGTTTTCAAAACGTTAAAAATTTCGATATTCCGGTCAGTAACGAATAAGTTACGAGCGAAATACTACTAGAAAAGAAAATTTACACGCTGGCTATTAACACAGGCCAGCGAAAAAAGTATATTTTACACTATGTAGACTTCCAGATCATTCAAAAGCTAAAACAGAAAAGTTGTGGAATATTTCACAAGAATTTCATAACATCAAGATATCTAAATTACGATTAGAAATGCAAAAGTTATGCCGAAAATACCATTCAGCCAATGGAATTTTCTGTGCATATATCCTCTCGGATTTTCGAATTTGACAACAAAAAGAAGGTCCAAACGGACTCAAAACTCGATGAAAATTTACAGCAATGAACTTTAGCAAATGCATTACAAAATGAAAAAATTTGATGGCAATCCAACGCCGGATGAACAAGATATGCACAACAAAGTTGCACTATTTTCAGCAATACAACATACACTAACAACAAAATTTTATGCATAAACCAACATTATAGCTTCAGATTTTATTTTTATTTTTGATAAATAACCAATTCAGTTTGCACAAGCTTTTAACTTATAGTTAATAGAAAAAAGATGATGATTTAGGCTTGATGATGGAAGCTTTCACTCGAATTCGCCCTTGCCGGACCTGTGATTACTGAAAATAGGCATGCAATAGAAGATTTCATTAAAACCAAAAACAACAGTAAATGAAATTGGCAAATTCCATGGATTGAGAGAGAAATGGGTTAGCGGATTACCTAAATTTGGTTTTAGCATGAAAATAATTTTATTTGGTGTGGATTTTAATTGGATTTTCGATATTAGTTGAGCAAGGAAGCCATTTTTATTGTTTTTGGGCTTCTGCCCTTCCTTTTCTCAAAATGAGCAGAAGGAGGAAGAAGTGTACGTACTTCTTTCCTAGCTCCAGAAGTTTCTCTAGTGGATATTGGGTTTGGGCTTAACCCAATGACCGATATTAATTTTACTTAGGCAAAAATTTGTTTAAGTTTATTTACACTTATACATGTTTAAATCTTCATAACTTCTACATTTTTAATCAGTTTTTAATGATTTTGCACGCGTTGGATTCATTATGTCTTCTAGTTTTTTATAAAATTATCAAAACATAAGTTTTAACAATTTTGTTATTACATTTCCATTTATTACTCAATTTATCCAATTTTCCCATAATGCAAAATAAATTGCAAATTTAATACAATTGGTTAAATAAACAGATGTTATGCACCCAAAACAAAACAAATACATGTTTAGACATTATTAAATTATTTCTCACATTTTTAATCATATTTATCATGATTAATTATTTTATTACTCATTCTCATACATATATTTAATTAAATAAAATGACAATATTGGCAACAAACACAATATTGTTCAAATTATTCAATTTAATCAAATGTTGCCACTAACTACATTTGAATTCATGAAATAAAATAAATGCGTTATTTCACATACATGTCCATCATGTTTAGGCACATTCACAATTATTTCTTCTTTTATTTTTATTATTAAACAATAAAAGGTGATTATTGGTATACATCACCAATATCCTTTTATTAACCGTAATAAATACCAACAATTGATATTTATCCACCCAAATTCTCAAATAAAGTGTTAACTTTATTTTCCTCCATCTTAAATTTACTTCAACCATTAAAAATTGAAATAAATCTGATTTTATTACATTCACCCAAGATTTATTCATACAACATTGTTTATTTCAATTAAACAATATTTCACATCACTTTCTCCTTATTAAATTATTTTCTCCATTATTAAATTATAATTTTCATTATAATTTAATAATTATGGTAATCTCCAAATCAGGGTCATTAAAGACTCCCTCCCTTAAATAAATTGCGTCCACGCAATTCTTAAGGAAAATTCGTAACACAAGTAGCAATCCAACACGAAGGAATAGAAATAGCTTGAGATAATAATTCTCACCATTATCAAGTGAAGATAGAAAGCCCGGGAAAGAACGCTCGATAGATTCTCTGGTTTCCCAAGTGCAATCATTGGGATTCTCCGACCATTGAATCTTTACAAGAGGAATGTTCTTGCTTCGAAGGCGCCTCACCTCTAAATCAAGTACACAAATAGGCTGCTGAACAGTGGATACGCTCGATGAGATCTCAAGCTCAAGTTGCTCGAATTGATCAATAACAGAATCAGGATCTCGAATGTATTTGCGAAGCTGAGAGACGTGGAAGACATCATGACTTCCTGATAAATGAGATGGAAGAGCTAATCGATAAGCAACTGGACCAATGCGCTCGGTAATAAAAAATGGTCCTATAAAGCGAGGAGCCAATTTCCCTGTGGGGCTAAAGCGCATTACTCCCTTCATTGGGATGCACGGATAAATACAAGATCACCAACGGAGAACTCAAGAGGCTTCCTACGGTTTTCCACCTAGGATTTCTGGCGACTCTGTGCCTCTTTCATTCTCTTTCTAATAAGGGATATCTTCTCCGAAGGATTACGAATTGAATCTGGACCGAGTGTAAGCTTCTCAGCAGATTCTAACCAACAAGAAGGAGAACGGCATGGTCTTCCGTATAGTGCCTCTAATGGAGCCATACCAATACTGGATTGGAAGCTATTATTAAAGGAGAACTCTACTAATGGAAGATGATCCTCCCATGAACCACTAAAATCAAGAATACATGCACGGAGAAGATCTTCAAGAATACAACTCACCCTCTCAGTCTGTCCATCAGACTGGGGATGATAAGCTGTAGAAAGAATAAGCTTTGTACCCAAATCTTGCTGAAAATTGGTCCAGAAATGGCTGGTAAACAAGGGATCACGATCACATACAATCGAAGAAGGAACACCACGTAATCGCACGACTTCTTTAATGTAGAGCTTAGCCAAAAGAGGAGCATTCCTATTAGATTTAATAGGGATGGAATGTGCGGATTTATTTAGACGATCCACGATAGCCCAAATGCTAGAATGACCAAACCTCGAACGAGGAAGGCCGTCAACGAACTCCATCTATACTTGGTCCCACTTCCATTGTGGAACCTCAAGAGGCTGAAGAAGACCGGAAGGCCGCTGATGCTCGGCCTTGACAAGCTGACACGTCATGTAGTTTCTTACATAACTTGCAATATCTCGCTTCATACCATCCCAATAATAAAGGCGATACATATCCGCATACATCTTAGTGCTACCCAGATGAATGGTCTACTTAGTGCGATGACAATCATCAAGTATGTCACGCGTACGTGCTGAATTAGAAGGCATAACTATACGGTTCTTCAGACGAAGGCAACCGTGAGAATCAATCGACTAATCCCTCAACTCCTCATCATGGGACTCAGATGAGCAAGACTGAATGAGGTGCATAATATAAGCATCATGTTTCTGGGCCTCAGAGATACGATCAAGAAGAGAAGGTCGAGCCACCATACTGAATAACTAGACCGACGTGTCAGATGACGGTGCTCGATCACGAATATCAAAGTTGGATAAGGTCTCAATAACATCCAATTCGGCTCACATCATAGAAACAACAGCCGAATGCTTACGACTAAGCGCATCAGCTACACGATTACCCTTTCTAGGGGTATACTCGATATCGAAATCATATGAGGCGAGAAACTCTAACCATCGATGTTGCCTCATACTCAATTCCTTCTGCGAAAAGAGGTACTTGAGAGACTTATGATCGGTATAAAGAACGAAATGATCACCAAGGAGATAATGACGCAATATCTTCATGGCGAAGACGATGGCTACAAGCTCTAAATCATGGTTCGTGTACCGAACCTCGTTCGGACGTAATTGCCTTGAAGCGTAGGCAACAACCTGGTCCTTCTGTATAAGAACCACACCAAGACCACTGTGGCTTGCATCGGTATAAACAAGGAGATCTTGGTTCCCTTTAGGAACCACAAGCACAGCAGCGTGTGTGAGAAGCTCCTTCAATCGCTGGAAGGCAGCATCACACTTGTCAGACCAGATAAAACGAACACCCTTTCTAGTGAGGTTTGTAAGAGGAAGCGCGATGCAAGAGAAAACCTTAATGAAACGGCGATAATAACCCGCTAATCCTAGAAAGCTACGAATCTCATGAACATTCTCAGGCCTATTCCAATTCTGAATAGCCTCGATCTTAGAAGGATCAACTGAGATACTATCGAAAGATACCACATGACCTAAGAATTTCACTTGCCTTTCCCATAAGTGAAATTTAGAAAGCTTTGCCTTGAGTTGATGTTTGCGGAGAGTACTCAAAACAATTCTAAGATGTCGAGCATGGTCCTCTTCGGATTTGGAATAAACTAAGATGTCATCGATGAATACTAGCACAAATTTATCAAGATATTCCCGGAATACCTGATTCATAAGATCGATGAAGTAGGCAGGAGCGTTCGTCAAAAAGAATGGCATGACGAGCCACTCATAAGATCCTTATCGAGTGCGGATGGCTGTAAGGGGAATGCTATCTTTCGCAACTCGGAGTTGATGAATACCCGTGGCAAGGTCCGGTTGAGAAAAGACCTTTGCACCACTCAACTGATCGAACATGTCATCAATTCTTGGCAAGGGATAGCGATTCTTGATGGTTAGCTCATTAAGCTTGCGATTGTCGACGCAAAGCCTAAGAGTACCATCAGACTTCTTCACGAATACCACCACGGCACCCCACGATGAAGAGCTAGATCAAATGAAGTGTTTAGCTTCAATCTCAAGGAGTTGCTTCATAAGTTCCTCATTCTCCTTAGTAGACATCCTCGTGGGAGGACGACTAGTTGGCTGAGCACCAGGAATGAGATCAATACGAAACTCTATGACCCACTTAGGTGGCAAACCCGAAACAGGCTAAAAAATATCATCAAAGTCACAAACTATCAGAATACGAGAAACATCATCGTCGTCGTCTTGAAAATCAAGAGCATATAAGGTAGCTAGGGAATCACAATTGGTATCGCGAAGAACAAGAGATAACTGAGAAGAAGAGTCTGGATGTCGAAGATAAATTGCTCTATCAGAACAAAGAATCCTGGCCTCATATCGAACTAGCCTGTCCATACCAAAGATCATATCAAATCCAAGCGATGGAACCATGTGCAGATTCGCACGGAAAGAAAACCCACAAAGCATAATCTCAATATCATCACAAAATAAGCTAAGGGTTGCGAACCCACCGACAGGATTTGCAATCCGTAAAGAAGTAAGCAAGCATGAAACATCCAAAGAACAAGTATCCACGAGTTCATTTGACACAAATGAGGGTGATGCACCCATATCAAAGAGCACTCTAATCGATCGATCATGAAAAAGAATGGAACCTTAAAGAATAGAAGAAAAGGTACCTTTCGGCCGAGTCGCATCATTAGAAGCTGCTACATTAAGATTCCTCGGATGAGAACCTTTGTTCTTCTTAGGAAAAGAAGAAGCCATATGTCCCTCGGCTTTGCAAAAGTTACACCTCTTGGGCTTTGGACACCCACGGGCTGGTTGGTAAGGAGAACCAAAGTTGTAGCATGCAAAAGGCTTAGGCTGAGAAGGAGCTTGAGATTGAGAAGAAGACGATCCACCATGCTTCTTCTCCTTGGATGGAGGAAATCTAGACTTGCGGAAATGAAACTTCTTCTTCTTAGGATTGGACTGAGAACGACCCTCGCCATCACTCTCTTTCTCATTCTCGACTGTCTTGAGACTGAGTGATGCATCCACTAAATCTTTGAAGGGTAACCTGAGTTGAAGCATCAAAGACTTCTTAAGATATTTCTTGAGTCCAGACATGAACTTACGATTCTTCTAGTATGGGGTACTAATTAATTCCAACCCATACTTAGATAGAGACTCGAAGGAGGAAACGTTATCTGGTACCGAAGAATTGCCTTGCTTCAACTTAATAAAGCGATTGGTGACATGAGCCTTTTCAGACTCGGGTATATACTTGAGCTCAAATCTATCTCGAAATTGCTGCCATCTGAGGGTAGTCTCATCCACCTCAGCGATAAGAAGCTCGTACCAGTCTAAAGCACGATCTTGTAGCATACTAGATGCTACAAGAACTCGATGATGGTCTGAAAGGTCCATACGAAGGAATACACGCTCACAAATGCAAAGCCAGGCTTGCACCTCAAGAATTGATTCGAAGCCTTTGAACGGCTTGCCTCCGAGATGAACAAAATCATTGCAAAGTCATGCAAACACCGACTTGCGAGGAGATGAAGATGGAATAGGAGCGGGGGTTGGGTGCTCCTAAGAAGCTCTCGAATCTGATTAGTAGTCATATAAACATCTTCGGGTCGTGAACCACTGGACGGTCCCGATGCCGAAGGGCGAGCTCTACCTCTTCCGGCCATAACTAAAGGATAAGATAAGAAAAGATCATTCACAGGATAGGCATATATATAACAATAGAAATTCAACACTTAAGGAATACTACGGAATAACATTTAGCATTCCTTGACGTATTCCTTTTTATCTACCCCAAGGAATCGAAAAGGATTGGGTCATGACTAGGTTGGGCTTGTTTACGGGATGAGATGTACTGTTCTGTGTTTATTCCATTTTGTTCTGAAACCTCGCTCTGATACCAAGCCGTGACGCCCCACCCCGAAACCCATGTTAGTAAAGGGAATTAACAAGTAATTACGTCTACTAACGCAGAGAATAGGGTTGGTTAAGGGCGACCGATATAGCGGTGACGCCCCACCCCGAGAACCACGTTAGTGAAGGGAATTAACAAGTAATGCATTAGCTAAAGACTGAATACGTCGATATTTTTTCTCTTTACCTCATGGAATCGACATATCCAATATTTAGCTAATACGATACTACTCTACTGTAGGATCTATTCAGAAGAAAAATGAAATAAATAAAACATACATATCACAGAACAACAACCACACACACATATATATAGCTACAAACCCAAACATCAAGTGTCATACACCACTACGTAATAGTATGCCCATATTGAATACATACATCACATCCAATAAAAGAATATATACAAAGTGTCGATAACAGTTATAACACTAAAAAGAGGAGTCTAGTCCATAGTCATGCGTCCTACACAAAAAGCAACATAGATCCAACACAAAAGATCGACTTCCACCTAACCTCCAACTCGGTCTGACCCGAGTGATAAACACACGGGTTAGGCAACTGAATCTTATCGTTAGAAAGGAAATACGATAAGGTAAAGAGAAGAGCTTCGCAACAGGATAACATAAGTAGGTATGAACATCTAGGGTTGATATCAAGTAGCTTCACTATGTCTCTATGGTGGTTTGCATATACATATACTTGGGTTAATCTGAGGGAATTTATGTATATGATATAAGGGAAAACATTCGAACATTATCCATGAGTAAATAAATCTCTCAAGTCGTATATAATTCCTAAGTATAAATCCATAAAATTCGAAATCACCAAAATCCTCAAAGAAATCATATTTTCTTATTTACATCTATATGGCTAGGTAAACACATCAAAAATGGTGAAATCGAAATCATCATAACTCATAAAAGAAATCTCATATTGGCCAATTATTACATGCAAAAGCATGTTGCACGTGCTATTTACCAGTACTGTTCACCATCATGGTACCGTATCCATCTCTCGACCGGAATCCTCATCTCGAATTAATCCGGTCTATGACGTCATCTATATTCCCCACGAACACCCGCCATCAAAAGTGATTGGAGCACCTCACTCCAATCAGTGTCCGCTAAGTCCCCGCCATCGAAAGTGATCGAGTCAAGTATTACTTAACTCGATCGGGACTCCAAGTACTAGTAGTTCTCCCAGAATGTGTCAACAACTCTCGGTTAGTAACCCGGAAAGGTTAATGTATGTCCCATACCATACGCTCTCACTTAGCGGTTTTCTAGCCGCTAGTTCGTGCCACACTAAGAAATCAGCAACATCGTCAAAAGAATCGCCTCATGTCATCGGCGTATGGCATAAGATGCTAAACTCGTCTCATCTCATCGACGACTAGAAATTCCATAAAATCATCAAAGTCATCAAATTCCATCAAAATCTTGCCTCATATCATTGGCAAGTATATCTCCATCAATATAGTCCTAATCTCGTATATACTCTCGAATAAAAGATCTCGGACCATACGTATTAGTCAAATGGACTAATATAATCTCAAACTCATACCACAGTGTGGTTAACATCAAGGAGGAAATCAAATGATTCCTCAAAATCGTTTCGATCGTACAAGTCCAAAATTAACCGATAAAGTAAATACACAAGTCCCATACCTCACGGATTTACTAAATCGTTTAATTTATTTTCTTATACGTCCGAAAAAGCATAAAGATGATGAAATTAATAAGTTATAATATAAAATAATTTACTAGAAATGGATTAATAAATAAATTTCATAATAAAATTCTTGCAAAAGAATGCAAATGAAATCGTCAAAATCGGACAATTATATCAAAATTTGGGGCTGTCCATCACAGGCCAACAATGAAGACATCAATTTTCCACCATGCAAACTTCGAAATTCCACGAAGCATAAGACACAAAATTTGTAGTCTACAGCCTAAGGTTTTCAAAACTTCACAAATTTCGATATTTCGGTCGGTAACGAATAAGTTACGAGTAAAATACCGCTAGAAAAGAAAATTTGCGCGCTGGCTATTAACACAGGCCAGGGACAAAAACGTCTATTTTACACTATGTAGATTCTAGATTATTCAAAAGCTAAAACGGGAAAGTTGTTGCATATTTTACATGGATTTCAGAACATCCAAGATTTCGAAATTCCGATTAGAAACGCAAAAGTTATGCGGAAAATACTATTCATCCAATGGAATTTTCTGTGCATATTTCCTCTCGGATTTTCGCATTTGACTGCAAAAAAAAGGTCAAAAACGGACTCAAAACTTGATGAAAATTTATAGAAATGAACTTTAGCAAATGCATTACAAACTGAAAAAAATTTGATGGCAATCCGACGCCGGATGAACAAGATATGGGCAACAAAGTTGCACCATTTTCAGCAAGACAACATACACTAAGAGCAAAATTTTATGCATAAACCAACATTATAGCTTCAGATTTTATTTTTATTTTTGATAAATAACCAATTCTGTTTGCATAAGCTTTTAACTTACAGTAAGCGTCAAAAAGATGATGACTTAGGCTTGAAGATGGAAGCTTTGAACTCGAATTCGCCCTTGCCGGACATGTGATTGCTGAAAATAGGCATGCAAGAGAAGATTTCATTAAAACAAAAAACGACACTAAATGAAATTGGCAAATTCCATGGATTGAGAGACAAATAGGTTAGGAGATTACCTGAATTTGGTTATAGCATGAAAATAATTTAATTTGGTGTGGATTTTAATTGGATTTTTGACATTAGTTGAGCAAGGAAGCCATTTGTATTGTTTTTGAGCTTCTGCCGTTCCTTTTCTCAAAATGAGCTGAAGGAGGAAGAACTGTACGTACTTCTTTCCTGGGTCCAGAAGTTTCTCTAGTGGATATTGGGTTTGGGCTTAGCCCAATGACCCATATTAATTTTAGTTAGGCGAAAATTTGTTTAAGTTTATTTACACTTATACATGTTTAAATCTTCATAACTTCTACAATTTTAATCTGTTTTTAATGATTTTGGATGCGTTGGATTCGTCATGTCATCTAGTTTTTAATAAAATTATCAAAACATAAGTTTTAACAATTTTGTCATTAAATTTCCATTAATTACTCAATTTATCCAATTGTCCCATAATTGCAAAATAAATTGCAAATTTAATACAAATGGTTAAATAAAAAGATGTTGTGCACCCAAAACAAAACAAATACATGTTTAGACATTATTAAATTATTACTCACAATTTTAATCATATTTATCATGATTAATTATTTTGTTACTCATTCTCATATGCATATTTAATTAAATAAAATGACAATATTGGCAACAAACACAATATTGTTCAAATTATTCAATTTAATCAAATATTGCCACTAACTACATTCGAATTCATGAAATAAAATAAATACTTTAATTCACATACATGTTCATCATGTTTAGGCACATTCACAATTATTTCTTCTTTTATTTTTATTATTAAAGAAGAATAAAAGGTGATTATTGGTATACATCACCAATATCCTTTTATTAACCATAATAAATACCGACAATTGATATTTATCCACCCAAATTCTCATTTAAAGTAGTTAACTTTATTTTCCTCCATCTTAAATTTATTTCAACCATTAAAAATTGAAATAAATCTCAGTTTGTTACATTCGCCCAAGATTTATTCATACAATATTGTTTATTTCAATTAAACAATATTTCACATCATTTTCTCCTTATTAAATTAATTTCTCCATTATTAAATTATTATTCTCATTATAATTTAATAATTATGGAAATCTCCAAACCAGGGTCGTTACATTAAGGAGGAAGGAGATAAAAACGCAAAAAAGAAAGAGGCTAGTGAATGAAGAGATTTATTTCCTATTTAATAATAGAAACTTATGTGATATCTTTCAATCGGAAGAGGCAAATGAAGATGTGAGATATTTGGGATGATTTTGTACGTGATTTGATAGAGTAATGCATGGCTATAATGGGTGAGAAATGCTAAGAATTAATAAAGAGGGTAGAAAATTAAAAAGGCAAGCATTTAACAAAGTAACGTATACCCTTTGATTTTCTCCAACTCTTTATAAAAGATAAAAGCAAATAAACTCCAATGAATACAATAATAGTCTAGACAAATAAATAGAGAAATAAACAAAGAGATGTACATAAGAAAAATATAGAAATAAATATATATATATATATATATATATATATATATATATATATATATATATATAATGAAAATACATAAATTTATTGCGTGTAAAACGTTGTAATTTATCTAATTTAAATGTATAAGTTTAAATTTCCAATAAATCCATATTACCATTAGTTTATATACTAATACATTAATAACTTCCCAATTCATCCAAATTTCAATTAGCAAGGTAATTAATTTCATTCTGTTTGCGTAAAAAATGGCCGCAAACACCCAAAGTCGTGAAAGCACCAGTGTATGAATATAATTCAGCGATATTCAAACACAAATTACAGATCTCAGCAAATAACCCAAATATGTTTGCACAAAAGATGATCAAACAACTCCAAGTCGTATGAATTAGTTGATTTTATGTTGTTCGTATTGATTTAGGTGGTGTATGCAAATACGTAAAAAGTAGGGGCTAAACTGTAAAAGACACACAGATTTATAGTGGTTCGGCCAAAGTGTGCCTACGTCCACTTTATATGTTATTCTCCTTTTCCAATCCGATTACAAGTACAAAGCTTGTAGTACAAGTGTATGAAAGTTGTTTGAAAGTTCCTTCCAGGTTTGAGCTCTCAAACTTGTCTGCCATTGTTGTACCCCTGCCCCTCTATTTATAGAGTGAGGCAGGGGGCAGAGGTCCTGGGAGTATATAGCTGCTGGTGGGCCTGGGCTGAAGCAATCCGGACTGGCAATTCTGGTTCGGCGAGCCTTCATTCGGTATGGAGCTTGGACCGGTGATGGAGTGGGATGGAGGTTCATTCGGTGGTGAGGTATGTGGTTGGCTCGGTGGTGTCTGGTCCGGTAGGGTGTTGGCTTTGATGGAAAGGAGGTTGTAGTAGCTGATTCGGTAGGAAGGGTAGAGGGATGCCAAAGGATACTTAGGAGTGCCGAATATAGAGGGCCGAATGAGCCCATGCCGGATGAACCAAGGCCGAATGAGAGGGAGGCTAGCCGGATGGACTTGGTCTTGCATTGCCGAATGAGGCTTCACATATGAGAATGCCGAATGAACTGAGGAGCTTCAAGTACCGGATGACACTTACTACCGGATGAACTCGGGGAGTGTAGTGTCGAACGAACTCTTGCCTTGCTTCCAATCGATTTTCAATCCCGGCATCCATTATTCCTTGCTAATTTGTCGATATTCCAGTTTTGACCAAAAAATGGGATAACACTTTGCCCCCCAAAACATGTCTTGTGATAACAAGGTGTGTTTTGAATAGTTCCGAATCCAATATCCAAGGTCCATAGCCATATCGGTAGAGTAGATCATCCTTGACTGCTCCGAGTCGATATCCAATTCCAAATCCAATAACCAAAGCTTGAGCAAATTCCATGTCCATCCGAACTCGACAGCCGAGCCTCAAATCATCCTTATCCAATAGCCAATAACCGAATCCAGGACCTCTCTGGGTCGATATCCAAATTTATAACCTCTCCGGGCTCTTGCCAAGCGCAATCCACACTTGACGGTCGTGATCCAGTGTCCCTGGACGTTAAGCTAGCCTCCTTGTGTTCTTGTCGAGCGTAATTCACACTTGACGATCTTGGTCCAGTGTCCCTGGACGTTGAGCTAACCTCTCCGGGTCCTTGCCAAGCGCAATTCGCACTTGACGATCTTGGTCCAGTGTCCCTGGACGTTGAGCTAACCTCTCCGGGTTCTTGCCAAGCGCAATCCACACTTGACGACCTTGGCCCAGTGTCCCTGGGCGCTGTACAATGCCATGGCTTAAGTCCTAAGCCGAATCCTGGTCTCTCCGGACCCTTGCCGAGCATAGTCCATACTCAACGACCTGAAAATAACGATTGATAATATAGGGCCTAAGTCCTAGGCCGAATCCTGGTCACTCCGGACCCTTGCCGAGCATAGTCCATACTCGACGACCTGAATGAGTCAATTTACCACGTTCGGGCAAAGCGACTCACCCCTTGTCAGGCATAATCCATACCTGACGACCGTTTATCAAAAGTCAGATAAAAATCCAATCAAAATCCAATTCAACATCCAAATCCAAAATCCAAATCCAAAATCCAAATCCAAAATCCGAATCCAAAACCAGAAAACCAGAAATCCAACCCAGCATCCAAAACCGAAAACGATCATCCAAAGGAAAATCCAAATCAAAAAGCAAGAAAAACCAGGAGCTCAATCGAGGCTCCAAAATCGAAAACCAAAAAGAAAAGCAGTGTCCAATCCAAAAGCAAAAGATAAATTTCACAAACCACAGCATCGCAATTTATTATCATTCAGAGCATGCCTAGGGGCTATCTCCGTCCCCGTACATGTGTAAATGACTTGGTTGCTTGCCAATAGTTTGCTACTTATTTCATATTAACCTGGTCAAGGGATGATCAACCGACCATCATTCCTGGGCCTCCCACCATCGTAGCTTGAGGTAGGCGGCAGTTGCTCCTGCCTCGCCGTTGCATCCCGAGGTCCAACATATTGTGGCAGTTGTCCATTCCTTACATGTTCCTCAATTATGTCCTTTAAGTGCCTGCAGCTGTTGGTGTCGTGTCCATCCAAATCATGGAAGAGGCAGTGCCTTCCTGATGTCCTTTCCCGTTCTGTTGGTTCTCTCCTAGCCGGCCTCCGGTAGTGAAGGCGATTTCGAGTATCCAGGTATATCCGTTCCAGTGTTTCGTTCAATCCTGTGTATGTGGAAAACTTTGGATCCTTCCATTGCTTCCTAGCATTTCCAGAATCATCGTCCAACTTCCTTTTTCCTTTGTTTTTATCCGAACCATTGCTGGATGGTCCTCCCCCTTCAACTGCATTAACCTTTTTCAATTTTAAATCCGTACTCGCATCTTCTTGTCGAAGGAACCTTTCTGCCTCATGAAAGAATTCGTCGAGATTCCGTGGGGGATCTCGTATCAGAGATACCTTGAAATCCGAGTTCTCCCTGACTCCTGATACTGCTGCCATTAAAACCATCGATGGATCGGGCCGATCCACCGAAGCAACTGCGGCACTGAATCGAGTTAGAAAAGCTCTAAGCGATTCATCCATCCTTTGCCTTACCGATGTCAATGTCATCACGTTCTTCGGTCTCTTGACATGAACCCGAAACTGTCCCAGAAACCTTTCCACCAATTCCCTCCAAGTCCCGATAGATCCTTCTTCCAGCTGCCTGAACCACATCGCAGCTAAGTCCGTCAAGTACAAAGGGAAGCATCGGGCCATCACCTCCTCTGATGCCCCCAGCACCTCCATGTGTCTAGTGTATCTCATCAAGTGATCCGTAGGGTCTTCCTTGCCATTGTATACCTCCACGCTAGGTAGCTTGAACTTAGGTGGGTTCTGAGCCATCCTTATTTCCCGAGTGAACGGACTCCTGTTTACTCCTTCCAAGTCTCCGTTGGTCAAACCACCTCGCACAGTCTTCCTGATTATATCTACCAATCCACCGTTGTCTGTCGGGGGTTGCCCCCGAGGGAACTCCGGTACATACTCTTCGTGTGGCTCGTTAGCAGCAACGTTGGTTCTAGCCTGTTGAACTCCTTCCAAAGGTTCTCCTGTGTTGAATCCCGTGGGCCTGCCCCCAAGCCCTCGTTGATTGCCGCCTGGCTCCGTATCCTGTCCTTCATTGGGTTCCATAACCCTAGCTTCTTGTCCTGCATCCACAGCCGTTGTAGCTGTTCCTAGGTTCTGCATCCCTGCAACTCTCATTTGCTCCAAGAAAGTTTGCATCATTTCCTGTTGACTTTTCAGCAACCTCTCTTGCAGTGAATTTGTTATGGCTTCCATTTCATCCCGGGTTATATAGATCGAAGCCGGTCCTTCCTCACCTCCGGAGGATGCTTGTTGACTTCCTCCTTGTTGGCTTCTCTCAGCCCTTAGCCTTCTACTGTTTTGCCTAGTCATTGTCTTCCAAATCCAAACTTCTATCCGATGTAGTGGGAGCTGGTCCTTCTCAGTGAAAGCACCAAAATGTTTGCGTAAAAAATGGCCGCAAACACCCAAAGTCGTGAAAGCACCAGTGTATGAATATAATTCAGCGATATTCAAACACAAATTACAGATCTCAGCAAATAACCCAAATATGTTTGCACAAAAGATGATCAAACAACTCCAAGTCGTATGAATTAGTTGATTTTATGTTGTTCGTATTGATTTAGGTGGTGTATGCAAATACGTAAAAAGTAGGGGCTAAACTGTAAAAGACACACAGATTTATAGTGGTTCGGCCAAAGTGTGCCTACGTCCACTTTATATGTTATTCTCCTTTTCCAATCCGATTACAAGTACAAAGCTTGTAGTACAAGTGTATGAAAGTTGTTTGAAAGTTCCTTCCAGGTTTGAGCTCTCAAACTTGTCTGCCATTGTTGTACCCCTGCCCCTCTATTTATAGAGTGAGGCAGGGGGCAGAGGTCCTGGGAGTATATAGCTGCTGGTGGGCCTGGGCTGAAGCAATCCGGACTGGCAATTCTGGTTCGGCGAGCCTTCATTCGGTATGGAGCTTGGACCGGTGATGGAGTGGGATGGAGGTTCATTCGGTGGTGAGGTATGTGGTTGGCTCGGTGGTGTCTGGTCCGGTAGGGTGTTGGCTTTGATGGAAAGGAGGTTGTAGTAGCTGATTCGGTAGGAAGGGTAGAGGGATGCCAAAGGATACTTAGGAGTGCCGAATATAGAGGGCCGAATGAGCCCATGCCGGATGAACCAAGGCCGAATGAGAGGGAGGCTAGCCGGATGGACTTGGTCTTGCATTGCCGAATGAGGCTTCACATATGAGAATGCCGAATGAACTGAGGAGCTTCAAGTACCGGATGACACTTACTACCGGATGAACTCGGGGAGTGTAGTGTCGAACGAACTCTTGCCTTGCTTCCAATCGATTTTCAATCCCGGCATCCATTATTCCTTGCTAATTTGTCGATATTCCAGTTTTGACCAAAAAATGGGATAACACATTCTCTTCCCATAAATCTATTTGTTATGAATTGAATTCCCATAAGTTATAATTAATTTCAAATAAACTGATTTGATTCAATTCTAATCCCTTTTCATTAAGTTTATACTACTCTACAAACCTCGTTAATATTCGTTTATCTTTCATTACATTGATATATATTCAAATATCCATCTTTCCTTTGTATTAATAGTTGTTTTTAATTATATTGAATTTTTCATATGTACACATTTATTATAATTGAATCCTCGATTAATTTATTCTGATAGCTTTAATTCTTTCATATTATCTTATGAATAAAATATGCATTGCTATTTCATCCTAATTTTCAATTATTGTAGTAATTAAATTCATTTACTTATCATTATATTCATTTATCATAGATTACATTCCAATTAATTAAAATTGATTCCTATAATTTGATTTGATTTAATTTCCATCTTTATACTATGCCCACTATTTGTTTATAAACCTAGTTACATTAGTTTTATATTCCATTACTTACACCCCTATTTATATCTTAAATTTGTATGAATGTTACCTTTTTTAAATGTGTATTTTTGTCAATTGTGCACATTAATTAAGGTTTGAAACCAATTAAATAAATTTACCTTAGTTCCACTCTTTTTACCAACTTACTACTTTATAAATAAATTTACGTTTCTTATTAATTTATACATTCACACCTCCCATTACTACATTAATTCTCATTAATGACATTAATGATTTCCTAGTTAATTTATAGACTAAGTAGACAACTTATAATAACTGTTGCCATTGCCCTTTAATTTACACTCAAGTTTATCATTTTTTGTAATTATTGTAACAACCCGATATTTTCAACCATTCGCATCCACACATGTTGGACATGAATTGCTCAAAATACCGCGTTGTAAATAAAATTTAGCAAATCTAAGAATATACAGTAAATAAATAGTCACGGATCACAGACACAGAGTAAATAATAATGCAGCGGATGTAAAAGGGGTAGCTACTACATAAAAATAAGATACATCAGAGTTAAATAAAATACAACAGAAGAGTAACAAGATACTCAGGTAAAAATTAGAATAAATCACTGAAATCACTAAATACTAAAAGCAGAATATATGGCTAGATCTTCCAGAAAAGCTCCAACTACGAAGGTGAGTCCTGAATGCTGAATCAATCAATCTGACTCGAGCGTAAAGCAAAACACAAAACATTCTTGAAAGGACATAAATACTTATGAACTGTAAATCAACTCAAGTGAACAGTAACAAAATGCATCAGTAACTTAAAGGATGCTTGGGATCGCCCATCCTCTAAGGATCCGTCAAACTATTTACTATGTAGTAACATTGCGCTATTATAATAATGTCTACAGTAAAATAAACAAACTTTAAATAGCGTTCCGAGTTACCCATATAGCTCTTCATACATAATAGTCCCAGTAGTCCATCCAGTATCAGCATATCTCCAGATTCGGAGACTACCCTAAATACTCCACGAGCTATTGGAGAAAACCAAACTCGTAGTAAGGAGCGATAAGGTAGGTGACACGGCACACAATGCAATGCCAGGGTAGATATACCAATTACGCACACGGGCTGGTGGTAACGCAGCAGCCACTACGCACACTCCCAATCAAAATTGAAGGATGGCCATCTAATCAACCACAAGTAAGAGTATAGTATCGAAGGAATGTGTCCGATCAGAGAAGCTACCCCTTGGCCCGAGATCGCTTCTGTTTTAGCCAACTTATGCCAACTCACGGGAGTTGGGTCCACGTAATATACCTTAAGAACGACGCCACTATCCAACTTCATTCTGGAAACTCCACCGCGTACACGGTAGTTAAAGTGGTTTTACGGAGTTGGCAGAGAGTATGAAAACTTCCGATCACGGTCTCTTTAACAACCAAACGTTATTATAACGCCGTGGTCATTTCAAAATAGTTTATACTTCAAAAAGATCAAATCATTTCATGTCAAACTATATTCCTTTCAAAATAGTTTATTGTTCGAATCACTACTACAAAAATGCCATATTACAACGCCATTTTTACAATGGGCACTGGCTGCCCGGTGTAATAGAAGGCTATTACAACGGTCCATTCAGGTCTGTTGTAATAGATGCCCTATACAACTCCTTTTCTACAACGGGCAATGGCTGTCCGTTGCAATAGAATGCTATTACAACGGTACTTTCATACCCGTTGCAATAAACGCCAATTTTACAACATCTACAAAATGCCCGTTGTAATAGATGCCAATTTTACAACTGTCACAAAATGCCCGTTGTAAGAGGTGTCAATTTTACAAAACTCGTAATGCCCATTGTAATAGGTGCCAATTTTACAACGGGCTAAAAATGCCCATTGTAATAGGTGCCAATTTTACAACGGTCATAAAATGCCCATTAACCGATGCAAATTTTACAACGATCAGAAAATGCCTGTTGTAATTAATGTCCATTGCCAACTTTCGCAATCAATAATTAATAATTACAATGCTGTCTTAAAATTAATATTTATTAATTGAACATTAATAATATTATGTTAATCATATGTTACTAATTACTAATTATAATATTATATTACTAATAATTAATAATATTATATTATTTATTAATATTTAATAATTAATAATTTTGAAATTTTTTAATAATCATAAAATTTAAAAAAAAAATCATAAAATTTAAAGAAGATAATTTGAAATTTCATATGTAACGACCCGTTATTTTGGACCATTCAAATCGACAATAAAACCATACATATCCGACTTGAATAATTCAAAACACCAAATTGTTAATTAAAATTTGGCAAAACTTAAAATATACAATTAATAAATCTATCACAGATCACATAGTAATATAATGGAGCGAAATAGATAAAGAATAGTAGTTCATGAAGTTTTACTATATACGTCAGAGTTAGAAATAAAATACAACCGAATAGTTCAAATGCAGTGAAGTCTCCAATGCAACAGATGACTTCTCTGAACCAATCAACAGGAAAGGCTGGAATATGAATTGATAGTCGGAGCTCCAAATGAAACTCCAAACTCCAAAGGTGAGTCTCTAATGCTGTATCACTCAGTCTGACTCGAGTGTAAAGCAAAACACAAAACACTCGAGTCAGGATTAACATTCTTATATCAATAAATCCAACTCAAGTGAAATATCAACTGAAATATAAATAACTTAAAGGATGTTTGGAATAACCATCCTCTAAGGGTCCATGGAACTACCTACAAGGTAGAAATATACCCTATAAAACTGTGGTCATTTCAGCTTAATTTATACTTCAAAGCCAAATATCATTTGACTTCAAATATCTCTATATTTCCCAAAATAGTATTTATATATATTAAATAATTTATACAATAAAGTATTTTCAATTCCCTCAACTCAACAGATTATTTCAACATCAACCCGACCTTCCCATTTAAATTAAAGTCAATCTCAATTTATCAATTTAAATTCAAATCAATTCCAAAATAAACACTTCAATGTATCGATCACAAATTCGGATTTGTAATCACAAAAATACCCCTTTATATTTCAGTATATTTCAAAACTTTAAGTATTCAACGTTTCGACTAAATTTTTATTCAATTTAGTTTTCTAACTAATAAATTCAAATTTGGTTCAACCTAAATTTCACTTTAATTCAATTTAGTTGCTAAATAACAAATTCAACTACGTTGATTTCAAATACAGATCTGAATCTCAACATAAACCATTTAAATTCCAATATAATTCAAGGCTTTAATATTTAAATGTTCTATATAACAGTTTCATTTAGATCTCGATTTAACCTCATTATTATTTAGTCTTGAAATACTCCCTTATTAGATTCAATATCATTTAAGTAACCTTAAAACATTTTACTCAATATTTTCTTTAATTTTATTAAATGTGAAATATTCATTAAATCACTTAAATCAAAAATCCAGTTACAAAATCATACCTTTAAATTTTCCATTCAATAATTTCAAATCGATTTAATTAAATAAATCCTTATTTAAATGCCATTTTTAATAAACCCAAATTTATCTCCCAATCTTAATTATTCAATTTTTACACCGGTAAATTTTGAAATATAAATCTTAAATAATACTCAAACATATTATGTGGATCAAATCAGTCTCAATAATATTATTATTAAATCTATATATAAAATTTCCATTTATATATATATATAATATTTTAAGAACCAATATTTATTAAATCCCATATATTTCTTTTCAACTGTAGAAATTTATTTTCAAAATATTCATATGGAACAACGGTGTCTATATATATTTCCTATCATATAGTCAAGTGCTACGGATATTTATCATTTCAACCCGTACACTAAATATATAGGGGTGGATATCATTTCAACTCGTAATCCTAAATTCAATTAAATGAAAATAGCTTGGGTTTATCATTTCAACCCATAACGATTTTCTCCTATTCTAAAGTCCGTTTGGGTATGTATCATTTCAAACCATAATGATTTCTATACTAACAGGGAACTTGCAGAGTGATAACAGATATGAAAATAATAATAACAACAGGCATATATCATCGAAATAAATATGAATAATAGGATATGGTGTCATATCCCATAAGTGAACAGTTATAGATAATAGCACATATAACAATTTAAATAACTACAGCCTCATATTTCAATTGTCGTTTCAATTGAAATCAAATTTAATAAATAAAAGAACGTTAATCGTGAGTGATTGCTCACCTTTCAAGGCTAGGGATGAACGAAAGTGGGATAAATTACGAATCCAAGCACAAGTTTCAAAGCAAAGTAGGATTGGCACGAATTCGATGGATAAAGCTGACCACAGAATTTCACGAGAACAAATCCAAATCAGATTGACATAAATTGAAAATATAACATTATTATTTTCTTAGTAAATTAATACTTCTTTTTAAGTCAAATATCAAAACAAAATACGTACGTAAAAAAAATCATTGGTTTGTATTAACACATGTATTAAAATCAAATATAATAAAATTTGAAATAAATGCTGTAACTTTCATATAGAAATATACATAAACATATACAAGTTTAAAGAAAAATGACGAGACCACTTTTCAAAATAACTTTATATATTACTGTGATAAGAAAGCTACAAACGCTAACATAACAATTTTATAATTTTATATAAAATAATAGAACATATGTAACAGAACTTTTAAATCCCAAGACTTTGTAAACCACGTACGTATATATTTTATAAGAATCAGTACTTTAAATCACTACAAACCAATGTATATATATTTAGAAATTTTATGGCTAAAGTATATAATTACATGTATACACAGTTGTAAACTTATGCATAAACGAATAATATAAAATCATACGTATACTATTAAAATTTGTAAGTAAGTAGGGTATAAACCATTGAATCTCAAACAAACAGTACTTTATCCCTATATATATTACTGCAAATGAAATACAGTAATCTATATAATATTTAAAACAACATATAATATCAACTTATATACTGTTATAATACAAAACATGTACATATATATTCTCTGTCCCATATGAAATATATACATACAAACAAAAATCAGTTTAAAACATACAAAGAAAATATATCTTTGAACATAGAAAATTATATAACACTTTCATACAGATATGCCTTGTATTAATTGTAAACAGTTGAAAAAAAAATATAGTTCTAACTTATATATTACTCACCTGCTGCACTAGAAGAAGAGGTGGGGGAACAAAAGGTTGGAGATGGCATCAGGGAAGAAGGATGGTTTGCACGTCCTTCGGGTTGAAACAGGGAAAGAGGATGCAAAAGTTTTCAACAACCTGAATTGGATCTGGGAAGATGAAAGCTTGATTATAAATATATACTTTATTTATTTGATAACATGTAAGTACAGAAAAGGAATTGGTAAATAAATGATTCAAAGTGGAAAATGGAAGTGACAGACGCTATGATACCTAAAAATTTATTTCAAAGTAATGTACGCACAGATCAGATCAAAAGAAAATTTTAATAGGAACGGTTGTCCATTGATTCAGCAAAGTGTTTAAGGCAATAAAAAAAATGAACCGTTGCCAAATAAAGATAAGAAACGTGTACCATAAATATAAAGTGATTTGAATAGTAACGGTCCATCAGATTAAGCTGAATAATTAAAGCAATAAATTTTTGTTTGTTTGGACAGTACGTAATGAGTTTGGAAAGGCAAAGATATTAAAATGGAAAAAGGAACGGACAGAGAAATTTAAGCCAAGATAAAACGTATGCATGTTTTGTACGTTCATACTTCCAAAATGGTATGACGTGGCAAAGGTCGAATTTCAGTAAAAGATGAAATAAATACGAGAAATGAAATAAATAGGAATGAACCGCATTTTTCCAAAACGAAACCTATGCAACAAATCATCAAATAAGTAGAAACGTGTAGGGAGATGAGTGAAATAAATATAAAATGTTAAAATATAAATAAATATAACATTCATGAAAAAAGACAACAGGACGATTTAGAAATTTATAAATGAGAAACGTATATCCCTATGCATTTTAGTTTCAAAAAGGACAGAAAATTTTATCAAAAGTTATTAAGAGTTAAAAGCATTGAAACGTGATTTCCACTGAAATTTATTTTAATCCCAACTGAGATGAGGGAGAAAGGAAAAAATTTCAAACAAATGAATATATTCCAAATGAATGTAATATAAACGGTCACGGTGTGGTTCATCAGAATATTTAATGCAATTTATAATTGTGTGAGTTGTACGTTGATTTGAGGAAAAAATAAAAGCAATTAATGGCTTGATTTAATATTACGTTTCAAATTTGAAAAGAAAAGATAAGTAAGGGTTGAAATTTTGATTTCAATTAAATGATCGCATGAATGAGCAAATAGCAATTAGCAAATAGCAGAAAGAGATAATGGAATATATGGTAGAAAAGTAATAAATGAAATGTGAACGGATAGAATGCAAATTGAAACAGCAGAGAATTAAATATAAAGTGGAAAGCTGTGGCAACGCTCACCCATAGATTTAGCTAAAACCATTAAAAGAAATATAATATGGTATGAGTTGTACGGTTTCAAATTCAAAAACTAGATAAATCCAAGTCTCAAATTTCAACACCGATGACGCACCTTTTTATTGTTTCCGTCACGTATCGAATCTCAAAATACAGAAATAAATATACTGTAGTGACCAATACAACGAGATGATCAAAATGGTATATAGATATTGGTGGTACGAATGAATTGTAAAAATTCAAATTTTCACTAGCGGAAAAAATGCAGTAAAAAACGCAGAAAATAAGATCGACGGAGCTATAGAAGTCCAAATTCGGGAAAACGAAAAATGACGTCTCAATCAGAAGATGATTTAGAATTTTTCTATGTAAAAATATTCTGGTCTTAAAAATAAATTTATTTTCACCAATTATTAACTGATTTGAATTTAATAGAATTATATAATAAATAAACCTTCATATAATTAAATGAAAATTTACCATTTGCTATATTTAATTATACGTAAACCAAATATTAAAATTTTATTTCAAAATATTATTATTAAAATTTCTCAAAATCCAAATTAAATACGTTATAAAACTAATTAGAAATTAATAAAATTTTATGGGTCATTACACTCTCCCCTACTCAAAACTTTTCGTCCCCGAAAAGGAAGGAGGTAGGAGAATAGAACAACCAGAAATAAAGGTAGATTGAAAGTCAAGGGTAAATAATTAATTTAAATTTTACTTGAAATATTCATTTGAAAACTTCATTTGCGATTCAGTTATCTTTAATACTTTAAAATTTTCAAAACCCATTGGAATTTAATATGTTTAACTAACACCTTTATACTTATATGAAAGCTTTTTGAAAACAATTATTTGCATCATTAGTTAAAATTACAAAGAAGCTATTGAAAACATTAAATCCATAATTTATAAATTTATAAATTTGTCTTTAGATACTTTTCAAACATTATTAATAAATCATTCAGCTTAAATATAATTTATTTAATTAATAACTTCAAAAATATTTATAGCACTAAAATTTTCTATTAAACAATGTAGTATACAAATAAACAATATTTAAAAGATTATATTCAAAAAGGAAAGAAGGTAGATTCGGAAAAACAGAATCAAGGGGAACAATTAAAGCTGAGAAGATAAGGTAGATTTAAAAAATAGAATAGGGCACGAATCGAAAATTTCAAAACATAAGAGCTTCAATTTCAAATATTAACACAAAATTTCTTTGTTGAAAAATACCTTTATAATAAAATACCTTTATATCAAAATAAATCTCTTTTTCAGAAATATTTTTTATAACTCGATTTTCAACAAGTTTATCCTCGTTCTTGCAGACTCTGGCCATGCGTTGATCAGGTGCAAAGCTAGAATTCTTCATGTACTTAGTAGACTTGTTTCAACACCCAGTGAAAATAATTGAAATACATTTAAAACAGATATGGAAAGTACAATCCAAACAAAACAACCAAACCAAAACCTTTGTCCAACCATGGTTCGCAGATACACAATGATTACGCCTAGATCCCCCAGGAAACAATCCGTATCCGTAAGCTTTCTCAGCCCTGCGAGTTACGCCATGATGACTAGTAGAGTGCAGGATACACAATGGTTACGCCCGGGTCCCCCAAGAAACAATCTGTACCCCTAGGCCGTCCCAGCCAGGCAGTTTCACTACTAATTGCAACCTACATAGATTGCAGGATACACAATGGTTAGGCCTGGATCCCCTAGGAAACAATCCGTACCCCTAGGCCAGACTCGGCTGGGTAGTTTCGCAATGCAGTCGCGAGAGCAAAAAACCATGGGTTACGCCACGGTGGGAACACTCGAGTATCACATCTGGAAAACCAAAAATCAGAGAGAATAATATAGATAGAATGAATACACAATGTGGCCACAAAGCGAATATCAAGCAGAAGGCACTTTCCATATCATTGCTTCGAAAATATATATCATATAGTACTTTTTCAAATACCTTCAAATATCATACATATATAAAGTCCATTATATATAGGATTTTTTTTCAAATCAAATACTTTCCAAATCAGTAGTATATCAAATCATACTTATATAGACTTCGATTATATAAAATTCTCTTTCCAAATTGAGTACCTTTCAAATCAATAGATTTCAAATCATCTTCATACTTATACAAATCCATTTTATATAAGTTCAACCACTCCCAAATCAAGTGCTTAATAATATAAGGTTCTCAATTTCAAATCATTTCAATATCAATTCAGTTTCAAAATCATAAATGATTTCACCAAATTTTCTTCCAAATTAAATATCAAAATTTCAAAGTTCCCAAAATAATAGGTTTAGAAAATTATCCCAGTTTCCAAATTAAAATAATTCAAGTCAAACAAATTCATTTCCAAAATCACCATATAAGTACTGGTTTTTAATTTCAATTTAATTTCAAAACCAAATATTTTCTCAAAATCAATTATACTCAAAATGGTTTCCAAACTTATAATTATCCCTTTAAAACTTTTAAACTATCCATTTCTATTTGAAATATCCAATTTACCTTTCTAAAAACCATTATTCAAAACTATTTTTTTCAAAACATTCCAAAATTAAATTTATACTCTTTATCAAACATTTTATACTCTTCAAAATTTCTTAGCTTTGAAAATTTAATCTCGATTTGGAAGTTTTCGAACATTCAAAACAATTAGGGAAATAAATTTTCCAAATTCAAGAGTTGAAAATCAACATAAATCAATAAATCAATTTCAATAGATATGATTATATTAAATCAAATCCAAAACTCGAGGACTGAACACCGGTCTCACTTTAAATTGTTACAAATATATACATATATCTTTCGAAAATATCAAATTATAGTTCGGAATTTGAAATCGAAACGGTTTTACAAAATCACTCGTATAGCGAAGCTATTAAAGAGACCTCATCCCCACTCTGAAACTCGAAAATCAATGTCGATGATGCATGCACTCATCATCGAAATTATTTTCCAACGGCATAAGTGAGTTCTGAACTTCCATTTTCTTGAAAACTTCTTTGAAATTTCTTAAAAATTAGTGGAATTCATATGAACTCATTTGAAACATTTCTTATTAGAAAAATACTTTTAAATCGTATTATTTTTATATATTTTTCAAAAGCTTAAAACCAATTTCAAAATACCGGAATTCAATTCTCGAATTTCAAATTTAACCCTTTAGTTATAAATCAATTTCCTTTAAATTTCCAAAATTTTAAATCCTTTCGAAACTTTTATATATAGAATAACATTTTCACTTTTATATATAGAATAAAAACATAGTTATAAAAATAATGATTTCGATATATAGAACAATTTTAAAATACAAACAAAACCCGATTTTCAAAGAATGATTCAAGAATGGATTTTAAACAAAGATAGAGATTTAATTTAGAGGAACTCCAATCAATAGAATCCTGATTCGAAGATAGACTCGATCGAAGATGAGATAATTAAATTACAAAATAGAAGATGGATATACTTCTATAAATCGCAGGCGACCTTAACTGGTTCAACCATGACTTCAGGAATATAATCGATGCGGAGTTCCAAAACAAATCAACATTCGATCGCCGGAGATAGAATGCGGCATGTCAAGATATAGTAGCATCGCAAAACGAGGATACATATATCTTCGGTAAATCAATGCCAATTGTAAAGGAGTTTTCGCCCCCTTTACAAAACATTCAGCGGAGTTATGGGATACTCCAGAATCAAACGAATATAAATAGGAAGAGACAAGAATGAATTTAGGAACCGAGGGACATTCCAAAATTCAAAGGAAATCGAGTCAAAAGGAAGAGATTCAACTCGAATGAAAGTGATTCTGCAAATAAATTTACCATATATGCTAAGTTTTGCCTAGAGCCAAAGCTCTGATACCAACTATAACGACCCGTTATTTTTTACCATTCAAACCGACAATAAAACCATACATATCCGACTTGGATAATTCAGAATACCGAATTGTTAATTAAAATTTGGCAAAACTTAAAATATACAATAAATAAATCAATCATAGATCACAGAGTAAAATAATGCAGCGGAATAGATAAAGAATAGTAGTTCATGAAGCTACTATATTCATTAGAGTTAGAAATAAAATAAAACCGAATAGTCCTAATGTAGTGAAGTCTCCAATGCAACAGATGACTTCTCTGAACCAATCAACAGGAAAGGCTGGAATCTGAATTGATAGTTGGATCTCAAAATGAAACTCCGAACTCCAAAGGTGAGTCTCTAATGCTGTATCACTCAGTCTAACCCGAGCGTAAAGCAAAACACAAAACACTCGAGTCAGGATTAACATTCTTATATCAATAAATCCAACTCAAGTGAAATAACAACTTAAATATAAATAACTTAAAGGAAGTTTGGAATAACCATCCTCTAAGGGTCCATGGAACTATCTACAAGGTAGAAACATACCCTATAACACCGTGGTCATTTTAGATTAATTTATACTTCATAACCAAATATCATTTCACTTCAAATATCTCTATATTTCCCAAAATAGTATTTATAGATATTAAATAATTTATACAATAAAGTATTTTCAATTCCCTCAACTTAACAAATCGTTTCAACATCAACCCGACCTTCCTATTTAAATTAAATTCAATCTCAATTTATCAATTTAAATTCAACTCAATTCCTAAAATAAACATTTCAATTTATCGATCTCAAATTCGGATTTGTAATCACAAAAATACCACTTTATATTTCAGTATATTTCAAAACTTTAAGTATTCAACGTTTCAACTAAATTTTTATTCAATTTAGTTTTCTAAATAATAAATTCAAATTTGGTTCAACCTAAATTTCACTTTAATTCAATTTAGTTGCTAAATAACAAATTCTACTACGTTGATTTCAAATAGAGATTCGAATTTCAACATAAACCATTTAAATTCCAATATAATTCAAGGCTTTAATATTTAAATGTTCTATATAATAGTTTCATATAGCTCTCGATTTAACCTCATTAGTATTTAGTCTTGAAATACTCCCTTATTAGATTCAAGATCATTTAAGTAACCTTAAATTACATTTTACTCAATATTTTCTTTAATTTTATTAAACGTGAAATATTCATTAAATCACTTCAATCAAAAATCCAGTTACAAAATCATACCTTTAAATTTTCCATTCAATAATTTCAAATCGATTTAATTAAATAAATCCTTATTTAAATACCATTTTTAATAAACCCAAATTTATCTCCCAATCTTAATTATTCAACTTTTTACACCGGTAAATTTTGAAATATAAATCTTAAATAATACTCAAACATATTATATGGATTAAATACATCTCAATAAAATTATTATTAAATCTATATATAAAATTTCCATTTATATATATAATATTTTAAGAACCAATATTTATTAAATCCCATATATTTCTTTTCAACTATAGAACTTTATTTTCAAAATATTCATATGGACCAACAGTGTCCGTATATATTTCCTGTCATATAGTCAAGTGCTACGGATATTTATCATTTCAACCCGTACACTAAATATATACAGGTGGATATCATTTCAACTCGTAATCCTAAATTCAATTAAATGAAAATAGCTTGGGTTTATCATTTCAACCCATAAAGATTTTCTCCTATTCTAAAGTCCGTTTGGGTATGTATCATTTCAAACCATAATGATTTCTATACTAACAGGGAATTTGCAGAGTGATAACAGATATGAAAATAATAATAACAACAGGCATATATCATCAAAATAAATATAAACAATAGGATATGGTGTCATATCCCATAAGTGAACAGTTATAGATAATTGCATATATAACAATTTAAATAACTACAGCCTCATTTTTCAATTGTCATTTCAATTGAAATCAAATTTAATAAATAAAATAATGTTAATCATGATTGATTGCTAACCTTTCGAGGCTAGAGATGAACGAAAGTGGGATAAATTATGAATTCAAGCACAAGTTTCAAAGCAAAGCAGGATTGACACGAATTCGATGGATAGAGCTGACAAGAGAATTTTATGAGAACAAATCCAAATCAGATTGACATAAATTGAAAATATAACATTATTATTTTCTTATTAAATCAATACTTCTTTTTAAGTCAAATATCAAAAGAAAATACGTATGTAAGAAAAATCATTGGTTTGTATTAAACACATGTTTTAAAATCAAATATAATAAAATTTGAAATAAATGTTGTGACTTTTATATAGAAATGTACATAAACATATACAAGTTTAAAGAAAAATGATGAGACCACTTTTTAAAATAACATTATATATTGCTGTGATAAAGAAAGCTATAAACGCTAACAGAACAGTTCTATTATTTTATATAAAACAATATAACATATGTAACAGCACTGTTAAATCCCAAGACTCTGTAAACCACGTACGTATATATTTTATAAGAATCAATACTATAAATCACTACAAACCAATGTATATATACTTAGAAATTTTATGGCTAAAGTATATAATTACACGTATACACAGTTGTAAACGTATATGTATACTATTAAAATTTTGTAAGTAAGTAGGATATAAACAATTGAATCTCAAATAAACAGTACTTTATCCATATATATTACTGCAAACGAAATACAGTAATCTTTATAATACTTAAAACAACATATAATATCAACTTATATACTATTATAATACAAAACATGTATATATATATTCTCTGTCCCATATGAAATATATATATACAAACAAAAATCAGTTTAAAACATAAAAAGAAAATATATCTTTGAACATAGAAAATTATATAATACTTTCATATAGATATGCCTTGTATTAATTGTAAACAGTTGAAAAAAATTATAGTTCTAACTTATACATTACTCACCTGCTGCACTAGAAGAAGAGGAGGAGGAACAAAAGGTTGGAGATGACATCAGGGAAGAAGGATGGTTTGCACGTCCTTCGGATTGAAACAGGGGAAGAGGATGCAAAAGTTTTCAACAACATGAATTGGATCTGGGAAGATGAAAGCTTGATTATAAATATATACTTCATTTATTTGATAACGTGTAAGTACAGAAAAGGAATAGGTAAATAAATGATTCAAAGTGGAAAATGGAAGTGACGGACGCTATGATACCTAAAAATTTATTTCAACGTAACGTACGCCACAAATCAGATCAAAAGAAAATTTTAATAGGAACGGTTGTCCATTGATTCAGCAAAGTGTTTAAGGCAAATAAAAAAAAGAACCGTTGCTAAATAAAGATAAGAAACGTATTCCATAAATATAAAGTGATTTGAATAGTAACGGTCCCTCAGATTGAGCTGAATAATTAAAGCAATAAATTTTTGTTTGTTTGGACAGTATGTAATGAGTTTGGAAAGGCAAGGATATTAAAATGGAAAAAGGAATGGACAGAGATATTTAAGCAAAGATAAAACGTATGCATGTTTTGTACATTCATACTTCCAAAATGGTATGGCGTGGCAACGGTCGAATTTCAGTAAAAGATGAAATAAATGTGAGAAATGAAATAAATAGGAATGAACCGCATTTTTCCAAAATGAAACGTATGCAACAAATAAGCAAATAAATAGAAACTTGTAGGGAGATGAGTGAAATAAATAGAAAATGTTAAAATATAAATAAATATAACATTCATGAAAAGGACAACAGGACGACTTAGAAATTTATAAATGAGAAATGTATAGCCCTATACGTTTTAGTTTCAAAAAGGGCAGAAAATTTTATCAAAAGTTATAAAGAGTTAAAAGCATTGAAATGTGGATTCCGCTGAAATTTATTTTATTCCCACCTGAGAGGAGAGAGAAAGGGAAAGATTTTAAACAAATGAATATATTCCAAATGAATGTAATATAAAAGGTCATGGTGTGGTTCATCAGAAAATTTAATGCAATTTATAATTGTGTGAGCTGTATGTTGATTTAAGGAAAAAAATAAAAGCAATTAATGGCTTGATTTAATAGTACGTTTCAAATTTGAAAAGAAAAGAGAAGTAAGGGTTGAAATTTTGATTTCAATTAAATGATCGCATGAATGAGCAAATAGCAATTAGCAAATAGCAGAAAGAGACAATGGAATATATGGTAGAAAAGGAATAAATAAAATGTCAACGGATAGAATGCAAATTGAAACGGCGGAGAACTAAATATAAGGTGGAAAGGTGTGTCAACGCTCACCCGTAGATTTAGCTAAAACCTTTAAATGAAATTTAATATGGTATGAGTTGTACGGTTTCAAATTCGAAAAGTAGATAAATCCAAGTCACAAATTTCAACACCGATGACGCACCTTTTTATTGTTTCCGTCGCGTATCGGATCTCAAAATACAGAAATAAATATACCGTAGTGACCAATACAACGAGATGATCAAAATGGTATATAGATATTGGTGGTACGAATGCATTATAAAAATTCAAATTTTCACTAGCAAAAAAAATACAGTAAAAAACGCAGAAAATAAGATCGACGGAGCTATAGAAGTCCAAATTTGGGAAAACGAAAAATGACGTCTCAGTCAGATGATGATTTAGAATTTTTCTATGTAAAAATATTCAGGTCTTGAAAATAAATTTATTTTCACCAATTATTAACTGATTTGAATTTAATAGAATTATATAATAAATAAACCTTCATATAATTAATTGAAAATTTACCATTGCTATATTTAATTATACGTAAACCAAATATTAAAACTTTATTTCAAAATATTATTATTAAAATTTCTCAAAATCCAAATTAAATACGTTATAAAACTAATTAGAAATTAATAAAATTTTATGGGTCATTACAACATAAAAGTTAGTAAAAAAATTAAAATTCTAAAACAAGTATCTTGGATCCATGTAAAGGAAATTTTTGCTCCAACACCGAAATTTTTGCTCCAACTAATATTTATTACTATTCCTCATGACTACCTTTCACCTGTTCTTTTTAGTTTTCATTCATCTTTCGCTATTGTCCTAAACCTGGATCCACAGTCGCTTTGGCACAATGAAAAGCAAATCTATCAGTCTGAGCTACTCCTGTTGACGTTGCGTGCTTGTCCGTGCTACCATCGATTCGAGTATAGATTATCGGATAAGTTACCATGTTGATACTCTATGGATCAGTTCGACATTGATGATGTCATTTTGGGGTTCTAGAGACGAGTGTTGCTTGTGATGTAGATCCGATTCATGGTTTTAATTAATGTCACGGTGCCTTGTTTGTTGAAGCTAATAGAAAACATCTGCCGTGTTTGGATATTTGCGATGCCTGGATGTAATATCCCGGAATTTTTAACAATATCAATTTAATAATCTGTATTAAAAGTTAAACTGATATTGGTATTTTGTTAATAATAATACAAATAGATTTAATAATCTTCTTCAATAATTATTTAATTGGTTTGTAACAACCCGCATATTTATCGATTTTATATTTAAATATTTTATTTAAATATTTTATCGTTCGTCAGATTTTGGTCCGAAAAGCTACTTTTTGCAAACAGTCGAATTGGGACTCGAGACCACCCCCATTGAGTTCAAAATGAGTATAAGCTTCGATATGTTTGGAGAAAGTTGATTTTTGCCACTTTTTCACTTAGGGCTTTGGTTTGGGCTGAACCCATTAACCACTTACTAACTCAGTCCCAACCCCTCTCCTCTTCATTCACTCCTCATTTCCTAACTCTCTCAAGTTCAAGAGAATAATGGGGGAAAAGATTGGAAATTAGAATTCCTAAGCCCTAGTTCATTTGCAAAATCCAAGCTTTAGCTCCAAACTCAAGAGAACCCATTGGTAAGCTTTCTCTTCTTCTTCTCTAACTCATTCTCCTTCCAATTTCAGAAATTTCCTAAACCTAATTTGGGAAATGTTTCTCTTTTAAGCTTAGATTGAAGCTTCTTGAGTTGTTATTGAAGAGGAATTGATCTTAGCTTGCTTTCAAGCTTCTTCTTCTTCTATTTTTTGGGTTCAAAGGTGAGATTTTTAATCTCACATCTAAGTCTATGAATTATCTTCGATTGTTAGGTATGAATTCCTAACACTTATTCGTGTGCATTTTCTTTTGGTTTGGATTGATTTGGTGAATGTTTCGATTATTAGTGTTTTGAGTTCAATTCGTTAAAAATCCTAACTTTGATGTTTGAACATGTTTTTGGTGATGCATCGAGGAGCATATAGGGCCGGGTAGTCGATTGGCATAAACCCTTAGCGCCGTTGCTCGTGCGATTGCAAATTGATCGGGATTTGAACCTCATTTGAAATAGGGCATGGGAGTGCCAGCAACAGGTTCGGCCGACCGAGCCCCTGGGCCGGCCGACCGACCTGTAGAACGGGCACTTCCTGCCTCTGTTTGGAAGTGCAGGCTATAGGGCTCGGTCGACCGAGCTCAGGGTCCTGTCGACCGACCTGATACCCCGTGCACTTCTGTTTTTGGTTCGGTCAACCGACTCAGGGAGTCCGGTCGACCGACCTGCTCCTATCTGCCAACTATGCCCTTTTGCCTAGTTGTTTGAATTTCCAACTTTAATCGATTCGTGTTGTTTCCTATTTGTTGTTATCATTTATTATCGACTTTGATGACATTTTCTTTGGGGATTTTGGAATATCCATTTCGATGGATTCTTTATCAGTTTCGTTGGATTTTTATTCACATCTTCGTATGTGAATTTTAGTGATTGATTGTTCCTACAATCTTCTTCGTGATTTGTCACTTTAAAAAAATAAAGGTTTTCTATACTAGTAGTAAATATCAAAACTCTTTCTTCAAATGATTTCAACACTATTTTATTACAAAGCTCGTTTTCTTAAACCATTTTCCAATCTATTTGTATATACAAGCCATTACCTCACTCGTATGAGAAATCTAATTAAACGACTTAGTAAAACGAGTGGTATGAAATGCTTGCGTTTACTTCATTGGTTAATTCTTGGACTTGTTCGATTGAATCTCTTGTGACAATTTTCTAGTGGAGATCTACAATTTGTTCGTAAATATTTAAGTTAAGCTAGTGGTTATGGGACATGAAGCTAAGCTCATATATTTACTAGCTTACTGTAATCGACACTTCTCTTTGATCATGAAGATCATTTTATGTTTTAGACTAGCATGTGCGATGTCTTTGCTTTGTGATACATTGGATGTACTGTTTGCACTACATCAATGTCTTTGCTTTTGATACATTGGATGTACCGTTTGCACTACATCAATGATATGCTTTTGATTCATTGGATGTACCGTTTGCACTACATCAATGTCTTTGCTTTTGAATCATTGGATGTACCGTTTGCACTACATCAATGATATGCTTTTGATACATTGGATGTACCGTTTGCACTGCATCAATGATATGCTTTTGATACATTGGATGTACCGTTTGCACTACATCAATGTCTTTGGTTTGTGATTCATTGGATGTACCGGTTGCACTACATCAATGTCTTGGCCATCCTTTTCTTGTGATTTCTGGATTTCGTGTGTTGAATTCTGGAATTTATGTTTCATCAACTTTTACGATTGGCATTGATATATATGTCATTTATTGTGGCTTGGTGAATGAAATTAGGAGTATGACATTCCTTTTTATCTTTGAGAAGATCTTTGCGATATTGATTAATCTTATTGATGTTTCAATTATTTATTTATCACAGCTTGGCATTATGATTATTATACGTTTAGTCATATCTCTTATTCTATATCATTTCTTCTGATATTTATAGCTAGACTGATCCGTTTATTATTTTCTTCTTCAATAATACTCGGGTCAGACCGAGATGTTACAGGTGCTTCTGCTTGACTTCTCTTCTGGGGTTATCATATGATCTTTTGGCTAACTACTTAGATTAGTAGTTTATTTTGTTGTATACACTTGAGATATGGACTCATAGATGTATTCTTTTGTATAGCATGTGTTGCTATTCTTTTGTATTATTGTGGATCTTTTTGACCACTACTCTGATATACACTTTCATGTGTTAGTTGTATATTCATATCTTCTTCCGCCTTTGTGATATGAATTATCTGTGACTGGTTTGTGTTATGCTTGTTTCTATATTTGTTTCCGAAGATTATTATAGCCACTGTGTTGTAGCTTTGTGTTTGTATCGGTATGCCGTATTTCCTCATCTGACATATCGGTGCTCGCGCAAAGCAATTACATGGATGGTCGCTCCTCAACAGCCTTATTCTCCGTGCTAGTCGACAGCATTACACCGTAGTGTTCTTGGCTAGCGTGGGTATAGAGGTGGGGCGTCACAGCTTGGTATCAGAGCCAAACTTCAGAACAATATGGAATATTATAACAAGGATCATCGTCCTAAGTCTTTCTTAGGAGTCGTGCTTTAGGATTTAATTCGAGTCTTCGTGCCGATTCATCCTATTTTCTTTATGATTCCTTGTTTTATCAATCAAGTTTGATTGAGATTTACTTTGAGAATAACTTTTTCCTCTTCTTTCTTTCTTTCTTAAAGAAGAGAAATGGTTAGACCTGGCCGTCCCAGCGCCGGTCAATCTAGTGCTACTCCCCAGGATGGAGTATTTATGTCTGCCCAGCAGCTTCTTGATCTAGTAAAGAACGCTCAAGCAGCCAGTCCCAATCCAGAGCCTACTCATCCTAGATCTGGTTTTGCACGCTTGTGCAGAGACTATACCGATTTGGGTGGAAGGCCATTCAAAGGATCCGAGAGTGTTATAGATATTCAAGCTTGGCTCAAATCATGCGATCGCATCTTTTCTCGCATGAACCTTATTTATCTACATCGAGTCCAAGTTGCTTCTAGCATGCTCCAAGAAAGAGCATTAGATTGGTATGAGCTTTTAATTTTCGAAATCGTTGAGGCGGATCTCACTTGGGAGCAATTCCGGGAATGATTCGAATTGAAATTTGTGACGGAGGCTGAAAAAGTAACTTTGGCCCGGCGTTTTATTGACCTTGTTCAAGGTGAATCTTCTGTGACAGACTATGTCGCATCTTTCGAATCTCTGTCCAAATACGGGGTTGAGTACATTAATACTCCATTGAAGAAAAATCAGAGATTTGTCTATGGCTTGAATAAGAATCTTAAGAAGCCATTACTTCTGAAACTTGAGGTTTCATTTGATCAGCTTATTGATATCGCTCTTCGTCTTGAAGAGGCCGATAGAGAAGGTGATGTCGAAGTTGTGCGTGCCCAACAAAACTTCAACAACAACTTGAAGAGGCCTATTAAATTCAAAGGCCCCATTCCCAACAAGAAAGGGAGGCAAGAAACCCCGGTAGCAAAAGCACCTACCTCTAGTCGTGGACGATGCTACAATTGTGGTTTCACAGACCACTATGCAAGGGAGTGCCCGAAACACCTCTTTTGTCGTTATTGCAAAGGTTCGGGTCATCTTTTATCTTCGTGTCCTAAGCTTCCAAGCAAGAGAGAAGGAGAGCTGCAAGCCACTAGCAACTCTTCTCTTGGTCAAGGTTTATTACATTCAATCCTTGATGGCATTGTTTTATTTCGTGATCTTCTTATTTGAGTTCTTTTTGATACTGGTTCCATCTCACTATTTTATATCAAAAGAACTTGTTGATTCTTTTTCTTTGAAAATATTTTGGGCTTGATGACTTCTTTGAGAGTTGCGAATCTGGTTGTTGGGTCCGCAACACTCAATTTGCTATCTATTGATGTCGAAATTATTTTATGTGATTTTTCTTTCCGAGCCGATTTTTTTAACTTCGGCCTCGGAATTGATTTTTGTAAGGATTGGCTTAATTGTGAAGCTCATATCCTATTCTCCGTGTGGACTATTCATCTTCGACATTTTCTATCTGTTAAGCAGATTTCTATTTTTTCTTGAGATTCCGATTTCAAATTCTTGAAGGCATCATTTTATTCTTTAAGCCCTCAAGATGAGAAAAGTGTTATTTCTCTTATCTAATAATTTGTGAAACTTTTCCGGTATTTTTGAGCTTGTCTTAGGATTATTTGGTGCTAAGGTCTTTTCAGTTTGACTTTACCGCCGGTTTTCATTTTCTACGAGTTGCGGAAGTTAGCATTCCACTTACCGCATATCGCACTAGTTATGATTCCTATGAATGAATTATTATGTCATTCATTTTGTCCAGCTTATTTCATCCATTTTAGGTATCGAGTATTCTATGAATATCTCGATAAGTCCATTCTTGTATTTATTGATCTTGAATGAAAATAGAAATTTAAAATTTTGAAAATCTTTTTCATAAGATTTATTCATAAGTACAATTTGATTTTTGTTCTTAAAATAAACAAAGAATATTCTTAAAAGCTTTTAGAAACATGTTTATCATATAAAAGATGGTTTTGTGATTGTATTGCCCATTGGGTGCTTCAAGAATTCTAGTCGATGCGCTTGATCAACGTTATCGATAGGAATCTCCTAAATGCTTTGATGAGACAGTCAGACACGATATATTGACTTGTAAAAATGTAAATTTTTGTAGAAAGATTATTACATAAAAATAAAAATGTAATTTTCAAAGTTTTAATTTTTCGGGAAAGAGGATTATTTAAAAGAACTCTTCCTTTCGATACTCTTATTCTTGTGATTCCTGAAGGGGAACCAAGACTTTGCTATTTGTACCGATACTAGTCGTATTGGTTTGGATGCCGTTCTCTTGCAAAGAAGAACGTGCTATCACTTGTGCTTCTAAATCATTATAGCTTATCGAGACTAGATATCCCACTCATGATCTAGTGCTCGTGGCTACTGTTTTTACTTTTAAAATTTGGCATCACCATTTTTGGATGAGAAATTTGTTCTCTACCTCGATCATAAATCTTGGGAATATTTATTCCTCATAAGGAACTTCATGTTGACTCGAGTTCCTAGCATCTTATGATCTTGATATTCTTTTATTCCCGAAAGGGAAATCGTGTTGCCAATGCGTTTAGTCGTAGGCAACAAGTTGTTGATTCTTTAATGTTGTCTGAGTGGAATAATCTTTTTATTAAGTTCATCGAACGTTTTGACGTACTTCGTTTTATTGAGTTTCATCTCACCTCTTTTATGGACCAGCGTCCGATGTTCTTTTATGGTGTTCGGTTCATCGGATGTATTGTTGTTATACTACATCGATGTTCCGTCTTATCTGAATCAATGGATGTACCATTATTTTACTACATCGTTGTTCCGGTTTATCGGTTCATTGGACGTACCGTTTTTGTACTACGTCGGTGTTCCGAAATTATTCGGGCTTTGGTTCATTGGGCGTACCATTTTTTTGCTACGATGATATTCCAAATTATTTGAGTTTCTAGTTTCTCGGGCGTACCGTTTCTGTACTACGCCGATGCACTGGCTCAATTTTCTGCTATTCTTGACATTCTCCACGTCTTTTATCTACGGAAATGCCTTAAGGATTCCGGTTTTTATTCTTGTGCCCAGTGATATTGTGGAAATTAAAGTTTCACCAGATTTGATTTATGAGCAACATCCCATTCGCATCATTGCTTCGGAGGTTGAGCGCCTTCGATTTATTTTTGGTAAAAGTTCAATGGTTCTCAAATCTTAAGGATTGCTCTTGATAAATCTTGAGAATTCGTCGAACGAAAACTTTCGGATTTACTCCTTCGTGCTCTTTATGGTGGACTTCTTGATTCAAATTTTCTTTTGTGTTGATATGCTTCTATGGTTGTTACTTCTTATTTTCTTCTTAAGTATTGCGAGGACGCAATTTCTTTAAGGAGGAGAGTCTGTAACAACCCGCATATTTATCGATTTTATATTCAAATATTTTATTTAAATATTTTATCGTTCGTCGGATTTTGGTCCGAAAAGCTACTTTTTGCAAACAGTCAAATTGGGACTCGAGACCACCCCCATTGAGTTCAAAATGACGTTTGCGACCTTTTTGAGTATAAGCTTCGATATGTTTGGAGAAAGTTGATTTTTGCCACTTTTTCACTTAGGGCTTTGGTTTGGACTGAACCCATTAACCACTTACTAACTCAGTCCCAACCCCTCTCCTATTCATTCACTCCTCATTTCCTAACTCTCTCAAGTTCAAGAGAAGAGTGGGGGAAAAGATTGGAAATTAGAATTCCTAAGCCCTAGTTCATTTGCAAAATCCAAGCTTTAGCTCCAAACTCAAGAGAACCCATTGGTAAGCTTTCTCTTCTTCTTCTCTAACTCATTCTCCTTCCAATTTCAGAAATTTCCTTAACCTAATTTAGGAAATGTTTCTCTTTTAAGCTTAGATTGAAGCTTCTTGAGTTGTTATTGAAGAGGAATTGATCTTAGCTTGCTTTCAAGCTTCTTCTTCTATTGTTTGGGTTCAAAGGTGAGATTTTTAATCTCACATCTAAGTCTATGAAATATCTTCGATTGTTAGGTATGAATTCCTAACACGTATTCGTGTGCATTTGCTTTTGGTTTGGATTGATTTGGTGAATGTTCCAATTTTTAGTGTTTTGAGTTCAATTCGTTAAAAATCCTAACTTTGATGTTTGAACATGTTTTTGGTGATGCATCGAGGAGCATATAGGGCCGGGTAGTCGATTGGCATAAACCCTTAGCGCCGTTGCTCGTGATATTGCAAATTGATCGAGATTTGAACCTCATTTGAAATAGGGCATGGGAGTGCCAGCAACAGGTTCGGCCGACCGAGCCCCTGGGCCGGCCGACCGACCTGTAGAACGGGCACTTCCTCCCTCTGTTTGGAAGTGCAGGCTGTAGGGCTCGGTCGACCGAGCTCAGGGTCCGGTCGACCGACCTGCTACCCCGTGCACTTCTGTTTTTGGTTCGGTCAACCGATTCAGGGAGTCCGGTCGACCGACCTGCTCCTATCTGCCAACTATGCCCTTTTGCCTAGTTGTTTGAATTTCCAACTTTAATCGATTCGTGTTGTTTCCTATTTGTTGTTATCATTTATTATCGACTTTGATGACATTTTCTTTGGGGATTTTGGAATATCCATTTCGATGGATTCTTTATCGGTTTCGTTGGATTTTTATTCACATCTTCGTATGTGAATTTTAGTGATTGATTGTTCCTACAATCTTCTTCATGATTTGTCACCTTAAAAATATAAAGGTTTTCTATACTAGTAGTAAATATCAAAACTATTTCTTCAAATGATTTCAACACTATTTTATTACAAAGCTCATTTTCTTAAACCATTTTCCAATCTATTAGTATATACAAGCCTTTACCTCACTCGTATAAGAAATCTAATTAAACGTCATAGTAAAACGAGTGGTATGAAACGCTTGCGTTTACTTCGTTGGTTAATTCTTGGACTTGTTCGATTGAATCTCTTGTGACAATTTTCTAGTGGAGATCTACAATTTGTTCGTAAATATTTAAGTTAAGCTAGTGGTTATGGGACATGAAGCTAAGCTCATATATTTACCAGCTTACTGTAATCGACACTTCTCTTTGATCATGACGATCATTTTATCTTTTAGACTAGCATGTGCGATGTCTTTGCTTTGTGATACATTGGATGTACCGTTTGCACTACATCAATGTCTTTGCATTTGATACATTGGATGTACCGTTTGCACTACATCAATGTCTTTGCTTTTGATTCATTGGATGTACCGTTTGCACTACATCAATGATATGCTTTTGATACATTGGATGTACCGTTTGCACTACATCAATGTCTTTGCTTTTGATTCATTGGATGTACCGTTTGCACTACATCAATGATATGCTTTTGATACATTGGATGTACCGTTTGCACTGCATCAATGATATGCTTTTGATACATTGGATGTACCGTTTGCACTACATCAATGTCTTTGCTTTGTGATTCATTGGATGTACCGGTTGCACTACATCAATGTCTTGGCCATCCTTTTCTTGTGATTTCTGGATTTCGTGTGTTGAATTCTGGAATTTATGTTTCATCAACTTTTACGATTGGCATTGATATATATGTCATTTATTGTGGCTTGGTGAATGAAATTAGGAGTATGACATTCCTTTTTATCTTTGAGAAGATCTTTGCGATATTGATTAATCTTATTGATTTTTCAATTATTTATTTATCACAGCTTGGCATTGTGATTATTATACGTTTAGTCATATCTCTTATTCTATATCATTTCTTCTGATATTTATAGCTAGACTGATCCGTTTATTATTTTCTTCTTAAATAATACTCGGGTCAGACCGAGATGTTACAGGTGCTTCTGCTTGACTTCTCTTCTGTGGTTATCATATGATCTTTTGGCTAACTACTTAGATTAGTAGTTTATTTTGTTGTATACACTTGAGATATGGACTCATAGATGTATTCTTTTGTATAGCACGTGTTTCTATTCTTTTGTATTATTGTGGATCTTTTTGACCACTACTCTGATATACACTTTCATGTGTTAGTTGTATATTCATATCTTCTTCCGCCTTTGTGATATGAATTATCTGTGACTGATTTGTGTTATGCTTGTTTCTATATTTGTTTCCGCAGATTATTATAGCCACTGTGTAGTAGCTTTGTGTTTGTATCGGTATGTCGGATTTCCTCTTCTGACATATCGGTGCTCGCGCAAAGCAATTACACGGATGGTCGCTCCTCAACAACCTTATTCTCCGTGCTTGTCGACAGCATTACACCGTAGTGTTCTTGGCTACTGTGGGTATAGAGGTGGGGCGTCGCATGGTTATTTTATCTTTTAAAAATGATAAATTGGTTTCTATTTATAATATAAATATATGGTTTATATTTTAAATAGATTAGCATTGTTTTAATTTTAATAAGTAAAGCATATTTTCTAATTCTAATATTCGTAGTAATTTGAAAATTCGTTTTTTATTTAATATTTAAGCTTTCCAAAGTTAAATAAATAAATCTTGGTTTAAACTTAATAAGTGAATCGTGTTTCAAAAAATTCTAATATATACATTTTAATTTGGAAATTTTGATTTAAATTAGTATTGAGTTTTCAAAACTACTTAATAAATAAATATATGTTTTTAAATTTGATAAGAAAAATATCAAATGTTTAAAATAATTTGGCTTGAGTTTTAAATTTAGAATGAATTAACAAAAAGTTTTATGGATTAATAAAATAGATAATTTATTAATAAAAATATAATTTCTTTTAAAAATTATCTTATTTTATTAATGAGTCATTTTTAAAAATAATATCAATAATGTATTGTTTTACAAACAGGTTTTGAATAAAATTTGCAATTATTATTTCAAATTAAATTTATATGCATAACTTGATTTTTTTTTAAAATTGATTTTGGATTTGATTTGAATTTAGTTCCAAACTATAAATTTTCATTGTTTTAATTTTTATATCACAAACTTTATTTATAAGTATATTTTGCTTTTATTTATTTTAAAAATTTATATATATATATTTAATATTAACTAACAAAATAAATTAGGCTTAATACATATATATTAACATTTAAATCTAAATACTAATTTCTCTAAAAGGACAAGTGTTGATCTCTTAAAAACTTCATTTAACAAATGTTAGAGGGATAAACTTTCAATTTGACAAACGTTGTAATTTTAAAAAGTGTCAAATTGTTTTTTTTATTTGATAAAATATGAAAACTACATCTATATATAAACTTGCATTTCATTCATACTTGTTTTTATCATTTCCTTAATCAAAAAGAAAACATCAAAATTCTTCATATCAATAATCAGTAAATCCTCATCAAAATCAAATCCGTAAACAAATCATGATCGTTACCATTTCACAAATCCCTCATCATCAAAAAAAATTGCATATTCAACTTCCTCAAAATCAAAAGGTCTACATTCTTTTTTATAAAACCTAGAAATGAACAAATCTGCATTTTTATCTTTTTCTGCAATCAGAAGAAAAAGGATTTCTACATGCACCTGATAATGAACAAGTCTGTATTTTTCAGGAAAATATACAAACGAAATCTGGAAGCCTGCATTTTTTCCTATAAACAAACATGCAAATGCATCAGGACTAAAGTCTTTTAAAGGTACTGAAGCAATAGCAGTCCTTAAGTTCTAAAGCAAGTTCAAAGGCCTTCAATCAGAGGCTCTGTTTCCTTATAAAGGAAAAGGTGAGTAACTTTTTTTTTAATTTAAAAATTTTAAAAATAGGTTGCATGAATTTACTGAAATGGAATAGTATTGTTTGTGCATTGTTGAAAATCTGATGTGAAGATGATATGTGTGCATGTGTTTACTTAATTTCCTGTTCTGTTTCATGGATTTGCCTGGCACAAAACATCATTTAAACACTTATCTTTTAATTTAGCTTCTGATATGATGAAATTTATAAAGTAAAGTAGTTTAATTTTCTTAAGTTAATATTTAAAAAATTTAAGTGAGTTAAAATACAGGATGTTGTATCTGTAAACACAGGGAAACATCATGCATGTGATTTTTTACCAAAACCCAAACATGTTAGTTTAGTAATTCAGTATCATAAATCAAAAGTATTTACTAACGCTAGACTTTTAAATCAAAAATCAGAATTTTTAGAGTATAGTTAAGGTTGCAGTTAGTTATTGAGCTAAAAATGGATTTTAAGCAAATCCTGGTGATCTATGACTTGAGGAAGCTCGGGGCTCTTTTGGGTGATGGAGGAGGGTTAGGGGAAGGATGGAAAAATCAGGGATGGCGATGGTTATCATTGGGTAAGGTGCAGTTCTGATATTGATTTTTAAACCCTGGTTCTAATGGGTTTTAAAGAATCGGCCACTTTGGTTTGTGTACGCGATCGAGTGTTGAGATGTTTGGGGGATGGGTAGTTGGTGTGTGGATGAGTTCGAGGTCGGAGGGGTTGACCATCTGGCGGTCGGATCAGCGAAGACTTGCCGTTGACAAGTTTTTGGGGAAACCTGACTTTTGTTTTCAAGTTTTAAGATTTTGCATTGAATTTGATTTCTTAGGTGGAAGTTCGATCTGATGATCGCATTTGGGTATCGGTGTGTCTTTTGATGAAGTACGATCATCTCTGATGATCAGAGGAGGCTGTGGTTGTCGTGCATATGCACGGTGATGAGATGTCTGATGAAGTGTTTTGGGTTTAGTTTGTTTACAGGGGAAGTTTTTGGTTTTTCTCGAAGTTATAGGATGAATGACTCGAAGAAGTTAGGTAGAAAACCCAAAGTAATTTAGCATAAGCCTCGGGTCATTCTGCATTTTCAAGTTTTTCAGAAAACCTGAGTTTAGTTTGAAATTTTTTTAAAAACCTGTAGTTCCTGTTTTAATACTTTTAAAAACTGAAAGCTTTTTAAAATGTTTAAGAAATTTTAAACCTAGTTTAAATTCAAATTTAAATTTTTGAATCCAAGCTTAAAATCTAAAATCTCACTTTTAAATAAAATAAAGTTTTAAAGTTAAACTTGTTTAACCACTTTATTTTGGTAAAAGTAGTTTGAATTTTTTTAAAAAATGAAGTTTTGTTAAATTATTAGCAAGATTTGAAATTCAATTTAAAATCTGGGAATTTAAAAATTAATTTCAGTTTTTAAAAATTAGAAGAAGATTTAAATTTGAAAATTTAAACTAAATATAAATTGAAGTTATTGAAATTTTAAAATGAATTAAATTACAAAATTCTTATAAAACTCATTTCTAAGGCAAAACACTTGTTTGACTTGGAATTTTAAAAAGTTATAAATTGTTTAAACTTTGATAAGTTTAAATTATTTTAATTTTAAAACTTGTATTTAAAATGAAATTTGAAAGTAATTTGAAAGGTACTTTGTTTCAAATAAAATTTGTTTTGAAACATAATTTAGAAATGTTTTATCTTAAAATTGAGTTAAGAATAAATGTTTTGAAATTATTTTATTAAAAAGGTAATTAAGAAATAAATAATTAATTAATTTAATTAATTATTAAGGTTTAATAAATATTCATTAAGGGTCAATCAATTTATAATTAAGATCATTAATTAGATTATTAATTAATGATTAAAGAATTATTAATTAAGTAATTAAGCTTTAATCAAGGTTAATTTATTTAATAATTAACTTTAATTAATGGATAATTAAAGAAAATTTAATTTCTAATTAATATAAGTTAATTACTGAAGGTGAATAATTAAAAAATGGTCAATGAAGGTCATTAACCAGGATTATTTAATAATTAATTAATGTGGTTAATTTTTAATAATTGATTAGATTAATTATTTTAATAATAACCAATTGTGAATTGCTAAGAATAATTACTTGATGAAGTAACTAAGAAATTAATTAATTAAGGTAATTAATTGTGTTAAATGTGATTGTTTATTTTAATTAATTAAATTTAATTAATTTTAAACACTTGAGGTTTTAAAGATAATTACTGTATGTAATAAATGGATTGGGAAATTACTTGGTGAGGTAATTGATTGATAATTATAGGTTGTAATTAATGGAAGATGTTAAAGAATGAAGAAATTTAGAATGTAACTACTTAGTAATTAATCAAGGGATTAATTAAGAAATTAATTAAGGGATAATTAATTTCGTTTAATAAAGTAATTAAGTTAGTTAATTACTGAATGTAATTAATCTGGGATGATTAATAATTATGAGTTAATTACATACGGTAATTAATTTAAGAGGATAATTAATTAAGTATAATTAAAGATCATTAATTATTATAATTAATGTTGTAATTAAAGATGATTAATTATGATTAATTTATCGATGATAGGTAATTAAAGGTAATTAATTTATGTAATTAATTACAATTAATTCATTGAAGTAATTAAAGGTTAATTACTGTTAGGTTGAGAATAATTAATTTGTGAAATTAATTAAGGATAAATACATTAATGTAATTAAGGAAAATTAATCAAGGATGATTAATTACGGTGATTAATAATGAATGATTAATATATTCTAATCAATTAAATGGTTGAGTAAGCAAGATATATATTGATGAAGTAATTAATTTAAGTTATTTTAAATTAATTAAAGATAAAGTAATTAATTTAATTCATTTTAAATTAATTAGAGATTGAGATAGTTAATTTAATTCATTTAAATTAATTATATTATGATGAAGTAAATCATTTCTTATATATGAATGGATGACATTGATTATCTTGGATGCTTTGAGATCTCAGAAATGAGATAAGTAATGTTGTGTGGTATAAATGCTTGGTTGCATTGTGATGATAACATAGATTATCTGTTGTGATGGTGATATATGGATTATCTATTTTGATATTGATAATGTGGATTACCTATTATTTGATAATGTTGATTATCAATTGTGATTTGTGAGTTATCTATTTGTGTGTATATAAATAATTGAATTGTTTTAAACTTTAAAACAACTTGGACCTAAAAGACACGCTTTGGATTTCGATGAGACTGGGATCAGGTTTCCATATTTGGATATCCGAAAACCACATTGATTCCAATTAGACGTTAGGTCATGAATCAAAGTGGAGCTTTGTAAAGACTCGAGGTGTAAGGACTATTCGTCAATATAACTCTGGTGGTGATTACGTGATGAGTTTGACGGAAATAATACTTACAGGCTCGAGATGGAGGTTCAGAGTGCAAGGGTTACCGTCGTTAACTCTGAGGGCGATTCCAAAATAAGTGTAACGAGATAGTGCCTTTGGTTTCGTTCGAACCCGGAACGAACTTGTATGGATTGATTGCTTTCAGAACATCGTCAGGTGGACGATGAGCATTCTAAATGATGTGTTCGCTAAAGGTAATCGTAGCCTCAAGCCTCATCAACCGGGAATGGCCAAGGGAGGTGCAGCAAGGCTTCGTGGGTAGTCCCCACTTGAGAGTGAGATTTACCCCTGCCTAGAGGTCCTTTTATATTCGGCTGTGTAGGCGGTTGCTAGCTACAACCGCGGGGTTGTTTTGTTCGGAACTGTTCAGTAAGGAATGGTTCTGGCCTTGTGTTGCAGGGGAGCGGGCGTAATCCTCGGTACGTTGATCTAGGCCACGTACTGTGATGGGAGGTACCCCAGTAGCACTGTCATTGTATGGAATCCAAAATCCAATAAGTGCCAACGGTTTTGATTGTATTACCCCCCTTTTGTGGCTAGTAGCTGGAATTTAATAATGTAACAATTTTGGCTATTTCATATTTATTTGAAAACCCTAGACCCTATTATAATATCATCGGATTTCCTATCAAATGTTTTGGTTAGCGTAAGGTAAAAACTTTTCTATGTTTATGTGTGGGAAGTCTTACGTGATACCTTTCTTTTCAAAAGGTTTTTGAAAATTAAGCAACTTTAACCTGTTACTCACACCAGACCCATGTCTGACCCGAAGTTTATCTTCTGTTTTTTAAACTCTTGGGTACTCAAATTTTTTACGAGTAGCCAAGGGATTCAGGTTAGCTTTGACGAATTGTGGAGGAGCAATGAAGCAGGAGGCTTCTACATGTAGATATGTAGTATTCCGCTGTATTGATTTCTTTGAGTTGTTTCTTGTATTGTATTGAGTTGTATAACCAAACAGGTGTTTATAACTATCTAGTATGTGATGTATATCTGTGTAACTCTGATAGTGGTTGTAAACTATGTAATATTTATGTTATTAATATAATTTATTCGTTCCGGTGTTTAGATTCTGATGTTGTTTCTCTCTTCTCTTCTTTCTTTTCTCTTTCTATCCCTTTCTTTCTTAAAAAATGATGCGATTTTCTGTGGTAAGAAAGTCTGGTCGTTTCACTTGGTATCAGAGCATTAGGCTGAGTGAATACCTAAGCTCTATAGTAGTGTCTTTCTTGAGAGAGCGTACTTGTAATTTTTATATACAACTATGTATATGTATATTTCTACCTATCCGTTGGGTTGCCTGTTCAGGTTTCCCAATATAAGTTATTAAGGTAGATGGGGTAGTGGTGTGTGTAACACGACTATCATATGATGGAGTTTCAATGTTTGAGGTTGGAAGTGTATCTGTCGAGACGTAGACCTAATACCGTCTCGAGTGAGTTCCGTAGTGATGAAGGATTTCATTGATCTCTGAAGGAAACCTGTTAAAGTTCGGAGTTAATTCTTTGATGTTGGATGAGTAGTTTTTGGATCTGTTGGCTAGGCAGAAGCGAGTAATGGTATTTTGATACCTTAGGAAGTAATAGCTGTGTGATGAGATGCAGTGACTATGGATGTTCCCGAAGATGTTTTCTTTGGAACAAGTTTAAGGAAGTGAGACTGCTTCGATGTTATGGCTGTGTTCAGCTGGTATTTTTGTTTGCTTTGAAGTCCGAGTTTCTCGAAGAGCTTTGATTTAGAATTCTTTGGCATTTGTGGCAGCAGTGCAACTTGGAGTGTTCTCGGTGTTGGCAAGACATCTTCTGGCTTAGCAGTTTTTTCTGGATGTGGAGTTCAGAAGCAGTAGAGTGGACCCGTTTCTTCGGAGGATTGGCTAGTTGAGTCTTATCTTTGGTTATCAGAGTTTTCTGAATGTCTTCAGAGAAGTAAAAAAAAATTTCCGCATTTGGAGATTGGTTTTCTTATCGTCTAGGATTCCAGGAATGGTACCGATGGTTCAGCTTTATAGAAGAATGGTTCTAAGAGAATGAGTTGGCGAAGCAGCTCAGGTTTTAGTGGAGTTTTTGAGTTTCTTTATGGATCTGATGAACCATATCTTTGGGATGTGTTGTCCAGTTTGTGCTCGTTTTCTTCTTTAGCATTCTCTTCTACGTCGGATCAGAGTTGTGCAGCGGAAGCAGTTGGAAAGCGTATCTGCTTTTCTTTTCCCGGACAGGATAATTGAGTGGTTGTCTTCTGATGTTTGAGGAGTAGGATTTGATTCTAATTGATCTTGAGGAGATAATTTTGTTGAGTTGATTGGTTTTGTTTGTTCCTAGAGGCATCCGCGAAGATTGAGTTGATCAGTAAGGTTGTAGACATCCCTGGATCGTCCGAAGAGTTTTGTGGATTTGGGACGGAGGAATTTGAATTCTGAAGTCGGAGATTTGATTTGCATAAGTTTTCTCCGATCGTAAAGGAGATTTTACTTTGAGTAAGGCTGGGAAGCTGGCTCTGAAGAGTTTTGGATTCTTTTCTGTGATCTTGGAGAATAAGTGATTGATCTACAGAATTCGATTGCCAGTTTGAATATCTGGGATTCGATGAGTTTCACGTATCTTTGAGGGAGTACGTGTATGATCTATCTCTGGTTTTGAAACCAGTAGTTCTGGAGTTTTGGTTGTTGAGTCAGACTCGTCTGTAGTCTGATATTTTGTCTAGTGTTGTAGATCTAGTTGAATAAGAGCTTTGTAGCTTCATAGTATAGATTGTTTGATTTCTGTAGAGCGAGTATCCCGGTATGTATATACCTGGGGAAACTCGAGGAATTCTATCAAGAATTTTGTTTGGATAGTTAGATTTATTTGATTGGATGTATTGATTGCTACGATTGTTAGCATATGTTTGATATATGCTTGTGTTTTAAAATTAAATCTTTAATGAGATTATTAAGTTATCTTTGTTTTAAATTTCGAGGACAAAATTCTTTTAAGGGGGAAGGATTGTAATATCTCGGAATTTTTAACAATATCTATTTAATAATCTGTATTCAAAATTAAAATTGATATTGATATTTTGCTAATAATAATACAAATAGATTTAATAATCTTCTTCAATAATTATTTAATTGGTTATTTTATCTTTTAAAAAGAATAAATTGGTTTCTATTTATAATATATGGTTTATATTTTAAATAGATTAGCATTGTTTTAATTTTAATAAGTAAAGCATATTTTCTAATTCTAATATTTGTAGTAATTTGAAAATTTGTTTTTTATTTAATATTTAAGCTTTCTAAAGTTAAATAAATAAATCTTGGTTTAAACTTAATAAATGAATCATGTTTTTAAAAATTCTAATATATACATTTTAATTTAGAAATTTCGATTTAAATTATTATTGAGTTTTCAAAACTATTTAATAAATAAATATATGATTTTGAATTTGATAAGAAAAATATTAAATGTTTAAAATAATTTGGTTTGAGTTTTAAATTTAGAATGAATTAACAAAAAATTTATAGCTTAATAAAATAGATAATTTATTAATAAAAATATAACTTCTTTTAAAAATGATCTTATTTTAATAATGAGTCATTTCTAAAAATAATATCAATAGTGTATTGCTTTACAAACAGGTTTTGAATAAAATTTGCAATTATTAATTCAAATTAAATTTATATACATAACTTTATTTTTTTTAATAATTGATTTTGGATTTGACTTGAATTTAATTCCAAAGTATAAATTTTAATTGTTTTAATTTTTATATCATAAACTTTATTTATAAGTATATTTTGTTCTTATTTCTTTTAGAAAATTGTATACATATTTAATATTAACTAACAAAATAAATTAGGCTTAATACATATATATTAACATTTAAATCTAAATACTAATTTCTCTAAAAGGACAAGTGTTGATCTCTTAAAAACGTCATTTAACAAATGTTAGAAAGATTAACTTTCAATTTGACAAATGTTGTAATTTTAACAAGTGTCAAATTGTTTTTTTTTATTTGATAAAATCTGAAAAATACATCTATATATAAACTTGCATTTCATTCATACTTGTTTTTTTCCATTTCCTTAATCAAAAAGAAAACTTCAAAATTCTTCATATCTAAAATCAGTAACTCCTCATCAAAATCAAATCTGTAAACAAATCATGATCATTACCATTTAACAAATCCCTCATCATCAAAAAAAATCTGCATATTCAACTTCCTCAAAATCAAAAGGTCTACATTCTTTTTTACAAAACCTGGAAATGAACAAATCTGCATTTTTATCTTTTTCTGCCATAAGAAGAAAAGGATTTCTGCATGCACCTGATAATGAACAAGTCTGCATTTTTTTGGAAAATATAAAAATGAAATCTGGAAGCCTGCATTTTTTTCCTAGAAACAATCATGCAAATGAATCAGGACTAAAGTCTTTTAAAAGTACTGAAGCAATAGCAATCCTTATGTTCTAAAGCAAGTTCAAAGGCCTTCAATTAGTGGCTCTGTTTCTTAATAACGGAAAAGATGAGTAACTTTCTTTTTAAATTTAAAAATTTTAAAAACAGGTTGCATGAATTTACTGAAATGGAATAGTATTGTTTGTGTATTGTTGAAAACCTGATGTGAAGATGATATGTGTGCATGTGTTTACTTAATTGCCTGTTCTGTTTCATGGATTTGCCTGGCACAAAACATATTTAAACACTTATCTTTTAATTTAGCTTCTGATATGATGAAATTTATAAAGTAAAGTTGTTTTATTTTCTTAAGTTGATATTTAAAAATTTTAAGTGAGTTAAAATACAGGATGTTGTATCTGTAAACACAGCGAAACATCATGCATGTGATTCTTTACCAAAACCCAAACATGTTAGTTTAGTAATTCAGTATCATAATTCAAAAGTATTTACTAAAGCTTGATTTTTAAATCAAAAATCAGAATTTTTAGAGTATAGTTAAGGTTGCAATTAGTTATTGAACTAAAAATGGATTTTAAGCAAATCCTAGTGATCTATGACTTGAAGAAGCTCGGGGCTCTTATGGGCGATGGAGGAGGGTTAGGGGAAGGTTGGAAAAATCAGGGATGGCGATGGTTATCATTGAGTAAGGTGCAGTTCTGATATTTATTTTTAAACCCTAGTTCTAATGGGTTTTAAAGAATCGGCCATTTTGGTTTGTGTACGTGACCGAGTGTTGAGATGTTTGCGGGATGGGTAGTTAGTGTGTGGATGAGTTCGAGGCCGGAGGGGTTGATCATCTGGTTGTGACGACCCATTAAATTTTAACAAATTAAATTGTAATGGTTAATTGGTTTTAAAATATTTAAAAGTTAATTTTAACTTAAGTTCCAGGTATCAATATTTACTTGATAATTAAATCATTGAATTATTTGGTTTAAATATTGAATTTAATAATCGAAATTAGGTAAATTGTTGAATCTGAAATTTCTAAGTCTGTTTAAAATAACTTGAAGGCTTATAAAATTTATAATGATAATACCTGAGATGATAGAATGATCGGAATTTAATTTAAAGATAATTTGTTCAGTTTTGAAAATATATTGTTTAAATTGCATTTAAAAATAGCCTTCTGAGGCACAGTCTCAGAATTCGACGAAACCAGTTCCATTGGATCCGTAATATTATATTATTATTGGATTTCAATTTTATTAGCAATCGGAGATGTCGTTTGACCCTGGCAGCTCAAAACTCTTAGAACTATCTTAATCGATTTAATTGAAAACTGATCGTTTATTTCCATAACTCACGCATATGATCGAGTTAGCTCCCGAGACACATTCCATTGAATTCGGAATGTGGGTAAAATCCTATAAACGCCTGTTGGCATGTCTAATTTTGGGTTCCGGATTTCGCGTTATGCAACGAGATATTTTCAATTTTTAATTATATAGTGTTCACACGTATGCTAGAAGCTTCCCTAACCTTATACCGTATTCTCATCCCCTCTCTAACTTTTAACAGGAATTCGAACTTATAAAAAAAATGGCCGAAGCCGTTTAGTAAAAAAGGAAAATCAAAATCAATTATAAGTTAATTTAAACTTCTCTTCGAAGCTTTGTTATGGGTTGTGAGGGCGGCATTCAGTGGGAGGTGCTCGATGTTGTTCGACGACGAGCAAAAAGGGGGTTTTAGGGTTTCGATTATCGTGATGTCGACTCGAGTCGGCATAGGGAAGGCCGCAACGTCGTTCGTGTGATTGAAGGGGCTCCTGCATCTCGTTGTCGCTAAAAGCTGGTCGCGCATCATTAGATTGCGAGGAATCATTCGATTTGGGGGAGGTCGCGCTGTTTTGGAGCTCACGGCTGTGCTGCCTGGGCAAGTGAGCGTGGAACGATGCGATGGATAGGGGGTTGTAGGACGTGATGTAATGGGTATGGTCGTGTAGTTTAGTGGTGAGATGAGCGAGTTGGGAGGCTTTAAAGTTTCGGCCATGTTGATGATGGAACTGGAAAGAGGTGGCATCGATCTTTGGAGAGAAGGATTTCAAATTAATTAAGGTAATTTTATTTATAAACAAATTTTAAATTTAAGTTAATTTAAAATTAAATCATTTGAAGTTCATTAATCCATATTAAATTCATACGAGGTCCAAGGATCGTGAAACAAGTCAAGTTTGGTTCATAGTTATTGAGATTCCTTCGAGGTTGCAGTTATTGTTTGTGGTTAATTCAAATAAATTAAATGTTTGAATTTGTGCTGTTAACAACAACAATAATAATAACAATTGTTAAATTTGATCAAATTATTAATAAATTGTATAAATATTTATACAAGGTCATAAACTGGAAAGAAGCGAGCCGGTTTGGAAGTGGGTTGCAAAACAGGGATCAAAGGTGAGTAAATCTCACTATGATTTATTTTTATTTAGATTTAAAGGGTTAAATTTAAATAATTGGTTGATCGATTGAGTTAATTGAATGTGTGCAGATGATTTGGTGACTTTGGTTTTGGTTGGTTCTCGAGTTAATTACTGTTTGACTCGGAGTGTTTGGGTTTTAAATGGATTTAAACTTAAATCATAAATAAAAGAATGGTTCATTTTAAAGTTAATAAGGGTTTAACGTTTGGTGATTCATTTAATAGGTAGGATAATTTAAATGGATACTTAATCAATTTAATTAATTAATAATTTGGGTTAATTAATTATGTGGCGCCCCACCTCTATACCCACGCTAGCCAAGAACACTACGGTGTAGTGCTGTCAACTAGCACGGAGAATAAGGCTGTTGAGGAGCGACCATCCATGTGATTCTTATCGCACGGTGGCCATAAATAATCTTCGGAAACAAACATAGAAATAAGCATAACGCAAATCAGTCAATGACATCCATATCACAAAGGCGGAAGAAGATATGAATATATAACTAACACATGAAAGTGTACATCAGAGTAGTGGTCAAAAAGATCCACAATAATACAAAAGAATAGCAACACGTTTTATACAAAAGAATACAACTATGAGTCTATATCTCAAGTGTATACAACAAAAACTGCTAATCTAAGTAGTTAGCCAAAAGTCAGAGTAGCAAATCCTGGGAAGAAGTCAAGCAGAAGCACCTGTAACATCTCGGTCTGACCCGAGTATTATTTAAGAAAATAATAAACGGATCAGTCTAGCTATAAATATCAGATGACATGGTACAAAATAAAAGATATGGCATAAACATAAAATATCCGTACTGACATACTACTATATGTATGCAAATGATGATCAACAGAAGATCAATCAATTAGAGATAAATCAATATCACAAGAATCTTCTCAAAGATCCAAAGAGGGCATCATACCCTAAACTTGTACTCATAACAAGTCAATGACATAAATTCCAGAAATCAACACAAGAAATCCAGAAATCACAGAAAAAGGGAAAGAGGCCTATCACATAACGGTCCGAAGACCATAGGGAGCTACCCCATATGGGTGAGTTGGAATCACCCAGATGAGGTCTAGGCTAACCAAAAAGAAAAAAGGTATGTGTGAGTGGAATCACACAAATGGTGTCTAGCCTAACCTCGCAACAAAAAGGTATGTGTGAGTGGAATCACACAAATGGTGTCTAGACTAAGCTTGAGGACAAAGAGATATGTGCGAGTCGGAATCACACCCATGAGGTCTTGTCTAACCTTGAAAACAAAGAGACATCGCACAATTGCAAGTCTAAATCATAAAATGATCGTCATGATCAACAAGAAGTGTCAATTACACTAAGCTAGTAATATAAAAGTTTATCTTCGTGTCCCATAACCACTTGCTTAACTTAAATATTTACGAACAAACTATAAATTTTCACTAGAAAATTGTCACAAGAGGTTTAATCGAACAAGTCCAAGAATTAACCGACGAAGTGAACGCAAGCATTTCATACCACTTGTTTCACTAAGCCATTTAATTAGATTTCTCATCCGAGTGAGGTAAAGGTTTGTATATACTAGTAGATTGGAAAACGGTTTAAGAAAAGAGCTTTGTTATTGAAAATAGAGTTGAAATCATTTTGTTGAAAGAGTTTTGATATTTACTACTAGTATTGAAACCTTCATATTTCTAAAGTTGTTATCCCGCCTTTTTAGCAAGGCCGTGATCCATAAAATTGACCGAGAAGCCAAAGATAGTTTGTCTCGAAGAATGGTCAACTCAGCATCTCAACAAAGCAAGTTCTGTTGAATGTTTTTCAGATAAGATCCCCTACGGAGGGGGTTCCAGGGGGGTTGCAACCCGCAAAGGTGGGGGTGCGGGGGCAACACCCCCGCTACGGGGTTCGACCTAGTGAAGACCTAAGGGAGGACAGGATCGAACGACCTAAAGGTTGTGACCTAGGGTATACGCGACTTAAGGGAAACTCGCGCCCTAACATGGCCGAGCTAAGATGAGGTGCGACTCAACCAGGTAAGCGACCTAAGGGAGGCGAGCGACCTAAGGAACTCGCGACCTAACAATAGCACAGGCCAAGCGACCTAACGTTTTAAGGCCGAACGACCTAATTAAACTCGCAACCTAAAAATGACAAGGCCGAGCGAGTTAAGGAGATTGTGCGACCTAGGGTATGCGCGACCTAAGGGGGAATATGGTCCAATGACCTAAGGGTTCAAAGGCTTGCGACTTAACGATGTTCGCGAGTTAAGCTGGGCAAACGACCTACTGGTTGCCGACCTAAGTGGGAATAAGATCCAACGACCTAAGGGTTCACGCGACCTAATGGAACATGCGACCTAAAGGGTAAACGACCTAAGGTCCAACGACCTAACTCATTCGAGCGACCTAATGGTTTAAAGGCCTAACCCATGTGAACAACTTAAGGTCATACGACCTAAAGGGGAACGACCTAAGGTCACGCGACCTAACGAGGTAGGCAAGGCCGAGCGACCTAAAGGGGCACGACCTAAAGGCGAGCGACCTACGACTTACGACCTTGCGACCTAACTCCGAGGTGAATTTTCCACCAGAACGACCTAATTCTAAGGCTGTGCGACCTAAATGCAGATTTTCGCCAAAATCACTAAAAGTTGGAGTTTTTCACCAATCCAATCCAAACCATATGCAAATGTACATGCTAAAGTGATGGGGAATCATTTCCAACAGTCCAATATAGTTATAGACTAGAATTGTGAGATAAAAATCTCACCTTTGCACAAATTCAATGAAGAAGAAGCTTGAAGTGATAGAGAAGCAAATACAAGCTTGAATCCAATGTCTTTACTTTGATTTTGGAGTTGGATGTTGAATTTGCTAATGAACTTGGGCTTGGAATTTTAATTTCCCTTTCCACTCACCATTAATGCTAAAACTAGAGTTAGGTAGGAATTTATGAAGAGATGAGGAGAAGGGGTTGGAACTTAGGTTTAATAGGCTAAACCAACCCAAAGTCCAAAGTGGGAAAAGTTAGTGAAATTCCACTAAACCCAAACATATCAAAGTTTATACTTAAAAAGATTGTAAACGGCATTTCGAACTCAATGGAAGTGGTCTCGAGTCCTAATTCGACCGTTTGCAAAAAGTAGCTTTTCGGACCAATATCCGAATAATGATAAAATATTTAAACAAAATATTTAAATATATAATCGATAAATATGCGCGTTGTTACAAATTAAGTCTAATTAGTTTAGAATAATCAATGAATGGTTGATGAGTAATTACCTAATGAAATTAATGATATTACTTTGTGTATCTAATCAAGAGAAAAAATAAGATAATTAATTAAGGAGTAATTTTATTAATGAAGTAAACAAAAGAATAGTTAATTACAGATTGAGATTAATCGAGAATGATTAATATTGGGGTTGAATTAAAGTAACTAATTTAGATTAGATCAAATCAAAACATAATTGAAAATCATTAATTTATATAATCAACGATGTAGTTAAAGATTGATTAATTAAGATGAACTAATCATTAGTGACTCGTGAGAAATTAATTAATATAAGTAATTAAGAATTAGTGTAATTGATTATAGTTAATTAATTTGTGAAGTAATTAAAGATTACTCATTGATTTGGTAAAAATAATTAATATTGTCAATTAATTAAAGATAATTACTTGAATGGAATTGGAAGAAATTTAATTTAGGGTGATTAATTAAGATCAGTAAGGAAGGGTTTATTAATTAATTTGGAATTAATTAATGAAGGAATCTCAGATTGAGATTTGAAATTCAATAAGAATCAATTGAATTGATTTGTATGTGATTAAAGCTTTTCTTATAGGTGATTGAATGGTATTGGATGCTTTGAATGAGTTGATATGTCTGATATGAAATGTTGTGTATTTCATTTGGATAACCTGGGTTAGGGTAACATGAGTTTCGAAGAGACTGGGTCGGGTATTAGAAGTTACCCGAAACTACTTCGAATTTTTATAAATTGATTTGTGCAATCAATAGGCGGGAATGAAATGATTTAAGTGAACTGGATTATTTTATCTAAGTTTGGTACTCAATAATTTATATGTGAAATAAGTGTTGTCTATAGCAAATTGTGAATTGGATAAATTGATATAAGTTACCCTGGATTTTATTTAAGTTGTATGCTTTGGTATTCCATGTTAGTTGGGTTTACTCACGCTGGTTTCTAGCCTAACCCGGGTATTACTTTGGTGTAATGCTCGGGTCAGACCGAGTATTACAGATTTTCAGGTAAGGAGGTTCTAGAGCTCAGGAGGCGAGCTGGATGACAGGAATGTTTAGAGTATTTCCGCTGTATTATAATATTGTAAATCTGAGACATGCTGATTTGTATATGTCCAGTGTTGAATATTTGTGTAACTCTGATGTATTTAAATGTAATTGCCAGATATTATAATCGTCTGTAAACTGATATTATTTATTACTATATTTTATCCGCTGCGAATGTGATATGTTGATGATTCTGTTCTTCTTCTTCTTCCATCTTTTCTTCTTTTTCATAACTATCTAGAATTTTCGGCTTCGAAAATTTCGGGTCGTTACATTTGGTATCAGAGCTGAAAGGTTAAGCGAGAACCTTGGCTCTGGTGGGAGTTACTCATTAAGTAGAGTCCAAAGTACTCTAAAATAAGTTGAGTATGTATGTATGTATATATATATATATATATGAAAGCGTACTTGTTATTTTCTTATATAAAGGTTTTAAACGATTTTATATAAAAGTATATTTTGATATATAAAGAAATATTTCATTCTAATAAATATTAAAGTGATTGGTTGTTAAATTATTGAAATTAAATTAAGAAGTAACATAATACAACCAAATTGAAACCTTGAATTGGAAATAAATTAAGTAAAAATGGAAATACAAAAAATGTAAATTTAAATTACCTGAAATGAAATTCTAAATCTGGTCCCAGAATTTGAAAATTTTGTTTCAAAGTAATGGAAAATAATAAATAAGTATTATTTGGATAACTGTGACTTGTTGCAAATAATGGGTTTTTTGAAATTTTATTTGGATTTAAAACCATGGGTGGTTTAAAATTTGAAAACATGGCTGGGAGGGCCAAAAAATAAATATGTATGTACGTATGGATATACATGAAATCAAAGATAATTTGAAATAAACATTAAGAGATTGAGTTTTGATTTTCCCGGAAGTGTGATGTAAAAACCCAAAGTGATATAAGTTTTAAACTTATAAGAGGGAAAGAATTTTGAAGTTTGAAGCGGGAATTCACATTGAGTAAGATTGATTGGATTAAGTAAATTGGAATTTAACTTGGAAAGTTAAATGGTTGATTTGAATTTGGAATTTGTGTGATCTCGAAACAGGTTTGAGATTTAGAAATTGAAATGAATGAGAAATGAAGTGTGGAATATATCCATTATTGGGATAAAAAGGAAATCAAACTTTAATTTGAAATTAAGGATATGGAATCACTTTAAACTGAAATTTTGAATAACTAAGTTTGTAAATTAAAATTGTTTAAGAAATGGCTTCAAACTGGAAGATAAAATTTAATAATAAATTAAAATTTTAAAATAAAATTGTGTTGAACTCTTATTTGAACCTTGAAATAAATAAGTAAAGATAATTTAAAATGTAATTTTGAGAATTGGACTCAGAAATTAAATTAATTAAAAACTTTGAATAAAAGTTAAACCAACCTTTAAGAATCTAACTCGAATTTATATAATTCGAGGTAGTATAAATTCAAGATTGAAATTGTATTAGTTCAAAATTGAATTTGGTTTGAATTAATTGGATTGGTGATTGAAGATGTATAAGTTTAAGAATTTAAATGGGAAATTGAATTGGATTATATTGAAATGATTTGAATTTGAAATGGGTTGAATTGATAATAATTAAAATGGATTGGACTAATTTGAAATTAAATTGATTCAACTTGAATTGGGTTTAAATAAATTTTAGTAGAAATTGAAGTTATTCAAGTTAGAATTGAATCAATTAAATGGAAGTGGAAATTTAGGTTGAATTGTTGGGGAAGTGAACAGTTGACTCTTGACCATTTTTAATATAAATTGTTTTGATATAAACTTATTTTTCTAAGCTATTAAATATATACAACCTTTCTTTCTTAAAGACAAATTATTTTATACTTGTTTTATAATTATTTTTGAAACTATTTAACAATTTTTCAACTATTTTATAAACTAATGGCTATTTTCAACTACTAATTACTATGTTATAGCTATTTTGCAATTATTTAAAATTTCTATGACTATTTAATTATTTTCCAATTATTTTACAATTACTGAACTATTTTACAGCTATTTCACAAACTATAAATTGTTTTTCAACTGCTTATCTATTTTTAAAATTTTCAAGCTATTTTCTAAAAATAAACTGGTCGGAGTTCAAATTGTTAATGATTTAAATACCCAATTGAGAGAAGAATTGATGTGATAATCTAAATGGGGATTAATGTAAATGTGAATAAGTGAATGTGAATGGAAAGGAAATTGATTTGGTTAATAATCAAGGAAGTTAAATACGTAGGATGTACGTATATTATTCCATTCGCATAGTGATTTGATCTAGATTCGAGCATAGAATTTCGAGATAGTTATATCGATCCGAGTTGGGTTTTTCACCCGATTTTCGACGGCGAACCTGGATATGGATTGTTGATTGGTTCTGGATATACTCTATCTTAGTTATGGCTATGCAAGGAGAATGACGGTTTTTGATCAAGAAACCAGATCTGTGTCCGCACTAGGAGGTCGGGTGGACGATACTAGTTCGGAAGTGAAATTGTGTGATCGATCGAGCGATCAGATTGGTATAGCGTACGGATGATAAGTGTACATTGTACAGATTTGAATGAAATTGACATTGCAACGGGAGTAATCAAATTTGATTGTTTGATTTTCAATAAACAAAGTTATATATCTTTGTTATATGTAAGATGAAACCCCCTTGTCATATCTATTGCCGGAAGAAAAGGATTTTTGAAGGTTTTTGAAGTATAAAAGAATTTTATATAAGTTTGAACGATTCAAAGTTTGAAAAAAATTATATATATCTGAATATATATATATATATAAAGGATCTATGAGGATTTTGGAAAAAGGTTTTGGGAACCTTCGGATTTGGGAGGGCTTTTGATTTTTGGGCAAAATCAATATTAAAATTTGGAATGCCAAATTTGTGAATTATCGATTTTGGGATAATCGATTTTGTGCAAAGGAGCTTTGTATGAGATCATACTAGGTGTATGATTTGAAGATACTATATGTGTATAGTATAAAATGTTTTGATGATGGCTCTGGGGAAAAGGCGCTCCCTTGAAATGAACTTCTTAGGAGTGCCATTGGGTGGTGCTGCCATGAGTCCCAATGGGGGGTTCTAAAGTTGATCGTGTGAGGAGTCCGGACAAAACTAGTTCCTGGGGATTATGAGTAACGTGTACCATAGCGAATGTCGTGTGTGCCGTTGAGAGCCAACAGTTTGCGTTTGATTTTATATCGGTAGACTGCGACCTATGGTATAACATAGCGAAAGTCGTGTGTGCCGCTGAGAGCCAACAGTCTGCGTTTGATTTTATATCGGTCGACTGCGACCTATGTAGGAGTGGAGAGGTTTCATTTCGACAGCGAAAATCAGAGGCCATAGAGATCCTGCAGTTACATGGACTTTTGCTGTGATGGCAACGTAACCCTGGAATGTAACTGTGATCTGTTGTGGGTTCCATGGCGTAATCGAGAGGCCGCGGAGAGCCTGCAGTTACATGGACTTTTGCTGCGATGGCAACATAACCCTGGATGTAACTGCGACCATCGATGGGGGTGATGATTTCCAGAGCATTCTCACCAGAGATATTTCCTCTATTTCAAAATGCTTTCAATATTTTCAATAAAATTATCTTCAAAAGTATTTTCACTGGATGTCGAAACGGGTATGCCAAGCACTTGTAGATTTTCAGTCTTATGCCTGATCAACGTATGACCGAATTTCTATGAGACCAAGGATGGACTAGTTGAGACATCGAGTTATAAAAAAGTATTTTATAAAGAGCTATTTTATTAGTATGATGTGAATTTAAAAGCATTTCTTTAAATAAAAGTGTTGGAATTTTCGTAAAAATAAAAGGAAATCCAAACTAGAATTTTAATGAAGTGATTTTGTAATTAAAATCGAATATTGATTTAGAAATTGGAAGAAAGCTAATTGGTTAAATAAATTATTTGATAAAATATATTAATTAAATTTAACTTGGGTAAATAAATGGATTGTAAATTAGTAATGAAGTTTGAAAATGACTTCGAATTGTAAATAGAATTCGACTTGGATTTGATAATGAATTGAATAAGTGGAGATGCTATAAAAATAGAAATAAGAAAAAAAATAGAATTGGATCAAATAGTGATTGTTTTAAATGATGAATAAAATTTATGTGTGATTTGAAAAATATTTAATGGAATTTGCAAGTAAATTAGATATAATGGAAGTGTTTTCGAATGAAATGAAGGTGGATTATAATAGAATTGTTTGAATTGCAAACAAAACCCAGATATGTAAAATAAATTGAAAATGGCCTTGTAATTAGTTAAATGAGTCGTGAATGAATTGAATTTGGGAATTTAATTTATAATGACTAGTCAAATGAATTTGTAGATTGAAATAAGATTTGAATGAAATAAAATCAAGTTAAGGTGAAAAGAAAATTTATTTGCAAATGATGTGAGCTCAAGTTACGAAGTTGAAATAATTTAAAGAAAGTAAATTAACTTAAGTTTAAAATTTATAGAAATTTGGCTTCGAGCAAAAGTAAAAGATCATAAAAGTCTGGGTTAAATTAAATTGGAAATGGTTATTAATTCATAAGTCGAATGTGCCAAGCTTAATAATAAAAATTGAATGAATCCAATGCGGAGATGAGATGAAATACAATGTATGGTTGGCAAATAAATTAGAAATGAAAAGGAATTAAATTCAGAATGAGTTGAAATTAATTTAAAGTAGTTATAAACTAAAATAGATACTTTATTAAGTGAATATCATTGAAATTGCATAACAATAATTGTCTTTTGGCGTAAACAAAAGTAATTAAACTCATGTGTGTTGATAGAGATTAAATAAATTGTTTTTCGAACTAATTAAAGTGAAAATGAGCTTGTTTGGATGAAAAATCAATGGAATGTAAGAAATTGAGTTGCAAACCATTAAAATTGAATAAAATGGCTTAATAATTGGTTGAAAGCAATTGTATTAGCTTTAAAAATAATATAGTCGCTTGTGGGAAACATTTTGCGCTTGTTGTTTATGAAATGTATACGTTTAGCTATTGAAAGTAAGTGGATTGCTAATAAATTCTCTATATATGGCAATTACATATTTAAATTGAGTAAGTGCACGTACCTGAAGGCCGTTTGGCTGTTTTGGATTGCGCTAATTGCTTAAATTAATAAGCTGCTTGCTTAAAATCCTAAATAAGGTACGCCTACGCAATAAAAAATAGGAAATATGAACTGTTTTTGCTTTTTCCGACCGGGTGGGTCGATGTATATATATTTATATCTCTTGTCAAATTTCAAAAGCTCCTCCGTACATAGGAGACGCTGCCAAAAAATTTCGAAAATTTTGGGAGATAGAAAATTTTTGAAATTTTTTGGGAAAAATTTTGATAATGACAAAATGATTTCAAATTCAAAATTATAGTAAACTAGTAGGTGAAACTAATATGAATCAGTTATAAGTGAAAGATAAAATTTAATACCCAGAAGTGAAAATAAATCGAATTCATATGAAGATGGGGGAAAAGAATTTAAAAAGAGATAGATATGAAAATTTCTGTAAGGAAATGTATACAATAATTTTAAAAAGGGCTATGATTGGATATTATTGCTTGGTAAGATATGTAGGTATTAATGGGAAAAGAAAATTTGATCTGATTCCAAAAGATAAATTTGGATTGCCCGACAAAAAGGTATGTATTTAAATTTCTATATGAAATTGGATTAGGTTTTTGATCCGGCCACTTGGCCTTTAATTTTCTTTTGGAATTTGGGAGCCCGTAGAGGCCTTTTGTAGTTGTACCGAGCTAGCCGCGCAAAGGAGACGCTGGCAAAAAAATTCGAAAATTTAGAGAGTTAGAAAAATTTTGAGAAAATTTTGATAATTCAAATTTTTTTTTTAAATTGAAATTTAGATGATTGAGCAAAAAGGGTATTGTTTGAAACTATAGAAGGTTTTGGGAAGTTGGTTAAAGTGATAGTGGGTCTTTAATAAAAGAAAGTTGATAGGATGTTGAATTGTAAGTTTTGGGATAAGGTAAACGTGTTTTGAACCATTCTTCCTAACTAGTAATTTCGAGGACGAAATTCTTTTAAGGGGGAGGAATGTGACGACCCGTAAATTTTAATAATTTAAATTGGAATAGTTAATTGATTTTAAAGTATTTAAAAGTTAATTTTAACTTAAATTCCAAGTATCAATATTTACTTGATAATTAAATCATTGAATTATATGGTTTAAATATTGAATTTAATAATTGAAATTAGGTAAATTGTTGAATCTGAAATTTCAAAGTCTGTTTAAAATAATTTGAAGGCTTATAAAATTTATAATGATAATACTGGAGATAATAGAATGATTGGAATTTAATTTAAAGATAATTTGTTCAGATTTGAAAATATATCGTTTAAATTGAATTTAAAAATAGCCTTCCGAGGCACAGTCCCGGAATTCGACGAACCAGTTCCATTGGATCCATAATATTATATTATTATCGGATTTCAATTTTTGTAGCAATCAGACTTGTCGTTTGAAACTGGCAGCTCAAAATGCTTAGAGCTATTTTAATCGATTTAATTGAAAACTGATCGTTTATTACAATAACTCGCGCTATGATCGAGTTAGCTTCCGTAACACGTTCCATTGAGTTCGGAATGCGGGTAAAATCCTATAAACGCCTATCGGCATGTCTTATTCGGGGTTCGGGATTTCGCGTTATGCAACGAGATATTTTCAATTTTTAATTATTTAGTGTTCACGCGTATGCTAGAAGCTTCCCTAACCTTATACCGTATTCTCATCCCCTCTTTAACTTTTAACAGGAATTCGAACTTATAAAAGAAAAAAAATTGCCGAAGCCGTTTAGTAAAAAAGGAAAATCGAAATCAATTATAAGTTAATTTAAACTTCTCTTCGAAGCTTTGTTATGGGTTGTGAGGGCGACATTCGGTGTAAGGTGCTTGATGTTGTTCGACGAAGAGCAAAAAAGGGGTTTTATGGTTTTGATTATCGTGATGTCGACTCGAGTCGGCATAGGGAAGGCCGCAACGTCGTTCGCGTGATTGAAGGGGATCTGGCATCTCGTTGTCGCTAAAAGCTGGTCGCGCATCATTCGATTGGGAGGAATCATTCGATTTAGGTGAGGTCGCGCTGTTTTGGAGCTCGCGGCTGTGCTGCCTAGGCAAGTGAGCGTGGAACGATGCGATGGAGAGGGGGTTGTAGGACGTGATGTAATGGGTATGGTCGAGCAGTTTAGTGGAGAGATGAGCGAGTTGGGAGGCTTTCAAGTTTCGGCCATGGTGACGATGGAACTGGAAAGACGTGGCATCGATCTTTGGAGAAAAGGATTTCAAATTAATTAAGGTAATTTTATTTGTAAACAAATTTTAAATTTAAGTTAATTTTAAATTAAATCATTTGAAGTTCATTAATCCATATTAAATTCATACGAGGTCCAAGAATCGTGAAACAAGTCAGGTTTGGTTCATAGTTATTGAGATTCCTTCGAGGTTGCAGGTATTGTTTGTGGTTGATTCAAATAAATTAAATGTTTGAATTTTTGCTGTTAATAATAATAATAATAATAATAATAATAATTGTTAAATTAGATCAAATTATTAATAAATTGTATAAATATTTATACAAGGTCATAAACTGGAAAGAAGCGAGCTGGTTTGGAAGTGGGTTGCAAAACAGGGATCAAAAGTGAGTAAATCTCACTCTGATTGATTTTTATTTAGATTTAAAGTGTTAAATTTAAATAATTGGTTGATTGATTGAGTTAATTGAATGTGTGCTGATGCTTTGGTGACTTTGGTTTTGGTTGGTTCTCGAGTTAATTGTTGTTTGACTCGGAGTATTTGGGTTTTAAATGGATTTAAACTTAAATCATAAATAAGAGAATGGTTCATTTTAAAGTTAATAAGGGTTTAACGTTTGGTGATTCATTTAATAGGTAGGATAATTTAAATGGATACTTAATTAATTAAATAAATTAATAATTTGGGTTAATTAATTAAGTCTAATTAATTAAGAATAATCAATGAATTGTTGATGAGTAATTACTTAATGAAATTAATGAAATTACATTGTGTATCTAATCAAGAGATAAACTAAGATAATTAATTAAGGAGTAATTATTTATTAATGAAGTAAACAAAAGAATAGTTAATTACAGATTGAGATTAATCGGGAATGATTATTTTTGGGGTTGAATTAAACTAACTAATTTAGATTAGAACAAATCAAAACATAATTGAAAATCATTAATTTATATAATCAACGATGTAGTTAAAGATTGATTAATTAAGATGAACTAATCATAAGTGACTCGTGAGAAATTAATTAATATAAGTAATTAAGAATTAGTGTAATTGATTATAGTTAATTAATTTGTGAAGTAATTAAAGATTACTCATTGATTTGGTAAAAATAATTAATATTGTGGAATTAATTAAAGATAATTACTTGAATGGAATTGGAAGAAAATTAATCCAGGGTGATTAATTAAGATGATTAAGAAAGGGTTGATTAATTAATTTGGAATTAATTAATGAAGGAATCTAAGTGATTGAGATTTGAAATTCAATAAGAATCAACTGAATTGATTTGTATGTGATTAAAGCTTTGCTTATAGGTGATTGAATGGTATTGGATGCTTTGAATGAGTTGATATCTCTGATATGAAATGTTGTGTATTTCATTTGCATAACCTGGGTTAGGATAACATGAGTTTCGAGGAGAGCTAGATGACAGGAACGTGTAGAGTATTTCCGCTGTATTATAATATTGTAAATCTGAGACATGCTGATTTGTATGTGTCCAGTGTTGAATATTTGTGTAACTCTGATGTATTTAAATGTAATCAACATATATAGTATTCTTCTATAAACTGATTTTATTTATTATTATATTTTATCCGCTGCAAATGTGAGATGTTGATGATTCTGTTCTTCTTCTTCTTCCATCTTTTCTTCTTTTTCATAACTCACTGGAATTTTCGGCTTCGAAAATTTCGGGTAGTTACACTGGTGCTCGGAGCGGCGAAGACTTGTCGTTGATAGGTTTTGGGGGAAACCTGATTTTGTTTTCAGGTTTGAAGATTTTGCGTCGAATTTGATTTCTTAGGTGGAAGTTCGATCCGATGATCGCATTTGGTATCGGTGTGTCTTTGGATGAAGTACGATCATCCCTAATGATCAGAGGAGGCTGTAGTCGCCGTGCATATGCATGGTGATGAGATGTCTGATGAAGTGTTTTGGGTTTAGTTTGTTTACAGGGGAAGTTTTTGGTTTTGCTCGAAGTTATAGGATGAATGGCTCGAAGAAGTTAGGTAGAAAACCCGAAGTAATTTAGCATAAGCCTCGAGTCATTCTGCATTTTCAAGTTTTTCAGAAAACCTGAATTTAGTTTTAATTTTTTTTTAAAAACCCGTAGTTCCTGTTTTAACACTTTTAAAACCTGAAAGCTTTTTAAAATGTTTAGGAAATTTTAAACCTAGTTTAAATTCAAGTTTAAATTTTTGAATCCAAGCTTAAAATCCAAAATCTCAGTTTTAAATAAAATAAAGTTTTTAAGTTAAACTTGTTTAACCACTTTATTTTGGTAAAAGTAGTTTGAATTTTTGTTGAAAATGAAGTGTTGTTAAAATATGAGCAAGATTTGAAATTCAATTTAAAATTTGGAAATTTAAAAATGAATTTTAGTTTTTAAATATTAGAAGAAGATTTAAATTTAAAAATTTAAACTAAATATAAATTGATGTTATTGAAATTTTAAAATGAATTAAATTTCAAAATTCTTACGAAACTCATTTCTAAGGCAAAACACTTGTTTGACTTGGAATTTGAAAAAGTTATAAATTGTTTAAATTTTGATAAGTTTAAATTATTTTCATTTTAAAACTTGTATTAAAAATGAAATTTGAAAGTAATTTCAAAGGTACTTTGTTTCAAATAAAATTTGTTTTGAAACGTAATTTAGAAATTTTTTATCTTAAAATTAAGTTAAGAATTAATGTTTTGAAGTTAATTTATTAAAAAGGTAATTAAGAAATAATTAATAAATTTATTTAATTAATTATTACGGTTTAACAAATATTGATTAAGGGTTAATAAATTTATAATTAAGATCATTAATTAGATTATTAATTAATGATTAAAGAATTACTAATTAAGTAATTAAGCTTTAATCAACGTTAATTTATTGAATAATTAACTTTAATTAATGGATAATCAAAGATAATTTAATTTGCAATTAAGCTAAGTTAATTACTTAAGGTGAATAATTAAAGAATGGTTAATGAAGGTCATTAACCAGGATTATTTAATAATTAATTAATGTGGTTAATTTTTAATAATTAATTAGATTAATTAATTTAATAATAATCAATTGTGAATTGTTGAGAATAATTACTTTATGAAGTAATTAAGAAATTAATTACTTAAGGTAATTAATTATGTTAAATGTGATTGTTTATTTTAATTAATTAAATTTAATTAATTTTAAACACTTGAGGTTTTAAAGATAATTACTGTATGTAATATAAATGGACTGGGAAATTACTTGGTGAGGTAATTGATTGATAATTACAGGTTGTAATTAATGGAAGAAGTTTAAGAATGAAGAAGTTTGGAATGTAATTACTTAGTAATTAACCAAGGGATTAATTAAGAAATTAATTAAGGGATAATTAATTTGGTTTAGTAAAGTAATTAAGTTAGTTAATTACTGAATGTAATTAATCTGGGATGATTAATAATTATGAGTTATTTACTTAAGGTAATTAATTTAAGAGGATAATTAATTAAGTATAATTAAAGATCATTAATTATTATAATTAGTGATGTAATTAAAGATGATTAATTATGATTAATTAATCGATGATAGGTAATTAAAGGTAATTAATTTATGTAATTAATTACAATTAATTCATTGAAGTAATTAAAGATTGATTACTTTTTGGTTGAGAATAATTAATTTGTGAAAGTAATTAAGGATAATTACATGAATGAAATTAAGGAAAATTAATCAAGGGTGATTAATTAAGGTGATTAATAATGAATGATTAATTGATTGTAATCAATTAAATGGTTGAGTAAGCAAGATATATACTGATGAAGTAATTAATTTAATTTATTTTAAATTAATTAAAGATAAAGTAATTAATTTAATTGATTTTAGATTAATTAGAGATGGAGATAGTTAATTTAATTCATTTTAATAAAAATAATTATATTGTGATGAAGTAAATCATTGCTTATATATGAATGGATGACATTGATTGTCTTGGATGCTTCGAGATCTCAGAAATGAGATAAGTAATGTTGTGTGGTATGAATGCTTGGTTGCATTGTGATGATAATGTAACGACCCGTAATTTTCACAATGAATAATAGTAAATTTAATAAGATCTTGTAGTTAAATGTGGAAGAAATTAAAATTTAAGATTTATAACTGGAATAATACTAAAATGAAATGCAACAATATTAATTAAAGCAAATTATTAACAATTTGGATGGAATTCCAATTAATTGAAATAGAGTAAGGTTATATTTGGTTATAAAGTGAACATAGGGAAAAAGAATGTAAATATTGAATTCATTAATGAAATGATACACTGTTAATGGAATTGAATAAAATTCGTGTTATGAAAGAAATGGTAACATTTGTTTGTAAGTAATAAACTTATAAATGTAATTAAAGGCTAAATGGTGCAACTATTATATATATTACCTATTTATTTGGTGTAACGACCCGCTATTTTGGACTATTCGCATCCGCACATGTCGGACTTGAATAATTCAAAATACCGAATTGTTAATTCAAATTTGGCAAAACACAGATATATAGTAAATAAATAATCACAGAATCACAGACACAGAGTACTAGTATGCAGCGGAAGTAAAAGAGATAGTAGTTCATGAAGCTACTATATAAATATATAAGATACATCAGAGTTTACAACAGAAGTGTAATACGATACATCAAGTGCAAATCAAAATACATCACTGGGATCATCAAATACTAAAAGCAGAATAGATGGCTGGATCTTCAAGCAAAGCTCCAACTCCAAAGGTGAACCCCGAATACTGGTACACTCAGTCTGACTCGAGCGTAAAGCAAAACACAAAACACTCGAGTCAGGATTAATATTCTCATATCAATAAATCCAGCTCAAGTGAAATAGCAATCGAAATACAAGTAACTCAAACGATGTTGGAATCACCATCCTCTAAGGATCCATTAAACTATCTACTATGTAGTAGTGTACGCTAAATAGATAATGTCTATCAGTAATATAAAATATCAAAATAGTGTTAAGGCGTTACCATTATCCCCCTTAACACATTTTATATAAGCGTTATAGTCTATACAGCACTGTAAACTCCACCGTAAACTAGTGGGATATCAGGGAGTACTCCATAGGTATAACACAAAACAAATTCGTAGTGGTCGCGTATATAGGGATACAAGTATGATAAGGCACATGAGGCAATACCCAAGGTAGTGAAACTACCGTTTGCCTGATCCGGACTGGTGAGAACGCATCGCCGCAGCGATCGCAACACCGCGAAACAACACTCCCAAAAGTACGAGGGTGCACCAATCAATCACAAGTAATGAGTAGTAGTTACAAAGAAGTGTGTCCGCTCGAGGTAGCTAACCCCATTTGGCCTGGCACGGCTCCTGATTTTAGTCATTTTCAATTTGACACAAGTGTCAAGGCAATCCATTATCGTTCTCTTTCTTCAGTCATCACGTACATCATTCCAACCACTTCATTCTGGATCATCATTCCGCGTATAGTTATTAAAGTGGTTTTCGGTATAGATATAACCGATTTCAGTCTCTTTAACAACTTTCATAATTATTACACCGATTGGTCGTTTAGTAAATTTCAAACCAAATCAAATTCAATTTTAATTTCAATTCGTAAATCAACATTTCATTTGTCTTCCTAAATCAATTTCCAAATTTTACGTTTCAAAACTTCCAAATTACCGTTTCAAAATCTTATAATTCGATTTCAACTTTTATTTGAACAATTCAAATATTGATTCATTCGTATATAAGTTTCATTCCGAAATCATTTAAAATGGTTTAATTTTCATTCAAAACAATTTTAATACATTTATCAATTTCATTCAATATTGGCTAAGTAAATTTATCCTTCAAAACAACTTCTATTTAAATTCCAATTCATTTAAATCAATTACTTACATTCAACTTCATTATATCAAAACTTCAAATTGAAATAAATTAAATTCATCGAATCAGTTCATTAAATTACAAGTTTTACGTTAATTTCAATAAATCTCATTTTATTTCTTGTTAAAGAACTTCGATTTTCACTTATTTATTGAGGTTACAAATTTCAAACTCAATTAATAAAGAACTAAATTTCATATATTCGAGAAGTTTAATTTCACTTATTAACTTACTTAAATTTTCCAAAGCTTAATTAATAAATAAAGAAACTCTATTTCATTTATTAACGAATTTCAAATCCACTTATTCAAAATTTCAATTTCTCTTATCAAAGAATTAAGTTTTTATTCAATTATCATATAATTAAATTTCATATAATTATTAAATAATTTCAATCTTAATTATTAATAATTTCAAAACTTAATAATTACAAACTTGATTATAAATTCAAACTTAATTATTAAATCATTTCCACCTAATTATGAATTTAAACTTTAATTATCAAATCATTTCTACTTAATTATAAATTTAACTTAATAATTACAAACTTATTTATAATTCCAACTTAATTATAATTTCAAATTTAATTATTAAATGATTTCAAACCTAATAATTTCAAAACTCAATTATTACAAATTTCAAATTATTTATTAATAATTCCAAATTTAATTGTTAAATAATTAAACTTCAACAACGTTCTTTCATCAATTACTACATTAGTATTTGTTTCAGAATTCAATATTTACATTTTCCTTTCATAAATATTCAAATTCTAACCTTATTTCACAACTTATTCTTTATTCGAATAAAATCATTATTTTTATTTTTAGAAAAAATTATTAACCAATCGGATTTATTAAATTCTCTATCCTAAGTCAAGTTCATTTTGGGTATTTATCATTTCAACCCGATTCCAATTCCAATTCAAAAATCAAACATAACAAAGGGAACTTGCAGTGTGATAACTGTGATGGTGTCAAAGTAAATGTAACGGCCCGCAAATCCGTACCCCTTGAGTCAACACTATTCTACAACAATCAACTCAAGTTGCACAGGAATACGAACCATTAGGGTTTAAGAAGAAGAGGAAGAAGAAGAGAAAACAAAACCAACATCAGAATCTAACCATCGCAGCGGAATAAAATATAATAGAGAATAAATAATCTTTACTCAAAATCAAATATATCAGTTTACATATATTACATCATCAGAGTACATTAGTCACAGCTCGCATCAATAACATACAATGAGTACACAACAACTCAACACAGCGGAAATATATATATACAAATACGAGATTACGTATCGTCATCCAGCTCGTTTTCTGAACTCCACAGCATCATATCCTGTATCCTATAATACTCGGTCTGACCCGAGCATTACAGTTAAATAATACCCGAGTCAGTCTGGAATACCAGCGTGAGAAAATCACAGCCAATTGATTATTAAAGTTTCAAAAATCCTTTGAAAACAAAAGCGTCTCGTACGACCACGCCACAAATAAACATGTCGGGTTTTTACCTTACGATAGCTAAAACAATTTTTATAGAAATCCTCTGATATTATAATAGGGTCTATATACAAATACTTATAAAATAGCCGAAATTGTTACATCTATTAAATTCCAGCTACTAGCCACAAAAGTGGGTAATACAAACAAAACTCGTACAAGGCTCGTAGGGAGAATGGATTTCCAACAATGACTAGGCACTGGGGTACCACCTGTCACAGTACGGGGCCTAGATCACCGTACCGAGGACTACTCCCTTCAGCCCCTGCAACACAAGGCCGGAACCATTCCTTACTGAACAGTCCCGAACAAGATAAACCCCGTGGTTGGCGCGACCAACCACCCACTAAGCCGATATAAATAAGGGACATCTAGACAGGGGAATTATCTTGTCCTGCTTGGGCATGACCCACCTAACCTTGCTGCATATCCCCTGATTTTCAGTCATTCCCATTTGATAAGGCTTGAGGCTAAGCGTTACCTTTAGAACGCTTTCACTTAGAATGCCCATCGCCCACCTGACGATGTTTCGCAAGCATTCATCCATACAAGTCCGTCCCGGGTTCGAACGGAACCGAAGGCACTATTCCTACTACATCCATTTTGGAAATATCCTCAGGATTAGTAGCGACTAGCCCTTGCACTTCACTGCTTCATCTTCGACTCCGAACACGTTTTTTGCACGAAACGTACAAATCGGATCGAAGTGGTTTTCGAGAAATAAATCTCGATCCCGGTCTCTTCGAAACGATCAACGCATAGTCCAATATTGATAGTCGGTTATTTAACTATCAAGTTATATTCACAAACATCCATCAAACAATAAATAATTTCTCAAATTATTTATTTATCTCAAATATATCTTCACAAGATATATTTCTATTTTCAATCCTTTGAAAAACAGTTTTCAAAACATCCTTCTTTTTAGAATAGACCTTCCCAAATGTTTTCTATCTCCTCTGAAATCACCAAGCACAAAAATAGATTTTAAAATAATTTAAAACAATTTGCTTTGAACTATAAACTTTAAAATACTTAGGATAAAACTACTTAAATAATTTGTTAAAATTACATACTATATGAATTTAAGAAATAAGGTCACTTTATAAAATATAAAACCAGGTTTTCACTTTTAAAACAAATACTAAGTCACTTATAAATAATTAATGCTATAATATATTAAAGGAAATACTTGCTTTAGAAATTAAATATTAGGAATAATGAATTTTACAAAACTTACTTTCTTTAAAAACAACTTTAAAGCATTTAATTTATATTTACAAATTTACTTTTAAAAACCTGTACTTGGTTATCCAGAGAGAATTCCAACTTCAAGCACTTAAATCAATTTCCCGAATTGATTTCCAATTTATTCGATTTGAAATAAATTTCTTTACTTGCGCGGTTTATCTCAAAATTCATTAATTATGGATTTATTATTATTGTCATTATCTTCCGTTTGATTTTAAATCTCTTAACTGAATATACAAATTTTCAGATTTTCCAATTACTTCTTTATTCCTTCTAAAAATTTAAACCTTGAATTTTTAATAAATGTTTTGTTATTTTAAATAATAACCTACAGTTTAAAATTCATTGACTTCTTGTCATTCACCATTTCCTTTCTATAATCTAGCTTTGTTTATTAAAATTTTAAAGTCCCTTTATTTTATTTTTCTCATTCATTCTTAAACTTATTCAAATTTTCTATAATTATTTTCTTACAAATTACTCCTTTTATTTACCTCCCCAAAATCTAATTTATAAATATTGTTGATAGTCCATTATACACGATTATATTCAATCGAACCATAGCATTCAATCTTTCAATAAAGTTCATCAAAGGATATCACATAATCACAACAGAGGGAATTAAATAATTTAAAATAAATGTTGAGGGATCCAGTTGGATCCCTCCAACCTGTTTTCCCTGCATCCACAGACGTTAGCACAATATAACATATCAAGTCCAAATATCATAATATATCACATCAATTCATTCAAACAATTATTTAAATTTAAACATTTTAAATTTAAATTTAAACTGAGTGAGATTAACTCACCTTTGCCTTGCTGTTTGAAATCCATTTCGATTCTGTCTTGGTTTCCCGGTTTATAACCTTGTATAAACATTCCATAAATTTTTATCAACATTCAAGTCAATTGGAACAATTAAATTTCCATTATAACTTGATTAACTCGTGTTTTCATTTTTAAACAAGTAAATTTATTTTAAACTAATTCCCTTAAGATAATTAATTTTCGGCAACTACAACTAAAAATTTAATTAGTTAAACACATTAATCGCCCACATATTTTTTTTTTCCCATCTCATAATTTTTTTTTTTAAGCAACTAACTAATTAAATAAATTTTAAGTTTATTATTTTGTTTTCAATTTGAAACCCAAATATCCTATATAGATTTTAAGAATCCAATTTCATAATAAACTCTTCAATATTATAATATTCCTATTTTGACCAAAATCCTACATATATACAAATTTCTGTAACAGTAAATTTTCCATCTCAATCTATTTCAAAACCCCCTTTTTATCTCTTTTTATTTTCAATTTTGTTCCTGATTTAAATATATAACAAAACAAATCAGATTTATATACCTTTTAAATACAATATTTAATCTAAACCCTTATTTCTTCCAAATCTATAATAATTTTCATTTAACCCATAAAACTTTAAATTTTAAAATATGTATATACTAATATATAAACTTATGTAAAACCTGTTTCCTGAATAAATATAAATTTGCGTATCAAAATCTTAACTATCTATACACATATATAATTTTAATTTATTCATTTATTTTCTGAAATCTTTAATATAAACAAAACTAAATCAACAGAGAATACCTTCACTGCTATTGACCACGAACGAACCCAGCCTCGACAGTACTAGTTTGCAGTAATACTCAAAGTGTCAGCAAACTCTAACTTGGCGTCGCGACCCCCTATACTCCCTCGCGACCTCTCCCAATTTGAAGTCGAGCATCCCCACGTCGCTTCGGCAGGGTTGAAGCCATCGCCTTGCCTCCTACATCCATTTGAAATCGCAAAACCCGCCGTCACCACTCCCTGCTCGCGCGCATCTCCATCACCATTCATGACCTCATGCCATCGCCAAAACCCCAAATTTCTTCAATAATGGTGACGCGATGCAGTGCGAGTCCTCTCGCGACCGTACCCCCCCTTGATTTCGAATTCATTCAAACGATTGAATAATGGGAGAGAGCGTGAGTCAAATCCAGGGTTCGGCCATAATGATATTTTTATTTTTTTTATTTTTTTATTTTCACGAATTGGGGAAAAGAAATAGGGTTTAGAAGAGAAAGTATCGTATTCTCATTCGGCTGCAAGTGTAAAGGAAATAAGCGTGTAGAGGAATAAATAAAGGATGGCGTAAAAGAGAAGCTTCTATTTTAATTAAATTTAAATTTCATTAGATTAATATCAATTAGATTTTCAGCGCGTTTCTATATCGTACACTCACACACTAACTCCGATCAATACGAAATTTGAAATCTGACAATGATTAAATATTACGGAGCCAATGGAACTGGTTTCGTCGAATTCCGAGACTGCGCCTCGGAAGGCTATTTTTAAATTCAATTGAAACGATAAAATTTCAAGACTGAACAAATTACTTGTTAAATTCAATTTTATCACTTCTATTATCTTCAATGTTATCAATATAAATTTTACAAGCCTTCAAATTATTTTTAATAGGCTTAGAATTCCAGATTCAAAATTTTACTCAACTTCAAGTTATTTAATCCAATAATTTAATTATCAAATAAACTGTGATTTTCGTAATTCAAGTTAAAATTACCCTATTGAATATTTAAAATCAATTAAATATTCCAATTTCAAGTGCTCGAAAATTACGGGTCGTCACATTCCTCTCCCCTAAAAAGAATTTCGTCCCCGAAATTACTAGTTAGGAAGAATGATCCATAACCCATTAACTATTTTCCTAAGACCAAACAGTTTCTAACAACTCAACAACTTACTATCTCTTATAAAAGATCCATTATCATTCTTATTAACTTTCCAAATCTTTCCCCAGTTTGCAAATAATCCTATTTGCTCAACATTTCAGTTTTAATCTTAAAACCAATTTTTAAATTATCAAAATTTCTCAAAAATTTTCTAACTCCCTAAATTCCCGAAAAATTTCGCCAGCGTTTCCTTTGCGCGGCTGACTCGGTACTACTACAAAATGGCTCTACGGCCTCCCAAATCTCAAAAGAAAACAAAAAGCCAAGTGGCTCAATCCAAATCCAAATCCAAATCCCAATCAAATTCCATACCAAATTTAAATACGTACCTTTTGTCGGGCAATTCAAATTTATCTCTTAAAATCAAATCCAATTTCCTTTTCCCTTTTATAATACCTGCATATCCTGCTTATCACTAATATCCAATCACAACATTTCAAAACATTTTATTGACTTCCTTACCAATATCAATATCTATTTATCCAAATATCAACTTAGAATCTATTTGCAATATTAAATTTTCAATTTAGAATGCACCATTTCATACTTAAGTTAGTATAAGTATTTTATGTGTTTCTTATATTTATTTCACTCCGACTTTAGTTTATATCCATTTCTATTCAACTCGACTCTTTCATTTACGTACGAATTCAATTTATCTTTAACTCAGAATATATAAATTTTATTGGTCATTTATTACTAATTCATGTCATTATTTTAATTAGTTCCATTCACTAACTTATTTCAATTTCCAAGTTGAAATCGTTTTGTCGTTAACAAAATTTTCCAAAAATTTTCAAAAATTTTCTAACTCCCAAAATTTCTGAAATTTTTTGGCAGAGTCCCCTTTGTACGGAGGAGCTTTTGCAATTTGACAAAAGAGATAAATATATATACATCGACCCACACGGTCGGAAAAACCAAAAACAGTTCATATTCCCTATTTTTATTGCGTAGGCGTACCTTATTTAGCATTTTAAGCAAGCGGCTTATTATTTTTAGCAAATAGCCCTACCAAATCCAGTCACACGGCTTCCAGGTACCTGTACTTACTCAATTTAAACATGTAAGTGCCAAATATATGCAGTTTAACTATATTCACTTATTTACAATAGTTAAAACATATGAATTCTCAAAGCAATTCACATCAAACATTTTTTTCGTAAGCAATTTATATAGTTTCATGCTAATTCAACTGTTTCAATTAATTTATAAACCATTCTCATCCAATGTGAATGTTTTTCAATCCATTTGTATATAACTTCATTTATTTGAATGGTTTAAAACTCTATTGCTTACATTTAATTTAGTTTTAAGCAAATTGAACTCATATTTAATTCAATTGCTTTCCAAATCAATTTATTTTACTTCTAACAACTCATAGAATTTTAATTACTTCCACTTACATCTAATAACAATTTATTCTATGCAATTTGACAAGATTTATGTGAATAAATAAGTATTTATGTTTTATAACCAATTTAAATTGATTTCACTCTATTCCAAAGTTATTCACAATCCAATTATCCTCGCTTCCATTTCGGATTTGAATACATTCACTTGTATTTCATTTATTAACCCAACTAATTCATTCAAAACCATTAACAACTTAGGTTCCATCCACAATACCAATTAAATTTCCCTTTTTTTTCAATCCTCAATCATTTATTTAGCTCAACACATTCCATTTAAATTTCATTCCAGGTTGGTTTATTCCACTATTTCATTCAATAACCATTTCTCAACTTATTTCAACCACATTTCATTTGATACTTATTTATTTAAGAATATCATTCCATTAAATATTATTTATAACTCACCGAATTTTATTTCGATTAAAATTCATTTTCACTTGATTTAAAACCAATCCAATATTATTAAACTTTGTTTAAGTTGAATTCAATTCAACTCTCCTTCATTCATTTAATTAAGTCAATTTTCTTCAATTTTATTCAAATTTTATACTTAAGCTCATTCTCATTTTGCAAACAAAGTTTTCCTTTCAATTTATCTTGATTCTATTTTAATCCAATCCCATTTCCATCTACAAATTTATTTAATCAATTATTATACAATTTAGCTTTCTAGATTCAGTTCATTCAATTTATTACCTGACCATTCCCAATTTATTTCCACTTAGTTGGACTTTATTTGCAATTCATACCATTACTATTTTAAATCCAGTTCCATTTTTTTTTCTATACATTCCCAATCATTTTTAATTTGTTAACAATTTAAGTTAAATTTTAATTAATATCTCAAGTTTTGATTCTATTATTCACTTTTAATTTACCATCCAATTTACTAACTCACAATTCAACCTCATTCTCAATTACTTTCACTTCATCAACAATTTGAATCAATTTTAATTTATAACTTGAGTTTACTTCCAAACTTCATCATAAACTTACAATTCAATTTCATTAACTAATTTATTATCCAATTAGTTCTCCCTTTATTCAAAATCCAACACTTGAATTTTTATTCCAAATATCACTCCCTTTAATTTTTATTAAGTTCAATATTTATTTTATACTTCAAGTTTGGATCCTCATTTCATTTTTCAATTTATCAAAATATTGATTTTGGGCATTGTATTCCATTTTCAATTTAATAAGTCACAACTTATTATTTTATACAATTCCATTCATCATAAGTTTGAATATATTCTTCTTTTTATTTATTCTTTAACTCAAGCCTTCTATTTGTTTATAACCTAAGCACATTTTATTTCTATGGATTTTAATTCTCTTACAAGTTATTCTAATTTATTTATTTCAATTCCAATCCTTATTCAATTTATTTCCCATTCGTTCAAGTAAGAATCTCCTTCCATTCAATAATTTAATAGAATTCTAATTCCAATTCAATTTTATTTTAACTCGGTTTTATTTAACTCAGTTCGATTCCAACTTGATTCGAATACAACTGGATATTATTTTCAACTTATTCACTTTATTTCCATCCAGTTAATTTTTTATTTCTCAATCCAAGTTAATTTCAATTTTTAACTTTTCATTTTAGATTTAAATTCCAACATTTAAATCTTATATTCCCTTCCCAATATAAAAATCATTTCAATTTTATAAGTTTGCAACCTATCTCATCAGTATTTTTCAAACACCTGACTTTTTGGTTTCAAATCATTTTGAGATCCCCAACATCTCAAATCTCATCTCTCAAAAATTTTGAACCAACCCTGGCTTTTATTTTCCCCAAATTTCCTTTTAAGATTTTCAAAACAGGTGTTCCTAAACAAATCAATTTGGTAGCAATTCATCACTTCGAAACTCGAAAATGAACATCGATGATGCTGCAGTCATCACCGAAGTTATTTTCCAGTGACTGAAGTGAATTTAATGCTATATCACTCTCAAAAATCCATTTTAAAACAAATTTCCTTTCAGAAATACTTCCAAAACAATAATGGTATCATTTATCTTCAAAACACCTCGATAACATTCCCAAAATCTCTGTAATTTTGAATTTCCAAATCCTGCTTAAATACATTTAACTATGATTCATTTGTATAATTTATGCTTATACAAATTTCTATTCGATTGTATTTCAATTTATAAATTCCATTTATAATTCATATTTATGAATTTCATTTTATAATTGGATTTAGCTTCTCAATCTTTGATTATATTTACAATTTCTAGTTAAATTTTCACTTAACAATGATAATATTTTAATATTATCATTTCTAACATCCAAGCAACCATATAATAGCTATATAGTTTACCAAAAACTTTCTTTATATCCAAAAATATATTTTTGGGTAAAATTATTTCATTTACCCACATTTAAAACAATACCGTGTCGATTGTTCTATTCAAGTGTTTAGAAACCCTTTCGATACAGTTGTCCAGACTGTGCCGACGAAGATTCATATGCCACTCAATAAACCAATCAACACAATATTAAAACAATTTATATTCACTAACAAATACGCGCTCATATTTATTTATACGCTCAAACTCATTATAGAGTACACAGACTCTATTTTAAATGAGTAATTTCCCACCAGAGCCAAGGTCATCACCAACCTAAGCTCTGATACCAAGTGTAACGGCCCGCAAATCCGTAACCCTTGAGTCAACACTATTCTACAACAATCAACTCAAGTTGCACAGAAATACGAACCATTAGGGTTTAAGAAGAAGAGGAAGAAGAAGAGAAAACAAAACCAACATCAGAATCTAACCATCGCAGCGGAATAAAATATAATAGAGAATAAATAATCTTTACTCAAAATCAAATATATCAGTTTACATATATTACATCATCAGAGTACATCAGTCACAGCTCACATCAATAACATACAATGAGTACACAACAACTCAACACAGCGGAAATATATATATACAAATACGAGAATACGTATCGTCATCCAGCTCGTCTCCTGAACTCCACAGCATCATATCCTATATCCTATAATACTCGGTCTGACCCGAGCATTACAGTTAAATAATACCCGAGTCAGTCTGGAATACCAGCGTGAGAAAATCACACCCAATTGATTATTAAAGTTTCAAAAATCCTTTGAAAACAAAAGCGTCTCGTAAGACCACGCCACAAATAAACATGTCGGGTTTTTACCTTACGATAGCTAAAATAATTTTTATAGAAATCCTCTGATATTATAATAGGGTCTATATACAAATACTTATAAAATAGACGAAATTGTTACATCTATTAAATTCCAGCTACTAGCCACAAAAGTGGGTAATACAAACAAAACTCGTACAAGGCTCGTAGGGAGAATGGATTTCCAACAATGACTAGGCACTGGGGTACCACCTGTCACAGTACGGGGCCTAGATCACCGTACCGAGGACTACTCCCTTCATCCCCTGCAACACAAGGCCGGAACCATTCCTTACTGAACAGTCCCGAACAAGATAAACCCCGTGGTTGGCGCGACCAACCACCCACTAAGCCGATATAAATAAGGGACATCTGGACAGGGGAATTATCTTGTCCTGCTTGGGCATGACCCACCTAACCTTGCTGCATATCCCTTGATTTTCAGTCATTCCCATTTTATGAGGCTTGAGTCTAAGCGTTACCTTTAGAACGTTTTCACTTAGAATGCCCATCGCCCACCTGACGATGTTTCGCAAGCATTCATCCATACAAGTCCGTCCCGGGTTTGAACGGAACCGAAGGCACTATTCCTACTACATCCATTTTGGAAATATCCTCAGGATTAGTAGCGACTAGCCCTTGCACTTCACTGCTTCATCTTCGACTCCGAACACGTTTTTCGCACGAAACGTACAAATCGGATCGAAGTGGTTTTCGAGAAATAAATCTCGATCCCGGTCACTTCGAAACGATCAACGCATAGTCCAATATTGATAGTCGGTTATTTAACTATCAATTTATATTCACAAACATCCATCAAACAATAAATAATTTCTCAAATTATTTATTTATCTCAAATATATCTTCACAAGATATATTTCTATTTTCAATCCTTTGAAAAACAGTTTTCAAAACATCCTTCTTTTTAGAATAGACCTTCCTAAATGTTTTCTATCTCCTCTGAAATCACCAAGCACAAAAATAGATTTTAAAATAATTTAAAACAATTTGCTGTGAAATATAAACTTTAAAATACTTAGGATAAAACTACTTAAATAATTTGTTAAAATTACATACTATATGAATTTAAGAAATAAGGTCACTTTATAAAATATAAAACCAGGTTTTCACTTTTAAAACAAATACTAAGTCACTTATAAATAATTAATGCTATAATATATTAAAGGAAATACTTGCTTTAGAAATTAAATATTAGGAATTGTTAACGCTTAAATTTGAACGCTAACACCCCGGTGTGTGAAGTGTAGTTGTGAAAGCACCACCCGATAGATCGGGAAAGAATTACAAGCAAGTAATAGCGGAAAAGCAGTAAACGACAGCAATTTTATAGTGGTTCGGCTTATGGGTATAGCCTACGTCCACTTTAAGTACTTTTATTGATGATCACGTTACAAGTTGATACAAATCTTCTCAAGTGTAATACACTTTGAATTACAAAAGACTTAGAACAAGTAGCTCAAACTTCGATGTTGACAAAAATCTTCAAATCCATGGTGGATGTAGATGATTTCTTTATGAAGTTCTTTTAGACGTTCTTTGAATCTCCAAAGTTTTAAGTGCTGAAGTAGTCTGGAATTCGGCAGAGTAATGGTGCTTGAAATTGATCGACCAAAAGTCCTTTTAATGTTGGAGGTAGGTTGGTATTTATAGGCAAAGATTTTGGACCTAAGCTCGGTCTTAACTCCTCACCGACCTAGTTAAGTCGTGGCCGACCTATAAGAGCCCTGATATGGTCAAGCCGTGTTTACCTGTCTTCGATGGATTCACACAAGTCCTAAGTCGTTTCCGACTTAGACTAAGTCGCCGCCGGTCTAACGTGCTACGTGTTAAATGGTTGCACCGTTTCACCCTTCATCTCCCTGGGTCGGTTGCGGTTCATCGTAGTTAGATCGGTAGTATGTCAAGTCGGTAGGCTATGTAAGTCTCTAGGTCGGGATTTCCCTTTAACCATTAGGTCGGTACGCCTCTTGAGAGTTAAGTCGGGACTTCTCCTGAGCTATTTAGGTCGGCCATTCTTGGGTCGGCATCACTCTTAAGATGTTGGATCGGTGAATATATTAAGACGGTGGGTTACTTCAAACCTTAGGTCGGAATCTCTTTGCAGCGTTAAGTCGGTACGCTTTCTTAACCAGTTAGGTCGGCATCGAGTTAGATCGGATCCTTCCCCGCATCCTTTAGGTCGGCAACACTCTTTGAGACGCTAGGTCGGCCCGCCTTTATCCATTGGGTCGGCAAGTAATGCGAATGGTTAGGTCGGCCCACTTTCCAAGCATTAGACCGGCGAGTCATAACCGGCATAGGGTTAACATTTGCCCCTCGAAGTATACGCCTTAAGATTAAGTCGTGTGCTTCGATACTTCTTAGCTCGGCTCCTCCTAGGTCGGTAGGTCCTGCACGACCTATCAGTTGGCGCCGTTTCACATTTCTTCACCGTGTGATATAAATTGGCTCTCTTCCTTCTTCTCCTTCATTTAATTTCTTGCTCGATTCCGCCATTAAAGCACTCTCAGATCCATAAAGGCGATTTCTTCCCAATCGATCATTGATAATCCTTGCTGTTTGTCACGTAAGTGAATCTACCCTCGATTCCTTGTTGTCATTGATTCACGAATTCCATTCGAGCCTAACTCACCCCTTTGAGCATTGCATTATTACGAATCTCACTTCACCTGTGTTTGATGAAGCTTGAGTTGCTCGGTTTTTAGCTTTAAATGAACAACGAAGTGACGAAGATGGTTTATTGCTTTAAGATAGCCGGTTGGGATTGCGAGGTGTTAGATTCGTAATAGTTTCGAATTTGTTTAGTGGATGATCCTGTAGCATGAAGTATCATGAATGGGATAGGGGTTTTTGTGGGTGGAGTGGTTATTGGGCTAACGGGTTGAGCGAGATACCGGCTTGGACGTGATTTTAGGTGACCTAACTTATGGCCGATCTGATTGAGTGCGACATGAATCTTGAGTCGGTACCGAGCCAATACTTGGGGAAACTTACCGACCTAACCTTTAAGGCCTGAACCGCGACCGGGTTAATACTTGGAGAAACTTTTTCCTTTTGAATCAGGGCCTGCTTCCCCACCTCTCTCTTGCGACCTAGGGAACTGCCGAGTTAAAGGAGTAGGAACCCTACATTAATGTGTGGGAGATTCTTAAGGCATAACCGAGTTAGCACTTAAGCATTTAACCAAGCTTGCCGAATCGAATTGCTATGATTTCGGCCAACTTCAGACTTAGCCTTTCTCTCTTTTTTTTTTGTAGCCGAGATACGACTTAGGCCTTGGACATGCTGGCACTTGAGAGTGTCAACTAACTTTAATCATTTTGACTTGGACTGCCAATTTAAGTGGAATAAACTTTGAACTATGATCAAACTTTGAACAGGGATTAAACTTTGAACTGCCCCAACTTTAAATTTGTTTAAACACATTATGTCACTTCACAGATCGTTCTCATTTTTAAGCTACCAACCTGTTGAGAATAACAAACAAACAAAGGAAAACAAGGCGCACGTACTGCCATTGACAGCCCATATTAAATGGCAGATTAGTCAAGACAAGATAAGCATCATGAATATAATGCATGAAATGTTGTGAATTAATCGACTAAAGTAGAATATTAATGCAAAGTATCAACAATTTGAACTGACTTGTTTGCATCAACATTATATTTGCATATTCAAACTCAAAACAAAGATTCCTGGTCTTTATAACTAACAAATGTTTGTTAGGTTTTATTCCAGTTGCCTTTGCTTATTGTTTGATTGATACTTGTACAACACTTCACACACTTTAGGAAACGTGCACCTTCATGTTTGAATACCCAGTTGTTTATGTAGAATGACTTCCCTCCAACAAGAAGAAATGGTAGCTCAAGAGGAAGAGACTTTCCCGGTAGCTGTTCCCATAGAGAATCCTCCAGAGAGAACTTCGACCATTCTAACCCCAAGAATGTTTATTCAGATACGCACTCAATTCGGCTTTGCTGAAAGTGATGTCTTATTGCCCGGGCCAAGCGACACTGCTGATAATCCTCCTTATGGTTTTGTTGCAGCCAATCGTCAAATGTGCTTAAGTGGGGCAATTCCCCCTTTCAATGACTTCCTTCGAACTCTTCTTCTCCGGTTGACGATTTCTCCATTTCAACTTCATCCTAATGGTTATGCCATCTTGATGGGGTTGTGTGTTTTGTTTAGAAGAACTCTTGATCGCCTACCGAGTTTTGAAGAAATTCGCTATCTGTGCTCGTTTACAAAGAGTAAAGATCATCCTTCACTCATTATCGTGAGAAGTGCTAGAAACCGCAAGCTCCTTTCCGATCTCACTGAAAGTGTTCATGGATTTTTGAACCAGTTTTTCTTTGCTCGCTGCCCTCCAGGGTTTTATGCCATCTGGAGAATAGGAAGTAAGACTAGTGTTTCCATTTTTTCGTTTTTGAAACTTTTTCCGAGATCCGAACTTTCAGTTGCTAACTTCATTCTTTGCTCTTTTCAGCACTTCCTCTCCCCTCTAGAGATCCTATTCATAAACAAGTTTTTGAGAGGTTGAGTGCCGTGGTTGCGGAAGAAAGGAGCATAAAATTTCTGCTGAAGGATGAATTTTTACACCAATACGGGCTTCTACACGCTTCTCGTTCTACACATGCTCATGAAGTTCCAACAGAAGTTCCCGATTCTCCGATGAAAACTCCTGATGCCCCGGTTACTGTCGAACAACTTACATCAAAAGAGTCTAATATTGAAGCTTCATTGGTGAAGTGTTCCACTCCTACCGACATTATGGGGTCATCTAGTAAGACGGTGCTTGCCCCGATCGAGGAAGAAGAAGAACCTTCACGGCCTCTCGGGGGATTAGCTGATGTAGGAATTGAGAAAACAAGTCCCACCAAGCATGATGGTGACGATGTTTATAAGGGGTTGAGCGACATAATAGTGACTTCGCAGGAGCTTTTTAGAGATGACGTATCTAAAACTATCTCTCCTGTAATTGAGGCGACGTCTCTTCTTCGACAAACACCAACACAAACATTAACTCCTCATACCCAAGCTATCATCACCTCTGCACCAAAGAGTGGTTTGTAGCTTAATGCGTGTAGCTTGCACATCACACAACACTTAGGATTTTCCAGCACATTTATGCACTTATCTTCTTATACTTTAAAGATTTCTAAAGCTTATCTTTTCTTATTTCAGATTCTTCAATGACACGCGGCGGATCATATTATCAGGATTTCCGACGCTACGGGGGGCGTGGTCAATATGATTATCGGCGTTACTTTCCCTCCTATAGAGAGTCTGACGAAGAGAGGGCTGCTCGAAAGGCTCGTGAAAGGAGGGATGCAGAAGAGCATTATGACAGAAGGGATAGGGATGAGCACCATGATTCTCTGCAGAGGAGTGATGACTCGCACAAAAGGAAATCTCACGACGACCGAGGAAAAGGTCATGTAGCTGAAGATTCAGGCAAACGAGCCCGACATGGTGAGAGACATGGTTCCACTATTCCCGAAAAGCCTACTGCCCCTGCCCCTCTTGACATTACTTCCGACTCTCCCGCTCTTGGGAAGGAGGACATCCAGACAATAATAAGCAGGCCTAAATTTCAAGTGGGACCTGGCCCAGCCACTTTACAAAGCCGCTTTCCACAATGGTGCTTAAAGGGCGTGAGATTCGACCTAGACTTGGTACCCATTGACAAGTCTGCTATGTTGCGCAATCTTGATGCAGTCAAGCTCGATATCGAGAGGATGTCAAACTGGCAGAAGCTTGTTGATGAGATTCAAAGAGTTAACCGTGCCAACTTAGAGGCCATGCTCACCATGGAAAATGATAAGGCTGAGTGGCAAAAGGTCCTTGAGCAGCACGACACTGAAACGAGGAGCATTACTTCCTACAACGAGGAGCTCGAAGCAAAGGTTGAGAAGTTGAAAGATGAGCTTGCTGCTTCCTCTACTTCATACTCTCAAAAAGAAGAAGTGCTTCTCAGACAAGTTAGAGATGCTCATGCCAGTCAGAGGGATGCCGAAGATAGGCTCGAGGCACAAAAAAGAATCAGTGAAGGCTATGTCTCTGATATTGCTGAGCTTCGAAAGAAAAACAACTCCCAGGAGGCGGAGATACAAATGCTTAAGCTTCAGCTGGCCAGAACTGAAAGGGAGCGCGATGAGGCTGTCGCAGGCAAAATCTCAGCCGAAGAATCTCATGAGGCGACCAAAAACAGCTTCGGCTCAACATTATTCGACTTCTACTTGCATAGCGTCTTGGGGCGTGGAAGCCTCGCCTTTCTTGGTCCCAAGTATGAGATCACTTTAGCTGAAGTGTGGGAGGCCGCCCTCGATATGCTTGGTGCTGAAGGTGCTGGTTATGACGAGCCAGCCCTGGAAAGGCATTATTTTGATGAAGACGCTCGCGCTGCTCTTGCCAGGGGAAAGGAACAACTTGCCAAACTAAGAACCGAAGTGACGGAAGGGGACCAGCTGGGGAAAACCACTTCAACTACTCTAGTCCAGCCACCTTCTTCGTCTGAAGTCGACATTATTGGTTCCAGTTCCCATCTCGCATCTCCCACCAAAGTTACCGCTGATATTACAAGCACACAAGGTGGAGACGAGGGTGAAGAGAGCGCTGATGCGCAAGCTTGTGAAGTCGATATCAGGAAACCAGCTTCTCCAGGTAACTTCACTGTTAATCTCGCTACTGTCAATTCTGCTCAAGCTGGTTACTCGTTTATTTCACATGAGTTTCACGAGCTCCTTGGCTATTTTCTCAACCTTGACGAGCCTTCATCTCCTCTCTTTACTGACTTCATTGGTGAACCCTCATCTCCTCTTTTTACTGACTTTAACCTTTTTTCTTCTGTAGAGAAAGTACCAAGCACTGCTCAAACTTCTACTCCTCCGGTCATCCTTCCTTCATCTCTTCAGGCGGTGCCTCCTTCTGCCTCGCAACCTGGATCACAGGAGGAACAAATAGAGGCTCTTCACGGCTTGGATGATCCCATCGCTTCGCAAGAGCAGAAAGATGAGATACCTGAGGGAGGTGACATTTCCCCGGAACGGACTCCTTCTGACGACATTGTTCTATCAAAACTTGTCACTCCGGGGAGTGAGTCTTCCTCACAAAGGAGAGAGAAGCGTGGGACATCAAAGAGGAGGGGGAAGAAAATCACCGCCACTGAAGAGGAGCCGGAAGTTGAACCGGTTACACCTGCCTCTCCTACTTCCCTTATACCCACTGGCCGACCTGAAAAGCTGGTTATTCGACCGAGTAAAGGGTCCAAAGGAGGGAAGAAGAAGTGAAGATTTTAGCTTTTTGCCTTTTGTATGAACTGGCCGAGAGTTGTGCGGGTACCGGCCCCCGCTTTTGTTTTGAAACCTGTATCTGCATTATAGTTGAATAAAATGATTCTTCGTTTGTACAAACTTCTGTTTGAATTTGAGAATGCATTTAATATTTATTTTTGCACAAGTTTGTTTATATAGTATTGCAGCGGGCTTATGGTATGTTGCTTGAGTATTACTTTACTGAGGCAGCTATACTACTATACCATGTTGCCCCCATACCTTAAGCTTGTCGCAATATTTTATACTTCGAGGGGACTTGCACTCTTATTTGTTAAAGAATAATTATTTTATTTTTTAAAGAAAAATTTTTATTGAGTACAACTCCCTTCGTATAAGTTTTTACGCTTTGTCGTTCGAAGAAATCACTTTTCTCTTTTGCTTCTGTGCATATTTTACCAAGTGAATTCCTCTATGTGGTAAAGCGGACCTCTGAAGGGTACTTTAACTTCTTTTCTTTTTACAATCATTTTCCATTTGAAAGTTAAAGTACGCTTTTGATGAGGATTTTTTTTTTTTTACAAAATTGTACCTCTGAGGAGGGATTTTTCACGTTTCAACACTTGGAAGTTTTATTTCAATCTCGGTGAAACGTGTACCCCCAAAGAGTTGTGCCTTCGAAGAAAGCCTTTTCACGTTTCAACACTTGGAAGTTTTATTTCAATCTCGGTGAAACGTGTGCTTCCAAAGAGGTCTTTTTTTTTTTTTTTCTTGATTGTGTCCCCGGGAGGGGGTCGTACCTCTAAGGAGGGATTTTTTACGTTTCAACACTTGGAAGTTTTATTTCAATCTCGGTGAAACGTGTACCCCCAAAGAGTTGTGCCTTCGAAGAAAGCCTTTTCACGTTTCAACACTTGGAAGTTTTATTTCAATCTCGGTGAAACGTGTGCTTTCAAGAAGGTCTTTGTTTTTGCATTTCAACTTTGGTGAAGTGAAATTCCGAAGAGCGGTTGTTACACTTCAACTCCTGGCGAAATGTGCCTCCGAAGAGGGCTTTTATTTTGTTTACATTTCAACTCTGGTGAAGTGAAATTCCGAAGAGCGGTCACAACACTTCAACTCCTGGTGAAATGGGCCTCCGAAGAGGGCTTTTATTTTGTTTACATTTCAACTCTGGTGAAGTGAAATTCCGAAGAGCGGTCACAACACTTCAACTCCTGGTGAAATGGGCCTCCGAAGAGGGCTTTTATTTTGTTTGCATTTCAACTCTGGTGAAGTGAAATTCCGAAGAGCGGTCATAACACTTCAACTCCTGGTGAAATGTGTCTCAGAGAGGGTTTTCATCGCCTGGAAGTTACTCTCTCATGGTTGGAGGGTCATGACTTCTCCAATCTTTTTTGTTGAGTAGAGAACTTTCTTTTTTGTGGCATATGACCCATTAGAGGTCTTTTTTCCTCCGAAGAGTTGCGCCTCCGAAGAGGACTTGTGCCGCTGATGGTAGCTTTGGTTGTTCCTCTGTTCACTTGCTTATGCCTTTCCAGCGATCCTCTTTTTTTTTTTTCCTTCAAGTTTTCATTCCCCTTTCTCTCACAAGTGGCTTGTTTAATCCAAGGAAGTGTACTTCATTGCCAGGCAAGTTCGTGAGAACGGGCACTAGCTTCCTAATTGGATGTTTGTTTGTTCAAACAATCTCAATTTATCAGCAAGGGCTCGTTTCTATCGAAATCATTAGCCATTCAATTGAAGTATTTCCTATCTAGGATTTGAATTCGGGGTCTTTGTGACTTGAAATTTGTTTGTTGAATGATGGTGAGAATCGCTCGGTCTTATTATGCGCAAGTTTTATTTCCATTGTCTGCAAAAATTTAAGTCGACATTTTAGCAATACATTTTATGTATTTTTATATCGAAAACAAAGCAAACATATAATGATAATAAGGAACACAAGATTTATAGTGGTTCGGCCATGAAATTGGGCCTACATCCACTTTATATTCTTTCATTATTTACTTGCATCAGTTTCACAATTGCTTTCAATTACAAGAATCATACATTCATAATTCTTTTTACAATTTTTCAACAAAATTTTCAAGTAAAGTATGGACGCAAGTGGTTGCTGTTCCACGCCCTTGGAATTTGATCTCCATCAACAGTGGTGAGCTTGAATGTGCCGTCAAGAAGCTTCTGACCTATTACATATGGTCCTTCCCAATTTGGCGCAAACACACCTGTCGCGGTCATAATTCTTTTCAGGACTAGATCTCCAATTTCAAAGCTGCGTTGACGAACTTTGGAATTGAAATGTCTGGCTATCCTTTGCTGATGAGCTGCAACTCTGAGGTTAGCTTCATCTCTTTTTTCATCAAGGAGATCCAGCGCTTCAAGTTGCAGCTTTTCATTTTCTGCTTGATTGAAATGGATTCTTCTGTGTGAAGGGACCTCTGTTTCAACCGGGATCATTGCTTCCGATCCGTATGCTAACGAAAAAGGAGTATGCCCAGTTGCAGTTTTGTGAGTAGTTCTGTATGCCCATAGTGCAAGTGGTAGTTTATCGACCCAACCACCTTTTGCTTTTTCGAGTTGCTTTTTGATGGTTGATTTGATGATCTTGTTCACTGCTTCCACTTGCCCGTTTGCCTGCGGATGAGCTACTGCCGAAAAGCTTTTCTGGACTTTGAATCGTTTACAAAAATCCTGGAATTCCTCGCTTTCAAACTGAGTACCATTGTCTGTGATTATTTTCTGAGGCACACCGTATCTGCAAATGATATTCTTGGTCACAAAGCTTATCATTTTCTTAGAAGTGATAGTAGCCAATGGTTCAGCTTCAGCCCACTTAGTAAAATAATCAACTGCAACAATAGCATATTTAATCCCTGATTTAGCAGTTGGTAGCGGCCCAATGAGATCCATTCCCCAAATTGCAAATGGCCATGGACTGACCATCTGTGTGAGTTCGGTAGAAGGTGCTCTAGGAATTTTGGCATATCTTTGGCATTTGTCACATTTTCGGGAGTAATCTGCAGCATCCCGATTAATTTCTGGCCAAAAATATCCGTATCGGAGAATTTTCTTTGCTAGTGTTTGACCACCTGAATGATCACCGCATTCTCCTCCATGCACTTCAGCTAGGATTGTTCTGGACTCTTCCCGGGATACACATCGAAGCAATGGCATTGAGAATCCCCATCTGTACAATCGGCCATCCTGAATTACATAGCGAGAGGCCTTCCTTAGAAGCTTTCGCCTTTCTATCGAGTTTTCTGGCAGAGAACCCCTGAGTAGGTAATCCAGTATTGGAGTCATCCATGACTCTTGTTCTTGAGATGCATTCATAATCCAGTCTATATCCATCTCGTCTATACTTGGCGCTGAAAGGACTTCTACAGGGACCAATCCCAAAAGTTGAGCTTCACCAGAACTTGAATACTTTGCTAGGGAATCTGCCTTCATATTCTCTTCACGAGGAATGTGGCTTATTGAATAGTGATCGAGTTCATATAGGAGTTCCCAAGCCTTTGACAAGTAGGAAGGCAGGTTTCCACCTTTTGCTTGAAATTCCTTCTTGACTTGGCATACGATAAGCTGAGAATCACTGAAAATTTGTAATGCTCGAATGTTTAGCTCTTTAGCGATTTTCAGACCTGCAATAAGAGCTTCATATTCCGCTTCATTGTTTGTTGAAGGGAATTCCAATCTTAGTGCATAACATAATGATCGACCTTCAGGAGTTTCAAGTACCACTCCGGCTCCAGAACAGTAGTCATTTCTTGCGCCATCAACATACATCTTCCACTGGATTGGAGAATCATTGATCGCTTTTTCCTCACCATTATCTTTCTCTGTGAATTCCGCAATGAAATCAGCTAAAGCTTGTCCGTTGATTGCTTTTCGGGGATGATAAGTGATGTCATATTGACTGAGTTCAATGTTCCATTTTAGAAGGCGACCCGAAGTTTCTGGGCGAAATAGGACTTGCTTTAGAGGTTGATTAGTGAGCACTTTAATAGGATGAGCTTGGAAATATTGCCTTAGTTTCCTCGATGCAACTAGTAGGCAATAGGCGAGTTTTTCCAACTTGGAGTAATTCAGCTCTGCCCCAGTGAGTCTTTTGCTGATATAGTAAACTGGATGTTGAATCCTTTTGTCTTCTCGTATCAGCGCTGCACTTAGAGCATGAGATGATACTGCCAAGTATATAAGAAGATCCTCACCACTGCCTGGTCTAGAAAGTATCGGAGGCGTTTCTATATGACGGATCAACTCTCCAAAAGCCTTTTGGCATTCGGGAGTCCATTCAAAGTTCTTTTTTCCTTTCTTCAGGGCATCGAAGAATGGGATGCATTTATCAGTAGCTTTGGAAATGAACCGACTCAGGGCAGCGATCTTTCCGTTGAGACTCTGCAATTCCTTCTTTGTTCTAGGAGCTTTAACTTCTTTCAAGGCAGTAATTTGAGCTGGACTAGCCTCAATGCCCCTAGCACTGACAATAAAACCTAAGAACTTTCCGGATTCGACCCCAAATGTACATTTCAGGGGGTTAAGCTTCATTCTGTATTTCCGGAGGACTGCGAACATTTCTGCTAAGTGTTCAATGTGATCCGCTGCTTTCCTGGACTTTACTAACATGTCGTCGACATAGACTTCCATGGTATTGCCCAATTGCGGTTTGAACATAGCATTAACAAGTCTTTGGTAGGTTGCCCCTGCGTTTTTTAATCCGAAGGGCATAACTCTGTAGCAATAAAGTCCAACATCTGTAACAAAGCTTGTATCCTCCTGATCCGGCTCATGCATCATGATTTGGTTATAAACGGAGTAGGCATCCATGAAGGATAACAATTCATGTCCCGCAGTTCCGTCTACCAGTTGATCGATCCTGGGTAATGGGAAGCAATCTTTGGGGCAAGCCTTGTTTAGGTCAGAAAAATCGATGCACACTCTCCATTTCCCATTAGCTTTTTTCACCAACACAGGATTTGAAACCCAATTCGGATATGTAGATTCTTTGATGAAGTTATTTTCCATGAGTCGATCAACTTCTTCTTTTAATGCTGCTGACCTTTCTGGACCCTGGGTTCTTCTTTTTTGTTTAACTGGCGTAAACTTTGGGTCAATATTCAGAGCGTGTACCGCAACTTCCGAGGATATTCCACACATATCGGCATGAGTCCAAGCAAAGACATCCAAATTCGCCTTCAGGAAAGATATCAAGATATTCTGAATTGAAACATTAAGCTGCGAACCCACATTCAACACCTTATTTGGGTCCTTTGGGTCAACAGGTACCGGAATTGTCGTTTCCACCGGTACTACTCTATTCTCCCCTGTACTGGCTTTTCTGGGATCCATTTCTTTCTGTGCCCCGCTATGCTCGCCCGTGCAGGGTCCGCTCTGTAATTGCTACAAAGCTGGTTCCTTGATGCGAACTGGAGTTGCCGCATCCTTTCCCATTTCTCTTTTTCTTGACTCTCGCAGCTCTGTCCAATAGCATTCTCGCGCAGCATTTCGATCCCCTTTTATAACTCCTACTCCATTGTCAGTAGGAAATTTAATAGTGAGGCACCACGGGGCTAGGATAGCTTTGAATGCTGCGAGTGTTGGACGGCCAAGAAAAGCATTATAAGCAGAATATTCGTCGATGATCACAAAGGTTTGCTTTCGGACCACTTTCCTTTCTCCTTCCCCAAGTTCTACAAACAGATCGATGGTTCCTACTGGTTGCTTTGGCTCCCCAGTGAAGCCAACGATTTTCTGTGATGAGGCTTGCACATCGATCATAGGGATTTTCATCTGGTCAAATGTCTTCTTGAAGAGAATATTACATGATGCTCCGCAGTCAATGAGGACTCTTCTGACAATGGCTGGTCCAATACCAGCCGAGATGACCAAGGGATCTAAAGTAGGAGCTTCAATACCAGTGGAATCTCTGGCTCTGAAAATAATATCATCACTGAAAGTTTTCTGTTGTTTAAAGGGCGTAGTGTCTTCTAGAACAAAGACGTCTTCTTCGGCTGGAGCATATTTCAAAGCCCTGGAATATCTCTCCATCTCACCCCAACTTTTGCCAGCTGGGTGAGGTCCTCCTGAAATGACATTGATAACGGGCCTTCCAGATTCATGCCCCGTAGCTTTCTCTCCTGCCCCAGGCTGATGAACAGGAGCCCGCTGCCCCTGACTCGACGATGCAGGATTGTTGCTATTCTTTTTCACGAATTGCTGCAACTTGTTTTCTCTTAGCAACTCTTCAATCAGATTTTTCAGCTGGCGGCATTCATCAGTTTCATGACCTGGTTGATTGTGGAAGCGGCAGAATTTCCCACTTTGTATGGCTTTTCTCCCAGTTCTCAAAGGGATAGGTTTAGGGAAATCGACGGAATCTTTAGTGGCCAGGTAGATGTGCTCCGGTGTATGTGATAATGGAGTATATTCTGATGGCTTGAAGGATCGGGGCTTCTTCAGATTGCCCTGTTTCTTCCCATTACTATTCTCCCTTTTTTGCCCCACCGATTCATTCTTGCGTGGAGCGACAGTGTTGTCTTCCGCCTTTTCCACCACTGTCTTTACTGGTAAAGGACGGCTTTCCAAGCGAATGAATTCATCTGCTTTTTTGTAGAACTTTTCGAGAGAGGTTGGCTCCTTCATATTTAACCATTTCCCAAATTCGCTTGACTTATCGATAGCCCTCATCAGATAAGTCAAGATCATTCGTGGTTCAGCATTGTCTACCTCAGCCAGTGCTATATTGAAGCGGTTCAAGAAGGATCTGATAGACTCACCAGGATTCTGCTCTAAACTCGATAGTGACATAATATCCTTGGCCTTTGAAGCATATAGTCTAAACTGCTCCTTGAATTTTCTGGTCAAGTCTGAAAACTGATCGATAGATCGGACCGGTAACTTGGTGAACCACAGTAAAGCCACGCCTTCCAGGTATACGGGGAAATATCGGCACTTTATTTCGTCGGAGGCCCTGGCACCTGTCATGTGCCAGTCATATTTATACAGGAACTCATTCGGATCACTTGTCCCTTTGTAAGCGGGAATAGTCGGAGGGACAAACTTCCTTGGAAATTCCGCCTTCAAGATTTTTTCAGTAAACGGAGTTTTACTTGGAGCGAAACCCCATTCCTTCTCATCCTCAACCCTTTGCATACTTTCTTTCATGATCTGCCGGACCATTCCAGAAAGATATTCCTCATCATGCCGAGTTCTAGATCCACCGGCGTCAGGTACTGCCTGCTCAAAGGGACTAGTAGGCCTTTCAGGAGCATTCCTTTCATTAACATCATGAATGTTGCCAGCATAGTTCCTTTCATTACCAGCCGGTTGATTGTTTGCCCCAAGTAAGTCGTTCAACTTATTCAGAATCAGAGCATTCTGGGCACTTTGAGCCTCTAGTTGTGCATTTTGGGCGTTTATCTGCTGGTTTAGCCCTAGAATCACAGCATCCAATTCCGCTTTTGTAACTCCAACAGACGGAGTGGGTAGATTAGGCACAGGGGAAGCGGAGGTTCCCTCTTGAATGTTCCCAGATCTGATAGATCTGCTTTTCCTTCCAGGAGCCATAATCTCAGATATACTTCTGGTTTTTAAGGAAATTCTTTCTTCAAATCTCTGCGAAGCAATGATGACAGCTGTCCTGAGTTCAATTCTCAGTGAAAGCACCAAAAATGTTAACGCTTAAATTTGAACGCTAACACCCCGGTGTGTGAAGTGTAGTTGTGAAAGCACCACCCGATAGATCGGGAAAGAATTACAAGCAAGTAATAGCGGAAAAGCAGTAAACGACAGCAATTTTATAGTGGTTCGGCTTATGGGTATAGCCTACGTCCACTTTAAGTACTTTTATTGATGATCACGTTACAAGTTGATACAAATCTTCTCAAGTACAATACACTTTGAATTACAAAAGACTTAGAACAAGTAGCTCAAACTTCGATGTTGACAAAAATCTTCAAATCCATGGTGGATGTAGATGATTTCTTTATGAAGTTCTTTTAGACGTTCTTTGAATCTCCAAAGTTTTAAGTGCTGAAGTAGTCTGGAATTCGGCAGAGTAATGGTGCTTGAAATTGATCGACCAAAAGTCCTTTTAATGTTGGAGGTAGGTTGGTATTTATAGGCAAAGATTTTGGACCTAAGCTCGGTCTTAACTCCTCACCGACCTAGTTAAGTCGTGGCCGACCTATAAGAGCCCTGATATGGTCAAGCCGTGTTTACCTATCTTCGATGGATTCACACAAGTCCTAAGTCGTTTCCGACTTAGACTAAGTCGCCGCCGGTCTAACGTGCTACGTGTTAAATGGTTGCACCGTTTCACCCTTCATCTCCCTGGGTCGGTTGCGGTTCATCGTAGTTAGATCGGTAGTATGTCAAGTCGGTAGGCTATGTAAGTCTCTAGGTCGGGATTTCCCTTTAACCATTAGGTCGGTACGCCTCTTGAGAGTTAAGTCGGGACTTCTCCTGAGCTATTTAGGTCGGCCATTCTTGGGTCGGCATCACTCTTAAGATGTTGGATCGGTGAATATATTAAGACGGTGGGTTACTTCAAACCTTAGGTCGGAATCTCTTTGCAGCGTTAAGTCGGTACGCTTTCTTAACCAGTTAGGTCGGCATCGAGTTAGATCGGATCCTTCCCCGCATCCTTTAGGTCGGCAACACTCTTTGAGACGCTAGGTCGGCCCGCCTTTATCCATTGGGTCGGCAAGTAATGCGAATGGTTAGGTCGGCCCACTTTCCAAGCATTAGACCGGCGAGTCATAACCGGCATAGGGTTAACAGGAATAATGAATTTTACAAAACTTACTTTCTTTAAAAACAACTTTAAAGCATTTAATTTATATTTACAAATTTACTTTTAAAAACGTGTACTTGGTTATCCAGAGAGAATTCCAACTTCAAGCACTTAAATCAATTTCCCGAATTGATTTCCAATTTATTCGATTTGAAATAAATTTCTTTACTTGCGCGGTTTATTTCAAAATTCATTAATTATGGATTTATTATTATTGTCATTATCTTCCGTTTGATTTTAAATCTCTTAACTGAATATACAAATTTTCAGATTTTCCAATTACTTCTTTATTCCTTCTAAAAATTTAAATCTTGAATTTTTAATAAATGTTTTGTTATTTTAAATAATAACCTACAGTTTAAAATTCATTGACTTCTTGTCATTCACCATTTCCTTTCTATAATCTAGCTTTGTTTATTAAAATTTTAAAGTCCCTTTATTTTATATTTCTCATTCATTCTTAAACTTATTCAAATTTTCTATAATTATTTTCTTACAAATTATTCCTTTTATTTACCTCCCCAAAATCTAATTTATAAATATTGTTGATAGTCCATTATACACGATTATATTCAATCGAACCATAGCATTCAATCTTTCAATAAAGTTCATCAAAGGATATCACATAATCACAACAGAGGGAATTAAATAATTTAAAATAAATGTTGAGGGATCCAGTTGGATCCCTCCAACCTGTTTTCCCTGCATCCACAGACGTTAGCACAATATAACATATCAAGTCCAAATATCATAATATATCACATCAATTCATTCAAACAATTATTTAAATTTAAACATTTTAAATTTAAATTTAAACTGAGTGAGATTAACTCACCTTTGCCTTGCTGTTTGAAATCTATTTCGATTCTGTCTTGGTTTCCCGGTTTATAACCTTGTATAAACATTCCATAAATTTTTATCAACATTCAAGTCAATTGGAACAATTAAATTTCCATTATAACTTGATTAACTCGTGTTTTCATTTTTAAACAAGTAAATTTATTTTAAACTAATTCCCTTAAGATAATTAATTTCCGGTAACTACAACTAAAAATTTAATTAGTTAAACACATTAATCGCCCACATATTTTTTTTTTCCCATCTCATATTTTTTTTTTTAAGCAACTAACTAATTAAATAAATTTTAAGTTTATTATTTTGTTTTCAATTTGAAACCCAAATATCCTATATAGATTTTAAGAATCCAATTTCATAATAAACTCTTCAATATTATAATATTCCTATTTTGACCAAAATCCTACATATATACAAATTTCTGTAACAGTAAATTTTCCATCTCAATCTATTTCAAAACCCCCTTTTTATCTCTTTTTATTTTCAATTTTGTTCCTGATTTAAATATATAACAAAACAAATCAGATTTATATACCTTTTAAATACAATATTTAATCTAAACACTTATTTCTTCCAAACCTATAATAATTTTCATTTAACCCATAAAACTTTAAATTTTAAAATATCTATATACTAATATATAAACTTATGTAAAACCTGTTTCCTGAATAAATATAAATTTGCGTGTCAAAATCTTAACTATCTATACACATATATAATTTTAATTTATTCATTTATTTTCTGAAATCTTTAATATAAACAAAACTAAATCAACAGAGAATACCTTCACTGCTATTGACCACGAACGAACCCAGCCTCGACAGTACTAGTTTGCAGTAATACTCAAAGTGTCAGCAAACCCTAACTTGGCGTCGCGACCCCCTATACTCCCTCGCGACCTCTCCCAATTTGAAGTCGAGCATCCCCACGTCGCTTCGGCAGGGTTGAAGCCATCGCCTTGCCTCCTACATCCATTCGAAATCGCAAAACCCGCCGTCACCACTCCCTGCTCGCGCGCATCTCCATGACCATTCATGACCTCATGCCTTCGCCAAAACCCCAAATTTCTTCAATAATGGTGACGCGATGCAGTGCGAGTCCTCTCGCGACCGTACCCCCCCTCGATTTCGAATTCATTCGAACGATTGAATAATGGGAGAGAGCGTGAGTCAAATCCAGGGTTCGGCCATAATGATATTTTTTTTTTTCACGAATTGGGGAAAAGAAATAGGGTTTAGAAGAGAAAGTATCGTATTCTCATTCGGCTGCAAGTGTAAAGGAAATAAGCGTGTAGAGGAATAAATAAAGGATGGCGTAAAAGAGAAGCTTCTATTTTAATTAAATTTAAATTTCATTAGATTAATATCAATTAGATTTTCAGCGCGTTTCTATATCGTACACTCAAACACTAACTCCGATCAATACGAAATTTGAAATCTGACAATGATTAAATATTACGGAGCCAATGGAACTGGTTTCGTCGAATTCCGAGACTGCGCCTCAGAAGGCTATTTTTAAATTCAATTGAAACGATAAAATTTCAAGACTGAACAAATTACTTGATAAATTCAATTTTATCACTTCTATTATCTTCAATGTTATCAATATAAATTTTACAAGCCTTCAAATTATTTTTAATAGGCTTAGAATTCCAAATTCAAAATTTTACTCAACTTCAAGTTATTTAATCCAATAATTTAATTATCAAATAAACTGTGATTTTCGTAATTCAAGTTAAAATTACCCTATTGAATATTTAAAATCAATTAAATATTCCAATTTCAAGTGCTCGAAAATTACGGGTCGTCATAGTAAATAAACAAGCAATGACAACAAACAAACACAATTCAATAATCAATTAAAATAATCCTGAAATAATCGTATTAATTCACATTGTTGTTTGTGCAAATTAATATAATTATTTCTAGATTATACACTATCATTTCATGTAGATTAAAGATTATTACACTAATTATTCTATGCAATTCTACACTTTACATGAATTATTCAATTTCATATTACATCAACCTATACAATCATACATTCAATGGTTCAAGGTGTAATTAATCAGTTCTACGTGTCAATTTTTATCTAACATTTAAAGGTCGTATTACACAAATTTAGCTAAGCAAATTCAACACATATGTCAATTCAAAATTTTAACTATCCTGCGTCAAATTCAATTTCATAATATTTATCACTTATTCATTACAATTTAGCATCCAATATAAACTACTATCAATCAATCAATTATCAACCAAACTGGATTTATTATTGCATAAATAACAGATAACAGTGTCAGATGTCAAAGGTGAACTAATATATAAATAACAGTGCAATAAATAACAGCAGTATATTTCAATTGTCGTTCCAATTGAAATCAAATTTAATAAATAAAAGAATATTAATCGTGAGTGATTGCTCACCTTTCGAGGCCAGATATGAAGGAGAATGAGAAGAGTTACGGATCCAAGCACGAATTTCAAAGCAAAACAAGACTGGCACGAAATTAGACACACAAAGCTGATGAAAGGAAATTGATAAACGAATCAGAAAATCTTGATATAACTGAAATGGATATATGTTATAACTTCACTCTAAACAAATCTTTAAACATGCATTCAAAACAAGTTATATATATATATATATATATATATATATATATATATTCATTTTCAAGTCAAAATAAATTTGAACACAACTTAAATTAAATATATATGTAAACAAGAATATGTATACTCTTGTACACCGGATATATTTTTGATCATTAAAATAACCATACATACGAGCAGTTTAAAATTTAAAATAAATAAATAAATATGTTGTGCCGACAACTAATACAACAAAACAAAATGGATGACAGTTTTAAACAAAAATGCGTACATCAAATAAAACATGCGCTGGAAGGAATACAGGATGTAAACCATTATATAAAAATTTGAAAACCAAAACACACCTATAATAAAGCAATATAAATAAAGCAATCTTTATATTATTATATTTACAACTCTTAAAAGCCCTGTTGCTTCCAAAATCTCATATGTATAAAATACTGTAAAACTATATACGTAGTAAAGGTATAAGCTTGTATATATATAAAATCAGAAAATTAGTTAATACAGCCCATCTCTACAAATACATATAGAGACTAATGATATTATAAACCCATATAAGTGAAAGGATTAGAACTTACAATCTATATGCAACACTTTGTAAATAAAACATTGTAATCTTATGTAAAACAATTTATACTAAATACTGTTAAACATATACACGTATGCATGCAACAGGAACTACAAAATGTATCAGCAATACATATAATCTGTATAAAATATAAGCAGTAACGAAAGGTTTGAAATCTACATTATATAACATACTTGAACAACGTATATGTGTTACTGCAAACGTATATATACTTTGAAAAAATGTATACCACTGTAAATCTAAATTTACTGTAAGTGTATAAAATTGAAAAACACATGTAATACTCCTTGATATATTAAGACTTACCTATATCCCTACTTCTCACTAACAGAACAAAGAAGAAGACTATACAGTATGATATGATTCTAACCCATAAACAACTCTATGTGCACATATTGTATAAGACAATATAACTAACATAATATAGTATACTCAAATATATATACACGCGACAGATATCGAAATGGTTTAGACAACTTACGTACGTTCACACAACAGGAGTTGGGTTCGAGAAGGCTTGACACGCGAGGCATACAAGCTAGAAGCGATTGTGTTATGAGGTGGGGAGCTCGGCAAATGAAGGGCAGAAGAGATCGGCGACAGGCTTGCGTGGGCGAGATCGTGCTTGAGGGTGCTTTGGTGGCGTGAGGCCGAGCTAGGTTGCGGCCCGAAGAAAGGCTGTCGTTACAAGGAGGAATGGTGTGCGTGGAGTGCGGTGACTTCGGCGAGAGGCGAGGTCGAGCGAGAAAGGGAGAGAGAGGTTTGGGTGATTGCGCGCGGCATGGCGCGGCCACTGCAGTGGGGTCCGATGGCAAGTGAGTGGACGCGTAGGCGATGCTTGGGGCATGCGGCCGGCAACGTGGGCAGTGGGTTTTGGATGGCGGAGGCTGGGAACGGTGCAAGTCATGTTCAAGGCGGGGAGAGGCGTGGTTCCAAGTGAAGAGTAGTGGAAGCGGAGGAGTCGCGGAGCACTCAGTGGTCTTCGACATGGGTAGTAAAGTGGATCGGGTCGATGGTGCAGTTCGGTCGGCTGCCGCTGCGATGGCGGAGGAAGGCCAGAGGAGGGAAGAGAGGAGGGTGATGGTTCGGTTCTACAAATATGTTACAGGTAATTCATTTTTTTTCTTTTTTCGGTAAGCATGGTGAGGTTAGAGAAGATGAATGGACTAGCAGGAGGGAAGGTGAAATGGACATAAGCTAAAGTGAGGGTTACGTGAATGTCAGCTAATAAATGTCAAAGTCTTTGGAAACCATATACAATCATAAATACATCTATGTATTTTCAAGTGGGTGAGAGTTTATGAACAAGCAAACAAAGTTGGAATTTGAAAGAAGAACTAAAGGCTTCAGGTGGGTGGCGTGCCTTTTGACATGCATAAGTTACTAAAAAATATATTTCAAGGCGTTGCACAAAAAGAAATTAATGGGTAACCACAAGTCAAGAGTAACATTTAGAGAATATCAAAGGGACGCAGCTATTCGTTTCTCTTGCTGGGTAAACGAATGGACATAGGAAACCGAAAAGGTATAGTTTAAATACCAATACGGGTACCGTTTTCGCGGAATTCGCTGTATATCGGACTTCTAAACATAGAATTGGATATACCATGATGATCAGCACGATGAGACAATCAAAGCGGTATACAGATATCAGTGGTACGATTAAATTTTAAAAATTCAAATTTTCTACTAGCGGAAAATCCAAGAAAAACGTAGAAAAATAAGATCGACGGAGCCAAAGATGTCCGAATTTGGAAAAACGACAAACTGACATCTTGCTCAGAAGATGTTTTAGAATTTTTCTATGTAAAATTATTTTGCTTTTGAAAATGTTTTATTTTCATCGCTTTTTAACTGATTAAATTGAAGTAAATTTACGCGCGAAATAACTTTCGTATTTTCGAACGAAAATTTACCAGTTGCTTTGTTTAAATAGACACATTCCAAATATCAAATTTATATTTCAAATTTTATCGTTTAAAATTTCATAAAATTTCAATTAAATAACGTTATTAAAACGGGTTAAATTTACGGGTCGTTACACTCTCCCCCACTCAAAACTTTTCGTCCCCGAAAAGGAAGGAAGTAGGTGTAACAACCCGTATAATTAACGATTTTATATTTAAATGTTTTATTTAAATATAGCGTCGTTAGTCGGATTTAGGTCCGAAATGTTACTTTCTGCAAATGGCCGAATTGGGACTCGAAACCATTTCCATTGATTCCAAAATGGCGTTTGCGATCTTTTTGAGTGTAAGCTTTGATATGTTTGGAGTAAGTCGAATTTTTCTATTTGCTAAATGGGCTTTGGGTTTGGGTTTCACCCAAACTGTCCTATTAACCCCAACTCAGCCCTTCTCTCCTTCCATTCACTTATTCATTTCATAAAAGCTTAAGCAAAAACTGAAATGGGGGAAGAGAAAGGAAATTAGAAACTCCTAGCCCTAAATCCATTTGCAAACTCCAAATTCTTGGTCCAAAATCAAAGAGAAGCCATTGGTAAGTTCTTCTTCATCTTCTCCAACTCTTCTCTTCTTCAATTTCAGAAAATTTCCTAAACCTAAATTGGAAAATATGTGTTTTATTCTTATATTGAAGCTTGTTGAGTTGAAGTAGTGTTTGTTGGCATTCTCCTTGCAAATTGAACTCCTTCTTCCTTGTTTTGGGTTAAAGGTGAGTTTTGAACTCACATCTACTTCTTTTGATATCATTTATGTTAGGAATGAATTTCTAATACTTGTTCATGTGCATTTGCTTTCGATTTGGATTGCTTTGGTGAAATTACCAAACATTGATTTTTTTTGAAGCCAAATCTATGTAAAACCTTTTATGGTTGGTGTTTATGTTGTTCGGAGTGTTTGGGGGTGTTGTCAAGGTTGGGTAGTCGTTTGACGTAAGCCCATAATCAACACGCACCTGATCGCTTCCGATTTGTTTGGCCATAGTTGGCCTAGGTTCAGGAATTGCTTGACCATCAGGTTTCAGAAGTCTGAAATGCCTATTTCAGACGTCTGAATATTGTTCTTGGAAGAAATTTCACTCCCAGATTCAGACGTCTGAATTTATATTACAGAGGTCTGAATTGGCTATATTTCGACCAGAAAGGAAATGGGCAAAATATTGCCCATTTCAGACGTCTAGATGTTAGGATTCAGACGTCTGAATTCTGTTTGGAAAACAAATTGATTTCCAGATTCAGACGTCTGAATCTATTCTTTCAGACGTTTGAATATGCTGTTTTTGGCCAATTTGTCTTGTTCGTTTAATTTTCCAAATTTGATCGATGCATAATGATTCCAATTAGTTGTTTATGCATATTTGATGATGATAATTTCTTTTTGAATTCATTCACGGGTTTTTATAAATTATTTCTTCAAATTGTATTAAAAGTTCGCTTCTCTGATTTATAAATTCTATTTAAACCACACGTACAATTTCGCACTTCGAGCGAAGTGGTAGGGTGATTAGATGGTTGGGCAAAAAAAACCATTAATCTGTGCGTTTATCCTTCCGATTAATTCCCGACCTATTCAATTGATCGTTTTAACCTTCGGGTTTGGTTTACGGATGATATGAGCTGAACTTTGTACTGCTTTGAGTGTGAAAGTGGCTGACGGATAGTAAACCGTTTACTACGAACGAGTGGTTATGGGACATACGTTAGCACTTTTCGGATTCCTTTTCGAGAGTTGTGACACATTCCGTCAGTTAGTGGTGTCCAGTACTGGGTCTCTGAACTTCACCACTACGGTTTGTTGCCTTCGGGTTTGTGCCTTCGGGTTTGTTGCCCTTTAGTATCGCTTCCGATGTTGGTCATTATGAGCTGCATGGGTGATATTGGGTTGCCCTTTAGTATCGCTTCCGATGTTGGTCGTTATGAGCCGCATGGGTGATATTGGGTTTGGAGTCTTCGGGCTCATGGATCCATATTTATACAGTACTGAGCTCGAGCAATATTCTGATGTTTCATTCATATGTATATTCCCTTGGTATCGCCCTTCGGTGTTGGTCATTATGAGCCGCATGATGCGTAGCGTTTACCTTGTGGAACTTGTATACCTTATTGGTATTTGTTATTGGCTTTTGGCTTGTTTTGGGATATTCGTATCCTTTGTTTCTATATGTTGCCGATGAGATGAGGCTTGTTATCATTTGATTCATCTTTTGTTAGATGATTGTGTTAACTCTTTTAGAGATATTTTCTATACCTTGTAACCTTGCATGTTTATTGTTGTTCAGTTTATCTAACTGATTTGTTTAGCTAGACTGACCCGTGTATCTTATACTCGGATCAGACCGAGATGTTTCAGGTTAGGCGCTTTTGGACTTAGCCTATTTTGCTTCCGCATGGACTATTCAGCTTGTTCTTTTTGTCATAGCTTTTTGTGTAGTCATATTTTGTAGTAACTCTGATATGTATTCTTTTGACTCGTCTGTATATGGTGGTTTGCTATACCACTTGATATGTATTGTTTTATAACTCTGTTATGTATTTGTATATGTGTATATGATGATTTACTGTTCTGTGATGTATATTACATTTGAGTTATTATATTCTGTTCTGATAGATCCAACCACCTATGGTTTTGTTTTAAGTATTCATTGGGTACGTCGACCTGGTTGGTATGTTTATTGTCGATGTATTCAATAGATAGTTAGAGCAAGGCTATAGATGGTCGCTCCTAACCAGCCTTATTCTCCGTATTAGTTGACGGCATTACTTTGTAGTGTCCTTGGCTAGCGTGGGTATAGAGGTGGGGCGTCACAGCGTGGTATCAGAGCTGAGTTCAGAACAAAATATGATAAACATAGAATAGATGCACATATTATGGTACATCAAAGTGTACAAGTGATACAAATCTTTGAATCATTGTGTCTCTTTATTCCATCAAGGTTAGATAGAGTTTGGTAATACGTCTAGGAATGCATTTTATTCCGTAGTATTCTATATTGCAATATCTACCTTGTGAATAATCTTGTTCTTATCTTACCTTCAGCGTATGGCTGGAAGAGGCAGGGGACGACGTTCGAATGCTGGGCAATCCAGTGGCTCACATCCGGATGGTGTTTATATGTCTACTGATCAGTTTTTGGAGTTGTTTAGGAGCACTCAGCCTCCCATTCCTCCTCGAGTGTCTCCACCTCGCAAGTCTGCCTTTGCACGTCAGTGTAGTGATTTTTCTCATCTTGGAGGAAAGCCGTTTAAGGGCTCCGAGTCCGTTCTTGAAGTCCAAGTTTGGCTTCGCACGTGCGAGCGTATCTTCTCTCGCATGGATCTTTTTGACCATGATAGAGTTCTTGTGACTTCTAGTTTATTACAAGAGCGTGCTCTTGATTGGTATGAACTTCTTGTAGCCGAGATTGATGAGTCTACTCTTTCTTGGACTCAGTTTCGGGAGCAATTTGAACTCAAGTTCGTTCCTGAATCTGAAAAAGTTTTATTGACCCGTCGCTTCCTTGAGTTGAAGCAAGGGAAATCTTCTGTTTCTGAGTATGTCGCATCGTTCGAGGCTTTATCTCAGTATGGTCTTGAATTTATCAGTACTTCTTATAAGAAGAATTTGAAGTTTGTTTCTGGTCTTAAGAAATATCTTAAGAAGTCTTTGTTGCTCCAGCTTAAACTTTCTTTTGAGGAGTTGGTTGATTCGGCACTTCATCTCGAGACCGTCGAGAAGGAGTGTGATAGTGATGTTGATGTTGAGGTTTCCAAGAACCCCAACAAGAGGTCGTTTTCAATTCAGAAGTCCAAGCCTTTTCCTTCTAAGAAGAAGAAGACCGGTGGTCCTAGCTCTCAGCCTCAGTCTTCCGGAACACCTTTCGTTCGAAAGTGTTTTAATTGTGGTTCTCCTGATCATATTATTCGAGCTTGTCCTAAGCCTCTCTTCAGCCGTTATTGCAAGAAGGAAGGTCATCATGCTTCAGCTTGCCCTACTGTTCCGGCTAGTGCCAGGTCTAGCAGGCTTTATGCTGCTAAGGCTTCTGAGGGTCCTTCTCAGTCCAAAGGTACATCTTCATCTATTTTGGAAGGTTCTATTTTATTTCATGACCATAGTATTCGAGTTCTTTTCGATACGGGTGCATCACATTCTTTCGTATCGAAAAAGCTCGTTGATGATATATCTTTGGATGTTTCCTGTTTGATTACTTCTTTAAGGATTGCGAATCCAATTGGGGGATCCGCGACCCTTAGTTTGCTTTGTGATGATGTTGAGATTGTTTTATGTGACTTTTCTTTCCGTGCAAATCTGCACGTTATTTCTTGTCTGGGATTCGATATGATTTTGGGTATGGACTGGCTAGTGAGATATGATGCCAGGATTATTTGTTCGGAGAGAACTATATATCTTCGACATCCGAATTCGCCTACTCAGCTATCTCTTGTTCTTCGAAATGTGGATAATTCCAAGATGGCTTTATATTCTCTTGACTCGCGAGATGATGATGATATATCTCGTATTCCGGTTGCATGTGACTTTTCTGATGTTTTTGAGCCTGTATTGGGTTTGCCACCCAAACAGGCAATTGAGTTCCGCATTGATCTCATTCCAAGTGCGCAGCCAGTTAGTCGTCCTCCCACGAGGATGTCTACAAGGGAAAATGAGGAACTTAAGAAGCAGCTTTTGCAGCTTGAGTCCAAGCAGTTGATTCAGTCCAGTTTTTCTCCGTGGGGATCCGCGGTCGTCTTCGTGAAGAAGTCTGATGGAACTCTTAGGCTTTGCATTGATTATCGCAAGCTTAACGAGTTAACCATCAGAAATAGGTATCCATTGCCTAGGATCGATGACATGTTCGATCTATTGAGTGGTGCTAAGGTCTTTTCTCAGCTCGACCTTGCCACGGGTTTTCATCGGCTACGAGTCGCGGAGGATAGCATACCTCTTACAGCTTTCCGCACTCGATATGGTTCTTTTGAGTGGCTCGTTATGCCGTTCGGTTTGACGAACGCTCCTGCTTTCTTTGTCGATCTCATGAATCGAATATTCCGGAAATATCTCGATAAGTTCATCCTTGTGTTCATTGATGATATCCTTATTTATTCTAAGTCTGAAGCTGAGCATGGTAATCACTTGAGAATTGTCTTGAGTACCCTCCGTCGTCATCAGCTTAGAGCCAAATTCTCCAAATGCCACTTTTGGGAGAATAAGGTTAAGTTTTTAGGCCATGTTGTATCTTCCGATGGCATTTCTGTCGATCCCTCAAAGATCGAAGCCATCCAGAATTGGAAGAGGCCTGAAAATGTTCATGACATTCGTAGTTTCCTTGGATTGGCGGGTTATTACCGTCGGTTCATTGAGAACTTTTCCCGTGTTGTGCTTCCTCTCACCTGACTTACTCGTAAAGGCATTCATTTTATTTGGTACGACAAGTGTGAAGCTTCCTTTTTGACATTGAAGGAACTTCTCACTAATGCTCCTATTCTTGTGGTTCCCGAAGGGAATCATAATCTTGTTGTCTACACCGATGCTTGTGGTAGTGGTCTCAGTGTTGTTCTTATGCAGAAGAATCGGGTAGTTGCTTATGCTTGTAGGCAACTGTGTCCGAATGAAGTTCGCTATGCCACTCATGATCTTGAGCCTGCCGCCATTGTCTTTGCCTTGAAGATTTGACGACATTATTTATTGGGCGAGCGCTTCATTCTCTATACCGATCATAAATCTTTGAAGTATTTTTCACTCAGAAGGAACTCAATATGAGACAACAGCGTTGGCTCGAGTTTCTTACTTCTTATGACTTTAATATCCAGTATACCCCTGGTAAGGGTAATCATGTTGCAGATGCGCTTAGTCGCAAACATTCGGCTGTTATTTCTATGATGTTTGCCGAATGGGATGTTCTTGAGACTCTATCTTTTTGTGAAATTCGTGATCGAGGTTCATCTTCTGATTCTCCTATTCTATTATTTAGTTTGGGAGCTCGACCTATTTTATTGGATCGTATTGCCGATAGTCAGCGGCGTTATCCTAAGTTGTTGCATCTTATTCAGCTTTGTGAGTCTGGATGTTGTGATGAGGCGTTGCAAGATTTCAGCATTGATTCTCATAGGTGTCTTCGTAAGAAGAACCGTCTTTTTGTGCCTTCTGATCTTGCACTTAGGCATGACATTCTTGATGACTGTCACCGTTCTAAGTATACCATTCATCCCGGTAGTAGCAAGACGTATGCCGATATGCGTCGTCTTTATTATTGGGAAGGCATGAAGCGCGATGTGGCGAGTTATGTGAGCAATTGCATAACTTGTCAGCGTTTTAAAGCCGAGCATCAACGTCCTTCGGGTCTTCTTCAGCCTCTTGAGATTCCATTATGGAAATGGGATCAGATTTCTATGGATTTCATTGACGGCCTACCTCGTTCGAGATCTGGCCATTCTAGCATTTGAGTTATTGTTGATCGCCTCACCAAGTCTGCTCATTTTGTCCCTATTAAGTCTAATAGGTCTGCTTCGCTTTTGGCTAAGTTATATGTCAAGGAAATCGTGAGACTTCACGGTGTTCCTAGTTCTATTGTGAGTGACCGTGATCCTTTGTTCACGAGTCATTTATGGAAGAGTCTTCAGCAAGCTTTAGGAACAAAGCTTAATTTTTCTACAGCTTATCATCCGCAGTCTGACGGACAGACTGAACGGGTGAATCGTATCTTGGAAGATCTTCTCCGTATTTGTATTTTTGATTTTGGTGGTAGTTGGGAGGATCACCTACCTCTTGTAGAGTTCTCTTACAATAATAGTTTTCAGTCTAGTATCGGTATGGCTCCTTTCGAAGCCTTATACGGAAGGCCATGTCGATCACCTTCTTGTTGGTTGGAATCTGGAGAGAAGCTTATTCTTGGTCCAGATTTTGTTTGTGATTCTTCCGAGAAGATTGATCTTATTCGATTGAGAATGAAAGAGGCACAGAGTCGTCAGAAATCCTACGCGGACAACCGTAGGAAGCCTCTCGAGTTCTCGATCGGCGATCTTGTTTTTATTCGTGTTTCTCCTTTGAAGGGGGTTATGCATTTCAGTACGACTGGGAAATTGGCTCCCCGCTTTATAGGACCATTTTCTATTACTAAACGTATTGGCCCTGTGGCTTATAGAGTTTCACTTCCAGCTCATTTATCTGGCATTCATGACGTGTTTCACGTCTCGCAACTTCGAAAGTGTCTTCGGGAGTCGGATTCTGTTATTACTTCTCCTGATTTGCAAGAGCTTGAGATCTCACCAGACTTATCTATTGTACAGCAACCTATTCGCGTGCTTGACACGGAGGTGCGACACCTTCGGAATAAGGACGTGCCGCTCGTTAAAGTTTAATAGTCCGCTAATCCCAATAACTGTACTTGGGAAACCAGAGAGTATATTGAGCGATCTTATCCGGGTTTTCTATCTTTTCTTGTCGATGGTGAGATTATCTTTTCGTTTCTAACTTGTTTCCTTCTCTTTTGAATGTTGTATGTATGTAGTTCTTACAAATATCGTCTTTAGGAATTGCGGGGACGCAATTTTGTAAGGAGGGGAGATCTATAACAACCCGCATAATTAACGATTTTATATTTAAATGTTTTATTTAAATATAGCGTCGTTAGTCGGATTTAGGTCCGAAATGTTACTTTCTACAAATGGCCGAATTAGGACTTGAAACCATTTCCATTGATTCTAAAATGGCGTTTGCGATGTTTTTGAGTGTAAGCTTTGATATGTTTGGAGTAAGTCGAATTTTTCTATTTGCTAAATGGGCTTTGGGTTTCGGTTTCACCCAAACTGTCCTATTAACCCCAACTCAACCCTTCTCTCCTTCCATTCACTTATTCATTTCATAAAAGCTTAAGCAAAAACTGAAATGGGGGAAGAGAAAGGAAATTAGAAACTCCTAGCCCTAAATCCATTTGCAAACTCCAAATTCTTGCTCCAAAATCAAAGAGAAGCCATTGGTAAGTTCTTCTTCATCTTCTCCAACTCTTCTCTTCTTCAATTTCAGAAAATTTCCTAAACCTAAATTGGGAAATATGTGTTTTATTCTTAGATTGAAGCTTGTTGAGTTGAAGTAGTGTTTGTTGGCCTTCTCCTTGCAAATTGAACTCCTTCTTCTTTGTTTTGGGTTAAAGGTGAGTTTTGAACTCACATATACTTCTTTTGACATCATTGATGTTAGGAATGAATTCCTAATACTTGTTCATGTGCATTTGCTTTCGATTTGGATTGCTTTGGTGAAATTACCAAATATTGATTTTTTTATGAAGCCAAATCTATGTAAAACCTTTTATGGTTGGTGTTTATGTTGTTCGGAGTGTTTGGGGGTGTTGTTAAGGTTGGGTAGTCGTTTGACGTAAGCCCATAATCAACACGCACCCGATCGCTTTCGATTTGTTTGGCCATAGTTGGCCTAGGTTCAGGAATTTCCTAACCATCAGGTTTCAGAAGTCTGAAATGCCTATTTTAGACGTCTGAATATTGTTCTTGGAAGAAATTTCACTCCCAGATTCAGACGTCTGAATTTATATTCCAGATGTCTGAATTGGCTAAATTTCGACCAGAAAGGAAATGGCAAAATATTGCCCATTTCAGACGTCTGGATGTTAGGATTCAGACGTCTGAATTCTGTTTAGAAAACAAATTGATTTCCAGATTCAGACGTCTGAATCCCTTCTTTCAGACGTCTGAATATGCTGTTTTTGGCTAATTTGCCTTGTTCGTTTAATTTTCCAAATTTGATCGATGCATATTGATTCCAATTAGTTGTTTATGCATATTTGATGATGATAATTTCTTTTTGAATTCATTCACGGGTTTTTATAAATTATTTCTTCAAATTGTATTAAAAGTTCGCTTCTCCGATTTATAAATTCTATTTAAACCACACGTACAATTTCGCACTTCGAGCGAAGTGGAAGGGTGATTAAATGGTTGGGCAAAACACGGACAATGAATCTGTGCGTTTATCCTTCCGATTAATTCCCGACCTATTCAATTGATCGTTTTAACCTTCGGGTTTGGTTTACCGATGATATGAGGTGAACTTTGTACTGCTTTGAGTGTGAAAGTGGCTGACGTATAGTAAACCGTTTAGTGCGAACGAGTGGTTATGGGACATACGTTAACGCTTTTCAGATTCCTTTTCGAGAGTTGTGACACATTCCGCCAGTTAGTGGTGTCCAGTACTGGGTCTTTGACATTCACCACTACGGTTTGTTGCCTTCGGGTATGTCCCTTCGGGTTTGTTGCCCTTTAGTATCGCTTCCGATGTTGGTCGTTATGAGCCGCATGGGTGATATTGGGTTGCCCTTTAGTATCGCTTCCGATGTTGGTCGTTATGAGCTGCATGGGTGATATTGGGTTTGGAGTCTTCGGGCTCATGGATCCTTGTTTATACAATACTGAGCTCGAGCAATATTCTGATGTTTCATTCATATGTATATTCCCTTGGTATCGCCCTTCGGTGTTGGTCATTATGAGCCGCATGATGCGTAGCGTTTACCTTGTGGAACTTGTATACCTTATTAGTATTTGTTATTGCCTTTTGGCTTGTTTTGGGCTATTCGTATCCTTTGTTTCTATATGTTGCCGATGAGATGAGGCTTGTTATCATATGATTCATCTTTTGTTAGATGATTGTGTTATCTCTTTTAGAGATATTTGCTATACCTTGTAACCTTGCAGGTTTATTGTTGTTCAGTTTATCTAACTGATTTGTTTAGCTAGACTGACCCGTGTATCTTATACTCGGGTCAGACCGAGATGTTTCAGGTTAGGCGCTTTTGGACTTAGCCTATTTTGCTTCTGCATGGACTATTCAGCTTGTTCTTTTTGTCATAGCTTTTTGTGTAGTCCTATTTTGTAGTAACTCTGATATGTATTCTTTTGACTCATCTGTATATGGTGGTTTGCTATACCACTTGATATGTATTGTTTTATAACTCTGTTATGTATCTGTATATGCGTATATGATGATTTACTGTTCTGTGATGTATATTACATTTGAGTTATTATATTCTGTTCTGATAGATCCAACCACCTATGGTTTTGTTTTAAGTATTCATTGGGTACGTCGACCTGGTTGGTATGTTTATTGTCGATGTATTCAATAGATAGTTAGAGCAAGGCTATAGATGGTCGCTCCTAACCAGCCTTATTCTCCGTGTTAGTTGACAGCATTACTTTGTAGTGTCCTTGGCTAGCGTGGGTATAGAGGTAGGGCGTCACAGTAGGAGAATAGAAACAATCAAAAGAAAATAAACTTGAATTACATTATAAATAATTAATTTAAACCATATGAATTTCAATTTAAATAAATTTATATTCAACAATTTGTTTTTAAATTCAAAATTTTCATTAAATTGATTTGATTTCACATTTATTGATGTTAGGTACAAAGGATTTCTTTCAAAACGAAATTCAATTTAAATTCAATTAATTCAAGATATCTCATTAAGTTGATTTAATTTCAATTTATTTGCTTTCAAATCAAACTTTTCTTATATTAATCATACCAATTTTTATTTAATTTATTATTCTATTTATCTCCATAAAAAAATTTATAATTTTAAATTTAGTGAATAACATTTATTATGCGCACTCACATTTTATTAATAAAGGCAATTTATATTATATATTATCCAATTTTCTTAAATTAACATTTTCAAAAGTCCTAAATTTGAATAGTCATTTATTATAATGATATTCTATTCGATAAATTTAGTTCTTCTTTATTCAAAATTATTATTAAATTTATTCTACGTAATATATCTTATCGCATATACATTAAGTATATTTTCATTTATTATAACTCTCAAATTTATTTAAAATTTCCATTAACATCATTTCATAGTGTATAATATTCAATTACATAGTTAACTTTTGAAAAATTTAGGTAAGTTATATATAGTACAATTGAGCATTATTCAAATAAAAGTTACAATTCACTTATTTCAAATTAAGTATCTAGTCAAAAATTTTGGCTTCATTGAAAATCATCCTTAAATAAAAAAATTAAGAATTAATTTCAAACAACTTAGAGATAAATATATATATATATACACACACACCTTATATCTAAATCAAATCTAAATCAAATACTTATATATATATATATATATGTTTTAAATCACGTTGTACTTTAATATTTTCAAATCAAATTCATTTCAAAACATGAGTGTAGCAAGTTACTGATGGTCTCTCCACTTCAAAACTCGAAAATGAATGTCGATGATGCGGCCGCCATCACCGAAATTATTTTCTAGCAACAAAATTGGAGAGCACAGATTTAACCAATTAAAATTCTTTGAAACGGTTTCTATTTGAAAATAATTTAAATACTATACGTTTTATAATTTTAAAATCAAAGTTGGAAATCACCGAAAATCAAATTCTCAAATTCCTGCTTCATATTCATTTAAATTTCCAAATCAATTTATAACCAAATTTTATAAATTCATTTATTTATTTTGTGAAATAGTCAATGATTTATAAAACAATAAATGAAAATTAAATTTTTCACATTTCGGACAACAGATTCATTAACATTTTAATTTCATAATTTTTTTATATATATAATAAAATCATTCAATGTTATTTTATTTACTAAATTTGAAAACAATATTGTGTCAGTTCGCTCTGCTCAAGTGTTTTAGAAATTCTATCGATAGCATTGATCAGACGAATCGATCAAAAATCTAAATCAACATCAACAACTCAAACAACACAATATATATAAAACATTCTAGATACAAATTTACAATACCTTTCTCACTCGACGATACAATAATGGATTTCAAAATAAGTATAGAGATTCAAATTTTGATGGAAATCAAATCAAAGAGAATTTTAATTCAATGATAAGTTCGAAACAGAAGATAGGATTATTCAATTAACAGAATTGGGAGATGAATATGCTTATTTAATTCACGGGCAACCTTAACCGGGTTAACCGTGACTTCAAGAATAAGATCGATGCAGAATTTCGAGGAAAATCTACATTTGATCTCAAGAAATAGAATACAAGTATATCAGGAGATAGATAGCATCGTAAACCGAGAATACATGAATATCCGGTAAATCAATGCTTATTGTAAAGGAGTTTCACCCCTTTACGAATAAATCGAAGATTGGCGAGACCACCGATTCATTATAAAGATTATTCGAAGTGGAGTTATAGGATACACTAGAATTGAAAGAAGACTGATAGTGAGGGACACAAATGAATTTTGGAACCGCAGGGAATGTTCCATAATTCAAAGGAATTGAGTCAAAAGGAAGAGATTGAAACTCGAGTTGGAGTGATTCTGTAAACACATTTACCATATATGCTAAGTTTTTCCTAGAGCTACCAAAGCTCTGATACCAACTGTAACGACCCGCTATTTTGGACTATTTACATCTGCACATGTCGGACTTGAATAATTCAAAATAACGAATTGTTAATTTAAATTTTGCCAAACACAGATATACAGTAAATAAATAATCACAGAATCACAGACACAGAGTAATAATATGCAGCGGAAGTAAAAGAGATAGTAGTTCATGAAGCTACTATATAAATATATAAGATACATCAGAGTTTACAACAGAAGAGTAATACGATACATCAAGTGCAAATCAAAATACATCACGGGGATCATCGAATACTGAAAGCAGAATAGATGGCTGGATCTTCAAGCAAAGCTCCAACTCCAAAGGTGTGCCCCGAATACTGGTACACTCAGTCTGACTCAAGCGTAAAGCAAAACACAAAACACTCGAGTCAGGATTAATATTCTCATCTCAATAAGTCCAACTCAAGTGAAATAGCAATCAAAATACAAGTAACTCAAAGGATGTCGGAATCACCACCCTCTAAGGATCCGTTAAACTATCTACTATGTAGTAGTGTACGATAAATAGATAATGTATATCAGTAATATACAATATCAAAATAGCGTTAAGGCGTTACCATTATCCCCTTTAGCACATTTTATATAAGCGTTATAGTCTATACAGCACTGTAAACTCCACCGTAAAGTAGTGGGATATCAGGGAGTACTCCATAGGTATAACACAAAAAAAATTCGTAGTGGTCGCGTACATCATTCCAACCACTTCATTTTGGATCATCACTCCGCGTATAGTTATTAAATTGGTTTTCGGTTTAGATAGAGAGTATATCCATAACCGATTCCGGTCTCTTTAATAACTTTCGTAATTATTACACCGATTGGTCGTTTAGTAAATTTCAAACCAAATCAAATTCAATTTTAATTTCAATTCGTAAATCAACATTTCGTTTGTCTTCCTAAATCAATTTCCAAAGTTTACGTTTCAAAACTTCCAAATTACCGTTTCAAAATCTTATAATTCGATTTCAACTTTTATTTGAACAATTCAAATATTGATTCAGGTTCGTATATAAGTTTCATTCTGAAATCATTTAAAATGGTTTAATTTTCATTCAAATCAATTTTAATACATTTATCAATTTCATTCAATATTCGCTAAGTAAATTTATCCTTTAAAACAACTTCTATTTAAATTCCAATTCATTTAAATCAATTACTTACATTCAACTTCATTATATCAAAACTTCAAATTGAAATAAATTAAATTCGTCGAATTAGTTCTTTAAATTACAAGTCTTACGTTAATTTCAATAAATCTCATTTTATTTCTTGTTACGGAAATTCGATTTTCACTTATTTATTGAGGTTACAAATTTCAAACTCAATTAATAAAGAACTAAATTTCATATATTCGAGAAGTTTAATTTCACTTGTTAACTTACTTAAATTTTCCAAAGCTTAATTAATAAATAAAGAAAATCAATTTCATTTACTAACGAATTTTAAATCCACTTATTCAAAAGTTCAATTCCTCTTATCAAGAAATTAAATTTTTATTCAATTATCAAATAATTAAATTTCATACAATTATTAAATAATTTCAATCTTAATTATTAAAAATTTCAAAACTTAATAATTACAAACTTGATTATAAATTCAAACTTAATTATTAAATCATTTCCACCTAATTATGAATTCAAACTTTAATTATCAAATCATTTCAACTAAAGTATAAATTCAACTTAATAATTACAAACTTAATTATAATTCCAACTTAATTATAATTTCAAATTTAATTATTAAATGATTTCAAACCTAATAATTTCAAAACTCAATTATTACAAATTCCAAATTATTTATTAATAATTCCAAATTTAATTATTAAATAATTAAACTTCAAACAATGTTCTTTCATCAATTACTACATTAGTATTTGTTTCAGAATTCAATATTTACATTTTCCTTTCATAAAGATTCAAATTCTAACCTTATTTCAAAAATTATTCTTTATTCGAATAAAATCATTATTTTTATTTTTAAAATAAATTATTGACCAATCGGATTTATTAAATTCTCTATCCTAAGTCAAGTTCATTTTGGGTATTTATCATTTCAACCCGATTCCAATTCTAATTCAAAAATCAAACATAACAAAGGGAACTTGCAGTGTGATAACTGGGATGGTGTCAAAGTAAATAAACAAGCAATGACAACAAACAAACACAATTCAATAATCAATTCAAATAACCCCGAAATAATCGTATTAATTCACATTGTTGTTTATGCAAATTAATATAATTATTTCTAGATTCTACACTATCATTTCATGTAGATTAAAGATTATTACACTAATTATTCCATGCAATTCTACACTTTACATCAATTATTCAATTTCTTATTACATCAACCTATACAATCATACATTCAATGGTTCAAGGTGCAATTAATCAATTCTACGTGTCAATTTATATCTAACATTTAAAGGTCGTATTACACAAATTTAACTAAGCAAATTCAACACATATGTCAATTCAAAATTTTAACTATCCTACGTCAAATTCAATTTCATAATATTTATCACTTATTCATTACAATTTAGCATCCAATATAAACAACTATCAATCAATCAGTTATCAACCAAACTGGATTTATTATTGCATACATAATAGATAACGGTGTTAGATGTCAAAGGTGAACTAATATATAAATAACAGTGCAATAAATAACAGCAGTACATTTCAATTGTCCTTCCAATTGAAATCAAATTTAATAAATAAAAGAATATTAATCGTGAGTGATTGCTCACCTTTCGAGGCCAGATATGAAGGAGAATGAGAAGAGTGACGGATCCAAGCACGAATTTCAAAGCAAACAGGACTGGCATGAAATCAGACACACAAAGCTGATGATAGGAAATTGATAAACGAATCAGAAAATCTTGATATAACTGAAATGGATATATGTTATAACTTCACTCTAAACAAATCTTAAAACAAGCATTCAAAACAAGTTAAATATATATATATATATTCATTTTCAAGTCAAAATAAATTTGAACACAACTTAAATTAAATATATACGTAAACAAGAATATGTATACTCTTGTACACCGGATATATTTTTGATCATTAAAATAACCATACATACGAGCAGTTTAAAATTTAAAATAAATGAATAAATATGTTGTGCCGACAACTAATACAACCAAACAAAATGGATGACAGTTTAAACAAAAATGCGTACATCAAATAAAACATGCGCTAGAAGGAATACAGGATGTAAACCATTATATAAAAATTTGAAAACCAAAACACACGTATAATAAAGCAATATACATAAAGCAATCTTTACATTATTATATTTACAACTCTTGAAAGCCCTGTTGCTTCCAAAATCTCATATGTATAAAATACTGTAAAACTATATACGTAGTAAAGGTATAAGCTTGCATATATATAAAATCAGAAAATTAGTTAATACAGACCATCTCTACAAATACATATATAGACTAATGATATTATAAACCCATATAAGTGAAAGGATTAGAACTTACAATCTATACGTAACACTTTGTAAATAAAACATTGTAAGCTTATGTAAAACAATTTATACTAAAGACTATTAAACATATACACGTATACATGCAACAGGAACTACAAAATGTATCAGAAATACATATAATCTGTATAAAATATAAGCAGTAACGAAAGTTTTAAAATCTACATTATATAACATACATGAACAACGCATATGTGTTACTGGAAACGTATATATACTTTGAAAAAATGTATATCATTGTAAATCTAAATTTACTGTAAGTGTATAAAACTGAAAAACACATGTAATACTCCTTGATATATTAAGACTTACCTATATCCCTACTTCTCACTAACAGAACAAAGAAGAAGACTATACAGTATGATATGATTCTAACCCATAAACAACTCTATGTGCACATATTGTATAAGACAATATAACTAACATAATATAGTATACTCAAATATATATACACGCGACAGATATCGAAATGGTTTAGACAACTTACGTACGTTCACACAACAGGAGTTGGGTTCGAGAAGGCTTGACACGCTAGGCATACAAGCTAGAAGCGATTGTGTTGTGAGGTGGGGAGCTCGGCAAATGAAGGGCATAAGAGATCGGCGCAGGCTTGCGTGGGCGAGATCGTGCTTGAGGGGTGCTTTGGTGGCGTGAGGCCGAGCTAGGTTGCGGCCTGAAGAAAGGTTGTCGTTACAAGGAGGAATGGTGTGCGTGGAGTGCGGTGACTTCGGCGAAAGGCGAGGTCGAGCGAGAAAGGGAGAGAGAGGTTTGGGTGATTATGCGCGGCGTGGCGCGGCCACTGCAGTGGGGTCCAATGGCAAGTGAGTGGACGCGTAGGTGATGCGTGGGGCGTGCGGCCGGCAACGTGGGCAGTGGGTTTTGGATGGCGGAGGCTGGGAACGGTGCAAGTCATGTGCAAGGTGGGGAGAGGCGTGGTTCCAAGTGAAGAGTAGTGGAAGCGGAGGAGTCGTGGAGCAATCAATGGTCTTCGACATGGGTAGTAAAGTGGATCGGGTCGGTGGTGGAGTTCGGTCGGCTGCCGCTGCGATGGCGGAGGAAGGCCAGAGGAGGGAAGAGAGGAGGGTGATGGTTCGGTTCTACAAATATGTTACAGGTAATTCATTTTTTTCGTTTTTTGGTAAGCATGGTGAGGTTAGAGAAGATGAATGGACTAGCTGGAGGGAAGGTGAAATGGACATAAGCGAAAGTGAGGGTTACGTGAATGTCAGCTAATAAATGTCAAAGGCTTTGGAAACCAAATACAATCATAAATACATCTATGTATTTTCAAGTGGGTGAGAGTTTATGAACAGGCAAACAAAGTTGGAATTTGAAAGAAGAATTAAAGGCTTCAGGTGGGTGGCGTGCCTTTTAACATGCATAAGTTACTAAAAAAAATATTTCAAGGCGTTGCACAAAAAAAAATTAATGGGTAACCACAAGTCAAGAGTAACATTTAAAGAATATCAAAGGGACGCAGCTATTCGTTTCTCTTGCTGGGTAAACGAATGGACACAGGAAACTGAAAAGGTACAGTTTAAATACCAATACGGTTACCGTTTTCGCGGACTCCGCTGTATATCGGACTTCCAAACATAGAATTGGATATACCATGATGATCAACACGATGAGACGATCAAAGCGGTATACAGATATCAGTGGTACAATTAAATTTTAAAAATTCAAATTTTCTACTGACGGAAAATGCAAGAAAAACGTAGAAAAATAAGATCGACGGAGCCAAACATGTCCGAATTTGGAAAAACGACAAACTGACATCTTGCTCAGAAGATGTTTTAGAATTTTTCTATGTAAAATTATTTTGGTTTTGAAAATGTTTTATTTTCATCGCTTTTTAACTGATTAAATTGAAGTAAATTTACGCACGAAATAACTTTCGTATTTTCGAATGAAAATTTACCGGTTGCTATGTTTAACTAGACGCATTCCAAATATCAAATTTATATTTCAAATTTTATCGTTCAAAATTTCATAAAATTTCAATTAATAACGTTATTAAAACCGGTTAAATTTACGGGTCGTTACATTTGGTCTATTAAATTTAATTGGATATAAATGTCAATTAATTCCTTTAATTAGTGCAATTAATGTATGTTTAATTGATAATGGTAAAAAGGTTGATTATATACAGTGTAACCAACGTAAATTTTTATCATAGTATGACATTTGATTTGAATAAAAGGATGGAAATCAGTTTACTCAAATTTATTGGAATTGGAAATTTTAATAAGTGAATTTAATACAATCAATGAAATAAAAGGTTACGTAAATGAATGGTAAGATGAAATGGTAAAATATTGATGTAATGGAAGATAAAACAATGTTGACTATGCATATAAGGTAATAATTGATTTAATAAGAGAATGAAACCAAGGTAAATTAATTAATTGAGACTTTAATTATAATTAATGTGTGAAATTGACCAAAGATCAATAAAATGGAAATATATTAGTTAATGCAAGTAAAGGATGGAAATTGGGGTATATTAACGTAATGAAATGTAGAACAAATGTCAACTATGTTATTAGATCATAGGTTTGGACCATAAATAAAATTCTAAATAATAACAAAACTGCAATGAAGCAATGAACTGGAAGGTTCTAACGCGTGTTAGAACATAATTTAATAACAGGAATTGGAATACTAAATGTCCGTTTTAATAATGAGTTAAATGAATATTGATTGATAGAGAAAAAGATTTATTTAGTATATAATTTAATGCTTGTTGGAAACTGTAATTTTATAAACATGTTTGCTTGACTATAAATAAGGATTATAATGTTCACGTATTTATTTAATTGATTTCATCAATTAGGGTCTGTTTTGAAGTGGAAGATTAAAATTAATTCGAAATAAATTTATTAAAATCTTTCAATTGAAAAAGGAAAAGAAACAAAGTGCAATTAATAAAATTAATGTAAGAATGTTTTCATTATGAATGTTACATTATTTGGAAATATAAGAATGGATTTAATATTGTATAAGTTAATCATTTTAGAATATAAGAATGTTTACACTTATGAATTGCAAGTAACGAATAAGCATTTTAAGGAAAATAAAAGAATGTTGAGGAAATAAAGTGAACGTTTCCATTCTGAATATAAATATAACGTTGTAAAAAGAGAAAATTGAATTTTTAAAACAACATTTTACGGTAGTTAAATAGCAGGGATAGGTTGCACGGAAGTGATTTTATTACTAACCTTGAAATTTAAAATAAATTAAATAATTGAGTTCATAATTACGTGTCGAGAAAAATGTTATTTTTAAATTTTGAATTTTTAAATCATGGTTCATATTTTATTTATGTATCGGCTGTCCCCGTTATGTAAATTGGTCTTTTTAGATTTATTTACGTTGTGGTAATTAAATGTTTAATGAATGTCAAATTTGGTATGTTTGAGGTTAAAAAAAAAATTAATTGGGTGAACAAATGTTTTGAAAATTGAATTCTAAAAGTTTGTTTATAGAGTAGAGTTGGTCCATTCATTCCCTTTCCAATTAATAATTGTCACACTTTTTTTTTCATTGTTTCCTCATTTGTTCCATTACTCTTTTACATTTGCATGGTCTAAAGCCTTTTCATTTCATGAACGTTACATACTTTTCATATTTTTAATTCTTTCTTTCACCTCTTTTAATATCTACCATTTCTATTGGGTTGTTCATATTTTTACTTTATTTCAATTCCTACTTTGTTTATATTTAGCTTTATTAGTTTTTCACTAGTTTCATTCCTCATTCTTGTAGCTTCATTTCATTTTTTTTTAAAATTTCATCTTCTATAGCTTCATTTTTGTCACTCTTCACCTTCCTCCTTCCTTTTTTCATGTTTCTTCTTCAAATCTCCTTTCTCACTTTTTTTTCCAAAGCTTTTTTTCCTCTTTCTTCTTCTTATTCTTCAAATCTTCTTCTTTTTCAAAGTTTCCTTTTTTTGTTCTTCTTCTTCTTTAATTTTTTTTTCTCTTTTAAACCTTCTCTTCTTTCCATGTCTTTTTCTTGAAATGCAGATTTATATAATCTTCTCTTCAAAACTTTCTATAAAAAAATATATTAAGATAGCAAGGAAACAAAACAAAATGAGAAAGTAGTTGTAGATCCAAATCTGGCTAAGCAAAAAGGTACGCAATACTAGAAATTCCATTGAAAGTTAAATAAAATATATGATGTGATATATAATTTCTTTTTTTTCTATTTTTTGAAATTTCAATCACCATTAATGCGTATAACTTTCTCCTACGAACTCAGTTTCACACGCGGTTTTCTCCGCTAGGTTCGTATTGGAATTCCAGTCATTTAGACGCTTGTTTGAACGAATTCTGAGACCGTCGAATTTTTGGGTTTAAATCGGATTTAATTTCGATTTAGATCCCAAAGGTGAGTGTTTTAACCACTCACAATTTCTAAAATTTCCTATGTCTTTCAATATGATTTTAGATATGAGTAGAAATTTATTTATGACTGTTTGACATGTTTTATTCATCATCTCTGTTAAATCGCATTTATTTAATATAACTGTTAATTAATTTTATTATTGCATATAAATTGACAGTTAAATTTATTTATTTTGCATATAAACTGATAGTTAACAGTTAATAAATTTATTTTGGATATAAACTGTTAGTTAATAACTTTCATTTATTTCCTGTTATATTGTATATGCCATATATTGATGTTTGTTTAAATTGATGATGATTGAAATAAATTGATGAGGATTATAATTAATGATTGATGATTGATGTTTGGAGAATGGATGATGTGTACTATATTTTAAATCTGCAAGTTATCATGTATTTCATTCATTCGGGATTGCGGTTTGAAATGATATACAACCGCATTTTTTTATTTTTAAATTGCGGATTAAAATGATAAATATCCGTATCACTTGACCATAGGATAAAAAATTATATACAGGCACCGCGGTATATATATATAAAAATTATTTTCCAAATGATTTTTCTATGGTTTGGATAGGATACGGTTAATAAATATAGATTTTGATATTATATAAAATCTTATTTTATATATACATCTATAGTTAAAGTATTAAAGATAAGCTATGTATGGATTTGTTAAATAAAATAAATAAGTTGAATGATGGGGTTTGATTATTTTTTATTATATGTTTAAGTACATGTTAAGATATTAAAATTACATATAATTTTAAAGGATTTAAATTAATTAAGAATTGGAGTTGAATTGGAAAATTTATTTGGAATTTAGCTTAATTAAGAAGTTAACTTCATAAGTTGATGTAAAATTTATTAACTTGAAATTTTAAAAAGGGTATGATATTTATAACTGAATTCTATTCAAGGTGAATTAAATAAATATTTCTAGTATAAAAATTTAAGGAAATTTTCCTTTTTAAGTAAATTTGAGTTTTACTTAAATGATTATGGGTTTATTATGCAATTATTATTTCAAACTAAATAATAGGACTTTAAATTGGCGAAATAGAAATTTCCAACTTAGTTCCAATTGTTTAATATTCAAAGTTTGAAATATATTGAAACTGAAGTGGTTTGTTTAAACTGAAAGCGATTTTAAAATCTATGGATTTTGACTTAATCTTAAATGAAATAAATTGTAAGTCGCGGGAATTATTTTATTTATAAAGAAATTTTGAATCCAAAGTTTTGATGCCATATACTATTTGAATATCCAAACCATTTAAGTTTTAGAAATTATGGTTTAAAGCTATGAATTTTCGAAGTATTATAGTTTGAAAGTTATAATTCTATGTTTGGTTTTGGATTATTATAAGTTTGAAAACAATATGATTTTGGAAAAGAAATATATATTTGAAATAAAATGACATTATATTAATTTGGGTTTTTATAAAAATAATATCAAATGAGTTTGTTTTAGAAAGAAAATGATATCGTGTTTATGGGTTTTGAAATGGATAATTATATTCTGGTTTTTGAAAGTATAATTAATTTTTAAATGACCGCGGTGTTATAATAACGTTTGGTTGTTGAAGAGACCGGGATCGGAAGTTGTCATACTCTCTGCCAAATTCGAAAACCACTTTAACAACCGTGTACGCGGTGGAGATTCCAGAATGAAGTAGGTTGGTGGTGGCGTTTCCTGTAAGGTAAATACGTGGACCCAACTCCCGTGAGTTGGCATAAGGTGGCTAAAACAGGAGCGATTGACGGGTTAATAAGTTAGCACATTTGATCGGACACATCCCTTCGATATTATACTTTGACTCTTGGATTGCTTCGGTGGCCACTTCTGATTTTATTTGGGGTGTGGCTCGAGGTGGGCGGTTGCTGCGCGCTACGCGTTACCACCGACCCGGAAGCGTAATTGGTATGTCTACCCTGGCATTGCCTAGTTGTGCCGTGTCACCTACCCTATCGCGCGTTGTACGAGTTTCTATTTGTGTCGTACCTATGGAGTGTCTTCTCATAGTCTCCCGATCAGGAGATATGCAGGCACTGTATAGACTATTGGCATTATTTGTGTTAAGGGCTATATGGGTAACCCCTTAACGCTATTAAAAAGTAAGTTTATTTTACAATTAGACACTATTATAATAGAGAAATATACTATATAGTAAATAGTTTAACGGATCCTTAGGAGATGTAAATCCCGAGCATCTCTTGAGTTACTGCACTCATATCTATTTCTGTTAATTTAACTCACATAAGATCTTTTAGCTCTGACTCGAGTGTTTTTGTCTTTTCAAATTCACTCGGGTCAGTCCGAGCGTTTCAGGATCGAAGACTTTAGCTCTAGAAGACGAAGACCGAGATTTCTATTTTTATTATTAATTATATTCTACTACACTCATTGTAACGACCCACAATTTTTATTAATTAAAATTTGAATATTTAATTAATTTTAAATATTAATAAGTGAAATTTATAAGTCGAATAATTTGATTTCGAATAATTGGATTTAAGTGAATAATTAAATCGATAATTTGGATAGTGAAAATATAGAAATAATTGAAAATTTGGTTAAAAATGATTGAAATTGATTTGTAAAATTCTATTTTATCATGTTGGAGTTAGAATGATGTTATAGAACTTTTAAAATTGAATTTGGAGTTAATCTGTGAAAATTGAATATTTTAATATTTAATTATCGATTGAAAAATAGCCAATTTTCGAACAGTCTCAGAATTGGACGAGACCAGTTTCAGTGGATCTGTAATAGTTTGTTATTACCGGATTTCAATTTTCGTGTCAATCGGAGTTTTCGTTTGACCGTGGCAGCTCGAAACGCATTGATATCGTTTTTAATATTTATTTGGCGAGTTCAAATAGCCATTTTCCAAACAGTCTCAGATTTCGACGAAACCAGTTTCATTGGATCCGTAATGTGATATTATTGTATGGTTTCAAATTTCGTGTCAATTGGATTTACCGTTTGTCCGGTGCAAGCTAAAACGCCTTGAAAATCGTTTAAATCGGTTTAATTCAAATTGAACGTTTATTGCCATAACTCGCACAGATGACCGAATTAGCTTCCAAAACACGTTCCATTGTGTTCGGAACGCGGGGTAAACCTTAGAAATGCCAACCGGCACACTTCGTTTGGAGTTCGGAAATTTCGGGATGAATAGTGTTTTCGTCGATTTTCTATATAAGCCCTTCATCTTTCATTTTTGCAAAAATAATAAAACCCTAGCTCAAAGAAACTACAGCCGGCCCTAAAATTTTAATGGCCACCATCATCCAATCCTTCTCCTCTTAATCTCTCTCAATCCGTAGAGAATTAGCCAAAGTGTTCAACAGCAAAGTTGAAGAGCACGAAGAGAGCTTCAGATCCATACGACTACTCGTCGATTCATCAACTATAGAGGGAGCTATCTGCTCGCGTTTACCATCAGGTCGGCACGATTCTCGAGGCCAAAGTCAGGGCCGAGTTCAACTATGTGGCATTCGAGTGAAGTGTAGGAGATGAGCTTCGAGATGGAGGCTACTGATCAACTTCTCATGCGTCGTGGTGGCCAAAATCATTAACCCTAGAGCTTGAGAGATGGGTTCATATGCACGGCCTGTAGAAGACGTGCGTGAGTGAGGGAGAGGAAGCAAAGGCACGGCTTGGATTTGTTGATGCAGGATCTAGCGGCCCAGATTAGAGTAGGTTTAGAAAATAATATAAAAGTTGTTGTAAATTGATATAAAAAATCGTGTAACTTAGAAAATTGATATCTTTTTCATACGAGGTCGAAAACGCGCGAAACCAGTTGTGTTGGAATCGTATGGACGAGCACTACGCTATGGAATTGGATTGGAGTCGTTTGGAGTTAGTGAGAATTTCGGGTAAAATTAAACGCGCGTTTAATTTTATTCGAAATAAATCGCTAAAACGAAATTGAAATCAAGGTGAGAACTTCTCACTCAATCGAATCGGTTTCGATTTTATTTTAAATAGTTAGATTTCAAATATTTGAATGCATGTTTGAATGATGATTGATATCTATTGATTGTTAAAATAGACATTATGCGCCGTTAGTAAGCGGATGTTATTTATTAAAAACATATACCGCGAATATTTCATAAACAGTGAAATTGGTATTATATATAATAGCAATATATATATTGTCATATGTATATATTGCAGTTGTTGATTTCCCGCATTGTATAGCGAATGAGACCCTATTGCGCTGTCTATTAAGCGGATAATATTTTATAAATCCCATATACCGCGATAATTCCGTACTGGAGCGGAATTGGTATTGTGCTAACATCTTTGGATGCAGGGAAACAGGTTGGAGGGATCCAACTGGATTCCTCAACTGTATTGATTTATTTACAGATATTTTGATATTTGTTGATTATCATTTCGATATATGATATTTGGATGTCGTGATTGACTATTTGGTGCTGCTGCATCATCAGATCCATTTCTGAAGTTTTAAAATAATGATTTTTGGTATTAAAAGGAATTTTAAAGTGATTTTCAAAAGTATACGTTTTATTAAATTTGAATTTTTAAAATAAATAAACGTTAAAATTTTATTTTCATAAAAGTTATGATTTTTGGGAAAATAATGCTTAAGTATGATTTTGAAGTATATAAGCTTTAAATAACGATTTTTAAGTTATTAAAAGAATAAATTGGTTTAAATTGGGATTTTTGAATTATTAAAAACGATGTGTATAAAAGACTTATAAAATTGATATTTTATAAATTAAAAATATTGGAATATTAAAACAAGTTTTATAAGTATTAAAAATGAAATAAAAATGGATTTCATAAGTGAACGCAATTTATAGATTTATAAATTGTGAAGTTATAAAATAGATAGATTTTGTAAAATATAAGATTTATAAGAAATCAACTTATAAATCGGATTTTGGCATTTAAAATGAGATATAAAAAGGATTTTTATAAATAGAAGTTTATAAAAATATAAATGGAGTTTATAAACGTTGTTTATAAATCCGAAATCAATTGAATTTGATAAGTTGGATATTGGAATATATGAAAGGAATTATATTCACGATTTTGGACAGTGAATATATTATTAAATGAAATGGCTATGTTTTTGGGGAAGGAACATTAGGAAATGAAGTTAATGATTTTAAAGACGTTTTAAAATGCATTAAGTATCGAATACATAGATTTCAACATTTATTGTTGAAATAGACGTTTTCGAGAAAGAAGGAAATGGTGGACTATAACACTATTGTTATAGTAAATGATTTCCGAAAGGAAATGTTTTTGTATAGTATTGGGATTTATATATCTATCTAAATTTCGAATCCCTATACTAGTGATTTTGGGTCGTAGTAACGATGTTTTACGCAACATTCGTTTTAGCCCAAATAAATGTGTTAAGTGAATGTTTTCCTTAAAGAGTGAAATATATACTTAGTTTTCGATTTAAGTACATTGAATATTTTCCAAGTGTTGAAATTGAGTGGATTTGTGAATTACTTATGAATAATTAAGTATGGGAATGTTTTTCCAATGTGAAATGAAATGTTTTGAGAATTTATCTTTTTGAAGATAAATTGAAATGAATAATTGAAATCGTATATTCATAAATATTTTGGAATGTAAATTCACTATGGAATTTATAAATGAAAAGGTAAATTTGTTTAAAAATAAACGTTGATTTATTTTTGAACTAGGGGAATAAATTTACGAATTTGGAACGTAAATATAAAGTAAATCGTTAAGGATTTATTTAATTGGTTTAAATGAACCATGTTGAAATGAAAGAAATTCCGCGTAAGGAAAATGATTGAAATTTGTTTTCAAAAGTGATAAAGGTGAAAAGTGATTTGAAAATTTGTTTTCAAATGGTTGAAGTGTGGAAAATATATATCTAGTAAAGATATTTTTGGAAAGTAAATAATTTGGGAAATTATTTGGATTTGGTGATGTTGAGCATGCCTATTGATAGTTAAATAATCCGACTATCAATATTTACCTTTAAATAGGTATTTGTTGTGAATTGCTTGAATTTGAATGCCACACTTATTTTTGAATAAGCGCTCACTATTCGGGTTAGCCGGGAAAGGATCTTGGGGTCGTATAACCAATTCCGAATATGTGATACGTCGTTATGAATTGCATTTGATGACCGGTGTTGAAGACCGGATGTTTGTGAAAACGGAAGGATTACCGTCGAGTTACTCTACATCGGCTGATGTCCGATATAGAGGTTTTATCACCCTTAGTAACGGGAAGTCCGGTCGTGATTAGTGAATATCCGGATTGCAAGGACTTCTTTGTAAGTGCCTTCGGTTCTGTTCGATCCCGGAACAGACTTGTATAGATTGTATGTCTGACATTACAAATTGAGATATAAAGCTGATTTCTTTCAAATATATTTCTGTTGGTGGCGGAGAATTTATTCTCTTAGCTTAACACCCTTCTCTGAGACGTATGAGCTCAGAGGTTATATTGTTGAAGGTTATTAGTGATATACTCCCAATTTGGTAGTGTGGCATGTTGAGTGTTGCTGTGAAATGATCATTATGTTGATCATTTGTGATAGGATCATTTATTTGATCATTTATCTTGGTGATCATTTCTATGATCATTTGTTGACCCAAAGCACGGCTTTTGTATAAAGTGTGGCTTTGTGGACGAGACTTCGTCGGACCTCACACCCCGGAAATGGTCAAAACAGGAAGGATGCGGCAAGGTTATTAGGGGGTAGCGCCCCTTTAGTGTATGTCATTCCTTCTGGATAGAGGTGGTATCATAGTATGGAGCCCAAATATTTAACCTATGTTGTTGCTGCATATTTTGTGGTCGTTGGAAATCGAGGATCCTCGGATAGATCGGTTACGATCGGGGGATGACATATTCGTGTCAGTAGTTACCCACTTAGGGGTAACCCGGCCTTGTGTTGGCAGAGATCTGGTTTGGTTCTCGGGAACATCCTTCCAGAGGCGTTCTCATGTGGCAATGGGAAGTTCCTTGGCTTGACCATTTGTTGAAAATCCCAAGAAACAATACGATCTTGTACGGTTTTAGTTGTATAACCTGGTATGGAATGTGGCGGTAACCTGCTATTGAACATAGTAGCTATAGTAGGCATACGATAATGGTCGTATGTTGGCTAAGATTTATATTCTCCTTTCGAAATTGTTTTATACACTATGCACTAGTAATAATATCAAATGTTCTTTTTAATGCGTATCAAGCATCTTTTACTATCATAAGGAGAAATCTCCTCCGATTCTGCGTTTGCATTGTGTGTGTGTGCGGGAGGCCTTATGGTAGTCTCATTTTTAAAAGCATTGCGAATTGACTTTAAAATATTCCTCTATTTTGATTTTAATGATAATCTGTTTTGAGTTCTCACACCAGTCACATGACTGACTCGGAGTTTATTGTTTTCCTTCCTAAACTCTGGGTGCCCACCAGTTTCCACACGGGCAGTCAAGAGTTAAGGTTTATCAGGATATTCAGGAGTTGCTGGAGGCAAGCTGGATGGCATGGCGTATTACTAGTAAATAGTATTTCTTTTCCGCTGTTGATGTCATTTGTTGTTGTACACTCTGATGTAATGAAATGTAATGTAATGTAATAACTGATATAGTTCTTTGTTTAAAGATTATTCATTTATTTATTATATGTTGTTCCGTTGCGAATTGTGAGATTCTGATGTTGTTCTGTTATTTCTTCTGTTCTGTTCTATCTTTTTCTATCTTCTTCTTCTTTTTCTTTTCCCAAAACCCTAACGGTACGGTTTTTCGACTTTCGATTGCTCGGTAGTTGATACAGTGGACGTATTGATGTCGGTTTTCGTCAACGAAAAATCCCAAACGTTACATTTGGTATCAGAGCTTATGGTTAAGCGACAACTATGGCTTTGTTGGGTATTACTCATTAGAGATAGAGTCAATAGTACTCTAGAATGAGTTTGAGTGTAATAATAGATACGAGCGCGTATTTGTTAGTGAATATAAATTGTTTTATATTGTGATGATTGGTTTGTTGAGTGGTATATGGATTTTAGTCAACACGAGTAATTAACGTTGTTGATAGGGATCTCTAAACACTTGTACAGAACAAATTGACACGATATTGTTTTAAATTGGGTAAATGAAATAATTTTACCTTGATTATATTTTATATATAAAGAATAATTTTTTAGAATTATTAAAGTACACATGAATTGATTTTTTGGTTGTTGAATAAGTTAAATAAAAACAACAGCTGTGAAAGAATGAATTGTATAAGCAAATGAATTATAAGTGTTGTAACGATTACGATTTTTCGTTGCCGAATAACCGAACCTTTATGGTTTTTAAGAAGAAGAAAAAGGTAGAAGGAGAGAGAAGAAGAGAGGAGTAAGAAAACAGAACAGAAAACAACAACAGAACAACAGAAAAAACAATAAAACAATATCAGAATCTCACAGTCGCAGCGGAACAACATATAATAGATAAATGAATATTCATTAAAACAAAGAACTATACATTTTATACATTACATCACATTCATTATCAGAGTTTACAACAACAAACAGCGGAAAAGAAATACTACATACAATAGGTAATATGCTACGCCATCCAGCTCGCCTCTAGATATCTGTAGCAACACCTGAATCCAGAATGACCTGATAACCTAACTCTAGACTGCCCGTGTAGAAATTGGTGGGAACCCAGAGTTTAGGAAGGGAACAATAAACTCCAGGTCAGTCATGTGACTGGTGTGAGAACTTAAAACAGTTATATATCTTTAAAACAAAGGATAGGATAATTTTTTTGAATAAATTCGAAATGCTTTTTTTTTTAAAATGAGACTACCACAAGGCCTCCCTCACACACACACAATGCAAACGCAGAATCGGAGGTGATTTCTCCTTATGATAGTCAAAGATGCTTGATACGCATTAAAAAGAATCATTTGATATTATTGCTAGTGCATAGTGTAGAAAAATCATTTCGAAAGTAGAATATAAATCTTAGCCAACATACGACCATTATCGTATGCCTACTATAGCTACTATGTTCAATAGCAGGTTACCGCCACATTCCATAGCAGGTAATACAACTAAAACCGTACAAGGCTCGTATTGTTTCTTTGGATTTCCAACAAATGGTCAGGCCAAGGAACTTCCCATTGCCACATGGAAACGCCTCCGGAATGACGTCCCGAGAACCTAACCGGATCTCTGCCAACACAAGGCCGGGTTACCCCTAACTGGGTAACTACTGACACGAATATGTCATTCCCCGATCGTAACCGATCTATATCCGAGGATCCCCGATTTCCAACAACCACAAAGTAATAAATTTGCAGTAACCACATAGGTTAAGTATCTGGGCTCCATACCATGATACCACCTCTATCCAGAAGGAATGACATACACTAAAGGGGCGCTACCCCCTAATAACCTTGCTGCATCTTTCCTGTTTTGACCATTTCCAGGGTGTGAGGCACGATGAAGTCTCGTCCACAAAGCCACGCTTTAAACAAAAGCAGTGCTTTGGGTCAACAAATGATCAAAGCAATGATCATCAAGATAGACGATCAAACAAATGATCCTATCACAAATGATCAATAAAATGATCATTTCACAGCAACACTTAGTATATCACACTACCAAATTGGGAGTATATCACTAATGACCTTCAACTATATAACCTCTGAGCTCGTACGTCTCAGAGAAGGGTGTTAAGCTAAGATAATAAATTCTCCGCCACCAACAGAAATATATTTGAAAGAAATCAGCTTTATATCTCAACTTGTAATGTCAGACATACAATCCATACAAGTCCGTTCCGGGATCGAACAGAACCGAAGGCACTTCCAAAGAAGTCCTTGCAATCCGGATATTCACTAATCACGTCCGGACATCCTGTCACTAAGGGTGATGAACCTCTGTACCGGAGATCAGCCGATGCAGAGTAACTCGACGGTAATCCATCCGTTTTCACAAATATCCAGTCTTCAACATCGGTCTTCAAATGCAATTCATAACGACGTATCACATATTCGGAGTGGGTTATACGACCCCATGGTCCTTTCCCGGTTAATCCGAATAGTGAGCGCTTATTTTAAAATAAGTGTGGCATTCAATTCAAGCAATCACAACAAATACCCATTTAAAGGTAAATATTGATAGTCGGTTATTTAACTATCGATAAAGATGCGCAACATCATCAGATTCCAAATAATTTCCCAAATTATTTATTTTCCGAAAATATTTTTAAAAGATATATAATTTTCCACACTTCAAAAATAAATAACGTTTATTTTAAAAAACCAATTTCCTTTTTCATTTATAAATTCCATAGTGAATTTATATCTTCAAAATATCTATTGATCTACAGTTTCAATAGGTTCAATTATTCAATTCCAATTTATCTTTAAGAAGATAAATTCTCAAAAACGTCTCGTTCCATATTGGAAAAGCATTTCCATACTTATTCTAATAATAAGTATTTCACAAATCTTATTTATTTTCAACAATTTGAAAATATTCAATATACTTAACCGATAGTTAAGTATATATTTAATTTGTTTAAGGAAAACGTTCTTTTATTCACATTTATTTGGGTCAAAACGAATGTTGCGTAAAACATCGTTACAACAACCCAAAATCACTAGTATAGGGATTCGAAATTAAATAGATATATAAATCCCAACACTATACAAAAATATTTCCTTTCGGAAATCATTTACTATAACAACAGTGTTATAGTCCGTCATTTCCTTATTTTCTCGAAAACGTCTATTTCAACAATGAATGTTGAAATCTACGACTTCCTTTCCTTCTATTTCTCGAAAACGTCTATTTCAACAATGAATGTTGAAATCTATGTTTTCGATACTTGATGCATTTTAAAACGTCTTTAAATCGTTTTAAATTCTATTTAAAACATCCTTTTCTCAAAAGATATCCATTTTATTTAACGATATATTCACTGTTCAAAAACGTGAATATAACTCCTTTAATAAACTTTTATAGTCAATTGATCAAATTCAATTGATTACGATTTTATAAACAATGTTTATAAATTCTATTCCTTTTTATAAACTTCGATTTATAAATTTCCTTTATCAATCCAATTCAAATTATATAACTCAATTTCATACCAAAGGTTCATATTATAAGTTGATTACTTATAATTCATTCATTCATTTACCAAATCGTTCTTTTTAAGCTTCACAAATTCCAAATCTTATTGCTTATAAGATTCTTTTATATTCCATGACAATTTCGATGTAAAAAAAAGAAATTCCTTTATTTACAATTTCTATAAATATCTCATTTAAATGCCCAAAATCCATTTTATAAGTTAATGACTCATGAATCTTTTATTTTCAATATCTATTCATTTTATAACTTTCACAATTTATAAATCTATAATTTTCAATGATCCATTTCATACTTCATTTTAACACATAATAAACTCGTTTATACTTCCAATATTTTTTATTTATAAATATCAATTTATAAAATCTTTTATATTCATCCTTTATAATAATTCAGAAATCCAATTTAAATTATTATATAAGTCTATTTATTTTTAAAAACTACCTTTGGTTATATTTCACAAAAATCTTAAATTCTATAACTTTAAAAATTAAAATTTTAATTTAATTAAAAATGAATTGTAACAACCCTGAGATTGCAATTACCGAATAATGAATTAAAATTATGATTTTAAGTTAAAAAGGGAGCTAAACAAATTTTTGGGAATTTAAATTTGCAATTGGTTCGCAAATTAAAATATTATGGGTTGAAATGAGGAATTTTTTTTAGGTGATTATAGGTTAATGGGCAAAATGAGCAATTATATGGTTTTATTTAAAACTAGGATGCTTCTTAGAATTTTGTTCACATGATAACCTTAGGAAAATAAACTAAGTCCTAATGGGTTTTAAAACCTCTTACCATGACCCATTAACCAACCCACTCCTATTTAATATCTCAAACCCCTCCCATAGACCCTAACCCTCCTCCTCTTCATAAATTCCTAAAACCTAGATCTAAACAAAATTAATGGCCTCCATTTAGAAGCTCCATCTCCTTCTCTTCATAAATTAGTTTAATCCTAGAAGAAAAAGAAAAGAGAAGAAGAAAGGTAATGCAATCTCTCCTATTCTCTAATCCTCCTTATTAATCCTCATTTATCTCTATCATCTTGTAGTAATCATTATTTTGTTTTCTTTGTGGATTTTGGGTCCTTGAAGCCTCTTGATCTTTGCTTTGGGGTTGAGGAGTTTGGCTTGCTTGATATTGTGCACTAAAACCATTTGATCCTTTGCTTAATTGAGGTAATTACTAATTGTTAGTAATTATTGCTAGTAAAATTTTGTTGAAAATTTTGATGCCCAAAATTGAAATAAACACCCCTAAATGTCAAAAAAATGCAAAAGATTGCTGGCTGGAATTGTGTGCAGACTGAAATGGGGCTGAATTGATGATCTGGGTGCACCAAAACAGATCTGGGTTGGACCCAGGCTCTGCCCAGGTGAGGCTAGCCCAGCTGGGCTAGCCAGAAGCAGGCCAGCCCACCATGGGCTGGCCATATCCATTGAACCCCAGCCCGCATGGGCTGGGGCTCCCCAGCCCAAGCGGGCTGGGGCAGATATACACCCAGCCCGCGTGGGCTGGGTGCTTCCCAGCCCGCGTGGGCTGGGAAATAAAATACAGCCCGCGTGCGCTGGGCAGATACACCCAGCCCGCGTGGGCTGGGAAATAAACCCAGCCCGCGTGGGCTGGGCAAATACACCCAGCCCGCGTGGGCTGGGTGCTTCCCAGCCCACGTGGGTTGGGAAATAACACCCAGCCCGCGTGGGCTGGATGCTCCCCAGCCCAAGCGGGCTGGGGCTGCTACTCACCCAGCCCGCCTGGGCTGGCGGGCTGGGCCGGACTGACGTGTGCCGGGCCCGCGTCCAAAAAAAAAAAATCAACTGTGTTTACCAGTTTTCTACCTCCACTTCGTGATGCCGCCCTGATCGCATACCAAGTCGGAATTCGACGTTTTTGGTCTCGTTGGAAAGGTGGAGTTCCGAACTCCATCTCCGCAAATTTGGGCAATATTGGAGTTCGTTTGGTACTTCGATTTTCGTGCCAAAGTTAGACTCTGTTCGCTGTTGGAAAACAGTATGAATTTTTCTCTGGGTTCAACTTTGAGACGTCGCTGCCACTTCGTCTCAACTCGAAATCTAGAAATTCTTTTTGCATCTTAAAGTAGGGATGCTGGACTATATGCCTACCAGTTTTCATGTCATTTGGACACAGTTTACTGGTCCAAATAAATTGCCGAACTTGGGTTCGCAGCAGTTTTTGAATGGTTTCAAACACTTAGAATATTTTTGATGATTTTCTGGTTTTCGTCGATTTCTTTGAGATTTGTCTCTGGATTTCGTACACGGCTTTATAAAAAGGATTTAAAAGGATTTTTCACTCCAAAATGGCTTTTGAAAATTATTATATAATATTATTTTTAATTATTAAATTAATTACTCCATAATAGGAGACTTTTCAAAAGACCGTTTTAAAGTGATTTCAAAATCAATTATAAATCCGTTTCGCACCATTATTTTCTATAATAAAAATCGCACACTCACTTTTTAGCACATCGAGCGAAGTGGAATGGTGCTTAGACGGTTAGAAAATCTCCGGCCTGTGGAACCGTGTGTATTTTCTTTCAGGTTAATCCCCGACCTATTCGATTGATCATTTTGACCTTTGGGTCTAGTTTACCGATGATACGAGGTGGACTTTTTATTATTGGAGTGTGAGCATGCTATTGGTTAGTAAACCGTTTAGTGCGAACGTGGGGTATGGGACTCATTGTTAACACTTTACGGGTTCCTCTCCAAGAAGTTTGTGACACATTAGCCTCTGGGCGGCCAGTACTGGACCTCTGGGTCACCATGCCTCTGGGCAACCGTCTCTGGACACCTGCTCTAACTCTAATTCCGTAGTATTCCTTAATTAAGTATCTATCATTGAATCTTGTCTAACTCTAATTCCCGTTTGACTTTCAGTATGTCTGGAAGGGGAAGAGGGAGAACCACACGTCAAACTAGTGCTGCTGGGCAGTCCAGCAACACTCATCCAGAGGGCGTGTTCATGACTACCGACCAGATCATGGAGCTGGTTCGGAATTCTCAGTCTCATTCTCAGTCTCCAGCCCCAGTTGCTGATGCTCCGCGCATGTCTGTTTTTGCGCATCTCTGCAGTGATTTTACCCACCTCGGAGGGAAGCCGTTCAGTGGCTCCGAGAATGTCTTAGAGGTCCAGTCTTGGATTTGGATATGCGAGCGCATTTTTACTCGTATGGATATCTCGGATCATGATCGTGTTCTTAGTGCTTCTAGTCAGCTTCAGAGTCGTGCCCTGGATTGGTACGAACTCCTTATTGCCGAGGTCGATGAGACCACACTTACTTGGGCTCAGTTTCGTTAGAGATTTGAGCTCAAATTCATCCCAGAGTTAGAGAAGAAATCCCTTGCTCACCGCTTTCTTGATCTCAAGCAGGGGAAGTCCTCCGTATCCGACTATGTCTCTTCCTTCGAGGCCCTGTTCAAGTACGGCCTTGAGTTTATTGCTACTCCTTATAAGAGGAACCTCAAATTTGTTGAGGGCTTGAAGAAATATCTGAAGAGGCATCTTATGCTACAGCTTGAGCTCTCATTCGAGAAGCTAGTCGATGCAGCCCTACATCTTGAGTCAGTCGAGATGGAGCATAGTGATGATGATGGTGGGGGTTCCAAAAACCCCAACCAGAAACGGGGTCCATTTCAGAAGAACAAGCCTTGAAACAAGAAGAAGAAGACTGGCAGTTCTGCTGTACAGGCTCAGCCTCAGACTCAGCCTCAGATTCAGTCACAGCCTAGTGGAACCCGTCCTCCGAAGAAATGCTTCAACTGCGGTTCTCCAGATCACTTTATTCGAGAGTGCCCCAAACCTCTCTATTGCACTTTCTGCAAGAAGGAGGGACACAGGATCTCCACTTGTCCTATTGCTCCAGCTAGTGCCAAGCCTGGCAAGCTTAATGCTGCCAAGGCTCCTGCATCTTCAGCTCAGCCTCGAGGTACGCATCCTTCCGTTCTCGAAGGTTCTATTTTATTTCGTGGTAGATCTTGTAGAGTTCTCTTTGATACGGGTGCCTCTCACTCATTCGTATCAAAGGAGCTAGTAGATGCTTTATCGTTGGATGTTACTTGTCTGGTTTCTTCACTAAGGATTGTGAATCCCATTGGCGGATCCACGACCCTTAGCTTGCTTTGTGAGAATATAGATATCGATCTTTGTGGATTTTCTTTTCGTGCGAATCTGCACGTTATGGAGTATTTGGGATTTGATATGATTCTTGGCATGGATTGGCTCGTTCAGCATGACGCCAAAATTATTTGTTCGGAGCGGATATTATTCATTCATCACCCTGACTCGTCCTCTCCGTTAGCTATTGTTCTTCAAGATGTTGGGCTTTCTGATGTTACTCTATTTTCTCTTGATTCACGAGATGAGGATTTGGACTTATCTCGTATTCCTGTTGTTCGGGATTTCCCCGATGTAACAACTCGTATATTTGGACCATTTAAATTGACAATAATCCTCACATGTCAATTTAAATAATACAAAACACGAATCATTATGGGATTATAAATACATAAATGTAAATGAGAATCAATACAACACCACAGTCACAGAACAGTCACAGAATAATGCAGCGGAAATACATCGTCATAATAGCAGTTCATGAAGGTACTACATATAGTACAACAATGTCTATTCAAAAGGTGACTGCAAGGAAATACATAAATGTCCAACAGACACGGACATCAAAATAGACAGATAATGATAAATGCTAAGTCTTCAGCATCTTCAACCAACCTTGATCAGCAAACTGGATAGCTTCAGACTGACCCGAGCATATACAAAAAGAAACACTCGAGTCAGGACTCAAAATCTTATGCAGGATAATCAATGAAGGAAATAAAGTTCATAACTCAAAGATGAATAAAATAAAATCTCTAAGAATCCGATAAACTATCTATATATACAATAGAATACGGTATGTAGGTAATGTCTAATCAGCAAAAATAGAATATTAAAATAGCGTTAAGGCGTTACCATAATTCCCCTTAACACATTTTATATTCCCAAAAGCATATACAAGACCGTAGTTTCCCCAAAACCGGAAGTCACCAGAGGGCAATCCATATACTCAAGGTACAAATCAAAACGTAGTGGTCGCGAATAGGATAATCAGTATGACAAGGTACATGAGGCAATATCAACTAGGATACTAGTAGTTGCGTGATCCGGACTGATGTTGACATAGTAGCTACTATCTCAACACCGCGAAACAACACTCCATAATCAAAGGGTGCACCCAAATCGAATCACAAAAGTAATAGATATGGTATCGAAGAAGCGTGTCCGCTAGAGGTGGCGATCCTCAATGGCCCGGCGCGGCTCCTGTTTTAGTCATGTCAGGGGTCATCCAATATCGTTCTCTTTCTTCAGTCAACGCGTTCACCAAACCATCCACTTCATTCTGGATCAACACTTCGTGCATAATAGTTATTAAAGTGGTTTCGGTATCGACAGAGAATATGTCCATATCCGATCTCGGTCTCTTTAATAACTACGAATTTATTACCCGATGGTCGATTAAATTTAACGTTTAAACAAATCAAAGTCCAAAAGTCAAGGTGCAAATTTGACATTTTACGATTCAATTTATTTTAGATAATTTAAACATATTTCCAAATGAAATCCTTCGCTCAAACATTTGAGTTGACAATTTAAAATTTAGTAATCAAGTTTGATTTAAGGTCTAAAAGTCGCTTATTATTTTTAGCTCATAATCAATGGATTCAATTTAATGGTAAACTTAGTTAAACACTAACTCAAGTTCAATTCATGTCACTTTATGTTTATATCCACTGTTATCATACATTCGATTAAATCAACTTTATTAACTAAATTTCCCCTTTCAAACTTCATTGGTTTATTTACCGATTCAATTAAATTTCCAATCAAGAAGTTCATTTTCATATACAAAATCCTGATTTGGTAAATTCGTTAATATTTAAAATCCTTTAAATTCAAATTATCCCTAATTTAAATTCATTAAATTAGTAAGTCAAAATTTTCTAAATCTCAATATAACTTATAACAAGTTCAAATTTATTACATTAAAGCCTGAGTTTAAAACTAGAGCTAACAAATCTTTAAATCTTTGAATTATTAAATTCTAAAACTTACTTGCTTCTAATCTTATTTCACTTAAAATTTCAATTCATTTTATCCAATTTGGTAAGTTATTAATCCTTTTCAATTTAAATCCGTTAATTCATTCCAACTTAAATCCCTATGTTCGTTATTAAATTTCCAAACAAATTGTTAAGTTCATTCCTTAAATTAAAATATATTTCAATTTCGAAAGTGGTTTTGTTGACCAATCGGGTTTCTTATCTTATTTTCTATCCTAGGGCAAATTGTTTAAATGGGGTATTTATCATTTCAACCCAATATTATTCAATATAAAACAAAGCATAGAAAAGGAAACTTGCAGTGTGATAACTGGGATGGTGTCAAAGTAAATAAACAAGCAATATCAATCAAACATGACAATTTAACAATTTATTAAATAATCCCGAAATAACCGTATTAACTTACATTTGTAGTTAATGCAAATTAATATAATTATTCCTAGAATCCGCACTATCATTTCATGCGAATTAAAGATTATTCCATTTTGATGTCACTTGGTGTCTACATACATTCAATAGTTCAAATAAGGTTAACTCTATTATAGGTGTCGATTTAGTTAACGTTTAAGGATCAAAATTCAATATATTTAATACATTTAAATTGTTTAACTATCCTACCAAATTCAACTTCATATTACCTATCGCTTATATTAACGACCAAATTACATAGCAAATTTAGTGTCACAACTATTAACCATAAATCAACATTTATCACAATTTTTCACATTTAAACCTTTAAACAATACATGGCGCCAATTTAGAATTTTAAATTCTAACAATATTAAATTTTAACTTATATATATTATTGACAGTTTAATTCAACAATTTTTAACAATCAATGATTCAACATCCAAATTTATAATAACAACAATTTATCACTTAATTATCATTGCATAATAGATTGAGTCGTGAATAAAATATTCACCTTGCATGGTTAGAGAAGATGACGAAGCACTAAGACGAATAAATAAGAGGCACAAACAAGCACGATGCAAAACGACGCAAACTGCAGTTCAACAAATAATTAATCAAAAATTTGTTTACTGTAATAGATCAATTGAATATGTATAATACCCATACCAAAGCAAAGAGCTAAATAGATTGACAAGTTGAATGGAAGCCTATGTCTCCGAAACAGCAGCTGAAACAACACAGTAAAACACTATATATGAGCAACCAAAATTCAAAGTTATCTGCTTTTACTTAGTATAACAGTCATATATATATAATTATATATATCAACGCATATCGCTGTGGCCAGGGCGAGACACAGTGGGCTGGTGGTGCGAAGTGTGGATACGGCAGTGGGGCTCGGTGGCTGCTGACTGGGCAGTGGGTGGGTTCTGGGCGAGGGCTGGTGGGTTCTCGGCGGGCTGGTGGGGGTTCTGGGCGAGGGCTGGTGGTGTTCTGGGCGGGCTGGTGGGGTTCTTGGTTAGGGCTGGTGGGTTCTGGGCGGGCTGGTGTGTCTGGGCGAGGGCTGGTGGGGGTTCTGGGCAGGCTGGTGGGGGTTCTGGGCGGGGCGGGGGTTCTGGGCGGGGCTGCGGATCTGGGCGAGGGCTGATGGGGTTCTGGGCGAGCTGGTGGAGGTTCTGGGCGGGCTGGTGGGGTTCTGGGAGAGGCTGCGGGTCTGGGTGAGGGCTGGTGGGGTTCGGGCGGGCTGGTGGGGTTTCTGGGCGAGGGCTGGTGGGTTCTGGGCGGGCTGGTGGGGGTTCTGGGCGGGGCGGCGGATCTGGGCGAGGGCTGGTGGGTTCTGGGCGGGCTGGTGGGGGTTCTGGGCGGGGCGGCGGATCTGGGCGAGGGCTGGTGGGGTTCTGGGCGAGCTGGTGGAGGTTCTGGGCGGGCTGGTGGGGGTTCTGGGCGAGGCTGCGGGTCTGCGCGAGGGCTGGTGGGGTTATGGGCGAGCTGGTGGGGTTTCTGGGCGAGGGCTGGTGGGTTCTGGGCGGGCTGATGGGGTTCTGGGCGGGCTGGTGCGTCTGGGCGAGGGCTGGTGGAGGTTCTAGATAAGCTGGTGGGGGTTCTGGGCGACGGCTGGTGGGTTCTGGGCGGGCTGGTGTGTCTGGGCGAGGGCTGGTGGGGTTCTGGGCGAGCTGGTGGGGTTCTGGACGAGGCTGTGGGTCTGGGCGAGGGCTGGTGGGGTTCTGGGCGAGCTGGTGAGGGTTCTGGGCGAGGGCTGGTGGGTTCTGGGCGGGTGGTGGGGTTCTGGGCGGGCTGGTGTGTCTGGGCGAGGGCTGATGGGGGTTCTGGGCGCGCTGGTGGGGGTTCTGGGCGAGGGCTGGTGGGTTCTGGGCGGGCTGGTGGGTTCTGGACGGGCTGGTGTGTCTGGGCGAGGGATGGTGGGGGTTCTGGACGAGCTGGTGGGTTCTGGGCGGGCTGGTGGGGGTTCTGGGCGGGCTGGTGGGTTCTGGGCAGGTTCTGGGCGAGGGCTGGCCGGTTCTGGGCGGGCTGGTGTGTCTGGGCGAGGGCTGGTGGGGGTTCTGGGTGAGCTGGTGGGTTCTGGGCGGGCTGGTGGGTCCGGGCGAGGGCTGGTGGGGTTCTGGACGTGCTGGTGGAGGTTCTGGGCGAGGGCTGGTGGGGTTGAAGTAATCCCGCAGTCTTCAGGTGATCGGCCTTGACTTGCTGGCAAGTGGTGCATCTATGACATATATGGAAATATCTCTCTTCATCCCACTCCACCAATATAAACGCTTCATATTTCGATACATCTTTGTGACACCAGGATGAAATGAAAGTGATGACTGATGATTCTATCTAAGCACTTCTTGTCTCAACCCGTCAACATTTGGAACACAAATACGGTTGTCAATCTTCAGAACTCCATTACCATCTATCTGTGCTCCCACTTTACTGTCAGCATTTCTTTTGCCGATCGAAGTTCACCTTCTCTAACCACGCAAGGTGAATATTTTATTCACGACTCAATCTATTATGCAATGATAATTAAGTGATAAATTGTTGTTATTATAAATTTGGATGTTGAATCATTGATTGTTAAAAATTGTTGAATTAAACTGTAAATAGTATATATAAGTTAAAATTTAATATTGTTAGAATTTAAAGTTCTAAATTGACGCCATGTATTGTTTAAAGGTTTAAATGTGAAAAATTGTGATAAATGTTGATTTATGGTTAATAGTTGTGACACTAAATTTCCTATGTAATTTGGTCGTTAATATAAGCGATAGGTAATATGAAGTTGAATTTGGTAGGATAGTTAAACAATTTAAATGTATTAAATATATTGAATTTTGACCCTTAAACGTTAACTAAATCGTCGCCTAGAATAGAGTTAACCTCATTTGAACTATTGAATGTATGTAGACACCAAGTGACATCAAAATGGAATAATCTTTAATTCGCATGAAATGATAGTGCGGATTCTAGGAATAATTGTATTAATTTGCATTAACTACAAATGTAAGTTAATACGGTTATTTCGGGATTATTTAATAAATTGTTAAATTTTCATGTTTGATTGATATTGCTTGTTTATTTACTTTGACACCATCCCAGTTATCACACTGCAAGTTTCCTTTGCTATGCTTTGTTTTATATTGAATAATATTGGGTTGAAATGATAAATACCCCATTTAAACAATTTGGCCTAGGATAGAAAATAAGATAAGAAACCCGATTGGTCAACAAAACCACTTTCGAAATTGAAATATATTTTAATTTAAGGAATGAACTTAACAATTTGTATGGAAATTTAATAACGAACTTAGCGATTTAAGTTGGAATGAATTAATGGATTTAAATTGAAAAGGATTAATAACTTACCAAATTGGATAAAATGAATTGAAATTTTAAGTGAAATAAGATTAGAAGCAAGTAAGTTTTAGAATTTAATAATTCAAAGATTTAAAGATTTGTTAGCTCTAGTTTTAAACTCAGGCTTTAATGTAATAAATTTGAACTTGTTATAAGTTATATTGAGATTTAGAAAATTTTGACTTACTAATTTAATGAATTTAAATTAGGGATAATTTGAATTTAAAGGATTTTAAATATTAACGAATTTACCAAATCAGGATTTTGTATATGAAAATGAACTTCTTGATTTGAAATTTAATTGAATCGGTAAATAAACCAATGAAGTTTGAAAGGGGAAATTTAGTTAATAAAGTTGATTTAATCGAATGTATGATAACAGTGGATATAAACATAAAGTGACATGAATTGAACTTGAGTTAGTGTTTAACTAAGTTTACCATTAAATTGAATCCATTGATTATGTGCTAAAAATAATAAGCGACTTTTAGACCTTAAATCAAACTTGATTACTAAATTTTAAACTGTCAACTCAAATGTTTGAGCGAAGGATTTCATTTGGAAATATGTTTAAATTATCTAAAATAAATTGAATCGTAAAATGTCAAATTTTGGAAGTCGAATTTGCACCTTGACTTTTGGGCTTTGATTTGTTTAAACGTTAAATTTAATCGACCATCGGGTAATAAATTCGTAGTTATTAAAGAGACCGGGATCGGATATGGACATATTCTCTGTCGATACCGAAACCACTTTAATAACTATTATGCACGAAGTGTTGATCCAGAATGAAGTGGATGGTTTGGTGAACGCGTTGACTGAAGAAAGAGAACGATATTGGATGACCCCTGACATGACTAAAACAGGAGCCGCGCCGGGCCATTGAGGATCGCCACCTCTAGCGGACACGCTTCTTCGATACCATATCTATTACTTTTGTGATTCGATTTGGGTCCACCCTTTGATTTTGGAGTGTTGTTTCGCGGTGTTGAGATAGTAGCTACTATGCTCAACATCAGTCCGGATCACGCAACTACTAGTATCCTAGTTGATATTGCCTCATGTACCTTGTCATACTGATTATCCTATTCGCGACCACTACGTTTTGATTTGTACCTTGAGTATATGGATTGCCCTCTGGTGACTTCCGGTTTTGGGGAAACTACGGTCTTGTATATGCTTTTGGGAATATAAAATGTGTTAAGGGGAATTATGGAAACGCCTTAACGCTATTTTAATATTCTATTTTTGCTGATTAGACATTACCTACATACCGTATTCTATTGTATATATAGATAGTTTATCGGATCCTTAGAGATGTTATTTTATTCATCTTTGAGTTATGAACTTTATTTCCTGCATTGATTATCCTGCATAAGATTTTGAGTCCTGACTCGAGTGTTTCTTTTTGTATATGCTCGGGTCAGTCTGAAGCTATCCAGTTTGCTGATCAAGGTTGGTTGAAGATGCTGAAGACTTAGCATTTATCTTTATCTGTCTATTTTGATGTCCGTGTCTGTTGGACATTTATGTATTTCCTTGCAGTCACCTTTTGTATAGACATTGTTGTACTATATGTAATAGCTTCATGAACTGCTATTATGACGATGTATTTCCGCTGCATTATTCTGTGACTGTTCTGTGACTGTGATGTTGTATTGATTCTCATTTACATTTATGTATTTATAATCCCATAATGATTCGTGTTTTGTATTATTTAAATTGACATGTGAGGATTATTGTCAATTTAAATGGTCCAAATATACGGGTTGTTACACCCGACGTATTCGAGCCAGTATCTGGCCTGCCGCCAAAGCGGGCCATTGAGTTCCGCATCGATCTCATTTCAGGCTCCCACCCAGTTGGGCGTCCTCCCACGAGGATGTCTACTAAAGAGAATGAGGAACTCCGGAAGCAGTTAGTGGAGCTTGAGGCGAAGCAGTTCATTCGGTCCAGTTATTCGCCATGGGGTGCTGCTGTGGTCTTCGTTAAGAAGCCCGATGGCTCTCTTAGGCTTTGCGTTGACTATCGCATGCTTAATGAGTTGACCATCATAAATCGTTATCCATTGCCACGGATGGACGATATGTTTGATCAGTTGAGCGGTGCGAAGGTCTTTTCACAGCTCGACCTTGCCACCGGATTTCATCAGCTCCGAGTTGCGGAAGATAGCATTCCTCTTACCGCTTTCCGCACTCAGTATGGTTCTTTTGAGTGGTTGGTCATGCCATTCGGCTTGACGAATGCACCAGCTTTCTTCGTCGATCTTATGAATCGAGTATTCCGGGAATACATCGATAGATTCGTTCTGCTTTTCATCAACGATATTCTTATTTATTCTAGATCCGAGGAAGAGCATGCTCTTCATTTGCGGATCGTCTTGGATACTCTTCGTCAGCATCAACTTAAGGCCAAGCTCTCCAAGTGCCATTTTTGGGAGAGCAAGGTCAAGTTCTTGGGCCATATTGTTTCATCTGAGGGTGTTTCTGTCGATCCTGCCAAGATCGAAGCTATACAGAATTGGAAGCGGCCCGAGAACGTTCATGATATTCGCAGCTTTCTTGGTCTGGCGGGTTATTACCGTCGGTTTGTCAAGGATTTCTCTCGAGTTGCACTTCCCCTTACGAAGCTGACTCGTAAGAGTGTTCGCTTTATTTGGTCTGATAAGTGTGAAGCTTCCTTTCAGCGACTGAAGGAACTTCTCACTCATGCTCCTATTCTTGTGGTTCCTGAAAGTAATCAGGATCTGGTTGTTTACACCGATGCTTGTGGTAGCGGGCTCGGTGCTGTGCTATGCAGAAGGATCGGGTAGTTGCTTATGCTTCCAGGCAACTGCGTCCGAATGAGGTTCGCTATCCGACTCATGATCTTGAGTTGGCAGCTATCGTCTTTGCCTTGAAGACGTGGCGTCACTTTCTATTAGGCGAACGCTTCACTCTTTACACCGATCATAAGTCTCTGAAGTATCTTTTCAGTCAGAGGGATCTCAATATGAGGCAGCAGTGATGGCTTGAGTTTCTCGCCTCATATGATTTAGATATTCAGTATACCCCTGGCAAGGGTAATCGTGTTGCAGATGCACTTAGTCGCAAGCACTCGGCGGTAGTTTCTATGATGATTGTCGAGTGGAATGTTCTTGAGACTCTATCTTTATGTGATATTAGAGATCGAGCTTCATCTTTTGATGCTCGTGTCTTATTATTTAGCTTGGAAGCTTGTCCTATCTTATTGGATCGCATTGCCCATGCTCAGCGGCAGGATCCAGACTTATTGCATCTTATTCATCTTCTCGAGTCGGGATCCAGTGATGAGACATTGCTGGATTATTCTCTGGATTTTCATCGGTGTCTTCGTAGGAAGAACCGTATTGTTGTACCATCTGATTTATCACTTAGGCGTGACATTCTGGACGAGTGCCATCGCACTAAGTACACTATTCATCCCGGGTCGAGTAAGATGTATGCCGACATGTGTCGCCTATATTATTGGGAGGGTTTGAAGAGAGATGTGGCAAGTTATGTGAGTGGTTGCATGACTTGTCAACAGATCAAAGCCGAGCATCAGCGTCCGTCTGGTCTTCTTCAGCCGCTAGAGATTCCATTATGGAAATGGGATCAGATATCCATGGATTTTATTGACGGTCTGCCTCGATCGAGGTCAGGCCATACTTCTATCTGGGTTATTGTTGATCGCTTGACCAAATCGGCTCATTTCATTCCGATTAAGTCCACTCGGACCGCACCTCAGTTGGCCAAGCTCTATGTGAAGGAAGTCATTCGACTTCATGGCATTCCTAGCTCTATCATCTGTGATCGAGACACTATCTTTACTAGTCACTTCTGGAAGTGCCTACAGTTAGCTTTGGGCACAAAGCTGAATCTCTCGACTGCTTATCATCTTCAGACCGACGGTCAGACGGAGAGGGTGAATCGTGTTTTAGAGGATCTTTTGCGCTGTTGTATTCTGGATTTCGGAGGTAGTTGGGAGGATCACTTACCGCTCATAGAGTTCTCCTACAACAACAACTATCAGTCTAGTATCGGCATGGCACCTTTCGAGGCTCTCTACGGAAGGCCATGTCGCTCTCCTATTTGTTGGTTAGAGTCTGGCGAGAAGCCCATTCTTGGTCCAGATTCAGTTCGGGAATCTTCTGAGAAGATCGTGCTTATCCGTCAGAGAATGAAAGAGGCACAGGACCGCCATAAATCCTACGCGGACAACCGTAGGAAGCCTCTTGAGTTCTCCATTGGCGATTCTGTCTTTATTCGGATTTCTCCCATGAAGGGGGTTGTGCGTTTCAGCTCCACAGGGAAATTGGCTCCTCGCTATATTGGACCATTTCCTATTACGGAACGCATCGGCCCCGTTGCTTATCGTGTGGCTCTACCGGCTCACTTCTCTGGAATACACGACGTGTTCCATGTTTCCCAGCTTCGCAAGTGTGTCCACGATCCTGATTCTATTATCGAGCCTCATATCGTACCTGATTTGGAGATCTCATCCGATCTATCTCTAGAACAGCAACCTCTTCGTGTGCTTGATTCGGAGGTCAGACGTCTTCGAAACAAAGAGGTTCCGCTTGTGAAGATTCAATGGTCGTCTAATCCTAAGGACTGCACTTGGGAGACCAGAGAATTTATCGAGCGTACTTATCCTGGTATTCTTTCATCTTCCGGCACGGGTGAGCATCTATATTTTATCTTCTGTATTCCTTTTGTGGATTAGATGTTATAGACGACTTCTATAATTAAGGAATTGCGGGGACGCAATTTTCTTAAGGGGGGAGTCTGTAACAACCCTGAGATTGCAATTACCGAATAATGAATTAAAATTATGATTTTAAGTTAAAAAGGGAGCTAAACAAATTTTTAGGAATTTAAATTTGCAATTGGTTCGCAAATTAAAATATTTTGGGTTGAAATGAGGAATTTTTTTATGTGATTATAGGTTAATGGGCCAAATGAGCAATTATATGGTTTTATTTAAAACTAGGATGCTTCTTAGAATTTTGTACACATGATAACCTTAGGAAAATAAACTAAGTCCTAATGGGTTTTAAAACCTCTTACCATGACCCATTAACCAACCCACTCCTGTTTAATTTCTCAAACCCCTCCTATAAACCCCAACCCTCCTCCTCTTCATAAATTCCTAAAACCTAGATCTAAACAAAATTAATGGCCTCCATTTAGAAGCTCCATCTCCTTCTCTTCATAAATTAGTTTAATCCTAGAAGAAAAAGAAAAGAGAAGAAGAAAGGTAATGCAATCTCTCCTATTCTCTAATCCTCCTTCTTAATCCTCATTTATCTCTATCATCTTGTAGTAATCATTATTTTGTTTTCTTTGTTGATTTTGGGTCCTTGAAGCCTCTTGATCTTTGCTTTGGGGTTGAGGAGTTTGGCTTACTTGATATTGTGCACTAAAACCATTTGATCCTTTGCTTAATTGAGGTAATTACTAATTGTTAGTAATTATTGCTAGTAAAATTTTGTTGAAAATTTTGATGCCCACAATTGAAATAAACACCCCTAAATGTCAAAAAAATGCAAAAGATTGCTGGCTGGAATTGTGTGCAGACTGAAATGGGGCTGAATTGATGATCTGGGTGCACCAGAACAGATCTGGGTTGCACCCAGGCTCTGCCTAGGTGAGGCTAGCCCAGCTGAGCTAGCCAGAAGTTGGCCAGCCCACCATGGGCTGGCCATATCCATTGAACCCCAGCTCGCATGGGCTGGGGCTCCCCAGCCCAGGCGGGCTGGGGCAGATATACACCCAGCCCGCGTGGGCTGGGTGCTTCCCAGCCCGCCTGGGCTGGAAAATAAAACCCAGCCCGCTTGGGCTGGGCAGATACACCCAGCCCGCGTGGGCTGGGTGCTTCCCAGCCCGCGTGGGCTAGGAAATAAACCCAGCCCACGTGGGCTGGGCACATACACCCAGCCCGCGTGGGCTGGGTGCTTCCCAGCCCGCGTGGGATGGGAAATAACACCCAGCCCGCGTGGGCTGGGTGCTCCCCAGCCCAGGCGGGCTGGGGCTGCTGCTCACCCAGCCCGCCTGGGCTGGCGGGCTGGGGCGGACTGACGCGGGCCGGGCCCGCGTCCAAAAAAAAAAAAAACAACTGTGTTTACCAGTTTTCTACCTCCACTTCGTGATGCCGCCTTGATCGCATACCAAGTCGGAATTCGACGTTTTTGGTCTCGTTGGAAAGGTGGAGTTCCGAACTCCATCTCTGCAAATTTGGGCAACATTGGAATTCGTTTGGTACTTCGATTTTCGTGCCAAAGTTAGACTCTGGTCGCTGTTGGAAAACAGTATGAATCTTTCTCTGGGTTCAACTTTGAGACGTCGCTGCCACTTCGTATCAACTCGAAATCCAGAAATTATTTTTGCATCTTAAAGTAGGGATGTTGGACTATATGCCTACCAGTTTTCATGTCATTTAGACACAGTTTACTGGTCCAAATAAATTGCCGAACTTGGGTTCGCAGCAGTTTTTGAATGGTTTCAAACACTTAGAATATTTTTGATGATTTTCTGGTTTTCGTCGATTTCTATGAGATTTGTCTCTGGATTTCGTACACGGCTTGATAAAAAGGATTTAAAAGGATTTTTCACTCAAAAATGGCTTTTGAAAATTATTATATAATATTATTTTTAATTATTAAATTAATTACTCCATAATAGGAGACTTTTCAAAAGACCGTTTTAAAGTGATTTCAAAATCAATTATAAATCCGTTTCGCACCATTATTTTCTATAATAAAAATCATACACTCACTTTTTAGCACATCGAGCGAAGTGGAATGGTGCTTAAACGGTTAGAAAATCTCCGGCCTACGGAACCGTGTGTATTTTCTTTCAGGTTAATCCCCGACCTATTCGATTGATCGTTTTGACCTTTGGGTCTAGTTTACCGATGATACGAGGTGGACTTTTTATTATTGGAGTGTAAGCATGCTATTGGTTAGTAAATCGTTTAGTGCGAACGTGGGGTATGGGACTCATTGTTAACACTTTACGGGTTCCTCTCCAAGAAGTTTGTGACACATTAGCCTCTGGGCGGCCAGTACTGGACCTCTGGGTCACCACGCCTCTGGGCAACCGTCTCTGGACACCTGCTCTATGGAGCAGTTTTTATTCGGCATGTGCCTCCGGGCCTTTATCCTTTTGGGAAGGATCTTGCCGTTTCGCGCGTTCCGCATCTGTGCGAGTGATCGATCACAACTCTACAGTACTTGGCAACAACGACTCTGGTCGGTGCACGTGCAATATTTGTATTATCTGATGATTTTTATATCCATTCGAGTATCGCCATTCGGTGTTGGTTGTATGGAACCATACGATGTAAGTGCGATAACCCTATGGATTCACAGTGTCTCTGGACACTGCATCTCTGCATTCGATTTCATTGACTTTTCAGTATATCTCTATTGCTCTTTGGAGCATCGATCTTTGCTTGGGCATTGATTACAGACTCTGGTCACTTTTGGGATTATTGCCTATGGGCAACTTTTTATAGTTTTGGCTACGCCGATGATATGAGGCGATTTTATTTATTCTACACTTTGGTGTTGATTTTCTCTTTGGAGATTTTTACTGTTGATTGATGATTAGGGATCGTCATTATATTCATGTAGTCCATATTACTCTTCTCTTTGGAGAAGTACTTTTTTATTTATGTACTGCATTATTATATATCTCAGTTATTACTGATTATTTAGCTAGCCTGACCCGAGTGTTTTCGCTCGGGTCAGACGGAGTTGTTTCAGGTTAGGTCTCTGGACTTAGCTTTCTGTGCTTCCGCTTGGACATTATCTGCTATGCTGATAGATAGCTCTTTTATTTGTCCACTATTCAGCTACTCTGTTATTTCAGACTCTTATGTACATATTTTTGACTCACATGTGTGAGCGGTGGCTTTGTACCCACCTTTTGATACTTGGATCTGTATTGACGATATATTGTACCTATGTTCTGTGACTGTTATGTGACTGTTTTGTGATGATGATGTTATCATTTAGTATTATGTTTGTTCTGAACCTATTTAATATCTATTGGATATGTCGAACCACTTGAGAAAAGAAAACCACCTATTCGACGTATTCAGTAGATAGTTATAGCTTGATTACATATGGTCGCTTCCATTATACTCTATTCTCCATTCTAGTAGACGGTATTACTCCGTAATACTCTTTACTAGAGTGGGTCTCGGAGTGGGGCGTTACATGAATCAACTCAAAATTTCAATAAAAACATATACTTTGGAAAAATCAATTTCAAATCCTTTATAATTCAAAACCGTTAAAAATACTTTTAAAAATGGATCCGATGATGCAACAGCATCCAATAGTCAATCATGGCACAAATATCATATATCAATATGATAATCAATAATCACACAATATCTATAATCATATAAATATTTGTGAGGAATCCAGTTGGATCCCTCCAACCTGTTTCCCTGCATCCAAAGATGTTAGCACAATACCCATTCCACTTCGAGGTGGAATATCGCGGTATATGGGATTTTATAAAATATTATCCGCTTAATAGGCGGCGCAATAGGGTCTCATCCGCTATACAATGCGGGAAATCAATCAATTGCAATATATACATATGCCAATATATATATATATTGCTATATATATAAATATATCCTATTATATCTAATATCACAATCCAATAGCAATCAATCAATCAACAAATTTTAAATCTAACTATTTAAAATTTAAATATCCTTTTGAGTGAGAAGTTCTCACCTTGATTTTCTTTCTAATTTCAGCGTTCGTTTCGAATAAAATTAAACGAACGTTTAATTTTACCCGAAATTCAAACGAGCTCCAATCGACTCCAATCAAGCTCCATCGCGTAGTGCTCGACAAAACGAACGCAATGCAATTTGTTTCGTGCGTTTTCGACCTCGTATGAAAAAGTTATGACATTTACAAGTTAATACAAATTTAAATACAATTAATTACAACTTAATTTTTATTTTCTTAAACCTAATCATCATGGCCGTAGGATCTGGGCCGCATGCATCTATGCCCTTGAACGCATCTTCTTGCTTCTCTTCGTACGCGAACTCCTCTCCAGGTTGTAATTCACGCAAGAACCCAATGCTTCACAACTAGGGTTTATACTTTCGGCCACCACACTCGCTTTTGCTCTGATCAAGAACCACCACAAGGACCGCCTTCGCACCCTTTACCACCGGCCAGAGTGGGGCTGAGCTCGGTTCCACCTCCTCCTTGATTTGCGTGCACGAACCGGTCGCGTTCAAACCCCAATAGCCACCAATCCATCTTGAATTAAACGATCTTAACCGTAGATACGATAGATCTCACTGCCCTCTTCAATTTGTTAGTTGAAAGTTTTTCAATTCGATTTGTGAATTAGAAGAAAAGAGAGGGAGAAAGTGGGAGATTTTCGGCCACTGGTTTTAGCATAGGCGGCCAGCATTGATTTCAAAACCCTAATTTTTTTTTTGTTGTGAGAAAAAGGCTATTTATAGGAAACAACCAATACTACTCATCCGGGGTTCCCGAACTCCGATTTACGCACGGTAGCTGACATTCCTAGGGTTTATCCCGCATTCCGAACACAATGGAATATGTTTCGGAAGCTAATTCGATCATCTGTGCGAATTATGGCAATAAACGATCAATTTAAATTAAAACCGATTTAAACGATTTCTATGCGTTTTAATTTGTACCGGACAAACGGCAAATCCAATCGACTTGAAATTTGAAATCTTACAATAATATCATATTACGGATCCGATGAAACTGGTTTCGTCAAAATCCGAGACCGTTTGAAAAATGTCTATTCTAACTCGCTGAATTAATATTAAAACGATTTCGATGCGTTTCGAGCTGCCATGGTCAAACGACAACTCCGTTTGCTACGAAAATTGAAATCCGATAAAAATTAACTATTACGGATCCAATGAAACTAGTTTCGTTCAATTCTAAGACTGTTCAAAAATTAGCTATTTTCCAATCGATAATTAAATATTAAAATATTCAATTTCTACAAATCATCTCAAAATTCAGTTTTAAAAGTTATAAAACAATTCTATAACTTCAATATGATAAAATAAAATTTTTCAAATCATTTTCAATCATTTTAAACCCAGTTTTCAATTATTCATGTATTTGCCACTATTAATAAACCGATTTAAATTACCCTAATAAATCCAATATTCAATATAAAATTTATTTGACTTCAAATTTCACTTATTAATATTTAAATTCAATTAAATATCCAATTTTAAATTATCAAAAATTCTGGGTCGTTACAAGTGTGAAATTATAATTAATGTAATTTACAATTGTGAAATAATCTTATATATATATATAAGAAGTGAAATTATATAAGTAAAAGACTTACAAATGTGATTTATAATCTGAAATAAAATTCCAGGGAATGGTTTTGAAAGGATTTTATATTTTGGGAAAATTGTTTTGGAGAAATTAAAGCTCTAAACTCTTTTTGGTCGCTGGAAAATAATTCCGATGATGATCGCGACATCATTGGTGTTCATTTTCGGGTTTCCAAAAGAGGGATTGCTGCCAAATTGTTTAAAGGAAAGTTGTATGGAAAATTTGGATTTGATAAGATGTTTGAAATGGAACATGAGTTAAATAATGTTGAATAAAGTTCAATTTTGGTATCGAAGTAAATTAATAAGTGAATTAATGAAGTGAAGTCATTGAGAAATTGAACTTGAGTTATAAAATGAAATTCAACATTATATTGTTAAAGGAATTAGCAATTGCATTGATAAATGGATTGAATGTTAATCAATTGAATGTAAACAATTGATATGAAATAATGAATATATAAGTGTTAATTCATTAAAAGCTCGTTGAACAAATTGAATGGAAGTCAATTTAATATGATCCAATTGGAACTAAAAGTGTTGAACCAAATTGAATGTAAAGTGAATAAATTTGGTTGTGTTGAATAAACATTGGTTGTTATTTGGTTGTTGATTGATTGTATATAATTCATTAAGTGTTAATGAAAGTGAATTAGCAAAATTGGAAGCTATGTAATTAAATTCAAATGGATAATATATAAATTTGAATAGAATCGAATGTGAATTGGATTTAAATTAGTAAATGTTAACTAATTGAATATGAATGAATGTTAGTAAAATCCAATGTAAATGAATCAAATGCGATTTAAATTGAAAACCAATTCATTGAATATTAATGAGAATATGAACGAATATTGATTTGGTTATGAATATTGAGTTGGTTGATGGTTGCATTTGTTGTTTAGTTGCATTTGCTATATTCGCACATGTAGTTGCTAAGTTGCTATATGTTGTATATTGATACTACTTTCATATATGCATGATCCTCATGTTGTTGTTGAGTGTTTAGTAGGTGCGGATGGCGTTTGCTTCGCTTTTGGAGCTCGCTTTCGTGCTATATTAGCCGTATATGCTCGCTAATAATATAATAAGTTACATATCTTGGATTAAATATCGTACTTTTACACTTTTTTCCCTGCGGGATGCCTCATCACTTGATGAGATGTATATTTGTGATATATATACTGTCATTTTTTTTTCGGATCGAGCCGCGCAAAGGAGACTATGGCGAATTTTTTCGAAAATTTAAGGCGTTAGAAAAATTTGGGAATTTTTGGGAAAATTTTGAAAACTAAATTTTGATTTGGAGTTGAAAGTTAAACAATAGTAGTTGTTTTTGAAAAGATAACTAAGTATGATTTGAAAACTTAGTAAAGTATGGTAAGAAGTTTAAATTTGTTTTGGAAAGTTAATAGATTCTGTAATTTTCCTTACCTAGTAATTTCGAGGACGAAATTCTTTTAAGGGGGGAAGTATGTAACGACCCATAATTTTTATTAATTAAAATTTGAATATTTAATTAATTTTAAATATTAATAAGTGAAATTTATAAGTCGAATAATTTTATTTCGAATAATTGGATTTAATTGAATAATTAAATCGATAATTTGGATAGTGAAAATATAGAAATAATTGAAAATTTGGTTAAAAATGATTGAAATTGATTTGTAAAATTCTATTTTATCATGTTGGAGTTAGAATGATGTTATAAAACTTTTAAAATTGAATTTGGAGTTAATCTGTGAAAATTGAATATTTTAATATTTAATTATCGACTGAAAAATAGCGAATTTTCGAACAGTCTCAAAATTGGACGAGACCAGTTTCATTGGATCCGTAATAGTTTGTTATTACCGGATTTCAATTTTCGTGTCAATCGGAGTTTTTGTTTGACCGTGGCAGCTCGAAACGCATCGATATCGTTTTTATTATTTATTTAGCGAGTTAAAATAGCCATTTTTCAAACAGTCTCGGATTTCGACGAAACCAGTTTCATCGGATCCGTAATGTGATATTATTGTATGGTTTCAAATTTCGTGTCAATTGGATTTACCGTTTGTCCAGTGCAAGCTAAAACGCCTTGAAAATCGTTTAAATCAAAACTTGAAAATCTACAATATTTCGCCGTAACGAATTCGATGAAACTGTTTTCGTTGAAATCCGAGTCAGTGGCCAAAATGGCGATTTTTCCATTAATTAAACAAATTAAAATCATTAAATTAAATGAAACTTTTAATTTCACTTCTGTAATCGACAATTTTTTATCACCTTTATTTTCCTTTATCAATTACACTAATTTGCCCAAATTTAAATGTCAGATTAGAGTTGATTAATCCATCGATTCCAATGTTAACCTCACTTTTAATAATTAATTTTGTTAAATTCACAAATTATAAATAAAATCCCCAAAATTGTCATAACTCGCACAGATGACCGAATTAGCTTCCGAAACACGTTCCATTGTGTTCGGAACGCGGGGTAAACCTTAGAAACGCCAACTAGCACGCTTCGTTTGGAGTTCGGAAATTTCGGGATGAATAGTGTTTTCGTCGATTTTCTATATAAGCCCTTCATCTTTCATTTTTGCAAAAATAATAAAACCCTAGCTCAAAGAAGCTACAGCCGGCCCTAAAATTTTAATGGCCACCATCATCCAATCCTTCTCCTCTTAATCTCTCTCAATCCGTAGAGAATTAGCCAAAGTGTTCAACAGCAAAATTGAAGAGTACGAAGAGAGCTTCAGATCCATACGGCTACTTCGTCGATTCATCAACTATAGAGGGAGCTATCTGCTCGCGTTTACCATCAGGTCGGCACGATTCTCGAGGCCAAAGTCAGGGCCGAGTTCAACTATGTGGCAGCCGAGTGAAGTGGAGGAGATGAGCTTCGAGATGGAGGCTACTGATCAACTTCTCATGCGTCGTGGTGGCCAAAATCTTTAACCCTAGAGCTTGAGAGATGGGTTCATATGCACGGCCTGTAGAAGACGTGCGTAAGTGAGGGAGAGGAAGCAAAGGCACGGCTCGGATTTGTTGATGCAGGATCTAGCGGCCCAGATTAGAGTAGGTTTAGAAAATAATATAAAAGTTGTTGAAATTGACATAAAAAATTGTGTAACTTTGAAAATTGATATCTTTTTCATACGAGGTCGAAAACGCGCGAAACCAGTTGCGTTGGAATCGTATGGACGAGCACTACGCTATGGAATTGGATTGGAGTCGTTTGGAGTTAGTGAGAATTTTGGGTAAAATTAAACGCGCGTTTAATTTTATTCGAAATAAATCGCTAAAACGAAATTGAAATCAAGGTGAGAACTTCTCACTCAATCGAATCGGTTTCGATTTTATTTTAAATAGTTATATTTAAAATATTTTAATGCATGTTTGAATGATGATTGATATCTATTGATTGTTAAAATAGACATTATGCGCCGTTAGTAAGCGGATGTTATTTATTAAAAACATATACCGCGAATATTTCATAAACAGTGAAATTGGTATTATATATAATAGCAATATATATATATTGGCATATGTATATATTGCAGTTGTTGATTTCCCGCATTGTATAGCGGATGAGACCCTATTGCGCCGTCTATTAAGCGGATAATATTTTACAAATCCCATATACCGCGATAATTCCGTACTGGAGCGGAATTGGTATTGTGCTAACATCTTTGGATGCAGGGAAACAGGTTGGAGGGATCCAACTGGATTCCTCAACTGTATTGATTTATTTACAGATATTTTGATATTTGTTGATTATCATAACGATATATGATATTTGGATGTCGTGATTGACTATTTGGTGCTGCTGCATCATCAGATCCATTTCTGAAGTTTTAAAATAATGATTTTTGGTTTTAAAAGGAATTTTAAAGTGATTTTCAAAAGCATACGTTTTATTGAATTTGAATTGTTAAAATAAATAAATGTTAAAATTTTATTTTCATAAAAGTTATGATTTTTAGGAAAATAATGCTTAAGTATGATTTTGAAGTATATAAGCTTTAAATAACGATTTTTAAGTTATTAAAAGAATAAATTGGTTTAAATTTGGATTTTTGAATTATTAAAAACGATGTGTATAAAAGACTTATAAAATTGATATTTTATAAATTAAAAATATTAGAATATTAAAACAAGTTTTATAAGTATTAAAAATGAAACAAAAATGGATTTCATAAGTGAACGCAATTTATAGATTTATAAATTGTGAAGTTATAAAATGGATAGATTTTGTAAAATATAAGATTTATAAGAAATCATCTTATAAATCGGATTTTGGCATTTAAAATGAGATATAAAAAGGATTTTTATAAATAGAAGTTTATAAAAATATAAATGGAGTTTATAAACGTTGTTTATAAATCCGAAATCAATTGAATTTGATAAGTTGGATATAGGAATATATGAAAGGAATTATATTCACGATTTTGGACAGTGAATATATTATTAAATGAAATGGATATGTTTTTGGGGAAGGAACATTAGGAAATGAAGTAAATGATTTAAAGACGTTTTAAAATGCATTAAGTATCGAATACATAGATTTCAACATTTATTGTTGAAATAGACGTTTTCGAGAAAGAAGGAAATGGTGGACTATAACACTATTGTTATAGTAAACGATTTCCGAAAGGAAATGTTTTTATATAGTATTGGGATTTATATATCTATCTAAATTTTGAATCCCTATACTAGTGATTTTGGGTCGTAGTAACGATGTTTTACGCAACAATCGTTTTAGCCCAAATAAATGTGTTAAGTGAATGTTTTCCTTAAAGAATGAAATATATACTTAATTTTCAATTTAAGTATATTGAATATTTTCCAAGTGTTGAAATTGAATGGATTTGTGAATTACTTATGAATAAAAAAGTATGGGAATGTTTTTCCAATGTGAAATGAAATGTTTTGAGAATTTATCTTTTTGAAGATAAATTGAAAATGAATAATTGAAATCGTATATTCATAAATATTTTGGAATGTAAATTCACTATGGAATTTATAAATGAAAAGGGAAATTTTTTTAAAAATAAACGTTGATTTATTTTTGAACTAGGGGAATAAATTTACGAATTTGGAACGTAAATATAAAGTAAATCGTTAAGGATTTATTTAATTGGTTTAAATGAACCATGTTGAAATGAAAGAAATTCCGCGTAAGGAAAATGATTGAAATTTGTTTTCAAAAGTGATAAAGGTGAAAAGTGATTTGAAAATTTGTTTTCAAATGGTTGAAGTGTGGAAAATATATATCTAGTAAAGATATTTTTGGAAAGTAAATAATTTGGGAAATTATTTGGATTTGGTGATGTTGAGCATGCCTATTGATAGTTAAATAATCCGACTATCAATATTTACCTTTAAATAGGTATTTGTTGTGAATTGCTTGAATTTGAATGCCACACTTATTATTGAATAAGCGCTCACTATTCGGGTTAGCCGGGAAAGGATCTTGGGGTCGTATAACCAATTCCGAATATGTGATATGTCGTTATGAATTGCATTTGATGACCGGTGTTGAAGACCGGATGTTTGTGAAAACGGAAGGATTATCATCGAGTTACTCTACATCGGTTGATCTCCGATATAGAGGTTTTATCACCCTTAGTGACGGGAAGTCCGGTCGTGATTAGTGAATATCCGGATTGCAAGGACTTCTTTGTAAGTGCCTTCGGTTCTGTTCGATCCCGGAATAGACTTGTATAGATTGTATGTCTGACATTACAAATTGAGATATAAAGCTGATTTCTTTCAAATATATTTCTGTTGGTGGCGGAGAATTTATTCTCTTAGCTTAACACCCTTCTCTGAGACGTATGAGCTCAGAGGTTATATAGTTGAAGGTTATTAGTGATATACTCCCAATTTGGTAGTGTGTCATGTTGAGTGTTGCTGTGAAATGATCATTGTGTTGACCATTTGTGATAGGATCATTTATTTGATCATTTATCTTGGTGATCATTTCTATGATCATTTGTTGACCCAAAGCACGACTTTTGTATAAAATGTGGCTTTGTGGGCGAGACTTCGTCGGACCTCACACCCCGGAAATGGTCAAAACAGGAAGGATGCGACAAGGTTATTAGGGGGTAGCGCCCCTTTAGTGTATGTCGTTCCTTCTGGATAGAGGTGGTATCATGGTATGGAGCCCAGATATTTAACCTATGTTGTTGCTGCATATTTTGTGGTTGTTGGAAATCGAGGATCCTCGGATAGATCGGTTACGATCAGGGGATGACATATTCGTGTCGGTAGTTACCCAGTTAGGGGTAACCCGGCCTTGTGTTGGCAGAGATCCGGTTTGGTTCTCGGGAACGTCCTTCCAGAGGCGTTCTCATGTGGCAAAGGGAAGTTCCTTGGCCTGACCATTTGTTGGATATCCAAAGAAACAATACGATCTTGTACGGTTTTAGTTGTATAACCTGCTATGGAATGTGGCGGTAACCTGCTATTGAACATAGTAGCTATAGTAGGCATACGATAATGGTCGTATGTTGGCTAAGATTTATATTCTCCTTTCGAAATTGTTTTATACACTATGCACTAGTAATAATATCAAATGTTCTTTTTAATGCGTATCAAGCATCTTTGACTATCATAAGGAGATATCTCCTCCGATTCTGCGTTTGCATTGTGTGTGTGTGCGGGAGGCCTTATGGTTGTCTCATTTTTAAAAACATTGCGAATTGACTTTAAAATATTCCTCTATTTTGATTTTAAAGATAAAATGTTTTGAGTTCTCACACCAGTCACATGACTGACGCGGAGTTTATTGTTTTCCTTCCTAAACTCTGGGTGCCTACCAATTTCCACACGGGCAGTCAAGAGTTAAGGTTTATCAGGATATTCAGGAGTTGCTGGAGGCAAGCTGGATGGCATGGCATATTACTAGTAAATAGTATTTCTTTTCCGCTGTTGATGTCATTTGTTGTTGTACACTCTGATGTAATGAAATGAAATGTAATGTAATGTAATAACTGATATAGTTCTTTGTTTAAAGATTATTCATTTATTTATTATATGTTGTTCCGCTGCGAATTGTGAGATTCTGATGTTGTTCTGTTATTTCTTCTGTTCTGTTCTATCTTTTTCTATCTTCTTCTACTTTTTCTTTTTCTAAAACCCTAACGGTACGGTTTTTCGGCTTTCGATTGCTCGGCAGTTGATACAGTGGACGTATTGATGTCGGTTTTCATCAACGAAAAATCCCAAACGTTACACTCATATTGTTCCGCTGCATTGTTATATGGTATGTGTACTCTGATATGTATTGTGTAGATAAAATCAAAGGTTTTGTAAAACAGCTTCATGAACTGTATATTTTGATTATTATATTTTATCCTTCCGCTGTGAGATTCTGTTTAGTTTTATTTCTTTCTCGTTTTTCTTATTTACCCCATAACAATCCGCCATCCGTATGGTTTGAATTGGCATGTGTGTCGTTTAAATCGTGCGAAAAGGCGGGACGTTACATCTGGTATCAGAGCTTTGGTTTAGCGATAAACCTTAGCTTCGTGGGGTCTGACTCTTTATTAATAGGGTAGTAATACCCTATGGGAGTCGCTGAGTGTATATATATGAGAGAGCGTATTTGTTAGTGTTATAAATAGGTTTTAATATTGTGTTAATCTGTTCCGTTTTGTAATTATAAATTCTGGTTGATGCATGGGACACTATGACATCAATAGGGATTTCTAAACACTTAATAGGACAGACCGACATAATATTTGTTTTAATATAGGTGAATGAAATAATTTTGCCTATTATATTTTCTGTATATAAAATAATTTTTTTCAATTAATATCTATATTTGGCTGCAATAGATTGGTTGAAATAAGATTTGAAAAATAAAATAAATAAATTTGGGAAATTTAGAACTTAAGATCCGGGGTTTTGAAATTTCTTTCGAATAAATTTTGGAATATAATAATATTGTTTATAAATATCTTCTGATATAAATATTTAGTATAATTCGAACGAATTTTTTTAAAGAAGATTTTGGAAAAAATAAGTTTTGTACTTTCGTCTCTGTCGCTGGAAAAAAATTTCGGTGATGGCGGCCGCATCATCGACTTTCATTTTCGAGTTTCGAAGGGGGAAGTCCACTGTAGTAGTTTTACTGCAGATTCATTTTGAAAAATATTTAAATTTTGAATTGTTTAAATATAATTAGGGATATATAAGTTGTAAGAATATAATTATTTATTATTTTAAAATAATTTGAAATTTAACCCGGTATTAAATTCTCAAATTTTCGTTAATTGGTTGTTTCAATTGTTGTAGTGAAATGAAAGGTAAGTGATTAATAAATTGAAACCTCAAATTTAGGTAAGAGATTTAATTCTAAGTTATAAATGGAAATTTAAGGAAATTTGAAATTTGTAACATATGAAACAAAGAGTAATATTGTTGAACATTAAATTTAATTAAAGGATGAGATAAAACTTGTATAAGTTCATTTGCATTTTCTTTAACATATATAACTTACCAAATACAAAAAAGTTGAAAATGTTTAATAAGAAATGTAATGAAAATTGTACAAGTAAAAGTAGGTAATGAAGTATTCAATGAATTTGCTATTATAAATGAGAATTTAATGTTATAAACTAAAGTTATAATTGAAATTTTACTATAAGTGGATATAATTAAAGGTAAGTAATTCAAATAGATGATTATCAACTTAAGTAAATAAAATGGAAATGCTAGGAAATAAAATGGACATGAATACTATTGATAAACAAATGTAAATAAATGAGGGCATGTAATAAATGAATGAATAATTATAATGAAATAAAAAGAACTGGCACGACCTGAGTTAATGGAAATGAAAAATTGTAAGTAGTAAGTGAAAATAAATGAACATAATATAAAGAAGAGAAATTGTAAACTTAGGAATAAGGGTTGAAGTTATTTCTAAATAAAATTGAAAGAAATAAATGAAAATAAAAAGATAAACTGTTATATGAATGAAAAGAATCAAACAACAAATGTATGAATGAAATTAATAAGGATAAAACAAAAATTTGTTGTTTGTTTTGGGTTTTAGTTGTTTGGGTAAGGATACTTTAAATTTGTAAGAATGAATGAATAATTTATTTAGTTTTATCTAAGACTGTTGAGTAAATGATGCGCTAGAAGTTTATTTTTCATTCCGTACAATTTAAAAGTTTTGAACCCGAACAACTGTTCGTTGTTTGATTGAATGATTGCTTTGTATTTGTGGTGTATGTTGTTGTGAAATTGATGGTTGTTGCATTGTTTTGTTGTTAGTGATTAAAACCACTTAAATATTTCACTTTATATTAATTGTTAGCCGTTTAGATTTTATAAGTGAAATGCAGGTTATGGAAGCAATTGCTACTGTTTTTGGTTCCATAAATTAAGCGTAAATTGCCCGACAAGTAGGTACGTTTCGGATTACGATTATAGCGCTATTTTATATATTTTCCCTTGCTGGGATATACTATTTTGGATATTATATGTGATATAATTGTTATATTTTGATATATTATTTTCTCCCGAGCCTCTCCGTACGAAGGAGGCTCTGATTTTCCGTAAATTTTGGACTTAGAAAATTTTTGAAAAGTGTTTTCCAAACTTTAGTAATTTGAGTATATAAAAAAAAGAGATTTATTTGTTATAAATTGGTGTATGTTATTTTAATTAATTAATTCTGTAAATTAATTTTTTATAAATTTAATATTTTGAATAAGAATATTGTCTATTTATTTTCTTAATTTTCTTTTCCCTTCTTTACCTCTTTTCGAGGACGAAAAGTTTTGAGTGGGGGAGAGTGTAACGACCCGTAATTTTGACAATTAAAAATAGTAAATTTAATAAGATTTTGTAGTTAAATGTGGAAGAAATTAAAATTTAAGATTTATAACTGGAATAATACTAAAATGAAATGCAACAGTATTAATTAAAGCAAATTATTAACAATTTGGATGGAATTCCAATTAATTGAAATAGAGTAAGGTTATATTTGGTTATAAAGTGAACATAGGGAAAAAGAATGTAAATATTGAATTCATTAACGAAATGATACACTGTTAATGGAAATTGAATAAAATTCGTGTTATGAAAGAAATGGTAACATTTGTTTGTAAGTAATAAACTTATAAATAAAATTAAAGGCTAAATGGTGTAACTATTATATATATTACCTATTTATTTGGTCTATTAAATTTAATTGGATATAAATGTCAATTAATTCCTTTAATTAGTGCAATTAATGTATGTTTAATTGATAATGGTAAAAAGGTTCATTATATAAAGTGTAACCAACGTAAATTTTTATCATAGTATGACCTTTGATTTGAATAAAATGATGGAAATCAGTTTACTCAAATTTATTGGAATTGGAAATTTTAATAAGTGAATTTATTACAATCAATGAAATAAAAGGTTACGTAAATGAATGGTAAGATGAAATGGTAAAATATTGATGTAATGGAAGATATAACAATGTTGACTATGCATATAAGGTAATAATTGATTTAATAAGAGAATGAAACCAAGGTAAATTAATTAATTGAGACTTTAATTATAATTAATGTGTTAAATTGACCAAAGTTCAATAAAATGGAAATATAGTAGTTAATGCAAATGAAGGATGGAAATTGGGGTATATTAACGTAATGAAATGTAGAATAAATGTCAACTATGTTATTAGATCATAAGTTTGGACCATAAATAAAGTTCTAAAAAAACAACAAAACTACAATAAAGCAATGAACTGGAAGGTTCTAACGCGTATTAGAATATATTTTAATAACAGGAATTGGAATACTAAATGTCAGTTTTAATGATGAGTTAAATGAATATTGATTGATAGAGAAAAAGATTTATTTAGTATTTAATTTAATGCTTGTTGGAAACTGTAATTTTATAAACCTATTTGCTTGACGATAAATAAGGATTACAATGTTCACGTATTTATTTGATTGATTTGATCAATTAGGGTCTGTTTTGAAGTGGAAGATTAAAATTAATTGGAAATAAATTTATTAAAATCTTTCAATTGAAAAAGGAAAAGAAACAAAGTGCAATTAATAAAATTAATGTAAGAATGTTTTCATTATGAATGTTACATTATTTGGAAATATAAGAATGGATTTAATATTGTATAAGTTGATCATTTTAGAATATAAAAATGTTTACATTTATGAATTGCAAGTAACGAATAAGCATTTTAAGGAAAATAAAAGAATGTTGAGGAAATAAAGTGAACGTTTCCATTCTGAATATAAATATAACGTTGTAAAAAGAGAAAATTGAATTTTTAAAACAACATTTTACGATAGTTAAATAGCAGTCATAGGTTGCACGGAAGTGATTTTATTACTAACCTTGAAATTTAAAATAAATTAAATAATTGAGTTCATAATTACCTGTCTAGAAAAATGTTATTTTTAAATTTGAATTTTTAAATCATGGTTTATATTTTATTTATGTATCCGCTGTCCTTGTTATGTAAAATGGTCTTTTTAAATTTAGTTATGTTGTGGTAATTAAATGTTTAATGAATGTCAAATTTGGTATGTTTGGGGTTAAAAAAAATTAATTGGGTGAACAAATGTTTTGAAATTTGAATTCTAAAAGTCTGTTTATAGAGTAGAGTTGGTCCATTCATTCCCTTTCTAATTAATAATTGTCACACTTTTTTTTCATTGTTTCCTCATTTGTTTCATTACTCATGTCCATTTACATGGTCTAAAGCCTTTTCATTTCATGAACGTTACATACTTTTCATATTTTTAATTCTTTCTTTCACCTCTTTTAATATCTACCATTTTTATTGGGTTGTTCATATTTTTACTTTATTTCAATTCCTACTTTGTTTATATTTAGCTTTATTAGTTTTTCACCAGTTTCACTCCTCATTCTTGTAGCTTCATTTCATTTTTTTTTAAATTTCATCTTCTATAGCTTCATTTTTGTTACTCTTCACCTTCCTCCTTCCTTTTTTCATGTTTCTTCTTCAAATCTTCTTTCTCGCTTTTTTTTCCCAAAGCTTTTTTCCTCTTTCTTCTTCTTATTCTTCAAATCTTCTTCTTTTTCAAAGTTTCATTTTCTTTTCTTTTTTGTTGTTCTTCTTCTTCTTTAATTTTTTTTTTCTCTTTTAAACCTTCTCTTCTTTCCATGTCTTTTTCTTCAAATCCAGATTTATATAATCTTCTCTTTAAAACTTTCTATAAAAAAAAATCATTAAGATAGCAAGGAAACAAAACAAAATGAGAAAGTTGTTGCAGATCCAAATCTGGCTACGCAAAAAGGTACGCAACACTAAAAATTCCACTGCAAGTTAAATAAAATATATGATGTGATATATAATTTCTTTTTTTTTCTTTTTTTTGAAATTTCAATCACCATTAATGCGTATAACTTCCTCCTACGAACTCAGTTTCACACGTGGTTTTCTCCGCTAGGTTCGTATTGGAATTCCAGACATTTAGACGCTGGTTTGAACGAATTCTGAGACCGTCGAATTTTTGAGTTTAAATCGGATTTACATTCGATTTAGATCCCAAAGGTGAGTGTTTTTACCCACTCACAATTTCTAAAATTTCCTATGTCTTTTAAATTGATTTTAGATATGAGTAGAAATTTATTTATGACTGTTTGGCACGTTTTATTCATCATCTCTGTTAAATCGCATTTATTTAACATAACTGTTAATTAATTTTTTTATTGCATATAAATTGACAGTTAAATTTATTTATTTTGCATATAAACTGATAGTTTACAGTTAATAAATTTATTTTGAATATAAACTGTTAGTTACTAACTGTCATTTATTTCCTGTTATATTGTATATGCCATATATTGACGTTTGTTTAAATTGACGATGATTGAAATAAATTGATGAGGATTATAATTAATGATTGATGATTGATGTTTGCAGAATGGATGATGTGTACTATATTTTAAAATCTGCAAGTTATCATGTATTTCATTCATTCGCGATTGCGGTTTGAAATGATATAAAACCGCATTTTTTATTTTTAAATTGCGGATTAAGATGATAAATATCTGTATCACTTGACCATAGGATAGAAAATTATATACAGGCACCGCGGTGTATATATATATATATATATATCAATTATTTTTGAAATTATTTTTCTATGGTTTGGATAGGATACGGTTAATAAATATAGATTTTGATATTATATAAAATCTTATTTTATATATACATCTATAGTTAAAGTATTGAAGATAAGCTATGTATGGATTTGTTAAATAAAATAAATAAGTTGAATGACGGGGTTTGATTATTTTTTATTATATGGTTAAGTACATGTTAAGATATTGAAATTACATATAATTTTAAAGGATTTAAATTAATTAAGAATTGGAGTTAAATTGGAAAATTTATTTGGAATTTAGCTTAATTAAGAAGTTAACTTCATAAGTTGATGTAAAATTTATTAACTTGAAAGTTTAAAAAGGGTATGATATTTACAACTGAATTCTATTCAAGGTGAATTAAATGAATATTTCTAGTATAAAAATTTAAGGAAATTTTCCTTTTTAAGTAAATTTGAGTTTTACTTAAATGATTGTGTGTTTATTATGCAATTATTATTTCAAACTAAATAATAGGACTTTAAATTTGTGAAATAGAAATTTCCAACCTTAGTTCCAATTGTTTAATATTCAAAGTTTGAAATATATTGAAACTGAAGTGGTTTATTTAAACTGAAATCGATTTTAAAATCTATGGATTTTGACTTAATCTTAAATGAAATAAATTGTAAGTCGTGGAAATTATTTTATTTTATAAAGAAATTTTGAATCCAAACTATTGATGCCATATACTGTTTCAATATCTAAACCATTTAAGTTTTAGAAATTATGGTTTAAAGCCATGAATTTTCGAAGTATTATAGTTTGAAAGTTATAATTCAATGTTTGGTTTCCGATTATTATAAGTTTGAAAACAATATAATTTTGGAAAAGAAATATATATTTGAAATATAATGATATTATATTAATTTGGGTTTTTATAAAAATAATATCAAATGATTTTGTTTTGGAAAGAAAATGATATCGTATTTATGGGTTTTGAAATGGATAATTATATTTTGGTTTTTGAAAGTATAATTAATTTTTAAATAACCGCGGTGTTATAATAACGTTTGGTTGTTGAAGAGACCGGGATCAGAAGTTGTCATACTCTCTGCCAACTCCGAAAACCACTTTAACAACCGTGTACGCGGTGGAGATTCCAGAATGAAGTAGGTTGGTGGCGGCGTTTCCTGTAAGGTAAATACGTGGACCCAACTCCTGTGAGTTGGCATAAGGTGGCTAAAACATGAGCGATTGACGGGTTAATAAGGTAGCACCTTTGATCGGACACATCCCTTCGATATTATACTTTGACTCTTCGATTGATTCGGTGGCAACTTTTGATTTTATTTGGGGTGTGGCTCGAGGTGGGCGGTAGCTGTGCGCTACAAGTTACCACCGACCCGGAAGCGTAATTAGTATATCTACCCTTGCATTGCCTTGTTGTGCCGTGTCACCTACCCTATCGCGCCTTGTACGAGTTTCTATTTGTGTCGTACCTATGGAGTGTCTTCTCGTAGTCTCCCGATCAGGAGATATGCAGGCACTGTATAGACTGTTGGCATTATTTGTGTTAAGGGCTATATGGGTAACCCCTTAACGCTATTAAAAAGTAAGTTTATTCTACAATTAGACACTATTATAATAGCGAAATATACTATATAGTAAATAGTTTAACGGATCCTTAGGAGATATAAATCCCAAGCATCTCTTGAGTTACTGCACTCATATCTACTTCTGTTAATTTAACTCACATAAGATCTTTTAGTTCTGACCCGAGTGTTTTTGTCTTTTCAAATTCGCTCGGGTCAGTCCGAGCGTCTCAAGATCGAAGACTTTAGCTCTGGAGGACGAAGACCGAGATTTCTATTATCATTATTAATTATATTCCACTACACTCATATTGTTCCGCTGCATTGTTATTTCTTTCTCGTTTTTCTTATTTACCCCATAACAATCCGCCCTTCCGTATGGTTTGAATTGGCACGAGTGTCGATTTAAATCGTGCGAAAAGGTGGGACGTTACAGATAACATAGATTATCTATTGTGATGGTGATATATGGATTATCTATTTTGATATTGATAATATGGATTACCTGTTATTTGATAATGTTAATTATCAATGGTGATTTGTGAGTTATCTATCTGTGTGCATATAGATAATTGAATTGTTTTAAACTTTAAAACAACTTGGATATAAAGGACACGCTTTGGATTTCGTTGAGACCGGGATTGGGTTTCCATATTTGGATATCCGAAAACCACATCGATTCCAATTAAACGTTAGGTCGTGAATCGAAGTGGAGCTTTGTGAAGACTCGAGGTGTACGGACTATTTGTCAGTATAACTCTAGGGGTGATTCCGTGATGAGTTTGACAGAAATAATACTTACAGGCTTGAGATGGAGGTTCAGAGTGCAAGGGTTATCGTCGTTAACTCCGAGGGTGATTCCAAAATGAGTGCAACGAGATAATGCCTTCGGTTTCGTTCGAACCTGGAACGAACTTATATGGATTGAATGCTTTCAAAACATCGTCAGGTGGATGACAAGCATTCTAAGTGATGTGTTCACTAAAGGTAATCGTAGCCTCAAGCCACATCAACCGGGAATGGCTAAAATAGGGGAGGAGCAGCAAGGCTTCGTGGGTAGCCCCCACTTGAGAGTGAGATTTAACTTTGTCTAAAGGTCCCTTTATATTCGGCTGTGTGGGTGGTTGCTAGCTACAACCGCGTGGTTGTCTTGTTCGGAACTGTTCTTTAAGGAATGGTTTCGGCCTTGTGTTGCAGGGGAGCGGGCGTACTCCTCGGTACGTTGATCTAGGCCATGTACTATGACGGGCGGTACCCCAGTACCCCTGCTATTGTGTGGAATCCAAAATCCAATAAGTGCCAACGGTTTTGATTGTAGTACCCACTTTTGTGGCTAGTAGCTAGAATTTAATAATGTAACAATTTCGGCTATTTCATATTTATTTGAAAACCCTACACCCTTTTATAATATCATCGGATTTCCTATCAAATGTTTTGGTTAGCGTAAGCCAAACACTTTTCCATGTTTATGTGTGGGAAGTCTTACGTGATACCTTTCTTTTCAAAAGGTTGTTGAAAATTAAGCAACTTTAACCTGTTACTCACACCAGACCCATGTTTGACCCGTAGTTTATCTTCTGTTTTCTTAAACTCTTGGGTACTCAAATTTTTTACGAGTAGCCAAGGGATTCAGGTTAGCTTAGACGAATTGTGGAGGAGCAATGGAGCAGGAGGCTTCTGCGTGTAGATATGTAGTATTCCGCTGTGTTGATTTCTCTAAGTTGTTACTTGTACTGTATTGAGTTGTATAACTAGACAGGTGTTTATATTTGTCTAGTATGTGATGTATATCTGTGTAACTCTGATAGTGGTTGTAAACTATGTAATATTTATGTTATTAATATAATTTATTCATTCCACTGTTTAGATTCTGATGTTGTTTCTTTCTTCTCTTCTTTCTTTTCTCTTTCTATCCCTTTTTTTCTTAAAAAATGATGCGATTTTCTGCGGTAAGAAAGTCGGGTCGTTTCGCTGGATCTGAAGTCGCCTAAAAAAGTGAACCTGGTGTGGAATTTTGAATCTGAAAGCAACGCTATCAGCTAAAGCTATTCGAGTTTGGAGATTAGAGCTATGCTGAAATTGAAGTCCATGCTTGGGTTGATTTGTCTTCATTCTAGACTATCTGAAGCTTGCTGCCATTAGGAAGGTATGTGATAATGGCTAAGAAGTTAAAACCTTTTGATGTTGAACGTATCTTAGTTGGATGTTGATAAATAACTTTGATATTTTTGTTGTATTTTGCTGCCTGGTGAATGGAGATTGTACTCTGTTGCAGTAATGTGCAAGCTTATAGAAGTATACGCAGTTGTCGATGTTGATGATATGTGGATTAGGAGAGGGTTTGATGTTGAGAAGGTGATTTGGGAAGAACTACGTTGCAAGTGAGCCGAAAAGGTGTGCAGTCTCAACTGAGAGAGGGGAGTATGTGATCAGGTTTGAGTTGGGATGGAGAAATATGGTTGCAACAGTGTAGTAGTGTGTATGCAAGTGTGCACTGTGATGAAGTTTTGACATGTTTAGTTAATTGTTGGTCGATTGGGAGGATGCGGTGAATGGTAAGGCAGTGAATTGTGATGGTGGATGAAGCTTGATATTGTCACTGCTTTGTGCAATAGTGTGCAGTAAACTGTGAACAACGAAATTAAATAGTTTTGTATAACAGAGAACAGTGAATATAGATTAGTGTTTTGTAATAGAAATGTATTTGTAACTTGAGTAGTGAAATGTAGAATATGAAAGTAATTTTGAAATATGAAATGTAATGAATAAAAACTTCTCATTTTTTTCGTATGTTTTTTTAAGTATATGCAATGTTTATTTTGCATCAGTCAGAAACCGTTGCAATATCATGTATTACAACGGGCATTGTTCGTTGTAAAATGGCTGTTTTGTTGTAGTGAATACAAAACCATTTTTATTTCAAAACTATTTATTCAATCAAAATAGTTTATACTTCGAAACCAAAACCATTTTTATTTCAAAACTATTTATTCAATCAAAATAGTTTATACTTCGAAACCAAAAACATTTCAGACATATATTCATTTCAAAATCTTAATACTTTCAAAGTATAACTCTTTCGAAACAAAAAATACTTGAAACAATTACATTTTGAAAATCATAACATTTCAAAATCATACATTTGAAATTTTGAAACATTTCTTTAATTCTTTACATTTTACAAATTTATTCAATTAAACCAAAATTTAAAATTTCCAATTTAATGCAAATCAAACTATCAGTTTCAATTCAATTCAGTGTCCGTACAAAACATTTCAAATCTTATCAATTTAAATATAGATTTGATCCACAAAATAAACTATTAAATTTTTAATATACTTCAAAGCTTTAATATCCCATATTTCAAAATTAAATTTTATAATTTCATATATCTCAAATTTAACTTCATTATTACATAGTTTTGAAATATTCATTTCATAAACCCAATAGCATTTAAATAAACTCATTTCCAAGTAAAAAAAATATCTTTTCACACAAATATAAACTTCAAATATTCATCTGTCAAAATCAAATATCATTCCAAATTAATATTCTTTCTCAAAATAAAGATCAAATCATTTCCAAACCATTTAAACCATCAAAATATCATATCCTTTCAAAACCTCATTATCAAATCATTATTTGAATTCAATTTCAAATATTCAAATTTAAATATCATTTTAGAAATCAATTTTGTCATTTATTTATTATTTCAAATATCATTACAAAATACATTCAAAATTCCATTCAAAAATTCATTTATCTCATTTCATTCAAATTAACACATAACCAGTAAACCTTATTTAAATTCCTTAAAAATTCAAATTTAAATATTAAATATATATTCAAACTTCTTAAATTTCACAAATAATCAATTCCAAAAGTTAAATCATTTAACACTTTAAAATATGACTCAAATAGTGTCAAAATCTATAATATTTCGACCATTGTCAAAACATAGCAACGACGACACTTATAAAGTGCTATCGTAGCTTAAAATTTCCAAAATAGTTTAGTTTAGGAACAACGGCATTTATAAAATGTCGTAATAGACATTTAGTTACTTCAAACACGGTTAAATTCAAAACAACAACATTTTTAAAGTGCCATCATAAAACTACAGCCTCTTAGAAATGCTATTAATGAAAGTCCAGATTTTAGTATAACTTCAGAAACATTAAACTTCAAAAAATTTCTATTTTAAATCATATTTCTAGACTTCAAAATTTCACATTTAAATCAGCTTAACATATGATTTATCACAACAAAATTTTATAATTAAATATCCAGTTAGAACTCACTTTCATTCGTTAAGTCAAAATTTCACTACTTCTTAACTTATAAATTTCAACAAAACATAACATTTTTCTTCAAATATCATTTCAAAACTTTAAATTTAATTTCCATTATTTATTTACATTTTTAAAATAAAATTTAAAGTCAAAAATCACATTTACTTCAAATTTACGTACTTAAATTCACAATATCAAGATTTAAGATTTAATTTTCTTAAAACCATAAAATATATATTTTTAAATCAAAATTCATGCTTTTAAAAATACATATTTTAATAAAAATCATTTAAAAATATACCACAGGGTCTGTATATAATTTTTTAACCTAGGTCAAGTGATACGGATATACATCATTTCAATCCGCATTTAAAAAGAAAACCCGGATGCTAACATTTCAAACCCGCAATCCCTAGTAAAATAAATACAATAAAAATCACTCAGGCCTATCATTTCAGCCCATAATGATTTTTCCCTATTCTAATGTCCGTTCGGGTATGTATCATTTCAAGCCATAGTGAATCTATTCTAACAGGTTACTTGCAGTGTGAGTATATGCATAAATAATATAAACAATGTCAATGTCACAATATAATGTCATATATCAAATGTCAGGTGATAATTAACAGTTTTAACATGGTAATAACATGGCATAGCATATCATATGATCAACATTAACTTGCATAAACATTTTATATTACTATACACTAGCCATCAATTTAATATTTATAAGTAAATATGTCAAAGTGAGAAAGACTCACCTTTTACTAAGCTAGGGACAAAAACAACACGCAAACACGATTCCAGGGCGCGACAAGCATGATTCAGCTCAACACAGCATGACATTGGGTTCAAATGAGAGAGATAACCAAGACATGTTCTTGTATGCAACAACCAAAACAAGACATTGAAAACATGAATATTCAATACAAAACAATGTTGAACAAAATTGAAATATAAAAGCGATAAAGACAAGATAGCTTAACCTTGCCTTAACCATCCAAATGCTTGGCCATAATGGAACATATGCGAGGCTACAGTGATGTTTTGGTGGTAAATGGCTCAGGTTTGGATTCACATATGCATGGCAACATGAAGTGAAGGGGTAGGAGAGTTGTAAAGTGAAGAATGCAAAGAACAAGGCAAAAAGGAAGGGTTTGTTCAAATTTTTGGCTCGGCTATGGGTAAGTGGGGATCGGACAAAGCATGGTACAGGTTTGGACATGTCAAGTGATGGCTAGAGTGATGGCCAAAGGAGGTGAACTTGCTGGTGGTGGTGGCTAAGGGGGTGGCCAAAGTGAAATAGGAAGGGTAGGTGATGTTATGTGGTCTAGGCATTGTTTTCGAGGGTTGGAGCTTGCAAATTTGTGGAGCTATTGTCATAAGGAGGCATGGCCTGAACTTGGTCAAAGGAGGAGGAGGTGGAGTTGCTGTAGATGGTGGTGGTGTGGTTGGTGGTGAAGGTGGAGAGCGGAGCCAAGCAAAGCTTTGAAAAGAGGAAGGAAAAATCAATGAAAGAAGAAGAGAAAATGAGGTAAAAATGGAAGAAGCCATTAGTAATTTTTGTTTCAGAAATCAAAGGCCGAACTTGTGATGGATTGAGAAGTTTTTCTCACATGAATTCAACATAAAACTCATGGAAAAGCATAAGGAAGTGGATGGCTACTCAATGAAAAGTCAAAAGAAGGTGTAAAGCCAAAGGTAAGTGAAAAGTCACATGCAAATGAAAGGGTTTTGTCTCTTGGAATTCCTTTTTCTTTTATTCAAATTAAATAATAAAAATTTCAGTAAATAAAAATAAAAAGATGAACAAAATAAAGTGAAAAGGAAAATAAATAAATATTTTGTAACATCCCACCTTTTCGCACGCCTTAAATCGACACACGTGCCAATTCAAACCATACGGAAGGGCAGTTTGTTATGGGGTAAATAAGAAAAACGAAAAGAAAAAAAAAACAAAACAGAATCTGTGACGCCCCACCTCTATACACACGCTAGCCAAGAACATTACGGTGAATGCTGTCAACTAGCACAGAGAATAAGGCTGTTGAGGAGCGACCATCCGTGTAATTGCTTTGCGCGAGCATCGATATGTCAGATAGTATAACATGCATTTCTTTATCAAGAGGGAAATCCAACATACCAACACAAACTCAAAGCTACTACACAGTGGTTGTAATATCTGCAGAAACAAATATAGAAATAAATATAACACAAATCAATCGTAGAGAATTCATATCACAAAGGCAGAATAAGATATGAATATTACACATAAAAGTGTACATCAGAGTAGTGGTCAGAAAGATCCACAATATCACGGAAGAATAGTTACACGAACTACACAAAAGAATAAGTATACATTATGGAGTCTATCTCTCAAATGTATACAAACCAAAAACTACTAATCTAAGTAGTTAACCAAAAGTCAGAGAAATCAATCCCAGGGGAGAAGTCAAGCAGAAGCACCTGTAACATCTCGGTCTGACCCGAGTATTATTTAATAAGAAAATAATAAACGGATCAGTCTAACTATAAATATCGGATGAAACGATATAGAATAAGAGATATGACTAAACACATAATAATCACAATGCCAAGCTGTGATATATATAAGTAATTGAAAAATCAACGAGAGATTAATCAATATCACCAAATCTACACAAGAATCAAAGAAATGTCATACTCCTCATTTCGTTCACCAAACCACAATAAATGACATATTATATCAATGCCAATCACAAAAGTCAGTGACACACAAATTCACCAATGCACAAATATTGATAAAACTTATCAACGGAAATCACGAAAATTGGTGAAGCACAAATTCTAGAAATCATCTCAAGAAATCCAGAAATCACAAAAAGGGGGAAGGCCTAACACAAACGGGAGCATAAAGCCCACCAACACGTGTATCACAAACGGAACGCTAATTCCATAGTTGCTAACCATCACAAATTGAGCCGAAGCTCCACAAAAGGCCCGAAGACCATGGGTTGCTACCCCACCAAATTGAGTCGAAACTCCACAAAACGGGGTTTAGTCTCCCTCGTAGACAAAGAGACATCGCACATTGCTAGTCTAAATCTCAAAGATGATCGTCATGATCAACGAGAAGTGTCGATTACAGTAAGCTAGTAAATATATGAGCTTAGCATCATGTCCCATAACCACTAGCTTAACTTAAATATTTACGAACAAATTGTAGATCTCCACTATAAAATTGTCACAAAAGATTCAATCGAACAAGTCCAAGAATTAACCGACGAAGTAAACGCGAGCGTTTCATACCACTCGTTTTACTAGGTCGTTTAATTAGATTTCTCATACGAGTGAGATAAAGGCTTGTATATACTAATAGATTGGAAAACGGTTTAAGAAACGAGCTTTGTAATAAAATAGCGTTGAAATCGTTTTGATGAGAGAATTTTGTTATTTACTACTAGTATAGAAAACCTTTATATTTTTAAAGTGACAAATCACAAAGAAGATTGTAGGAACAATCAATCACTAAAATTCACATTCGAAGACGTGAATAAAATCCAAAAAAACCGATAAAGAATCCATCGAAATGGATATTCAAAAATCCCTAAATAGGAGTCATCAAAGGCATAATAAATGATAACAACAAATAGGATCATCACGAATCGATTTAAATTGGAGTTCTCAAGCGAATAGGCAAATAAGCAAAATAGTGCTGATTCAGACGTCTGAAATCAAGGATTCAGACGTCTGAATCTGGAAAATAAATATTTTCCAAAGACAGAATTCAGACGTCTGAATCCTTGAATCCAGACGTCTGAAATAGGCACTTTTTGGCCTATTTCCTTTCTGGTTCCAAATGAACCAATTCAGACGTCTGAAACCATATATTCAGACGTCTGAATCTGGGAATAGAAATCTTCCCAGAACCATATTCAGACGTCTGAATATTACGTTTCAGACGTCTGAATCTGGGGTTCAGGGCATTCCCTGAACCTAGGCCAAAAATGGCCAAACGAATATCGAAAACGATCGAACGAGCAAATGGCGATGACTAAGGAATTACGTCGAACGACAACCCAGCCTAAACGGCTCTTCGGTACGCCTCAAATATCAATGTCCATATATCCATAATAGGATTTTCATAAATTAGACCAAAATACCAAAAATTGGAATATACACGAAATCGATCCAAACCAAAATCAATTGCACACGAATAAACGTTAGGAATTCATACCTAACAATCGAAGATCATTATAGACAAAGATGTGAGATAAAAATCTCACCTTTTTACAAAATCAAACAAGAAGAAGCTTGAAAGCAAATGGACAATCAACCTCTCTTCAACACAACCCAAATGAGCTTGAATCTATGCTCAAAACAAGAACATTCCCAAAATTAGGTTTAGGAATTTCTGAAATTGGTAAGAGAATAAGTTGGAGAAGAAGAAGAGAATGCTTACCAATGGGTTCTCTTGAATTTGGAGCTTGGAATTTGAGGTTGCAAGAGGAACTATGGTTTTTGAGTTTTAATTTCCAATCTCTCCCACCATTGATGCTTTAGAACTGAAAAGAGAAGAAAATGAGGGTGAATGGGGAGGAGTGGCTCAGTTTTGAGTATAAGTTAAACATAGGGCTGAACCCAAAACCAAACCCAAACCCAAAGTGAAAAGTAGCAAAAAGTCAACTTTCCCCAAACATATCGAAGCTTATACTCAAAAAGGTCGCAAATGGCATTTTAAACTCAATGGGAGTGGTCCCGAGTCCTAATTCGACCGTATGCAAAAAGTAGCTTTTCGGACTAAATTCCGAGTATTGATAAAATATTTAAATATAAAATCGATAAATATGCGGGTTGTTACAGACTCCCCTCCTTAAAGAAATTGCGTCCTCGTAATATTTAAGATGTAGATATGTAGTAACAAGCATAAAAGCATGTTCAACAAAAAAGAAATTTGAAATAAGAAGTTCATCTCAAAGAGCACGAGAAAGTAAGTCCGGATGTGTTCGCTCGATATACTCTCTAGATTCCCAAGAACAATCCTTAGGATTTGAAGACCATTGGACTTTAACAAGCAGGACATCTTTATTTCGAAGGCGTTTGACCTCCGAAGCAACAATTCGAATAGGATGCTGCTCATAAGTTAAATTAGGCGAAACTTCAATCTCTTCCACAACACCGGGCTCAAGAATTGAATCGGAATCTCGAAGACATTTCCGAAGTTGAGAAACGTAAAACACGTCATGGATAGCAGAAAATTGAGCCGGTAATAAAAGGCGATAAGCCATGGAACCAATACGTTCAGTGATAGGAAATGGCCCAATATATCGAGGCGCCAATTTTCTCGATCGACTGAAACGTACAACACCCTTCATTGGTGAAACACGAATAAAAACAGAATCTCCAACAGAAAATTCTAATTTCCTTCTTCGATTATCGGCATAGTATTTTTGTCTAATATGGGCTTCTTTCATCCTATGACGAATAAGATCAATCTTTTCTGTGGAATCACGAATAAAATCTGGACCTAAAACCAGCTTCTCACCGGCCTCAAGCCAACAAGAAGGAGATCGGCATGGCCTTCCATAGAGTGCCTCGAAAGGTGCCATACCAATACTAGATTGGAAGCTATTATTATAGGAAAATTCAACAAGTGAAATATGATCTTCCCAACTTCCCCCAAAATCAAGCACACATGCACGAAGAAGATCTTCAAGAGTTTGATTCACACGCTCAGTTTGTCCATCGGACTGAGGATGATAAGCGGTGCTAAAATTGAGCTTCGTTCCCAAAGCTTTTTGAAGACTCTTCCAAAATCCACTAGTAAACAATAGATCTATATCACTAATAATAGAAGTAGGAACTCCATGCAATTTAACAATCTCTTTGATAAAGAGCTTGGCCAAAAGAGGAATGGTTCGGTTAGACCGAACGGGAATAAAATGGGCGGATTTACTAAGTCTATCAACGATCACCCATAAGCTATCATGACCCGATCGAGAATGGGGAAAGCCATCTATAAAATCCATGGAAATTTGGTCCCACTTCCAAATTGGAATTTCTAAAGGTTGCAATAACCCACCGGGCCTTTGATGTTCGAATTTAACAAACTGGCAAGTCATGCAACACTTAACAAAGTTAGCAATATCAAATTTCATTCCCTCCCAATAATATAGTCGCTTCATATCCGCATACATTTTACTACTTCCGGGATGAATGGTGAATTTAGAACGATGAGAATCTTCTAAAATATCCTTACGAAGATCAATAATATTTGGTACGATAAGTCTACCAAATTTTCGAATGCCGCCACGAGAATCGGTATCAAATTCTTTCAATCCTTCAATATCAATTTTATCCCTAATATTTTGGCCAAGAAGAGCCATTTCGAGATCTAGCCTTTGAGCTTCAAGAATGCGGTCTAAAAGAGAAGGATGAGCCTCAAGGCTACATAACACAAGTGATGAACATAAATCAGAGACACGTTCTCGAATCTCATAAGAGGATAATATCTCGAGATCATTCCATTCGGATATCATCATAGAAACAACCGCTTGTTGCTTGCGACTAAGTGCATCGGCAACACGATTTCCCTTTCCGGGAGTACAAAGGATGACAAGATCATATGGTGTAAGAAATTCGAGCCAACGCTGTTGACGCAAATTAAGTTCCTTTTGGGAGAATAAATAATTTAAAGACTTATGATCGGTACAAAGAACAAATTTCTCTCCTAGGAGATAATGACGCCAAATCCGAAGAGCGAAAACAATAGCCGCGAGCTCTAAATCAAGAGTGGCATATCTAGTCTCGGCTGGCTTCAATTGCCTAGAAGCATAAGCAATAACACGTTCTTTTTGCATAAGAACGGCACCCAAACCAACGCGACTAGCATGGGTATAAACAATAAAATCTTGGTTTCCCACGGGAATAACGAGAATAGGAGCATCAGTAAGGAGTTCTTTTAATTTCTGAAAAGAAGCTTCACATTTGTCCGACCAAATGTATTTAACGCCTTTCTTGGTTAAGCCAGTCAGAGGCACGGCAATTTTAGAAAAGTCTTTGATAAAACGGCGGTAATAACCCGCCAATCCAAGAAAACTACGAATCTCCGTCACACTCTCCGGTCTCTTCCAATCTTGAATCGCTTCAATCTTTGAAGGATCCACGGAAATTCCGGATTCGGAAATAATATGACCGAGAAACTTCACACGAGATTGCCAAAAATGGCATTTAGAAATTTTTGCTTTCAGTTGATTACTCCTAAGCGTTTCCAACACAATCCGAAGATGCTTCTCATGTTCCTCTTCGGTTTTTGATTACACGAGAATATCACCAATAAAGATGAGAACAAACTGGTCGAGGAAGTCCTTGAAAACTCTATTCACAAGGTCAACGAAATAAGCCGGGGCATTTGTTAACCCAAATGGCATAACAAGCCATTCATAAGATCCATAACGAGTACGGAACGATGTCAAAGGAATGCTATCCTCTGCAATACGAAGCTGATGAAATCCAGTAGCTAAGTCTAATTGTGAAAAGACTTTAGCACCACTAAGCTGATCGAATAGATCATCAATCTGAGGTAAAGGATATTTATTTTTGATAGTAAGATCATTAAGCTTGCGATAGTCAACGCAAAGCCTAAGTGTTCCATCGGATTTCTTCACAAAAATAGTAGAGGCTCCCCAAGGCGAGGAACTAGAGCGAATAAATTGCTTCGTCTCCAATTCAGATAATTGTTTACGCATCTCCTCGTTTTCTTTATTGGACATACGATACGGAGGACGAGTGATAGGTTGAGCTCCAGGAATAAGATTAATTCTGAACTCAATTGCTCGCTTAGGTGGTAATCCTAAAACGGGCTCGAATATGTCGGAAAATTCACAAACGACGTGAATAAGAGAAATAATATCACCCTCATCATCATCATCGTCATCACGAGGATTTAAATAATATAAAGATGCAACTAAGCTGGAATCTGAATCTTTAAGATTAATAGAAATCTTCTTAAAAGATTGAGGATGTCGAAGATGAATAGTCCGCTCAAGACATAGGATATGAGCTTCATAACGGTTAAGCCAATCCATTCCCAAAATCATTCCAAAGCCTAAATAACGCATGACATGCAAATCGGCTCGGAAAGAAAAATCACACAAAATAATCTCAACATCATTACACAATAAACTGATTGTCGCGGACCCACCAACCGGATTCGCAATTCTTAAAGAAGTCATAAACACAAAACATCCAAAGAAAAAGTATCAACAAGTTCTTTTGATATAAAAGATTGGGACGCACCCGTATCAAAAAGAACTCGAATAGGATGATCACGAAATAAAATAATTCCATCCAGAATAGAATGAGAAATACCTTGGCGACGAGATGTGTTGCCAGGGGCTTGAGCAACATTAAGCTTTCCCTCTTTCCTGCCCTGAAGCTTGGGGCATGAGGATATAACATGACCGGGACCTTTTCAGTAGCGACAAGAGAGAGACTTTTGACACTTGTTCGCGTAATGGTCCTTCGAACCACAATTATAGCATTCCCACGACCAAAGGAAGAAGTCTTTGCCACGGAGGTTGCTTGCTTCCCTTTCTTATTAGGATAGGGGCCTTTGAATTTGTTTGGCCTCTTCTTGTTGTTGTTGAAGCTTGGTTTGGAACCCACCACTTCAACATCATTCTCCCTATCCGCCTCTTCAAGGCGAAGAGTGATATCAACAAGTTGGTCGAAAGAAACTTCTAATTTTAGAAGTAATGGCTTCTTGAGATTTTTGTTTAAGCCATAGAAGAACCTCTGATTCTTCTTTAAAGGGGTGTTGATGTATTCAACCTCATATTTGGAAAGCGACTCGAAGGAGGCGACGAAATCAGTCACGGAGGACTCACCTTGAACAAGTTCTATAAATCGTCGAGCCAATGTCACTTTCTCTGCTTCTGGTAAAAATTTCAACTCGAATCGTTCTCGAAATTGCCCGCAGGTGAGATCCGCTTCATTAATCTCAGAAATAAGAAGCTCGTACCAGTCCAATGCTCTTTCTCGGAGCATACTAGAGACCACCTGAACTCGGTGAAGGTCAATAAGATTCATGCGAGAAAAGATTCGATCGCATGACCTTAGCCAAGCCTGTACTTCAATAACAGTTTCGGAACCTTTGAATGGCTCCCCACCCAAATTAGTGTAATCGCTGCACAAGCGTGCAAATCCCGACTTTGGGTGAGTAGGTTCCGGGTTAGCTCCAGCTACTTGAGCATTAGTTACGAAATCAAGAAGCTGTTGAGCAGTCATAAAAAATCCATCCTGGGGTGGAGTACTAGATGGAACGGCTCTGGGGCGGCCTAGTCTCGACATTTCTCTTCCTTTAGAAAGAAAGAAAGAAAGAAAGAAGAAGAAGAAAAAGGTTATTCACCAAACAGTTATCAAGAAAACTTGATAAATAAAACAAGGAATCATAAAAGAAAATAGGATAGAAAGGTACGAAGACTCGAATTAATCCTAAGGTATAACTCCTAAGATGGACTTAGGACGATGATCCTTGTTAAGTTATTCTACATTGTTCCGAAGTTTGGCTTTGATACCAAGCTGTGACTCCCCACCTCTATACCCACGCTAGCCAAGAACATTACGGTGAATGCTGTCAACTAGCACGGAGAATAAGGCTGTTGAGGAGCGACCATCCGTGTAATTGCTTTGCGCGAGCATCGATATGTCAGATAGTATAACATGCATTTCTTTATCAAGAGGGAAATCCGACATACTGACACAAACTCAAAGCTACTACACAGTGGCTGTAATATCTTCAGAAACAAATATAGAAATAAATATAACACAAATCAGTCGCAGAGAATTCATATCACAAAGGCGGAATAAGATATGAATATTACACATAAAAGTGTACATCATACTAGTGGTCAGAAAGATCCACAATATCATGAAAGAATAGTTACACGAACTACACAAAAGAATAAGTATACATTATGGAGTCTATCTCTCAAATGTATACAAACCAAAAACTACTAATCTAAGTAGTTAACCAAAAGTCAGAGAAATCCATTCCAGGGGAGAAGTCAAGCAGAAGCACCTGTAACATCTCGGTCTGACCCGAATATTATTTAATAAGAAAATAATAAACGGATCAGTCTAACTATAAATATCGGATGAAACGATATAGAATAAGAGATATGACTAAACACATAATAATCACAATGCCAAGCTGTGATATATATAAGTAATTGAAAAATCAACGAGAGATTAATCAATATCACCAAATCTACACAAGAATCAAAGAAATGTCATACTCCTCATTTCGTTCACCAAACCACAATAAATGACATATTATATCAATGCCAATCACAAAAGTCAGTGACACACAAATTCACCAATGCACAAATATTGATAAAACTTATCAACGGAAATCACGAAAATTGGTGAAGCACAAATTCTAGAAATCATCTCAAGAAATCCAGAAATCACAAAAAGGGGGAAGGCCTATCACAAACGGGAGCATAAAGCCCACCAACACGTGTATCACAAACGGAACGCTAATTCCATGGTTGCGAACCATCACAAATTGAGCCGAAGCTCCACAAACGGCCCGCAGACCATGGGTTGCTACCCCACAAAATTGAGTCGAAACTCCACAAAACGGGGTTTAGTCTCCCTCGTAGACAAAGAGACATCGCACATTGCTAGTCTAAATTTATAAGATGATCGTCATGATCAACGAGAATTGTCGATTACAGTAAGCTAGTAAATATATGAGCTTAGCATCATGTCACATAACCACTAGCTTAACTTAAATATTTACGAACAAATTGTAGATCTCCACTAGAAAATTGTCACAAGAGATTCAATCGAACAAGTCCAAGAATTAACCAACGAAGTAAACGCGAGCGTTTCATACCACTCGTTTTACTAGGTCGTTTAATTAGATTTCTCATACGAGTGAGGTAAAGGCTTGTATATACTAATAGATTGGAAAACGGTTTAAGAAACGAGCTTTGTAATAAAATAGTGTTGAAATCGTTTTGATGAGAGAATTTTGTTATTTACTACTAGTATAGAAAACCTTTATATTTTTAAAGTGACAAATCACAAAGAAGATTGTAGGAACAATCAATCACTAAAATTCACATTCGAAGACTTGAATAAAATCCAAAGAAACCGATAAAGGATCCATCGAAATGGATATTCAAAAATCCCTAAATAGGAGTCATCAAAGGCATAATAAATGATAACAACAAATAGGATCATCACGAATCGATTTAAATTGGAGTTCTCAAGCGAATAGGCAAATAGGCAAAATAGTGCTGATTCAGACGTCTGAAATCAAGGATTCAGACGTCTGAATCTGGAAAATAAATATTTTCCAAAGACAGAATTCAGACGTCTGAATCCTTGAATCCAGACGTCTGAAATAGGCACTTTTTGGCCTATTTCCTTTCTGGTTCCAAATGAACCAATTCAGACGTCTGAAACCATATATTCAGACGTCTGAATCTGGGAATAGAAATCTTCCCAGAACCATATTCAGACGTCTGAATATTACGTTTCAGACGTCTGAATCTGGGGTTCAGGGCATTCCCTGAACCTAGGCCAAAAATGGCCAAACGAATATCGAAAACGATCGAACGAGCAATTGACGATGACTAAGGAATTACGTCGAACGACAACCCAGCCTAAACGGCTCTTCGGTACGCCTCAAATATCAATGTCCAAATATCCATAATAGGATTTTCATAAATTAGACCAAAACACCAAAAATTGGAATATACACGAAATCGATCCAAACCAAGATCAATTGCACACGAATAAACGTTAGGAATTCATACCTAACCATCGAAGATCATTATAGACAAAGATGTGAGATAAAAATCTCACCTTTTTACAAAATCAAACAAGAAGAAGCTTGAAAGCAAATGGAGAATCAACCTCTCTTCAACACAACCCAAATGAGCTTGAATCTATGCTCAAAACAAGAACATTCCCAAAATTAGGTTTAGGAATTTCTGAAATTGGTAAGACAATAAGTTGGAGAAGAAGAAGAGAATGCTTACCAATGGGTTCTCTTGAATTTGGAGCTAGGAATTTGAGGTTGCAAGAGGAACTAGGGTTTTGGAGTTTTAATTTCCAATCTCTCCCACCATTGATGCTTTAGAACTGAAAAGAGAAGAAAATGAGGGTGAATGGGGAGGAGTGGCTCAGTTTTGAGTATAAGTTAAACATAGGGCTGAACCCAAACCCAAACCCAAAGTGAAAAGTAGGAAAAAATCAACTTTCCCCAAACATATCGAAGCTTATACTCAAAAAGGTCGCAAACGGCATTTTAAACTCAATGGGAGTGGTCCCGAGTCCTAATTCGACCGTATGCAAAAAGTAGCTTTTCGGACTAAATTCCGAGTATTGATAAAATATTTAAATAAAATATTTAAATATAAAATCGATAAATATGCGGGTTGTTACAGAATCTCACAACAGAAAGGTAAAATATAATAATCCAATATACAGTTCATGAAGCTGTTTACAAAGTATTAAAATTTTCTTATACAATATATATCAGAGTTGCGCATACCTACGAATAAAATTGATGCAGCGGAATACTGTAGTGGAATATAATATAATAATAATAATGAAATCTTCGTCTTCGTCCTCCAGAAATAAAGTCTTCGATCTTGAAATGCTCGGACAGACCCGAGCGAATTGAAAGGACAAAACACTTGGATTAGAACTAAAAGATCTTATGTAAGTTAAATTAACAGAAATAAATATGAGTGCAGTAACTCAAGAGATGCTTGGGATTTACATCTCTTAAGGATCCGTTAAACTATTTACTATGTAGTATATTTCGCTATTATAATAGTGTCTATTAGTAAAATAAACATACTTTTAAATAGCGTTAAGGCTTTACATTTTCCACCTTAACACATTTATATATTCCCATAGTCTACAGAGTACCGTAATCTCCCCCGTACTGGGCGTCGATAGAGGGCACTCCATAGGTATGGTACAAAACCAAAATCGTAAAAGGCACGCTAGGGTAGGTGACATAGCACAACTAGGCAATGCCAGGATAGATATACCAATTGTTATCCGGACTGGTGGTAACGCATTGCTGCAGCTAACGCCTACCTCGAGCCACACCCCCAAATAAAAAATCAAAAGTGGCTACCGAATCAAACCAAAATTCATGGTAAAATATCAAAGGGATGTGTCCGATAAGAGGGGCTACCTCCTTGGCCCGAGAATCTCTCCTGTTTTAGCCACCTTATGCCAACTCACGGGAGTCAGGTCCACGTATTTGCCTCAAAGGAAACGCCGCCGCCATCCTACTTCATTTTGGAATTTCCACCACGTACACGGTTGTTAAAGTGGTTTTCGAAGTTGGCAGAGAGTATGAATACTTTCGATCCCGGTCTCTTCAACAACCAAATGTTATAATAACACCGCGGTCTTTTAAAAATAATATATACTTTAAACCCAGAATATAATTATCCATTTCCAAACCATATAAATACGATATCATTTCTATTTTAAAACCAAAATCAATATGATATTATTTTAATATATCCTTTTCTAAAACTCATTTCAAAGTTATAATCTTTTAAAACCAAATACTTAAAATATAGCTTTCCAAAACATAAAACTTTGAATTTCATAAATTTGAAATATAACTACACCACTGAAATGGTTTAAATATTAAATTGCTTAATAAAATAAATTAGCTTTTTAATTTCGCAATCAATTCTAATACAGATTTAAATCCTCAAATAGACTGTTTCAAATTTCATATATTTCAAAGCTTTAATATTCAATGTTTCATAACTAAATTTTACAATTTGAGACGACCCGACTTTCTTACCACAGAAAATCGCATCATCTTTAAGAAAGAAAGGGATAGAAAAGAGAAAAGTAAGAAGAGAAGAAAGAAACAACATCAGAATCTAAACAGCGGAACGAATAAACTATATTAATAACATAAATATTACAATGTTTACAAAAAATATCAGAGTTACACAGACATACATCACATACTAGATAATTATAAACACCTGTCTAGTTATTACAACTCAATACAATCCAGAGACAACTCAAAACACACAACGGAATACTAATATCTAACGCAGAAGCCTCCTGCTCCATTGCTCCTCCAATATTCGTCAAAGCTAACCTGAATTCCCTTGGCTACTCGTAAAAAAATTTGAGTACCCAAGAGTTTATGAAAAACAAAAATAAACTCCGGGTCAGACATGGGTCTGGTGTGAGTAACAGGTTAAAGTTTCTTAACTTTCAAAAACCTTTTGAAAAGAAAGGTATCACGTAAGACTTCCCACACATAAACATGGAAAAGTTTTTACCTTACGCTAACCAAAACATTTGATAGGAAATTCAGTGATATTATAATAGTGTCTAGGGTTTTCAAATAAATAAGAAATAGCCGAAATTGTTACATTTATTAAATTCCAGCTACTAGCCACAAAAGTGGGTAATACAATCAAAACCGTTGGCACTTATTAGATTTTGGTTTCCATACAATGGCAGGGCTACTAGGGTACCGTCCGTCACAGTACGTGGCCTAGATCACCGTACCGAGGAGTACTCCCACTCCCCTGCAACACAAGGCCGGACCCATTCCTTACTGAATAGTTCCGAACAAGATAACCCCGACGGTTGGAGCTCAAAACCGTCCACATGGCTGAAATATAAAGGGACCTCTAGACAGGGGTAAATCTCGCTCTCCAGTGGGTGCGACCCATGAAGCCTTGCTGCACCTCCCCTGTTTTAGCCATTCCCGGTTGATGAGGCTTGAGGCTACGATTGCCTTTATAGGACATATCACTTAGAATGCTCATCGTCCACCTGACGATGTTCTGAAAGCATTCAATCCATACAAGTTCGTTCTGGGTTCGAACGAAACCTAAGGCATTATCTCGTTACACTCATATTGGAATCACCCTCAGAGTCAATGACAATAACCCTTGCACTCTAAACCACCATCTCGAATCTATAAGTACTATTCCGTCAAACTCATTACGGACTCACCCACAGAGTTATACTAACGTATAGCCCTTACACCTCGAGTCTTCACTCGCTCCACTTGGATTCACGACCTAACGTTATTTGGAATCGATATGGTTTTCGGATATCCAAATATGGAAACCCGATCCCGGTCTCATCGAAATCCAAAGCGTGTCTTTTAGGTCCAAGTTGTTTTAAAGGTTTTTAAACAATTTAATACAGCATCTATATACACAGATAGATAACACACAGAACAATAATTGATAATCAGCATTATCACATAACAGGAAATCCACATTATCAATATCAAATAGATATTCCATATCTCACCATCACAATAGATAACCTATGTTATCATCACAATACAGTCAAACATCCATACCACACAATATCATTTATCTCATTACTGAGATCTCAAAGCATTCAAGACAATCAATGTCAACCATTCATACATAAGCAAAGATTTACTCATCTCAATATAATTAATTTAAAATGAATTAAATTAACTATCTCTATTTCTAATTAATTTAAAATGAATTAAATTAATTCCTTCATCTTTAATTAATTTAAAATAAATTAAATTAAATTAAATACTTCACCAATATAAATCTTGCTTATCAATCATTTAATTGATTACAATCAGTTAATGATTCATTATTAATTACCTTATTTAATCACCTTTGATTAATTACCCTTAATTACATTCATGTAATTATCCTTAATTAATTTCACAAATTAATTATTCTCAAACAAACAGTAATTAACCTTTAATTACTTCAATTAATTAATCATAATTAATTACATTTATACTTAATTAATTACATTAATTAATTTCCTTTAATTACTTATTATTGATTAATTAATCTAAATTAATCAACTTTAATTACATCATTAATTAAAATAATTAATGATTCCCTTTTATTAATTACCTTAAGTAATTAATTAACTTAATTACCATATTAAAACAAATTAATAATCCTTAATCAATCTCTTAATTAATCCCTTGATTAATTAATAAGTAATTTAAATCCAAATTACTTCATTTTTAACATCTTCATTTAATTACATTCTGTAATTATTAAACAATTACTTAAGTAAGTAATTTCCAAATCATTAATTACATAAAGTAATTATTTTTAAAAATCCAAGTGTTTAAAATTAATTAAACTTAATTAATTAAAAATAAACAATCTCATTTAACTAAATTAATTACATTAAGTAATTTATTCTTAATTACTTTATTAAGTAATTACTCAAACTATTTACAATTGATTATTAATAAATTAATTAATCTAATTAATTATAAAAATTAACCATATTAATTAATTGTTAAATAATCCTGGTTAATGACCTTCATTAACCATTCTCTAATTATTTTATAAAGTACTTAACCTAAATTAATTACCATTTAAATTATCTTTAATCATTTATTAATTAAAAGTTAATTATGAAATTAATTAACCTTAATTTCAAAACTTAATTACATAATTAAAAATTCATTCATCATTAATTTAATGATCTAATTAATGATCTTAATCTTAAATTGATTAATCATTAATCAATTATTAATTCTAAATTCAGTTAGTAAATTAAATTAATTAATTAATCTTAATCTCCTCACTAATTACATAAATTTTGAAATATTAATCTTAATTTAAATTTCAAGCTAAAGCATAACTTAATTATGTTTAAAACAATATTATTCAAAACAAAGTACTTAAGAAATTACCTTTTAAATTTCAAATTTAATTCAAGTTTAAAATAGAATAAATTTTTAAGACCCATCAAAGTTTTAAAACTTATTTAAATTTCAGGACAAATCAAAACTTTGTTTTAAAATGAAATCATAAAATTTGAAGTTGAATTCATTTCAATATTTTAGAAATTTCCAACTCATTCTTAGTTTAAACTTTCAATTTAAATCTTCTATTTTAATTTAAAACTGAACTTTATTTTTAAATTTAGATTTCCGGATTTCAAATTGAATTCCAAATCTTTCTCAATTTTTTTAACAGAGTTTCATTTTTAAAAGATTAAACTACTTCATCAAACTAAAGTAGTAACTTAGGCTAAATTTTCTTTTAAACTTCATTTTATCTAAACTGAAATTTTAAATTAGCTTGAAATCAAAAACTTGAATTCAAATATGATTTAAATTCTCTTAATCATTTAAAAGATTCAAGATTTATAAGTTTAAATCCTGATGCTACAGATTATTAAAAACCTGTAAAAACAGAACACCTAAATCCCACAAAACTGCTTCGAGTCTGCAACATAACTTTCCCGAGGAAAACACTTCATTACTTCGAGTAAAAACAGGGTTTACCCGAGTCACCTTCAGCTAACCAAACAACACCTGTACCCTTACTTCACCGTGCATATGCACATGACTCCGGCCATTGATGATCGCCAACGACTATCGCATCTCACCAGAAACCAACCTAGCTACCCACTACGACCATCGATTCATGCTTCAAATCCCTAATTCGAGTTTGAGGATCTTAAACCCAAAACCTGGAAACAAACACAGTTTCCCCCTCAAAACCTGTCAATAATATATACTCTTCCCTCCGACCACTTGTCGATGAACTGCTCCGCCCACGTCTTCAACTATGGCCAATCCTTAATTCCTTAAAAGCTTGTAACACTCGGTCGATCATGCAAGCCAATATGAACGATTTCTTAACACCAAGCAAAACTAGGGTTTAAAAGTAGAATTCCCAAATCTTCAATTACTCTGACAATTATCTCCACATTTAAGACTTTTCCCCTACTCCCCACTCAAACTACTTCCTTCAGAAAGAACCCGAGATCTTCCCATACAAAGATCATCAGAATTTACTAAAATTCCATTTTTAGTTCAAAACCCAATAGAAACTTCATCTAATACCTAAAAATTCCAATCTTTGATTTAAAAAAATCATGTTACAGATAGTATTTTTTATTTATGATACTGAATTAACAAATTAACAGGTTTAGAATTTAATAGGATCAACATGGATTGATGTTGTTCTGTGTTTCAGAGACAACTATTGATATTTTTATTTTCTTAAAGTTTTATATATTTACCTAAGATAATCAAACAATCTTTACTTAATAAATTTCATTATATCAGAAACATAATTAAAGGATAAAGATTTTAATAATGTTTCTGCCTGGGATAAACAAAACAGAGCTGGCCATACTAAAAACCGCATGCATACACACAATACCTAAATCAGATATTTACTTATAACAACATTCAATGCTTATTCCTCCTAAACATAAAATTATGCAACCAAAATTAGATTTTAAATTCTAAAAGGTTACTCACAAATTTGAGGCCCCAGATTTGAGAAGAAGCCTTTAATTTCAGAAAACAAAATGTCTCTGCCCCTTTTTATTTGCAAACAGCTTGCATGTCTTCAAAAAGAATGCTTTTGAGGCTTAGCTTTTTAAACTTTAATTTGCTTCTTTTTTTTTTAAAAGAAAACTTCCATCTGTATTTACCGCAAATGTTTTGCTCCAGTTATTCATTTGCGGGCTTCAAAAAAAAAAAAAAATGCTTGCAGGCAGAAAAGGTCTGCAGGCCCTTTTGGATGAAGTTGAAAATTTTCTTTTCATGTTTACATGCATTTCAGATTTGAAGAGGGTTTGATTTTGATGAGGAGTGGAGTATGCAAATGTTTAAAGAGGTGAATCAATGCAGATTTGTGTATACATATGTAAAATTTGAATATGCAAGCTTTTAATAAATATGAGTTTAATCTTAGAAGTCTGAAGATTTCTTTGATTAAAGAAAATGATAATGCAATATGAATAAGATGCAACTTAAACAAATGAATTTTCAGATTTAAGGAAATAAAAGAAACTTTAAAACCAGATTTTACACTTGTCAAACTGCATATTAGTTTTTGAACACATGTAAAAAAAAATGATAAAGAATGAAACACTTGTTAAAAGAATGCAACACATGTTTTTCTTTTAAAGGTAATTTGTTTTTAAATTTACAAAGTAATGCATGTGTGTTAGCTTAATTTAATTTGTTAGTTTATATTAGAATATGTGTATAAATTTACAAAAGAAATAAGAACAATCATGTTTATAAATAAACTTATACATATTAAAAATTAAAACAATCGAACAATTAAGATTTTATACTTTTGAACTTAAAATTCAAACTAAATTCAAAATCAAACAATTTCAAATCAAGTTATATATAAAAATTCAATTTGAAATAAAAATTATAAATTTTATTCAAACTCTATTTATAAAGACAATACACAATATTAATATTGTTTTTATAAATATCTTTTATTATCAAATTAAAAATCATTTTACAAGAGATTATATTTATATTAATAAAATATTCATTTTATTAAACCATAAAACCATTTTGTTTGATTATTCTAAATTTAAAACTAAATCCAATTTAATTTAAAATATGTAATAATTTTCTCGTCCATTTCAAAATCATATATTTGTTTATGAAATAGTTTGAAAAACTCAATACTAATAAAAATCAAAATTTTCAAATTACTACAAATACTAAAACTAGAAAATATTCTTTATTTATTAAAATTAAAACAAAACCAATCTATTTAAAATATAAACCAAATATTTGTATCGTAAACATAAATCCATTTATTATTTAAAAGATAAAATAACCAATTTAAATAATTATTGAAGAAGATTATTAAACCTATTTGAATAATTATTAATAGAATATCAATATCAATTTAATGTTTACTATAGATTATTAAATTGATATTGTTAAAAATTCCGGGATATTACAATCCTTCCCCCTTAAAAGAATTTCGTCCTCGAAATTTAAACAAAGGTAATTTAATAATCCCATTAAATTTTAAATTTATATCACAAGCATATATCAAACATATGCTAACAACCATAGCAACCAATTCAACCAATCAAACAAATCAAATTATCCAGACAAATTCTGGATAAAATTCCTTCGAGTTTCCCCAGTTGTGTGTATATATATACCGGGATACTCGCCTTAGAGAATCCAAACAATCAATACTATGAAGTTACAAAGCTCCTATACAACTATATCTATAACACTAGACAAGATATCAGACTACAAACGAGTCTGACTCAACAACCAAAACTCCAAAACTGCTGGTTCCACAACTAGAGATAGATCATACACGTACTCCCTCAGAGATACGTGAAACTCATCGAATCCCATTTATCCAAACTGGCAATTCAATCCTATAGATCAATCACTAATTCTCCAAGATCACAGGAAAGATCCAAAACACTTCAGAGCTAGCTTCTCAGCCTTATCCAAACTTACAGCTCCTTTATGATCGGAGAAAACTTATCCAAAATTAAATCTCCGACTTCAGAGTCCAAATCCCTTCGACTCTTATCCACAAAATCTCTTCAGACAATCCTGGGCTGTCTACAAACTTACTGATCAGCTCAACCTTGCCGATGCTTCTAGAAACAAACTGGACCAACACAACAAAATGATCTCCTCAAGATCAACCAAAACCAACAACTCAGACTCAAATTCTCAACATCAGAAGACAACAACTTCTTCTGTCCGGGAAAAGAAAAGAAGATATACTTCCAAACTGCTTCCGCTGCTCAACTCTGATCCAAAGTAGAAGAAAATGCTTGAAGAAGAACGCAAGCACAATCAGGACAACACACCCCAGAGGTATGGTTCAACAAATCCATAAGAAAAATTTAGAAATTTCCCCAAAACTCCAAGCTGCTACACCAACTCAATATCCTTGAAACCTTCCTACTATAAGGCTGAACCACCGATACCACTCCTGGAATTTCAGTCGATAAGAAAACTCAATCTCTGAATGCGAACAAAGCTCTGACTTCTTGAATACATCTAGAAAAACTCAGATAATCCAAGAGAACAATCAAACAATCACAAGTCACTTTTGCGATCCACCAAACAAAATCCAAGGAAAACTGTTCTTCCTTTACCAACAGAACAGCTTACTCTTCACTAGCCAACCCTTTGAAGAAACGGGTCCACTTAACTGCTTATGAACTCCACTCCAGAAAAACTGCTAAGCTAAAAGATCTCTTCCCAACACTGAGAACACCCCAAGCTACACTGCTGTCATAGATTCCAAAGAATTCTAAATCAAAGCTCTTCGGGAAACTTGGACTTCACAGCAAACAGAAACTCAAGCTGACCACAACCACAACACTGAAGCACACTCACTTCCTTAACTTGTTACAAAGGAAACATATTCGGGAACAACCATAGTTACTGCATCTCATCACGCAACTACTACTCCCTGAGGTATCAAAATACCATCACTTGCTTCTGCCCAACCATTAGATCCAAATTCTACTCATCCAACTTCCGAAATAAACTCCGAACCTTTACAGGTTTCCTTCAGAGTTCAATGAAGTCCCTCATCACTACAAAACTCGCTCGAGACGTATTAGGTCTACAGTCTCGACAGATACATTTCCAAACTCAAACATTCAAACTCCCACCAATGATAGTCGTGTTACACACACTACTACCCCATCTACCTTTATAACTTATATTGGAAAACCTGAACAGGTAACCCAACAGATAGGCAGAAATAAATAAATATATATAGTTATATATAAAAATTACAAATACGCTCTCTCAAGATAGACACTACTACAGAGCCTAGGTATTCACTCAACCTAATGCTCAGATACCAAGTGAGACGACACGGTTTTCTTACCACAGAAAATCGCATCATCTTTAAGAAAGAAAGGGATAGAAAAGAGAAAAGTAAGAAGAGAAGAAAGAAACAACATCAGAATCTAAACAGCGGAACGAATAAACTATATTAATAACATAAATATTACAATGTTTACAAAAAATATCAGAGTAACACAGACATACATCACATACTAGACAGTTATAAACACCTGTCTAGTTATTACAACTCAATACAATCCAGGGACAACTCAAAACACACAGCGGAATACTAATATCTAACGCAGAAGCCTCCTGCTCCATTGCTCCTCCAATATTCGTCAAAGCTAACCTGAATCCAAACCTGAATTCCCTTGGCTACTCGTAAAAAAATTTGAGTACCCAAGAGTTTATGAAAAACAAAAATAAACTCCGGGTCAGACATGGGTCTGGTGTGAGTAACAGGTTAAAGTTGCTTAACTTTCAAAAACCTTTTGAAAAGAAAGGTATCACGTAAGACTTCCCACACATAAACATGGAAAAGTTTTTACCTTACGCTAACCAAAACATTTGATAGGAAATTCAGCGATATTATAATAGTGTCTAGGGTTTTCATATAAATAATAAACTGCCGAAATTGTTACATTTATTAAATTCCATCTACTAGCCACAAAAGTGGGTAATACAATCAAAACCGTTGGCACTTATTGGATTTTGGATTCCATACAATGGCAGGGCTACTGGGGTACCGCCCGTCATAGTACGTGGCCTAGATCACCGTACCGAGGAGCACTCCCACTCCCCCGCAACACAAGGACGGACCCATTCCTTACTGAATAGTTTCGAACAAGATAACCACGACGGTTGGAGCTCAAAACCGTCCACACGGCCGAAATATAAAGGGACCTCTAGACAGGGGTAAATCTCGCTCTCCAATGGGTGCGACCCACGAAGCCTTGCTGCACCTCCCCTATTTTAGCCATTCCCAGTTGATGAGGCTTGAGGCTACGATTACCTTTATAGGACATATCACTTAGAATGCTCATCGTCCACCTGACGATGTTCTGAAAGCATTCAATCCATACAAGATCGTTCTGGGTTCGAACGAAACCGAAGGCATTATCTCGTTACACTCATATTAGAATTACCCTCAAAGTCAACGACAATAACCATTGCACTCTAAACCACCATCTCGAATCTATAAGTACTATTCCGTCAAACTCATTACGGAATCACCCACCGAGTTATATTGACGTATAGCCCTTACACCTCGAGTTTTCACACGCTCCACTTGGATTCACGACCTAACGTTATTTGGAATCGATGTGGTTTTCCGATATCCAAATATGGAAACCCGATCCCGGTCTCATCGAAATCCAAAGCGTGTCTTTTAGGTCCAAGTTGTTTTAAAGGTTTTAAAACAATTTAATACAGCATCTATATACACAGATAGATAACACACAGAACAATAATTGATAATCAGCATTATCACATAACAGGAAGTCCACATTATCAATATCAAATAGATATTCCATATCTCACCATCACAATAGATAACCTATGTTATCATCACAATACAATCAAACATCCATACCACACAATATCATTTATCTCATTACTGAGATCTCAAAGCATCCAAGACAATCAATATCAACCATTCATACATAAGCAAAGATTTACTCATCTCAATATAATTAATTTAAAATGAATTAAATTAACTATCTCTATTTCTAATTAATTTAAAATGAATTAAATTAATTTCTTCATCTTTAATTAATTTAAATTAAATTAAATTAAATTAAATACTTCACCAATATAAATCTTGCTTATCAATCATTTAATTGATTACAATCAGTTAATGATTCATTATTAATTACCTTAATTAATCACCTTTGATTAATTCCCCTTAATTACATTCATGTAATTATCCTTAATTAATTTCACAAATTAATTATTGTCAAACAAACTGTAATTAACCTTTAATTACTTCAATTAATTAATCCTAATTAATTGCATTTATCCTTAATTAATTACATTAATTAATTTCCTTTAATTACTTATTATTGATTAATTAATCTAAATTAATCTACTTTAATTACATCATTAATTAAAATAATTAATGATTCCCTTTTATTAATTACGTTAAGTAATTAATTAACTTAATTACCATATTATAACAAATTAATTATCCTTAATTAATCTCTTAATTAATCCCTTGATTAATTAATAAGTAATTTAAATCCAAATTACTTCATTTTTAACATCTTCATTTAATTATGTTCTGTAATTATTAAACAATTACTTAATCAAGTAATTTCCAAATCATTAATTACATAAAGTAATTATTTTTAAAAATCCAAGTGTTTAAAATTAATTAAACTTAATTAATTAAAAATAAACAGTCTCATTTAACTAAATTAATTACATTAAGTAATTTATTCTTAATTACTTTATTAAGTAATTACTCAAACTATTTACAATTGATTATTAATAAATTAATTAATATAATTAAATATAAAAATTAACCATATTAATTAATTGTTAAATAATCCTGGTTAATGACCTTCATTAACCATTCTCTAATTATTTTATAAAGTAATTAACCTATATTAATTACCATTTAAATTATCTTTAATCATTTATTAATTAAAAGTTAATTATTAAATTAATTAACCTTAATTTCAAAACTTAATTACATAATTAAAAATTCATTCATCATTAATTTAATAATCTAATTAATGATCTTAATCTTAAATTGATTAATCGTTAATCAATTATTAATTCTAAATTCAGTTAATAAATTAAATTAATTAATTAATCTTAATCTCCTCACTAATTACATAAATTTTGAAATATTAATCTTAGTTTAAATTTCAAGCTAAAGCATAACTTAATTATGTTTAAAACAATATTATTCAAAACAAAGTACTTAAGAAATTACCTTTTAAATTTCAAATTAAATTCAAGTTTAAAATAGAATAATTTTTTAAGACCTATCAAAGTTTTAAAACTTATTTAAATTTTAGGACAAATCAAAAGTTTGTTTTAAAATGAAATCATAAAATTCGAAGTTGAATTCATTTCAATGTTTTAGAAATTTCCAACTCATTCTTAGTTTAAACTTTCAATTTAAATCTTCTATTTAAATTTAAAACTGAACTTTATTTTTAAATTTAGATTTCTAGATTTCAAATTGAATTCCAAATCTTTCTCAATTTTTTTAACAGAGTTTCATTTTTAAAAGATTAAACTACTTCATCAAACTAAAGTAGTAACTTAGGCTAAATTTTCTTTTAAACTTCATTTTATCTAAACTGAAATTTTAAATTAGCTTGAATTCAAAAACTTGAATTCAAAAACTTGAATTCATATATGATTTAAATTCTCTTAATCATTTAAAAGATTCAGGATTTATAAATTTAAATCCTGATGCTATAGATGATTAAAAACCTGTAAAAACAGAACACCTAAATCCCACAAAACTGCTTCGAGTCTGCAACATAATTTTCCCGAGGAAAACACTTCATTACTTCGAGTAAAAACAGGGTTTACCTGAGTCACCTTCAGCTAACCAGACAACACCTGTACCCTTACTTCACCGTGCATATGCACGGTGACTCCGACCATTGATGATCGCCAACGACCATCGCATCTCATCAGAAACCAACCTAGCCACCCACTACGACCATCGATTCATGCTTCAAATCCCTAATTCGAGTTTGAGGATCTTAAACCCAAAACCTGGAAACAAACACAGTTTCCCACTCAAAACGTGTCAACAATAAATACTCTTCCCTCCGACCACATGTCGATGAACTCCTCCACCCACGTCTTCAACTATGGCCAATCCTTAATTCCTCAAAAGCTTGTAACACTCGGTCGATCATACAAGCCAATATGAACGATTTCTTAACACCCAGCAAAACTAGGGTTTAAAAGTAGAATTCCCAAATCTGCAGTTACTCTGACAATTATCTCAACATTCAAGATTTTTCCCCTACTCCCCACTCAACCTACTTCCTTCAGAAAGAACCCGATATCTTCCCATACAAAGATCATCAGAATTTACAAAAATTCCATTTTTAGTTCAAAACCCAATAGCAACTTCATCTAATACCAAAAAATTCCAATCTTTGATTTAAAAAAATCATGTTACAGATAGTATTTTTGATTTATGACACTGAATTAACAAATTAATAGGTTTGGAATTTAATAAGATCAACATGCATTGATGTTGTTCTGTGTTTCAGAGACAACTACTGATATTTTTATTTTCTTAAAGTTTTAAATATTTACCTAAGATAATCAAACAATCTTGACTTAATAAATTTCATTATATCCGAAACATAATTAAAGGATAAAGAATTTAATAATGTTTCTGCCTGGGAAAAACAAAACAGAGCTGGCCATACTAAAAACAGCATGCATACACACAATACCTACATCAGATATTTACTTATAACAACATTCAATGCTTATTCCTCTTAAACATAAAATTATGAAACCAAAATTAGATTTTAAATTTTAAAAGGTTACTCACAAATTTGAGGCCCCAAATTTGAGAAGAAGCCTTTAATTTCAGAAAACAAAATGTCTCTGCCCCTTTTTATTTGCAAACAGCTTGCATGTCTTCAAAAAGAATGCTTTTGGGGCTTAGGTTTTTAAACTTTAATTTGCTTCTTTTTTTTTTAAGAAAACTTCCATCTACATTTACTGCAAATGTTTTGCTCCAGTTTTTCATTTGTAGGCTTCAAAAAAAAATTGCATGCTGGCAGAAAAGGTCTGCAGGCCCTTTTGGATGAAGTTGAAAATTTTCTTTTCATGTTTACACGCATTTCAGATTTGAAGACGGTTTGATTTTGATGAGGAGTGGAGTATGCAAATGTTTGAAGAGGTGAATCAATTCAGATTTGTGTATACAGATGTAAAATTTGAATATGCAAGCCTTTAATAAACATGAGTTTGATCTTAGAAGCTGAAGATTTCTTTGATTAAAGAAAATGATAATGCAATATGAATAAGATGCAACTTAAACAAATGAATTTCCAGATTTAAGGAAATAAAAGAAAATTTAAAACCATATTTTACACTTGTCAAACTGCATATTAGTTTTTGAACACATGTAAAAAAAATGATAAAGAATGAAACACTTGTTAAAAGAATGCAACACATGTTTTTCTTTTAAAGGTAATTTTTTTTTAAATTCACAAAGTAATGCATGTGTGTTAGCTTAATTTAATTTTTTAGTTTATATTAGAATAAGTGTATAAATTTACAAAAGAAATCAGAACAATCATGTTTATAAATAAACTTATACATATTAAAAATTAAAACAATTAAGATTTTATTCTTTTGAACTTAAATTCAAACTAAATTCAAAATCAAACAATTTCAAATCAAGTTATATATAAAAATTCAATTTGAAATAAAAATTATAAATTTTATTCAAACTCTATTTATAAAGACAATACACAATATTAATATTGTTTTTATAAATATCTTTTATTATCAAATTAAAAATAATTTTACAAGAGATTATATTTATATTAATAAAATTTTCATTTTATTAAACCATAAAACCATTTTGTTTGATTATTCTAAATTTAAAACTAAATCCAATTTAATTTGAAATATTTAATAATTTTCTTGTCAATTTTAAAATCATATATTTATTTATGAAATAGTTTTAAAAACTCAATACTAATAAAAATCAAAATTTCCAAATTACTACAAATATTAAAACTAGAAAATATTCTTTATTTATTAAAATTAAAACAAAACCAATCTATTTAAAATATAAACCAAATATTTGTATTGTAAATAGAAATCCATTTATTATTTAAAAGATAAAATAACCAATTTAAATATTTATTGAAGAAGATTATTAAACCTATTTGAATATTATTAACAGAATATCAATATCAATTTATTTTTTACTACAGATTATTAAATTGATATTGTTAAAAATTCCGGGATATTACACAATTCATATATATATATACCCAATTTACTTTACTATCATCTAGTTTTGAAATATTTAATTTAATAAATCCAGTATCCTTTAACTAAACTTGTAACAACCCTGTATTTTGTAATTTTTTTTGGTATATTTTAATTATTTTTAATGTAAGATTTTGATTTAAAAACTTATTTTACTTATTTGAAATGATTATTAAATTTATTATTTAAATATAATCTTCATTTTTTTTTGAGTTATAATTCCAAACTTGTGTAAGTTGAATATTTGCCTGAAATGCTGATTTTGGTCAAAATAGTCAAACTGTGACTTTTAACTTAAAATTTTAAAAGTTTAAAATTTTAAATTTTTTTCTTTTATTATGAAAGTACATAAAATTCTAAGAACGCCACTTTTCGTTTCGTTGAAATTGGATGTAAATTGTGAAAGTTATACCCTTTACAATATTGTGCATATATAGGGTTATTTAACAATGACTATTTTAAATTGAATAAATTACTTCTTCTATTTTATATTTTATTTTAATATGTAATAATATGTTTTATTATGTATATTTTGACTTTTAAATATTTTTAAATGATAACAGAATTTTTCCAAAATTTACTGTATTTATTTCCTATTTTTAACGGCTGTTTTATAATTTTCTGCTATTTTCTTCATATAAATTTTACTTAATTTTTTTTAATTTATTTTGTGAATGCATTTTTTTTATTTGTTATAAATATTTTTACAAGTCCATGAAGATTTTCTAAAGTTCATTTGAAATTATTTCTAATTTTTAAAGCGTAGTCTGCAATTTTAAGCCATTTTCTTAATTTAATTATATATAATTAAAATTTATTGATTTATTTTATACATTCACTTTTATTGCTGTGTTTTACTTTATTTTATTCATTTTACATGTATTTAAATTTAAGAAATTTTTTCCAAAGTGTATTGAAGTTATTTCTAATTTCTAAGTCTAGTTTTCATTTTCTGTGCCATTTTTCTTATTTTAACCATATCTAATTAATAATTAATTATTAATATTTTGTTTATCTGTTATATTTTCGAATTCTAACTGAAATTTATAAGTGTTTCCAGTTATTTAAGATGTATATGAATATATATATAGGAAGTTTAAAAGGTTTGAAAGCAAAGAAACGTAAAACCGTTTTAACGTTTCTTCTTCCGTTTCTTTTCCAATTAATAGATTTAATTTCCTTTGACCTTTCCCTTCTTTATTGTAGCTGTGCATTTCTTACCTCATTTTCACGTGAAAACATTCCTCTCCACTTCATTTTTCACGGCTAGAAAGGTTTGGTAATGGCTCCTCTTTTCCTCATCTTTTTCCATTGTTTTCTTATATTTTGCCTTGTTTTCTCATGTGTATTGCTTGGCCTCTCCTCCATAGCCAGGGCCACCACCTCCTACATCTCTTCCCAACCATCACCACCATCTACCCCATCAGATCTGACAATGGCCGAACCCCTTTTGATGGTCAACCCCTCAAACTACAACCTAGATGCCTAGATCCATGCTTATTTGACCTCTACATGCTCATCCACTTCAACCACCACCCAAACCCCCACCATAGCCGCCACCACTCCCCAGACCTGACCACAACACACCCCTCTTCACCTCTGTCCAGTCATGACACATCACGGGCCGAGCCCAATCCCCAAGGCCGAGCCCTTGTTTTGGCCAAAAACCACCTAATTGCCTTCAAAACCACATCACCTCCTCATGTACAAACTCCACCTTGTCTTGCCTTGAACCCGAGCTATGTTAGCCCAAACCTGACCCAAAGCTTGACCACATCTGAATCACATCAGTCCCCAAAGCCATACCAAACAATAGAGAAGGCAAAGCAAAAGACTGCGTAGTCGTATCTCCTTTTATTTCAATGTTATTGCATTTTAAAGTCGTATTGAATTTTGTTGTTTTGATTCTTTGTTTTGGGTTGTACACAAGAGTTGTAGATTGGATTCGTTCTCCACTCATGTCCGTAGTCTTGTCATCGTGCTTGTCGTGCTTTTGGAATCGCACTTGTGTTAGTTGTTTTGGTCTTCAACTTGAAAAAAAAAGTGAGTCTTTCTCACTCTGACATTTATACTTATGAAAAGTGAATTGATGACAAGTGTTTAGTAATATAAAATGTTTATGCAAATTAATGATGATCATATGATATGCTATGCCATGTTATTACCATGTTATTACCATGTTTAAACCGTTAATTTTCACCTGACATCTGATATATGACTATATATTGTGATATTGACCTTGTTTATATTATTTCTGTATATGATCACACTGCAAGTTCCCTGTTAGAAAAAAAATGTTATGGGCTGAAATGATAGGCCTGAATGGTTTTAAATTTTTCATTTTGACTTGGGATTGCGGGTTTGAAATGATAAAACCCGGATTTTTCTTTGTAAATTACGGGTTGAAATGATATATTACCCGTATCACTTTACCTAGCGTAGAAAATTTTATACAGGCCCGTAGTTAAAATATGCTTTTCTAAAAAATTTAAAATATTTTAGAAATTTAATTATTATAATATTTTTATTTGAAATTTAATAAAAATAAAATTTTTGTAAAATATTATTGATTTTCTGAATAATTGTAAGTGAAATGAATTAATGAAAAAGTTAGAAATTTTGAACGTAAGTTATTTTTGAAATTTTGATTTAATTTTAATTGGAAATTTAATTGAGTATGAAATTATGATAAATTTATGATAATTTGAATTTAAATGAATTTAAAATGATTTTTATCATATTTATGATTTTTAATAAAGTTGAAATTTGAAATGAATAAATATTTTAAGTTGAAACTTTGAAATATAACTAGAATTGGAAATTATGAAATTGACGTACAGTGAACTTTTAGTTAAGCAAATAAAAAAAAACTAAGTTATATTTGAGAATTTGAACTTAAATGTTAAGTTGAAATTTAATGTAATGGATTTTTAAAAAAAATTCAACATTGCATTTTAATAAGTGAATTATTATTAAATCTTGATTTTTGAATGGAAATTTAACTTTATAAAATCATGAACTTGAGGAAAATTAAATGATGTTATAAATGTGAAAATGTATGATTTTATAAGTTAAATTTTTTTTTATAAAAATATAATTGGTTGAGAAATTTTATTGAATATTTGAAGTTAATTGACTGCATTTTTGAAATGATATTAATTACAATGTAAATGATATTACAGCAATTGTAAATACTGTAGTTGATGATAATGAACTAAAAAAAAAAAGCTACTGAAAAAAAGCTATTATAGCAATCTTTGTAAGTGCTATAATTTTTGAATTTAACTAAGTTTATTTGAAATTTAAGAAAACTCTATTTCAACATTTTTAAACGTTGTCTTTTGTTAAATTGAACTGTTTTGAATGTAACTTTCCGTAGAGTTTTCTAAATGATGCGAAAGGTGAATTTTCACTGTTTTGATAAACTTAAGTGAATAAATGAACTTTGGAAGTTGAAATTTTTGAAAATTTAATAATTTAATTATTAAGCATAATAACTTCATTGAAATGAAAAAAAAAGAATTTTTGGAATATAAACTGTTTAAAATATGAATTGAAATGGTATTTTAGATTGAGTAAAATGAATAATGATTTGAAATGAATGAAGTTTTGAAAAGATACGATATTTTGATATATTAAAATGATTTGAAAATGATGTTTTGAAAGGATATGATATTTTGATATATTAAAATGATTTGAAACGAAGTTTTGGAAGATATGATATTTTGATATTAAAATGATTTGAAAAGAAGATCCGAAAGATATGATATTTTGGAATGATTTAATCTTTATTTTGATAAAGATTTGGGTTGAAATAATATTTTATTTTGAAGTATAAATATTGTTTTCAAAAGTCATAACTACGGGTTATAATAACGATTGGTTGTTAAAGAGACCGGGATCAGATATTGTCTTATAGCCGGCCAATACCGAAAACCACTTTAACAACTGTGTACGCGGTGGAGATTCCAGAATGAAGTAGGATGGTGGCGACGTTCTCGAGGTATATTACGTGGACCCAACTCCCGTGAGTTGGCATATATGACTAAAACAGGAGCTATACCGGGCTACACAAAGGGTCGCACCCTTTCATCGAGCATGCTGCACCGGAAACCATTCTATTACTATTGTGATTCGATTCGGTGGCGCCACTTTGATTCGGGGGTATTGTTCGAGGTGGGCGGAAGCTGCTGGCTTGCCGTCACCACCGGTCCGGGAGTGCAAACGGTGTATCCACCCTGGCATTTCCTCACGTGCCGTGTCATATCCTTATATCAAGCCCACTACGATTTTGGTTTTAAATATCCGACCGCGTTAAGGTTCACCATCCTCTTAACGCTATTTTCTATATGATTATACTTTACTGATTAGACACTACCGTATATAGCGTATATTACTACATAGTAAATAGTTTAACGGATCCTTAGAGGATGGGCGGTCCCAAGCATCCTTTAAGTTACTGATGCATTTTGTTACCGTTCACTTGAGTTGATTTACAGTTTATAAGTATTTATGTCCTGACTCGAGGGTTTTGTGTTTTGCTTTACGCTCGAGTCAGATTGATTGAGTTAGCATTCAAGATTCACCTTCGGCGTTGGAGCTTTCCTTGAAGATCCAGCCATCTATTTTTTTTCAGTATCCAGTGGTTCAGTGATGTATCTGATTTGTACCTGATATATCCTGTTACTCTTCTGTTGTATCTTATTTAACTCTGATGTATCTCATATTTATATAGTAGCTTCATGAACTACTATCTCTTTTTCTTCCGCTGCATTTTTATATACTCTGTGTCTGTGATCTGTGATTTTTATTTACTGTATATTCTGAGGTTTGCCAAAATTTTATTTACAACACGGTATTTTGAGCAATTCAATTCCGGCATGAGTGTCTGCCTATGCACTTATAATGGATGCGAATGGTTGAAAATACCGAGTCGTTACAGTTGGTATCAGAGCTTTGGTAGCTCTAGGCAAAACTCAGAATGTGGAGTGAATGTATTTACAGAAACACTTTCATTCGAGTTTGAAACTCTCCCTTTTGAGTCGATTCCTTTGTATTTTGGAACGTTCCCTACAGTTCCGAAAATCCATTCATATCCCTCACTATTCATTCTTTTGACTCTGGAGTATTCCATAACTCCGCTTCCAATGAGCTTTCTAGTGAGTCGGCGGTCACGCAAATTTCAAATTTAATTGAAAAAGGGGGAAAACTCCTTTGCAGTTAGCATCGATTCACTAGAGATTCTTATCTATCCTTGGTTTAGATGCTAATATCTTTTGTTATTTCAAACTCTAACTCTTGAGATCGAATGTAGATTTACCCTAGAAAAATCAACATTGATCTTATTCTTTAAGTCACGGTTGACCCGGTTAAGGTTGCCCGTGATTTATATAAGCTTATCCATCTTCCTATTCTGTTATTTAATCATGTCGTCCTTGTTTCCAACTTATTTTTAAATCATAATCTCCTTTGATTTGTGTTAATCAAAAATTTGAATCTCTATCTTTCTTTGAAAATCTATTCATGTATAGTGTATTTGTAAACTAGTATTTAAAATTAAAATGTTTTATATATTGTGTTGTTTGAGTAGTTGATGTTGAGTTGGGTTTCTGATCGATACGTCTGATCAGCGCTATCGATAAGATTTCCAAAACACTTTGACAGAACAAACGGACACAATATATTTTTTTTAAAAAAAATTTGCTTAATGAAATAAATTTTGATATATATAAGTAAATTTATGGAACTTAATGAAATGATTTAAATTGATAATTTGAAATGATAATACTTGATTTATCATTTATTGTTCTACAAATAGATCTGTAAATATTTGTTTATGAATTTATTTGGGAACTGAAATGAATTTAAAACAAGAATTTGAGGATTTAAATTCCGATTATTTCGAACTTTGGTTTAAAGTTTTAAAAGGTTATATTATATAAAGTATTTTGAATAGAATTTGTTTTCAAAGAATTTTAAAGGTTTAAAATTAGTGCTCTTCTCTTTGTCGCTGGAAAATAACTTCGATGATGATCGCGACATCATCGACGTTCATTTTCGAGTTTCGAAGTTAGGAGACTGTTCTGTAGTCTTGCTACAGCTTTGTTTTGGGAAATTAAATTGATTTGAATTTCTAAAATATGACTTGATTTATAATATATATATATATATATATATATAGATATATAGATATATGATTGAAATTTGATTTGACATATATTATTACTTATCTCCAAATGGTTTGAAGAAATCGGAAATTTAATTCTTAAATTTTATTTTAAAGAACAATTCCAAAAAAAAAAAAAAACTTTGGATGAATATCAAGCATGAAATGATTGAATTGGAAATTTTATTTGTATAATACAATTGCATTCAAATGTAACTTACCAAAATTTCAGAAGTTAAAAATGTAATTGGATAATATACGATATAAAAAGATTTTGTAAATAAAATTTGAGTGGTTATAATAAATGTTATACACTTAAATTTTAATTATAAAATGATTAACAGAGGTAAATATAATAAAGGGTAATTGAATGACTTACAATAAAATGATGTTAAAAGAACTAAGAATAAAAAAAAGTAGTTATAAAAAAAAAGTGTAAATATATTTAACATGAGTGATAAATATATTGAGAGGAATAAATTTAATTTTGATTAGGAATAAAGAAGAATAAAATTTATTAAGTACAATGTGAGTGTAATGAATGATTATTTTTCAAACCCATGGTTCTAAAAATTGTTAATTTAAGATGATTGGATAATAAGATAATGAAATTTGAGATAGTTATGATTTAGTTAACTTGTGTAAAGATTTATTCTCTGTTTAAGTTGAAATCTCCATGCTTTCAAATTCATTTCCTTATTTTGTTTTTCAAACTATCTTTTGGTTGTCCTTATCATCCTTATCTTGCTATAGACCGGTATAGGCATCTTTCTATAATCTTTCTGTTTATAAATCTTTCTATAATCTTTGATAGACCTTTAGTAATCATTTTGAATCCACATTTTTCGTGCTTGTGTTCTTGATTCTGGAGGATCTTGGAAAGATCACCTCCACCTTGTTAAACTTACCTATAACAACAGTTATCAGGTATAACTTCAATCTTCTTGTCATCTTATCTTAATCCTATTTCACTCTATCTTTTCTGTGCCCTTCCATACCTCATTCCTTTTCGGGGACGAAAAGTTTTGAGTGGGGGAGAGTGTAATAACCCTGTATTTTGTAAATTTTTTTTGTATATTTTAATTATTTTTAATGTAAGATTTTGATTTAAAAACTTATTTTACTTATTTGAAATGATTATTAAATTTATGATTTAAATATAATCTTGATTTTTTTTGAGTTATAATTCCAAACTTGTGTAAGTTGAATATTTGCCTGAAATGCTGATTTTGGTCAAAATAGTCAAACTGTGACTTTTAACTTAAAATTTTAAAAGTTTAAAATTTTAAATTTTTTTCTTCCATTATGAAAGTACATAAAATTCTAAGAACACCACTTTTCGTTTCGTTGAAATTGGATGTAAATTGTGAAAGTTATACCCTTTACAATATTGTGCATATATAGGGTTATTTAACAATGACTATTTTAAATTGAATAAATTACTTCTTCTTTTTTATATTTTATCTTAATATGTAATAATATGTTTTATTATGTATATTTTGACTTTTAAATATTTTTAAATGATAATAGAATTTTTCCAAAATTTACTGTATTTATTTCCTATTTTTAAAGGCTGTTTTATAATTTTCTGCTATTTTCTTCATATAAATTTTACTTAATTTTTTTTAATTATTTTGTGAATGCATTTTTTTTATTTGTTATAAATATTTTTAAAAGTCCATGAAGATTTTCTAAAGTTCATTTGAAATTATTTCTAATTTTTAAAGCCTAGTCTACAATATTAAGCCATTTTCTTAATTTAATTATATATAATTAAAATTTATTGATTTGTTTTATACATTCACTTTTATTGCTGTTTTTTACTTTATTTTATTCATTTTACATGTATTTAAATTTAAGAAATTTTTTCCAAAGTGTATTGAAGTTATTTCTAATTTCTAAGTCTAGTTTTCATTTTCTGTGCCATTTTTCTTATTTTAATCGTATCTAATTAATAATCAATTATTAATATTTTGTTTATCTGTTATATTTTCGAATTCTAACTGAAATTTATAAGTTTTTTCAGTTATTTAAGATGTATATGAATATATATATAGGAAGTTTAAAAGGTTTGAAAGCAAAGAAACGTAAAACCGTTTTAACGTTTCTTCTTCCATTTCTTTTCCAATTAATAGATTTAATTTCCTTTGACCGTTCCTTTCTTTATTGTAGTTGTGCATTTCTTACCTCATTTTAACATGAAAACATTCCTCTCCACTTCATTTTCACGGCAAGAAAGGTTTGGTAATGGCTCCTCTTTTCTTCTTCTTTTTGCTCTTCTTTTTCTATTGTTTTCTTATATTTTGCCTTGTTTTCTCATGTGTATTGCTTGGCCTCTCCTCCATAGCCACGGCCACCACCTCCGACATCTCTTCCCAACCATCACCACCATCTACCCCATCAGATCTGACCATGGCCGAACCCCTTTTGATGGTCAAACCCCTCAAACTACAACCTAGATGCCTAGATCCATGCTTATTTGACCTCTACATGCTCATCCACTTCAACCACCACCCAAACCACCACCATAGCCGCCACCACTCCCCATACCTGACCACAACACACCCCTCCTCACCTCTGTCCAGTCATGACACATCACAGGCCGAGCCCAATCCCCAAGGCCGAGCCCTTGTTTTCACCAAAAACCACCTAATTGCCTTCAAAACCACATCACCTCCTCATGTACAAACTCCACCTTGTCTTGCCTTGAACCCGAGCTATGTTAGCCCAAACCTGACCCAAAACTTGACCACGTCTGAACCACATCAGACCCCAAAGCCATACCAAACAATAGTGAAGGCAAAGCAAAAGACTGCGTAGTCGTATCTCCTTTTATTTCAATGTTATTGCATTTTAAAGTCGTATTGAATTTTGTGTTTTGATTGTTGTTTTGGATTGTACACAAGAGTTGTAGATTGGATTCGTTCTCCACTCATGTCCGTAGTCTTGTCATCGTGCTTGTCGTGCTTTTGGAATCGCACTTGTGTTAGTTCTTTTGGTCTTCAACTTGGAAAAAAAAAGTGAGTCTTTCTCACTCTGACATTTATACTTATGAAAAGTGAATTGATGACAAGTGTTTAGTAATATAAAATGTTTATGCAAATTAATGATGATCATATGATATGCTATGCCATGTTATTACCATGTTATTACCATGTTTAAACTGTTAATTTTCACCTGACATCTGATATATGACTGTATATTGTGATATTGACCTTGTTTATATTATTTCTGTATATGATCACACTGCAAGTTCCCTGTTAGAAAAAAAATGTTATGGGCTGAAATGATAGGCCTGAATGGTTTTAAATTTTTCATTTTGACTTGGGATTGCGGGTTTGAAATGATAAAACCCGGATTTTTCTTTGTAAATTAAGGGTTGAAATGATATATTACCCGTATCACTTTACCTAGCGTAGAAAATTTTATACAGGCCCGTAGTTAAAATATGCTTTTCTAAAAAAATTAAAATATTTTAGAAATTTAATTATTATAATATTTTGATTTTAAATTTAATAAAAATAAAATTTTTGTAAAATATTATTGATTTTCTGAATAATTGTAAGTGAAATGAATTAATGAAAAAGTTAGAAATTTTGAACGTAAGTTATTTTGGAAATTTTGATTTAATTTTAATTGGAAATTTAATTGATTATGAAATTATGATAAATTTATGATAATTTGAATTTAAATGAATTTAAAATGATTTTTATCATATTTATGATTTTTAATAAATTTGAAATGTGAAATGAATAAATATTTTAAGTTGAAACTTTGAAATATAACTAGAATTGGAAATTATGAAATTGACGTAAAGTGAACTTTTAGTTAAGCAAATAAAAATAAAACTAAGTTATATTTGAGAATTTGAACTTAAGTGTTAAGTTGAAATTTAATGTAATGGATTTTAAAAAAAAATTCAACATTGCATTTTAATAAGTGAATTATTATTAAATATTGATTTTTGAATGGAAATTTAACTTTATAAAATCATGAACTTGAGGAAAATTAAATGATGTTATATATGTGAAAATGTATGATTTTATAAGTTAATTTTTTTTTTATAAAAATATAATTGGTTGAGAAATTTTATTGAATATTTGAAGTTAATTGACTGCATTTTTGAAATGATATTAATTACAATGTAAATGATATTACAGCAATTGTAAATACTGTAGTTGATGATAATGAACTAAAAAAAAAGCTATTGAAAAAAAAGCTATTATAGAAATCTTTGTAATTGCTATAATTTTTGAATTTAACTAAGTTTATTTGAAATTTAAGAAAACTCTATTTCAACATTTTTTAACATTGTCTTTTGTTAAATTGAACTGTTTTGAATGTAACTTTCCGTAGAGTTTTCTAAATGATGCGAAAGGTGAATTTTCACTGTTTTGATAAACTTAAGTGAATAAATGAACTTTGGAAGTTGAAATTTTTGGAAATTTAATAATTTAATTATTAAGCATAATAACTTCATTGAAATGAAAAAAAAAAGAATTTTTAGAATATAAACTGTTTAAAATATGAATTGAAATGGTATTTTAGATTGAATAAAATGAATGATGATTTGAAATGAATGATGTTTTGAAAAGATACGATATCTTGATATATTAAAATGATTTGAAACGAAGTTTTGGAAGATATGATATTTTGATATTAAAATGATTTGAAAAGAAGATCCGAAAGATATGATATTTTGGAATGATTTAATCTTTATTTTGATAAAGATTTGGGTTGAAATTATATTTTATTTTGAAGTATAAATATTGTTTTAAAAATTCATAACTAGGGGTTATAATAACGATTGGTTTTTAAAGAGACCGGGATCGGATATTGTCTTATAGCCGGCCAATACCGAAAACCACTTTAACAACTGTGTACGCGGTGGAGATTCCAGAATGAAGTAGGATGGTGGCGACGTTCTCGAGGTATATTACATGGACCCAACTCCCGTGAGTTGGCATATATGACTAAAACAGGAGCTATACCGGGCTACACAAAGGGTCGCACCCTTTCATCGAGCATGCTCCATCGGAAACCATTCTATTACTGTTGTGATTCGATTCGGTGGCGCCACTTTGATTCGGGGGTATTGTTCGAGGTGGGCGGAAGCTGCTGGCTTGCCGTCACCACTGGTCCGGGAGTGCAAACGGTGTATCCACCCTGGCATTTCCTTGCGTGCCGTGTCATATCCTTATATCGAGCACACTACGATTTTGGTTTTAAAGATCCGACCGCGTTAAGGTTCACCATCCCCTTAACGCTATTTTCTATATGATTATACTTTATCGATTAGACACTACCGTATATAGCGTACATTACTACATAGTTAATAGTTTAACGGATCCTTAGAGGATGGGCGGTCCCAAGCATCCTTTAAGTTACTGATGCATTTTGTTACTGTTCACTTGAGTTGATTTACAGTTTATAAGTATTTATGTCCTGACTCGAGGGTTTTGTGTTTTGCTTTACGCTCGAGTCAGATTGATTGAGTTAGCATTCAAGATTCACCATCGGCGTTGGAGCTTTCCTTGAAGATCCAGCCATCTATTTTGTTTCAGTATCCAGTGGTTCAGTGATGTATCTGATTTGTACCTGATATATCCTGTTACTCTTCTGTTGTATCTTATTTAACTCTGATGTATCTCATATTTATATAGTAGCTTCATGAACTACTATCTCTTTTTCTTCCGCTGCATTTTTATATACTCTGTGTCTGTGATCTGTGATTTTTATTTACTGTATATTCTGAGGTTTGCCAAAAATTTATTTACAACACGGTATTTTGAGCAATTCAATTCCGGCATGAGTGTCTGCCTATGCACTTAAAATGGATGCGAATGGTTGAAAATACCGAGTCGTTACAAAACTTCAAATTTCATCAAATTAATATTCCTCAATTTATTTTGACTTGATATATTCACTTAAATCACCTTAACCTCGAATTTTGTTATAAAACAATATTCTTTTAAAATTTAAATTTCAATAAGTTCCAAATGGACCCTTATTACATATAATCTTAATTAAATAAAATCTCAATCAATTTCAACTATCTTCTCAACCTTGGTTTATAAAATCAAAATAAACTCTATATTAAATATAATTTAAGTAAATACTTGTCCATATTATATTCAATAAAATCAACTTTATTGTTAAACTTACTTCATACTTTAAAAAAATTTATACATAGCTTAAAACCAAGAATTTAACTATATATAAAATAACCTTTATCACATATCCAAATCAATATCTCAAAAATCTTATATTTTCTTTACAAACCATAGATATCATTTCAAAATATTATTATATATATATATATATACCGCAGTGTCTGTATATAATTTTCTATCTTATGGTCAAGTGATACGGATATTTGTCATTTCAATCCGCAATTTAAAAAAAATTACGGTTATATATCATTTCAAACTGTAATCCCGATAAGATAAGAATGCATAATAACTTGCAGTTTATAGAATATAGAACACATCGTCTATTCACTAATATCAATCATCAACCATTTATTACAATCATGATCCAATTTAAACAAAATATCAATATAGAGCATATAAAATATAATAGGTATCAACGAACAGTTTATATTAAATAATAAATTAATAACTGTTTAACTGGCAGTTTATATGCAATAATAAATCAATTTAACTGATAAATTATATGCAATAATAAAATTAAATAACAATTTAATTTAAATAAATTCAATCTAACTAAGATAATGATTAAATATATGCCCAAACAATCATAGATAAATTTTAAATCTCATCAAAATTAATTTAACAAACATAAGAAATTTTAGAAGTTGTGAGTGGGTTAAAACTCACCTTTGATTTTAGCCCATAAACTCCAAACAGAAGCGCAAAACTCAACAATCTCCAAATTCAACTAAATCAATTTCATGTTGTTTGGAATATAAATTTGAATCCAACAGAAGAAATCGTGCGTGAATCTAAGTTTAAATGCAAAAGATATTCATGTTACAAGAAGTATTATTAAAATAAAAATTAGTACGCGTTAAAAATACATATAAATAAACAAATTTTAATACTTACGTTTTCTCAAGAGAGGCTTCAAGAAAAGATTGAAGAACACTAAGATGAGGACAGGAAGTGTACGAAAATGAAAAAAAAAAACATTTTTATAAAAGAATGCTTTTGGATTTGCAAGAATAAGAGCTTTTGAATATGAGTGTTAGGAGAAAGAAGAAAATAAGATGTAGGTTATTTATAATTAGGAAACGAATGTGGAGGGACAAAAATGAATGTCACGTTTTATTATTAAAACTTCAGGTATTAATAATACATAAAGAAATGTAAGCAGGAATGAAAAAGTTTGCAAACGAAAGAAGAATTTTGTATACGTGAAAATGAGGTGGCAAGAATTAAATACAACCTAAAAGTGCTCAGGTATTAAATACAACCTAAAAGGGACCATGCAACAATTAATAATAAAAATAAAATGAAGGGACCATGTACCTCGCATAATGTGACGCCCAACCTCTATACCCGCGCTAGCAAAGAGTATTAATAGATAATACCGTCTGCTAACACGGAGAATAAGGCTGTTTAGGAGCGACCATCTATAGCCTTGCTTTAATTATCTATTGAATACATCGACAATTGCCTTACCAAGCAGATCGACATATCCAATGAATACTTAAAACAAAACCATAGGTGGCTAGAGGATCTATCAGAACAGAATATAACAACTCAAATGCAATTTACATCACAGAACAGTAAACCATCATATACACATATACCGATACATAGCAGAGTATACAAAATGATACATGTCAAGTGGTATAGCAAACCACAATATACAGACGAGTCAATAATACATATCATAGTTACAACAGAAGAGGACTACACAAAAGCTATGACGAACAAGAAACTAGCGGAATAGTCCATGCGGAAGCAAAAGAGGCTAAGTCCAAAAGCACCTAACCTGAAACATCTCGGTCTGACCCGAGTATAAAATACACGGGTCAGTCTAGCTAAACAAATCAGTTAGATAAACTGAACGATAATGAACCTGCAAGGTTACAAAGCATAATAGATCTCTAAAAGAGATAACACAGTCATATAACGAAAGATGAATCATATAGCTCAAGCCTCATATCGTCGGTAACATATAGAAACAAAGGATAAGAATATCCCAAAGCAGGCCATAAAGGCAAACAACAAATACCGATAAATACGAGTTCCACAAGGTAAACGCTATATTTCGTGTGGCTCCAAAGAACCAATACGGAAAAGCAATACCTAGGGAATATACATATAAATGAAACATCATGAGCGGTGGTGAAGAAACCACTCCGTTATCTCTTGAGCGGTGGTGAAGAAACCACTCCAATATCTCTTGAGCGGTGGTGAAGAAACCACTCCAATATCTCTTGAGCGGTGGTGAAGAAACCACTCCGAAAGCAATATTAAAGGTAACCGACAACCCCAAATATCTTTCGAGTCAGGGCAAAGGACTAACTCCAAAAGCGATATTAAAGGAAACAAGCCAGAGGAGACAGTCCGAAGACACTATCCCAAAGGCAGCATGTGTCACAAACTCCCAGAGAGGAATCCGAAAAGTGGTAACGTGAGTCCCATAACCACCCGTTCGCACTAAACGGTTTACTATCCATTAGTTAATTTCACACTCGAAGCATTACAAAGTTCACCTCATCTGTCGGTAAACCAGACACAAGGGTCAAAACGATCAATCGAATAGGTCAGGGATTAATCGGAAAGATAAACGCATGGATTCATGGTCCGTGTTTTACCTAACCATTTAATCTTCCTTCCACTTCGCTCGAAGTGCGAAATCGTGTGTGTGCATTATAAATGGAATTTATGAATTGGAGACGGAAGCTTTTAATACGATTTAGAGGGATTATTTATAAAACCCGTGAATGAAGTCAAAAATAAGTTATCAAAATCAAAGATGCAATAACAAACACTAAAAAAAACCAACTTGAATCGATAAAATACGGAAAATCAATCAAATATGCAAAATAGGCAAAACAGGCAGAACAGAGCAGGTCGGTCGACCGGGCTACAGGCTCGGTTTGCCGGCCAAGTGCAGGATACAAAATATGGCTCGGGGCAGCAGGTCGGTCGACCGAAGCCTGCGCTCGGTCGGCCGAAGGCTGTTTTCCAGCACTTCTTGCCCTTATCAAATGAATTCCAAATCTTTTTCAAATCAAAGCAATAGCACATGAATATTTGTTAGGAAATCATACCCAACATCAATGATAGCAAGAGAGGTAGATGTGAGTTAAAAACTCACCTTTTACACAAAACAAAGAAGATGAAGAAGCACAAATGCAAGGAATCAACCAACTACACTCCACTTCAACACTACAAGCTTCAATCTAAAATCAAAGCAAGTATTTCCTAAGTTAGGGTTAGGAAATTACTGAAATTGAAGAGGAGAAGAGATGGAGAAGATGAAGATGAAGCTTACCTATTGCTTCTCTTTTGATTTTGGAGCAAGAATATGAGCTAGCAAGAAGAACTAGGGCTAGGAGTTTCTAATTTCCTTTCTCTTCCACCATTATCAGTTTTTAGCTTAAGTTTTTATGAAATGAATAAGAGAATGGAAGGAGAGAAGGGCTGAGTTGGTTTATAGAACAGTTTGGGTGAAACCCAAACCCAAAAGCCCACTTAGCAAATAGCAAAATTCGACTTACTCCAAATATATCGAAGCTTATACTCAAAAAGATCGCAAACGACATTTTGAACTCAATGGAAGTGGTCTTGAGTCCCAATTCGACCGTTTGCAAAAAGTAATATTTCGAACTCAAAATCCGACTAACAACGCTATATTTAAATAAATATTTAAATATACAACCGATAAATATGCGGGTTGTTACAGACTCCCCTCCTTAAAGAAATTGCGTCTTCGCAATTCTTAAGAAGAAAATAAAGAGTAACAACCAAAAACATATCAACACATAAGAATAACAGAATAAGAAGTTCACCATAAAATGCACGAAAAGATAAGCCTGAACTTGCTTGCTCAGAGAATTCTATGGATTCCTAAGCTCAAAATAATTCGGAACACTGACGTGGTACAAACAATACGTCAAATGATCCGAAGCTCAACAAAATGAAATACAACAAAACGTCCGATGAACTTGGTAAAAAGATCATTCCATTCGGACATCAACAAAGAAACCATCACTTGTTGCTTACAACTAAATGCATTGGCAACACGATCCCTCTTACGGGAATTAAAATATCAAGATCATAAGATGCTAGGAACTCGAACCAACATTAAGTTCCCTAGGAGAAATAAACATTTCAAAATTATGATTGGTAAGGAGAGCAAAAATCCCTCACCCAAAAGTAATGATGTCAATTACAAAAAGCGAAAACAACAACTGCGAGCACTAGATCATAGGTGGCATATCTAGTCTCGGTAAGCTTTAATAGTTTAGAAACATAAGTGATAGCGCGTCCTCTTTTGCAAGGGAACGACATCCAAACCAATACGATTAGCTTTGGAACAAAAGATAAAGTTTTGGTTCCCTTCGGGAATCCCAAGAATAAGGGTATCAAAAAATAGTTTTTTTTTCAAATAATATACTTTACTGAAGAGCTAAAGCTTCAAAATTTCATTTACCTTCATGAAATCATCTTTCTGGAAAATTTTCCTTATTTCAAGTCAATTTACTATGTCTGATTGTCTCATCAAAGTGTTTAGGAGATTCCTATCGATAACGTTGATCAAGCGCATTGACCAGAATTCTTAAAGCACACAATGGGCAATACAATCACAAAACAATCTTTCATATGATAAACATGTTTCTAAAACTTTTTTAAAAAAAATCTCTTTATTTGTTTTAAGAACAAAAATCCAGTTATACTTATAAATAAATCTTATGAAAAAGATTTGCAAAGATTGCGAATTTCACCCAAAATCAATAAACATGAGAATGGAGTCATCGAGATATTCGCAGAATACTCGATTCATAAAATGGATGAAATGAGCTAGACAAACTGAATGACATAATACATCATTCATAAGAATCACAACTAGTGCGGAATGCGGTAAGTGGAGTCCTAACCTCCGCAACTCATAGCCAAATCAAAACCGGTGGCAAGGTCGAGCTGAAAAGACCTTAATACCACTCAAAGAATTGCTTAGGTGATAATCCTAAGACAAGACGAAAAATACCAGAAAATTCTCAAACTACAAGAATGAGAGAATCAACACTCTCCTCGTCATGAGGGCTTAAAGAATAAAATGATGCCATCAAATTGGAATCGAAATCACAAAGAAAAAAAAAGAATAGAAACTTTCCAAAATAGATGGAGACATACCTTATCCCCGAGAAGGGCCTCCAGAAGCACCTGTTACATTTAACTCGCCAGATGGTGAATTATTCGGAGCAATGGGACAAGTGGAACTACGATGACCTTCCTTCTTGCAATAGCGGCAGAAGAGAGGCTTAGGACAAGCTCGAATTATATGATCAGGAGAACCACAATTGAAACACTTCCGAATGGAAGGCGTTCCATCAGGCAGAGACTGAGAATCAGATTCAACGGGCTTTTTCTTCTTGGAAGGGAAAAATTCCCGCTCATCCAAGGGAGACTGCTTTTTGTTGGGGTTCTTACGAACCTCAACCTCATTACCACTATCACACTCCTTCTCGACGGTTTCAAGATGAAGTGCAGAATCTACCAACTCCTCAAAAGAAAGCTTAAGCTGGAGCAACAAAGACTTCTTAAGATATTTCTTAAGACCAGAGACAAACTTCAGATTCTTCTTATAAGAAGTGCTAATGAATTCGAGACCATACTTAGATAAGGCCTCGAATGATGCAACATACTCAGAAATAGAAGATTTCCCTTGCTTCAACTTAAGGAAGCGCCGGGCCAACAAAGCTTTCTCAGATTCAGGAACGAACTTGAGTTCGAATCATTCCCGAAACCGAGTCCAAGAAAGAGCAGACTCATCAATTTCGGCTACAAGAAGCTCGTACCAATCAAGGGCACGCTCTTGCAATAAGCTAGAAGTTACAAGAACTCTATCATGGTCAGAAATATCCATTCTCGAGAAGATACGCTCGCACGTGCGAACCCAAGCTTGGACTTCAAGAACAGACTCGGAGCCCTTAAACGGCTTTCCTCCAAGATGAACAAAATCACTGCACAGGCGTGCAAAGGTAGACTTGCGAGGTGGAGATACCCGAGTAGGAGCTGGAGGCTGAATGCTCCTAAACAATTCCATAAACTGATCAGCAGACATATAAACACCATCCGGATGTGAGCCACTGGATTGCCCGACACCCGAACGTCGTCCCCTGCCTCTTCCAGCCATACGCTGAAGGTAAGATAAGAACAAGACTATTCACAAGGTAGATGATTCAAGATGGAATACTACGGAATAAAGTGCATTCCTAGACGTATTCCCAAACTCTATCTAACCTTGATGGAATAAAGAGACACAATGATTCAAAGATTTGTATCACTTGTACACTTTGATGTACCATAATATGTGCATCTATTCTGTGTTTATCATATTTTGCTCTGAACTCAGCTCTGATACCACGCTGTGACGCCCCACCTCTATACCCACGCTAGCAAAGAGTATTAATAGATAATACCGTCTGCTAACACGGAGAATAATGCTGTTTAGGAGCGACCATCTATAGCCTTGCTTTAATTATCTATTGAATACATCGACAATTGCCTTACCAAGCAGATCGACATATCCAATGAATACTTAAAACAAAACCATAGGTGGCTAGAGGATCTATCAGAACAGAATATAGCAACTCAAATGCAATATACATCACAGAACAGTAAACCATCATATACACATATACCGATACATAGGAGAGTATACAAAATGATACATGTCAAGTGGTATAGCAAACCACAATATACAGACGAGTCAAATAATACATATCAGAGTTACAACAGAAGAGGACTACACAAAATCTATGACGAACAAGAAACTAGCCGAATAGTCCATGCGGAAGCAAAAGAGGCTAACTCCAAAAGCACCTAACCTGAAACATCTCGGTCTGACCCGAGTATAAAATACATGGGTCAGTCTAGCTAAACAAATTAGTTAGATAAACTGAACGATAATGAACCTGCAAGGTTACAAAGCATAATAGATCTCTAAAAGAGATAACACAATCATCTAACGAAAGATTAATCATATAGATCAAGCCTCATATCATCGGCAACATATAGAAACAAAGGATAAGAATATCCCAAAGCAGACCATAAAGGCAAACAACAAATACCAATAAATACGAGTTCCACAAGGTAAATGCTATATTTCATGTGGCTCCAAAGAACCAATACGGAAAAGCAATACCTAGGGAATATACATATAAATGAAACATCATGAGCGGTGGTGAAGAAACCACTCCGTTATCTCTTGAGCGGTGGTGAAGAAACCACTCCAATATCTCTTGAGCGGTGGTGAAGAAACCACTCCAATATCTCTTGAGCGGTGGTGAAGAAACCACTCCGAAAGCAATACTAAAGGTAACCGACAACCCCAAATATCTTTCGAGTCAGGGCAAAGGACCAACTCCAAAAGTGATATTAAAGGAAACAAGCCAGAGGAGACAGTCCGAAGACACTATCCCAAAGGCAGTATGTGTCACAAACTCCCAGAGAGGAATCCGAAAAGTGGTAACGTGAGTCCCATAACCACCCGTTCGCACTAAACGGTTTACCATCCATTAGTTAATTTCACACTCGAAGCATTACAAAGTTCACCTCATCTCATCGGTAAACAAGACACAAGGGTCAAAACGATCAATCGAATAGGTCGGGGATTAATCGGAAAGATAAACGCATGGATTCATGGTCCGTGTTTTACCCTACCATTTAATCTTCCTTCCACTTCACTCGAAGTGCGAAATCGTGTGTGTGCATTATAAATGGAATTTATGAATTGGAGATGGAAGCTTTTAATACGATTTAGAGGGATTATTTATAAAACCCGTGAATGAAGTCAAAAATAAGTTATCAAAATCAAAGATGCAATAAAAAACACTAAAAAAAAACCAACTTGAATCGATAAAATCCGGAAAATCAATCAAATATGCAAAATAGGCAAAACAGGCAGAACAGAGCAGGTCGGTCGAACGGACTACAGGGCTCGGTCGGCCGGCCAGATGCAGGAAACAAAATATGGCTCGGGGCAGCAGGTCGGTCGACCGAAGCCTGCGCTCGGTCGGCTGAAGGCTGTTTTCCAGCACTTCTTGCCCTTATCAAATGAATTCCAAATCTTTTTCAAATCAAAGCAATAGCACATGAATATTTGTTAGGAAATCATACCCAACATCAATGATAGCAAGAGAGGTAGATGTGAGTTAAAAAATCACCTTTTTACACAAAACAAAGAAGATGAAGAAGCACAAATGCAAGGAATCAACCTACTACACTCCACTTCAACACTACAAGCTTCAATCTAAAATCAAAGCAAGTATTTCCTAAGTTAGGGTTAGGAAATTACTGAAATTGAAGAGGAGAAGAGATGGAGAAGATGAAGATGAAGCTTACCTATTGCTTCTCTTTGATTTTGGAGCAAGAATATGAGCTAGCAAGAAGAACTAGGGCTAGGAGTTTCTAATTTCCTTTCTCTTCCACCATTATCAGTTTTTAGCTTAAGTTTTTATGAAATGAATAAGTGAATGGAAGGAGAGAAGGGCTGAGTTGGTTTATAGAACAGTTTGGGTGAAACCCAAACCTAAAAGCCCACTTAGCAAATAGCAAAATTCGACTTACTCCAAATATATCGAAGCTTATACTCAAAAAGATCGCAAACGATATTTTGAACTCAATGGAAGTGGTCTTGAGTCCCAATTCGACCGTTTGCAAAAAGTAATATTTTGGACTCAAAATCCGACTAACGACGCTATATTTAAATAAATATTTAAATATACAACCGATAAATATGCGGGTTGTTACACATAACCTTCTGAAATTTATTTTTTTTGTAACGTAACCAAATTAACTTCATTAACTCAAATAACATTCAAATTTGTACGCATTTAGGTTTTTATCTATGCATAATAAAATATTTATGTAACGACCCGCTATTTTGGACTATTCGCATCTGCACATGTTGGACTTAAATAATTCAAAATACCGAATTATTAATTTAAATTTGGCAAAACTCAGAAATACAGTAAATAAATAATCACATATCACATACACAGAGTAATAATATGCAGCGGAAGTAAAAGAGATAGTAGTTCATGAAGCTACTATATAAATATAAGATACATCAGGGTTTACAACAGAAGAGTCACATTATACATCAGGTACAAATCAGAATACATCACTAGAATCATCGAATATTGAAAGCAGAATAGATGGTTGGATCTTCAAGCAAAGCTCCAACTCCAAAGGTGAGTCTTGAATACTGGTATACTCAGTCTGACCCGAGCGTAAAGCAAAACACAAAACACTCGAGTCAGGATTAACATTCTTATATCAATAAATCCAACTCAAGTGAAATAACAATTGAAATACAAATAACTCAAAGGACGTTGGAATAACCATCCTCTAAGGATCTGTTAAACTATCTACTATGTAGTAATATCCGCTAAATAGATAATGTCTATCAGTAATATAAATATCAAAATAGTGTTAAGGCGTTACCATTACTCCCCTTAACACATTGTATATAAGCGTCATAGTCTATACAGCACTGTAACTCCACCGTAAACTAGTGGGCTATCAGGGAGTGCTCGATAGGTATAACACAAAACAAATTCGTAGTGGTCGCGTATATAAGGATACAAGTATGACAAGGCACATGAGGCGATACCCAAGGTAGTGAAACTACCATTTGCCTGATCCGGACTGGTGAAAACGCATCGCCGCAATGATCGCAACACCGCGAAACAACACTCCTGAAATTACGAGGGCGCACCAATCAATAACCAGTAATGAGTAGTTTACGAAGAAGTGTGTTCGCTAGAGGTAGCTAACCCCATTTGGCCCGGCACGGCTCCTGTTTTAGTCATTTCCAATTTGACACCAGTGTCAAGGCTGTCCATTATCGTTCTCTTTCTTCAGTCATCATGTACATCATTCCAACGACTTCATTTTGGATCATCACTCCGCGTGTAGTTATTAAAGTGGTTTTCGGTTTAGACAGAGAGTACGTCCATAACCGATCCCGGTTTCTTTAATAACTTTCGTAATTATTACACCGATTGGTCGTTAATATATATCAAACCAAATCAAATTCAATTTCAATTTCAATTCATAAACCAACATTTCAATTGTCTTTCTAAATGACTTTCCAAAATTTACGTTTCAAAACCTCCAAATTACCATTTCATAATCATATAATTCGATTTCAACTTTTATTTAAACAATTCAAATATTGATTCAAATTCATATATATATATATATATATATATATATATATATTTCATTCTATAATCATTTAAACAAATTAATTTAACACTCAAATCAATTTCAAATTCATTTATCGATTTCATTCAATATTCTTTAAGTTAAATTATTATTCAAAACGATTTCTATTAGATTTCCAATTCATCAAATCAATTACTTAAGTTAAACTTCATTTTATCAAAACATCAAATTCAATTAGATTAAATTCGTCAAATCAAATTCTTAAATTCAAGTCTTATATTTATTTCAATAAGACGCATTTTATTTCTTGTCATGAAATTCAATCCCATTTATTTATTTACTTAGTTACAAACTTCGAACTCAATTAATAAAGAAACTAACTTTCACATATTCAAGAAGTTCAATTTCACTTATTAATTTACTCAAATTTTTCCACAACTTAATTAATAAAGAAACCCAATTTCATTTATTAACGTAGTTCAAATTCACTTATTCAAAAGTTCAATTTCTTTCATCAAAAAATTCAAATTTTTATTTAATTATCAAATAATTCAATTTTCTTTAGTTATTTAATAATTTCAAAACTTAATTAATAATTTCAAATTTTAATTATCAATTAAATTCCAAAACCTAATTATTAAATAATTCCAGTCTTAATTATTAAATAATAATTATTAAATAATTTCAAAGCTTAAGTATTAAATAATTTCAAAGCTTAATTATTAATTGATTTCAAAACTTAATTCAATCATTTCTTAAATTAAACAACGTTTGCTAACGCAATAAGTCAGACGCTAACACCCCGATGCAAATAGAAATTTGAATGAAAGCACCACCCGTTAACACGGGAAACAGAAAAGGCAGTAATTCACTGAAAAAGCAGTAAGAGACACAGAGTTTATAGTGGTTCGGCTTATGATCAAGCCTACGTCCACTTCAATCCTTCTTTATTGCTAATATGATTACAATCCCTTACAATTTCCTTCAATTACAATTCACTTCAAAAGACAAGTAGCTAGAAAAACTTCGATTGTAAGAGAATCCTTCGAATTCATGGTTGAATGTGTTGAATCTTATTTGAAGTTGATTGAAGCTTCTTGTGAGTTTCAAGTGTTGGAGTAAGGCTTGGTTTGAAGATGGCAGAGTCTCGATGCTTTGAAGAAAATGATCGGAAAAGTCCTCCTCATGTTGGAGCTCATGCCGTATTTATAGAGCGTTTTGGATGGAGCTATAGGTCGCGCGCGACCTAGGGTATACCATAACTCGCTCGCGAGATAAGAAGGTACGTGTCATGACTTAACAGGTTCGCACCTAGTCATTTGGTAGATCTCCTCTGCCTCTGGGAAAGAGGCTCTATTTATTCTCCAAGTGTTAGGTCGTGGACGACCTAAGTCAGGTCATAGGTCAGCGGTGACTTAGGGATAGGTCGGACGCGACCTAAGGTCATGGTAAAACAGGGTAGCCCCTGATCCTTTCTCGAACGAACTAAGGAGTTAGGCGACTTAGGGATGAGCCGGCTATAACTTAGGTTGTGGCCGACCTAAGTCGCGAGCGACTTAGTGGCTCTGGGACCCTGGTTTTAGCTTGCAGAAAATGCTAGGTCGTTGTTCCTCTTAAGTCGCTCACCCTTCTTAAGCTTTTAAGTCGTTAAGCCCTTAAGTCGTCCAACCCTCTTAAGTCGTTAAGCCCTTAAGTCGTCCATCCCTCTTAAGTCGTTAAGTCCTTAAGTCGTCCAACCCTTTGAGTCGTTGACCTCCTTAAGTCGCTTAGCCCGCTTCATATGTTAAGCCGCCAATTCCTTTGTGTCACTGAGTCCTTTTATTAACCATAATAAATACCGACGATTGATATTTATCCACCAAAATTCTCATATAAAGTAGTTAACTTTATTTTCCTCCATCTTAAATTTATTTCAACCATTAAAAATTGAAATAAATCTCAGTTTGTTACATTCGCCCAAGATTTATTCATACAATATTGTTTATTTCAATTAAACAATATTTCACATCATTTTCTCCTTATTAAATTATTTTCTCCATTATTAAATTATAATTCTCATTATAATTTAATAATCATGGTAATCTCCACACCAGGGTCATTACATTAAGGAGGAAGGAGATAAAAACGCAAAAAAGAAGGAGGCTAGTGAATGAATGAGATTTATTTCCTATTTAATAATAGAAACTTATGTAATATCTTTCAATCGGAAGAGGCAAATGAAGATGTTAGATATTTGGGAAGATTTTGTACGTGATTTGATAGAGTAATGCACAGCTATAATGGGTGAGAAATGCTAAGAATTAATAAAGAGGGTAGAAAATTAAAAAGGCAAGCATTTAACAATGTAACGTATACCCTTTGATTTTCTCCAACTCTTTATAAAAGATAAAAGAAAATAAACTCCAATGAATAAAATAAAAGCCTAGACAAATAAATAGAGAAATAATGAAAGAGATGTACATAGGAAAATTATAGAAATAAATATATATGTATATAGAATGAAAATACATAAATTTATTGCGTGTAAAACGTTGTAATTTATCTAATTTAAATGTATAAGTTTAAATTTCCAATAAATCCATATTACCATTAGTTTATATACTAATACATTAATAACTTCCCAATTCATCCAAATTTCAATTAGCAAGGTAATTAATTTCATTCTCTTCCCATAATTTTATTTGTTATGAATTGAATTCCCATAAGTTATAATTAATTTCAAATAAAATGATTTGATTCAATTCTAATCCCTTTTTATTAAGTTTATACTACTCTGCAAACCTCGTTAATATTCGTTTATCTTTCATTACATTAATATATATTCAAATATCCATCTTTCCTTTGTATTAATAGTTGTTTTTAATTATATTGAATTTGTCATATGTACACATTTATTATGATTGAATCCTCAATTAATTTATTCTGATAGGTTTAATTCTTTCGTATTATCTTATGAATAAAATATGCATTGCTATTTCATCCTAATTTTCAATTATTGTAGTAATTAAATTCATTTACTTATCATTATGTTCATTTATTATAGACTACATTCCAATTAATTAAAATTGATTCCTAAAATTTGATTTGATTTAATTTCCATCTTTATACTATGCCCACTATTTGTTTATAAACCTAGTAACATTAGTTTTATATTCCATTACTTACACCCCTATTTATATCTTAAATTTGTATGAATGTTACTTTTTTTAAATGTGTATTTTTGTCAATTGTGCACATTAATTAAGGTTTGAAACCAATTAAATAAATTTACCTTAGTTCCACTCTTTTTACCAACTTACTACTTTATAAATAAATTTACGTTTCTTATTAATTTATACATTCACACCTCTCATTACTGCATTAATTCTCATTAATGACATTAATGATTTCCTAGTTAATTTGTAGACTAAATAGACAACTTATAATAACTGTTGCCATTGCCCTTTAATTTACACTCAAGTTTATCATTTTCTGTAATTATTGTAACAACCCGATATTTTCAACCATTCGCATCCACACATGTCGGACATGAATTGCTCAAAATACCGCGTTGTAAATAAAATTTAGCAAATCTAAGAATATACAGTAAATAAATAGTCACGGATCACAGACACAGAGTAAATAATAATGCAGCGGATGTAAAAGGGGTAGCTACTACATAAAAATAAGATACATCAGAGTTAAATAAAATACAACAGAAGAGTAACAAGATACTCAGGTAAAAATTAGAATAAATCACTGAAATCACTAAATACTGAAAGCAGAATATATGGCTAGATCTTCAAGAAAAGCTCCAACTACGAAGGTGAGTCCTGAATGCTGAATCAATCAATCTGACTCGAGCGTAAAGCAAAACACAAAACATTCTTGTAAGGACATAAATACTTATGAACTGTAAATCAACTCAAGTGAATAGTAACAAAATGCATCAGTAACTTAAAGGATGCTTGGAATCGCCCATCCTCTAAGGATCCGTCAAACTATTTACTATGTAATAACATCGCGCTATTATAATAATGTCTACAGTAAAATAAACATACTTTTAAATAGCGTTCCGAGTTACCCATATAGCTCTTCATACATAATAGCCCCAGTAGTCCATCCAGTATCAGCATATCTCCAGATCCGGAGACTACCATAAATACTCCACGAGCTATTGGAGAAAACCAAACTCGTAGTAAGTCTCGATAAGGTAGGTGACACGGCACACAAGGCAATGCCAGGGTAGATATACCAATTACGCACACGGGCTGGTGGTAACGCAGCAGCCACTATGCACACCTTGGAACACACCCCCAATCAAAATTGAAGGATGGCCATCTAATCAACCACAAGTAAGAGTATAGTATCGAAGGAATGTGTCCGACCAGAGGAGCTACCCCTTGGCCCGTGATCGCTTCTGTTTTAGCCACCTTATGCCAACTCACGGGAGTTGGGTCCACGTAATATACCTTAAGAACGACGCAACCATCCAACTTCATTTTGGAAACTCCACCGCGTACACGGTAGTTAAAGTGGTTTTACGGAGTTGGCAGAGAGTATGAAAACTTTCGATCACGGTCTCTTTAACAACCAAACGTTATTATAACGCCGTGGTCATTTCAAAATAGTTTATACTTCAAAAAGATCAAATCATTTCATGTCAAACTATATTCCTTTCAAAATAGTTTATAGTTCGAATCACTACTACAAAAATACCATATTACAACGCCATTTTTACAATGGGCACTGGCTGCCCGTTGTAATAGAAGGCTATTACAACGGTCCATTCAGGTCTGTTGTAATAGATGCCCTATACAACTCCTTTTCTACAACGCGCAATGACTGTCCGTTGTAATAGAATACTATTATAACGGTCCTTTCATACCCGTTGTAATAAATGCCAATTTTACAACGTTTACAAAATGCCCGTTGTAATAGGTGCCAATTTTACAACTGTCACAAAATGCCCGTTGTAAGAGGTGTCAATTTTACAAAACTCATAATGCCCATTGTAATAGGTGCCAATTTTACAAAGGGCTAAAAATGCCCATTGTAATAGGTGCCAATTTTACAACGGTCATAAAATGCCCATTAATCGATGCAAATTTTACAACGATCAGAAAATGCCTGTTGTAATTAATGTCCATTGCCAACTTTCACAATCAATAATTAATAATTACAATGCTGTCTTAAAATTAATATTTATTAATTGAACATTAATAATATTATGTTAATCATATGTTACTAATTACTAATTATAATATTATATTACTAATAATTAATAATATTATTATTTATTAATATTTAATAATTAATAATTTTGAAAATTTTTAATAATCATAAAATTTAAAAAAAATATCATAAAATTTAAAGAAGATAATTTGAAATTTCATATATAACGACCCGTTATTTTGGACCATTCAAATCGACAATAAAACCATACATATCCGACTTGAATAATTCAAAACACCAAATTGTTAATTAAAATTTGGCAAAACTTAAAATATACAATTCATAAATCTATCACAGATCACAGAGTAATATAATGCAGCGGAATAGATAAAGAATAGTAGTTCATGAAGTTTTACTATATACATCAGAGGTAGAAATAAAATACAACCGAATAGTTCAAATGCAGTGAAGTCTCCAATGCAACAGATGACTTCTCTGAACCAATCAACAGGAAAGGCTGGAATATGAATTGATAGTTGGATCTCCAAATGAAACTCCGAACTCCAAAGGTGAGTCTCTAATGCTGTATCACTCAGTCTGACCCGAGCGTAAAGCAAAACACAAAACACTCGAGTCAGGATTAACATTCTTATATCAATAAATCCAACTCAAGTGAAATATCAACTGAAATATAAATAACTTAAAGGATGTTTGGAATAACCATCCTCTAAGGGTCCATGGAACTATCTACAAGGTAGAAATATACCCTATAAAACTGTGGTCATTTCAGCTTAATTTATACTTCAAAGCCAAATATCATTTGACTTCAAATACCTCTATATTTCCCAAAATAGTATTTATATATATTAAATAATTTATACAATAAATTATTTTCAATTCCCTCAACTTAACAGATTGTTTCAACATCAACCCGACCTTCCCATTTAAATTAAAGTCAATCTCAATTTATCAATTTAAATTCAACTCAATTCCTAAAATAAACACTTCAATGTATCGATCTCAAATTCGGATTTGTAATCACAAGAATACCCCTTTATATTTCAATATATTTCAAAACTTTAAGTATTCAACGTTTCGACTAAATTTTTATTCAATTTAGTTTTCTAAATAATAAATTCAAATTTGGGTCCACCTAAATTTCACCTTAATTCAATTTAGTTGCTAAATAACAAATTCAACTACGTTGATTTCAAATACAGATCTGAATCTCAACATAAACCATTTAAATTCCAATATAATTCAAGGCTTTAATATTTAAATGTTCTATATAACAGTTTCATTTAGATCTCGATTTAACCTCATTATTATTTAGTCTTGAAATACTCGCTTATTAGATTCAATATCATTTAAGTAACCTTAAAACATTTTACTCAATATTTTCTTTAATTTATTAAATGTGAAATATTCATTAAATCACTTAAATCAAAAATCCAGTTACAAAATCATACCTTTAAATTTTCCATTCAATAATTTCAAATCGATTTAATTAAATAAATCCTTATTTAAATACCATTTTTAATAAACCCAAATTTATCTCCCAATCTTAATTATTCAATTTTTACATCGGTAAATTTTGAAATATAAATCTTAAATAATACTCAAACATATTATGTGGATCAAATCAGTCTCAATAATATTATTATTAAATCTATATATAAAATTTCCATTTATATATATATAATATTTTAAGAACTAATATTTATTACATATATTTCTTTTCAACTGTAGAAATTTATTTTCAAAATATTCATATGGAACAACGGTGTCTGTATATATTTCCTATCATATAGTCAAGTGCTACAGATATTTATCATTTCAACCCGTACACTAAATATATACGGGTGGATATCATTTCAACTCGTAATCCCAAATTCAATTCAGTTAAAATAGCTTGGGTTTATCATTTCAACCCATAACGATTTTCTCCTATTCTAAAGTCCGTTTGGGTATGTATCATTTCAACCCATAATGATATCTATACTAATAAGGAACTTGTAGAGTGATAACAGATATGAAAATAATAACAACAACAGGCATATATCATCGAAATAAATATAAATAATAGGATATGGTGTCATATCCCATAATTGAACAGTTATAGATAATAGCATATATAACAATTTAAATAACTACAGCCTCATATTTCAATTGCCGTTTCAATTGAAATCAAATTTAATAAATAAAAGAACGTTAATCGTGAGTGATTGCTCACCTTTCAAGGCTAGAGATGAACGAAAGTGGGATAAATTACGAATCCAAGCACAAGTTTCAAAGCAAAGTAGGATTGGCACGAATTCGATTGATAGAGCTGACCACAGAATTTCACGAGAACAAATCCAAATCTGATTGACATAAATTGAAAATATTTTCTTAGTAAATTAATACTTCTTTTTAAGTCAAATATCAAAACAAAATACGTACGTAAAAAAAATCATTGGTTTGTATTAACACATGTATTAAAATCAAATATAATAAAATTTGAAATAAATGCTGTAACTTTCATATAGAAATATACATAAACATATACAAGTTTAAGTAAAAATGATGAGACCACTTTTCAAAATAACTTTATATATTACTGTGATAAAGAAAGCTACAAACGCTAACATAATAGTTTTATAATTTTATATAAAATAATAGAACATATGTAACAGAACTTTTAAATCCCAAGACTTTGTAAACCACGTACGTATATATTTTATAAGAATCGGTACTTTAAATCACTACAAACCAATGTATATATATTTAGAAATTTTATGGCTAAAGTATATAATTACATGTATACACAGTTGTAAACTTATGCATAAACGAATAATATAAAATCATACGTATACTATTAAAATTTGTAAGTAAGTAGGGTATAAACAATTGAATCTCAAACAAACAGTACTTTATCCCTATATATATTACTGCAAATGAAATACAGTAACCTATATAATACTTGAAACAACATATAATATCAACTTATATACTATTAAAATACAAAACATGTACATATATATTCTCTGTCCCATATGAAATTTATACATACAAACAAAAATCAGTTTAAAACATACAAGGAAAATATATCTTTGAACATAGAAAATTATATAATACTTTCATACAGATATGCCTTGTATTAATTGTAAACAGTTGAAAAAAAATACAGTTCTAACTTATATATTACTCACCTGCTGCACTAGAAGAAGAGGTGGAGGAACAAAAGGTTGGAGATGGCATCGGGGAAGAAGGATGGTTTGCACGTCCTTCGGGTTGAAACAGGGAAAGAGGATGCAAAAGTTTTCAACAACATGAATTGGATCTTGGAAGATTAAAGCTTGATTATAAATATATACTTTATTTATTTGATAACGTGTAAGTACAGAAAAGGAATAGGTAAATAAATGATTCAAAGTGGAAAATGGAAGTGACAGACGCTATGATACCTAAAAATTTATTTCAAAGTAACGTACGCACAGATCAGATCAAAAGAAAATTTTAATAGGAACGGTTGTCCATTTATTCAGCAAAGTGTTTAAGGCAATAAAAAAATGAACCATTGCCAAATAAAGATAAGAAACGTATGCCATAAATATAAAGTGATTTGAATAGTAACTGTCCCTCAGATTAAGCTGAATAATTAAAGGAATAAATTTTTGTTTGTTTGGACAGTACGTAATGAGTTTGGAAAGGCAAAGATATTAAAATGGAAAAAGGAACGGACAGAGAAATTTAAGCCAAGATAAAACATATGCATGTTTTGTACGTTCATATTTCCAAAATGGTATGACGTGGCAAAGGTCGAATTTCAGTAAAAGATGAAATAAATGTGAGAAATGAAATAAATAGGAATGAACCGCATTTTTCCAAAACGAAACGTATGCAACAAATCATCAAATAAGTAGAAACGTGTAGGGAGATGAGTGAAATAAATATAAAATGTTAAAATATAAATAAATATAACATTCATGAAAAAAGACAACAGGACGATTTAGAAATTTATAAATGAGAAACGTATATCCCTATGCATTTTAGTTTCAAAAAGAATATAAAATTTTATCAAAAGTTATTAAGAGTTAAAAGCATTGAAACGTGGTTTCCACTGAAATTTATTTTATTCTCAACTGAGATGAGAGAGAAAGGAAAAAATTTCAAACAAATGAATATATTCCAAATGAATGTAATATAAATGGTCACGGTGTGGTTCATCAGAATATTTAATGCAATTTATAATTGTGTGAGTTGTACGTTGATTTAAGGAAAAAATAAAAGCAATTAATGGCTTGATTTAATATTACGTTTCAAATTTGAAAAGAAAAGATAAGTAAGGGTTGAAAATTTGATTTCAATTAAATAATCGCATGAATGAGCAAATAGCAATTAGCAAATAGCAGAAAGAGATAATGGAATATATGGTAGAAAAGTAATAAATGAAATGTGAACGGATAGAATGCAAATTGAAACAGTAGAGAATTAAATATAAGATGGAAAGCTGTGGCAACGCTCACCCATAGATTTAGCTAAAACCATTAAAAGAAATTTAATATGGTATGAGTTGTACGGTTTCAAATTCGAAAAGTAGATAAATCCAAGTCTCAAATTTCAACATCGATGACGCACGTTTTTATTGTTTCCGTCGCGTATCGAATCTGTAATGATCCCGAATTTTAATTTATTTTAAATTGATAATTAAATTCACTTTTTATTTAAAAATAAGTAAATGATATATTGATTTGAGTTTCTCTAGATTTAAATAAAAATATAAAATATTTCAAATAAGTTTATAGTTATATAAAAGATAAATTACAAAATATAAAGTAAAACATATTAGATAAATTCTAACATCAAATTTAATATAGAACTTCATCCATATTTCAAAGTAATAAGTATAAAATAAAAATGAACAAGTAGATGTAATAGCTTGCAAAACAAACCAGGCACACTTAAACATTAAAACAAAAAGTATGAACAAACAAAACAAAGTAAAATAACAATATTATTTTGGCCACCACAATATCATATCAGCTGAGACAAACTATGTAGGCAAGAACAAAGTAAAACAAAAATATTCATGAAGCTTACTGTTAACCCCGTTTTGTCAACGTGTTAAGGCCTGGGCTGACTCATCAGATAAAATTCTCAACGACTCAGTGGATTTACGACTCAAGGTACTTCAAGACTCAACTGATTGCCGACTCAACGAATTGAGGAGTTGCACGAGTTAAAGAATTGTGCGACTTACGACTTAAGGAGGCGAACGGTTTACGGCTTAAGGATAGAACGACTTAATGAGTTAACAGACTAAGCGACTCATAACTCGGAGAAATCTGCGACTTAAGGCCTCTGCGACTTAAGATATGTCATGACTCAAGGAAGGTACACGAGTTAAGGAGTCTACGACTTAAAGAGCCCGTGAGTTAAAAGCTTACGAGTTAAGGAGCTAACGACCTAACAGGTTAAGACCTAAGCGACTTAGGGAATGTCACGACTTAAGGAAGTCCACGACCTAAAGAAGTGACGACTGAAAGCACTAAAAGGAAGAGTCAACAACACTTGAGTTGCTGCTGACTTATAACTGCATATAAGTCGTTCACGACCTAAGACTTGGAGAGCAAGTTCGGTACCATGCTGTAATAAGATGACTCATTGACGACTTACGACCTAGTTTAAGTCGTGCACGACCTAAAACCACAAAGCCAAGATTTTAGTGCTGCCTCACTTTAAACCGTAACCTCTTAACTCGCAAACGAGTTAGGACTTGTATCCAGATGAACGAAGAAAAGCTCAGTACCACTTCACCTACTCCACTGCCAGCTGACTCTTGAACCTTGAGTCGAGCGCGACCTACGACTCTCCCTGAGTCGTTCACGACTCATGACTTGCGAAAACCGCTGCCTAGAATTCTCTATAAATAGAGGGCTAACTCCAACATGAAGGGGACTTTTTAGGCTCATTCTTTCCAAGCACCGATACTCTGCTGCATTCCAAACCGACTCGACACTCAAAGCTTTCAAGATACGTAGAACACTACCAACAACTTCAAGAAGGAATCTCATACATCCGACATGGATTTGAAGACTTTTCACTGACATTGATGTTTAAGCCATTCGTTCAAAGTGTTTAGTAATTCAAAGTGTATTGTACTTGGGAAGAATTGTATCAATCTGTAACGAATTCATCAATAAAGATATTCAAAGTGGACGTAGGCAAACCATTAAGCCGAACCACTATAAAATCGTTGTTGTTTACTGTTTTTTCTGCAGTTTTCTGCTTACACTCTGTTCCCGAATCATCGGGTGGTGCTTTCACAACTACACTTTACACGCCGGGGTGTTAGAGTTCAAATTTTGGCACTAACATTTTTGGTGCTTTCATTGAGAGGCCGAACTCAGGCGAATTATCATCATTGCTCCACGAAAGTTTTTTGAATTAATCTCTCTGAAGACTAGAAGTTTATTTGAAGTCATGGCTCCGGGGAGAAGGAGTAGATCTGTTAGACCTGGAAATGTTCAAGAGGGAACCTCCGCTTCCCCAGTACCTAATCAAGCCACTCCACCTGTTGGGGTTACAAAAGCGGAGTTGGATGCTGTAATCTTAGGGCTGAACCAGCAGATAAATGCCCAGAATGCACAATTGGAGGCTCAGAATGCCCAAAATGCCCTAATTTTGAATAAGTTGAACGATTTGCTTGGGGCAAACCGTCAACCAACGGGTAATGAAAGGAACTTTGCTGGCAACGTTCATGATGCTGAAGAAAGAAACATTCCGGAGAGGGTTGCCAGCCACTTTGAGCAGACACTTCCTGAAGTTTATGGATCTAAAGCTCGAAATGATGAGGGGTATCTTTCTGAAGTGGTTCGACAAATCATGAAAGAGAGCATGCAAAGGGATGAAGACGAGAAAGAATGGGGTTTCGCTCCAAGTAAAACCCCGTTTACCGAAAGGATCTTAAAGGATGAGTTCCCGAGGAAGTTCATCCCTCCAACTATTCCAGCTTACAAGGGGACAAGTGATCCGAACGAATTCTTGTATAAGTATGATTGGCACATGACAGGTGCCAGAGCTTCTGATGAAATAAAGTGTCGATATTTTCCTGTATATTTGGAAGATGTAGCTCTGCTTTGGTTCACCAAGCTACCAATCCGGTCTATAGATCAGTTTTCTGACCTAACCCGAAAATTCAAGGAGCAGTTCAGACTATATGCTTCAAAAGCCAAAGATATCATGTCGTTGTCAAGTTTAGAACAGAATCCAGGGGAAACTATCAGATCTTTCTTGAATCGCTTTAATATAGCGTTGGCCGAGGTAGACAATGCAGAACCACGGATGATCTTGACTTATCTGATGAGGGCCATCGACAAGTCGAGCGAATTTGGAAAATGGCTTAACATGAAGGAACCAAATTCCCTTGAAAAATTCTACAAGAAAGCAGATGAGTTCATACGCCTGGAAAGCCATCCTGTACCGGTAAAGGCAGTATTGGAAAAAGCTGAAGATAACGTTGCTGCTCCACGCAAGAATGAATCTGTAGGACAGAAAAGCGAAAATAACGATGGGAAGAAACAGAAAAGTCTGAAGAAGCCTCGTTCCTTCAAGCCATCGGAATATACTCCTTTATCAGATACGCCGGAGCGTATTTACCTTGCCACTAAAGATTCTGTTGATTATCCTAAACCTCCCGTTCTGAGAACCGAGAAAAAAGCTGTACAAAGCGGGAAGTTTTGCCGCTTCCATAATCAACCCGGTCATGATACTGATGAATGCCGCCAGTTGAAAATTTTGATTGAAGAGTTGATAAGGGAAAACAAGCTGCAGCAATTTGTGGAAAAGAATAGCAGCAATCCTGCTTCGTCTAGTCAGGGGCAACGAGCTCCTGCTCATCAACCCAGGACAAGTGAGAAGGCTGCAGGGCATGAATCCGGAAGGCCTGTTATCGATGTCATTACGGGAGGACCTCACCCAGTAGGCAGGAGCTGGGGTGAGATGGAAAGGTATACCCGGGCTTTGAAATATGTACCGGCCAAAGAAGATGTCTTTGTTTTGGAAGATGCTACGCCCCTGAAACAACAAAGAACTTTCAATGATTATATTGTGTTCAGAGCCAGGGATTCCACAGGTGTTGAAGCTCCTACCTTGGATCCCTTAGTCATCTCGGCTGGTATCGGGCCAGCTATTGTCAGAAGAGTTCTCATTGATTGTGGCCCATCCTGCAATATCCTCTTCAAGAAAACATTCGACCAAATGAAGATCCCTATGGCTGATGTGCAAGCCTCGTCGCAGAAAATCGCTGGCTTCACTGGGGAGCCAAAACAACCGATAGGAACCGTTGATTTGCTTGTAGAACTTGGAGAGGGAGAAAGAAAAGTATTCCGCAAGCAAACTTTTGTGATTGTCGACGAATTTTCTGCTTATAATGCTTTCCATGGCCGTCCAACTCTTGCAGCGTTCAAAGCTGTTCTGGCCCCATGGTGCCTCACCATTAAATTCCCCACAGACAATGGAGTGGGAGTTATAAAAGGGGATCAAAATGCTGGGCGGGAGTGTTATCTGACAGAGCTGCGAGAAGCAAGGAAAAGAGAAATGGGAAAGGATGCGGCAACCCCAGTCCGCATCAAAGAACCAGCCTTGTAGCAATTACAGGGCGGACCCTGCACTAGCGAGCACAGCGGAGCACGAAAAGAGATGGATCCTAGAAAAGCCAGTGCAGGGGAGAATAGAGTGGTACCAATGGAAACGACAGTACCAGTACCTGTTGACCCGAAGGACCCAAATAAGGTGTTGAATGTGGGTTCACAACTTCATGTGTCGATTCAGAATATCTTAATATCTTTTTTAAAAGCTAATTTGGATGTTTTTGCTTGGACTCATGCCGATATGTGCGGAATATCCCCAGAAGTTGCAGTACACGCTCTGAATATTGATCCAAAATTTACACCTGTGATACAGAAAAGGAGAACTCAAGGTCCAGAAAGGTCAGCAGCATTAAAAGAAGAAGTTGATCGGCTCATGGAGAATAACTTTATCAAAGAATCTACCTATCCGAATTGGGTTTCAAATCCAGTGCTGGTTTAGAAAGCCAACGGAAAATGGAGAGTGTGCATCGATTTTTCAGATCTTAACAAGGCTTGCCCCAAAGACTGCTTCCCATTACCCAGGATCGATCAACTGGTAGATGGAACAGCGGGACATGAATTGTTGTCTTTTATGGATGCCTACTCCGGATATAACCAGATCATGATGCATGAGCCAGATCAGGAGGACACGAGCTTTATCACCGATGTTGGTCTTTACTACTACAGAGTTATGCCCTTCGGGCTGAAGAATGCGGGGGCAACCTACCAAAGACTTGTTAATGCTATGTTCAAACCGCAATTGGGCAAGACTATGGAAATCTGCGTCGAAGACATGTTAGTAAAGTCTAAGAAAGCAGTGAATCACATAGAACACTTAGCAGAAATGTTCGCAGTCCTCCGGAAATACGGAATGGAGCTTAACCCTTTAAAATGTTCATTTGGGGTAGAGTCCGGAAAGTTCCTAGGTTTCATCGTGAGCGCTAGGGGCATTGAAGCTAGTCCAGCACAAATTACCGCCTTAAAAGAAGTCAAAGCTCCTAGAACGAAGAAGGAATTGCAAAGTCTCAACGGAAAAGTCGCCGCCTTGAGTCGGTTTATTTCCAAAGCTACTGATAAATGCATCCCATTCTTTGACGCTCTAAAGAAAGGAAAGAAAAACTTTGATTGGACTCCCGAATGCCAAAAAGCCTTTGATGAATTGATTCGCCATATGGAAACGCCTCCAATACTTTCTAGGCCCGGCGATGGTGAGGATCTTCTTATATACTTGGCAATATCATCTCATGCTTTCAGTGCAGCGCTGATACGAGAAGACAAGAGGATTAAACATCCGGTTTACTATATCAGCAAAAGACTCACTGGGGCAGAGATGAATTACTCCAAGTTGGAAAAACTCGCCTATTGCCTACTGATTGCATCGAGGAAGTTGAGGCAATATTTCCAAGCTCATCCTATCAGAGTCCTCACTAATCAGCCTTTAAAGCAAGTCCTGTTTCGCCCTGAGACTTCGGGTCGTCTTCTAAAGTGGAACATTGAACTCAGTCAATACGACATCACTTATCACCCCCGAAAAGAAATCAACAGACAAGCTTTAGCGGATTTCATCGCAGAATTCACAGTTAAGGGTAACAGTGGGGAGGAAACGATCGATGATTCCTCAATCCAATGGAAGCTATATGTTGATGGCGCGAGAAATGACTACTGTTCTGGAGCCGGGGTTGTACTTGAAACCCCTGAAGGTCGGTCATTATGCTATGCACTAAGATTGGAATTTCCTTCAAAGAACAATGAAGCAGAATACGAAGCTCTTATCGCTGTCTTGAGAATTGCTAAAGAACTAAACATCCGAGCATTACAAATCTTCAGTGATTCTCAGCTTATTGTATGCCAAGTAAAGAAGGAATTCCAAGCGGAAGGGGGAAATCTGCCTGCCTACTTGTCAAAGGCCTGGGAACACCTATGTGACTCGACCACTGCAAGATAAGCCATATTCCTCGAGAAGAAAACATGAAAGCAGATTCTCTCGCAAAGTACTCTAGCACAGGCGAAACTCAATTTCTGGGGTTAGCTCCAGCGGAAGTCCTGTCGGCTCCAAGCATTAATGAGATGGATATTGATTGGATCATGAGCGTGCTCAAGAGCAAGAATCATGGATGACTCCAATAACAGAATATCTGCTCAATGGCTCTTTGCCGGAAAATTCAAAAGAGCGACAGAAGCTACTGAGGAAAGCCTCTCGCTATATAGTCCAGGATGGCCAATTATACAGACGGGGATTCTCGATGCCATTACTTCGTTGTGTATCCAGGGAAGAGTCCAAAACAATCCTAGCTGAGGTGCATGGGGGAGAATGTGGTGATCATTTAGGTGGTCAAACTTTAGCAAAGAAGATTCTCCGATACGGATAATTTTGGCTAGAAATTAATCAAGATGCAGCAGACTATTCCCGAAAATGTGACAGATGCCAGAGATTTGCCAAAATTCCTAGAGCACCTTCCACTGAACTCACACAGATGGTCAGTCCATGGCCATTTGCAATCTGGGGGATAGACCTTATAGGACCTTTACCAACTGCCAAATCTGGAACCAAATATGCCGTTGTTGCTGTAGATTATTTTACTAAATGGGCTGAAGCTGAACCGTTGGCTACGATCACCTCTAAAAAGATGATAAATTTTGTGACTAAAAGTATCATTTGCAGATATGGTGTGCCTCAAAAGATAATTACAGACAATGGTACTCAATTCGAAAGTGAAGAATTCCAAGATTTTTGCAAGCGATTCAAAATCCGAAAAAGCTTCTCAGCAGTGGCTCATCCGCAGGCAAACGGGCAGGTGGAAGCAGTAAACAAAATTATCAAGTCAACCATCAAGAAGCAACTCGAAAGAGCAAAAGGCGGTTGGATCGATAAGCTACCACTAGCACTATGGGCGTACAGAACCACCCACAAAACTGCGACTGGGCATACTCCGTTTTCCTTGGCATACGGGTCAGAAGCAATGATTCCGGTAGAAACAGAGGTCCCTTCACATAGAAGAATCCATTTCAATCAAGCGGAGAATGAAAAACTATAGCTTGAGGCACTAGATCTCCTTGATGAAAAAAGAGAAGAGGCTGAGCTCAGAATCGCAGCTCATCAGCAAAGGATAGCCAGACATTTCAATTCCAAAGTTCGCCAACGCAGCTTTGAGATTGAAGATCTAGTCCTGAAGCGAATTATGACGGCGACAGGTGTGTTTGGGCCAAATTGGGAAGGACCATATGTCATAGGTCAGAAGCTTCTTGACTGCACATTCAAACTCACTACTGTCGAAGGAGATCAAATTCCAAGAGCTTGGAACAGCAATCACTTGCGTCCATACTTTACTTGAAAGCTTTGTTGAAATATTGTAAAAAAAAAATATATGAATGTATGATTCTTGTAATTGAAAACAATTGTAAAACCGATGCAAGTGAATAATGAAAGACTATAAAGTGGATGTAGGCCCAAATTCTTGGCCGAACCACTATAAATCTTGTGTTCCTTATTATTATTACATGTTTGCTTTATTTTCGATATAAAGAGTACATTAAATGTATTGCTGAAATGTCGATTTAAATTTTCGCAGATAATGAAAAGAAAACTTGCACGTCACTAGACCAAGTGATTCTTGTTATCATTCAACGAACAAAGTTCAAGCCACAAAAGCCCCGAATTCAAATCCTAGAGAGGAAGTGCTTCAATTGAATGACCAATGATTTCGCCGAAAACGGGCCCTTGCTAATAAATTGAGATTGTTTGAACAAACAGACATCCAATTAAAGAAGCTTATGCCCGTTTCTCGCGAACTCGCCTAGCAATGAAGTACACTTCTTTAGACTAAACAAATTACTTGTAAGAGAAGGGAGTGTGAGCTTGAAAAGAAAAATAGAGGATCGCTAAAAAGGCATAAGCAAGTGGACAAGGGACAACTAAAGCCCTCTTCGGAGGCATAAGCCCTCTTCGGAGGCACAACTCTTCGGAGGATAAAGACCTCTAACGAGGCATATGCCGCAAAAAAAGAAAGTTCCCTACTCAACAAAAAAGATTGGAGGAGTCATGACCCTCCAACCATGAGAGAGTAACTTCCAGGCAATCAAAAGCCCTCTTCGGAGGCACATTTCACCAGGAGTTGAAGTGTAAGAGCCCCTCTTCGGAGGCCCACTTCACCAGAGTTGAAATGCAAAACAAAGCAAATCCTTCTTCGGAGGCACATTTCATCCGGAGTTGAAGTGCAACAACCGCTCTTCGGAGTTTCACTTCACCAGAGTTGAAATGCAAAACAAAGCAAAGCCCTCTTCGGAGGCACATTTCATCCGGAGTTGAAGTGCAACAACCGCTCTTCGGAGTTTCACTTCACTAGAGTTGAAATGCAAAACAAAGCAAAGCCCTCTTCGGAGGCAGATTTCACCAAGAGTTGAAGTGCAACAGCCGCTCTTCGGAGTTTCACTTCCCCAAAGCTGAAATGCAAAACCAAAAAGTAAAGATAAATAAAAGACCTCTTCCCAGAGGCAGAAATGAAAAGTCCTCCTCCCGGATGCACAATAAAGAAAAAAGACCTCCTCCCGGAGGCACAATAAAGAAGAAAGACCTCTTCGGAGGCACACGTTTCACCAAGATTGAAATAAAACTTCCAGGTGTTGAGACGTGAAAAAGCCTTCCTCAGAGGTGCAACTTTTCAAAGAAGCGAAAATCAAAAGGCCCTTTACTGTGGTATATATATATATATAAAAAAATCCTCATCAAAGGCACACTTTAACTTTCAAAGGAAGAATAATTTACCTATTATGGAAAATAATCTTCCTCAGAAAGAAGTCAAAGTACCCTTCAGAGGCCCGCTTTACCACATAGAAGAATTTACTTGGTAAAATGTGTATATGCACAAAAGAAAGAGTGAAATCTTCGAAGGATGAAGCGTAAAACTTATTTGTACTCTGTTTTTTAACGAAATAATATTCCTCCAAATGTTGAATAATTTTTCTAAAAAAAAAAAGAAAAAGAAAAAAGGGGTACAAGTTCCTCATAAAATAAAGTATTACAATGAGCTTATGGTATAGGGGCAACATGGTATAACTACATCGGTAAAATTGTGCTCGAACAGTATACCACAAGCTCACTGCAATATCATGCAAAGAAACTTGTATAAAAGTGAATAATAACTCTATTCTCAAATTTAAACAAGAATTTTGTACAAATAAAGAATCATTTTATTTAATTCTGTTACAATTTCTTACAGATACAAGTTTCGAAATAAAGAAAACGGGGGCCGACACCCGCACAATTTCCGGTCAGTACATGCAAAAAAGGCAAAAAGCGATATGAAAGCCACAGAACCAGAGCCATCATTTCTTCTTCCGCCCACCTTTTGAGCCCGCACCTGGCCGAATAACCAACTTTTTAGGCCGGCTTGTAAGGGTAGGGGATGAAGGAGAAAGGGGCTCAGTCGGACTTTCTTCCGTCTCTTCTTCGCCAGTTAAGGATCCCTTCTTCTTCTTCTTCTTGGAAACTCCATGCTTTCCTCTCTTTTTGGAGGTAGACCCACTCCCTGGAGAAAGAAGTTTAGCTAATGGTTCATCATCGGAACCAGTTGCTTCTGGAGTCTTCTCACTCCCTTCAGTTTCTTCTCCTTTGTGTTCTTGTGAAGCAATGGGATCGTCCAAGTCTTGAAGAGCTTCTATTTGCTCCTCTTGTGATCCCGGTTGCGAGGCGGAAGGAGGAGTCACCTGAATAGATGGAGGAGGAATAACTGGAGGTGGGGAAGCTTGAACAATGCCCGACGTTTTCTCTACAGAAGGAAAAAAGTTCAAATCAGTAAAAAGTGGAGATAAAGGTTCGCTGAGATTCAAGAAGTAGTCAAAAAGCCCATCAAGCTCGTAAGAAACAGATGAGCAGTCTACTTGGGCAAGATTGTCTGTAGGGTTACCTGCAGAAGTCGGTTCCCTGACGTCAACTTCGTAAGCCTGTGCCTCGGCACTCTCGCCGCCTTCATCTCCACCTTGTGTGCTTGTGATCTCGGTGGTAACTTTAGTAGGAGATGGGGAGTGGGAACTGGAACCGATGATATCAACTGCGGATGAAGGAGAAGGTTGAATCGGAGCAGTTAAGATAATTTTTCCTGAATATTCTCCTGCTGCTATTTCGGCCCTTAATTTCGCAAGTTGTTCTCTCCCCCTGGCAAGAGCGGCGCGAGCATCATCATCAAGATAATGCTCCTCAAGAGCTGACTCAGCATAGCCAGCGCCATTACCACCAAGCATATCGAGTGCGGCCTCCCAAACTTCAGCCAGAGTAATTTCATACTTGGGGCCAAGAAAGACGAGGCTACCGCGCCCCAAGATGCTATGCAGGTAGAAATCAAATAATGTTGAGCTGATATTGGTCCTCGTTGCCTCGTGAGATTCTTCAGCTGCAATCTTGCCGGCAACGGCCACATCACGCTCCCTTTCAGCTTTGGAAAGTTGAAGCTTAAGCATTTGAATCTCCGCCTCTTGGGAGCTGTTTTTCTTCCGAAGCTCTTCAATATCAGCAACATGGCCCTCACTAATTCTTTTTTGCACTTCAAGCCTGTCTTCGGCATCCCTTTGGCTGGCATGAGCATCTCTCACTTGTTTTAGGAGCACTTTTTGTTTTTGAGAATAGGAAGTAGAGGAAGCAGTAAGCTCTTGTTTCAGTTCCTCAACTTTTGCTTCAAGCTCTTCATTGTAAGAAGCGATGCTCCTCATCTCATTGTCATGTTGCTCAAGAACCTTTTGCCATTCGGCTTTATCATTTTCCATAGTGAGCATGGCCTCTATGTTTGCACGATTAAACCTTTGGAGCTCGTCAACAAGTTTTTGCCAGTTCGACATCCTCTCAATATCAAGCTTGACGGCATCGAGGTTTCGTAACATGGCAGACTTGTCAATAGGGACCAAGTCAAGATCGAACCTTACTCCCTTTAGACACCACTATGGAAACCGACTTTGCAAAGTGGCCGGGCCCGGTCCGACTTGGAATTTGGGCCTGCTAATTATTGTTTGGATGTTTGTCTTCCCAAGAGCGGGAGAGCCGGAAGGAATGTCAAGCGAGACGGGGGCAGTAACTTTTTCAGGAGTTGTAGAGGTGTGCTTCTCACCATGTCGGGCTCGCTTGCTCGAATCTTCAACCATATGACTTTTTCCTCGGTCATCATGGGATTTTCTTTTATGGGAATCGTCGCCTCTCTGCGAAGAATCGTGGCGCTCCTCCCTCTCTCTTCTTTCATAACGCTCCTCTTGAGCCCTCTTCTCTTGAGCCTTTCGGGCGGCTCTTTCTTCATCGGATTCTCTGTAAGAGGGGAGGTAACGCCTATAGTCATATTGGCTACGCCTCCCGTAGCGCTGGAAGTCATCATAGTAGGATCCGCTGCGTCCCATCGGAAGATCGGAAATAAAAAGAGCTAAATTTTAGAATTCTTCAAAGTACAAAAAGTCAGAAGCATAAAAGTGCCGAAAGATTCTAAGTGTGTGTAATGTGCAAGCTACGTGCATAGAACTACGAACCACTCTTTAATTGTGGAGTAGTTATAGTAGTAGAAGTTAACATCAACTCTTGAGTTGACGGGGTCTGTTGCAGAACAGAAGTCGCCTCGACTACTGAAGAAGAAACCCCGGTAGTAATAGGATCATCTTTAAAGATCTCTTACGAGGTGGCAAAGAGGTCACTCAGTCCTTCGAAAGTGTCGTCCCTGCTCTGCTTGACAGGGCTGATTTTCTCAGCTTCTTCGTCACCAGGTTCCTTTGAATGCACAGAAGAATCCCGAGGCTCTTCTTCTTCAGTGACCGGGGCAAGTTTGCCAGATGACCCCGCGACATCAACAGAAGTGGAGCACTTTACTAAAGAAGCTTCGGGGGCGGGATCTTTTGGTACAGGTACGTGAGAAGAAACCGGGGCATCTGATGCTTTAGGTGGGGAGTCTGGAACCTCGCAGGGGTGTGTGGAGCGAGAAGGGTGAAGAAGTCCGAACTGATGAAGGAATTCGTCGTTCAGCAAAAATTTCATATCCCGCTCTTCAACCGGTACAGCTACAAGCCTCTCCAGAGTTGGCTTGTGACTGGGATCTCTACAAGGAGGGGGAGCGCTGAAATAAAAAAAAATGATGATGAAGTTAACACTTGGCAAATTGAACTTCAAAAAATTCAGAGTATAGAGGAGCAAAAGGTAGATGATCTTACTTCCTTCTCTCCACACAACATAAAACCCCGGGGGGCAATGGACATAAAAGAATTGAGTTAAGAACCCATGGGCAGTGTCAGGGAGGCCAACGATCAATTTACGATTTCGAGCACTTCTCACAACAGTAATAGAGGGGTGATCTTTAGTCCTGGTGAAAGAGCATAGGAAGCAAATCTCGTCAAAGCTTGGGAATCGATCAAGCGTCCTTCTAAACAGTACACACAACCCCATTAAAATGGCATAGCCATTGGGGTGTAATTGGGATGGGGCGATGGCCAATTGACGAAAAAGTTGTTGGAAAAAGTCATTGAAAGGAGGAACGCCCCCACTCAGGCACATTTGTCGATTGACCGTTACAAAGCCAAGGGGTGCTACATCAGCAGTGTCCCCTTTTTCAGGGAGAATGGCATCTGCTTCAGCAATGCCAAACTGAGCGCACAATTGGCGAAAAACTTTGTACGATAAAATAGAAGAGGCTCATTCGGGAGGATTGACTAGTGGAGCCGGAATAACAGTTGCCTCTCCAGTATGAACTATTGTATCTTCTTCCTGAGAAGTCATTCTACACAAGCAACTGGATATTCAAATGTGAAGGTGCAAGTTTCCTAAAAGTGTGAAGTGTCGTGCAGAACTAATAAAAATAACAAATAAATATAACTGGAATTAAACTAGTCGATGATTGATCGACTACAAAATTTCAGAACTTGTTATTCTAAAGTTCAAGCATAATATTAGTGCAGGCTGGTCAGTTTCAATTGACTATTTCAGTGTTGCTTTAATATTTTACTTGAAATTAATGGGTTGAAAGCACTTCGTTCACACAATGTATTTAAGTTAATTATCTGTTATTAACTAATCTGTCATTTGATGTGGGCAATCAATGACAGTATATTCGTCCCATTATTCTGTAAATGTTGAATTAGACAGGTTATTAGTTTGCAAAAGTGACCTGTGAAGAAAACACAAAAAGAATTTAACAGGTTAAAGTCCAAACAATTCAGCACTCAAGCAGTATATCTCAGCAAATCAAATTGGAGTTCAAGGTTCAAGAAAAATTGTAAACTGCGACAACTTAAGTGTTGACTCGACAACGGTTTAAGTGTTGGCAACGATAGAAAGAATTTCTTAAGTCGTAAGTCATGGAAAGGAGGAAAAGCTCCAGTTCGAAGCAACCAAAAATTCCTCCAAGTTCTAACTCGACCGCAACTTAAGGGGTAAGTCGCAAAGGTTTTTAACAGTTCGAAGCAACCAGAAATTCCTCCAAGTTCTAACTCGGCCGCGACTTAAAGGGTAAGTCGCAAAGGTTTTTAAGTCGGTCATGGTTTAAATTGTGAAGGTTCTTAGGTCGTTCGAAATTACTGAGTCGCGCCAAAGCTAATGTCACGACCAACCCCTTCTCAGATCCATAACCCGTCACCCTCCTAACTCCTAACCCGTTAACCCACATGAGATAGTACCATCTCCTCTAAAATTCGTGAATCAACTGACTCGAAACATTTTTAAACCATCATCTTCTCCCTGCGAATCATATAAAAACTCAATCAAACCACTCTAAGCTTGTCAACAGTTAATCATGACGTGACTCGAGATGAAATATGGTGTGAAGATTCGGTTTGGGGTTAGAAAATTGGGAAACCATGCTCAAAGGGTAATGGTAGTCGTGCAATTGGATGAGCGAGGAGTTTACTTACGTAGTGTGATGACGAAGATTATAGGAACTTGGTTGGCAATGAGGAAAATTGATTAAGTTCGTCTCTTAAAGTTTCGAAGGTCGTTAATGGCGGAAGTATGCAACTGAAGAGATATAATGAGAAGAAACGACCTAAGCCATTTATACCTCGGGGTAGTGGAAGATAAGTCGGCCCGCGCGAGTCAAGATGAGTCGAAGTACACGACCTACGACTTAGGCGTGTACTTCGAGGGGCAAATGTTAACCCCGTTTTGTCAACGTGTTAAGGCCTGGGCTGACTCATCAGATAAAGTTCTCAGCGACTCAGTGGATTTACGACTCAAGGTACTTCAAGACTCAACTGATTGCCGACTCAACGAATTGAGGAGTTGCACAAGTTAAAGAATTGTGCGACTTACGACTTAAGGAGGCGAACGATTTACGGCTTAAGGATAGAACGACTTAATGAGTTAACAGACTAAGCGACTCACAACTCGGAGAAATCTGCGACTTAAGGCCTCTGCGACTTAAGATATGTCATGACTCAGGGGAGGTACACGAGTTAAGGAGTCTACGAGTTAAAGAGCCTGTGAGTTAAAAGCTTACGAGTTAAGGAGCTAACGACCTAACAGGTTAAGACCTAAGCGACTTAGGGAATGTCACGACTTAAGGAAGTCCACGACCTAAAGAAGTGACGACTCAAAGCACTAAAAGGAAGAGTCAACAACACTTGAGTCGCTGCTGACTTATAACTGCATGTAAGTCGTTCACGACCTAAGACTTGGAGAGCAAATTCGGTACCATGCTGTAATAAGTTGACTCGTTGACGACTTACGACCTAGTTTAAGTCGTGCACGACCTAAAACCACAAAGCCAAGATTTTAGTGCTGCCTCACTTTAAACCGTAACCTCTTAACTCACAAACGAGTTAGGACTTGTATCCAGATGAAAAAATAAAAGCTCATTACCACTTCACCTACTCCACTGCCTGCTGACTCTTGAACCTTGAGTCGAGCACGACCTACGACTCTCCATGAGTCGTTCACGACTCATGACTTGCGAAAACCGCTGCCTAGAATTCTCTATAAATAGAGGGCTAACTCCAACATGAAGGGGACTTTTTGGGCTCATTCTTTCCAAGCACCGATACTCTGCTGCATTCCGAACCGACTCGACACTCAAAGCTTTCAAGACACGTAGAACGCTACCAACAACTTCAAGAAGGAATCTCATACATCCGACATGGATTTGAAGACTTTTCACTGACATTGAAGTTTAAGCCATTCGTTCAAAGTGTTTAGTAATTCAAAGTGTATTGTACTTGGGAAGAATTGTATCAATCTGTAATGAATTCAACAATAAAGATATTCAAAGTGGACGTAGGCAAACCATTGAGCCGAACCACTATAAAATCGCTGTTGTTTACTGTTTTTTCTGCAGTTTTCTGCTTACACTCTGTTCCCGAATCATCGGGTGGTGCTTTCACAACTACACTTTACACGCCGGGATGTTAGCGTTCAAATTTTAGCGCTAACACTTGCAAAAGAAGTTATACAAATAAATATATCAAAGTGTGAAACAAGACAACAAAGATTTATAAATATCTATTAGCTTGCAAATCAAGACAAGGCTATTAATTCAAAGATGTCCTTAGTACACAACATAATATCTAACATTTCATATCAGCCACTATAGCCGAAATGAAAATCTGCATAGCCAACAAAGATGAAAATATCTCGTACAATAATAACATCACCTGCATACTTCTCTTATGCATCAACTTGTAGCTTCTTTTTATACATCATCTTCTCTCCATTTTGATTCATCAATCTGGGTATGCAACAAACATCATCTTAGAAACTGAAACAAAACTTCAATTTAAACAACACTTCAACTAAAAGAAATAAAATTAGAGATCAAAAGGAAGGATTCAGCAAGTAGTTTCAAAGCCTAGTTCAACAGGAGAAGCTCTGTTTTCTTTCAATACTGTGACTAACATTTTTTTTAGGCTTAAATATATAGTTGTGTTGCATGTTCAACTCTAAAACAAGTATGTCGTGAATATATTTTAAACTCTCTGTGTATATTTATGAATGTTTTGATGTGTGGGCACTGCTATGATCTGGATGCTTCTCTGATTTTAGTTTCCAGGTTCTAAATCAGTTCATAAATCAATTGCTCTTGATCAAATATTTATTAGAACTTAAGTCTAGAACAAAATATGTTTGTTATATCATAGATTTTAGATTAAAAACTTGTTTAAGTTAAAATAGTTTGTATTGCCTCTGGAAATAAGAAAAGAACCGTGCAAACTTAAATAAGTTAAAATTTAATTATCATGAATTATGGATTCAGATATATGAAACAAACACATGAACAAAAATATGATTTTTAACGCTAGAATCATAATTTATAGTTTGGGATTGAAGGTGCAGTTCTATTTTTAACAGAGAATGGTTATGTGAGGATTTCTGGTGATCTTCTTGATCATGGAGTTCGGGGTTTCCTCTGGTTGTAGTGGAGTGATAAGAGACTTTGGCAAAAATGCCAGGGAGACGATCGAGGCATGGTGGAGGTGGTGGTTGTCATTTTTTGTCTGGAACCCTAGTTTTGGTGACGTATAATGTTTTGGATCATGCGCCTTCTCTAGTTGATCGAGTGCGGCGAGTTTTGGGGTGATGGTAGAGGGGACGTCGACGAAGCCATGGCCGAAGTCTCAGGCCCTACGGTGGTCGGGTTGTGGCGAACGTCGCCGTTTCTTTTTTTTGGAGTTGGTGAAGTTGTTTTGCTCCTGTTCGACCAAATGTCTCGTTTTTGATTTCGAGGTTATCTCGATGACCTGGGTGATTGTACCGATTGAGGGGGACATAGTCGAGATGCTGATGATCAGAGAGGTGATCGGAGAAGCCCAGATATGTGTGCACGATGCACATGGTTACGCTAGTATCAGTGATAAAAGAGAAGAGGAAGAAAGAAAGGGGAAAGAAAGATTAAGGAAAAAGGGAGGAAGGGGAAGCTCGAGTTTGAACACGTGAAAAAGCATATTTGGCTCGAAGCAACATGGGTTCGAATTTATGAAGGGGGAACTCGAAGCAGGCTGTTGTTTTTCTCGGGGGAGCTTCACGTGTTGCTCGAAGAAAATTCTGGTGTGGCTCGGGTAGGAATGTTGAACAGGTTTTAAAAAAAAACAGAACCTGTTCTGGTTTGAAATTTTAAAGTTTAATTTAAATTTTTAAAGCAAGGTTAAACTGAATTTTTTAAATCACGTTTAAATATAACTTCGAGTATAGTTTGAAACTTAGTTTGTGAATAAATAAGTTTTTAAAAATTTAAACTTGTTTAAATAACTTTAAAGTGATTAAATGATTAAAAGGATTTGAATTTAAATTGGAAGTTGGAAGGGCAAAGTAAGCAAGTTAAACAAAGTCTAATTGTAACCTAAACATAACTTAAATTCCAGATTTTGAAATAAAACTTTAGTTTATAAATGAAATGTTTAAATAAGTTAAATGTTAAATTATCCTTGAATATGTGAATTTAAGGAAAAGTTGATTTTTACTCATTAAATATCTTTTTAACAAAAGTACTACTTTAACATGAGAATTTAAAGGTTTACAAGGTTGGTTTTAAACATTATTTAAAATCGATTGGTATTCATTTTAAATCTTAATATTTAAAAGTGAGTTGAATATAAATGTTTCAAACATATTTGTTAAGTGATAATAAAATCATTAATAAAGGTAAGTTTTATCTCAAGATTAATGAAAACTTAATAATTATAATTCATTGATTATTAAGTTAATCAAAATGGATAATCAATTTAATTGATTGATGATTTGGATTAATTAAATTAATTAATTAAGGATAATGTGATATACTAATTTGGTAATTAATTTGAGAATAATTAATCTGTTAAAGGTTAATTAATTAATTTAAAGTAATTAAGGAATTGATTGCTAATTGTAATTAATTGATTGTTAATTTACCATAACCGGCAAATTTTTTCATATGAATTAATCTGATTTAAATCAATCAGATAATTAAATTTCTCCTATTTATGGATGTTTAGATTGTATTGGATGATTGTATTGTTTGATATCCCCGATATTAATGCTTTGTGATATATCCTAATTCATGTTGTGATCTGTAATTAATTATCTTTGATGTAGTTTATTCTCTGTGATATATATACATCTATGAATCTGTGAATGGACGATAAGCGTTATAGTTTATATCGCTTATCGACTATATTTCTATGTTTTAATCTGTAACGATTGAATGTTGTTGCACTACTGTGTTAAACCCCTGGACCACACTTATACACACACCAATATGGATTTCACGAGGAAATCGATTAAGTCACAGATTTTGAAATGATTTTCGAAGTTGAATATTAAAAATTCAAATAATTTGGAAATGGATTGGGTTTAAAGTGAAAAGCTTTTGAAATGAAATTTCAAAGATGAAATTTAATTTGAATAACTTGATTGAGTTTTGAAATTTAAATATTTTAATTTAAATTTGAATTCAACATTTAAAATTGAATTCTATTATCTGGAAACTAGGGACTAAAGATGTTATACCAGTTTATATGGGTTAAACTATTTTAAAGGTATTGATTTGGAAATTTGAATTTAAATTCAAAGGATTTAACTCGTGTAAATATGATTGGATCTTTCTGCAATGGAAACTATTTGTTTTCAAATGATAAAAGCTTTCACTTAAATAATGAACCTCCAAATTGTGTTAAAAAAAGGGATTTCAAATTTAAAATAGAAATGAATTTCCAAGTTATGGAAACGGTTTGAAAAGCTATGAGTTAAATCTTTAGTTTAAAGATATTAACGAGTTAATCCAATTGAAATGGAAATTGTTTTAAAATCCGTAAATGGATCTTTGTGGAAATGGGTGAACTTAGTGAAATAAATCTTTTGTTTAAAAGATTTGAAATGGTAATTTTTTTAACCATTTGAAGGAAAGTTTTGAATTATTAAGTTGTGACTTAATTGAAATCTCATATCCATATGTTTTTAAATATTGCGCTCACTATTCGGTTTAGCCGGGAGAGGACCTTTGTGTCATATAACCCATTCCGAATAGTGATACGACGTATATGGATAGTATTGAAGACCGGTGGTGAAGACCGGGTATTTGCGAGAATGATAGGATGACCTATCGATTGTCTCTGCACTGAGTCGCGCCGGTATAGAGATTCCCTAAGTGATGGGAAGTCCGATCGGGATGGTGAATACCCGGATTGCAAGGACTTCTTCGGAAGTGCCTTCGGTTCTGTTCGAACCCGGAACGGACTTGTATGGTTGTATGTCTGACACTACACTTTGAGATATAAAGCAGATTTCTTTCAAATACATTTCTGTTGATGGCGGAGAATTTATTCTATTAGCTTAACACCCTTCACTGAGATGTACGAGCTCAGAGGTAATGTAGTTGAAGGCTATCAGCGATATACTCCCAATTTGGTAGTGTGGCATGCTGAGTGCTGCTGTGTGTTGATGATCATTTGTTGATCATTTGTGATCAGAGCATGGCTTTTGTATAAAGCGTAGCTTTGTGGACGAGACTGCATCAGGACCTCACACCCCGGAAATGGTCAAAACAGGAAAGATGCGGCAAGGTTATGAGGGTCGCGCCCTTTAGGGTGTGTCATTCCCTTCTGGTAAAGGGTGATATTAGGTATGGAGCCCTGATATTTAACCTATGTGGTTGCTCCAATCTCATTTACTGTGTGGTTGTTGCTTAGAGGTACCTCGGATAAAGGTCCCAACGGACCGGGGAGTGGCATGCTCGAGTAGTAGTTACCTAGTTACAGAGGTAACCCGGCCTTGTGTTGGCAGAGATCCGGATAGGTTCTCGGGACGTCCCGCCAGAGGCGATCCCATGTGGCAGTAGGAAGTTCCTTAGCCTGACCATTTGTTGGAAATCCATTCATCCAATACGAAACCCAGTACGGTTTTAGTTGTAGAACCTACCATTCACTTATGGTGCTCACCACTGTTTGGATGGTAGCCATCGTAGGCATAGTTCGAAATGTCTATGCTGGCTAAGATTAATATTCTACTTTCGAAATATTTTCTGCACTGTGCACTTATAATAATAATATCCAAGAAATCTTCTACGTATTAAGCATGTTTGACTATCATAAGAAGAAATCTCCTCCAATTCTGCGTTTGCATTGTGTGTGTGGCGGGAGGTCTTACGGTAGTTTCATTTTCTAAAAAGCATATCGGATTTCCTTTTATAAATCTTGTTTTATTTAAAAGATAAATTGTTTTTGTTACTCATACCAGTCCCATGACTGACCCGGAGTTTATTGTTTAGGATCTAGATTAACCCGGGGGGGGGGGGGGGGGGTGAATAGGGTTACAGCAAATTTTCTCGATTTAAACACAGAAATAAATTGCAGAAATAAATATGCTGAAAAGTAAATCACACACAAAATTTACCCAACTTCGGCAACCCCTGCCTACTGCTGCATTCCCAGATTTCTATTAGAATTAAACAGTATCACGCTTACAAACACTCTACTAGACTCGCGGACCCTTTTGCTCCCGCTCCAAGCACTCTACTAGACTCGCACACCCTGCTCCCGCCTATAGAGTTTCGCTTACTCGCAAACACTGCTCCCGCCTATAGAGCTTTGCAAACTCGCACACCCTGCTCACTGAACTAATTCTAAATAGACAATCTGACACTACCTAAACCCTAGGTGGTGATTTACAAATTCTTTTGACTCGAAAAGAAAAACAACTTCAAAATTAAAAACAGGAGCAAAAATTAAAATACAACTTTTGACTCGTAATTTTTGCTCAAAATAAAAAACCCCTTTTTAATAAAACCCTAATAAAAAGAACCCTTTGTAATAAAGAAGGCCGGCCCAATTTTCTTCTTTCACCTAATCCACTTCTTCGCTTTGACCCATTCCTTCTTTTGCTTGTAAAAAATGTCGGCCTTGCTTCTTGAAATTACGGCTTGAGTCTTTGATCAAATTAGGGCTTTTGATGCATGCCTATACTGATCGACTTTCTGATTTGGCTGGCTCACTACTTCTCTGATGATTCGCGACTTGTTCTCTGATGATTGATTTGCGTTGACAGCTCGTTCTTTTATGATCGAGATGTTGATGATTTCGGTATGTAATTTTTTTGTTGCTCGTTTGATTGCTTGCTCTTATACTCGATTGAACTCAATTGCCGATGATGAACTTGGGTTTTCGATTGATAGTTTGATTGTGAACTGAAGCTCATGTCTGATGATGATACCTTCGGGTTGAATTTATATGAACTCGTTACTTTCCATTTTCACAATTTCCTGATATTTTTGTGTCTTGATTTACACGGCTTTGTTTTTCCAACGTTCGATTTCGCTTGTTTCACACGGCATTAAAACTTTCCTCTTTTTGATACTTTGACTATTTCAAAAAATACGAATTTGACTTTCATTGAATTCTGACTTCGGCCCATCTCTGCACTGTTGAATCTCGTAGTCATCACGTCTTTGTCTCTGGCCATCTTTTTCTGGTTGATTTATGATCTTCACTGTGAACTTTACTTGGGCATTTTGTTTGTTTCATTTTGATCCACTTTGTCATTGCATATCTATATATGCTTGACCTGTTTCATTTAATGGTACTGCCCTATGTTGTCCCTTGATCTTGCTGTGACATTTTTTTGTTGGTTTACCTGTACTTGTGGTTGCCTCTGGTTAATTGCCTCGTGGTCTTGTGGTTGGTCACTGATTCATACATGAACTGCTGCACGTGTGTATTCATATGTGCCTGTCGAGTTCCTCTGTCCTGTTGTAGTTTGATTGTGTGATGTTGTACTTTGGTCTAGTTGTGCACTTGCCCTTAATATTGTAGTCTCTCTGTACTTGTAGTTGTGTAGTTTGCCACTGACTTTGGTCTGATCAGTTGCATTGTTCATGTTATGTTGTTCATGTGCATGCTTTGTACTTCATTTGAGGTTGTAGCATTGGTCTTTGTTGCTCTAGTCCTGTTGCCTTCAGTTGCTTGACCTACTTCTCTTTGGTCATGTCACTGGATGTTGCTGCAATCATCACTTCTCGTTGGCCACTGTTGCATTACTGTATCTTGTGGCACGTTGATGCATTTGCATGTACTCTGTTCATATGTTCTTGGTTGCATTTCTTTGGTCTGCACTGCTTGTTGATGTTTGGTCTGTGTAGTTGCAGTATTCATTATGTTGGTCGAGCTTGCATTCTTTGTTGGCACTTTTGAATGTTTGCAGCTTGGTCTTGAGTTGTTTAATGAAGAGGTTGAACTTGCATACTTCATGTAGCTTTCATGTTTGGTCTGACCTTTGCACATATGACTCTCTTCATGTTGCAGCTGATTTTTTTACTTTGATGTTGCCATTGTCTTCTTTGTACTAGCACACTTGCTCTTGTTGACTACTTCATGTAGTTGATCTTGTCTCCGGTTTTGATCGATGCTCGGTCATGTTGCATATTGGACATTTGTGTACTTGACTTTTGCTTGATTTTCCTGTTGAGACCTCTGCACTGTGCCTTGTACTTGTGGTCTGCCTTGAGTTGAATCCCGTGTGTTATTTGGGTTTGACCTTGTGCTGAATTGTTAGCAGTGCTTTTGTTTGATTTGTGCACATGAGTTGGCGGGGCATGTGCACACGTGTATGAATGTACACGTGTGTATTGCAGCCACTTATGGTTACATGTCCCTGTAATATCTATATGCACGACTTTGGGATGAAATCAAGTGTGAATGGTGACAAACAACCCAAATGACTGAGGCAAATGATACTTTCAAAAACCATATTTTATTTTATATTGCAACAATATTTCTTTTTCAATTTTACTGCGTTAGTGAATATTTTTGCAGATTTCTCAGATGCTGGATTCAAACTGGAATGCAGTTGAAGACAAAATACGAGTGTGAGTGATATGTAGTGAGGTTATCGATGTAAAAATATTTGTGATGTAATCGTGATGTAATCAGAAATGTATATGTATAGTGAGAGAATGAATTTGTACTATTCAAGATTGTAATAAATATTTGTTTGAATAAAATTTCTGTTTGAATTCAAAATCTGTGTAACTTGTTCTGTTTGAATTCAAATTCAAATTCTGTGTAATTTATTTTATTCAACAAATATTTATTTAATCTATGAAAAAACAAAATAGTACATTACCAAATACATTTAAATGAATATATATGTTTATTATCATCAAACAAAAACATATAAGCGCATATTCAACAATCTCCCCCTTTTGATGATAACAAACATATATTTAAGATTTTGTACATGTGTTAAATGTATTTGATCAATGATATACTTTAATTGCTCCCCCTATTTAAATGCTTCCTCTCTACATGATGCTCCCCCTACATATATGCATACAAATAGAAATATTCAAATAAGCCTAGATGCATATGGGAAAATTATTTGACCTTTGCTTGATTCTATTTCACAAAATCTTAACTTTTCTCTCCCCCTTTTGTTATCAGCAAAAGAATAATAGTGTGAGAGAAAAATAGAGATAAAGTGATCGATATTAATCCAACATTAATCTCAAATTGAATATAAATATTAAATTTCAATAAGAATCAACAAAAACCATAACTACCCTTGTTAGGCGCATATTCCACTTTTAGAAATGATAAAAATTGATGTTCATATAAAATCATACAGTTGAATCTTCTTGTGGTACATTTATATCAGGAATTTGAATATCTACTAATCATGCATAACCGTTAGGACTTTTAAATGAGATTAGTAGTATTCCAATTTAATTTTAAAAATGAAATCAAGTATCTTCTAACCACGCATGACTGTGAGGACTTTTAAATGGGATTAGAATCAACTTGTCTATTTAAGCAATTAATTTTGATATGCGTTCCATACATGCATAACCATAAGGACTTTTAAATGAGCATGGAAGCACATAATCAAAAATCCAAGTAATTCACCCATGCATAACCGTGAGGACTTTTAAATGAGAGTGAATACTCTGGATATTTATTTATTTATTTTTTTAAAAAAATGTGACATGAAAAACAAATGATTCCTGATTATAGTACCACATATCGACAAACTATATTGAATATTTGATAAACCATTGTCGATAGAAATAATGATAGATATAGAAATGATCATGGAATCTTTACCCAACAAAAAGTTTTATAATTCTTGTTTAAATTCCTAAAGAAATTTTCCAAATATACTCTCTTGAGTAATGTATGTTAAATATCAACAGTCATCACCTTTTCAATCACTATTTATCTTTTTGATAATTAGTAGGGAGTCGGATTAGTCAAAATTTGTCATTTAAAACCAAATAAAAATGACTAATCTGAAAATATGGTCAAACAATTATTTTCTCGAAGGGGTTATATGAGAGAAAAAATTCTGCTAAATGAAAAATTATTTCAAGTGAAAAATTGCAGATATTTTCTTTGAAAAAATGATGCAGCAAATGAATGTTTCAAAAATTAATCACGTTACACTAGTAATTTCTCTATCAACTATATTACCAGTGTAATCTGCATCTGAATTTAAATTTCACTCAATATTCACTCGTTGGATGTCAAAGACCAGATTGTGAAATTTCAACAAACTATCTCAGACTGTAATTTGAAAATGAAGCCATGTTAACACTCAAACAAATATCATAGTGTTAATTTCAAAAACCGTAGGATGAACAGTTATATTCATGAGTAATCAACAGTCAATCAACATCATAATTATTTCAAAACAATTTCTTGAAGTTCAACAATTTCTTAAAAAACTTTTTAGCAACTTTCACATAAAATCGTGCAAATTTACAAGCAGTGACCAAAATGTCAAAACAATTATATCTATGTGTAGCATGAGTAACCATCATTTGACCAAACAAATTTATATGGATTAGTTCACATTTGAAAATCTGATTAGTCATCATTTAAGCACAAATCAAGGTCATAAATAAGAACAAGTCAAAAGAAAAATCATATCAATAAGTCAGAATTAAAGACATCACATCATTATCGCAATTTTGGCTGATTTAATTCAGAATATGGTGTAGATTATCACATTTAATATACCTTTACCTGTTTTACCTTTACGATAATTTCTTGTGATTGCCCATTGTGATTCTGTCACCTTTATACTAGGCTAAGGAACTTTGCTATGTTTCCCGTTGTGTTTCTGAAACAGCCAAAATCCAGGGAACACCGTTGTTGTTCCTTAGCCTGCCACCACACCTACACGATGAAAGATTTTTGTGACCTATTTCTAGGTCCATGATTGTTAGTGGCAGAAGAATTATGAATAAACAAACCCTTTGGAACCCAAACTTGTTTAGTCCTTTTATTCTTGTTCCAATAGACATGAAATTTGTTTGTAGAATTCTTAGGAACCCAAACTTGTATAAATTTTGTGTTCTTGTTCCTATGACTACAATTTTCAACACGATGTCCAATTATTTCACATCTATCAAAGATACTCCTACCTTTTGCATTATCCTCAACTTGTGTTTTCCCAAAACCTAGTCCTTTTCTGTTGTTAGCAAAAATTTGATTTCCCAATAGCATGTTGAAAGATTTTTCGCCTCTTGAAGAGTTATTCAGAGATTTCTCAAGATTTTGGACTTTGGTTTTAAGTGATGTGTTTTCAGTTACAAGTGAGGTGCACCGATTTATAAAATCCTTTTTCCTAGTGTCGATGGTTTCCTTAAGACTCAAGTTTTCTTTTTCAAGATTCACAGAGTTATTCTTAAGTCTTGTCAATTCTGAATCTAAAACTTTACATCTTTTACATTCTAGGTTTTGAATATTTTCAAGTTCAGTTTCTAACCTAAAATTTTTACGAGCAAGTTCTCTCCTATCAGTTTTCAGTTTTTCAATTTTAGATTCAAGAGCATCAACTACTTTAGTGAGATCAAGACACATAAAAACAAGTCTCTATAGGAATACTCACCTGCCTCACTAGATTCCTCAGAGCTTGCTTCTGATTCTGATTTCTCCATAAGACACAAGTTAGCCTCCTCCGAGCTGCTATCCGAAACTTCCTCTCCTTCTTCATCATCCCAAGTTGCTGCAAAGGCCTTCTTCTTCTTTTTCTTTCCTTTGTTGTCTTTGAGAAGCGGGCATTTTGGTTTGATGTGGCCAGGCTTGTTGTAGTTATAACACGTCAGTTCATTATCGGAATTTTCGGAATCTTTTGACCTATTGCCCTTTGTTTTCTTCTTGCGTGGCTTGAATCTTGACCATCTTCTATGATTATTGACAGCCATTGCAAGCTCTTCCATTGGATCTTTTTCATCTTCATCGCTCTCTTCTTTGCCCTTTAAGGCAATCGTCTTCTTCTTTGGTTCGGAGTTGTTGCGTTCTTACTTTGCTTTTAGCTCAAGCTTATATGTCTTCAAGTTACCAATCAACTCCTCCATGCTTAGGTTACTCAGATCTTTCGATTCTTGCATTGCTGTGACTTTTGCCTCAAAGTTCATTGGTAAAACTCGTAGTATCTTCCGCACAAGCTCTACCTCAGTGAATACCTTCCCAAGCGCTCTAGCGTTGTACACCAAAGTTGAAAAGCGTCCAAACATGTCCTTTATGCTCTCGCCTTTGTCCATCACAAAGTTTTCGTATTCATTGCTGAATAGGGCTAGACGAGACTCCTTGACTCGAGAAGTTCCTTCGTGTGTCACCTCCAAAGTGTGCCAAATTTCCTGTGCTGTTGTACAATGAGAAATTCTATTAAATTCATTTTTATCAAGAGCACATATCAAAGCATTCATGGCTTTAGCATTTGTCGTTTTCAATCTCTTATTGTTAGCATCCCACCTATCCTTAGGTTTAGGAATCACAGTATCACCAACGATTATAGTGGGAGGTTTATAGCCAGTTTCAATAATATCCCAAACATCATAATCAACGGAACTAAGGTAAATACTCATCCTAACTTTCCAATAAGCATAATCATTCCCGTTAAACATGGGTGGCCTAACAATAGATTGCCCCTCAGAAAAAGCACTATTTGATGGATTCATGACTCTAGAGTTAAAGAGAAATACCAGGCTCTGATACCACTTGTAGGATCTAGATTAACCCTAGAGGGGGGGTGAATAGGGTTATAGCAAATTTTCTCGATTTAAACCGCAGAAATAAATATGCTGAAAAGTAAATCACACACAAAATTTACCCAGCTTTGGCAACCCCTGCCTACTGCTGCATTCCCAGATTTCTATTAGAATTAAACAGTATCACTCTTACAAACACTCTACTAGACTCGCAGACCCTTTTGCTTCCGCTCACAAACACTCTACTAGACTCGCACACCCTGCTCCCGCCTATAGAGTTTCGCTTACTCGCAAACACTGCTCCCGCCTATAGAGCTTTGCAAACTCGCACACCCTGCTCACTGAACTAATTATAAATAGACAATCTGACACTATCTAAACCCTAGATGGTGATTTACAAATTCTTTTGACTCGAAAAGAAAAACAACTTCAAAATTAAAAACAGGAGCAAAAATTAAAATACAACTTTTGACTCGTAATTTTTGCTCAAAATAAAAAACCCCTTTTTAATAAAACCGTAATAAAAAGAACCTTTTGTAACAAAGAAGGCCGGCCCAATTTTATTCTTTCACCTAATCCACTTCTTGGCTTTGACCCGTTCCTTCTTTTGCTTGTAAAAAATGTCGGCCTTGCTTCTTGAAATTACGGCTTGAGTCTTTGATCAAATTAGGGCTTTTGATGCATGCCTATACTGATCGACTTTCTGATTTGGCTTGCTCACTACTTCTCTGATGATTCGCGACTTGTTCTCTGATGATTGGTTTGCGTTGACAGCTCGTTCTCTGATGATCGAGATGTTGATTATTTCGGTATGTAATTTTTTTGTTGCTCGTTTGATTGCTTGCTTTTATACTCGATTGAACTCGATTGAACTCAATAGCCGATGATGAACTTGGGTTTTCGATTGATAGTTTGATTGTGAACTGAAGCTCATGTCTGATGATGATAGCTTCGGGTTGAATTTATATGAACTCGTTACTTTCCATTTTCACAATTTCCAGATATTTTTATGTCTTGATTTACACGGCTTTGTTTTTCCAACGTTCGATTTCGCTTGATTCACACGGCATTAAAACTTTCCTCTTTTTGATACTTTGACTATTTCAAAAAATACGAATTTGACTTTCATTGAATTCTGACTTCGGCCCATCTCTGCACTTTTGAATCTCGTGGTCATCACGTCTTTGTCTCTGGCCATCTTTTTCTGGTTGATTTATGATCTTCACTGTGAACTTTACTTGTGCATTTTGTATGTTTCATTTTGATCCACTTTGTCATTACATATCTATATATGCTTGACCTATTTCATTTAATTGTACTGCCCTATGTTGTCCCTTGATCTTGCTGTGACATTTTTTTGTTGGTTTACCTATACTTGTGGTTGCCTCTGGTTAATTGCCTGGTGGTCTTGTGGTTGGTCACTGATTCATACATGAACTGTTGCACGTGTCTATTCATATGTGCCTGTCGAGTTCCTCTGTCCTGTTGTAGTTTGATTGTGTGATGTTGTACTTTGGTCTATTTGTGCCCTTGCCCTTGATATTGTAGTCTATCTGTACTTGTAGTTGTGTAGTTTGCCACTGACTTTGGTTTGATCAGTTGCATTGTTCATGTTATGTTGTTCATGTGCATGCTTTGTACTTCATTTGAGGTTGTAGCTTTGGTCTTTGTTGCTCTAGTCCTGTTGCCTTCAGTTGCTTGACCTACTTCTCTTTGGTCATGTCACCGGATGTTGCTGCAATCTTCACTTCTGGTTGGCCACTGTTGCATTACTGTATCTTATGGCACGTTGATGCATTTGCATGTACTCTGTTCATATGTTCTTGGTGGCATTTCTTTGGTCCGCACTGCTTGTTGATGTTTGGTCTGTGTAGTTGCAGTATTCATTATGTTGGTCGAGCTTGCATTCTTTGTTGGCACTTTTGAATGTTTGTAGCTTGGTCTTGAGTTGTTTAATGAAGAGGTTGAACTTGCATACTTCATGTAGCCTTCATGTTTGGTCTGACCTTTGCACATATGACTCTCTTCATGTTGCAGCTGATTTTTTTACTTTGATGTTGCCACTGTCTTCTTTGTACTAGCACACTTGCTCTTGTTGACTGCTTCATGTAGTTGATCTTGTCTCCGGTTTTGATCAATGCTCGGTCATGTTGCATATTGGACATTTGTGTACTGGACTGTTGCTTGATTTTCCTGCTGAGACCTCTGCACTGTGCCTTGTACTTGTGGTCTGCCTTGAGTTGAATCCCGTATGTTATTTGGGCTTGACCTTGTGCTGAATTGTTAGCAGTGCTTTTGTTTGATTTGTGCACATGAGTTGGCGGGGCAGTGCACACGTGTATGAATGTACACGTGTGTATTGCAGCCACTTATGGTTACTTGTCCCTGTAATATCTATATGCACGACTTTGTGATGAAATCAAGTGTGAATGGTGACGAACAACCCAAATAACTGAGGCAAATGATACTTTCAAAAACCATATTTTATTTTATATTGCAACAATATTTCTTTTTCAATTTTACTGCGTTAGTGAATATTTTTGCAGATTTATCAGATGCTGGATTCAAACTGGAATGCAGTTGAAGACAAAATACGAGTGTGAGTGATATGTAGTGAGGTTATCAATGTAAAAATATTTGTGATGTAATCGTGATGTAATCAGAAATGTATATGTATAGTGAGAGCATGAATTTGTACTATTCAAGATTGTAATAAATATTTGTTTGAATAAAATTTCTGTTTGAATTCAAAATCTGTGTAACTTGTTCTGTTTGAATTCAAATTCAAATTCTGTGTAATTTATTTTATTCAACAAATATTTATTTAATCTATGAAAAAACAAAATAGTACATTACCAAATACATTTAAATGAATATATATGTTTATTATCATCAAACAAAAACATATAAGCGCATATTCAACATATTGTTCCTTTCCTAAACTCTGGGTGCTCACTATTTTCCACACGAGCAGTCTAGAGTTGGGTTTTTTCAGATAGTTAGGTTTGGTGGATTATCTGGAGTCAGTTCAGTCTTTGGACATGACTGACCATGTTTAGCTTGGTGCATCGTTATTGGGAGTTCGAGCTATTTCTTGATTGGTTCTTGGAGATGGAGCTGCAGTTTTGGAGTTCTTTCTTGAAGACTATCTTGAGTTATTTGTTCCGCTGCTAGGGTTATCTATTTTTCCTTTCCGCTGCTATTATATTGTATCATATCTCTGATGTATATCAATATCTATCGTATCATCTTTTGTATCATGATGTTGTATCAGATGTTGTATATGGATATTCATTATTTCTTCCGCTGTGTTGTTTACTTAATTGTGTTATAAGCTCGGGCGAATCGGATTTGAACGGTCGAATCTGCGGCATTCGAGTACGATGTAAAGTATGGATGTCGATTTTCGAACGGGCAAAATCCGGTTCGTTACATTTGGTATCAGAGCTGAGGGTTAAACATTAGCTCAGGAGTATAACACATTAAGTAGCTCATTAGAGATAGGGTGAAGTAAACCCTAGAATGAGTATATTCCTAAGATATCCGTTTGAATGCCTCAGTAAATTCTCTTTCTATCCACTAATAATGAGTATGAGTGCAAGAAGATGACGAGATAGGGGACAGGGAAATACGACTATAAATGGTCAATGCCCTGCAACAGTGGGAACAATCATTCTCTATCAATTTCCTTTGATTCGTTTTCAAATTCTTTTGATTGCTTCGTGCCAGCTCCAAAAGAAGTTTCGGTGTGATGATGGCTCTACGAATCGTTGTAGGAAATTCTTACTTCGTATCTTTATTGGTTTCTTATCAATTTTGATTTAAACCTTAATGAATACGAATTGAACATTTGGAATTGAAAATTGAAATAAATTGGAAATTTTAATTTGAGTTAAATTAATTAACAGAATATGAAGGATAATTTGAATTGTATCGATAAATCGATTTCGTGTAAAACCAAACTTGAAATTCTATTATAATTTCTTGGGTTGATCGAAGTCCGAAGAGGGACAAGTTGATGTATACTTTGAGATGTTCCGACTTGAATTTTGAATCCATTTCTAGTATTGGAAAAATTATAGATGATTAAATCTATCTCTTTTGTTCAGCATCTCTTGTCAATTCTTCAATGGTTCCTGGTAGATCCAGGAAGAAGATTTGATATATTAGTATGGGACAAAAACTCCGGATAGGCCAAAATTGTTTGTTTGGATGTATTGGTTGCTTTGTTTGCTTTGGTTGCTATGGTTGACAGATATGTGAATACAATTTGAGTCCGGAAATATTTTACGAATGGTTGGTTATCCTTCGAACTAACCAGTGCTTTGCATGTTTCATAAATTTATGACCCGAGTATCCTGAGTAGTATTGAATGAGTTCGTTCTCATATTGTTGATATTCTGATTTGGTAATCCAAATGCAGAATTTATGCCTAGTTGATATGGAAAGATATTCCTCTATCTTTCATTTATCTTCGTTATTTTCGTGCCTGTAAATTTCGAGGACGAAATTCCTTTTAAGGGGGAAGTCTGTAACGATCCCGAATTTTAATTTATTTTAAATTGATAATTAAATTCATTTTTGATTTAAAAATAAGTAAATGATATATTGATTTGAGTTTCTCTAGATTTAAATAAAAATATAAAATATTTCAAATAAGTTTATAGTTATATAAAAGATAAATTACAAAATATAAAGTAAAACATATTAGATAAATTCTAACATCAAATTTAATATAGAACTTCATCCATATTTCAAAGTAATAAGTATAAAATAAAAATGAACAAGTAGATGTAATAGCTTGCAAAACAAACCAAGCACACTTAAACATTAAAACAAAAGGTATGAACAAACAAAACAAAGTAAAATAAAAATATTATTTTGGCCACCACAATGTCATATCAGCTGAGACAAACTATGTAGGGAAGAACAAAGTAAAACAAAAATATTCATGAATCTTGCAAAAGAAGTTCTACAAATAAATATATCAAAGTGTGAAACAAGACAACAAAGATTTGTAAATATCTATTAGCTTCCAAATCAAGACAAGGCCATTAATGCAAAGATGTCCTTAGTACACAACATAATATCTAACATTTCATATCAGCCACTATAGCCGAAATGAAAATCTGCATAGCCAACAAAGAAGAAAATATCTCGTACAATAATAACATCACCTGCATACTTCTCTTATGCATCAACTTGTAGCTTCTTTTTATTCATCATCTTCTCTCCATTTTGATTCATCAATCTGGGTATGCAACAAACATCATCTTAGAAACTAAAACAAAACTTCAATTTAAACAACACTTCAACAAAAAAAAAAATTAGAGATCAAAAGGAAGGATTCAGCAAGTAGTTTCAAAGCCTAGTTCAACAGGAGAAGCTCTGTTTTCTCTCAATACTGTGAGTAACATTTTTTTAGGCTTAAATATATAGTTGTGTTGCATGTTCAACTCTAAAACAAGTATGTCGTGAATATATTTTAAACTCTGTGTTTATATCTGTGAATGTTTTGATGTGTGGGTACTGCTATGATCTGGATGCTTCTCTGATTTTAGTTTCCAGGTTCTAAATCAGTTCATAAATCAATTGCTCTTGATCAAATATTTATTCGAACTTAAGTCTAGAACAAAATATGTTTGTTATATCATAGATTTTAGATTAAAAACTTCTTTAAGTTAAAATAGTTTGTATTGCCTCTGGAAATAAGAAAAGAACTGTGCAAACTTAAATAAGTTAAAATTTAATTATCATGAATTAAGGATTCAGATATATGAAACAAACACATGAACAAAAATATGATTTTTAACGCTAGAATCATAATTTATAGTTTGGGATTGAAGGTGCATTTCTATTTTCAACAGAGAATGGTTATCTGAGGATTTCTGGTGATCTTCATGATCATGGAGGTCGGGGTTTCCTCTAGTTGTAGTGGAATGATAAGAGACTTTGGCAAAAATGCCAGGGAGTCGATCTGTAACAACCCGCATATTTATCGATTTTATATTTAAATGTTTTATTTAAATATTTTATCGTTCGTCGAATTTTGGTCCGAAAAGCTGCTTTTTGCAAACAGTCGAATTGGGACTCGAGACCACCCCCATTGAGTTCAAAATGCCGTTTGCGACCTTCTTGAGTATAAGCTTCGATATGTTTGGAGAAAGTTGATTTTTGCTACTTTTTCCCGCTTATGACTTTGGTTTGGACTGCACCCTTATTAGCTCAGCCCAACCCCCTTCTCTCCATAACTTCTCCTCTTTGCTTAAACACTCAAGCTTTAGCAACAATGGTGGAAGAGAATGGGAAATAGAAATTCCTAAGCCCTAGTTTCCATTAGCAAATCCATCTTCTTGCTCCAAACTCAAGTGAACCCATTGGTAAGCATCTTCTTCTTCTTCTCCAACTCTTTCTCTCTTTGATTTCAGAAAATTCCTAAACCTAATTTAGGAAATGTTTCTCTTTTAAGCTTAGATTGAAGCTTCTTGTGTTGTTATTGAAGAGGAATTGATCCTAGCTTGTTTTAAAAGCTTCTCCTTCATTGATTTGGGTTCAAAGGTGAGATTTTGATCTCACATCTTAGTTTATAATTATCTTCGATTGTTAGGTATGAATTCCTAACACTTATTCATGTGCAATTGATTTTGGTTTGGATTGATTTTGTGTAAATTCCAATTTTTGGTGTTTTGGTATAATTTATGAAAATCCTATTATGGATATTTGGACATTGATATTTGAGGCGTATCGAAGAGCCGTTTAGGCTGGGTTGTCGTTCGACGTAATTCCTTAGTCATCGCCATTTGCTCGTTCGATCGTTTCCGATATTCGTTTGGCCATTTTAGGCCTAGGTTCAGGGAATGCCCTGAACCCCAGATTCAGACGTCTGAAACGTAATATTCAGACGTCTGAATATTGTCTGGGAAGATTTCTATTCCCAGATTCAGACATCTGAATATAGGGTTTCAGACGTCTGAATTGGTTCTATTTCAAACAGAAAGAAAATAGGCTAAAAAGTGCCTATTTCAGACGTCTGAAACACTTGATTCAGACGTCTGAATTGTGTTCTGGAAATCTTTATATTTCCAGATTCAGACGTCTGAACCACTTGTTTCAGATGTCTGAAACTGCTGTGTTTTGCCTATTTGCCTATTCGCTTGAGAATTCCAATTTAAATCGATTCGTGATGATCCTATTTGTTGTTATCATTTATTATGACTTTGATGACTCCTTTTTAGGGATTTTTGAATATCCATTTCGATGGATTCTTTATCGGTTTCTTTGGATTTTATCCACGTCTTCGAATGTGAATTTTACTGAATTGATTGTTATTACAATCTTCTTTGTGATTTGTCACTTTAAAAATATAAAGGTTTCAATACTAGTAGTAAATATCAAAACTCTTTCATCAAAACGATTCCAACTCTATTTTCAATAACAAAGATCTTTTCTTAAACCGTTTTCCAATCTATTAGTATATACAAACCATTACCTCACTCGTATGAGAAATCTAATTAAACGGCTTAATAAAACAAGTGGTATGAAACGCTTGCGTTTACTTCGTCGGTTAATTCTTGGACTTGTTCGATTGAATCTCTTGTGACAATTTTCTAGTGGAGACCTACAATTTGTTCGTAAATATTTAAGTTAAGCTAGTGGTTATGGGACATGAAGCTAAGCTCATATATTTACCAGCTTACTGTAATCGACACTTCTAGTTGATCATGACGATCATCTTTGTGATTTTGACTAGCAATGTGCGATGTCTCTTTGTCTATGTGGAGGACTGTTCCTCATTTTATTGAGCTTCGTCTCATTTCTTACATGGGTCGTACCTATTTAGGTGCGCCGATGTTTGTTTATACATGGGTCGTACCTTTCTAGGTGCGTCGATGTTTATTTATGCATGGGTTGTACCTTTCTAGGTGCATCGATGTGGGACGCATCTTTCTAGTTGCGTCGATGTTCGTCTATGCATGGGGCGTGTCTTTCTAGGTGCGTCGATGTTCGACTTAGCATGGGGTGTATCTTTCTAGGTGCATCGATGTATTATATGGGGTGTATCTTTCTAGATGCATCGATGTTTATTTATGCATGGGATGTATCTTTCCAGGTGCATCGATGTTTATTTATGCATGGGGCGTATCTTTCTAGGTGCGTCGATGCTAGAGCATGGGGCGTATCTTTCTAAGTGCGTCGATGCTAGAGCATGGGGCGTATCTTTCTAGGTGCGTCGATGTTCGACTGTACATGGGGCGTGTCTTTCTAGGTGCATCGATGTCGAGTTTGTGGGATTGGCCATCCTTTTCTTGTGATTTCTGGATTTCGTGTGTTGATTTCTGGAATTTATGTTTCACCAACTTTTACGATGGGCATTGATATATATGTCAATTATTGTGGCTTGGTGAATGAAATTAGGAGTATGACATTCCTTTTTCTCTTGAGTAGATTATTGTGATATTGATTAATCTCTTGTTGATTTTCAATTACTTATTTATCACAGCTTGGCATTGTGATTATTATATGTTTATGTCATATCTCTTATTATATATCACTTCATCTGATATTTATAGCTAGACTGATCCGTTTATTATTTTCTTCTTAAATAATACTCGGGTCAGACTGAGATTTTACAGGTGCTTCCTCATGGCTTCCTATCTGGAACCATCTTCTGACTTTTGGCTAACTACTCTAGTTTGGTAGTTTTTGTTGTATACATTTGAGATACAGACTCCTTGATGTATACATATTTTTGTCTAGCACTTGCATCTATTCCTTTGTATTATTGTGGATCTTTTTGACCACTACTCTGATGTACACTTTCGTGTGTAATATTCATATGTATTTCCGCCTTTGTGATATGAATTATCTATGACTGATTTATGTTATGTTTATTTCTATATTTGTTTTCGAAGATTATTATAGCCACTGTGTAGTAGCTTTGAGTTTGTGTCGGTATGTCGGATTTCCCTTTTGATAAAGAAATGCATGTATAGTATCTGACATATCGATGCTCGCGCAAAGCAATTACACGGATGGTCGCTCCTCAACAGCCTTATTCTCCGTGCTAGTTGACAGCATTCACCGTAATATTCTTGGCTAGCGTGGGTATAGAGGTGGGGCGTCACAGCTTGGTATCAGAGCCAAACTTCGGAACAATATGGAATATTATAACAAGGATCATCGTCCTAAGTCCATCTTAGGAGTCGTGCTTTAGGATTTTATTCGGGTCTTCGTACCGTTCTATCCTATTTTCTTTTATGATTCCTTGTTTTATCTATCAAGATTGCTTGATATTTATTTTGACAATAACTTTTCTCCTTCTTTCTTTCTTAAAGAAGAGAAATGGTTAGACCAGGCCGTCCCAGAGCCGGTCAATCTAGTGCTACTCCCCAGGATGGAGTATTTATGTCTGCTCAACAACTTTTGGATCTTGTAAAGAATCAAGAGTTTATCTATGCTTTGAGTAAGAACCCCGAAATGGTTCTACCTTTGAAACTTGAAGTTTCTTTCAATCAGCTTGTGGATGTTACTCTTCTTCATAGAGAGGTTGGTAAAGGAAGTGTTTGTGATATTGGGACTTCCAAGAAGAGGCATATTAAGTTCAAGAGCCTTAATCCAAATAAGAGAGTGAAGCAAACTACTTTTGTAGCAAAGACTCCAATCCCTAATCGTGGAGGATGCTACAATTGTAATTCTATGGAACACTATGCGAATATGTGTCCAAAACCCCATTCTTATCGCTATTGCAAGAAACCGGGTCATCTTTTATCTGCGTGTCCCAAACTTTTGAACAAGGACATGAGAAAGCTAAATATTGTGCAAGCCCTAGCAACTCTTCTCTTGGTCAAGGTATTTTTCACTCAATCCTTGATGGCATTGCTTTATTTCGTGATCTTCTTATTTGAGTTCTTTTTGATATGGGTTCCATCTCACTATTTTATATCAAAAGAACTTGTCGATTCTTTTTCTTTGAAAATATTTTGTGCTTGATGACTTCTTTGAGGATTGCGAATCCGGATGGTAGATATGCAACACTCAATTCGCTTTTATTTGATGTCGAAATTATTTTATGTGATTTATCTTTCCGAGCCGATATTTTTACTTAGGCTTCGAAATTGATTTTTTGTCAGGATTGGCTTAATCGCTGTGAAGCCCATATCCTATTTTCCGTGTGGACTATTCATCTTCGACATTTTCTATCTGTTAAGCAGATTTCTATTTTTTCCTTGTGATTCTGATTTCAAATTTTTGAAGGCATCATTTTATTCTTTAAACCCTCATGATGAGGAAAGTTTTATTTCTCTCATCTAAATAGTTTGTGAAATTTTCCGGTTTATTTGGACTTGTCTTAGGATTATCACCTAAGTAATCTTTTGTGTGGTGCTAAGTTCTTTTTAGTTTGACCTTGCCACCGATTTTCATTTGGCTACGAGTCGCGTGAGTTAGCATTCCACTTACGCACTCCGCACTCGTTATGATTCTAATGAATGACTTATTTTGTCATTCAATTTGTCCACCTTATTTCATCCATTTTATATATCAAATATTCTATGAATATTTCGATGAGACCATTCTTTTATTTATTGATTTTTGGATGAAAGTAGCAATTTAAAATTTTGCAAAATCTTTTTCATAAGATTTATTTAGAAGTATAACCGGATTTTTGTTCTTAAAACGAATAAAGAATATTCTTAGAAGTTTTTGAGAAACTTACTTATCCTATAGAATACGATTTTGTGATTGTATTATCCATTTAGTGTTATAAGAATTTTGGTCGATGCGCTTGATCGACGTTATCGATAGGAATTTCCTAAATGCTTTGATGAGACAATCGGACACAGTATATTGACTTGAAAATAGTAATTTTTTCTAGAAAAATTATTACATAATGATAAATGTAATTTTGAAAGTTTTAACTTTTCAGGAAAGAAGGTTATTTAAAAGAAATTCTTTCTTTTCGATACTCTTGTTCTTTTGATTCCTGAAGGGGAATCAAGACTTTGCTATTTGTACCGATACTAGTCGTATTGGTTTGGATGCCATTCTCTTGCAAAGGAGAACGTGCTATCACTTGTGCTTCTAAATCTTTATAGCTTATCGAGCCTAGTATGACACTCATGATCTAGTGCTCGCGGCTATTGTTTTCGCTTTTAGAGTTTGACATCATCATTTTTGGATGAGAAATCTGTTCTCTACCCCGATCATAAATCTTTGGGATAATTATTTTCTCATATGGAACTCCATGTTGACTCGAGTTCCTGACATCTTATGATCTTGATATTCTTTTTATTCCTAGAAGGGAAATCGTGTTGCCAATGCGCTTTGTCGTAAGCAACAAGTGGTTGATTCTTTGATGTTGTCTGAATGGAATAATCTTTTTATCAAGTTCATCGGACGCTTTGGTATGCTTCGTTTTATTGAGCTTTATCTCATTCCTTTTATGGACTAGTGTCCGGTGTTCTTTTATGGTGTTCGGTTCATCGGATGTACTATTATTGTACTACATCGATGTTCCGTCTCATTTGGATCAATGGATGTACCATTATTATACTACATCGTTGTTCCGGTTTATCGATTCATTGGACGTACCGTTTTTGTACTACGTCGGTGTTCCAAATTATTCGAGTTTGAAGTTTCTCGGGCGTACCGTTTCTGTACTACGCCGTTGCACTGGCTCAATTTTCTGCTATTCTTGACGTTTTCTGCGTCTTTTAACTACGGAAATGCCTTAGGGATTCCGGTTTTCATTCTTGAGCCCGGTGATATTGTGGAAATTGAAGTTTCACCAGATTTGATTTTTGAGCAACATCCTATTTCGAATTATTGCTTCGGAGCTCAAACGACTTCGAAATAAAGATGTTCTTCTTGTGAGAGTTCAATGGTTCTCAAATCCTAGGGATTACTCTTGGGAATCTAGAGAATTCATCGAGCGATCCCGTTCGTGCTAACTCTTTCATGCACTTTGTGGTGAACTTCTTATTTCAATTTTCTTTTGTGTTGATATGCTTCTATGGTTGTTACTTCTTATTTTCTTCTTAAGTATTGCGAGGACGCAATTCCTTAAGGAGGGGAGTCTGTAACAACCCGCATATTTATCGATTTTATATTTAAATGTTTTATTTAAATATTTTATCGTTCGTCGGATTTTGGTCCGAAAAGCTACTTTTTGCAAACAGTCGAATTGGGACTCGAGACCACCCCCATTGAGTTCAAAATGCCGTTTGCGACCATTTTGAGTATAAGCTTCGATATGTTTGGAGAAAGTTGATTTTTGCTACTTTTTCCCGCTTATGACTTTGGTCTGGACTGCACCCTTATTAGCTCAGCCCAACCCCCTTCTCTTCATAACTTCTCCTCTTTGCTTAAACACTCAAGCTTTAGCAACAATGGTGGAAGAGAATGGGAAATAGAAATTCCTAAGCCCTAGTTTCCATTAGCAAATCCATCTTCTTGCTCCAAACTCAAGTGAACCCATTGGTAAGCATCTCCTTCTTCTTCTCCAACTCTTTCTCTCTTTGATTTCAGAAAATTCCTAAACCTAATTTAGGAAATTTTTCTCTTTTAAGCTTAGATTGAAGCTTCTTGAGTTGTTATTGAAGAGGAATTGATCCTAGCTTGTTTTAAAGGCTTCTCCTTCATTGATTTGGGTTCACAGGTGAGATTTTGATCTCACATCTTACTTTATAATTATCTTCGATTGTTAGGTATGCATTCCTAACACTTATTCATGTGTAATTGATTTTGGTTTGGATTGATTATGTGTAAATTCCAATTTTTGGTGTTTTGGTCTAATTTATGAAAATCCTATTATGGATATTTGGACATTGATATTTGAGGCGTATCAGAGAGCCGTTTAGGCTGGGTTGTCGTTCGACGTAATTCCTTAGTCATCGCCATTTGCTCGTTCGATCGTTTTCGATACTCGTTTGGCCATTTTAGGCCTAGGTTCAGGGAATGCCCTGAACCCCAGATTCAGACGTCTGAAACGTAATATTCAGACGTCTGAATATTGTCTGGGAAGATTTCTATTCCCAGTTTCAGACGTTTGAATATAGGGTTTCAGACGTCTGAATTGGTTCTATTTCAAACAGAAAGAAAATAGACTAAAAAGTGCCTATTTCAGACATCTGAAACTCTTGATTCAGACGTCTGAATTGTGTTCTGGAAATCTTTATATTTCCAGATTCAGACGTCTGAACCACTTGTTTCAGACGTCTGAAACTGCTGTGTTTTGCCTATTTGCCTATTCGCTTGAGAATTCCAATTTAAATTGATTCGTGATGATCCTATTTGTTGTTATCATTTATTATGACTTTGATGACTCCTTTTTAGGGAATTTTGAATATCCATTTCGATGGATTCTTTATCGGTTTCTTTGGATTTTATTCACGTCTTCGAATGTGAATTTTACTGAATTGATTGTTATTACAATCTTCTTTGTGATTTGTCACTTTAAAAATATAAAGGTTTCAATACTAGTAGTAAATATCAAAACTCTTTCATCAAAACGATTCCAACTCTATTTTCAATAACAAAGATCTTTTCTTAAACCGTTTTCCAATCTATTAGTATATACAAACCTTTACCTCACTCGTATGAGAAATCTAATTAAACGGCTTAATAAAACAAGTGGTATGAAACGCTTGCGTTTACTTCGTCGGTTAATTCTTGGACTTGTTCGATTGAATCTCTTGTGACAATTTTCTAGTGGAGACCTACAATTTGTTCGTAAATATTTAAGTTAAGCTAGTGGTTATGGGACATGAAGCTAAGCTCATATATTTACCATCTTACCGTAATCGACACTTCTAGTTGATCATGACGATCATCTTTGTGATTTAGACTAGCAATGTGCGATGTCTCTTTGTCTATGTGAAGGACTGTTCCTCATTTTATTGAGCTTCGTCTCATTTCTTACATGGGTCGTACCTATTTAGGTGCGTCGATGTTTGTTTATACATGGGCCGTACCTTTCAAGGTTCGTCGATGTTTATTTATGCATGGGGTGTACCTTTCTAGGTGCATCGATGTTTGTTTACTTCATGGAGCAGTCGGCTCAATAAGTCGGGGCATGGGACGTATCTTTCTAGTTGCGTCGATGTTCGTCTATGCATGGGGCGTGTCTTTCTAAGTGCGTCGATGTTCGACTTAGCATAGGGTGTATCTTTCTAGGCGCATCGATGTTAGACATTATATGGGGTGTATCTTTCTAGATGCATCGATGTTTATTTATGCATGGGATGTATCTTCCTAGGTGCATCGATGTTTATTTATGCATGGGGCATATCTTTCTAGGTGCGTCGATGCTAGAGCATGGGGCATATCTTTCTAGGTGCGTCGATGTTCGACTGTACATGGGGCGTGTCTTTCTAGGTGCGTCGATGTCCAGTTTGTGGGATTGGCCATCCTTTTCTTGTGATTTCTGGATTTCGTGTGTTGATTTCTGGAATTTATGTTTCACCAACCTTTACGATGGGCATTGATATATATGTCAATTATTGTGGCTTGGTGAATGAAATTAGGAGTATGACATTCCTTTTTATCTTGAGTAGATTATTGTGATATTGATTAATCTCTTGTTGATTTTCAATTACTTATTTATCACAGCTTGGCATTATGATTATTATATGTTTATGTCATATCTCTTATTATATATCACTTCATCTGATATTTATAGCTAGACTGATCCGTTTATTATTTTCTTCTTAAATAATACTCGGGTCAGACTGAGATTTTACAGGTGCTTCCTCATGGCTTCCTATCTGGAACCATCTTCTGACTTTTGGCTAACTACTCTAGTTTGGTAGTTTTTGTTGTATACATTTGAGATACAGACTCCTTGATGTATACATATGTTTGTCTAGCACTTGCATCTATTCCTTTGTATTATTGTGGATCTTTTTGACCACTACTCTGATGTACACTTTCATGTGTAATATTCATATCTATTTCCGCCTTTGTGATATGAATTATCTGCGACTGATTTATGTTATGTTTATTTCTATATTTGTTTCCGAAGATTATTATAGCCACTGTGTAGTAGTTTTGAGTTTGTGTCGGTATGTCGGATTTCCCTCTTGATAAAGAAATGCATGTATACTATCTGACATATCGATGCTCGCGCAAAGCAATTACACGGATGGTCGATCCCCAACAGCCTTATTCTCCGTGCTAGTTGACAGCATTCACCGTAATGTTCTTGGCTAGCGTGGTATAGAGGTGGGGCTTCACACGATCGAAGCACGGTGGAGGTGGTGGTTGTCATTTTTTGTCTGGAACCCTAGTTTTGGTGACGTATAATGTTTTGGATCGTGCGCCTTCTCTAGTTGATCAAGTGCGGTGAGTTTTGGGGTGATGGTAGAGGAGACGTCGACGAATCCATGGCCGAAGTCTCAGGCCCTACGGTGGTCGGGTTGTGGCAAACGTCGCCGTTCCATGTTTTGGAGTTGGCGAAGTTGTTTTGCTACAATTCGACCAAATGTCTCGTTTTTGATTTCGAGGTTAACTCGATGACCTGGGTTATTGTACCGATTGAGGGGGACGTAGTCGAGATGCTGATGATCAGAGAGGTGATTGGAGAAGCCCAGATATGTGTGCACGATGCACATGGTTACGCTAGTATCAGTGATAAAAGAGAAGAGGAAGAAAGAAAGGGGAAAGAAAGATTAAGGAAAAAGGAAGGAAGGGGAAGCTCGAGTTTGAACACGTGAAAAAGCATATTTGGCTCGTAGCAACCTGGGTTCGAATTTATGAAGGGGGAACTCGAAGCAGGCTGTTGTTTTTCTCGGGGGAGCTTCACGTGTTGCTCGAAGAAAATTCTGGTGTGGCTCGGGTAGGAATGTTGAACAGGTTTAAAATAAAAACAGAACCTGTTCTGGTTTGAAATTTTAAAGTTTAATTTAAATTTTTAAAGCAAGGTTAAACTGAATTTTTTAAATCACGTTTAAATATAACTTCGAGTATAGTTTGAAACTTAGTTTGTGAATAAATAAGTTTTTAAAAATTTAAACTTGTTTAAATAACTTTAAAGTGATTAAATGATTAAAAGGATTTGAATTTAAATTGGAAGTTGGAAGGGTAAAGTAAGCAAGTTAAACAAAGTCTAATTGTAACCTGAACTTAACTTAAATTCCAGATTTTGAAATAAAACTTTAGTTTATAAATGAAATGTTTAAATAAGTTAAATGTCAAATTATCCTTAAATATGTGAATTTAAGGAAAAGTTGATTTTTACTCATTAAATATCTTTTTAACAAAAGTACTACTTTAACATGAGAATTTAAAGGTTTACAAGGTTGGTTTTAAACTTTATTTAAAATCGATTGGTATTCATTTTAAATCTTGATATTTAAAAGTGAGTTGAATATAAATGTTTCAAACATATTTGTTAAGTGATAATAAAATCATTAATAAATGTAAGTTTTATCTTAAGATTAATGAAAACTTAATAATTATAATTCATTGATTATTAAGTTAATCAAAATGGATAATCTATTTAATTGATTGATGATTTGGATTAATTAAATTAATTAATTAAGGATAATGTGATATATTAATTTGGTAATTAATTTGAGAATAATTAATCTATTAAAGGTTAATTAATTAATTTAAAGAAATTAAGGAATTGATTGCTAATTGTAATTAATTGATTGTTAATTTACCATAACCGGCAAATTTATTCATAGGAATTAATCTGATTTAAATCAATCAGATAATTAAAATTCTCCTATTTATGGATGTTTAGATTGTATTGGATGATTGTATTGTTTGATATCCCCGATATTAATGCTTTGTGATATATCCTGATTCATGTTGTGATCTGTAATTAATTATCTTTGATGTAGTTTATTGTCTGTGATATATATACATCTATGAATCTGTGAATGGACGATAAGCGTTATAGTTTATATCGCTTATCGACTACATTTCTATGTTTTAATCTGTAATGATTGAATGTTGTTGCACTATTGTGTTAAACCCCTAGACCACACTTATACACACCAATATGGATTTCACGAGGAAATCGATTAAGTCACAGATTTTGAAATGATTTCAAAGTTGAATATTAAAAATTCAAATAATTTGGAAATGGATTGGGTTTAAAGTGAAAAGCTTTTGAAATGAAATTTCAAAGATGAAATTTAATTTGAATAACTTGATTGAGTTTTGAAATTTAAATATTTTAATTTAAATTTGAATTCAACATTTAAAATTGAATTCTTTGATCTGGAAACTAGGGACTAAAGATGTTATACCAGTTTATATAGGTTAAACTATTTTAAAGGTATTGATTTGGAAATTTGAATTTAAATTCAAAGGATTCAACTCGTGTAAATATGATTGGATCTTTCTGGAACGGAAACTATTTGTTTTCAAATGATAAAAGCTTTCACTTAAATAATGAACCTCCAAATTGTGTTAAAAAAAAGGGATTTCAAATTAAAAATAAAAATGACTTTCCAAGTTATGGAAACAGTTTGAAAAGCTATGAGTTAAATCTTTAGTTTAAAGATATTAACGAGTTAATCCAATTGAAATGGAAATTGTTTTAAAATCCGTAAATGGATCTTTGTGGAAATGGGTGAAGTTAGTGAAATAAATCTTTTGTTTAAAAGATTTGAAATGGTATTTTTTTTAACCATTTGAAGGAATGTTTTGAATTATTAAGTTGTGACTTAATTGAAATCTCATATCCATATGTTTTTAAATATTGCGCTCACTATTCGGTTTAGCCGGGAGAGGACCTTTGTGTCATATAACCCATTCCGAATAGTGATAGGACGTATATGGATAGTATTGAAGACCGGTGGTGAAGACCGGGTATTTGCGAGAACGATAGGATGACCTATTGATTGTCTCTGCACTGAGTCGCGCCGGTATAGAGATTCCCTAAGTGATGGGAAGTCCGATCGGGATGGTGAATACCCGGATTGCAAGGACTTCTTCGGAAGTGCCTTCGGTTCTGTTCGAACCCGGAACAGACTTGTATGGTTGTATGTCTGACACTACACTTTGAGATATAAAGCAGATTTCTTTCAAATACATTTCTGTTGGTGGCGGAGAATTTATTCTCTTAGCTTAACACCCTTCTCTGAGACGTACGAGCTCAGAGGTTATGTAGTTGAAGGTTATCAGCGATATACTCTCAATTTGGTAGTGTGGCATGCTGAGTGCTATTGTGTGTAGATGATCATTTGTTGATCATTTGTGATCAGAGCGTGGCTTTTGTATAAAGCGTAGCTTTGTGGACGAGACTACATCAGGACCTCACACCTCGGAAATGGTCAAAACAGGAAAGATGCGGCAAGGTTATGAGGGTCGCGCCCTTTAGGGTGTGTCATTCCCTTCTGGTTAAGGGTGATATTAGGTATGGAGCCCTGATATTTAACCTATGTGGTTGCCCCAATCTCATTTACTGTGTGGTTGTTGCTTAGAGGTACCTCGGATAAAGGTCCCAACGGACCGGGGAGTGGCATGCTCGAGTAGTAGTTACCTAGTTACAGAGGTAACCCGGCCTTGTGTTGGCAGAGATCCGGATAGGTTCTCGGGACGTCCCGCCAGAGGCGACCCATGTGGCAGTAGGAAGTTCCTTAGCCTGACCATTTGTTGGAAATTCATTCATCCAATACGAAACCCTGTACGGTTTTAGTTGTAGAACCTGCCATTCACTTATGGTGGTCACCACTGTTTGGATGGTAGCTATAGTAGGCATAATTCGAAATGTCTATGCTGGCTAAGATTAATATTCTACTTTCGAAATGTTTTCTTCACTGTGCACTTACAATAATAATATCCAAGAAATCTTCTACGTATTAAGCATGTTTGACTATCATAAGAAGAAATCTCCTCTAATTCTGCGTTTGCATTGTGTGTGTGGCGGGAGGTCTTATGGTAGTTTCATTTTCTAAAAAGCATATCGGATTTCCTTTTATAAATCTTGTTTTATTTAAAAGATAAACTGTTTTTGTTACTCACACCAGTCCCATGACTGACCCGGAGTTTATTGTTCCTTTCCTAAACTCTGGGTGCTCACTATTTTCCACACGAGCAGTCTAGAGTTGGTTTTTTTTAGATAGTTAGGTTTAGTGGATTATCTGGAGTCAGTTCAGTCTTTGGACATGACTGACCTTGTTTAGCTTGGTGCATCGTTATTGGGAGTTCGAGCTATTTCTAGATAGGTTCTTGGAGATGGAGCTGCAGTTTTGGAGTTCTTTCTTGAAGACTATCTTGAGTTATTTGTTCCGCTGCTAGGGTTATCTATTTTTCCTTTCCGCTGCTATTATATTGTATCATATCTCTGGTGTATATCAATATCTATTGTATCATCTGTTGTATCAGGATGTTGTATCAGATGTTGTATATGGATATTCATTATTTCTTCCGCTGTGTTGTTTACTTAATTGTGTTATAAGCTCCGGCGAATCGGATTTGAACGGTCGAATCTGCGGCATTGGAGTACGATGTAAAGTATGGATGTCCATTTTCGAACGGGCAAAATCCGGTTCGTTACAGAATCTCAAAATACAGAAATAAAAATACTTTAGTGACCAATACAACGAGATGATCAAAATGGTATATAGATATTGGTGGTACGAATGAATTGTAAAAATTCAAATTTTCACTAGCGGAAAAAATGCAGTAAAAAACGCAGAAAATAAGATCGACGGAGCTATAGAAGTCCAAATTCGGCAAAAACGAAAAATGACGTCTCAATCAGAAGATGATTTAGAATTTTTCTGTGTAAAAATATTCTGGTCTTGAAAATATATTTATTTTCACCAATTATTAACTGATTTGAATTTAATAGAATTATATAATAAATAAACCTTTATATAATTAATTGAAAATTTACCATTTGTTATATTTAATTATACGTAAACCAAATATTAAAACTTTATTTCAAAATATTATTATTAAAATTTCTCAAAATCCAAATTAAATACGTAATAAAACTAATTAGAAATTAATAAAATTTTATGGGTCATTACACTCTCCCTTACTCAAAACTTTTCGTCCCCGAAAAGGAATGAGGTAGGAGAATAGAACAACCAGAAATAAAGGTAGATTGAAAGTCAAGGGTAAATAATTAATTTAAATTTTACTTGAAATATTCATTTGAAAACTTCATTTGCGATTCAGTTATCTTTAATACTTTAAAATTTTCAAAACTCATTGGAATTTAATATGTTTAACTAACACCTTTATACTTATATGAAAGCTTTTTGAAAACAATTATTTGCATCATTAGTTAAAATTACAAAGAAGCTATTGAAAACATTAAATCCATAATTTATAAATTTATAAATTTGTCTTTAAATACTTTTCAAACATTATTAATAAATCATTCACCTTAAATATAATTTATTTATTTAATAACTTCAAAAATATTTATAACACTAAAATTTTCTATTAGACAATGTAATATACAAATAAGCAATATTTAAAAGATTATATTCAAAAAGGAAAGAAGGCAGATTCAGAAAAACAGAATCAAGGTGAACAATTAAAGCTGAGAAGATAAGGTAGATTTAAAAAATAGAATAGGGCACGAATCGAAAATTTCAAAACATAAGAGTTTCAATTTCAAATATTAACACAAAATTTCATTGTTGAAAAATACCTTTATAATAAAATACCTTTATATCAAAATAAATCTCTTTTTCAGAAATATTTTTTATAACTCGATTTTCAATAAGTTTATCCTCGTTCTTGCAGACTCTGGCCATGCGTTGATCAGGCGCAAAGCTAGAATTCTTCATGTACTTAGTAGACTTGTTTCAACACCCAGTGAAAATACTTGAAATACATTTAAAATAGATATGTAAAGTACAATCCAAACAAAACAACCAAACCAAAACCTTTGTCCAACCATGGTTCGTAGATACACAATGGTTACGCCTAGATCCCCCAGGAAACAATCTGTATCCGTAAGCTTTCTCAGCCCTGCGAGTTACGCCATGATGACTAGTAGAGTGCAGGATACACAATGGTTACGCCCGGGTCCCCCAAGAAACAATCCGTACCCCTAGGCCGTCCCAGCCAGGCAGTTTCACTACTAATCGCGACCTACATAGATTGCAGGATACACAATGGTTACGCCTGGATCCCCTAGGAAACAATCCGTACCCCTAGTCCAGACTCGGCTGGGCAGTTTCGCAATGCAGTCGCGAGAGAAAAAAAACCATGGGTTACGCCACGGTGGGAACACTCGAGTATCACATCCGGAAAACCAAAAATCAGAGAGAATAATATAGATAGAATGAATACACAATGTGGCCGCAAAGCGAATATCAAGCATAAGGCACTTTCCATATCATTGCTTCGAAAATATATATCATATAGTACTTTTTCAAATACCTTCAAATATCATACATATATAAAGTCCATTATATATAGGGATTTTTTTCAAATCGAATACTTTCCAAATCAATAGTATATCAAATCATACTTATATAGACTTCGATTATATAAAATTCTCTTTCCAAATTGAGTACCTTTCAAATCAATAAATTTCAAATCATCTTCATACTTATACAAATCCATTTTATATAAGTTCGACCACTCCCAAATCAAGTGCTTAATAATATAAGGTTCTCAATTTCAAATCATTTCAATATCAATTCAGTTTCAAAATCATATATGATTTCACCAAATTTTCTTCCAAATTAAATATCAAAATTTCAAAGTTCCCAAAATAATAGGTTTAGAAAATTATCCCAGTTTCCAAATGAAAATAATTCAAGTCAAACAAATTCATTTCCAAAATCACCATCTAAGTACTGGTTTTTAATTTCAATTTAATTTCAAAACCAAATATTTTCTCAAAATCAATTATACTCAAAATGGTTTCCAAACTTATAATTATCCCTTTAAAACTTTTAAACTATCCATTTCTATTTGAAATATCCAATTTACCTTTCTTAAAACCATTATTCAAAACTATTTCTTTCAAAACATTCCAAAAATAAATTTATATTCTTTATCAAACATTTTATACTCTTCGAAATTTCTTAGCTTTGAAAATTTAATCTCGATTTGGATGTTTTCGAACATTCAAAACAGTTAGGGAAATAAATTTTCCAAATTCAAGAGTTGAAAATCAACATAAATCAATTTCAATAGATATGATTATAATAAATCAAATCCAAAACTCGAGGACTGAACACCGGTCTCACTTTAAATTATTACAAATATATACATATATCTTTCGAAAATATCAAATTATAGTTCGGAATTTGAAATCGAAACGGTTTTACAAAATCACTCGCATAGCGAAGCTATTAAAGAGGCCTCATCCCCACTCTGAAACTCGAAAATCAATATCGATGATGCGTGCACTCATCATCGAAATTATTTTCCAGCGGCATAAGTGAGTTCTGAACTTCCATTTTCTTGAAAACTTCTTTGAAATTTCTTTAAAATTATTGGAATTCATTTGAACTCATTTGAAACATTTCTTATTCGAAAAATACTTTTAAATCGTATTATTTTTATATATTTTCCAAAAGCTTAAAACCAATTTCAAAATACCGGAATTCCATTCTCGAATTTCAAATTTAACCCTTTAGTTATAAATCATTTTTATATAAATCAATTTCTTTTAAATTTCCAAAATTTTAAATCCTTTCGAAACTTTTATATAGAATAATATTTTCACTTTTATATATAGAATAAAAACATAGTTATCAAAATAATAATTTCGATATATAAAACAATTTTAAAATACAAACAAAACCCGATTTTCAAAGAATGATTCAAGAATGGATTTTAAACAAAGATAGAGATTTAATTTAGAGGAACTCCAATCAATAGAATCCTGATTCGAAGATAGACTCGATCGAAGATGAGATAATTAAATTACAAAATAGAAGATGGATATACTTCTATAAATCGCAGGCGACCTTAACCGGTTCAACCTTGACTTCAGGAATATAATCGATGCGGAGTTCCAAAACAAATCAACATTCGATCGCCGGAGATAGAATGCGGCATGTCAAGATACGGTAGCATCGCAAAACGAGGATACAGATATCTTCGGTAAATCAATGCCAATTGTAAAGGAGTTTTCACCCCCTTTACAAAACATTCAGCGGAGTTATGGGATACTCTAGAATCAAACGAATATAAATAGGAAGAGACAAGAATGAATTTCGGAACCGAGGGACATTCCAAAATTCAAAGGAAATCGATTCAAAAGGAAGAGATTCAACTCGAATGAAAGTGATTCTGCAAATAAATTTACCATATACGCTAAGTTTTGCCTAGAGCCAAAGCTCTGATACCAACTATAACGACCCGTTATTTTTGACCATTCAAACCGACAATAAAACCATACATATCCGACTTGGATAATTCAGAATACCGAATTGTTAATTAAAATTTGGCAAAACTTAAAATATACAATAAATAAATCAATCATAGATCACAGAGTAAAATAATGCAGCGGAATAGATAAAGAATCGTAGTTCATGAAGCTACTATATTCATTAGAGTTAGAAATAAAATAAAACCGAATAGTTCAAATACAGTGAAGTCTCCAATGCAACAGATGACTTCTCTGAACCAATCAACAGGAAAGGCTGGAATCTGAATTGATAGTTGGATCTCAAAATGAAACTCCGAACACCAAAGGTGAGTCTATAATGCTGTATCACTCAGTCTGACCCGAGCGTAAAGCAAAACACAAAACACTCGAGTCGGGATTAATATTCTTTTATCAATAAATCCAACTCAAGTGAAATATCAACTTAAATATAAATAACTTAAAGGATGTTTGGAATAACCATCCTCTAAGGGTCCATGGAACTATCTACAAGGTAGAAATATACCCTATAACACCATGGTCATTTCAGATTAATTTATACTTCAAAACCAAATATCATTTCACTTCAAATATCTCTATATTTCCCAAAATAGTATTTATATATATTAAATAATTTATACAATAAAGTATTTTCCATTCCCTCAACTTAACAAATCGTTTCAACATCAACCCGACCTTCCTATTTAAATTAAATTCAATCTCAATTTATCAATTTAAATTCAACTCAATTCCTAAAATAAACATTTCAATTTATCGATCTCAAATTCGGATTTGTAATCACAAAAATACCACTTTATATTTCAATATATTTCAAAACTTTAAGTATTCAACATTTCAACTAAATTTTTATTCAATTTAGTTTTCTAAATAATAAATTCAAATTTGGATCAACCAAAATTTCACTTTAATTCAATTTAGTTGCTAAATAACAAATTCTACTACGTTGATTTCAAATAAAGATTCGAATTTCATCATAAACCATTTAAATTCTAATATAATTCAAGGCTTTAATATTTAAATGTTCTGTATAACAGTTTCATATAGCTCTTTATTTAACCTCATTAGTATTTAGTCTTGAAATACTCCCTTATTAGATTCAAGATCATTTAAGTAACCTTAAATTACATTTTACTCAATATTTTCTTTAATTTTATTAAACGTGAAATATTCATTAAATCACTTCAATCAAAAATCCAGTTACAAAATCATACGTTTAAATTTTCCATTCAATAATTTCAAATCGATTTAATTAAATAAATCCTTATTTAAATACCATTTTTAATAAACCCAAATTTATCTCCCAATCTTAATTATTCAACTTTCTACACCGGTAAATTTTGAAATATAAATCTTAAATAATACTCAAACATACTATATGGATTAAATCAATCTCAATAATATTATTATTAGATCTATATATAAAATTTCCATTTATATATATAATATTTTAAGAACCAATATTTATTAAATCCCATATGTTTCTTTTCAACTATAGAACTTTATTTTCAAAATATTCATATGGACCAACAGTGTCCGTATATATTTCCTGTCATATAGTCAAGTGCTACGGATATTTATCACTTCAACCCGTACACTAAATATATACGGGTGGATATCATTTCAACCCGTAATCCTAAATTCAATTAAATGAAAATAGCTTGGGTTTATCATTTCAACCCATAACGATTTTCTCCTATTCTAAAGTCCGTTTGGGTATGTATCATTTCAAACCATAATGATTTCTATACTAACAGGGAACTTGCAGAGTGATAACAGATATGAAAATAATAATAACAACAGGCATATATCATCAAAATGAATATAAACAATAGGATATGTTGTCATATCCCATAAGTGAACAGTTAGAGATAATAGCATATATAACAATTTAAATAATTACAGCCTCATTTTTCAATTGTCATTTCAATTGAAATAAAATTTAATAAAAAAAATAATGTTAATCGTGGTTGATTGCAAACCTTTCGAGGCTAGAGATGAACGAAAGTGGGACAAATTACGAATTCAAGCACAAGTTTCAAAACAAAGCAGGATTGGCACGAATTCGATGGATAGAGCTGACAACAGAATTTTACATTATTATATAACATTATTATTTTCTTATTAAATCAATACTTCTTTTTAAGTCAAATATCAAAACAAAATACGTATGTAAGAAAAATCATTGGTTTGTATTAAACACATGTATTAAAATCAAATATAATAAAATTTGAAATAAATGTTGTGACTTTTATATAGAAATGTACATAAACATATACAAGTTTAAAGAAAAATGATGAGACCACTTTTCAAAATAACTTTATATATTACTGTGATAAAGAAAGCTATAAAAGCTAACAGAACAGTTCTATTATTTTATATAAAACAATATAACATATGTAACAGAACTGTTAAATCCCAAGGCTCTGTAAACCACGTACGTATATATTTTATAAGAATCAGTACTATAAATCACTACAAACCAATGTATATATACTTAGAAATTTTATGGCTAAAGTATATAATTACAAGTATACACAGTTGTAAACTTATACATAAATGAATAATATAAAATCATACGTGTACTATTAAAATTTTGTAAGTAAGTAGGATATAAACAATTGAATCTCAAATAAACAGTACTTTATCCATATATATTACTGCAAACGAAATACAGTAATCTTTATAATACTTAAAACAACATATAATATCAACTTATATACTATTATAATACAAAACATGTATATATATATTCTCTGTCCCATATGAAATATATATATATATACAAACAAAAATCAGTTTAAAACATAAAAAGAAAATATATCTTTGAACATAGAAAATTATATAATACTTTCGTATAGATATGCCTTGTATTAATTGTAAACAGTTGAAAAAAATTATAGTTCTAACTTATACATTACTCACCTGCTACACTAGCAGAAGAGGAGGAGGAACAAAAGGTTGGAGATGGCATCATGGAAGAAGGATGGTTTGCACGTCCTTCGGGTTGAAACAGGGGAAGAGGGTGCAAAAGTTTTCAACAACATGAATTGGATCTGGGAAGATGAAAGCTTGGTTATAAATAAATACTTCATTTATTTGATAACGTGTAAGTACAGAAAAGGAATAGGTAAATAAATGATTCAAAGTGGAAAATGGAAGTGACTGACGCTATGATACCTAAAAATTTATTTCAACGTAACGTACGCCACAAATCAGATCAAAAGAAAATTTTAATAGGAACGGTTGTCCATTGATTCAGCAAAGTGTTTAAGGAAAATAAAAAAAAGAACCGTTGCTAAATAAAGATAGGAAACGTATACCATGAATATAAAGTGATTTGAATAGTAACGGTCCCTCAGATTGAGCTGAACAATTAAAGACAAAAAATTTTGTTTGTTTGGACAGTATGTAATGAGTTTGGAAAGGCAAGGATATTAAAATGGAAAAGGAATGGACAGAGGTATTTAAGCAAAGATAAAACGTATGCATGTTTTGTACATTCATACTTCCATAATGGTATGGCGTGGCAATGGTCGAATTTCAATAAAAGATGAAATAAATGTGAGAAATGAAATAAATAGGAATGAAGCGCATTTTTCCAAAACGAAACGTATGCAACAAATAAGAAAATAAATAGAAACTTATAGGGAGATGAATGAAATAAATAGGAAATGTTAAAATATAAATAAATATAACATTCATGAAAAGGACAACAGGACGACTTAGAAATTTATAAATGAGAAACGTATAGCCCTATACGTTTTAGTTTCAAAAAGGACAGAAATTTTATCAAAAGTTATAAAGAGTTAAAAGCATTGAAATGTGGTTCCCACTGAAATTTATTTTATTCCCACCTGAGATGAGAGAGAAAGGGAAAGATTTCAAAAAAATGAATATATTCCAAATGAATGTAATATAAAAGGTCATGGTGTGGTCCATCAGAAAATTTAATGCAATTTATAATTGTGTGAGCTGTATGTTGATTTAAGGAAAAAAATAAAAGCAATTAATTGTAACAACCCTGTATTTTGTAATTATTTTATTGTATACTTTAATTATTTTAATATAAAATTTTGATTTAAAAAAAATTATTTTACTTATTTGGAATGATTTTTTTTTTTATTTAAATATAAATCTTGATTATATATGATGTTATAATTCCAAACTTGTGTAAGTTGAATATTTGCCTGAAATGCTGATTTTGGTCAAAATAGTCAAACTGTGACTTTTAACTTAAAATTTCAAAATTTAAAAATTTTAATTTTTTTTATTATGAAAGTTCATAAATTCTAAGAACACCACTTTTCGTTTCGTTGAAATTGGACGTAAATTGTGAAAGTTATACCCTTTACAATATTGTGCGTATATAGGGTTATTTAACAATGACTATTTTAAATTGTATAAATTACTTCTTCTTGGTTATATTTTATTTTAATATGTGATAATATGTCATATTATGTATATTTTGGCTTTTAAGTATTTTTAAAATGATAATATAATTTTTCTAAAGTTTATTTGAATTTATTTCAATTTATAAAGCCTAGTTGGTATTTACTTCATTTTTTATTTATTTAATATTCTATTTAATTAAAATTCAATTATTATTTTACCTTGAAAATGTTTTAGAATCATTTTAATTCAAATTTTGTTTTAGAATAATTTTATAATGAAATGTAAAATTTTCCAATACTAACAGTGATTTATTCACAATTTTAGAACACTGTTTGGTATTTTAAGCCATTTTCTTAATTTAAATTCTATTTAATAAAAATTTAATTATTTATTGTAGATATTTATTCTTATTTCTGATATTTTATCTTTATTTCTCAGTTTATATGTATTTATAAAATTACAAAACATATATATGGGATTTGAAAGGTTTAAAGGCTAGAAACGTAATGTCGTTTCACGTTTCTTTTGTCATCAATGCATCAGTTATTTTAGCCACTCCTTACTCTATCTCCAGCCGACTTCTCTTCCTCATTTTTCACGAAATTTCCTCTTCTCAAACCCTAAAAAAAAAGGGATCATGGTCTCCATCTTGCAAAATTTGGTAAGTTCTTCTTCTTCTCCTTCTTGTTTTCCTATTTCCTAAATGATTTTGCACATTGTTCTCAACTTGTTTGATGAGCTCCTCCCCAACCAGACCTGGTCCGACCTCCACCACCCCCTTTCTCTGATCATTACCCACCATACTACACCACCAAGGCAGGCCGAACTCATCTATGGCAAGGAGCACCACAAAAACCCACCAAAACCACTACCTTGTTGGAAAACCGAGCCTAGATTGCCACAACCACCTTCCACCACCCATAGCCACCACCTACGTGACCACCACCACCTCCAACACCTCCAACACCCTCTGCCACGTCATCATCTTGGTCCCCACACCTCTGGACCTGACCATATAGCCCATGGCCGAACCCTTTTGTAGCAAAGAGGTGATGAAACATTGCCTTGTATTGATAGTTGTTGCACCTATATCTTCACTCCACCAAACACAAGCTAGGCCGACCCAATAGGGACCCAAACCAGACCCTAATACATGCCATGGCCGAGCTAAACCAACCCCTAGCCGAAGCATGTGAAGTTGAGAAAAAGTGCAAACCATTTGATGTTGTTTTGGACACTAATTCCTATGTTGTTTTGTGATAATTCATGTTGTAACTCCTCCATCTTCATCCACTTGTTGCCATGTGTTTTGATGCTAAATCCAAGTCATGTTGACACCTAGGCTGAGCCTAGTGTGATGAGAACAAGCCCGTTTGATCATGTGACAAGCCATGTTGTCGTGGCCAGGAACTTTCGTGTTAAAGCTGGGTAATGTTCTTTGTTGAGTTAAAAGTTTCCATTTCGTTTCAATTCATATTTTGTATTGAATGCATATGTTTCTATGGTCTTGTTTATTTTTTGTATACAAGATCATTATCAAGGCTCCCCTTTCATTCAATTCAAATCGTGTTGTCGTGCTTCTGAAATCGCGCTTGTGTTTGTTGTTTTGGTCTCTAGCTTTGGAAAGATGAGTCTTTCTTACTCTGACATATATACTTATGAAAAGTGAATTGATGACAAGTGTTTAGTAATGTAAAATGTTTATGCAAGTTAATGATGATCATATGATATGCTATGCCGTGTTATTACCATGTTATTACCATGTTAAAACTGTTAATTTTCACCTGACATCTGATATATGACTGTATATTGTGATATTGACATTGTTTATATTATTTCTGTATATGATCTCACTGCAAGTTCCCTGTCAGAATAAAATCATTATGGGCTGAAATGATAGGCCTGGGTGATTATTTATTTATTTATTTAAACTTGGGATTGCGGGTTTGAAATGATAGAACCCGGATTTTTACTTTTAAATGCGGATTGAAATGATACATGTCCGTATCACTTTACCTAGCGTAGAAAACTATATACAGACCCGTGGTTATTCTATAAAGTGTTTTGAATATTTTTAAGTATTTTAAAAATAAAAATATATGAAATTTGATTTAAATAGATTTTGAAAGGTTTTAAAATAAATAAAATATGATTTTTCTATGTGTTTAAAATGTAATTTATGAATTGTTTAACTGGATTTTTGAAATATAACTTATGTTTGAAATTGGGAATTTTGACTAAAAATGATATTTAAGTTATATGAATAAAATAAAATGGACTTTAATTATATTTGGAAAATGTTAAATATGATAAATTGATTTATATTTGAATTTAAGTGATTTATTAAATAATTATTGATTTTTCAATAAATTTAAGTGGTTGAATAAATGACTGTTGAAAGTGAAAATTTAATATAGGACTTGACTTGAAAATGTGAATTTGGTTTTTATTAAAGGGTTAAGTAAATTAAATATAAAAAATTGGAAATTTGGTTTAATTTGAGAAAATGAAAATAAAATATAAGTGTTAAGTCTATTTGTTGAATTGTAAAGAATTGGAAGCTTTTACCCTTAAATGTATTAAATAAATTGTTGAAAATTAGATTAAATTATAAGAAATTATTGTATAAAAATAATATGTCAAATGATATGTTAACGAACAATTTTAAATGTTAAAAGATGATTTTTAAGATGTTTATTTGTTTTAAATCGAAGTTATTTAATTGTTGGAAATACACCAAAACTTGGAATTAACTTTTAATAGCATTCAGAAATGCTATAGTTTCTGAATTGAACTAAAATTGTGTAAAAAGAGCTATTACAGCATTTCTGAAATGTTGTAGTTGCTGTAATCGAACTTATAGACTAATACTGAACTCAGGTCTATTATAGCATTCTCTGGGAATGCTATAGTGGTCTGCAGTCTTTGCTGAAATTTAATAAAACCTTTGTTTTGAAATCTGAACTACCGCAGAAATGCTGTCTTTTCTGTTTTGAACTATAATTTAACTAAAAACTGAGTTTTAACAGCAGTTTTAAATGTTGTCTTTGCTGAATTAAAGTGTTTTTAAGCATAACTTATAATAGCTTTTTCTATATGCTGTGAAATGCTGAAATTGTAATAATTATGGTTTTTGACTTAGTAAACGAACTCAGAATGATTTGAAACTTTGGAAATTTAATACTGGATTTGAAAGTATAACAATTACACTTTTAAAATGATTTTTAATTGAATTAAATCGATGGAATATAATTTATTTAAAGGTGAATTGAGATGATAATAAATGAATGTTATCTTTGAATTTAAAGATGCTAAGATATGATATATTGAAATGATTCGAAGATGAAGTTTTGAAAGTTATGATATTTTGAAATTAAAACGATTTGAAAATGAAGTTTGAAAGATGTGATGTTTATGTATTAAAAATGATTTGAAATGACTTGATAAATATTTTGATAAATATTTGAATTTGAAAGATATGGTATGTTGATATATTGAAATGGTTTAGAAATGATTTAATCTTTATTTTGATAAAGATTTGGATTGAAAGGATATTTTATTTTGATGTATAAAAATGTTATTGTTTTAAAGTTATAACCACAGGTTATAATAACGATTGGTTGTTAAAGAGACCGGGATCAGATATTGTCTTATAGCCGGCCAATACCGAAAACCACTTTAACAACTGTGTACGCGGTGGAGATTCCAAAATGAAGTAGGATGGTGGCGACGTTCTTGAGGTATATATTACGTGGACCCAACTCCCGTGAGTTGGCATATATGACTAAAACAGGAGCTATACCGAGCTACACAAAGGGTCGCACCCTTTCATCGAACATGCTTCATCGGAAACTATTCTATTACTTTTGTGATTCGATATGTGGCGCCACTTTGATTCGGGGGTATTGTTTGAGGTGGGCGGAAGCTGTTGGCTTGCCGTCACCACCGGTCCGGGAGTGCAAACGGTGTATCCACCGTGGCATTTTCCTTGCGTGTCGTGTCATATCCTTATATCGATCCCACTACGATTTTGGTTTTAAAGGTCCGACCGCGTTAAGGTTCACCATCCCCTTAACGCTATTTTCTATATGATTATACTTTACTGATTAGACACTACTGTATATAGCGTATATTACTACATAGTAAATAGTTTAACGGATCCTTAGAGGATGGGCGGTCCCAAGCATCCTTTAAGTTACTGATGCATTTTGTTACTGTTCACTTGAGTTGATTTACAGTTTATAAGTATAAATGTCCTGACTCGAGTGTTTTGTGTTTTGCTTTACACTCGGGTCAGATTGATTGAGCTAGCATTCAAGATTCACCTTCGGAGTTGGAGCTTCCTTGAAGATCCGGCCATCTATTTTGTTTCAGTATCCAGTGTTTCAGTGATGTATCTTGTTACTCTTCTGTTGTATCTCATTTAACTCTGATGTATCTTATTTTTTGATATAGTAGCTTCATGAACTACTATCTCTTTTTACTTCCGCTGCATTATTATATACTCTGTGATCTATGATTATTATTTACTGTATATTCTGAGATTTGCCAAATTTTTATTTACAACGTGGTATTTTGAGCAATTCAATTCCAGCATGAGTGTCTACCTATACACTTATAATGGATGCGAATGGTAGAAAATACTGGGTCGTTACAGTTGGTATCAGAGCTTTGGTAGCTCTAGGCAAAACTCAGCATATGGAGTAGATGTATTTACAGAATCACTTTCATTCGAGTTGAATCTCTTTCTTTTGACTCGATTCCTTTGAATTTTGGAACGTTCCCTGCGGTTCCAAAATCCATTCTTATTCCCCACTATTCATCTTCATTTGATGCTGGAGTATCCCATAACTCCACTTCGAATGATCTTTATAGTGAATTGGCGGTCTCGCCAATATTCTATTTTCTTGTAAAGGGGGTGAAACTCCTTTACAATTAGCATCGATTCACCAGGGATTTATATTTTTTGTTTAGACGCTAACATATCTTATATTCCCAAACTCTATCTCTTGAGGTCGAACGTAGATTTACCCCAAAAATCCACATCGATCTTATTCTTTAAGTCACGGTTGACCCGTTTAAGGTTGCCCGCGATTTATATAAGCTTATCCAGCTTCCTATTTTTTTATCATCTCATCCTTGTTTCCAACTTATTTTCAAATCTGAATTTCCTTTGATTTGAGTTAGTCAAAAATTTGAATCTCTATCCTTCTTTGAAAATCTATTCCTATATAGTGTATTTGTGAACTATTATTTGAAATTAAAATGTTTTATATATTGTGTTGTTTGACTTGTTGATGTTGAATTGGGTTTCCGATCGATTCGTCTGATCAACGCTATCGATAGGATTTCTAAAACACTTTGACAGAACAAACTGACACAATATAATTTTAAAATTTGGTTAATGAAATAAATTTTAATATATATATTTATGGAACTTAATAAACTGATTTAAATTGATTATTTGAAATGATAATACTTGATTTATCATTTATTGTTCTACAAATGAATTTATAAATAGTTGTTTATAAATTTATTTGGGAACTGAAATGAATTTAAAACAAGGAATTTGAGAATTTAATTTCTGATGGTTTCAAACTTTGTGTTTAAAAGTTTTAAAAGGATATATTATTTAAAGTATTTTCAAATAGAAATTTGTTTCCAAAGAATTTTAAAGTTTAAAAATTAGTGCTCTTCTCATTGTCGCTGGAAAATAACTTCGGTGATGATCGCGACATCATCGACGTTCATTTTCGAGATTCGAAGTTAAGAGACTGTTCTGTAGTCTTGCTACAGCTTTGTTTTGAGGAATTTAATTGATTTTAATTTCTAAAATATGACTTGATTTATAATATACATAGATATATGATTGAAATTTGATTTGACATATTATATATATATATATATATATATATATATTATTACTTATCTCTAAATGGTTTGAAGAAATCGGAAATTTAATTCTTAAATTTTATTTTAAAGAATAATTTCAATCATAAAAAGGAAATCAAAAAATTTGGATAAATAATTCAAACTTGAGATAATTGAATTGGAAAGTTTTATTTGTATAAAACAATTGCATTCAAATATAACTTACCTTAATTTTAGAAGTTAACAATGTAATTGGATAATATACAATATAAAAGATTTTATGAATAAAATTTGAGTGGTTATAATAAATGTTATACACTTAATTTTTAATTATAAAATGATTAACAGAGGTAAATATATGTGACGCCCCACCTCTATACCCACGCTAGCCAAGAACACTCCGGAGTAGTGCTGTCAACTAGCACGGAGAATAAGGCTGTTGAGGAGCGACCATCCATGTAATTGCTTATCACACGGTGGCTATAAATAATCTTCGGAAACAAACATAGAAATAATCATATCACAAATCAGTCACAGATATCCATATCACAAAGGCGGAAGAAGATATGAATATATAACTAACACATGAAAGTGTACATCAGAGTAGTGGTCAGTAAGATCCACGATAATACAAAAGAATAGCAACACGTGCCATACAAAAGAATACAACTATGAGTCTATATCTCAAGTGTATACAACAAAAACTGCTAATCTAAACAGTTAGCCAAAAGTCAGAGTGATGAATCCCTGGGAAGAAGTCAAGCAGAAGCACCTGTAACATCTCGGTCTGACCCGAGTATTATTTAAGAAAATAATAAACGGATCAGTCTAGCTATAAATATCAGATGACATGATATAACATAAAAGATATGGCATAAACATAAATATCCATAACGACATACCACTATAAGTATGTAAATAATGATCAACAGAAGATCAATCAATAAGAGATAATCAATATCACAAGAATCTTCTCAAAGATTCGAAGAGGGCATCATACCCTAAACTTGTACTCATAACAAGTCAATGACATAAATTCCAGAAATCAACCCGAGAAATCCAGAAATCATAAAAAGGTAAAGAGGCCTATCACATGACGGTCCGAAGACCATGGGGAGCTACCCCACATGTGTGAATGGAATCACACAGATTGAGGTCAAGACTAACCAAAAAGCAGAAAGGTATGTGTGAATGGAATCACACAAGTGGTGTCTAGTCTAACCTTCCAATGAAAGAGACATCGCGCAATTGCTAGTCTAATTCATAAAGCGATCATCAAGATCAACGAGAAGTGTCAATTACACTAAGCTAGTAAATATAGAAGTTTAGCTTCATGTCCCATAACCACTTGCTTAACTTAAATATTTACGAACAAACTGTAAATCTTCACTAATAAAATTGTCACAAGAGGTTCAATCGAACAAGTCCAAGAATTAACCGACGAAGTGAACGCAAGCGTTTCATACCACTTGTTTTACTAAGTCGTTTAATTAGATTTCTCATCCGAGTGAGGTAAAGGCTTGTATATACTAATAGATTGGAAAACGATTTAAGAAAAGAGCTTTGTTATTAAAAATAGAGTTGAAATTGTTTGTTAAAAGAGTTTTGATATTTACTACTAGTATTGAAACCTTTATATTATAAAGTGACAAAACACATAAGCAAGTGTAGAAACAATCAGTCACAAAGATCGCATACGGAGATGCGAATAAAATTCAAGGAAATCAGCTCAATGTTTTTCATATAAGATCCCCCACGGAGGGGGGGTCCAGGGGGGGTGGCAACCCTCCAAGGTGGGGGTGCGGGGGCAACGCCACCGCTTACGGGGTTCGACCTGCCCGGTCAGGTCGCGGGGGTCCAGGGGGCAGCGCCCCCGGCGGGATGCGGGGCAGCGCCCCGACAAAACGTTACGACCTAAGTGAAGGCAAGAGGCCTACGACCTAAAGCAAAATGAGGTCTAACGACCTAAGGGTTCACGCGACCTAACACAATAGCTGAGCGACCTAACTAAGTGCGCGACCTAGTGGGTAAGGAGGTCGAGCGACCTAAGGAGAAAGGAAGCAACGACTTAAGAGTGCAAGATAGGTCGAACGACCTAACGATGCTGAGTCATACGACCTAACTGGGGTAGAGGGGACACGCGACCTAAAGGTACGCGACCTAAGAAAGCACGCGACCTATCGGCAACAAGGATCGAGCGACCTAACGGCAACATGGGTCGAGCGACCTAACTTTGCCGCGACCTTAAATGTCACGACCTAAGGCCATAACGACCTAAGAAACAAAGGGGAGCGACCCAAAAGAGGAAGGGTTTAACGACTTAAGCAGTGAAGGGGCCAAGCGACCTAGCGTGGTCAACGACCTAAAAGGGTTCGCGACCTTAGAAAGTGCGCGACCTAAAGCACACGCGACTTACGACCTAAGGAAAGCAGTGAAGGGGCCAAGCGACCTAGCGTGGTCAACGACCTAAAAGGGTTCGCGACCTAAGAAAGTGCGCGACCTAAAGCACACGCGACTTACGACCTAAGGAAAGCAGGCGATCTAACTCCACACACAAGGCCTAACGACCTAAGAGTTAAACGACCTACGACCTACGCCACCAACTCACGAGCGACCTAAGTGCTAGGTCGTGAACGACCTAACTCCGAACACACGAAAAGTGGCCAGAACGATCTAGGAGCTATCTCGTACGCGACCTACGACCTAAGATCCACACGACCTAACTCCGAACGACCTAAAATGGCCAGAACGACCTAAATGCAGAAATTTCGCCAAAACGCCAAAAATCGGAGTTTTTTCGCCAATCCAATCCAAACCAGAAGCAAATATGCATGCTAAAGTGATAGGGAATAATTCCTAACAACCCAAGATAGTTATAGACTAGAGTTGTGAGATAAAAATCTCACCTTTGCACTAAAGTTTATGAAGATGAAGCTTGAAAGCAAGGAGAAGCAATCCAAAGCTTGAATCCAATATCTTCTACTTGAATTTGGAGTTGAATGTTGGATTTGCAATTGAATTTGTGCTTGGAGTTTTAATTTCCCATTCCCTCCACCATTAATGCCAAAGCTTGATTAGTTAGGAAATTTATGAAGAGTGAGGAGAAGAGGGTTGGAACTTGGGCTTAATAGGCTAAACTAACCCAAAGTCCAAAGCGGGAAAAGTTAGTGAAATTTCACTAACTCCAAACCTATCGATGTTTATACTTAAAAAGTTGTAAACGACATTTCGAACTCAATGGAAGTGGTCTCGAGTCCTAATTTGACCGTTTGCAAAAAGTAGCTTTTCGGACCAAAATCCGATTAACGAGTTAATATTTAAATAAAATATTTAAATACAAACTCGATAAATATGCGGGTTGTTACAGACTCCCCTCCTTAAAGAAATTGCGTCCTCGCAATATATATAAGATGGAAATAAAAAGTAACAACCATAAAAGCATATTAACACAAGAGGAATTTTGAAAGAAGAAGTTCACCTCAAGGAGAAGGAGTAAGCAAGTCCGGATGTGTACGCTCGATGAATTCTTTGGATTCCCAAGAACAATCCTTAGGATTTGAGGACCATTGAACCTTCACAAGCGGAACATCTTTATTTCGAAGTCGTTTAACCTCAGAAGCTATAACTCGAATAGGATGCTGCTCATAAGTTAAATTCGGCGAAACTTCAATTTCTTCCACAACAGCAGGCTCAAGAATAGAATCGGAATCCCGAAGGCATTTCCGTAATTGAGAAACGTGAAATACATCATGCATAGCAGAAAACTGAGCCGGCAATGCAAGGCGATAAGCCATGGAACCAATACGTTCAGTGATAGGAAATGGCCCAATATATCGAGGCGCTAACTTCCCCGATCGACTGAAACGTACAACACCCTTCATAGGTGAAACACGAATAAAAACAGGATCCCCAACAGAAAATTCTAATTTCCTTCTTCGATTATCGGCATAGGATTTTTGTCTACTCTGGGCTTCTTTCATCCTATGTCGAATAAGTTCAATCTTTTCCGTGGAATCACGAATAAAGTCTGGACCTAAAACCAGCTTCTCACCGGCCTCAAGCCAACAAGAAGGAGATCGGCATGGCCTTCCGTAGAGTGCCTCGAAAGGTGCCATACCAATACTAGATTGGAAGCTATTATTATAGGAAAATTCAACAAGTGAAATATGATCTTCCCAACTTCCACCAAAATCAAGCACACAAGCACGAAGAAGATCTTCAAGAGTTTGATTCACACGCTCGGTTTGTCCATCGGACTGGGGGTGATAAGCGGTGCTAAAATTAAGCTTCGTTCCTAAAGCTTTTTGAAGACTCTTCCAAAATCCACTAGTAAACAATGGATCACGATCGCTAACAATAGAAGTAGGAACTCCATGCAATTTTACAATTTCCTTGACAAATAGTTTGGCCAAAAGTGGAATGGTTTGGCTAGACCGAACCGGAATAAAATGGGCGGATTTAGTAAGTCTATCAACAATCACCCATAAGCTATCATGACCCAAACGAGAACGGGGAAGGCCATCTATAAAGTCCATGGAAATTTGATCCCACTTCCAAATTGGAATTTCTAAAGGTGGCAATAACCCACCAGGCCTTTGATTTTCGGCCTTGACAAGTTGGCAAGTCATGCAACACTTAACAAAGTTAGCAATATCAGATTTCATTCCCTCCCAATAATAAAGTCACTTCATATCAGCGTACATTTTACTACTACCAGGATGAATGGTGAATCTAGAACGATGGGAATCTTCTAAAATATCTTTACGAAGATCTCTAATATTTGGTACGATAAGTCTACCAAATTTTCGAATGCCGCCACGAGAATCAATATCAAAGTCTTTCAAACCTTCAATATCAATTTTATCCTTAACATTTTTGCCAAGAAGAGCCAATTCAGAATCTAGTCCTTGAGCTTCAAGAATGCGGTCTAAAAGAGAAGGATGAGCCTCAAGGCTACATAAAACAAGCGATGAGCATAAATCGGATACGCGCTCTCGAATCTCACAAGTGGATAAGATCTCGAGATCGTTCCATTCGGATATCATCATAGAAACAACTGCTTGTTGCTTACGGCTAAGAGCATCGGCGACACGATTACCCTTACTGGGGGTATAAAGAATATCAAGATCATAAGGTGCAAGGAACTCGAGCCAACGCTGTTGACGTAAATTAAGTTCTTTTTGAGAAAATAAATATTTCAAAGACTTATGATCCGTGTAAAGAATAAATTTCTCTCCCAATAGATAATGACGCCACATTGGAAGGGCGAAAACAATAGCCGCGAGCTCTAGATCATGAGTGGCATATCTAGTCTCGGCCGGCCTCAATTGCCTAGAAGCATAAGCAACAACACGTTCTTTTTGCATAAGAACGGCACTCAAACCAACGTGACTAGCATCGGTATAAACAACAAAATCTTGATTCCCCTCGGGAATCACAAGAATAGGAGCATCGGAAAGGAGTTCTTTCAATTTCTGAAAAGAGGCTTCACATTTGTCCGACCAAATGTATTTAACTCCCTTCTTAGTCAAGCCAGTAAGAGGCACGGCAATCTTAGAAAAGTCTCTAATAAAACTGCGGTAATAGCCCGCCAATCCGAGAAAACTACGAATCTCTGTCACACTCTCCGGTCTCTTCCAATCTTGAATCGCTTCGATCTTTGAAGGATCCACGGATATCCCGGATTCGGAAATAATATGACCGAGAAACTTCACACGAGATTGCCAAAAGTGGCATTTAGAAAATTTCGCCTTTAATTGATTACTCCTAAGTGTTTCCAATACAATCCTAAGATGTTTCTCATGTTCCTCCTCGGTTTTTGAATACACTAGAATATCATCAATGAATATGAGAACAAACCGATCGAGGAAATCTTTGAAAACTCGATTCATGAGGTCAACGAAATAAGCTGGAGCATTCGTTAACCCAAATGGCATAACAAGCCATTCATAAGATCCATATCGAGTACGGAATGATGTCAAAGGAATGCTATCCTCAGCGATACGAAGCTGATGGAAACCGGTAGCCAAGTCCAATTGTGAAAAGACCTTAGCACCACTAAGCTGATCGAATAGATCATCAATCCGAGGTGAAGGATATTTATTTTTAATAGTAAGATCGTTAAGCTTGCGATAATCAACGCAGAGCCTCAGAGTACCATCGGATTTCTTTACGAAAATAGCCGAAGCTCCCCAAGGCGAGGAACTAGAGCGAATAAATTGCCTCGTCTCCAACTCAGATAATTGTTTACGCATCTCCTCATTTTCCTTATTGGACATGCGATAAGGAGGACGAGTAATAGGTTGAGCTCCAGAAACAAGATTAATTCTGAACTCAATTGCTCGTTTAGGTGGCAAACCTAAAACGGGCTCGAATATGTCGGAAAATTCACGAACAACATGAATACGAGAAATAATATCATCTTCATCATCATCATCGTTATCACGAGGATTTAAAGAATATAAAGATGCCACCAAACAGGATTCTGAATCTTTAAGATTAACAGAAATCTGTTTAACAGATTGTGGATGTCGGAGATGAATAGTCCGCTCAGGACATAGGATATGGGCTTGATAACGGTTAAGCCAATCCATTCCCAAAATTATTCCAAAGCCTAAGTAACGCATGACATGCAAATCGGCTAGGAAAGAAAAATCACATAAAATAATCTCCACATCTTTACAAAGCAAACTAAGAGTTGCGGATCCACCAACAGGATTCGCAATTTTTAAAGAAGTCATCAATGCAGTAACACTTAAGGAAAAAGTGTCTACCAGTTCCTTTGATATAAAAGAATGGGATGCACCCGTATCAAAGAGAACTCTAATAGGTTGATCATGAAATAAAATAATACCATCAAGAATGGAATGAGAAATACCTTGGCCACGAGATGTGTTGCCAGGGGCTTGAGCCACATTTAACTTTCCCTCATTCCTGCTTTTACGTTTGAGGCATTGATGTATAAAGTGATCTGGGCTCTTACAATAGCGACAAGATTTGGGCTTAGAGCACTTATTCGCATAATGATCCCCAGACCCACAGTTGAAGCAACTCGCACCACTAGGAGAAGGAGACATTGCCGCAGGGATTGCCTGCTTACCCTTTTTGTTGGGATAAGGACCCTTGAATTTGTTTGGCCTCTTCTTGTTGTTGAAGTTTGGTTTAGCGCCTTCCACTTCAACATCACTCTCTCTATCAGCCTCTTCAAGACGAAGAGCGATATCGACGAGTTGATCAAATGCGACTTCTAGTTTCAGGAGCAGTGGCTTCTTAAGACTCCTATTTAAGCCATAAACGAACCTCTGGTTCTTCTTCAATGGGGTGTTGATGTATTCAACCCCATATTTGGAAAGCGACTCGAAGGCTGCGACGTAATCAGTCACAGAGGATTGACCTTGAACAAGGTCTATAAAACGTCGAGCCAAGGTTACTTTCCCAGCTTCTGGTACAAACTTTAACTCGAAGCGTCCCTGAAATTGCTCCCAGGTGAGATCCGCTTCATTAATTTCTGAAATAAGGAGTTCGTACCAGTCCAATGCTCTCTCCTGGAGCATGCTGGAAGCCACCTGAACGCGGTGGAGATCGATAAGGTTCATGCGAGAGAAGATTCGATCACATGATTTTAACCAAGCCTGGACCTCGATGATATTTTCCGAACCTTTGAAGGGCTTCCCACCCAAGTTGGTGTAATCGCTGCACAAGCGTGCAAATCCCGACTTTGGGTGAGTGGGTTCTGGGTTAGCTCCAGCTGCTTAAGCATTAGTTACTAAATCAAGAAGCTGTTGAGCAGTCATAAAAACTCCATCCGGAGGAGCAGCACCAGATGATCCAGTTCTGGGACGGCCTGGTCTAGACATTCTCTTCCTTAAAGAAAGAAAGAAGAGAAGTAAGAAGGTTATTTACCAATGAACATCAAGTAATCTTGATAGATAAAACAAGGAATCATAAAGGAAATAGGATGAATCGGTACGAAGACTCGAATTAATCCTATGGTATGACTCCTAAGATAGACCTAGGACGATGATCCTTGTTAAGTTATTCTACATTGTTCCGAAGTTTGGCTCTGATACCAAGCTGTGACGCCCCACCTCTATACCCACGCTAGCCAAGAACACTCCGCAGTAGTGCTGTCAACTAGCACGGAGAATAAGGCTGTTGAGGAGCGACCATCCATGTAATTGCTTATCACACGGTGGCTATAAATAATCTTCGGAAACAAACATAGAAATAATCATATCACAAATCAGTCACAGATATCCATATCACAAAGGCGGAAGAAGATATGAATATATAACTAACATATGAAAGTGTACATCAGAGTAGTGGTCAGTAAGATCCACGATAATACAAAAGAATAGCAACACGTGCCATACAAAAGAATACAACTATGAGTCTATATCTCAAGTGTATACAACAAAAACTGCTAATCTAAACAGTTAGCCAAAAGTCAGAGTGATTAATCCCTGGGAAGAAGTCAAGCAGAAGCACCTGTAACATCTCGGTCTGACCCGAGTATTATTTAAGAAAATAATAAACGGATCAGTCTAGCTATAAATATCAGATGACATGATATAACATAAAAGATATGGCATAAACATAAATATCCATAACGACATACCACTATAAGTATGTAAATAATGATCAACAGAAGATCAATCAATAAGAGATAATCAATATCACAAGAATCTTCTCAAAGATTCGAAGAGGGCATCATACCCTAAACTTGTACTCATAACAAGTCAATGACATAAATTCCAGAAATCAACCCGAGAAATCCAGAAATCATAAAAAGGTAAAGAGGCCTATCACATGACGGTCCGAAGACCATGGGGAGCTACCCCACATGTGTGAATGGAATCACACAGATTGAGGTCAAGACTAACCAAAAAGCAGAAAGGTATGTGTGAATGGAATCACACAAGTGGTGTCTAGTCTAACCTTCCAATGAAAGAGACATCGCGCAATTGCTAGTCTAATTCATAAAGCGATCATCAAGATCAACGAGAAGTGTCAATTACACTAAGCTAGTAAATATAGAAGTTTAGCTTCATGTCCCATAACCACTTGCTTAACTTAAATATTTACGAACAAACTGTAAATCTTCACTAATAAAATTGTCACAAGAGGTTCAATCGAACAAGTCCAAGAATTAACCGACGAAGTGAACGCAAGCGTTTCATACCACTTGTTTTACTAAGTCGTTTAATTAGATTTCTCATCCGAGTGAGGTAAAGGCTTGTATATACTAATAGATTGGAAAACGATTTAAGAAAAGAGCTTTGTTATTAAAAATAGAGTTGAAATTGTTTGTTAAAAGAGTTTTGATATTTACTACTAGTATTGAAACCTTTATATTATAAAGTGACAAAACACATAAGCAAGTGTAGAAACAATCAGTCACAAAGATCGCATACGGAGATGCGAATAAAATCCAAGGAAATCAGCTTAATGTTTTTCATATAAGATCCCCTACGGAGGGGGGGTCCAGGGGGGTGGCAACCCTCCAAGGTGGGGGTGCGGGGGCAACGCCACCGCTTACGGGGTTCGACCTGCCCGGTCAGGTCGCGGGGGTCCAGGGGGCAGCGCCCCCGGCGGGGTGCGGGGCAGCGCCCCGACAAAACGTTACGACCTAAGTGAAGGCAAGAGGCCTACGACCTAAAGCAAAATGAGGTCTAACGACCTAAGGGTTCACGCGACCTAACACAATAGCTGAGCGACCTAACTAAGTGCGCGACCTAGTGGGTAAGGAGGTCGAGCGACCTAAGGAGAAAGGAAGCAACGACTTAAGAGTGCAAGATAGGTCGAACGACCTAACGATGCTGAGTCATACGACCTAACTGGGGTAGAGGGGACACGCGACCTAAAGGTACGCGACCTAAGAAAGCACGCGACCTATCGGCAACAAGGATCGAGCGACCTAACGGCAACATGGGTCGAGCGACCTAACTTTGCCGCGACCTTAAATGTCACGACCTAAGGCCATAACGACCTAAGAAACAAAGGGGAGCGACCCAAAAGAGGAAGGGTTTAACGACCTAAGCAGTGAAGGGGCCAAGCGACCTAGCGTGGTCAACGACCTAAAAGGGTTCGCGACCTTAGAAAGTGCGCGACCTAAAGCACACGCGACTTACGACCTAAGGAAAGCAGTGAAGGGGCCAAGCGACCTAGCGTGGTCAACGACCTAAAAGGGTTCGCGACCTAAGAAAGTGCGCGACCTAAAGCACACGCGACTTACGACCTAAGGAAAGCAGGCGATCTAACTCCACACACAAGGCCTAACGACCTAAGAGTTAAACGACCTACGACCTACGCCACCAACTCACGAGCGACCTAAGTGCTAGGTCGTGAACGACCTAACTCCGAACACACGAAAAGTGGCCAGAACGATGTAGGAGCTATCTCGTACGCGACCTACGACCTAAGATCCACACGACCTAACTCCGAACGACCTAAAATGGCCAGAACGACCTAAATGCAGAAATTTCGCCAAAACGCCAAAAATCGGAGTTTTTTCGCCAATCCAATCCAAACCAGAAGCAAATATGCATGCTAAAGTGATAGGGAATAATTCCTAACAACCCAAGATAGTTATAGACTAGAGTTGTGAGATAAAAATCTCACCTTTGCACTAAAGTTTATGAAGATGAAGCTTGAAAGCAAGGAGAAGCAATCCAAAGCTTGAATCCAATATCTTCTACTTGAATTTGGAGTTGAATGTTGGATTTGCAATTGAATTTGTGCTTGGAGTTTTAATTTCCCATTCCCTCCACCATTAATGCCAAAGCTTGATTAGTTAGGAAATTTATGAAGAGTGAGGAGAAGAGGGTTGGAACTTGGGCTTAATAGGCTAAACTAACCCAAAGTCCAAAGCGGGAAAAGTTAGTGAAATTTCACTAACTCCAAACCTATCGATGTTTATACTTAAAAAGTTGTAAACGACATTTCGAACTCAATGGAAGTGGTCTCGAGTCCTAATTTGACCGTTTGCAAAAAGTAGCTTTTCGGACCAAAATCCGATTAACGAGTTAATATTTAAATAAAATATTTAAATACAAACTCGATAAATATGCGGGTTGTTACAGACTCCCCTCCTTAAAGAAATTGCGTCCTCGCAATATATATAAGATGGAAATAAAAAGTAACAACCATAAAAGCATATTAACACAAGAGGAATTTTGAAAGAAGAAGTTCACCTCAAGGAGAAGGAGTAAGCAAGTCCGGATGTGTACGCTCGATGAATTCTCTGGATTCCCAAGAACAATCCTTAGGATTTGAGGACCATTGAACCTTCACAAGCGGAACATCTTTATTTCGAAGTCGTTTAACCTCAGAAGCTATAACTCGAATAGGATGCTGCTCATAAGTTAAATTCGGCGAAACTTCAATTTCTTCCACAACAGCAGGCTCAAGAATAGAATCGGAATCCCGAAGGCATTTCCGTAATTGAGAAACGTGAAATACATCATGCATAGCAGAAAACTGAGCCGGCAATGCAAGGCGATAAGCCATGGAACCAATACGTTCAGTGATAGGAAATGGCCCAATATATCGAGGCGCTAACTTCCCCGATCGACTGAAACGTACAACACCCTTCATAGGTGAAACACGAATAAAAACAGGATCCCCAACAGAAAATTCTAATTTCCTTCTTCGATTATCGACATAGGATTTTTGTCTACTCTGGGCTTCTTTCATCCTATGTCGAATAAGTTCAATCTTTTCCGTGGAATCACGAATAAAATCTGGACCTAAAACCAGCTTCTCACCGGCCTCAAGCCAACAAGAAGGAGATCGGCATGGCCTTCCGTAGAGTGCCTCGAAAGGTGCCATACCAATACTAGATTGGAAGCTATTATTATAGGAAAATTCAACAAGTGAAATATGATCTTCCCAACTTCCACCAAAATCAAGCACACAAGCACGAAGAAGATCTTCAAGAGTTTGATTCACACGCTCGGTTTGTCCATCGGACTGGGGGTGATAAGCGGTGCTAAAATTAAGCTTCGTTCCTAAAGCTTTTTGAAGACTCTTCCAAAATCCACTAGTAAACAATGGATCACGATCGCTAACAATAGAAGTAGGAACTCCATGCAATTTTACAATTTCCTTGACAAATAGTTTGGCCAAAAGAGGAACGGTTCGGCTAGACCGAACCGGAATAAAATGGGCGGATTTAGTAAGTCTATCAACAATCACCCATAAGCTATCATGACCCAAACGAGAACGGGTAAGGCCATCTATAAAGTCCATGGAAATTTGATCCCACTTCCAAATTGGAATTTCTAAAGGTTGCAATAACCCACCAGGCCTTTGATGTTCGGCCTTGACAAGTTGGCAAGTCATGCAACACTTAACAAAGTTAGCAATATCATATTTCATTCCCTCCCAATAATAAAGTCGCTTCATATCAGCGTACATTTTACTACTACCAGGATGAATGGTGAATCTAGAACGATGGGAATCTTCTAAAATATCTTTATGAAGATCTCTAATATTTGGTACGATAAGTCTACCAAATTTTCGAATGCCGCCACGAGAATCAATATCAAAGTCTTTCAAACCTTCAATATCAATTTTATCCTTAACATTTTTGCCAAGAAGAGCCAATTCAGAATCTAGTCCTTGAGCTTCAAGAATGCGGTCTAAAAGAGAAGGATGAGCCTCAAGGCTACATAAAACAAGCGATGAGCATAAATCGGATACGCGCTCTCGAATCTCACAAGTGGATAAGATCTCGAGATTGTTCCATTCGGATATCATCATAGAAACAACTGCTTGTTGCTTACGGCTAAGAGCATCGGCGACACGATTACCCTTACCGGGGGTATAAAGAATATCAAGATCATAAGGTGCAGAGAACTCGAGCCAACGCTGTTGACGTAAATTAAGTTCTTTTTGAGAAAATAAATATTTCAAAGACTTATGATCCGTGTAAAGAATAAATTTCTCTCCCAATAGATAATGACGCCACATTGGAAGGGCGAAAACAATAGCCGCGAGCTCTAGATCATGAGTGGCATATCTAGTCTCGGCCGGCTTCAATTGCCTAGAAGCATAAGCAACAACACGTTCTTTTTGCATAAGAACGGCACCCAAACCAACGTGACTAGCATCGGTATAAACAACAAAATCTTGATTCCCCTCGGGAATCACAAGAATAGGAGCATCGGAAAGGAGTTCTTTCAATTTCTGAAAAGAGGCTTCACATTTGTCCGACCAAATGTATTTAACTCCCTTCTTAGTCAAGCCAGTAAGAGGCACGGCAATCTTAGAAAAGTCTCTAATAAAACTGCGGTAATAGCCCGCCAATCCGAGAAAACTACGAATCTCTGTCACACTCTCCGGTCTCTTCCAATCTTGAATCGCTTCGATCTTTGAAGGATCCACGGATATCCCGGATTCGGAAATAATATGACCGAGAAACTTCACACGAGATTGCCAAAAGTGGCATTTAGAAAATTTCGCCTTTAATTGATTACTCCTAAGTGTTTCCAATACAATCCTAAGATGTTTCTCATGTTCCTCCTCGGTTTTTGAATACACTAGAATATCATCAATGAATATGAGAACAAACCGATCGAGGAAATCTTTGAAAACTCGATTCATGAGGTCAACGGAATAAGCTGGAGCATTCGTTAACCCAAATGGCATAACAAGCCATTCATAAGATCCATATCGAGTACGGAATGATGTCAAAGGAATGCTATCCTCAGCGATACGAAGCTGATGGAAACCGGTAGCCAAGTCCAATTGTGAAAAGACCTTAGCACCACTAAGCTGATCGAATAGATCATCAATCCGAGGTAAAGGATATTTATTTTTAATAGTAAGATCGTTAAGCTTGCGATAATCAACGCAGAGCCTCAGAGTACCATCGGATTTCTTTACGAAAATAGCCGAAGCTCCCCAAGGCGAGGAACTAGAGCGAATAAATTGCCTCGTCTCCAACTCAGATAATTGTTTACGCATCTCCTCATTTTCCTTATTGGACATGCGATAAGGAGGACGAGTAATAGGTTGAGCTCCAGAAACAAGATTAATTCTGAACTCAATTGCTCGTTTAGGTGGCAAACCTAAAACGGGCTCGAATATGTCGGAAAATTCACGAACAACATGAATACGAGAAATAATATCATCTTCATCATCATCATCGTTATCACGAGGATTTAAAGAATATAAAGATGCCACCAAACAGGATTCTGAATCTTTAAGATTAACAGAAATCTGTTTAACAGATTGTGGATGTCGGAGATGAATAGTCCGCTCAGGACATAGGATATGGGCTTGATAACGGTTAAGCCAATCCATTCCCAAAATTATTCCAAAGCCTAAGTAACGCATGACATGCAAATCGGCTAGGAAAGAAAAATCACATAAAATAATCTCCACATCTTTACAAAGCAAACTAAGAGTTGCGGATCCACCAACAGGATTCGCAATTTTTAAAGAAGTCATCAATGCAGTAACACTTAAGGAAAAAGTGTCTACCAGTTCCTTTGATATAAAAGAATGGGATGCACCCGTATCAAAGAGAACTCTAATAGGTTGATCATGAAATAAAATAATACCATCAAGAATGGAATGAGAAATACCTTGGCCACGAGATGTGTTGCCAGGGGCTTGAGCCACCTTTAACTTTCCCTCATTCCTGCTTTTACGTTTGAGGCATTGATGTATAAAGTGATCTGAGCTCTTACAATAGCGACAAGATTTGGGCTTAGAGCACTTATTCGCATAATGATCCCCAGACCCACAGTTGAAGCAACTCGCACCACTAGGAGAAGGAGACTTTGCCGCAGGGATTGCCTGCTTACCCTTTTTGTTGGGATAAGGACCCTTGAATTTGTTTGGCCTCTTCTTGTTGTTGAAGTTTGGTTTAGCGCCTTCCACTTCAACATCACTCTCTCTATCAGCCTCTTCAAGACGAAGAGCGATATCGACGAGTTGATCAAATGCGACTTCTAGTTTCAGGAGCAGTGGCTTCTTAAGACTCCTATTTAAGCCATAAACGAACCTCTGGTTCTTCTTCAATGGGGTGTTGATGTATTCAACCCCATATTTGGAAAGCGACTCGAAGGCTGCGACGTAATCAGTCACAGAGGATTGACCTTGAACAAGGTCTATAAAACGTCGAGCCAAGGTTACTTTCCCAGCTTCTGGTACAAACTTTAACTCGAAGCGTCCCTGAAATTGCTCCCAGGTGAGATCCGCTTCATTAATTTCTGAAATAAGGAGTTCGTACCAGTCCAATGCTCTCTCCTGGAGCATGCTGGAAGCCACCTGAACGCGGTGGAGATCGATAAGGTTCATGCGAGAGAAGATTCGATCACATGATTTTAACCAAGCCTGGACCTCGATGATATTTTCCGAACCTTTGAAGGGCTTCCCACCCAAGTTGGTGTAATCGCTGCACAAGCGTGCAAATCCCGACTTTGGGTGAGTGGGTTCTGGGTTAGCTCCAGCTGCTTGAGCATTAGTTACTAAATCAAGAAGCTGTTGAGCAGTCATAAAAACTCCATCCGGAGGAGCAGCACCAGATGATCCAGTTCTGGGACGGCCTGGTCTAGACATTCTCTTCCTTAAAGAAAGAAAGAAGAGAAGTAAGAAGGTTATTTACCAATGAACATCAAGTAATCTTGATAGATAAAACAAGGAATCATAAAGGAAATAGGATGAATCGGTACGAAGACTCGAATTAATCCTATGGTATGACTCCTAAGATAGACCTAGGACGATGATCCTTGTTAAGTTATTCTACATTGTTCCGAAGTTTGGCTCTGATACCAAGCTGTGACGCCCCACCTCTATACCCACGCTAGCCAAGAACACTCCGGAGTAGTGCTGTCAACTAGCACGGAGAATAAGGCTGTTGAGGAGCGACCATCCATGTAATTGCTTATCACACGGTGGCTATAAATAATCTTCGGAAACAAACATAGAAATAATCATATCACAAATCAGTCACAGATATCCATATCACAAAGGCGGAAGAAGATATGAATATATAACTAACACATGAAAGTGTACATCAGAGTAGTGGTCAGTAAGATCCACGATAATACAAAAGAATAGCAACACGTGCCATACAAAAGAATACAACTATGAGTCTATATCTCAAGTGTATACAACAAAAACTGCTAATCTAAACAGTTAGCCAAAAGTCAGAGTGATGAATCCCTGGGAAGAAGTCAAGCAGAAGCACCTGTAACATCTCGGTCTGACCCGAGTATTATTTAAGAAAATAATAAACGGATCAGTCTAGCTATAAATATCAGATGACATGATATAACATAAAAGATATGGCATAAACATAAATATCCATAACGACATACCACTATAAGTATGTAAATAATGATCAACAGAAGATCAATCAATAAGAGATAATCAATATCACAAGAATCTTCTCAAAGATTCGAAGAGGGCATCATACCCTAAACTTGTACTCATAACAAGTCAATGACATAAATTCCAGAAATCAACCCGAGAAATCCAGAAATCATAAAAAGGTAAAGAGGCCTATCACATGACGGTCCGAAGACCATGGGGAGCTACCCCACATGTGTGAATGGAATCACACAGATTGAGGTCAAGACTAACCAAAAAGCAGAAAGGTATGTGTGAATGGAATCACACAAGTGGTGTCTAGTCTAACCTTCCAATGAAAGAGACATCGCGCAATTGCTAGTCTAATTCATAAAGCGATCATCAAGATCAACGAGAAGTGTCAATTACACTAAGCTAGTAAATATAGAAGTTTAGCTTCATGTCCCATAACCACTTGCTTAACTTAAATATTTACGAACAAACTGTAAATCTTCACTAATAAAATTGTCACAAGAGGTTCAATCGAACAAGTCCAAGAATTAACCGACGAAGTGAACGCAAGCGTTTCATACCACTTGTTTTACTAAGTCGTTTAATTAGATTTCTCATCCGAGTGAGGTAAAGGCTTGTATATACTAATAGATTGGAAAACGATTTAAGAAAAGAGCTTTGTTATTAAAAATAGAGTTGAAATTGTTTGTTAAAAGAGTTTTGATATTTACTACTAGTATTGAAACCTTTATATTATAAAGTGACAAAACACATAAGCAAGTGTAGAAACAATCAGTCACAAAGATCGCATACGGAGATGCGAATAAAATCCAAGGAAATCAGCTCAATGTTTTTCATATAAGATCCCCTACGGAGGGGGGGTCTAGGGGGGTGGCAACCCTCCAAGGTGGGGGTGCGGGGGCAACGCCACCGCTTACGGGGTTCGACCTGCCCGGTCAGGTCGCGGGGGTCCAGGGGGCAGCGCCCCCGGCGGGGTGCGGGGCAGCGCCCCGACAAAACGTTACGACCTAAGTGAAGGCAAGAGGCCTACGACCTAAAGCAAAATGAGGTCTAACGACCTAAGGGTTCACGCGACCTAACACAATAGCTGAGCGACCTAACTAAGTGCGCGACCTAGTGGGTAAGGAGGTCGAGCGACCTAAGGAGAAAGGAAGCAACGACTTAAGAGTGCAAGATAGGTCGAACGACCTAACGATGCTGAGTCGTACGACCTAACTGGGGTAGAGGGGACACGCGACCTAAAGGTACGCGACCTAAGAAAGCACGCGACCTATCGGCAACAAGGATCGAGCGACCTAACGGCAACATGGGTCGAGCGACCTAACTTTGTCGCGACCTTAAATGTCACGACCTAAGGCCATAACGACCTAAGAAACAAAGGGGAGCGACCCAAAAGAGGAAGGGTTTAACGACCTAAGCAGTGAAGGGGCCAAGCGACCTAGCGTGGTCAACGACCTAAAAGGGTTCGCGACCTTAGAAAGTGCGCGACCTAAAGCACACGCGACTTACGACCTAAGGAAAGCAGTGAAGGGGCCAAGCGACCTAGCGTGGTCAACGACCTAAAAGGGTTCGCGACCTAAGAAAGTGCGCGACCTAAAGCACACGCGACTTACGACCTAAGGAAAGCAGGCGATCTAACTCCACACACAAGGCCTAACGACCTAAGAGTTAAACGACCTACGACCTATGCCACCAACTCACGAGCGACCTAAGTGCTAGGTCGTGAACGACCTAACTCCGAACACACGAAAAGTGGCCAGAACGATCTAGGAGCTATCTCGTACGCGACCTACGACCTAAGATCCACACGACCTAACTCCGAACGACCTAAAATGGCCAGAACGACCTAAATGCAGAAATTTCGCCAAAACGCCAAAAATCGGAGTTTTTTCGCCAATCCAATCCAAACCAGAAGCAAATATGCATGCTAAAGTGATAGGGAATAATTCCTAACAACCCAAGATAGTTATAGACTAGAGTTGTGAGATAAAAATCTCACCTTTGCACTAAAGTTTATGAAGATGAAGCTTGAAAGCAAGAAGAAGCAATCCAAAGCTTGAATCCAATATCTTCTACTTGAATTTGGAGTTGAATGTTGGATTTGCAATTGAATTTGTGCTTGGAGTTTTAATTTCCCATTCCCTCCACCATTAATGCCAAAGCTTGATTAGTTAGGAAATTTATGAAGAGTGAGGAGAAGAGGGTTGGAACTTGGGCTTAATAGGCTAAACTAACCCAAAGTCCAAAGCGGGAAAAGTTAGTGAAATTTCACTAACTCCAAACCTATCGATGTTTATACTTAAAAAGTTGTAAACGACATTTCGAACTCAATGGAAGTGGTCTCGAGTCCTAATTTGACCGTTTGCAAAAAGTAGCTTTTCGGACCAAAATCCGATTAACGAGTTAATATTTAAATAAAATATTTAAATACAAACTCGATAAATATGCGGGTTGTTACAATATAATAAAGGGAAATTGAATAACTTACAATAAAATAATGTTAAAAGAACTAAGAATAAAATAAAGCAGTTATAATAAGTGTAAGTATATTTAACATAAGTGATAAATATATTAAGTGGAATAAATTTAATTTTAATTAGGACTAAAGGAGAGTTAAATTTATTAAGTAAATTGTGAGTGTAATAAATGATTATTTTTCAAACCCATGGTTTTAGAAATTGTTAATTTAAGATGATTGGATAATAAGATAATGAAATTTAAGATAGTTAAGATTTATTTAACTTGTGTAAAGATTTATTCTCTATTTAAGTTGAAATTTCCATGTGTTCAAATCTAATTCCTTATTTTGCTTTCCAAACTATCTTTTGGTTGTCCTTATCATCCTTATCTTGCTATAGATTGGTATAGGCATCTTTCTATAATCTTTCTGTTAGAAATCTTTCTATAATCTTTGATAGATCATTTGTAATCATTTTGAATCCACCTTTTCGTGCTTGTGTTCTTGATTTGATCACCTCCACCTTGTTAAACTTACCTATAACAACAGTTACTAGGTATACTCTCAATCTTCTTGTTACCTTGTCTAAATCTTGTCTCATTCTATTTTTTCTGTGCTTTGCCGTACCTCGTTCCTTCTCGGGGACGAAAAATTTTGAGTGGGGGAGAGTGTAACAACCCTGTATTTTGTAATTATTTTATTGTATATTTTAATTATTTTAATATAAAATTTTGATTTAAAAAAAAATTATTTTACTTATTTGGAATGATTAAATTTTTTTATTTAAATATAAATCTTGATTATATATGATGTTATAATTTCAAACTTGTGTAAGTTGAATATTTGCCTGAAATGCTGATTTTGGTCAAAATAATCAAACTGTGACTTTTAACTTAAAATTTCAAAAGTTTAAAATTTTAATTTTTTTTCTTTTATTATGAAAGTGCATAAAATTCTAAGAACACCACTTTTCGTTTCGTTGAAATTGGATGTAAATTGTGAAAGTTATACCCTTTACAATATTGTGCGTATATAGGGTTATTTAACAATGACTATTTTAAATTGTATAAATTACTTCTTCCTGGTTGTATTTTATTTTAATATGTGATAATATGTTATATTATGTATATTTTGGCTTTTAAGTATTTTTAAAATGATAATATAATTTTTCTAAAGTTTATTTGAATTTATTTCAATTTATAAAGCCTAGTTGGTATTTACTTCATTTTTTCTTTATTTGAAATTCTATTTAATTAAAATTCAATTATTATTTTACCTTGAAAATGTTTTAGAATCATTTTAATTCAAATTTTATTTTAGAGTAATTTTATAATGAAATGTAAAATTTTCCAATACTAACAGTGATTTATTCACAATTTTAGAACACTGTTTGGTATTTTAAGCCATTTTCTTAATTTAAATTCTATTTAATAAAAATTTTATTATTTATTTTAGATATTCATTCTTATTTCTGATTTGTTATCTTTATTTCTCAGTTTATATGTATTTATAAAATAACAAAACATATATATGGGATTTGAAAGGTTTAAAGGCTAGAAAAGTAATGTCGTTTCACGTTTCTTTTGTCATCAATGCATCAGTTATTTTAGCCACTCCTTACTCTATCTCCAGCCGACTTCTCTTCCTCATTTTTCACGAAATTTCCTCTATCTCAAACCCTAAAAAAAAAAGAAAAGGGGATCATGGCCTCCATCTTGCAAAATTTGGTAAGTTCTTCTTCTTCTCCTTCTTGTTTTCCTATTTCCTAAATGATTTTGCACCTTGTTCTCAACTTGTTTGATCAGCTCCTCCCCAACCAGATCTGGCCCGACCTCCACCACCCCCTTTCTCTTATCATTACCCACCCTACTACACCACCAAGGCAGGCCGAACTCATCTATGGCAAGAAGCACCACAAAAACCAACCAAAACCACCACCTTGTTGGAAAATCGAGCCTAGATTGCCACAACCACCTTCCACCACCCATTGCCGCCACCTACATGACCACCACCACCTCCAGCACCTCCAACACCCTCTGCCACATCATCACCTTGGTCCTCACACCACTGGACCTAACCATATAGCCCATGGTCGAACCCTTTTGTAGCAAAGAGGTGATGAAACATTGCCTTGTATTGATAGTTGTTGCACCTATATCTTCACTCCACCAAACACAAGCTAGGCCGACCCTATGGGACCCAAACCAGACCTTAATACATGCCATGGCCGAGCTAAACCAACCCCTAGCTGAAGCATGTGAAGTTGAGAAAAAGTGCAAACCATTTGATGTTGTTTTGGACACTAATTCCTATGTTGTCTTGTGATAATTCATGTTGTAACTCCTCCATCTTCATCCACTTGTTTCCATGTGTTTTGATGCTAAATCCAAGTCATGTTGACACTTAGGCTGAGCCTAGTGTGATGAGAACAAGCCCATTTGATCATGTGACAAGCCATGTTGTCGTGGTCAGGAACTTTCGTGTTAAAGCTGGGTAATGTTCTTTGTTGAGTTAAAAGTTTCCATTTCGTTTCAATTCATATTTTGTATTGAATGCATATGTTTCTATGGTCTTGTTTATTTTTTGTATACAAGATCATTATCAAGGCTCCCCTTTCATTCAATTCAAATCGTGTTGTCGTGCTTCTGAAATCGCGCTTGTGTTTGTTGTTTTGGTCTCTAGCTTTGGAAAGGTGAGTCTTTCTTACTCTGACATATATACTTATGAAAAGTGAATTGATGACAAGTGTTTAGTAATGTACAATGTTTATGCAAGTTAATGATGATCATATGGTATGCTATGCCGTGTTATTACCATGTTATTACCATGTTAAAACTGTTAATTTTCACCTGACATCTGATATATGACTGTATATTGTGATATTGACATTGTTTATATTATTTCTGTATATGATCACACTACAAGTTCCCTGTTAGAATAAAATCATTATGGGCTGAAATGATAGGCCTGAGTGATTATTTATTTATTTATTTAAACTTGGGATTGCGGGTTTGAAATGATAGAACCCGGGTTTTTACTTTTAAATGCGGATTGAAATGATACATGTCCGTATCACTTTACCTAGCGTAGAAAACTATATACAGACCCGTGGTTATTCTATAAAGTGTTTTGAATATTTTTAAGTATTTTAAAAATATAAATATATGAAATTTGATTTAAATAGATTTTGAAAGATTTTAAAATAAATAAAATATGATTTTTCTATGTGTTTAAAATGTAATTTATGAATTGTTTAACTGGATTTTTGAAATATAACTTATGTTTGAAATTGGGAATTTTGACTAAAAATGATATTTAAGTTATATGAACCAAATAAAATGGACTTTAATTATATTTGGAAAATGTTAAATATGATAAATTGATTTATATTTGAATTTAAGTGATTTATTAAAGAATTATTGATTTTTCAATAAACTTAAGTGGTTGAATAAATGACTGTTGAAAGTGAAAATTTAATATAGGACTTGACTTGAAAATGTGAATTTGGTTTTTATTAAAGGGTTAAGTAAATTAAATAAAAAAATTGGAAATTTGGTTTAATTTGATAAAATGAAAATAAAATATAAGTGTTAAGCCTATTTGTTGAAATGTAAAGAATTGGAAGCTTTTACCCTTAAATGTATTAAATAAATTGTTGAAAATTAGATTAAATTATAAGAAATTGTTGTATAAAAATAATATGTCAAATGATATGTTAATGAACATTTTTAAATGGTAAAAGATGATTTTTAAAATGTTTATTTGTTTTAAATCGAATTTATTTAATTGTTGGAAATACACTAAAACTTGGAATTAACTTTTAATAGCATTCAGAAATGCTATAGTTTCTGAATTGAACTAAAATTGTGTAAAAAGAGCTATTACAGCATTTCTGAAATGCTGTAGTTGCTGTAATCAAACTTATAGACTAATATTGAACTCAGGTCTATTATAGCATTCTCTAGGAATGTTATAGTGGTCTGCAGTCTTTGCTGAAATTTAATAAAACCTTTGTTTTGAAATCTGAACTACCGCAGCACTTCTGAAATGCTGTCTTTTCTGTTTTGAACTATAATTTAACTAAAAACTGAGTTTTAATAGCAGTTTTAAATGCTGTCTTTGCTGAATTAAAGTGTTTTTAAGCCTAACTTATAATAAGTAATTAGTCTTTAATAAATTTTACAAATTAATTATCCTAAAGCATTCATAGTAATTAATATTTAATTCCTTCATTTATTAATTAAATATAATTACTTACATTTATTCTTAATTAATTATAATAATTAATCACTTCATTATCTATTATTATTTAATTAAACAATTCTTAATTATATCATTAATTACATTAATTTAGTGATCTCTAGTTTATATTTAAATTAAATTCCTTTATTTAAGTTAAACACAATTATTAATCCCCTTGATTAATAACAATCCAGTAATTAGCTACCCTTAATTACTTATTTAATAAATTAATTATTCCATAATTAATTATCTCCAGAATTAATCCCTTGATTAATTTCAAAAGTAATTATCCAAATTACTTTATCTACAATTCATCCTGTATTAATTTCATTCAGTAATTATCAACTAATTACTTCCCTAAGTAACCCTGCTCCATTAATTACACCAAGTAATTACACTTATCAAACCATCAAATGATTTCTTAAATTAATTAAACTAAATTAATTAACTAAATTTAATCATAACATCAAAATTAATTACAATAAGTAATTAATCTTCTAATTACTTTTATCAAGTAATTACTCTTAACAATTTACAATAGATTATCTAAATTAATTAATCTAATTAATTGATAAAATTAATCACATTAATTAATTAATAAATAATCCTTAGTTAATTATCTAATAACATTTCTTAATTTACTTCTTTATTAATCTCTAATTAATTTATAAATTTAATAATAAATCATTCCTTTACTTTCTTATTAATTAAATCACTTATTACCTTAATTATCTCTAAGATAGTTCATTCCTTTATTAATGATGTTATTAATATTAAAGTGTGTTTAAAACATTACTTTTAAATTTAAGATTCAAATTACATTTTTGAATTTAGGATTCAAAAATGATTATTATTTAAACATTTACAAAATTTAAATTCAACTTAGAATCTTGTAATTACATTTATTACATATGAAGTTTTATATAAGGAGAAGCCTTTAAATTAAACTACTTAACTTTTAGTTAAAAATTAGCTTTTTAAATTACATTGTATTTGCTCAGATTTGAATATAAGAAGAACTTGACTCCAATAATTTAACTTTGATTTAAAATTTTGATTTAAACTTGCTTTTTTTTTCTAAAAAAAAAACTTGACCTAAAACTAAATTTTCAAATCCAAATCTATTTTAAAACCTTAAGATTCAAATGTTCATTCATACTTTAAATTTTTGAATTTAAATCACAGTTTAAATTCTGTTTTTAAACTTTAAACTAATTAAAAATTTGAAACCCTGTCAGGTTTTTAAACCTGAAAACCCCCTTTAAACACTTAAAACTTTATTTCATTTCAAATTTGAATTTAAAAATAAACTTAAATTCAAATTGCAATCTGGATTTAAACTTGAATTTATACTTAACTTTTATTTTAACTTAGTTCAACTTTGTTAATTTACAGTAAAGCTTCAGGAAATAGATCAGGTTCTGGAACCTGTAACAACCATATACTCGAGTCCCCCACCTTGCTTCGAGTCTCAACCCTAAAAACTTCGAGTAAAAACGTGATTCAACCCGAGTAAAACTCGAGTTCAAAAACCCCACAAACATCCAAACCTTCACCAGTCACGAACCCCTGTACCGTGCATATGCACGGTAGCCTCGGCCACAACTGTTCGTCAACGACGAACGCAACACGTCAGGGAACAACCCAACAACCCTCCTCGACCATCAACTCATGACCGATCCCCCTAAATCGCCATCTAGCACCTAAATCCAAACCTAGAACAAACAGGACCGCCCCCTCTCGAAAACCTGTCAACGCTTACCTCAAGTCGCACCGACCATCTGAAGGTCGGCAGCTCCGGCTACACCTTCATCTACCTCCCCTCTACGAATCCCCCACAGCCCATAACACTCGATCGTCTCTGGACTTTGAACGAGTCCAAAATGCAACCGCGACAAAAACTATGTCTAGAAACTTCATTCACCTACCGCTGTCGCCACCGTGGCCATGACCACTTCCAACCATTTTTCCCATCACCTCGGCAAGCTTCTCCACCCCCTCGCACAACCTCAACCCCTCTGATCAACGAGACCAACTCCGGTGACTCGAAAAGCAAAATTTGAACAAACCCAAACTGCACCTTAAATGCTTTATTAAAAATAGTGATTTTGATTTTAAAAATCAAGTTTTTGTTTAGTGTTTTAGTTTATATGCCTGAACTAAGTAATTATGAAGTTTGAGTTTCATCAAATCTTGAGTTTATACTGTCTTACTATCTTTCCAGAACAAAGTTCGAATTTTATTTAGCTTAATAAAATTTTAACATCACCTTTATAACCAAACAATCAAGTTTTATCTTGATTCTGAGTCCTAACAATAATGGATCAGACAGTAGAGATTTTTAAACTAATCTGGGTTTTGAAATTTTTAGCACAGAGATAATCCTTAGGCATTTACAAACACATATACATCATACATCCCAAAAATACACAGAGATATTCCCAAATATATACACATGCAAACTCATTTCAGATATAATAAAGCAACCATTTTTATATTTAAGTTTAACAAAAAAAAAATGTTACTCACCTGATTAAAGGAAAAGAGCAGAGCACCCTTGTTTTAAAACAATCTTGAACTTTAATAACTGGAAACTATTTTTCTTGCTTTCTTATTTGATGCTTCAGTTGTAATTCTATTTTAGTTTGTATAGATGGGAATGTTTACCATTATTTCTTTGTTTCAGGTTTGATATATTTAGTGAACGAACTAAACAAAAACATTGCATATATATAGAAGACAGGATATGCATAAAGAAGGTGTTTACTGGTTTAGGCAAATGCAGGTACAATTATTATTATTTTTGTTTGTATTAGGCAAGATTTTTTTTTTTCAATTAGGAGGCTGAATTGTTTTTATACATTTCGAGTTGACCTATTTGCTGCTAAGAAATGAAAAGCATTTATTGTTTAAGTACTTAATGTCTTCTACAAATCTTAGGTTTAGATATTTTTACATTTACCTTGTTTTGCATTTTATTCCTTTTTCTTGCCTGCATATTTTTTATATATTTTTTTTCAAACTTCCCATACCAGATTCTTGCCTGATTTGTTTTGAGCTGAAAAGATAACTTTTAATGCTGATGTACTTAATGTCTCAACTTTAACTTATTTTATGTTTAGATATTTGGCTTTACTTTGTTTCTTAGCTTTCTAAACTTTGCAGATAACATACAAATACAAGCCTAGTTTGTTTTCATTCTTTAGATACATAGATATTTATTTTACTTTGCATTTGTTTCAGACATACCTTAGCATTCTTACTAGCCTGCACATTTTACTTTGCAGGTTACAAATTTGCATTGCCTTGATTCTTTGTTCTAAGCTATTGCATCTTTGTGTTTAGATATTTTGTTTATTTTGTTTCTCTTTTATTTTAACATAACTATAAAATACTAATTTTATTTATTATTTATTATTATACTTATGCTAAATATTTATAAGGTTTATTTTAAGTTAAAACATTTTAAAAGATTCTATTTTAAACTTTAAACCAAAGTTCTTCCAATTATACACACATATATATATTCAACAATTTTTATTTATTTTAAATATACTTTTAAAGATATTATATTATAAATAAACCTCATTATCAAAATAATTTATAAAAGAAATTATCACCATATAAATAAATTACTTATTTTATCAACTATATTTAAAACAAGAACAAAATAACCTTTGTTAAATTTAAATTTAAGTTAAAATCATTTAATCAAATTTTAACTTTATCTTTAGTATATTTTTAAAGCCAAATTATTATTTATTTATTTATTAGCTATATTTTTGAATCAAATTTCAAATTACCAATACATTAGAATTTGAAAACAAATCCTTATTTATTTAATTTTAAAAACAGATCTTTAGATTATATACAAATATATATTTATTATTAGAAAACAACTTACTAGCTTTTAAAAGATGAATTATCAGTTAAATGTTTATTTTAAAGAAGATTATTTAATCAATTCAAATATTATTAACAAATATTGTCAAATCAATTTAATTTTTAATGCAGATTATTAAATTGATATTGCCCAAAATTTCCGGGATATCACACTTCGAGTCCCAATCCCTTTACCTTCGAGCAAAACACAGAACTACCCGATGCAACCACAAGATCCCATCTCTCCCCAAAACAGCTGATACATCAAGATCGACGTGCACCTGCACCGTCACGGCAACCTTCTCCGACCACTCACGACCACTCTCACAAGTCAACGGCCATCCCTCAACTCCATTCCGATCATCAGATAAACTGTCGAACTTCAAAATAAAAATTGAGCTTCTGAGCTCGAAAACTGTAACAATGGTCAAATCTTAATTCGCTTCAATCAACCAAATTTGATCATCAGAGAAATTACAACTCCGGCCACTACTCATTCCCTACTCCATCTATCATCATCTTGAATCATGTAGAACTCGGTCGCCTCAAAGAGTTTCGGCGATCAAATTTACAGAAGAACATAAAAACTAGGTTTAACTGCTATAATCCCAAATTCCTACTGCCTTAATGCATTAATCCTTCAAACACCATTTTTTTTCCAGAAAATTTGATCATTACCGAAGAAAAACATGGCCACCCCGACTTTCTAGGATGACAGATACAACCCAAAACCCATTTTGAATAACCCAGAAATGCTCTCTCATTTTTCAGTTAAAATTCCTGATTTTAATTTTAAAATTCAAGTATTGGTTTGAGAAATCGATTTATACTCTTGCATTAATGAAACCGGATGATCCAATTTTTGCTACATGCAATTGTTCTGTTATTATAAAGTTCCCAAAGAAGACATTACAGCTTCATTTTATTTTTCCATATTGAACAAAAATTAAAACTGTATAACATACTTTGTTTAAATCTTAACCTTAACAAAGATTTGAATATATGGTCATGATTTTGATCTGGATTTACACTTGGAATGCTAGAACAAGCAAGATCAAGCAAGAACATATTTCGACAGCAAACATATATTCAGAAAACATACATATCATAGGAAATTCCATCTCATTCATCCACTTCAATAAGATTACCACAAGAATAAACTAAGCAACTAAAATTACTTAAATTATTTTTGTTAAAAATGTTACTCACCTGGGTTTTATGGAGGCAGAGCACAAAGCTTCAGATCTCATTTTAAAAAAACTGCAGATGCTTTAAAAACATCCATCTTGCTTTTGCTTATGAAATCTTTGAACTTCAGATTGCTTTTAAAACTTGAGATGATGGTAGTACATTGTTATCCAGATTTACATTTTGCATGATTGTTTACATGTTTCATTTGCATGCTTCCCAGAATAAAAATGCAGGCTTAGATATTGTTTTCAAACAGAGGACTGCAGGCATAGTTGCATGCAGGTTTGGATTCTTTTTTTTTAGAGTTGCAAATTGATTTTTAAATACATGCATATTGATTTAGCTTTGTAAATGAATCTCAGGTATATGAATTTGCAGAATTGAGTTTTGAAGTTGCAGTTTTTGTTTTGAACAGATTTATGTTTTGTAGAAGTGGATCAAAGAGTTTAAACTTAAGTATTAGTGTTGATTTCAGATTTTAGATCTGAAAATAGAAAAGAAGATGGAATGTGGAGTAATATGTTTATATAAACAAAACTTCTTGATTTAATTAAAAATAAAAGAAAAAGAAATTTAAATGAGACACTTGTTTTAATTTTCAACATTTGCCACTATGCTTACTTTAATGGTTTACACATGTCAATTTAAGTATTAGGAGATTAACACATGTATTAAGAATATTTTAGTTTAAAATTGTTTATAAATAATTTAAAACCTCAATTTAAAATTGTTTATAAATAATTTAAAACCTCAATTTATCATTCTTATGTATATATACATGAATTTACCACTTTTTCTTTCTAAAAAGAAATGAAAACAATCAAATAGTAAATATAAGCTTATTCATACATTTAAGTGTTTATTCTTTTAAACATTAAATTCAAACTTTAAATTAATTTATCAAATCAAATTTTAATAATCAAGTTACATATATAAATGCATATATAATTTTATTAAAATAACAAATCCTATTTCTTAACAAAATTTATTTATGTCTATAAAAACTAAGTATTATCATTTTTATTTAAAAATAACAAATTAAACAATTCTAAATAATTTATAAAAGAGATTATAAATTACTTTTATTACTTAATAAATTAAGACATATGTAATTTGTATTTTAAACTTCTTATAAAATTTCAAGCAATACTTTAAAAAGAAAATAAAACAAAGCTATGATGTTAAACAAATTTAACTTCAAATTTAAGTTAATTAAAATATAAATCTAAACAAATAAGATTTTCCTTTAATATAAACCATATAATTATTTATTAAATTGTCTTGAAAAGTTAAATGTTAAGTTTAAATCAAATTTCCAATTTACCAAATATAAATTAGAGTTAGAAAATTAATTCATTTACTAAATTCAAAATCAAAGTTTATCAACTTACAATATATAAAAAAAATAATATTATAAACAGAAAACAATTTATTTACTTTAAAAAGATACAATCTTCTAATTTAAATATTTATTAAAACATGATTATTAAATCAAATTCCCAATTTGTTATTAAAATTATCAAGTCAAATTAAATTTATAACAGAGATTATTAAATTTATATTGCCCAATTTTCCGGGATATCACATATATGTTCCTCGATGCATCACCAAAACATGATCAAAACATCAAAGTTAGGATCTTTAAAGAATTGAACCCAAAACACTAAAAATTTGGGTATTCACCAATTCAATCCAAACCAAAAGCAAGTACATATGAACAAGTGCTAGGAATTCATGCCCAACAATCAAGGATAGATATAAGCATACATGAGAGATGAAAATCGCACCTTACATCAATAATCAAGAGAAGTAGATGTGAGTTCAAAACTCACCTTTAACCCAAAACTAAGAAGAAGGAGCTCAAACACAAGGAGAAGACCAACCAATCTCTACTTCAACCCAACAAGCTTCAATCTAAGATCAAAACAAGTGTTTCCTAAGTTAGGTTTAGTAAACTTTCTGAAATTGAAGAGGAAAAGAGTTGGAGAAGATGAAGAGGAGGCTTACCAATAGCTTCTCTTTGATTTTGGAGCAAGAATTCAAGTTTGCAAAGTAAACTAGGGCTTGGAATTTCTAATTCCCATTATCTTCCTCCATTTTCAGTTTTTAGCTTAAGTTTTATGAAATGAAATAAGTGAATGAAGAGAGGGACCGAGTTAGGTTTAATTAGATAGTTAGTGGGCTGAACCCAAACCCAACCCCAACTAGAAAAAGTTGCAAAATTCAACTTACTCCAAACATATCAAAGTTTATACTCAAAAAGATCGCAAACGTCATTTTGGACTCAATGGAAGCGGTATCGAGCCCTAACTCGGGCGTTTGCAAAAAGTAACATTTCGGACCCAAAAATCCGACCAACGTGCTATATTTAAATAAAAAAATTAAATATAAAATCGTTAAATATGCGGGTTGTTACAGATCTCCCCTCCTTACAAAATTGCGTCCCCGCAATTCGCAGAGACGATATTTGTAACAACTACATACATACATCAAAAAGAAAAGGAAATAAGCTTGAGACGAAAAGATATTCTCACCATTGCCAAGCCAAGATAGAAAACCCGGATAAGAACGCTCGATATACTCTCTAGTTTCCCAAGTACAATCATTGGGGTTAGCGGACCATTGAACTTTAACGAGCGGCACGTCCTTGTTCCGAAGGTGTCGCACCTCCGTGTCAAGTACGCGAATAGGCTGCTGTACAAAAGATAAGTCCGGTGAGATCTCAAGTTCTTGCAAATCAGGAGAATCGATAACAGAATCCGACTCTCGAAGACACTTCCGAAGTTGAGAGACATGAAACACGTCATGAATGCCAGATAAATGAGCAGGAAGCGAAACTCTATAAGCCACAGGGCCAATACGTTCAGTAATAGAAAATGGTCCTGTAAAACGAGGAGCTAATTTCCCAGTCGTACTGAAACGCATAACCCCCTTCAAAGGAGAAACAAGAATAAAAACAAGATCACCAATCGAGAATTCGAGTGGCTTCCTATGGTTGTCCGCGTAGTATTTCTGGCGGCTCTGTGCCTCTTTCATTCTCAAACGAATAAGATCAATCTTTTCAGAAGAGTCACGAACAAAATCTGGGTCAAGAATAAGCTTCTCCCCAGATTCCAACCAACAAGAAGGTGATCGACATGGCCTTCCATATAAAGCTTCGAAAGGAGCCATACCGATACTAGACTGAAAACTATTGTTGTAGGAGAACTCTACAAAAGGTAGGTGATCCTCCCAACTACCACCGAAATCAAAAATATAGATACGGAGAAGATCTTCCAAGATACGATTCACCCGTTCAGTTGGTCCGTCAGACTGCGGATGATAAGTTGTGCTAAAATTAAGCTTTGTTCCCAAATCTTACTGAAGACTCTGCCAAAAATGACTCGTGAATAAAGGATCACGGTCACTCACAATAGAACTAGGAACACCATGAAGTCTCACGATTTCCTTGATATATAACTTAGCCAAATGAGAAGCAGTCCTATTAGACTCAAAGGGAATAAAATGAGCAGACTTAGTGAGGCGATCAACAATAACCCAGACACTAGAATGGCCTGATCTCGAATGAGGTAGGCCGTCAATGAAATCCATGGAAATCTGATCCCATTTCCACAATGGAATCTCTAGAGGCTAAAGAAGACCCGAAGGACGCTGATTTTCGGCCTTAATACGCTGGCAAGTTATGCAATTACTCACATAACTCACCATATCGCGTTTCATGCCTTCCCAATAATAAAGACGGCGCATATCGGCATACATCTTACTACTACCAGGATGAATGGTATACTTAGAACGGTGACAATCATCAAGAATGTCATGCCTAAGCGCAAAATCAGAAGGCACAAAAAGAAGGTTCTTCTTGCGAAGACACCCATGAGAATCAATGCTGAAATCCCGCAACGCCTCATCATAGGATCCAGACTCACAAAGCTGAATAAGATGCAACAAATCAGGATCACAACGCTGAGCATCGGCAATACAATCCAACAAAATGGGTCGAGATCCCAAACTAAATAATAGAATAGGAGAATCAGAAGATGAACCTCGATCACGAATTTCACAAAAAGATAAAGTCTCAAGAATATCCCACTCGGCAAGCATCATAGAAACAACAGCCGAATGTTTGCGACTAAGCGCATCAGCAACACGATTACCTTTACCAAGGGTAAACTGGAAATCAAAGTCATAGGAAGCAAGAAACTTGAGCCAACGTTGTTGCCTTATATTGTGTTCCTTCTGAGTGAACAAATACTTCAAGGATTTATGATCGGTATAAAGAATGAAGCGCTCGCCCAATAAATAGTGTCGCCAAATCTTCAAGGCGAAGACAACGGTGGCTAACTCAAGATCATGAGTGGCATATCGAACTTCATTCGGACGCAGTTGCCTAGATGCATAAGTAACCACCCGATCCTTCTGCATAAGAACAACACCAAGACCACTACCACATGCATCGGTGTAGACAACAAGATCATGATTTCCCACGGGAACCACCAAAATAGGAGCATTATTGAGAAGTTCCTTTAATGACAGAAAGGAAGCTTCACACTTGCCGGACCAAATAAAACGAATGCCTTTTCGAGTAAGGCTGGTGAGAGGAAGCACAACAGGGGAAAAATCCTTAACGAACCGACGGTAATAACCCGCTAATCCAAGGAAACTATGAATCTCATGAACATTCTCAGGCCTCTTCCAATTCTGGATGGCTTCGATCTTTGAGGGATCGACTGAAATGCCGTCGGAAGATACAACATGGCCTAAGAACTTAACCCTATTCTCCCAAAAGTGGCACTTGGAGAATTTGGTTCTAAGCTGATGATGACGGAGAGTACTCAAGACAATTCTCATGTGATTAGCATGCTCAGCTTCAGACTTAGAATAAATAAGGATATCATCAATGAACACAAGGACGAACTTATCGAGATATTCCCGGAATACTCGATTCATGAGATCGACAAAGAAAGCAGGAGCGTTCGCCAACCCGAACGGCATAATGAGCCACTCAAAAGATCCATAACGAGTGCGGAAAGCGGTAAGAGGCATGCTATCCTCCACGACTCGTAACTGATGATAACCTGTGGCGAGGTCAAGTAGAGAAAAGACCTTAACACCACTTAATAGATCGAACATATCATCGATCCTAGGCAATGGATACCTATTCCTGATGGTTAACTCGTTAAGGTTGCGATAGTCAATGCAAAGCCTAAGAGTTCCATCAGACTTCTTCACGAAGACGACCGCGGATCCCCACGGAGAAAAACTGGACTGAATCAACCGCTTGGACTCAAGCTCTAAAAGCTTCTTTTTGAGTTCCTCATTTTCTGTTGTAGACATCCTCGTGGGAGGACGACTATCTGGCTGTTTGCTTGGAATGAGATCAATGCGGAACTCAATTGCCGGACCGAAACAGGTTCAAAAACATCAAAAAAGTCACAAGCAATAGGAATACGAGATATATCATCATCATCTCGCGAATCAAGAGAATGTAAAGCCATTTCGGAATTATCCACATTTCGAAGAACAAGTAATAGCTGAGTAGGCGAATCCAGATGTCGAAGATACAAAATTCTCTCCGAACAAATAATCCTGGCATCATATCTCACTAGCCAGTCCATTCCTAAAATCATATCAAATCCCAGACAAGAAATAATGTGCAGATTCACACGAAAAGAAAAGCCACACAAAACAATCTCAACATCATCACAAAGCATACTAAGGGTCGCGGATCCTCCAATAGGATTCGCAATCCTTAAAGAAGTAACCAAACAAGAAACATCCAAAGATAAATCATCAACGAGCTTTTTCGATACGAAAGAATGTGATGCACCCGTATCGAAAAGAACTCAAATACTATGATCGTGAAATAAAATAGAACCTTCCAAAATAGATGGAGATATACCTCTGGGCTGAGAAGGACCTTCAGAAGCCTTAGCAACATAAAGCTTGCTAGACTTGGCACCATCAGGAACAGTTGGGCAGGTGGAAACATGATGACCTTCCTTCTTGCAATAGAGACAGAAGAGAGGCTTGGAACAAGCTCGAATCATATGATCAGGAGAACAACAATTGAAACACTTCCGAATGAAAGGTGTTCCAGCAGACTGAGGCTGAGAATTAGAACCACCAGTCTTCTTCTTCTTGGAAGTAAAAGACCTGGACTTCTGAAATGGAAACTGCTTCTTGTTGGGGTTCTTGGAAACCTCAACATCCTCACCACTATCACACTCCTTCTCGACGGTTTCAAGATGAAGTGCAGAATCAACCAACTCCTCAAAAGAGAGCTTAAGGTGGAGCAACAAAGACTTCTTAAGATACTTCTTAAGACCAGAAACAAACTTCTAATTCTTCTTATAAGAAGTGCTAATGAATTCAAGACCATACCGAGATAAAGCCTCGAATGATGCAACATACTCAGAAACAGATGATTTCCCTTGTTTCAACTCAAGGAAGCGACGGGTCAATAAAACTTTTTCAGATTCAGGAACGAACTTGAGTTCGAATCGTCCCCGAAACTGAGTCCAAGAAAGAGTAGACTCATCAATTTCGGCTACAAGAAGCTCATACCAATCAAGAGCATGCCCTTGTAATAAGCTAGAAGTTACAAGAACTCTATCATGGTCAGAAAGTTCCATGCGAGAGAAGATACGCTCGCACGTGCGAAGCCAAGCTTGGACTTCAAGAACAGACTCGGAGCCTTTAAATGGCTTTCCCCCAAGATGAGAAAAATCACTGCATTGACGTGCAAAGGCAGACTTGCTAGGTGAAGATACTTGAGGAGGAACTGGAGGTTGAGTGCTCCTAAACAATTTCAAAAATTGATCAGCAGATATATAAACGCCATCCGGATGTGAGCCACTGGATTGCCCAGCATCCAAACGTCGTCCTCTGCCTCTTCCAGCCATACGCTGAAAGTTAAGATAAGAACAAGATTATTCACATGGTAGATATCATTAATTCAAACGCGGAATACTACGGAACAAAATGCATTCCTAGACGTATTCCCACATTCTATCTACCACCAAGGCATAAAAGGAATAGAGAGACACGATGATTCAAAGATTTGTATAACTTATACACTTTGATGTACTGGAATATGTGCATCTATTCTGTGTTTATCATATTTTGTTCTGAGCCTCGCTCTGATACCAAGCTGTGACACCCCACCTCTATACCCACGCTAGCCAAGGACACTACAGGGTAATGCCGTCAACTAACACGGAGAATAAGGCTGGTTAGGAGCGACCATCTATAGCCTTGAACTGACTATCTATTGAATACATCAACAATAATCATACCAAGCAGAACGACATATCCAATGAATACTTAAAACAAAACCATAGGTGGTTGGAGGATCTATCAGAATAGAATATAACAACTCAAATGTAATAAACATCATAGAATAGTAGATCATCATATACACATATACAAATACATAACAGAGTATACAAACTAATACATGTCAAGTGGTATAGCAAACCACAATATACAGACGAATCCAAAAGAATACATATCAGAGTTACAACAAAAATAGGACTACACAAAAAGCTTTAACAAAAAGGAACGAGCTGAATAGTCCATGCGGAAGAAAATTAGGCTAAGTCCAAAAGCACCTAACCTGAAACAACTCGGTCTGACCCGAGTATAAAATACACGGGTCAGTCTAGCTAAACAAATCAGTTAGATAAACTGAACAACAATAACCTGCAAGGCCACAATGTATAACTAATATCTCTAAAAGAGATTACACGATCATCTAACAAAAGATGAAATATCATAACAAGCCTCATATCATCGGCAACACAATAAACAAAGGATATGAATATCCCAAAACAAGCCATAAAGGCAAATAACAAATACCAATGAAGGTAACACAAGTTCCATAAGGTAATCGCGATATATCGTGCGGCTCAAAAAGACCAACACCGAAGAGCGATACCTAGGAATATGCATATCAATGAAACATCATAAAATTTGCACGTGCTCAGTACTGTATAAACAAGGATCCATGAGCCCGAAGACTCCAAACCCATATATCACTCGAGCGGCTCATAAAGACCGAACTCCGAAAGCGATACGATAGGGTAACAAACCCGAAGGCACAAACCCGAAGGAAACATACCCAAAGGCAACATACCCGACGGCGACATACCCGAAGGCAACAAACCTGAAGGAGAGTCCGAAGACATTATCCCAAAGGCAACAAACCGTAATGGTGAAGGTCCGAAGGCCCATTACTGGACACCACTAACTGGCAGAATGTGTCACAACTCTCGAAAAGGAATCCGAAAAGTGGTAACGTGAGTCCCATAACCACTCGTTCGCACTAAACGGTTTACTATCCGTTAGTTAATTTCACACTCTAAGCAGTACAAAGTTTACCTCATCTAATTGGTGAACCACACCAAAAGGTCAAAACAATCAATCGAATAGGTCGGGGATTAATCAGAAAGATAAACGCACAGATTCATGGTCCTTGTTTTACTTAACCATTTAATCTCCTTTCCACTCCGCTCGAGGTGCGAAATTGTGTGTGCGCGTTTAAATAGGATTTATAAATTAGAGAAGCAAGCTTTTGATACAATTTAAAAGATAATTTTATAAAAATCCGTGGATTGAAATTAAAAAGGAATCATCAAAGTCAAAATAAATGACGACAACAAATAGGATCATCACGAATCGATTCAAATTGGAAATTCAATCTCAAAAGGCAAAGTGGGCTGAAACAACAAATTCGGTTGGCTAAACAGAGATTTCAGTTGACTAAACAGCAAATTCAGTTGACTGAATTCTTCCTGGAAACTTTCTGTTTCCAGGTTCAGTCGACTGAACAGAGAATTCAGTCGACTAAACCATGCCTGAAAAATTTCTGTTTCCAGGTTCAGTCAACTGAACAGAGAATTCAGTCGACTAAACCATGCCTGAAAACTTTCGGATTCCAGATTCAGTCGACTGAATAGAGAATTCAGTCGACTAAACCATGCCTGGGCTGTTTTTCAACCTATTCAAATGAAGAGCAAACTCTTCCAAAATGCAACCGGACGAGCATTGGCTCTAAGGGTTTATGCCAATCGACAATCCGGCTCTATATGCTCCTCGATGCATCACCAAAACATGATCAAAAAATCAAAGTCAGGATCTTTAAAGAATTGAACCCAAAACACTAAAAATTTGGGTATTCACCAATTCAATCCAAACCAAAAGCAAGTGCATATGAACAAGTGCTAGGAATTCATACCCAACAATCAAGGATAGATATAAGCATACATGAGAGATAAAAATCTCACCTTACATCAATAATCATGAGAAGTAGACGTGAGTTCAAAACTCACCTTTAATCCAAAACTAAGAAGAAGGAGCTCAAACACAAGGAGAAGACCAACCAATCTCTACTTCAACCCAACAAGCTTCAATCTAAGATCAAAACAAGTGTTTCCTAAGTTAGGTTTAGGAAACTTTTTGATATTGAAGAGGAAAAGAGTTGGAGAAGATGAAGAGGAGGCTTACCAATAGCTTCTCTTTGATTTTGGAGCAAGAATTCAAGTTTGCAAAGTAAACTAGGGCTTGGAATTTCTAATTCCCATTCTCTTCCCCCATTTTCAGTTTTTAGCTTAAGTTTTATGAAATGAAATAAGTGAATGAAGAGAGGGACTGAGTTAGCGTTAATTAGATAGTTAGTGGGCTGAACCCAAACCCAAACCGAAGTAGAAAAAGTTGCAAAATTCAACTTACTCCAAACATATCAAAGCTTATACTCAAAAATATCGCAAACGTCATTTTGGACTCAATGGAAGCAGTATCGAGCCCTAACTCGGCCGTTTGCAAAAAGTAACATTGCGGACCCAAAAATCAGACTAACGATGCTATATTTAAATAAAACATTTAAATATAAAATCGTTAAATATGCTGGTTGTTACAACTGACTCGGATTTTATTGTTTTCCTTCCTAAACTCTGGGTGCCCACCAATTTCCACACGGGCAGTCTAGAATTAGTTTATCGGGATATTTTGGAATTCAGGAGTTACTGGAGGCAAGTTGGATGGCATGGCGTATTCACTAGTATATTGTATTTCTTTTCCACTGTTTTTTGTTGTTTGTTGTTGTGCACTCTGATGATGTAATGTAATGTAATGAAATGTAATGTAATAACTGATATAGTTCTTTGTTTAAAAATTATTCATTTATCTATTGTATGTTGTTCCACTGCGATTGTGAGATTCTGATGTTGTTCTGTTGTTTCTTTCTTTCTGTTCTGTTCTATCTTTTTCTCACTTCTTCTGTCTTTTTATTCTTCTTTAACCATAACGGTATGGTTTTCTGGCATTCGATTGCTCGGCAGTTGATACAGGGGACGCATTGATGTCGGTTTTCTAGCATCGAAAAGTCGCGAACGTCACATTTGGTATCAGAGTATATGGTTAAGCGACAACCATGGCTCTGTTGGGTGTTACTCATTAGAGATAGAGTCAGTAGTACTCTAGAATGAGTGTGAGTGTAATAATAGCTATGAGCGCGTATTTGTTAGAAAATATAAAAATGTTTTATATTGTGTTTGCTTATCCGTTGAGCTGTTTGTGAATTCTGGTCGACAGATGGGACGCCATATTATCGATAGGGATTTCTAAACACTTAAAGGAGGCATGCCGACATAGTATCATTTTAAATTGGGTAGATGAAATAATTTTACCTCGGTTATATTTTATATATAAAGGAATAATTTTTCAGAATTATTAAAGTGTATATAAAATTGATTGTTTGGTTGTTGAAATGTAAGAATATATAAAAGTTAATTCAAAATTGTTTGAATAAGTTAAATGAAACATACTGTAAAAGAATAATTGTATAAACAATTGAATTATAAAGTATGGAATTATAATTAATGTGATTTACACTTGTGAAATAATCTTATATATAAGAAGTGAAATTATATAAGTAAAAGGTTTGTAAATGTGATTTATAATCTGAAAATAAAATTCCAGAGAAGTGTTTTGAAAGGATTTGATATTTTGGAAAATTGTTTTGGAGAGATGAATGCTCTAAACTCTTTTCGGTCGCTTGAAAATAATTCCGATGATGATCATGACATCATCGGTGTTCATTTTCGGGTTTCCAAAAGAGGGATTGCTGCCGATTATTTTAAATGAAAGTTGTTTTAAAAATTGGGATTTGGGTTTCGAAATTTAGAAAATAATTTGAATTGTTTTCAAATATGGTTTTGAAAGATTGAAAGACTCTGGAATCCTATTTAAAATATAGTGGGAATGATAAATGAGTTGATAACTTATACAATTCGAATTTGGATGGAATAAATTTAACTTAAAGGATGGAGTTAAGTTAAAGGGAGTATAAGTGAGTCAATTAAAATCCAAGTTATAATTGATGAATATAAGTGAAATGAGTTTTGAACTTATAATATGAATAATAAATTTAGCTTTGGATAAGTTAATGGATTTGGAAGTTAATAAATAAGTTGTATAACTTATAGAATGGGAAAGGATAAGTAAAACCAATTATTGAAGTGGTTAAACAATTTTGTTAAGCAAAATGAGATGGAATTTGAATAAGTGATGAAAATTTGACTTTGGTAAAAGTTAAATAGAATTGGAATCTGAATTGGATTTATAAGTGGAAATATAAGTTAAGTTAAACAAATGATGTTTGAAATGGAATATAACTTAAGTAAAGTTGAATGAAGTTGATTTTGGTGTCGAAGTAAACTAATAAGTGAATTAATGAAATGAAGTCATTGAGAATTTGAACTTGAGTTATATAAATGGAGATTCAACTTTATTTGTTAAATAAATTAGCAATTGAATAAATAAATGGATTGAATGTTAAACAGTTGAAAGTAAAATAAATTGATACGGAATAAAGAATGTAAGTGTTAATTCATTAAAAGCTAATGTTATTGGAAGTTGAATAAATTAAATGGAAATCAATTTAATATGAACCGATTGGAATTAAATGTGTTGAACTGAATTGAATATAAATTTAATAATTTGGTTATGTTGAATATACCTGTGTTGTTATATGGATATTAATCGATTGTGTATAATTCATTAAGTGTTAATGATATTGAATTAGCAGAATTAAAAGCTATGTAATTGAATTCAGATTTAAAGTGAACTAATGTGAATTTAATTAGTAAATGTAAACTAATTGGAAACGAATGAATAAATGTTAGTTAAATCCAATGTAAATGAATCAATTGTGATTCAAATTGAAAACCAATTCATTGAATATAATGAAAAGTGAATTTATATTGATTTGGGTATGGATTTGTTGGATGTTTATTGGTTGGATAGTTGTTTGATGGTTGCATTTATTGCCTTTGATTGCATTTGCTATATTGGCACATGTAGTTGTTATGTTGCTATATGATGTATATTGATATTACTTTCATATATACATGTTTCTCATGTTGTTGTTGAGTGTTTAGTAGGTGCGGATTGCACTTCCTTCACATATGGAGCTCGCTTTCGCGCTAAGCCGTATACGCTCGCTAACAATATATAAGGTACATATCTCGAATTACATACCGTACTTTTACACCTTTTTCCCTACGGGATGCCTCATCACTTGATGAGATGTATATTTGTGATATATATACTATCATATTTTTTTCGGATCGAGCCGCGCAAAGGATACTCTGTCGAATTTTTCAGAAAATTTAAGGCATTAGAATATTTTTGAAAAATTGGAAATTTTTTGAAAACTAATTTTGGATTTGGAAACTTAGTAAAGTATTGTAAGAAGTTTAACTATGAATTTTGAAAAAGTTAAACACATAAGAGATTTGAAAATTTTAATTCGAACGAATTGTTTTGGAAAGTTAATGGATTCTGTTACTTTTTCTTACTTAGTAATTTCGAGGACGAAATTCTTTTAAGGAGGGAAGTGTGTAACGACCCAGAAATTTTGTTAATTAAAATTTGTATATTTAATTAATTTTAAATATTAATAAGTGAAATTTATAAGTCGAATAAATTTTATTTCGAATAATTGGATTTAATTGGATAATTAAATCGATAATTTATATGTGAAAATACAGAAATTATTGAAAATTGAGTTAAATATGATTAAAATTGATTTGTAAAATTTTATTTAATTGAGTTGGATTTAGAATAATATTTTAGAACTTTTAAAATTGAATTTAGAGTTTATTTGTTAAAATTGAACATTTTAATATTTTATCCAATAGTGAAATTAGCCATTTTTCGAACAGTCTCAGAATTGGACGAAACTAGTTCCATTGGATCCGTAATAGTTTGTTATTATCGGAATTTTCGTAGCAATGGGAGTTTTCGTTTGACCGTGGCAGCTCGAAACACATCGAAATTGTTTTAAAATTAATTTGGCGAATTAAAGTAGTCATTTTTCAAACAATCTCAGATTTTGACGAAACTAGTTTCATCGGATCCGTAATGTTATATTATTGTATGGTTTCAAATTTTGTGTCAATCGGATGTATGATTTGTCCGGGGCAAGCCAAAACGCTTAGAAACTAGTTTAAATCAATTTAATTTGAATTTGATCGTTTATTGCCGTAACTCGCATAGATGATCGAATTAGCTCCCGAAACATATTCCATTGTGTCCAGAATGCGGGGTAAACCCTGGAAACGCCAGTCACCGCGCGAGATTTGGAGTTCGGAATTTCCGGGATGAATAGTGTTCGTTATATTTTCTATAAAGGCACCTACCCAATTCACATTTGCAAAAAAAAAAACAAAAGGGAACTAGGCTTTCAATTCAGAGTCGCCGGCCTCATAATTCAATGGTCGAAAATCATAGATCTTCCTCCCTCAATTTCTTCAAATCCAAACATCAGTTCGAAAAACTTCCAACTAACAAATTGAAGAGCTCGTCATGCTCTTTAAAATCAACGGTGGAGATTGAGTTTCACGTGGTGGATCGGCGGCAAAACTCACTCGAACTTGCCACGTTCGTGTGCGAATTACGAGAAGGAGGGTGAACCGAGCTTCCTGAAATTCATGCCGAGTATAGAGTGGAGCTAGGCGCACGACGTGAAGGTGTTTGATCAGGTTGAAAGTTGAAGATGAAGGTCGCGTAATTAGGGTTACACGGCAATTTTTGGATTTTTCGAACGCGTGCAGTGACGTGGAAGAAGAAAGAAAAATAGGGGCCGAGATCTGCTAGTAGGAAAACGATCGGTTAGGATGATGGAGGGTTTGTAAAATAAAAATAAAATTGGAATTTGAAATTATATTATAATTTGTATAATGTTTAAAACGTCGTAACTTTTCATACGAGATTGAAAAATTACGAAACGAATTGCGTTGGCTTCGTTTCGTCGGGCACTACGCAATGGAGCTGGTTTGGAGTCGTTTGGAGTTAGTGAAAATTTCGGGTAAAATTAAACGCACGTTTAATTTTATTCGAAATAAAACGCTGGAAATCGGAAACTCAAGGTGAGAACTTCTCACTCAATCAAATTGTTTCGATTTAAATTTTAAATACTTAGATTTAAAATTTGCTTGAATGTATGTTTGAATGATGATTGTTATATATTGATTGTTGAAATAGACATTATGCGCCGTTAGTTAGCGGGGGTTATTTATTAAAAACATATACCGCGATAATTTCGCTGCAAAGTGAAATTGGTATTATTTATGTACTTGGAGTTGATTTCCCACATTATATAGAGGATGAGACCCTATTGCGCCGCTTATAAAGCGGATAATATTTTTATAAATCCCATATACCGTGATAATTCCGTACTGGAATAGAATTGGTATTGTGCTAATGTTTGTGGATGCATGGAAATAGATTGGAGGGATCCAACTGGATTCCTCACCAATATTTATTGGATTACAGATATTTTGATGTTTGTTGATTATCATATGATGATTTATGATGTTTGTTGTCGTGATTGACTATTGGGTGCTGTTGCATCATCAGATCCATTTTTAAAGTTTAAAAATAACGATTTTGATTTTAAAAGGATTTTTTTTAAAATGATTTTTCAAAGTGTACGTTTTATTTAAAATTTTGAATTGATTCATCTTAAATAAAATAAACGTTATAAATTGTTAAGTTATAAAAATTATGATTTTTGTAAACTATAACCAAATTAAGATTTTTTAAATAAATAGTGATCAACATATAAAATGGTTTAATTTGGAATTTTGAATCATTATAAAGGATGTATATAAAAGATTTTTAAAAATTGATGTTTATAAATTCAAAATATAGGAATTGTGAAACGAGTTTTATTAAGTGTTAAATGAAGTATAAATTGATTTCACAAGTGAATAAAAATTTATAGATTTATAAATTGTGAAGTTATGAAATGAATAGACTTTGTAAAATAAAAGATTTATAAATAATTAACTTATAAATCAGATTTTTGGCATAAAGTTGAGTTATAAATTGAATTGATTTATGAAAAGGGATTTTGTATAATTGAAGTTTTTATAAATAGAAATAGAATTTATAAACGGTGTTTATAAAACCGAAATCAATTTAATTCGATAAATTTAATATAGAAGGTTATTAAAGGAGATATATTCGCGATTTCGAATAGCGAACTATTCTTTATATAAAATGTGTAGAAATATTGAAATTTGGTTAGTGAAGTATATTCTCGATTTTGGACAGTGAATATATTATTAAATAAAATGGTTATGTTTTGGGAAAGCGATATTATAAAATGAAGTTAATTATTTTAAAAAGATGTTTTAAAATGTATTAAGAATCGAATACATAGATTTCAACATTCATTGTTGAAATAGACGTTTTCAAGAAATAAGGAAATGGTGGACTATAACACTGTTGTTATAATAAATGATTTCCGAAAGGAAATGTTTTGTATAGTATTGGGATTTATATATCTATTTTAATTTTGAATCCCTATACTAGTGATTTTGGGTCGTCGTAACGATGCTTTACGCAACATTTGTTTTGGCCTAAATAAAAATGTTTAAGAGAATGATTTCCTTAAAGAATGAAATATATACTTAATTTCGATTTAAGTATATTGAATATTTTTCAAGTGTTGAAAATAAATAGATTTGTGAATTGCTTATTATTAAATAAGTATGGAAATGTTTTCCAATATGAAGTGAATATTTTGAGATTTTATCTTTTAAAGATAAATTGAAAATGAATATTGGAAATCGATTTGGAAATCGTATATTCATAGATATTTTGGGAATTGTAAATTCACTATGGAATTTATAAAAGGAAAGGAAATTTGTTTAAAAATAAACGTTGATTTATTTTTGAAGCGTGGGAATAAATTTATGGATTCGGAACGTAAATATAAAGTAAATCGTTAAGGATTTATTTAATTGGTTTAAATGAACCATTTTGAAACGAAAGTATTTCCGCGTAAGGAAAATGTTTGAAATTTGTTTTCAAAGGTTGTAAAGGTGAAAAGTTATTTGAAATTTGTTTTCAAATGTTGAAGTGTGGAAATTATATATCTAGTAAAGATATTTTGGAAAATAAATAATTTGGAAAATTATTTGGAATCTGTGATGTTGAGCATGCCTATTGATAGTTAAGTAACCGACTATCAATATTTACCTTTAAATAGGTATTTGTTGTGATTTCTTGAATTTGAATGCCACACTTATTTTTAAAATAAGCGCTCACTATTCGGGTTAGCCGGGAAAGGACCTTGGGGCCGTACAACCCATTCTAAATATGTGATACGTCGTTATGGATTTCATTTGATGACCGGTGTTGAAGACTGGAAATTTGTGAAAATGGAAGGATTACGGTCGAATGTTTCTGCATCGGCTGATCCCCGATATAGAAATTTATTACCCTTTGTGATGGGAAGTCCGGTCGTGATTAGTGAATATCCGGATTGCAAGGACTACTTTGTAAGTGCCTTCGGTTCCGTTCGATCCTGGAAAGGACTTGTATGGATGTGTGTCTGACGTTACAATTTGAGATGTAAAGCTGGTTTCTATCAAATATATTTCCGTTGGTGGCGAAGAATTTAATCTCTTAGCTTAACACCCTTAGAGGTTATGTAGTTGATGGTTACTAGTGATACATTCCCAAATTGGTAATGTGGCATACGAACTGCTGTTGAGCATTTGTTGAATCAAAGCACAGCTTTTGTATAAAGCGTGGCTTTGTGGCTTCGTCGGACCTCACACCACGGAAATGGTCAAAACAGGAAGGATGCGGCAAGGTTATTAAAGGGTAGCGCCCCTTTAGTGTATGTCATTCCTTCTGGATAGAGGTGGTATCGTGGTATGGAGCCCAGATACTTAACCTATGTTGTTGCTGCAAATTTATTGCTTTGTGGTTGTTGGAAATCGAGGATCCTCGGATATAGATCGGTTACGATCGGGGAATGACATATTCATGTCAATAGTTACCCAGTTAGGGGTAACCCGACCTTGTGTTGGCAGAGATCCAGTTAGGTTCTCGGATCGTCTTTCCAGAGGCGTACCCATGTGGCAATGGGAAGTTCCTTGGCCTGACCATTTTTGGAAATCCAAAGAAACAATAAGATCTTGTACGGTTTTAGTTGTAGAACCATCATTCACTTATGGTGGTCACCACTGTTTGGACGGTAGCTATAGTAGGCATAAGTGCGAAATGCTGATGCTGGCTAAGATTTATATCTTCACTTTCGAAATGATTTTTCCTACACTATGCACTAGTACTAATATCAAATGTTTCTTTTTAATGCATATCAAGCATCTTTGACTATCATAAGGAGAAATCTCCTCTGATTCTGCATTTGCATTGTGTGTGTGTGTGCGGGAGGCCTTATGGTAGTCTTATTTTCTAAAAAGCATTGCGAATCTATTTTAAAATTATCCCGTTCTGTGTTTTAAAAATAAACTGTTTTAGTTCTCACACCAGTCACATGACTGACTCGGAGTTTATTGTTTTCCTTCCTAAACTCTAGGTGCCCACCAATTTCCACACGGGCAGTCTAGAGTTAGTTTATCAGGATATTCTGGAATTCAGGAGTTGCTGGAGGCAAGTTGGATGGCATGGCGTATTCCTAGTATATGGTATTTCTTTTCCGCTGTTTGTTGTTGTTTGTTGTTGTACACTCTGATGATGTAATGTAATGTAATGAAATGTGATGTAATAACTGATATAGTTCTTTGTTTAAAAATTATTCATTTATCTATTATATGTTGTTCCGCTGTGATTGTGAGATTCTGATGTTGTTCTGTTGTTTCTTTCTGTTCGGTTCTATATTTTTCTCTCTTCTTCTATCTTTTTCTTCTTATTTAACCATAACGGTACGGTTTTTCGGTATTCGATTGCTCGGCAGTTGATATAGTGGACGTATTGATGTCGGTTTTCAAGCGTCGAAAAGTCGCAAACATCACAGTTAAACAGTTAATTAAATTATTATTGAATATAAACTGCTAATTGATACATGTTGTTTATTATTCGTTATATATTGATGTATTGTTTGAATTAGATGATGATTTTGATGAATGGATGTATGATTTTATGATGGATGAATGGATGTTTATTTATATAATCATAAATTGCAAGTTGTTATGCATTTTATTGCATTCGGGATTGCGGTTTGAAATGATATATAACCGTAAAATTTTATTTTTAAATTGCGGATTGAAATGATAAATATCCGTATCACATGACCATAGGATAGAAAATTTTATACAGACACCGTCTGCCTATATATATATAAATATTTTGAAAATGATTTCAGTGGTTTGGATAGGATACGGTTAAATAAATATTAATTTTTGATATTATACAAATATTATTTTTATGTACATGTATTGTTAAATTATTGAATTTAAGCTATGTACAAATTTGTTAAATAAAATAAGTAAGTTGAATAATGGAGTTTGAATATCTATTATATGGTTAAGTACATGTTTAAGATATTGTGTGTATATATATAGAGTTTCAAAGATTTAAATCAATTAAGATTGGAAGGTAAATTGGAAATTTATTTGGAATTGAGCTTATTTAAGAATTAAACTCCACAAGTTGATGTAGAACTTATTAACTTGAAATTTTAAAAGAGTATGATATTATAACTGAATGTTTATTCAAGATGAATTAAATGAATATTTCTAGTATAAATAAATTGAAGGAAATATTTAGTTATAGGTAATTTGAGTTTTATTTAAATGATTATGGATTTATTATGCAAATATTTCAAACTAAATAATAGGACATTGAATTGTTGAATAGAAATTTACAACCTTAGTTTCTAATTGTCTACTACTCAAAGTTTGAAATAAATTGAAACTGAAGTGGTTTATTGAAACTGAAAGTGAATTTAAAATTTATGGATTCATACTTAATTTAAAGAGAATAAATTATAAAGTCGTGGAAATTAGTTTACTATAAAGTAATTTTAAATTCAAACCATTTTACTTTATATACTATTTGAATATCCAAACCATTTAAGTTCTGGAAGTTATGGTTTTAAAGCCATGGTTTTCGAAGTATTATGTTTTGAAGAGTTATAATTCAAATGTATGGTTTCGAGATATTATAAATTTTAAAGTGGTATGGTTTTAGAAAAAGATATATTTGAGCATGATATCATATTCGAAGTGATATCGTAATTATATGGTTTTGAAATGGATATTCTATTCTGGTTTTATTTTAAAGTATAAACCATTTTGAAAAGACCGCGATGTCATAATAACGTTTGGTTGTTGAAGAGACCGGGATCGGAAGTTGTCATACTCTCTTCCAACTCCGAAAACCACTTTAACAACCGTGTACGCAGTGGAGATTCCAGAATGAAGTAGGATGGTGGTGGCGTTTCCTTTGAGGTAAATACGTGGACTCGACTCCCGTGAGTTGGCATAAGGTGGCTAAAACAGGAGCTATCGACGAGTTAAGAAGGTAGCCCCTTTTATCGGACACATCCCTTCGATATTCTACTCTGACTTTGGATTTATTCGGTGGCCACTTTTGATTTCTTTGATTTGGGGGTGTGACTCGAGGTGGGCGGTAGTTGCGGCTATGCGTTACCACCGACCCGGAAGCGTAATTGGTATATCTACCCTGGCATTGCCTAGTTGTGTCGTGTCACCTATCCTAGCGCGTCTTATATGATTTTGTTTAGTACCGTACCTATGGAGTGCCCTCTGACGACGCCTACTACGGGAGAGATTACGGTACTGCATAGACTATGGGAATATAAAAGTGTGTTAAGGGCTATATGGGTAACCCCTTAACGCTATTTTCAGTATCTTATACTTTAGACATTATTATAATAGCGTACATTACTACATAGTAAATAGTTTAACGGATCCTTAGGAGATGCGTGTAACGTCCCGCCTTTTCGCACGCTTTAAATCGACACACGTGCCAATTCAAACCATACGGAAGGGCGGATTGTTATGGGGTAAATAAGGGAAAACAGGGAAAGAAAAACAAATTAGAATCTCACAGCGGAAGGATAAAATATAATAATAAATCTACAGTTCATAAACTGTTTACAAACATTTGATTCTTCTTCATACAATAAATATCAGAGTTCACATACCAATAATAATCAATGCAGCGGAATTAAATAGTGTAGTGGAATATAATTAATAATAATAGTAGAAATCTCCGTCTTCGTCCTCCAGATCTAAAGTCTTCGATCGTGAAACACTCGGACTGACCCGAGCGAATTGAAAAGACAAAACACTCGAGTCAGAACTAAAAGATCTTATGCAAGTTAAATTAACAGAAATAAATATGAGTGTAGTAACTCAAGAGATGCTCGAGATTTACATCTCCTAAGGATCCGTTAAACTATTTACTATGTAGTATATTGCGCTATTATAATAGTGTCTAATTGTAAAATAAACTTACTTTTAAATAGCGTTAAGGCTTTACATTTTCCACCATAACACATTTATATATTCCCATAGTCTATACAGTACCGTAATCCCACCCGTACTGGGCATCGTTAGAGGGCACTCCATAGGTATGGTACAAAACCAAAACTGTATAAGACGCGCTAGGGTAGGTGACACGGCACAACTAGGCAATGCCAGGGTAGATATACCAATTACGCTTCCGGGTCGGTGGTAACGCGTAGCCGCAGCTACCGCCCACCTCGAGCCACACCTAAAAAAAAAAATCAAAAGTGGTGTAACGACTCAGAATTTTTATTAATTGAAATTTGAATATTTAATAAATTTTAAATATTAAGAAGTGAAATTTATAAGTTGAATAATTTATTTTTCGAATATTGGATTTAATTGGATAATTAAATCCATAATTTAATAGTTGAAATTTCAGAAATAATTGAAAATTGGGTTTAATATGATTAAAATTGATTTGTTAAATTTTATTTAATCATATTGGAGTTAGAATGATGTTATAGAACTTTTAAAATCGAATTAAAAGTTATATTGGGAAAATTGAATATTTTAATATTTAATTGACGAGTTAAAATAGCCATTTTTCAAACGGTCTCGGATTTCGACGAAACTAGTTGCATCGGATCCGTAATGTGATATTATTATAATATTTCAAATTTCAAGTCAATCGGATTTATCGTTTGTCCGGGGCAAGCCAAAACGCCTAGAAATCATTTAAATCAGTTTAATTTAAAATAGATCATTTATTGTCGTAACTCGCACATATGATGGAATTAGCTTCCGAAACTTATCCCATTGTGTCCGAAACACGGGGTAAACCCTAGGAACGCCTGTCACCGCGTGAGATTTGGAGTTCGGAAAAGTCGGATGAATAGTGATTTTTTGGGAATTTTCTATAAAAGGAACCTCAACCCCAAAGCAATTGCAAAACCCTAGCTAATAGCCTCAGCCGCCTCTTTTACATTCGATGGCCGAAAAACTATCTCCTTTCCTCCTTAATTTCTTCAAATCCACAAAGAAATTCGAGAAACTTTCTAAACGAAAGTTGTAGAGCGTCTCGATCTCGATAGATCCGTGCGGTGGAGTTGGTTATTATCGACCATAGGCAGAGATATTTGACCGCGTTCACATGCGTTTTGGGCATGATTTTCGAGGAAATATGATGACCGAGCCTAGCCGCGTTCGAGGCGTTGGTGGCTCTCGTGGTGGCGATTCAAATGAAGGTATTCGATCGCCTTCTAGTTGCTAGAGTTGATCACGATAATTGCAAAGAGAATGGCGGCTTGGGTTTATGTTCAGTCGCGTGTTACCTGTAGGGGAGAAGAAGAGTGGGATGGCCACGATCTATGCTTGAGAAGTCAACCGCCTGGATTGCATTAGGGTTTGAAAATTTAGATTTAATTGTAAATTAATTTATATAAAAATTTGTATAAACTTTAAAATGATGTAAATTCTTCATACGAGGTCGAAAACGCACGAAACGACTTGCGTTGCGTTCGTATTGTCGAGCACTACGCTATGGAACTAGATTGGAATCATTTGGAGCTAGTGTAAATTTCGGGTAAAATTAAGCGCGTGTTTAATTTTATTCGAAATAAAACGCTGAAACCGAAATTGGAATCAAGGTGAGAACTTCTCACTCAATTGAATAGTTTCCATTTAAATTTAAAATAGTTAGATTTAAAATTGTTGATTGTATGCCTGGATGATAAATTATTGTCTATTGATTGTTAAAATAGACATTATACGCCGTTAGTAAGCGGAGGTTATTTATTAAAAACTTATACCGCGATAATTCCATCTAGATTGAAATTGGTATTACATATGTACTTGGAGTTGATTTTCCCGCATTATATAGCGGACGAGACCCTATTGCGCTGCCTATTAAGCGGATAATATTTTACAAATCCCATATACCGCGATATTCCGCTTTGAACAGAATTGGTATTGTGCTAATGTTTGTGGATGCAGGGAAACAGGTTGGAGGGATCCAACTGGATTCCTCACCAGTATTTATTTGATTACAGATATTTTGTTGTTTGTTGATTATCATTTGATGATATATGATGTTTGTTGTCATGATTGACTATTTGGTGTTGTTGCATCATCGGATCCATTTTTGAAGTTTTAAAATAATGATTTTGATTTTAAAAAGAATTTAAAGTGATTTTTGAAAGTAGACGTTTTATTAAATTTTGAATTGTTAAAATAAATAAACATTATAATTTTATTGTTATAAAAGTTATATTTTTGGAAAATAGTGCATAAATATGATTTTGGAGTTATATAAGTTTTAAATAACGTTTTGTAAATTATTAAAAGGATTGGTTCATTTAAATTGAGATTTTTGAATTATTATAAACGGTTTATATAAAAGATTTCTAAGATTAATATTTATAGATTAAAAATATAGGAATTGTGAAACGAGTTTTATTAAGTGTTAAAAAGAAGTATAAATGGATTTCAAGTGAATAAAAATTTATAGATTTATAAATTGTGAAGTTATGAAATGAATAGATTTTGTAAAATAAAAGATTTATAAATAATTAACTTATAAATCGGATTTTGGGTATAAGTTGAGTTATAAATGGAATTGATTTATAAAAGGGATTTTGTATAATTGAAGTTTTTATAAATAGAAATGGAATTTATAAACATTGTTTATAAATATGAAATTAATTGAATTTGATGAATTTAATATAGAAGGTTATTAAAGGAGATATATTCGCGATTTCAGATATCGAATTATCGTCGAAATAAAATGTGTAGAAAATATTGAATTTGGTTAGTGAAGTATATTCACGATTTTGGACAGTAAATATATTACTAAATAAAATGGATATGTTTTGGGAAAATGAATATTATCAAATGAAGTTAATTGTTTTAACGATGTATTAAATTGTGTTAAACATCGAAAACATAGATTTCAATGTTTATTGTTGAAATAGGCGTTTTCGAGAAATAGAAGAAAATGGTGGACTATAACACTGTTGTTATAGTAAATGATTTCCGAAAGGAAATGTTTTTGTATAGTATTGGGATTTATATATCTGTCTTAATTTCGAGTCCCTATACTAGTGATTTTGGGTCGTCGTAATGATGTTTTACGCAACATTCGTTTTGACTCAAATAAAAGTGTTTAAGCGCACTTGTTCTTTAAAGAATGAAATATATACTTAATTTCGATTTAAGTATATTGAATATTTTCCAAGGGTTGAAAATAAATAGATTTGTGATTACTTATTATTAAATAAGTATGGAAATGTTTTCCAATATAAAGTGAATATTTTGAGATTTTATCTTTTAAAGATAAATTGAAAATGAATATTAGAAATCGATTTGGGAATCATATATTCATAGATATTTTGGAATTGTAAATTCACTATGGAATTTATAAAAGAAAGGGAAATTTGTTTAAAAATAAACTTTGATTTATTTTTAAAGTGTGGGAATAAATTTACGGATTTGGAACGTCAATATAAAGCAAATCGGTAAGGATTTACTTAATTGGTTTAAATGAACCATTTTGAAATGAAAGTTTTTCCGCGTTAGGAAAATGATTGAAATTTGTTTTCAAATGGTTGAAGTGTGGAAATTATATATCTAGCAAAGATATATTTTGGAAAATAAATAATTTGGGAAATTATTTGGAATTTGGTGATGTTGAACACGCCTATTGATAGTTAAATAACCGACTGTCAATATTTACCTTTAAATAGGTATTTGTTGTGATTGCATGAATTTGAATGCTACACTTATTTTTGAATAAGCGCTCACTATTCGGGTTAGCCGGGAAAGGACCTTGGGGTCGTATAACACATTCCAAATATGTGATACGTCGTTATGGATTGCATTTGATGACCGGTGTTGAAGACCGAATATTTGTGAAAATGGAAGGATTACCGTCGAATGTTTCTGCATCGGCTGATCTCCGATATAGAAATTTATTACCCTTTGTGATGGGAAGTCCGGTCATGAATAGTGAATATCCAGAATGCAAGGACTTCTTTGTATGTGCCTTCGGTTCCGTTCGATCCCAGAACGGACTTGTATGGATGTGTGTCGGACGTTACAATTTGAGATGTAAAGCTGGTTTCTATCAAATATATTTCCGTTGGTGGTGGAGAATTTATTCTCTTAGCTTCACACCGTAGAGGTTATGTAGTTGATGGTTACTAGTGATACATTCCCAAATTCGTAATGTGGCATACGAAGTGCTGTTGAGCATTTGATGATCAAAGCACAACTTTTATATAAAGCGCGGCTTTGTGGACGAGACTTCATCGGACCTCATACCCCGGAAATGGTCAAAACAGGAAGGATGCAGCAAGGTTATTAGGGGGTAGCGCCCCTTTAGTGTATGTCATTCCTTCTGGATAGAGGTGGTATCATGGTATGGAGCCCAGATACTTAACCTATGTTGTTGCTGCAAATTTATTGCTTTGTGGTTGTTGGAAATCGAGGATCCTCGGATATAGATCGGTTAAGATCGGGGAATGACATATTCATGTCAGTAGTTACCCAGTTAGGGGTAACCCGGCCTTGTGTTGGCAGAGATCCGGTTAGGTTCTCGGGTCGTCTTTCCAGAGGCGTATCCATGTGGCAATGGGAAGTTCCTTAGCCTGACCATTTGTTGGAATCCAAAGAAACAATACGATCTTGTACGGTTTTAGTTGTAGAACCTATCATTCACTTATGGTGGCTGTTAACGCTTAAATTTGAACGCTAACACCCCAGTGTGTGAAGTATAGTTGTGAAAGCACCACCCGATAGATCGGGAAAGAATTATAAGCAAGTAATAGCGGAAAAGCAGTAAACAACAGCAATTTTATAGTGGTTCGGCTTATGGGTATAGCCTACGTCCACTTTAAGTACTTTTATTGATGATCACGTTACAAGTTGATACAAATCTTCTCAAGTACAACACATTTTGAATTACAAAAGACTTAGAACAAGTAACTCAAACTTCGATGTTGACAAAAATCTTCAAATCCATGGTAGATGTAGATGATTTCTTCATGAAGTTCTTTTAGACGTTCTTTGAATCTCAAAAAGCTTTAAGCTTCTGGAATTCGGCAGAGAAATGGTGCTTGAAATTGATTGACCAAAGTCCTTTGAATGTTGGTGATGGTCGTGTATTTATAGGGGCTTTCGGTGTTTAATTGTAGGTAGCTGCCGAGTTAAGTTAGATCATGAGTCGGCTCCGGGTTAGACTAAGTCATGGGTCGGCGCCAATCTATTATGCCCAGTCTACGGCTTAAGCAGAAAACACATGTTAACGTGTTATGAGCTAACTGTTATGACCCAAGTCCTAGGTCGTTACCGAGTTAACGACTCAAGTATGAACCGGTATGCTTTTTGATACTTAAGTCGGCCACCAAATTGGGTAGGTAGGTTGGCACACATGCTGGGTCAGAACTCACTACTGATCATTAAGTCGGCAAACCTCCTTTAAGCTTTAGGTCGGCAACTGATTCGAACCTTGGGTCGGCGACCTACTTAAACCTTAGGTCGGCAACCTATTTAGACTTTTAGGTCGGCAACCTTTTTCTGCCTTATGCAGTTAAGTCGGTCTCCCATATTAAGATACTAGGTCGGTACCCCTTCGTAAGTCCTAGGTCGGAACCTCTTTAAGCCTTAAGTCGGCATTACTTTAACTCTTAGGTCGGTATCCCCCTGTTAGCTTTTAGATTGTTATGCCTTGTTAGATCGACATCCCTTCACGCCTTAGGTCGGCATCACTTGGGTCAGTAGTCTATGAACCGCGGCAGGGTTAACATTTGCCCCTCGAAGTATACGCCTAATGCTTTGGTCGTATGCTTCGATATCCTTTATCTCGTCCTCCATTAGGTCGGTACACTTGTTAGGTCGGACACGATCCAATCAGTTAGATCAACAAGTCGGCGCTTCAGTTTCTTCCTCCTGTATAAAGTATTCGTTCTCTTCTCTTTTTAGCTTTACTTACTCCCTTGCTTCTGCCATTAAAGATTTTTCAAGCTTCAAAAGGCGATTCGATTCCAATTAATCACTGACATCCTCTGCTATCCATTGCGTAAGTGAATCCTCTTCTTCGATTATAGATCACTGTCAGTTCGTGAATTTCGCCATCTAATCGCTTCCTGACATGACGCTTTATCGCGAATCCTATTACATCCACGGCTGATGGAGTTTAGGTTGCTAGGTTCGATTTTAACTGACCGATGAAACGATGAAGATGGTTCACTGATTCAGGCTAGTGGATTTTGATGTGTGCTAGGATTGCAAGGTTTCGAATTTGCAGAGGTTTTGAATTGGTGCAATGGATGATCTGAAAGTATGAACTAATAGGAATGAAGTGTGGGTTTTTTGATTCGAGGGGGTAGCTAACGGTTTGAGTGGGTCGAAGTATTGATTTTGATGCGACCCGTTGATTTCAGGCGACTTAGCTTTTGGCCGATTCAATCCTTAAATCGTGGCCGTGTTAATGCATGTGGGAAACCCACCGACCTACCATTCTGCCGATCTAAGCTTTAAACCGTGGCCGAGATAATGCCAGAAAGAAGTTTACCGATTCAAACCTTAAAGCTTGAGTCGTGACCGAGCTAATACTTGAGAAATTCCTGCCTTTCGAACCAGAGCTTACGACCTAGTGAACGAGTTGCCAAGTTAAACCATCTAGACCTTGACCCGCTACCTACTTAGCTTCATCTTGCAAAAGAGTTTTAAACCGTAGCCGAGTTAGTTCTTAGGCTCTGGGCGTATTGTCATTTAGGAGCATAGGCCTACTTTAAGTATTCTGACTTGGACTTCCGAACTAAGTTGCCTATATTTTGAACATTTTGAACTGGCCTAACTTCAAGTTTGCTTGAATTTCATTGTGTTACTTTACAGATCATTCTCACTTTTAAGCTGTAAACCTGTTGAGAATAACAAACAAACAAAGAAAACCAAGGCGCATATACTGCCATTGACTGCCCATATCAAATGACAGATTAGTCAAGACAAGATAAGAGACATGAATATATTGCATGAAATGTTGTGAATTAATTGATTATAGTAAAATATTAATGCAAAGTATCAATGATTTGAACTGATTTATCTGCATCAACATCCTACTTGAATATTTAGACTTAAAACAATAATCCCTGAATTTTATAACTAACAAATGCTTGCTAGTTTTTAATCCAGTTACCTTTGCTTATTGTTTGATTGATACTTGTACGACACTTCACACACTTTAGGAAACGTGCACCTTCATGTTTGAATACCCAGTTGTTTATGTAGAATGACTTCCTTCCAACAAGAAGAAATGGTAGCTCAAGAGGAAGAGACTTTCCCGGTGGCTGTTCCCATAGAGAATCCTCCGGAGAGAACTTCAACCATTCTAACCCCAAGAATGTTTATTCAGATACGCACTCAATTCGGCTTTGCTGAAAGTGATGTCTTATTGCCCGGGCCAAGCGACACTGCCGATAATCCTCCTTACGGTTTTGTTGCAGCCAATCGCCAAATGTGCTTAAGTGGGGCAATTCCCCCTTTCAATGACTTCCTTCGAACTCTTCTTCTCCGGTTGACGATCTCTCCATTTCAACTTCATCCTAATGGTTATGCCATCTTGATGGGGTTATGTGTTTTGTTTAGAAGAACTCTTGATCGCCTACCGAGTTTTGAAGAAATTCGTTATCTGTGCTCGTTTACAAAGAGTAAAGATCATCCTTCACTCATTATTGTGAGAAGTGCCAGAAACCGCAAGCTCCTTTCCGATCTCACTGAAAGTGTTCATGGATTTTTGAACCAGTTTTTCTTTGCTCGCTGCCCTCCAGGGTTTTATGCCATCTGGAGAATAGGAAGTAAGACTAGTGTTTCCATTTTTTCGTTTTTGAAACTTTTTCCGAGATCCGAACTTTCAGTTGCTAACTTCATTCTTTGCTCTTTTCAGCACTTCCTCTCCCTTCTAGAGATCCGATTCATAAACAAGTTTTCGAGAGGTTGAGTGCCGTGGCTGCGGAAGAAAGGAGCATAAAATTTCTGCTGAAGGATGAATTTTTACACCAATACGGGCTTCTACACGCTTCTCGTTCTACGCATGCTCATGAAGTTCCAACAGAAGTTCCCGATTCTCCGACGAAAACTCCTGACGCCCCGGTTACTGTCGAACAACTCGCATCAAAAGAGTCTAATATTGAAGCTTCATTGGTGAAGTGTTCCACTTCTACCGACATTATGGGGTCATCCAGTAAGACGGTGCTTGCCCCGATCGAGGAAGAAGAAGAACCTTCACGGCCTCTCGGGGGGTTAGCTGATGTAGGAATTGAGAAAACAAGTCCCACCAAGCATGATGGTGACGATGTTTACGAGGGGTTGAGCGACATAATAGTGACTTCGCAGGAGCTTTTTAGAGATGACGTATCTAAAACTATCTCTCCTGTAATTGAGGCAACGTCTCTTCTTCGACAAACACCAACACAAACATCAACTCCTCATACCCAAGCTTTCATCACCTCTGCACCAAAGAGCGGTTTGTAGCTTAATGCGTGTAGCTTGCACATCACACAACACTTAGGATTTTCCAGCACATTTATGCACTTATCTTCTTGTACTTTAAAGACTTCTAAAGCTTATCTTTTCTTATTTCAGATTCTTCAATGACACGCGGCAGATCATATTACCAAGATTTCCAACGCTATGGGGGGCGTGGTCAATATGATTATCGGCGTTACTTTCCCTCCTATAGAGAGTCTGATGAAGAGAGGGCTGCTCGAAAGGCTCGTGAAAGGAGGGATGCAGAAGAGCGTCATGACAGAAGGGATAGGGATGAGCACCATGATTCTCTGCAGAGGAGTGATGACTCGCACAAAAGGAAATCTCACGACGACCGAGGAAAAGGTCATGTAGCTGAAGATTCAGGCAAACGAGCCCGACATGGTGAGAGACATGTTTCCACTATTCCCGAAAAGCCTACTGCCCCTGCCCCTCTTGACATTACTTCTGACTCTCCTGCTCTTGGGAAGGAGGACATCCAGACAATAATAAGCAGGCCTAAATTTCAAGTGGGACCCGGCCCGGCCACTTTACAAAGTCGTTTTCCACAATGGTGCTTAAAGGGCGTGAGATTTGACCTAGACTTGGTCCCCATTGACAAGTCTGCTATGTTGCGCAATCTTGATGCAGTCAAGCTCGATATCGAGAGGATGTCAAACTGGCAGAAGCTTGTTGATGAGCTTCAAAGAGTTAACCGTGCCAACTTAGAGGCCATGCTCACCATGGAAAATGATAAGGCTGAATGGCAAAAGGTCCTTGAGCAGCACGACACTGAAATGAGGAGCATTACTTCCTACAACGAGGAGCTCGAAGCAAAGGTTGAGAAGTTGAAAGATGAGCTTGCTGCTTCCTCTACTTCATACTCTCAAAAAGAAGAAGTGCTTCTCAGACAAGTTAGAGATGCTCATGCCAGTCAGAGGGATGCCGAAGATAGGCTCGAGGCACAAAAAAGAATCAGTGAAGGCTATGTCTCGGATATTGCTGGGCTTCGAAAGAAAAACAACTCCCAGGAGGCGGAGATACAAATGCTTAAGCTTCAGCTTGCCAGAACTGAAAGGGAGCGCGATGAGGCTGTCGCCGGCAAAATCGCAGCCGAAGAATCTCATGAGGCGACCAAAAACAGCTTCGGCTCAACATTATTCGACTTCTACTTGCATAGCGTCTTGGGGCGTGGAAGCCTCGCCTTTCTTGGTCCCAAGTATGAGATCACTTTAGCTGAAGTGTGGGAGGCCGCCCTCGATATGCTTGGTGCTGAAGGTGCTGGTTATGACGAGTCAGCCCTGGAAAGGCATTATTTTGATGAAGACGCTCGCGCTGCTCTCGCCAGGGGAAAGGAACAACTTGCCAAACTAAGAACCGAAGTGACGGAAGGGGATCAGCTGGGGAAAACCACTTCAACTACTCTAGTCCAGCCACCTTCTTCGTCTGAAGTCGACATTATTGGTTCCAGTTCCCATCTCGCTTCTCCCACCAAAGTTACCGCTGATATTACAAGCACACAAGGTGGAGACGAGGGTGAAGAGAGCGCTGATACGCAAGCTTATGAAGTCGATATCAGGAAACCAGCTTCTCCAGGTAACTTCACTGTTAATCTCGCTACTGTCAATTCTGCTCAAGCTGGTTACTCGTTTATTTCACATGAGTTTCACGAGCTCCTTGGCTATTTTCTCAACCTTGACGAGCCTTCATCTCCTCTCTTTACTGACTTCATTGGTGAACCCTCATCTCCTCTTTTTACTGACTTTAACCTTTTTTCTTCTGTAGAGAAAGTACCAAGCACTGCTCAAACTTCTACTCCTCCGGTCATCCTTCCTTCATCTCTTCAGGCGGTGCCTCCTTCTGCCTCGCAACCTGGATCACAGGAGGAACAAATAGAGGCTCTTCACGGCTTGGATGATCCCATCGCTTCGCAAGAGCAGAAAGATGAGAGACCTGAGGGAGGTGACATTTCCCCGGAACGGACTCCTTCTGACGACATTGTTCTATCAAAACTTGTCACTCCGGGGAGTGAGTCTTCCTCACAGAGGAGAGAGAAGCGTGGGACATCAAAGAGGAGGGGGAAGAAAATCACCGCCACTGAAGAGGAGCCGGAAGTTGGACCGGTTACACCTGCCTCTCCCACTTCCCTTATACCCACTGGCCGTCCTGAAAAGCTGGTTATTCGACCGAGTAAAGGGTCCAAAGGAGGGAAGAAGAAGTGAAGATTTTAGCTTTTTGACTTTTGTATGAACTGGCCGAGAGTTGTGCGGGTACCGGCCCCCGCTTTTATTTTGAAACCTGTATCTGCATTATAGTTGAATAAAATGATTCTTCGTTTGTACAAACTTCTGTTTGAATTTGAGAATGCATTTACTATTTATTTTTGCACAAGTTTGTTCATATAGTATTGCAGCGGGCTTATGGTATGTTGCTTGAGTATTACTTTACTGAGGCAGCTATACTACTATATCATGTTGCCCCCATACCTTAAGCTTGTTGCGATATTTTATACTTCGAGGGGACTTGCACTCTTATTTGTTAAAGAATAATTATTTTATTCTTTAAAGAAAATTTTTATTGAGTACAACTCCCTTCGTATAAGTTTTTACGCTTTGTCGTTCGAAGAAATCACTTTTCTCTTTTGCTTATGTGCATATTTTACCAAGTGAATTCCTCTATGTAGTAAAGCGGACCTCTGAAGGGTACTTTAACTTCCTTTCTTTTTACGATCATTTTCCATTTGAAAGTTAAAGTACGCTTTTGATGAGGATTTTTTTTTTTATACAAAATTGTACCTCTGAGGAGGGATTTTTCACGTTTCAACACTTGGAAGTTTTATTTCAATCTCGGTGAAACGTGTACCCCCAAAGAGTTGTGCCTTCGAAGAAAGCCTTTTCACGTTTCAACACTTGGAAGTTTTATTTCAATCTCGGTGAAACGTGTGCTTCCAAAGAGGTCTTTTTTCTTGATTGTGTCCCCGGGAGGGGGTTGTACCTCTAAGGAGGGATTTTTTACGTTTCAACACTTGGAAGTTTTATTTCAATCTCGGTGAAACGTGTACCCCCAAAGAGTTGTGCCTTCGAAGAAAGCCTTTTCACGCTTCAACACTTGGAAGTTTTATTTCAATCTTGGTGGAACGTGGGCTTTCAAGAAGGTCTTTGTTTTTGCATTTCAACTTTGGTGAAGTGAAATTCCGAAGAGCGGTTGCTACACTTCAACTCCTGGCGAAATGTGCCTCCGAAGAGGGCTTTTATTTTGTTTACATTTCAACTCTGGTGAAGTGAAATTCCGAAGAGCGGTTATAACACTTCAACTCCTGGTGAAGTGGGCCTCCGAAGAGGGCTTTTATTTTGTTTACATTTCAACTCTGGTGAAGTGAAATTCCGAAGAGCGGTTATAACACTTCAACTCCTGGTGAAATGGGCCTCCGAAGAGGGCTTTTATTTTGTTTACATTTCAACTCTGGTGAAGTGAAATTCCGAAGAGCGGTTATAACACTTCAACTCCTGGTGAAATGTGCCTCAAAGAGGGTTTTCATCGCCTGGAAGTTACTCTCTCATGGTTGGAGGGTCATGACTCCTCCAATCCTTTTTGTTGAGTAGAGAACTTTCTTTTTTGTGGCGTATGACCCATTAGAGGTCTTTTATCCTCCGAAGAGTTGCGCCTCCGAAGAGGACTTGTACCGCTGATGGTAGCTTTGGTTGTTCCTCTGTTCACTTGCTTATGCCTTTTCAGCGATCCTTTTTTTTTTTCTTTTCAAGTTTTCATTCCCCTTTCTCTCACAAGTGGCTTGTTTAATCCAAGGAAGTGTACTTCATTGCCAGGCAAGTTCGTGAGAACGGGCACTAGCTTCCTAATTGGATGTTTGTTTGTTCAAACAATCTCAATTTATCAGCAAGGGCTCGTTTCTATCGAAATCATTAGCCGTTCAATTGAAGTATTTCCTATCTAGGATTTGAATTCGGGGTCTTTGTGACTTGAAATTTGTTTGTTAAATGATGGTGAGAATCGCTCGGTCTTATTATGCGCAAGTTTTATTTCCATTGTCTGCAAAAATTTAAATTGACATTTTAGCAATACATTTTATGTATTTTTATATCGAAAACAAAGCAAACATATAATGATAGTAAGGAACACAAGATTTATAGTGGTTCGGCCATGAAATTGGGCCTACATCCACTTTATATTCTTTCATTATTTACTTGCATCAGTTTCACAATTGCTTTCAATTACAAGAATCATACATTCATAATTCTTTTTACAATTTTTCAACAAAATTTTCAAGTAAAGTATGGACGCAAGTGGTTGCTGTTCCATGCCCTTGGAATTTGATCTCCATCAACAGTGGTGAGCTTGAATGTGCCGTCAAGAAGCTTCTGACCTATTACATATGGTCCTTCCCAATTTGGCCCAAACACACCTGTCGCGGTCATAATTCTTTTCAGGACTAGATCTCCAATTTCAAAGCTGCGTTGCCGAACTTTGGAATTGAAATGTCTGGCTATCCTTTGCTGATGAGCTGCAACTCTGAGGTTAGCTTCATTTCTTTTTTCATCAAGGAGATCCAGCGCTTCAAGTTGCAGCTTTTCATTTTCTGCTTGATTGAAATGGATTCTTCTGTGTGAAGGGACCTCTGCTTCAACCGGGATCATTGCTTCCGACCCGTATGCTAACGCAAAAGGAGTATGCCCAGTTGCAGTTTTGTGAGTAGTTCTGTATGCCCATAGTGCAAGTGGTAGTTTATCGACCCAACCACCTTTTGCTCTTTCGAGTTGCTTTTTGACGGTTGATTTGATGATCTTGTTCACTGCTTCCACTTGCCCGTTTGCCTGCGGATGAGCTACTGCCGAAAAGCTTTTCTGGATTTTGAATCGCTTGCAAAAATCCTGGAATTCCTCGCTTTCAAACTGAGTTCCATTGTCTGTGATTATTTTCTGAGGCACACCGTATCTGCAAATGATATTCTTGGTCACAAAGCTTATCATTTTCTTTGAAGTGATCGTAGCCAATGGTTCAGCTTCAGCCCACTTAGTAAAATAATCAACTGCAACAATAGCATATTTAATCCCTGATTTAGCAGTTGGTAGCGGCCCGATGAGATCCATTCCCCAAATTGCAAATGGCCATGGACTGACCATCTGTGTGAGTTCGGTAGAAGGTGCTCTAGGAATTTTGGCATATCTTTGGCACTTGTCACATTTTCGGGAGTAATCTGCGGCATCCCGATTAATTTCTGGCCAAAAATATCCGTATCGGAGAATTTTCTTTGCTAGTGTTTGACCACCTGAATGATCACCGCATTCTCCTCCATGCACTTCAGCTAGGATTGTTTTGGACTCTTCCCGGGATACACATCGAAGCAATGGCATTGAGAATCCTCGTCTGTATAATCGGCCATCCTGAATTACATAGCGAGAGGCCTTTCTTAGAAGCTTTTGTCTTTCTATCGAGTTTTCTGGCAGAGAACCCCTGAGTAGGTAATCCAGTATTGGAGTCATCCATGACTCTTGTTCTTGAGATACATTCACAATCCAGTCTATATCCATCTCGTCTATACTTGGCGCTGAAAGGACTTCTACATGGACCAATCCCAATAGTTGAGCTTCACCAGAACTTAAATACTTTGCGAGGGAATCTGCCTTCATATTCTCTTCCCGAGGAATGTGGCTTATTGAATAGTGACCGAGTTCACATAGGAGTTCCCAAGCCTTTGACAAGTAGGAAGGCAAATTTCCACCTTTTGCTTGAAATTCTTTCTTGACTTGGCATACAATAAGCTGAGAATCACTGAAAATTTGTAATGCTCGAATGTTCAGCTCTTTAGCGATTTTCAGACCTGCAATAAGAGCTTCATATTCTGCTTCATTGTTTGTTGAAGGAAATTCCAGTCTTAGTGCATAACATAATGATCGACCTTCAGGAGTTTCAAGTACCACTCCGGCTCCAGAACAGTTGTCATTTCTTGCGCCATCAACATACATCTTCCACTGGATTGGAGAATCATTGACCGCTTTTTCCTCACCATTATCTTTCTCTGTGAATTCTGCAATGAAATCAGCTAAAGCTTGTCCGTTGATTGCTTTTCGGGGGTGATAGGTGATGTCATATTGACTAAGTTCAATGTTCCATTTTAGAAGACGACCCGAAGTTTCAGGGCGAAATAGGACTTGCTTTAGAGGCTGATCAGTGAGTACTTTGATAGGATGAGCTTGGAAATATTGCCTCAGTTTCCTCGATGCAACTAGTAGGCAATAGGCGAGTTTTTCCAACTTGGAGTAATTCAGCTCTGCCCCAGTGAGTCTTTTGCTGATATAGTAAACTGGATGTTGAATCCTTTTGTCTTCCCGTATCAGCGCTGCACTTAGAGCATGAGATGATACTGCCAAGTATATAAGAAGATCCTCACCATTGCCTGGCCTAGAAAGTATCGGAGGCGTTTCCATATGACGGATCAACTCTTCAAAGGCTTTTTGGCATTCGGGAGTCCATTCAAAGTTCTTCTTTCCTTTTTTCAGGGCATCGAAGAATGGGATGCATTTATCAGTAGCTTTGGAAATGAATCGACTCAAAGCGGCGACCTTTCCGTTGAGACTTTGCAATTCCTTCTTCGTTCTAGGAGCTTTAACTTCTTTTAAGGCGGTAATTTGAGCTGGACTGGCCTCAATGCCCCTAGCACTGACGATAAAACCTAAGAACTTTCCGGATTCGACCCCAAATGTACATTTCAGAGGGTTAAGTTTCATTCTGTATTTCCGGAGGACTGCGAACATTTCTGCTAAGTGTTCAATGTGATCCACTGCTTTCCTGGACTTCACTACCATGTCGTCGACGTAGACTTCCATAGTTTTGCCCAATTGCGGTTTGAACATAGCATTAACAAGTCTTTGGTAGGTTGCCCCTGCGTTTTTTAATCCGAAGGGCATAACTCTGTAGCAATAAAGCCCAACATCTGTAATAAAGCTTGTATCCTCCTGATCCGGCTCATGCATCATGATTTGGTTATAACCGGAATAGGCATCCATGAAGGATAACAATTCATGTCCCGCAGTTCCGTCTACCAGTTGATCGATCCTGGGTAATGGGAAGCAATCTTTGGGGCAAGCCTTGTTTAGATCAGAAAAATCGATGCACACTCTCCATTTCCCATTAGCTTTCTTGACCAACACAGGATTTGAAACCCAATTCGGATATGTAGATTCTTTGATGAAGTTATTTTCCATGAGTCGATCAACTTCTTCTTTTAATGCTGCTGACCTTTCTGGACCCTGGGTTCTTCTTTTCTGTTTAACTGGCGTAAACTTTGGGTCAATATTCAGAGCGTGTACTGCAACTTCTGGGGATATCCCACACATATCGGCATGAGTCCAAGCAAAGACATCCAGATTTGCTTTCAGGAAAGATATTAAGACATTCTGAATTGACACATTAAGCTGCGAACCCACATTCAACACCTTATTTGGGTCCTTCGGGTCAACAGGTACCGGAATTGTTGTTTCCACCGGTACTACTCTATTCTACCCTGTACTGGCTTTTCTGGGATCCATTTCTTTCCGTGCCCCGCTGTGTTCGCCAGTGCAGGGTCCGCTCTGTAATTGCTACAAAGCTGGTTCCTTGATGCGGACTGGAGTTGCCGCATCCTTTCCCATTTCTCTTTTTCTTGACTCTCGCAGCTCTGTCCAATAACATTCTCGCGCAGCATTTTGATCCCCTTTTATAACTCCTACTCCATTGTCAGTAGGAAATTTAATAGTGAGGCACCACGGGGCTAGGATAGCTTTGAATGCTGCGAGTGTTGGACGGCCAAGAAAAGCATTATAACCAGAATATTCATCGACGATCACAAAGGTTTGCTTTCGGACCACTTTCCTTTCTCCTTCCCCAAGTTCTACAAACAGATCGATGGTTCCTACTGGTTGCTTTGGCTCCCCAGTGAAGCCAACGATTTTCTGTGATGAGGCTTGCACATCGATCATAGGGATTTTCATCTGGTCAAATGTCTTCTTGAAGAGAATATTACATGACGCTCCGCAGTCAATGAGGACTCTTCTGACAATGGCTGGTCCAATACCAGCCGAGATGACCAAGGGATCTAAAGTAGGAGCTTCAATACCTGTAGAATCTCTGGCTCTGAAAATAATATCATCACTGAAAGTTTTCTGTTGTTTAAGGGGCGTAGTGTCTTCTAGAACAAAGACGTTTTCTTCGGCTGGAGCATATTTCAAAGCCCTGGAATATCTCTCCATCTCACCCCAACTTTTACCAGCTGGGTGAGGTCCTCCTGAAATGACATTGATAACGGGCCTTCCAGATTCATGCCCCGTAGCTTTCTCTCCTGCCCCAGGCTGATGAACAGGGGCCCGCTGCCCCTGACTTGACGATGCAGGATTGTTGCTATTCTTTTTTACGAATTGCTGCAACTTGTTTTCTCTTAGCAACTCTTCAATCAGATTTTTCAGCTGGCGGCATTCATCAGTTTCATGACCTGGTTGATTGTGGAAGCGGCGGAATTTCCCACTTTGTATGGCTTTTCTCCCAGTTCTCAAAGGGATAGGTTTAGGGAAATCGACGGAATCTTTAGTGGCGAGGTAGATGTGCTCCGGTGTATGTGATAATGGAGTATATTCTGATGGCTTGAAGGATCGGGGCTTCTTCAGATTACCCTGTTTCTTCCCATTACTATTCTCCCTTTTTTGCCCCACCGATTCATTCTTGCGTGGAGCGACAGTGTTGTCTTCTGCTTTTTCTAACACTGTCTTTACTGGTAAAGGACGGCTTTCCAAGCGAATGAATTCGTCTGCTTTTTTGTAGAACTTTTCGAGAGAGGTTGGCTCCTTCATATTTAACCATTTCCCAAATTCGCTTGACTTATCGATAGCCCTCATCAGATAAGTCAATATCATTCGTGGTTCAGCATTGTCCACCTCAGCCAGTGCTATATTGAAGCGGTTCAAGAAGGATCTGATAGACTCACCAGGATTCTGCTCTAAACTCGATAGTGACATAATATCCTTGGCCTTCGAAGCATACAGTCTAAACTACTCCTTGAATTTTCTGGTCAAGTCTGAAAACTGATCGATAGATCGGACTGGTAACTTGGTGAACCACAGTAAAGCCACGCCTTCCAGGTATACGGGGAAATATCGGCACTTTATTTCATCGGAGGCCCTGGCACCTGTCATGTGCCAGTCATATTTATACAGGAACTCATTCGGATCACTCGTCCCTTTATAAGCTGGAATAGTCGGAGGGACAAACTTCCTTGGAAATTCCACCTTCAAGATTTTTTCAGTAAACGGAGTTTTACTTGGAGCGAAACCCCATTCCTTCTCATCTTCAACCCTTTGCATACTTTCTTTCATGATCTGCCGGACCATTCCAGAAAGATATTCCTCATCATGCCGAGTTCTAGATCCACCGGCGTCAGGTACTGTCTGCTCAAAGGGACTGGTAGGCCTTTCAGGAGCATTCCTTTCATTAACATCATGAATGTTGCCAGCATAGTTCCTTTCATTACCAGCCGGTTGATTGTTTGCCCCAAGTAAGTCGTTCAACTTATTCAGAATCAGAGCATTCTGGGCACTTTGAGCCTCTAGTTGTGCATTTTGGGCGTTTATCTGCTGGTTTAGCCCTAGAATCACAGCATCCAATTCCGCTTTTGTAACTCCAACAGACGGAGTGGGTAGATTAGGCACAGGGGAAGCGGATGTTCCCTCTTGAATGTTCCCAGATCTGATAGATCTACTTTTCCTCCCAGGAGCCATAATCTCAGATATACTTCTGGTTTTTAAGGAAATTCTTTCTTCAAATCTCTGCGAAGCAATGATGACAGCTGTCCTGAGTTCAATTCTCAGTGAAAGCACCAAAAATGTTAACGCTTAAATTTGAACGCTAACACCCCAGTGTGTGAAGTATAGTTGTGAAAGCACCACCCGATAGATCGGGAAAGAATTATAAGCAAGTAATAGCGGAAAAGCAGTAAACAACAGCAATTTTATAGTGGTTCGGCTTATGGGTATAGCCTACGTCCACTTTAAGTACTTTTATTGATGATCACGTTACAAGTTGATACAAATCTTCTCAAGTACAACACATTTTGAATTACAAAAGACTTAGAACAAGTAACTCAAACTTCGATGTTGACAAAAATCTTCAAATCCATGGTGGATGTAGATGATTTCTTCATGAAGTTCTTTTAGACGTTCTTTGAATCTCAAAAAGCTTTAAGCTTCTGGAATTCGGCAGAGAAATGGTGCTTGAAATTGATTGACCAAAGTCCTTTGAATGTTGGTGATGGTCGTGTATTTATAGGGGCTTTCGGTGTTTAATTGTAGGTAGCTGCCGAGTTAAGTTAGATCATGAGTCGGCTCCGGGTTAGACTAAGTCATGGGTCGGCGCCAATCTATTATGCCCAGTCTACGGCTTAAGCAGAAAACACATGTTAACGTGTTATGAGCTAACTGTTATGACCCAAGTCCTAGGTCGTTACCGAGTTAACGACTCAAGTATGAACCGGTATGCTTTTTGATACTTAAGTCGGCCACCAAATTGGGTAGGTAGGTTGGCACACATGCTGGGTCAGAACTCACTACTGATCATTAAGTCGGCAAACCTCCTTTAAGCTTTAGGTCGGCAACTGATTCGAACCTTGGGTCGGCGACCTACTTAAACCTTAGGTCGGCAACCTATTTAGACTTTTAAGTCGGCAACCTTTTTCTGCCTTATGCAGTTAAGTCGGTCTCCCATATTAAGATACTAGGTCGGTACCCCTTCGTAAGTCCTAGGTCGGAACCTCTTTAAGCCTTAAGTCGGCATTACTTTAACTCTTAGGTCGGTATCCCCCTGTTAGCTTTTAGATTGTTATGCCTTGTTAGATCGACATCCCTTCACGCCTTAGGTCGGCATCACTTGGGTCAGTAGTCTATGAACCGCGGCAGGGTTAACAGTGGCGCCCCACTGTTTGGATGGTAGCTATAGTAGGCATAAGTGCGGAATGCCTATGATGGCTAAGATTTATATCTTTACTTTCGAAATGTTTTCTACACTATGCACTAGTAATAATATCAAATGTTTCTTTTTAATGCGTATCAAGCATCTTTGACTATCATAAGGAGAAATCTCCTCCGATTCTGCGTTTTCATTGTGTGTGTGTGCAGGAGGCCTTATGGTTCTCACACCAGTCACATGACTGACTCGGAGTTTACTGTTTTCCTTCCTAAACTCTGGGCGCCCACCAATTTCCACATGGGCAGCCAAGAGTCAGGTTCATCACGATATTCTGGAATTCAGGAGTTGCTGGAAGCAAGCTGGATGGCATGGCGTATTAGTAGTATTTAGTATTTCTTTTCCGCTGTTTGTTGTTATTATTGTTGTACACTCTGATGATGTAATGTAATGCGATGTAATGTAATAACTGATATAGTTCTTTGTTTAAAGGTTATTCATTTATCTATTATATGTTGTTCCGCTGCGATTGTGAGATTCTGATATTGTTCTATTGTTTCTTTCTGTTCTGTTCTATCTTTTCCTCTCTTCTTCTACCTTTTTCTTCTTCTTTAACCATAACGGTATGGTTTTCCGGCATTCGATTGCTCGACAGTTGATGCAGGGGACGTATTGATGTTGGTTTTTGAGCGACGAAAAATCGCGTCGTCACAAGTGGCCACCGAATCAATCCAAGAATCAAGTATAATATCGAAGGGATGTGTCCGATCAAAGGTCCTACCTTATTAACCCGTCAATCGCTCCTGTTTTAGCCACCTTATGCCAACTCACAGGAGTTGGGTCCACGTATTTACCTTACAGGAAACGCCGCCACCAACCTACTTCATTTTGCAATCTCCACCGCGTACACGGTTGTTAAAGTGGTTTTCGGAGTTGGCAGAGAGTATGACAACTTCCGATCTCGGTCTCTTCAACAACCAAACATTATTATAACACCGCGGCCATTTAAAAATATTTATACTTTCAAAACAGAATATAATTATCCATTTCAAAACCCATAAATACGATATCATTTCCTTTTAAAAACCCAAATAAATATTATATCATTTTATTTCAAATATATTTCTTTTCCAAAATCATGCCACTTTTAAAATTTATAATACCTCGAAACCAAATATTTGAATTTTAACTTTCAACATAATACTTCGAAATCCATAGTTTTAAAACCATAACATCCAAAACTTAAATGGTTTGGATATTCAACAGTATATAAATAAACAGTTGAATTTAAAATTTCTTTAAAAGTAAATAATTTCCACACCTTCAAATTTTTTTATTCACTTTAAATTCTGTCTAAACCTATAACTTTTAGATTCACTTTCAATTTGAATAAAACACTTCGATTTCAATATTTTCAAACTTTGAGTATTTAATGAACTTCAAAACTAAGGTTGGGAATTTCAAATCAACAATCCATTTTCCAATTATTTAGTTTGAAAGGTTTACATGGTAAATCCATAACCATTTAAAATAACTAAATTTATTAACACTAAAAAATTTCTTCCATTTTATTTATACTACAAATATTCATTTAATTTGTCTTGAATAAAAATCCAGTTATAAATGTCATACCTTTAAAATTTCCAAGTTTAAATAAGTTACGTCACTTATAGAGTTTAATTCTTAAATACGCTCAATTCCAATTTAATTTTTTAATTTACCTTCCAATCTAGATTGATTTAAATCATTAAACTCCATTATTCAACTTATTTAGTTTATTTAACAAATTATACATATCTTAAATTTAATAATTTAACTATATGTATATATAAAATAAGTTTTTTTAAAATATTAAAATTAAACATTTATTAAACTGTATCTTATCCCAACCATAGAAAAATAATTTTAAAAATATTTATATATATATATACACCACGGTGCCTGTATATCATTTTCTATCCTATGATCAAGTGATACGGATATTTATCATTTCAATCCGCAATTTAAAAATAAAAATGCGGTTGTATATCATTTCAAACCGCAATCCCGAATGAAATGAAAATGCATAATAACTTGCAGTTTATACAATATAAAATATAGCATCCATTCATCCAAATATCAATCATCAACCATTTATTACAATCATTATCCAATTTAAACAAACATCAATATATAGCATATAAATTATAACAGGTAATAAATAACAGTTATTAACTCACAGTTTATATTCAATAATAAATTTATTAACGGTTTAACTATCAGTTTATATGCAAATAAATAAATTTTTAACTGTCAATTTATATGCAAAAATAAAATTAATTAACAGTTAAATTAAATAGATGCGATTTAACAGAGATGATGAATAAAACATGCCAAACAGTCATAAATAAATTTCTACTAATATCTTAAGTCAATTTAACAAACATAGGAAATCTTAGAAGTTGTGAGTGGGTTAAAACACTCACATTTTGAATTTAAATAGAATTTAAATCCGATTTAAACCCAAAAATTCAACGGCCTCCAAATCTGTCCAAACCAGCGCCAAAACGTCAGAAATTTTATTAAGATCCTAACAAAAAAACCGTGCATGAAAGGGAGTTCGTATGTGAAAAATATAACGAAAATTGTGCTTGAATTTCAAAAATAAAATAACAAAAAAAAGAACACAATTCACCTTGCAACACGCCACGTCAACCTCACTCCCCTCTTTCATAAACGCGCGCGCAGGAAGTGGAACCCAACACACCTTTGTTTGACCGATCTTTGACCACGCCTAGCCACCAATTCGACCGTCAATTTGCCGCAAAACTTCGCCGATGAACAACGTGCTAGCCCCTCTACATAACCCAGAAGGGATTTTCCGATCAGATGCACCAGTCAAAAACGCCCAAATTAATTTTGACCGCGATTTCTGGTCAAACGATGCATCGAATTGAAAAATGAATTACACCATTGAATTACGCTCATCGGGAGCTTCAACATATATTATTTTGAGATTTTTCTAATGACTTTGACTTTCTGACTCTGATTTTGAAATGGATCTGGATCTGAAATTTTGTCTGCCACTGAGGAGGAGAAGGAGCTGAAGAAATTTTACGCGTAGACAAATGAGAGTAGGCAGAGGCTAGGGTTTAGCGGGGTATTTATAGATGAAGTTGGAATAGACAGATGGATCCGAATATAAATGAATTCACAACTTGTCAACTTAAATTCCAAAAATCCATTTATTTGATTTTTAGATCTTATTATGAATAAATGGTCAACTTACCATTTCTATCATTTCTGATTGCAATTAGCTTCAAGTTTATTAACCAAACCTCCATATCAAATAAGTATTTATTGCAAATTTTTTATTGTTTACCTTTAATTAAAGTAAATTCAATAAATTATAAAATCTTATTTCAATGAAATTTTATACCATTCATATTCAATTCTCTTTATTAAATCAACAATCATCATCTTATGTATATTTTTAACATTAGTATATATCCAATTACCCCAATTTCTTTACAGTTATCAACTAAATTCGTATTAACGTAGTTTTTTTAATTACGTTTAATTGCAATGCATAAAATTTCAATTGCTGCAAAAATTATATTTATTATAGATTGAATCCCAATCAATTTCAACCTTACAATCTAAATTAAATGGTATTGCACTTACCTTATTAAATTACATCCAGTTTCAATTAGTATAGAATTTGATCCTAATTACTTACCATCAAATTCATAAATTATCGATTACCTTCCAATTAAATAAAATTTTGTTACAAATTGATTTACAGCCTAATATAACATTTACATTAAACCCATTTCATTCCACCCATTAATTACTAACCTTAAATTAGCCTACCTTCATATTATAAATAATCCTCTCTTTTTAATGATCTGATTGGATCTAAACATAAGTTTATATTTAGGTATAAACATATATGCAATAAAATAGCATTATATTCTGAAACGTGAACTAATTTAATTGGAAATAAATCACCCAATCCAAATTTATTTTAATAAGTTTCCAATTAAACTGATTAGATTCAATTCCAACCCTTTAATTAAGCCTATCATTATTTGTAACGCAGTTAACACTTGTCTCACATTTCATTCCATATATATTCAAATTTCCAGCTTCCCTTTGTATAAATTATTATTTCCAAATATATTGAAGTTGTTATTCCAAATTATTATTCCAACCCAACTATATACATGTGCTAAAATTAGAAACTCAATTAATTCATTAAATAGGTTTGATTCTTTTGTATTAACTTATGAAATACATATGCATTTCCGTTGCTTATTACCTTTATACTTTTCAATTATAGTTCTCACTCACATAAATGAGACAATTAATTTCATCTAAATGTAATCGTTTTCCAATACGTTAATAACTTTATTTCCATGTCTTATATTACAACAAACTATCCAATACGAAAAGTCTTAACATTGTTGAAAATAGTACTTTAATTAACATTAACGCAATACTCAATTAAAATTATTGTAACTGATTTCAAAATTGTAAATTAACAAGTTACCAAAATAGGCAACATACAATAATCGTTACTCTAACCTTTAGTCACATTAATACGCTTTAATTTCTTAAAATCAAAGTTCCCATTTGTTTCTTACATTTCAAACTCAAAATCAATTATAACAAATTTCAATAATTCCCCAGACCTTTCCTTTCCATATATCCATTTATCAAATTTACATTAATAAATCTTTGTTTCCATTCCTCAAATTCAACAACTAGTTCTATTATGAATACCGTTAACGTTATTTCCAAATATCCCTTAATTAATATTATCGTAAAAATTTATTTATTTTTATTCTAATTGATTAAAAATTCAATTTCTAAGTCTTAATATACTCTAAATTAACAACTTCTAAACATGGTATTACTTCTCATATTAATGTAACTTTTATTTATTGTATTAACATTTTTTTCAAGTTCTAATTCTATCAACAAATTAAACACTTAACTTATAATATATGCTTACAATCCAAATATTACACCCATTTGTCATATTCTGAATGGAGTTGGCATTTAATTCCAAAATTTATCTAAATTTAACATTAAGATAATATTAAATTACCGTTAATGAAATTAAATTCCCAATTTATTTAATGCAATCAATTTTTGACCTTTCAATTATTTCAATAAATTTGGGGTTGCGCAAGATTAATTATTTATTAACATACATTAACATGATTGCATTAATTTACATTCAGTAACAAATAAATCAATATATTATTCCACACAATGATACACCGATTGCATTTGTTTATACTATGTTTCATTTAAAACTAAGTCATAACAATTGAATGATTGTATTACATTGGAAATGTTCATTAATTATTAACTTGCAAAAGCTTATTTCTTAAATTTACATCCAATTATTGTTAACCATGTTTTAGTACATTAATCTTTTCAATACTTACCTCTAATTTCACATATTCGCTTTACATCCAGGCATAAACCCTTATATCCCATTATAACTTAATGCATACAATTTACAACTTCCATTTTTATATTAATTTGAATTCCATTCTAGTTAAAAAAAATTCATTCACAAATTCAACATTCCCCTTTGTTTCCTATATTAAACTTAAAGCCAAGTATGACAATTTACGTTACTTCAATAAATTGCCATATAAAATTTAAATTGTTAATTTTAATTACAATTTCTACCGCTCTAATGTAAATTATAAAAAATTTATTTTCTTCTCTAAATTTAAATTACAAAATCTTAATTAAATTAACAAATTTATTTACCAAAATTTACGGGTCGTTACACTCTCCCCTACTCTAAACTTTTCGTCCCCGAAAAGGAAAAGAAGGAAAAGGAAAGAATTAAATAGACAATATATCTTATTCAAAATATCAACTTTATAAAACAATAATTTACCAAATTAATTAGTTAAAATAAAATATAACAATTTATACCAATTAAATCTTTTTATACTCAAATTTAATAAAGTTTGGAAACATTTTCAAAATATTTTCTAAGTCCAAAATTTACGGAAAATTTTGGCAGAGTCCCCTTTGTACGTAGAGACTCGGGAGAAAATATAACATCAAATATAATAATATATAACATATATTTTCCAAAATAATATATATCCCAACACGGGAAAGCAATATAATAACGCTATAAACCGTAATCCGAAAACGTATCTATTTGTCGGGCAACCAACGCTTATTTATGGAACCAAAAGCAGTAGCAATTGCTTTCATAACCTGCATTTCACTAATATAATCTAAAAGGGTTAACAATTTATATAAGATGAAATATTTAAGGTTGTTTCAACCACAACAACAATCAATACAACAAACACTTGCAACAAGGCATACAACCATAAAATCAATCATTCATTCATATCAAACAAACAATAGTAGTTCGGGTTCAAACTTTAAATTGTACAGAATGGAAAATAAACTATTTAGTGCACCTTTTACTCAACAGTCTTTGATGAAACTAAATAGATTATTTATTCATCCAACCAACTTTAAGGTATCCTTACCTAACAACCACAAAACAGACAAAACAAAACAAAACAAAACAAACAACAATTTCATCAATAAATTAAGTTCATTCTTATTAATTTCATATCATACATTGTTGTTTGATTTCCCTTTTTACTCATATAATGTTTTCTTTTAGTTCTCATTTATTTCTTTATTTGCTTTACATTCATTCATTTCTCAATTTCATTTACTAGATTTTATTTATTCATTTATTAATAATATTCATGTTCAATTTTAGTTACTTGGCATAACAGTTATACAAATTTTTCTCAATTCCTCTAATTGATTAATGGTTCAATATTTACATTATTTATTTCATAGGTTATAATTCCAAGTTTCTTCTAAATTTCATTTATACCCTTGCATTTAATCACTTATTTTTAGCAAAAGTTCTAATTATAATTTAGTAATATTCCAATTTACTATACCTAATTGAAACTATTAATTAGCGGAAATTAAGAATTAAGTACCAGGTTAAATTTCATATCATTTTAAAATAATAGATAAATATATACTTAAAATTTATATATCCAATTATATTTAAAACAATTTAAAAATATTTATTTGTCTATCAAAATAATCTTGTAGTAAAACTATTACAGTGGCCTTCCCACTTTGAAACTCGAAAATGAATGTCGATGATGCGGCCGCCATCACCGAAATTATTTTCCAGCGACAGAGAGGGGAGTACAACTTATTTCTTTTAAAACATTTCTTTCAAATTCTAATGAAATATTTATATCAGAAAATACTTCTAACAATATTATTATTATATTCCAAAATCCATTGAAAGAAATCTTCAAAAATCCCGGAACTTAAGTTCTAAGTTTCCACTTTTCATTTATTTTGTTTTCAACTTAGTTTCAACTATTATTTATATTTTCATTACCTAACACCCAATGTATAGTAACAAAATATATGTCTTTATAAAATATTTTTATATATAGAAAGTATAATAGGCAAAGATATTTCATTCACCTATATTAAAAACAAATATTATGTCGGTCTGTCCTATTAAGTGTTTAGAAATTCCTATTGATGTCACAACGTCCCATTCACCAACCAGAATTTATAAATACAAAACGGAACAGATTAACACAATATTAAAACCTTTTTATAATACTAACAAATACGCTCTCTCATATATACACTCAGCGACTCCCATAGTGTATTACTACCCTATTAGTAAAGAGTCAAACCCCATAAAGCTAAGGTTTATCGCTAAACCAAAGCTCTGATACCAGCTGTAACGTCCCGCCTTTTCGCACGCTTTAAATCGACACACATGCCAATTCAAACCATACGGAAGGGCGGATTGTTATGGGGTAAATAAGGAAAAACAGGGAATGAAAAAAAAATTAGAATCTCACAGCAGAAGGATAAAATATAATAATAAATGTACAGTTCATAAACTATTTACAAACATTTGATTCATCCTTATACAATAAATATCAGAGTTCACATACCAATCATAATTAATGCAGCGGAATTAAATAGTGTAGTGGAATATAATTAATAATAATAGTAGAAATCTCCGTCTTCGTCCTCCAGATCTAAAGTCTTCGATCCTGAAATGGTCGGACTGACCTAAGCGAATTGAAAAGACAAAACACTCGAGTCAGAACTAAAAGATCTTATGTAAGTTAAATTAACAGAAATAAATATGAGTGCAGTAACTCAAGAGATGCTCGGGATTTACATCTCCTAAGGATCCGTTAAACTATTTACTATGTAGTATATTGCGCTATTATAATAGTGTCTAATTGTAAAATAAACTTACTTTTAAATAGCATTAAGGCTTTACATTTTCCACCTTAACATATTTATATATTCCTATAGTCTATACAGTACCGTAATCTCCCCCGTACTGGGCGCCGTCAGAGGGCACTCCATAGGCATGGTACAAAACCAAAATCGTACAAGGCGCGCTAGGATAGGTGACACGGCACAACTAGGCAATGCCAGGGTAGATATACTAATTACGCTTCCGGGTCGGTGGTAACGCGTAGCCGCAGCTACCTCCTACCTCGAGCCACACCCCAAAAAAAATCAAAAGTGGCCACCGAATCAATCCAAGAATCAAGTATAATGTCGAAGGGATGTGTCCGATCAAAGGTGCTACCTTATTAACCCGTCAGTCGCTCCTGTATTAGCCACCTTATGCCAACTGACGAGAGTTGGGCCCACGTATTTACCTTACAGGAAACGCCGCCATCAACCTACTTCATTCTGGAATCTCCACCACGTACACGTTTGTTAAAGTGGTTTTCGGAGTTGGCAGAGAGTATGACAACTTTCGATCCCGGTCTCTTCAACGACCAAACGTTATTATAACACCGTGGCCATTTAAAAATAATTGTACTTTCAAAACCAGAATATAATTATCCATTTCAAAACCCATAAATACGATATCATTTCCTTTTAAAAACCTAGATAAATATGATAACATTTTATTTCAAATATATTTCTTTTCCAAAATCATGCCACTTTTAAAATTTATAATACCTCGAAACCAAATATTGGAATTTTAACTTTCAACATAATACTTCGAAATCCATAGTTTTAAAACCATAACTTCCAAAACTTAAGTGGTTTGGATATTCAACAGTATATAAATAAAACAGTTGAATTTAAAATTTCTTTAAAAGTAAATATTTTCCACACCTAAAAATTTTTTTATTCACTTTAAATTCAGTCTAAACCTATAACTTTTAGATTCACTTTCAGTTTGAACAAAACACTTCGATTTCAATATTTTCGAACTTTGAGTATTTAATGAACTTCAAAACTAAGGTTGGGAATTTCAAATCAACAATTCATTTTCCTACTATTTAGTTTGGAAGGTTTACATGGTAAATCCATAACCATTTAAAATAACTAAATTTATGAACACTAAAAATTTTCTTCCATTTTATTTATACTAGAAATATTCATTTAATTTGTCTTGAATAAAAATCCAGTTATAAATGTCATACCTTTAAAATTTCCAAGTTTAAATAAGTTACATCACTTATAGAGTTTAATTCTTAAATACGCTCAATTCCAATTTAATTTTTTAATTTACCTTCCAATGGAGATTGATTTAAATCATTAAACTCCATTATTCATCTTATTTAACAAATTATACATATCTTAAATTTAATAATTTAACTATATATGTATATATAAAATAATATTTTTAAAATATTAGAATTAAATATTTATTAAACCGTATATTATCCTAACCATAGAAAAATCATTTCATATATATATATATATACCGCGGTGCCTGTATATCATTTTCTATCCTACGGTCAAGTGATACAGATATTTATCATTTCAATCCGCAATTTAAAAATAAAAATGCGGTTGTATATCATTTCAAACCGCAATCCCGAATGAAATGAAAATGCATAATAACTTGTAGTTTATACAATATAAAATATAGCATCCATTCATCCAAATATCAATCATCAACCATTTATTACAATCATCATTTGATTAAAACAAACATCAATATATAGCATATAAAATATAACAGACAATAAATAACAGTTATTAACTAACAGTTTATATTCAATAATAAATTTATTAACTGTTTAACTATCAATTTATATGCAAATAAATAAAATTTTAACTGTCAATTTATATGCAAAAATAAAATTAATTAACAGTTAAATTAAATAGATGCGATTTAACAGAGATGATGAATAAAACATGCCAAATAGTCATAAATAAATTTCTACTCATATCTTAACTCAATTTAACAGACATAGGAAATTTTAAAAGTTGTGAGTGAGTTAAAACACTCACCTTTTGAATTTAAATCGAATTTAAATCCGATTTGAACCCAAAAATTCGACGGTCTCCAAATCTGTCCAAACCAGCGCCAAAACGTCGGAAATTTTATTACGATCCTAACAAAAAAGTCGCGCATGAAACGGAGTTCGTATGTGAAAAATATAGCGAAAATTGCGCTTGAATTTCAAAAATAAAATAACAAAAAAAGAACACAATTCACCTTGCAACATATCACGTCAACCTCATCCCCTCTTTCATAAACGTGCACACAGCTAGTGGAACCCAACACACCTCCATTTAACCAATCTTTGACCACGCCTAGCCACCAATTCGACCGCCAATTCATCGCAAAACTTCGTCGATGATCAACGTGCTAGCCACTCTACATAACCCATAAGGGACTTTCCGATCAGACGCACCAGTCAAAAACGCCTAAATCAATTTTGACCACGATTTCTGGTCAAACGATGTGTGACGATCGAACTTTTCGACGGTTGAAAAACTGACATTAATACGTCCACTGTATCAACTGCCGAGCAATCGAAGGCCCAAAAACCATACCGTTAGGGTTAAAGAAGAGGTAGAAGATAGAAGAAGAGGGAAAAAGATAGAACATAATAGAAATAACAGAACAATATCAGAATCTCAAAATCGCAGCGGAACAACATATAATAGATAAACGAATAATTTTTAAACAAAGAACTATATCAGTTACTACATTACATTTCATTACATCATCAGAGTGTACATGTGACGACCCTGACTCGACCTTCGAAAATCGGCACCGAATACGACACTCGCATTCAAATGCCACAGATCCAAACGTCGAACCTCGTTCGCCGGAGCTTATAACACAATAAGTACAACACAGCGGAAGAAATATGAATGATAAATTTGATATACAACATATAATACAATATCTAATACAACAAAATACAATAGAATGGTACAATGGATAACAATACTATCAGAGATACAAGAAGATAGCAGCGGAAAGATAATGTCTTCACTGCCAAACTCCAAGAACTCCATCTTCAATCCAAAGCTAGCTCGAACCCTCATCACGTTCGTTAAGAGAGCAAGACTGGTGTGATGCTGAAGTATGGCAAATGCGATCCACAAATCCAAAGAGCTTCGAAGGCTAATGAATCTATACCTATTACTGGGATATCTGAAAACCCAACTCTAGACTGCCCGTGTGGAAAATAATGGGCACCCAGAGTTTAGGAAAGGAACAATAAACTCCAGGTCAGTCAAGGGACTGGTGTGAGCAAACAAAACAATTTGGTCTTTTAAAACAAACAACAAAGCTTTTAAAGTTTAAATCCGCAATGCTTTTTAGAAAATGAAACTACCATAAGGCCTCCCACCACACACACAATGCAAACGCAGAATTAGAGGAGATTTCTCCTTATGATAGTCAAAAATGCTTGATACGAGAAAAATTCTTTGATATTATTACTATAAGTGCACAGTGTGGAAAAACCATTTCGAAAGTATAATATTAATCCTAGCCAGCATAGACATTCCGAACTATGCCTACTAAAGCTACTATCCAAACAGTGGGGCGCCACCATAAGTAGATGGCAGGTAATACAACTAAAACCGTACAAGGCTCGTATTGGATTGAATGGATTTCTAACAAATGGTCAGGCTAAGGAACTTCCTATTGCCACATGGGAACGCCTCTGGCGGGACGCCCCGAGAACCCACCTGGATCTCTGCTAAACAAGGCCGGCTACCCCCTTCCCGGGGAATAAAACCTGAGATATGCCACCCCCGGTCCTTTGGGACCTTTATCCGAGGGCCCTCCAACAACAACATCACATAGTAATAAATATACTAGTGTCCACATGAGTAAGTATCTGGGCTCCATACCATGATACTACCCTTTTCCAGAAGGAATGGTCATACCCTAGGGGAGCTAGTCCTGAAACCTTGCCGCATCTTTCCTGTTTCGACCATTACCGGTTTGTGAGGATCGATGAGGTCTCGACCACAAAGCTACGCTTTTTCACAAAGCCATGCTTTGATCAACCAATGATCAACAAATGATCATCAATCACAAAGCAGCACTTAGCATGCCACACTACCAAATTGGGAGTATATCGCTGATAACCTTCAACTACATAACCTCTGAGCTCGTACGTCTCAGAGAAGGGTGTTAAGCTAAGAGAATAAATTCTCCGCCACCAACAGATATGTATTTGAAAGAAATCGTCTTTACATCTCAAAGTGTAGTGTCAGACACACAACCATACAAGTCTGTTCCGGGTTCGAACAGAATCGAAGGCACTTCCGAAGAAGCCCTTGCAATCCGGGTATTCACAATCCCGATCGGACTTCCCATCACTTAGGAAATCTCTATACCGTAGCTACTCAGTGCAGAGACAAACGATAGGTCATCCTATCATTCTCGCAAATACCCGATCTTCACCACCGGTCTTCAATTGCTATCCATAACGTCGTACCATTATTCGGAATGGGTTATATGACACAAGGTCCTCTCCCGGCTAAACCGAATAATGAGCACAATATTTAAAAACATATGGACATGGGATTTTCAGTTAAGTCTCAACTTATTATCCAAAACTTCCCTTTAAATGGTTTAAACCAAATTACCATTTCAAATCTTTAAACAAAAGATTTATTTCACAAAGTTTAACCAGTTTCACAAAGATCCATTTACGGTTTCCAAAACAATATCCATTTTAATCGGATTAATTCATTTAATCTTTAAATACAAGGTTTAACTTATAGCTTCCAAAAACCGTTTTCAATTATTCATTCACAACTTGGAAAACAATTTCAATTCAAACTTGAAAGTCCTTTTATACACATTGGAAATTCATTTCTCATACGAAAGCTTTATCATTTGAAACAAGCAGTTTTCATTTTGGAAAAATCCGATTTCATTTATAGAAGTTAAAATCTTTGGGTTAAATTTAATTCCCAAAACAACACTTTTAAAAATGGTTTGAAACCCATATAAGCTTCTATAACATTTTTACATTTTAAATCCTCAAAATAGAATTTAATTTCAAACCTCGAATTCAAATTTAAATCAGATTTCAAAACTAAATTAAGTTATTCAAAAATAACTTTTATCTTTGAAATTCTTTTTCAAAGCTTTTTACTTTAAACCCCATCCATTTCAAAAACCATTTAAATTTAAAAATTCAATTTTAAATATTTTCAAAAGTCTATGACTTAACCGATTTCCACGTGCAATCCATGTTTGTGTGTGTATAGTGTAGTCCGGGGGTATTACACGATAGTGCACAACATCAATTATCACAGATATATCGATAAGCGGTATAACCCATAACGCTTATCTTCATCAACAGATTCATAGATAAAGTAAATTTATCAATCACAAAGATTTACTACTATGATTCGATGTGGGTTTCGGATAATGAACTGGAATCTGACTCCCTGCCGCATCGAAGTTTAAATGCCGTTTCATGGGCAAAAGGGGTTTCACACACATGTAGGAACAAAACACAAATCACAAATCACAGTCCATCACAAAGCAATCACAACATCACAACAAAACATCAATCCAATACAGAGCAATTGATGATAGTTAATCATCTCTAATTAGGGTGAATATGATTAAGTGTGTTAACCACGCAATTTATTTTATAAAATTTTAAATCAATGATTAATTATTCTTAACTATAAATTGATTCAGTCTTGATTAACTTTATCAATTAACTTTTCTTAATTTAATTATCCTAATTCATAAATCCTTAATTTATAATTAAGAAAATCTTAATTACTTTCATCCTTTAATTGAATCAACTTCTAAATTATAAAGTAATTACAAATTTTAATTGTTTAAAATCTTTATTTAATCATTATAAAGAATTTTGTCTTTAAGTTAAAAATTTGAATATTTGATTTACTCCTCAAGTATTTTATCAAGTTAAAAATTTTAAACAAATTTTATTTTTGAAATCTAAGTTTTAAATACTTCATTTATCACGGATAATTATTTAAAGAAAAACGAGTTTAAATCATGCTTAAAATTTTTTTTGCTGATTTTAAGTTTGACCCGAAGCCTTCCCTGAGTCATACCTGATGTAAAAGCTTCCCTGCTTCGAGTTTCCACTCGAATCGACCCGTGAGAATTTTTTTTTTCAAATTTATTTCAAGCTTGGAAGTCCACTCGATACAGCTCCAAAACGTCACGAGCTCCACTTCGAGTTTCCACTCAATCTCCCCGTGCCATGTTTCGAGTAACTCCTCGTCCCCCCCAAACCCATCACACTGACACACACCCCATCCACGCGCACGTGCACGGCAACCTTCGCCGCCGTTAGATGGTGCTGCGGCCACCATCACGACAACGTCCATCCCCCAAATCAAATTCGAACAACCTGATCTCGAATTTAATTCGAAATCCCAAATTGACCCACAGAACCCAAAGAGGAAAAACATCAGGCCGACACGTTCTCGCCTAGCGCCGTCTCCCCAGTCCTCAATCGGCCACCAGCCTTTGCCTCCATCTTCCACGTCGTGCAACGCGTCCCTTTGACCCCCTGACATGCATCGCGATCACTCGTGGGTGGTGCGGCAACTTAATTTCGACCGTGCGCAGAAAAATGGGTATTAAACCCTATTTTAAATTCGAACTGAAAATCAAAAGATTAAAAAAAAATTCCAGTATTTTTCTAGAAATCATGAACCCTCAATCCATCTACGACAGTGAATTCGAGGCCTATAACTTCTTCCATCATCAGGTTTTGCCAAAAACTCACTTTCCGATCAACACCTAATTTCTTGAGCAATATGCAATGAAAAATTTTAATTTTTGTTTCTAAAATCATTAATTTTGATGGTGATTCAAATGGTGTTACAGAATTTCAAATCCATGAGGTTCGAATTTTCACCTGTTTTGGGTTGTGACTGTATTTACATTTTCCATTGAAGTTAAAACCTGTTTTTATTGGCTTTAATTAACTGTTTAGGCGAATACCAGTTTAAACAATCATTTTAGCTAAATTTCCAACATGATTCAGGAGCAAGGAGAGGAAAAGAATATTGTATTTGGATGTGTTTCACTCTGTAACCAGAGTTTAAGCTTAACAACAAAAATTTTTTTCCTCCAAAGTTTCCAGTAAGACTACAGCCTGTTTTGATTAGTTTTCTGAAACATGGTGCAAGCTCAACACAATTTCAACTTGTTACAAATTAATTTCAGAAGGAATAAAGCAAAGAAAAATTGAAATGGGTTTAATATGTTTTATTCTTGCAAAACAAAGAAGGCTGTATGAAAATTGAGTTTCACAGTTTCCAGGAAATCAACTTTGCTTTGATTTATTTCTAAAGAAAAATGTTGGTGAAAGTTTGAACAAAATCTATCTTGTTTACTGAAACAAAAATGCATGGCTAACCTTAGTTAATCATTCAAAATAAAATAAAGACACGGGGAAGAAGATGGATTTTACAGGTTTTCATTTGTTTGTTTTTTCCTGAACTAAAACAGTGACTAACATCTTGTACAGTCAACATGACAAACTAAGCATTCAATCATACATTTCAAATTCCTTACATGCAAACAAAATTTATTTTTCCTATATCATCCAAACATACACATAGCAACCATGATAAAAGAAAACAAGGTTCACTCACATTCAAGCAAATCCATAACCTTACTTTAAGCATGCATCAAAACATAGATCAGATCAAGGTAAGGTTTGCTCACCTGAGTAAATTGACAGAGAGGAACCGAGGAAGAACTTGACCCTGGAAGTGATATTTTGTTGAAAAACTGGAAACTTAGTTGTTAATGTTTGATTTGCTTCTTGAATTCTTGGTTTTCTTTACTCATGAACTGATAAATACAATTGTTTTTAAATCTTTTCTTTGTTACTGATTATCACTTCAGATTCAAATCCTTTTTAAAAGAAATTTTACTTGCCTTAATTTGTTTTGAGAGAATTTACACTATCTCCGCCCAAAGACTGCAGCACTGTTCCTGAGAGCTGAAAGCATAAGTTATAACTTGATTATTCAAGAAAATTTCCAGATTTCTTTTTGTTTGTTTTCAAAGCTTCCAAGTTTTAACTTCTGATCTATTTCATTGATTTGTTCCAATTGATTTAGCATTGAACTTGAATCTGAAGCTTGCCTTTAAATTATTTTCCAGAAAACCCTACACTGCTTTGTTGGACAAAGTCTGATTTGCTTTGAATTTTGGAATGATCTCCAGCTGAAGAATTTGCATTTTCGACCAGGTTTGCATTTGAAACTGAAGTGTTGTTTCCAGGTTGCATTGATCAAGTTTTTTTTTTGATTTCTTTTATCTTGAAATTTTTGAACTGAAGATAACTTGACTTAGATGTTCTCATTCTACTTATCTTTTCTGATCTTTACCTCAGCTCTGAGATCTCTTGTTACTGTATACTTTTCAGATTTGCTGAAAAGTTTAATAATTGCATATGGGGAAGTGAAGAGTTTATTATATATTTTTTTATTTAATTATTTAATCCAATTAAATATAGTGAATGCCATTTGTAAGAAGATATCTTAAAACATAGATTTTGTTAATTATTAAATTTTATTGTGAAGATAAGTTTCAGCTTTTGATGTAACAAAGCAAAAGAATTTTATAAATTTTATATTTATAACTTATACACTTTGAAAATAAATGTATATCTTAAACACTTGTAAGTCTTATACTTACATATGTATGTCTAAATTTGTTTGTGTATATATATATATATATATATATATATATATAGGTACAATGTGTTTTAAGTCCTTATTTTATCAAATCTAATTATTAAGTATACAAGATGATTTAGCTTTTGTAAACTTTTGTTTATATCAATTTTACAATATCACTTTTTAAACCAATATATTTAAGATTACTTCATTATATATTTTTTCTTTTGAGTTAAGATTATTATATCTTTTAAATAAACAACTTATCTATATATATTATTTTAAACTTTTATTTCTCATTTTATACACATTTTTGTTTTATTAATTTTAAAGAAAGAAATGATTTTGAATGCTACTTAATTTTTTTTTAAATATTTATTTTAAATTTAAATTCAATTTTCCATTTCAAACTTGAAATATAAACTTTCATATCCATTTATACATTCACACTTTATTTTGAACAAATTTAAATTAATTTTAAATATGCATTCAATTTACTCATATTTGTTAATATACACATATATATAAGATTTTAAATTCAAATGACTTTTTACAATATTTCTCATTTCAATATTTTAATCTCAAAATATAATTGGAATTTATTTCATATAATATTATCACTTATTTTCATTTGTTTCATTTTTTCTCCTCTAATTTATTCTCAAATTAAATCTCAAGAGTTTGAAATATATTATTTATTTAAATTGAAAATTTTGGGATGTTACTTTTTATCTATAAGATTTTAAATATAGAATTTCAAAATCTCAATTAAATTTTAAAATCAATACTCAAATAAACAAATATCTGATTTAATTTGAAAATTTCAAGTTAATTTACAATTTTATTCAAAAATTTATTTACATTATCAATTTAAATTTAATTAAAAAAATCAGGATCGTTACTGATTTCCCCCCTTAAAATAAATTTCGTCCTCGAAATTTACAAGGAAGACGACAAGGAATAGATGAAAGATAGAGAAATATCTTCCCAAATCAAACTGGATATCAATTCTGTATTTGGCTTAACAAATCAGAATATCTATAACATGAGAATAAACTCATACAATTATTTGACAAGATACTCGGGTTTATCCGGTCTACGAATATGCACAGGCATTGATTAGTTCGAAGGATAACTAATCGTTCGTAGAATATATCGGATCCTAGAGAATAGATAGATAGATAGATTCTTCTACAATTTCTCAAACACTAGATATGGATTCCAACCTAGGTCGGAATAACCCAAAGTATACATCAACTTGTCTCTCTTCGGACTTCAATCAACATAAGGAATTACAACAGAATTTCAAATTTGGTTTCAATCGAAATTGTTTTATCGATACAAATTATTTAACTTTATATTTTAATTAACCAATTTATCAAATTTAAGTTTTGCTAAGGTTAGGAACGAAAAAATGATAGAAATTTGACCAAGAGAATATGAAATAGAGACTTATCTACGATTCATAGGGTCACCATCACATCGAAGCTTCTTTCTTGAGCTGCTACAAAGCAATCAAAAGAATTGAAAAGACGAATCATAGGAGATTGATAAAGAAGGTTATTTCCGTTGTTGCAGGGTATTGACCACTTGTACTGGTATTTCCCTGTCCCCTATCTCGTTCTCTTCTTGCACTCATACTTACTATCAGTGGATAGTAAGAGAATTTACTGAGGCAATCGAACGGATATCTTAGGGATTACTCATTCTAGGGTATACTTCACCCTATCTCTAATGAGTTACTTAATGTGTTATACTCCTGAGCTAAAGTTTTAACCTTCAGCTCTGATACCAAATGTGATGACCCTGACTCGACCTTCGAAAATCGGCACCGAATACGACACTCGCATTCAAATGCCGCAGATCCAAACGTCGAACCTGGTTCGTCGAAGCTTATAACACAATAAGTACAACACAGCGGAAGAAATATGAATGATACATTTGATATACAACATATAATACAATATCTGATACAACAGAATACAATAGAATGGTACAATGGATAACAATACTATCAGAGATACAAGAAGATAGCAGCGGAAAGATAATGTCTTCAATGCCAAACTCCAACAACTCCATCTTCAATCCAAAGCTAGCTCGAACCCTCATCATGTTCACTAAGAGAGCAAGACTGGTGTGATGCTGAAGTGTAGCAAATGCGATCCACAAATCCAAAGAGCTTCGAAGGCTAATGAATCTATACCTATTACTGGGATATCTGAAAACCCAACTCTAGACTGCCCGTGTCGAAAATAGTGGGCACCCAGAGTTTAGGAAAGGAACAATAAACTCCAGGTCAGTCATGGGACTGGTGTGAGCAAACAAAACAATTTGGTCTTTTAAAACAAACAACAAAGCTTTTAAATTTTAAATCCGCAATGCTTTTTAGAAAATGAAACTACCATAAGGCCTCCCGCCACACACACAATGCAAACGCAGAATTGGAGGAGATTTCTCCTTATGATAGTCAAAAATGCTTGATACGAGAAAAATTCTTTGATATTATTACTATAAGTGCACAGTATGGAAAAACCATTTTGAAAGTATAATATTAATCCTAGCCAACATAGACATTCCGAACTATGCCTACTATAGCTACCATCCAAACAGTGGGGCGCCACCATAAGTAGATGGCAGGTAATACAACTAAAACCGTACAAGGCTCGTATTGGATTGAATGGATTTCCAACAAATTGTCAGGCTAAGGAACTTCCTATTGCCACATGGGAACGCCTCTGGCAGGAGGCCCCGAGAACCCTCCTGGATCTCTGCTAAACAAGGCCGGCTACCCCCTTCCCGGGAATAAAACATAAGATATGCCACCCCCGGTCCTTTGGGACCTTTATCCGAGGGCACTCCAACAACAACATCACACAGTAATAAATATACTAGTGTCCACATGAGTAAGTATTTGTGCTCCATACCATGATACTACCCTTTTCCAGAAGGAATGGTCATACCCTAGGGGACCTACCCCTGAAACCTTGCCGCATCTTTCCTGTTTCGACCATTACCGGTTTGTGAGGCCCGATGAGGTCTCGACCACAAAGCTACGCTTTTTCACAAAGCCATGCTTTGACCAACCAATGATCAACAAATGATCTCAATCACACAGCAGCACTTAGCATGCCACACTACCAAATTGGGAGTATATCGCTGATAACCTTCAACTACATAACCTCTGAGCTCGTACGTCTCAGAGAAGGGTGTTAAGCTAAGGGAATAAATTCTCCGCCACCAACAGATATGTATTTGAAAGAAATCGGCTTTACATCTCAAAGTGTAGTGTTAGACACACAACCATACAAGTCTGTTCCGGGTTCGAACAGAACCGAAGGCACTTCCGAAGAAGCCCTTGCAATCCGGGTATTCACAATCCCGATCGGACTTCCCATCACTTAGGAAATCTCTATACCGTAGCTACTCAGTGCAGAGCTGTGACGCCCCACCTCTATGCCCACGCTAGCCAAGAACACTACGGTGTAATGCTGTCGACTAGCACGGAGAATAAGGCTGTTGAGGAGCGACCATCCATGTAATTTCTTTGCGCGAGCACCGATATGTCAGATAATATAACATGCATTCTATTTCAAGAGGAAATCCGACATACCGACACAAACTCAAAGCTACTACACAGTGGCTATATAAATCCTTCGGAAAACAAATATAGAAATAAGCATAACACAAATCAGTCACAAACAATTCATATCACAAAGGCGGAATAAGATATGAATATTACACTAGAAAGTGTACATCAGAGTAGTGGTCTCAAAAGTTCCACAATATCACAAAAGAATAGTTACATGAACTACACAAAAGAATAAGTATACATTATGGAGTCTATATCTCAATGTATACAACAAAAACTACTAATCTAAGTAGTTAACCAAAAGCAAGAGAAATCAATCCCAAGAGAGAAGTCAAGCAGAAGCACCTGTAACATCTCGGTCTGACCCGAGTATTATTTAATAAGAAAATAATAAACGGATCAGTCTAACTATAAATATCAGATGAAACGATATAGAATAAGAGATATGACTAAACACATAATAATCACAATGCCAAGCTGTGATATATATATATATAAATATATACTTAGTTGATAATCATCAAGAGATTAATCAATGTCACCAAATCTACACAAGAATCAAAGAAACGTCATACTCCTAATTTCGTTCACCATACCATAAATATTGACGATAATATCAACGTCAATCACAAAAGTCAATGACACACAAATTCCAGAAGACTACATAAGAAATCCAGAGACAACTAAAGTCAATGACACACAAATTCACCAATGCACAAATATTGATAAAACTTATCAATGGAAATCACGAAAATTGGTGAAACACAAATTCTAGGAATCTACACAAGAAATCCAAGAAATCACAAAGGGGGGAGGCCTATCACAAACGGGAGCATAAAGCTCACCAACACGTGTATCACAAACGGAACGCTAATTCCTTGGTCGTTAACCAACACAAATTGAGCCGAAGCTCCACAAACGGCCCGAAGAGCATGGGTTGCTACCCCATCACAAATTGAGTCGAAACTCCACAAAACGGGGTTTAGTCTCCCTCGAAGACAAAGAGACATCGCACATTGCTAGTCTAAATCACAAAGATGATCGTCATGATCAACGAGAAGTGTCAATTACACTAAGCTAGTAAATATATGAGTTCAGCTTCATGTCCCATAACACTTGCTTAACTTAAATATTTACGAACAAACTATAAATCTCCACTAGAAAATTGTCACAAGAGGTTCAATCGAACAAGTCCAAGAATTAACCGACAAAGTAAACGCAAGCGTTTCATACCACTTGTTTTACTAAGCCGTTTAATTAGATTTCTCATACGAGTGAGGTAAAGGTTTGTATATACTAATAGATCGGAAAACGGTTTTATAAACGAATTTGGTATTAAAAGAGTATTGAAATCGTTTGAGTAAAGAGTTTTGATATTTACTACTAGTATAGGAAACCTTTATATTTTTAAAGTGACAAATCACGAAGAAGATTGTAAGAACAATCAATCACAAAAATTCACATACGAAGACGTGAATAAAATCCAACGAAATCGATAAAGGATCCATCGAAATGGATATTCAAAAATCCCTAAAAAGAGTCATCAAAGTCATAATAGATGATAACAACAAATAGGATTATCACGAATCGATTTAAATTAGGATTTCAATCCAAAAAGGCAAATTAGACTCAAACAGCAGGTTCAGTCGACTGAACAGAGATTTTCAGTCGACTGACCCTGTACATGGAAATTTTCCAGGTTCAGGAAACTTTCTGTTTCCAGTTTCAGTCGACTGTGCAGAGTTTTTCAGTCGACTGAATCATGCCTGGAAACTCTCACAAGGTTCAGTCGACTGAACAGAGATTTCAGTCGACTGAATCATGCCTGGGCTGTTTTTCAGCCTTATACAAATGAAGAGCAAACTCTTTCAAAATGCAATCGGACGAACATTGGCTCTAAGGGTTTATGCCAAACGGCAACCCGGCCCTATATGCTCCTCGATGCATCACCAAAAGCATGATCAAACATCCATAAAAGGATTTTACACAAATTTGACTTAAAAACCCAAAAATTGGAATATTTACAAAACCAATCCAAATCAAGAGCAAATTCTCATGAAGAAGTGTTAGGAATTCATACCTAACAACCAAAGATAATTATAGTCATAGATGTGAGATAAAAATCTCACCTTTTCACAAAATCGAGCAAGAAGAAGCTTGAAAGCAATTGGAGAATCAACCTCTCTTCAACACAACCCAAATGAGCTTGAATCTAAGCTCAAAAACAAGAACATTCCCAAGATTAGGTTTAGGAATTTCTGAAATTGGGAAGAGAATAAGTTGGAGAAGAAGAAGAGAAGCTTACCAACGGGTTCTTCTTGAGTTTGGAGCAAGGAATTTGATTTGCAAGAGAAACTAGGGTTTTGGAATTTTAATTTCCAATCTCTCCCACCATTAACACTCTAAAAACTGAAATGAGAAGAGAATGAGGGTGAGTGGGGAAGAGTGGCTCAGATTTGAGCATAAGTTAACATAGGGTTGAGCCCAAAAACCAAACCCAAAGTAAAAAGTAGCAGAAATCAACTTTCTCCAAACATATCGAAGCTTATACTCAAAAAGGTCGCAAATGGCATTTTAAACTCAACGGGAGTGGTCCCGAGCCCTAATTCGACTGTATACAAGAAGTAGCTTTTCGGACTAAAATCCGACTAACGATAAAATATTTAAAATAAATATTTAAATATAAAATCGACAAATATGCGGGTTGTTACAGACTCCCCTCCTTAAAGAAATTGCATCCTCGCAATATTACAAGAAGAAGATATATAGTAACAACCATAGAAGCATATTCAACACAAAAGAAGTTTGAAATAAGAAGTTCACCTCAAAGAGCACGAGAAAGTAAGTCCGGATGTGTTTGCTCGATGTACTCTCTAGATTCCAAGAACAATCCTTAGGATTTGAAGACCATTGAACTTTAACAAGCGGAACATCTTTATTTCGAAGTCGTTTGACTTCCGAAGCAATGATACGAATAGGATGTTGCTCATAAGTTAAATTAGGTGAAACTTCAATCTCTTCCACAACACCGGGCTCAAGAATAGAATCGAAATCTCGAAGACATTTCCGAAGTTGAGAAACGTGAAACACGTCATGCATAGCAGAAAATTGAGCCGGTAATAAAAGGCGATAAGCCATGGAACCACTACGTTCAGTGATAGGAAATGGCCCAATATATCGAGGCGCAAGTTTTCCCGATCGACTGAAACGTACAACACCCTTCATAGGTGAAACACGAATGAACACAAGATCTCCCACAGAAAATTCTAACTTCCTTCTCCGGTTATCGGCATAGGATTTTTGTCTACTTTGGGCTTCTTTCATCCTATGACGAATAAGATCAATCTTTTCTGTGGAATCACGAATAAAATCTGGACCTAAAGCCAGCTTCTCACCGGCCTCAAGCCAACAAGAAGGAGATCGGCATGGCCTACCATAGAGTGCCTCGAAAGGTGCCATAGCAATACTAGATTGGAAGCTATTATTATAGGAAAATTCAACAAGTGAAATATGATCTTCCCAACTTCCACCAAAATCAAGAACACAAAAACGAAGAAGATCTTCAAGAGTTTGATTCACACGCTCAGTTTGTCCATCGGACTGGGGATGATAAGCGGTGCTAAAATTAAGCTTCGTTCCCAAAGCTTTTTGAAGACTCTTCCAAAATCCACTAGTAAACAATGGATCACGATCACTAACAATTGAAGTAGGAACCCCATGCAATTTAACAATTTCTTTGATAAATATCTTGGCCAAAAGAGGAATAGTTCGGTTAGACCGAACGAGAATAAAATGGGCGGATTTAGTAAGTCTATCAACAATTACCCATAAGCTATCGTAACCCGATCGAGAACGGGGAAGGCCATCTATAAAATCCATGGAAATTTGATCCCACTTCCAAACTGGAATTTCTAAAGGTTGCAATAACCCACCGGGCCTTTGATGTTCGGCCTTAACGAGTTGGCAAGTCATGCAACGTTTAACGAAGTTAGCGATGTCAAGTTTCATTCCCTCCCAATAATAAAGTCGCTTCATATCCGCGTACATTTTACTACTACCGGGATGAATGGTAAACTTAGAACGATGTGAATCTTCTAAAATATCTTTACGAAGATCACCAATATTTGGCACGACAAGTCTACCAAATTTCTGAATGCCGCCACGAGAATTGATATCAAAGTCTTTCAAACCTTCAATATCCATTTTATCCCTAATATCTTGGCCAAGAAGAGCCAAGTCGGGATCTAGCCCTTGAGCTTCAAGAATGCGGTCTAAAAGAGAAGGACGAGCCTCAAGGCTACACAAAACAAATGATGAGCATAAATCGGAAACACGGTCTCGAATTTCGCAAGTGGATAAAATCTCGAGATCGTTCCATTCGGATATCATTATAGAAACAACAGCTTGTTGTTTTCAGCTAAGAGCATCGGCGACAAGATTACCCTTACCGGGAGTATAAAGAATATCAAGATCATATGGTGCAAGAAATTCGAGCCAACGCTGTTGATGCAAATTAAGTTCCTTTTGAGAGAATAAATATTTCAAAGACTTATGATCTGTGTAAAGAACAAATTTCTCTCCTAAGAGATAATGACGCCAAATCCGAAGAGCAAAAACAATAGCCGCGAGCTCTAAATCATGAGTGGCATATCTAGTCTCAGCAGGCTTTAATTGCCTAGAAGCATAAGCAATAACGCGTTCCTTTTGCATAAGAACGGCACCCAAACCAATGCGACTAGCATCGGTATAAACAACGAAATCTTGATTCCCCTCGGGAATAACAAGAATAGGAGCATCAGAAAGAAGTTCTTTTAATTTCTGAAAAGAAGCTTCACATTTGTCCGACCAAATGTATTTAACACCTTTCTTCGTCAAGCTAGTGAGAGTCACGACAATCTTAGAAAAGTCTTTAATAAAACGACGGTAATAGCCCGCCAATCCAAGAAAACTACGAATCTCTGTCACACTCTCCGGTCTCTTCCAATCTTGAATCGCTTCAATCTTTGAAGGATCCACGGAAATTCCGGATTCGGAAATGATGTGACCGAGAAACTTCACACATGATTGCCAAAAATGGCATTTAGAAAATTTTGCCTTTAATTGATTACTCCTAAGAGTTTCCAACACAATCCAAAGATGTTTTTCATGCTCCTCCTCGGTTTTAGAATAAACAAGAATATTATCGATAAAGATGAGAACAAACCGGTCGAGAAAGTCTTTAAAAACTCGATTCATTAAGTCAACGAAATAAGCCGGGGCATTAGTTAACCCAAATTGCATAACAAGCCATTCATAAGATCCATACCGAATACGGAACGATGTTAAAGGAATGCTATCCTCTGCAATATGAAGCTGATGAAAACCGGTAGCCAAGTCCAATCGTGAAAAGACTCTAGCACCACTAAGTTGATCGAATAGATCATCAATCCGAGGTAAAGGATATTTATTTTTGATAGTAAGATCATTAAGCTTGCGATAGTCAACGCAAAGCCTAAGTGTACCATCGGATTTCTTCACAAAAATAGCTGAAGCCCCCCAAGGCGAGGAACTAGAGCGAATAAATTGCTTCGTTTCCAATTCAGATAATTGTTTACGCATCTCCTCGTTTTCTTTATTGGACATACGATAAGGAGGACGAGTGATAGGTTGAGCTCCCGGAGTAAGATTAATTCTGAACTCGATTGCTCGTTTAGGTGGTAATCCTAAAACGGGCTCGAATATGTCGGAAAATTCACAAACGACGTGAATAAGAGAAATAATATCACCCTCATCATCATCATCATCATCACGAGGATTTAAAGAATATAAAGATGCAACCAAAGCAGAATCTGAATCTTTAAGAATAACAGTAACCTGATTAACAGATTGAGGATGTCGAAGATGAATAGTCCGCTCAGGACATAGGATATGAGCTTCATAACGGTTAAGCCAATCCATTCCCAAAATCATTCCAAAGCCTAAATAACGCATGACATGCAAATCGGCTCGGAAAGATAAATCACACAAAATAATCTCGACATCTTTACACAATAAACTGATTGTTGCGGATCCACCAACCGGATTCGCAATTCTCAAAGAAGTCATTAAACATAATGTTAACGCTTAAATTTGAACGCTAACACCCCGGTGTGTGAAGTATAGTTGTGAAAGCACCACCCGATAGATCGGGAAAGAATTATAAGCCAGTAATAGCGGAAAAGCAGTAAACAACAGCAATTTTATAGTGGTTCGGCTTATGGGTATAGCCTACGTCCACTTTAAGTACTTTTATTGATGATCACGTTACAAGTTGATACAAATCTTCTCAAGTACAACACACTTTGAATTACAAAAGACTTAGAACAAGTAGCTCAAACTTCGATGTTGACAAAAATCTTCAAATCCATGGTGGATGTAGATGATTTCTTCATGAAGTTCTTTTAGACGTTCTTTGAAACTCAAAAGCTTTAAGTGTTGAAGTAGTCTGGAATTCGGCAGAGTAATGGTGCTTGAAATTGATTGACCAAAAGTCCCTCGAATGTTGGAGGTAGGTTGGTATTTATAGGCAAAGATTTTGGACCTAAGCTCGGTCTTAACTCCTCACCGACCCAGTTAAGTCGTGGCCGACCTATAAGAGCCCTGATATGGTCAAGCCGTGTTTACCTGTCTTCGATGGATTCACACAAGTCCTAAGTCGTTTCCGACTTAGACTAAGTCGCCGTCGGTCTAACGTGCTACGTGTTAAATGGTTGCACCGTTTCACCCTTCATCTCCCTGGGTCGGTTGCGATTCATCGTAGTTAGATCGGTAGCATGTCAAGTCGGTAGGCTATGTAAGTCTCTAGGTCGGGATTTCCCTTTAACCATTAGGTCGGTACATCTCTTGAGAGTTAAGTCGGGACCTCTCCTGAGCTATTTAGGTCGGCCATTCTTGGGTCGGCATCACTCTTAAGATGTTGGATCGGTGCATATATTAAGACGGTGGGTTACTTCAAACCTTAGGTCGGAATCTCTTTGCAGCGTTAAGTCGGTACGCTTTCTTAACCAGTTAAGTCGGTATCGAATTAGGTCGGCCATCTTGCTAATCAGTTAGGTCGGCGCCATCTCAACATACCTGCTGAGTCGTAACCGAGATAGGGTTAACATTTGCCCCTCGAAGTATACGCCTTAGGCTTAAGTCGTGTGCTTCGAAATATCTTAGCTCGGCTTCCCTTAAGTCGGTAGATTGCGTACGACCTACCGATTAGCGTCGTTTCATAATCCTTCACCGTGAGTTATAAATTAGCTCTCTTCTTCCTCCTTCTTCATTTAACCTCTTGCTCAATTCCGCCATTAAAGCACTGTCAGATCCTTAAAGGCGATTTTATTCAATTGATCATCGATAACTTCTGCTACACATTGCGTAAGTGATTCCACCTTTCTCGATTGTAGATTACCATCGGTTCTCAAACTTTATCGCTTGAATTCAAACGGCCTCCTTGCATGATGCTTCATCACGAATTCCATCATATTTGCCGTTGATGAAACTTAGGTTGCTCGATTAAAAGTTCGATGAAGTAATGAAAGTGGCTCGTCGTCTTAGGCTAACCGTTTGAGATTACCATGCGACAAATTTGTGATAACTTCGAACTGATTTAGTGGATGGTCCGGCAGCAGGTGATGGTATGAATGGAATAGGGGTTTTTGCTGGTGGAGGAGCGGTTAGCGAGCTCATGGGTTGAGTGGAGTGAGGTATTGGTTTAGATGCGACCCAGTGATCTTGAATGACTTTTCTTATGGCCGATCTGATTTGGGGGATGTAAGCTTTAGGTCGGGGCCGAGCCAACACATAGGGAAACCTACCGACCTAACTTTTAAGGCTTGAACCGCGACCGAGTTAATACTTGGAGAAACTTTTTCCTTTTGAATCAGGGCCTGCTTCCCCACCTCTCTCTTGCGACCTAGGGAACTGCCGAGTTAAAGGAGTAGGAACCCTACATTAATGTGTGGGAGATTCTTAAGGCATAACCGAGTTAGCACTTAAGCATTTAACCAAGCTTGCCGAATCGAATTGCTATGATTTTGGCCAACTTCAGACTTAGCCTTTCTTTTTTTTAGGTTGTAGCCGAGATAAGACTTAGGCCTTGGACATGCTGACACTTGAGAGTGTTAACTAACTTTAATCATTTTGACTTGGACTGCCAAATTAAGTGGAATAAACTTTGAACTATGATCAAACTTTGAACAGGGATTAAACTTTGAACTGCCCCAACTTTAAATTTGTTTAAACACATTATGTCACTTCACAGATCATTCTCACTTTTAAGCTACCAACCTGTTGAGAATAACAAACAAACAAAGGAAAACAAGGCGCACATACTGCCATTGACAGCCCATATCAAATGGCAGATTAGTCAAGACAAGATAAGCATCATGAATATAATGCATGAAATGTTGTGAATTAATCGACTAAAGTAGAATATTAATGCAAAGTATCAACAATTTGAACTGATTTGTTTGCATCAACATTATATTTGCATATTCAAACTCAAAACAAAGATTCCTGGTCTTTATAACTAACAAATGTTTGCTAGGTTTTATTCCAGTTGCCTTTGCTTATTGTTTGATTGATACTTGTACAACACTTCACACACTTTAGGAAACGTGCACCTTCATGTTTGAATATCCAATTGCTTGTGTAGAATAACTTCTATCCAACAAGAAGAAATGGTAGCTCAAGAGGAAGAGACTTTCTCGGTGGCTGTTCCCATAGAGAATCCTCCGGAGAGAACTTCGACCATTCTAACCCCAAGAATGTTTATTCAGATACGCACTCAATTCGGCTTTGCTGAAAGTGATGTCTTATTGCCCGGGCCAAGCGACACTGCTGATAATCCTCCTTACGGTTTTGTTGCAGCCAATCGCCAAATGTGCTTAAGTGGGGCAATTCCCCCTTTCAATGACTTCCTTCGAACTCTTCTTCTCCGGTTGACGATCTCTCCATTTCAACTTCATCCTAATGGTTATGCCATCTTGATGGGGTTGTGTGTTTTGTTTAGAAGAACTCTTGATCGCCTACCGAGTTTTGAAGAAATTCGTTATCTGTGCTCGTTTACAAAGAGTAAAGATCATCCTTCACTCATTATTGTGAGAAGTGCTAGAAACCGCAAGCTCCTTTCCGATCTCACTGAAAGTGTTCATGGATTTTTGAACCAGTTTTTCTTTGCTCGCTGCCCTCCAGGGTTTTATGCCATCTGGAGAATAGGAAGTAAGACTAGTGTTTCCATTTTTTCGTTTTTGAAACTTTTTTCGAGATCCGAACTTTCAGTTGCTAACTTCATTCTTTGCTCTTTTCAGCACTTCCTCTCCCTTCTAGAGATCCGATTCATAAACAAGTTTTTGAGAGGTTGAGTGCCGTGGCTGCGGAAGAAAGGAGCATAAAATTTCTGCTGAAGGATGAATTTTTACACCAATACGGGCTTCTACACGCTTCTCGTTCTACGCATGCTCATGAAGTTCCAACAGAAGTTCCCGATTCTCCGATGAAAACTCCTGACGCCCCGGTTACTGTCGAACAACTTACATCAAAAGAGTCTAATATTGAAGCTTCATTGGTGAAGTGTTCCACTCCTACCGACATTATGGGGTCATCTAGTAAGACGGTGCTTGCCCCGATCGAGGAAGAAGAAGAACCTTCACGGCCTCTCGGGGGATTAGCTGATGTAGGAATTGAGAAAACAAGTCCCACCAAGCATGATGGTGACGATGTTTATGAGGGGTTGAGCGACATAATAGTGACTTCGCAGGAGCTTTTTAGAGATGACGTATCTAAAACTATCTCTCCTGTAATTGAGGCGACGTCTCTTCTTCGACAAACACCAACACAAACATCAACTCCTCATACCCAAGCTATCATCACCTCTGCACCAAAGAGTGGTTTGTAGCTTAATGCGTGTAGCTTGCACATCACACAACACTTAGGATTTTCCAGCACATTTATGCACTTATCTTCTTATACTTTAAAGATTTCTAAAGCTTATCTTTTCTTATTTCAGATTCTTCAATGACACGCGGCAGATCATATTATCAGGATTTCCAACGCTACGGGGGGCGTGGTCAATATGATTATCGGCGTTACTTTCCCTCCTATAGAGAGTCTGACGAAGAGAGGGCTGCTCGAAAGGCTCGTGAAAGGAGGGATGCAGAAGAGCGTTATGACAGAAGGGATAGGGATGAGCACCATGATTCTCTGCAGAGGAGTGATGACTCGCACAAAAGGAAATCTCACGACGACCGAGGAAAAGGTCATGTAGCTGAAGATTCAGGCAAACGAGCCCGACATGGTGAGAGACATGTTTCCACTATTCCCGAAAAGCCTACTGCCCCTGCCCCTCTTGACATTACTTCTGACTCTCCTGCTCTTGGGAAGGAGGACATCCAGACAATAATAAGCAGGCCTAAATTTCAAGTGGGACCTGGCCCGGCCACTTTACAAAGTCGTTTTCCACAATGGTGCTTAAAGGGCGTGAGATTCGACCTAGACTTGGTCCCCATTGACAAGTCTGCTATGTTGCGCAATCTTGATGCAGCCAAGCTCGATATCGAGAGGATGTCAAACTGGCAGAAGCTTGTTGATGAGCTTCAAAGAGTTAACCGTGCCAACTTAGAGGCCATGCTCACCATGGAAAATGATAAGGCTGAGTGGCAAAAGGTGCTTGAGCAGCACGACACCGAAATGAGGAGCATAACTTCCTATAACGAGGAGCTCGAAGCAAAGGTTGAGAAGTTGAAAGATGAGCTTGCTGCTTCCTCTACTTCATACTCTCAAAAAGAAGAAGTGCTTCTCAGACAAGTTAGAGATGCTCATGCCAGTCAGAGGGATGCCGAAGATAGGCTCGAGGCACAAAAAAGAATCAGTGAAGGCTATGTCTCTGATATTGCTGAGCTTCGAAAGAAAAACAACTCCCAGGAGGCGGAGATACAAATGCTTAAGCTTCAGCTTGCCAAAACTGAAAGGGAGCGCGATGAGGCTGTCGCCGGCAAAATCGCAGCCGAAGAATCTCATGAGGCGACCAAAAACAGCTTCGGCTCAACATTATTCGACTTCTACTTGCATAGCGTCTTGGGGCGTGGAAGCCTCGCCTTTCTTGGTCCCAAGTATGAGATCACTTTAGCTGAAGTGTGGGAGGCCGCCCTCGATATGCTTGGTGCTGAAGGTGCTGGTTATGACGAGTCAGCCCTGGAAAGGCATTATTTTGATGAAGACGCTCGCGCTGCTCTTGCCAGGGGAAAGGAACAACTTGCCAAACTAAGAACCGAAGTGACGGAAGGGGACCAGCTGGGGAAAACCACTTCAACTACTCTAGTCCAGCCACCTTCTTCGTCTGAAGTCGACATTATTGGTTCTAGTTCCCATCTCGCATCTCCCACCAAAGTTACCGCTGATATTACAAGCACACAAGGCGGAGACGAGGGTGAAGAGAGCGCTGATGCGCAAGCTTATGAAGTCGATATCAGGAAACCAGCTTCTCCAGGTAACTTCACTGTTAATCTCGCTACTGTCAATTCTGCTCAAGCTGGTTACTCGTTTATTTCACATGAGTTTCACGAGCTCCTTGGCTATTTTCTCAACCTTGACGAGCCTTCATCTCCTCTCTTTACTGACTTCATTGGTGAACCTTCATCTCCTCTTTTTACTGACTTTAACCTTTTTTCTTCTGTAGAGAAAGTACCAAGCACTGCTCAAACTTCTACTCCTCCGGTCATCCTTCCTTCATCTCTTCAGGCGGTGCCTCCTTCTGCCTCGCAACCTGGATCACAGGAGGAACAAATAGAGGCTCTTCACGGCTTGGATGATCCCATCGCTTCGCAAGAGCAGAAAGATGAGAGACCTGAGGGAGGTGACATATCCCCGGAACGGACTCCTTCTGACGACATTGTTCTATCAAAACTTGTCACTCCGGGGAGTGAGTCTTCCTCACAAAGGAGAGAGAAGCGTGGGACATCAAAGAGGAGGGGGAAGAAAATCACCGCCACTGAAGAGGAGCCGGAAGTTGAACCGGTTACACCTACCTCTCCTACTTCCCTTATACCCACTGGCCGACCTGGAAAGCTGGTCATTCGACCGGGTAAAGGATCCAAAGGAGGGAAGAAGAAGTGAAGATTTTAGCTTTTTGTCTTTTATATGAACTGGCCGAGAGTTGTGCGGGTATCGGCCCCCGCTTTTATCTTGAAAACCTGTATCTGCATTATAGTTGAATAAAATGATTCTTCGTTTGTACAAACTTCTGTTTGAATTTGAGAATGCATTTACTATTTATTTTTGCACAAGTTTGTTTATATAACATTGCAGCGGGCTTATGGTATGTTGTTTGAGTATTACTTTACTGATGCAGTTATACTACTATACCATGTTGCCCCCATACCTTAAGTTTGTTGCAATGTTTTATACTTCGAGGGGACTTGCACTCTTATTTGTTAAAGAGTAATTATTTTATTCTTTAAAGAAAATTTTATAGAGTACAACTCCCTTCGTATAAGTTTTTACGCTTTGTCGTTCGAAGAAATCACTTTTTTCTTTTGCTTATGTGCATATTTTACCAAGTGAATTCCTCTATGTGGTAAAGCGGACCTCTGAAGGGTACTTTAACTTCTTTTCTTTTTACGATCATTTTCCATTTGAAAGTTAAAGTACGCTTTTGATGAGGATTTTTTTTTTTTTTTTTTATGCAAAATTGTACCTCTGAGGAGGAATTTTTCACGTTTCAACACTTGGAAGTTTTATTTCAATCTCGGTGAAACGTGTACCCCCAAAGAGTTGTGCCTTCGAAGAAAGCCTTTTCACGTTTCAACACTTGGAAGTTTTATTTCAATCTCGGTGAAACGTGTGCTTCCAAAGAGGTCTTTTTTCTTGATTGTGTCCCCGGGAGGGGGTCGTACCTCTAAGGAGGGATTTTTTACGTTTCAACACTTGGAAGTTTTATTTCAATCTCGGTGAAACGTGTACCCCCAAAGAGTTGTGCCTTCGAAGAAAGCCTTTTCACGTTTCAACACTTGGAAGTTTTATTTCAATCTTGGTGAAACGTGGGCTTTCAAGAAGGTCTTTTTTTCTTGCATTTCAACTTTGGTGAAGTGAAATTCCGAAGAGCGGTTGCTACACTTCAACTCCTGGCGAAATGTGCCTCCGAAGAGGGCTTTTATTTTGTTTACATTTCAACTCTGGTGAAGTGAAATCCCGAAGAGCGGTTATAACACTTCAACTCCTGGTGAAATGGGCCTCCGAAGAGGGCTTTTATTTTGTTTACATTTCAACTCTGGTGAAGTGAAATCCCGAAGAGCGGTTATAACACTTCAACTCCTGGTGAAATGGGCCTCCGAAGAGGGCTTTTATTTTGTTTGCATTTCAACTCTGGTGAAGTGAAATTCCGAAGAGCGGTTATAACACTTCAACTCCTGGTGAAATGTGCCTCAGAGAGGGTTTTCATCGCCTGGAAGTTACTCTCTCATGGTTGGAGGGTCATGACTCCTCCAACCTTTTTTGTTGAGTAGAGAACTTTCTTTTTTGTGGCGTATGACCCATTAGAGGTCTTTTATCCTTCGAAGAGTTGCGCCTCCGAAGAGGACTTGTTCCGCTGATGGTAGCTTTGGTTGTTCCTCTGTTCACTTGCTTATGCCTTTTCAGCGATCCTCTTTTTTTTTTTTTTTTTTTTCAAGTTTTCATTCCCCTTTCTATCACAAGTGGCTCGTTTAATCCAAGGAAGTGTACTTCATTGCCAGGCAAGTTCGTGAGAACGGGCACTAGCTTCCTAATTGGATGTTTGTTTGTTCAAACAATCTCAATTTATCAGCAAGGGCTCGTTTCTATCGAAATCATTAGCCGTTCAATTGAAGTATTTCCTATCTAGGATTTGAATTCGGGGTCTTTGTGACTTGAAATTTGCTTGTTGAATGATGGTGAGAATCGCTCGGTCTTATTATGCGCAAGTTTTATCTCCATTGTCTGCAAAAATTTAAATCGATATTTCAGTAATACATTTTATGTATTTTTATATCGAAAACAAAGCAAACATATAATGATAATAAGGAACACAAGATTTATAGTGGTTCGGCCATGAAATTGGGCCTACATCCACTTTATATTCTTTCATTATTTACTTGCATCAGTTTCACAGTTGCTTTCAATTACAAGAATCATATATTTATAATTCTTTTTACAATGTTTCAACAAAATTTTCAAGTAAAGTATGGACGCAAGTGATTGCTGTTCCATGCCCTTGGAATTTGATCTCCATCAACAGTGGTGAGCTTGAATGTGCCGTCAAGAAGTTTCTGACCTATTACATATGGTCCTTCCCAATTTGGCCCAAACACACCTGTCGCGGTCATAATTCTTTTCAGGACTAGATCTCCAATTTCAAAGCTGCGTTGACGAACTTTGGAATTGAAATGTCTGGCTATCCTTTGCTGATGAGCTGCAACTCTGAGGTTAGCTTCATCTCTTTTTTCATCAAGGAGATCCAGCGCTTCAAGTTGCAGCTTTTCATTTTCTGCTTGATTGAAATGGATTCTTCTGTGTGAAGGGACCTCTGTTTCAACCGGGATCATTGCTTCCGATCCGTATGCTAACGAAAAAGGAGTATGCCCAGTTGCAGTTTTGTGAGTAGTTCTGTATGCCCATAGTGCAAGTGGTAGTTTATCGACCCAACCACCTTTTTCTTTTTCGAGTTGCTTTTTGATGGTTGATTTGATGATCTTGTTCACTGCTTCCACTTGCCCGTTTGCCTGCGGATGAGCTACTGCCGAAAAGCTTTTCTGGATTTTGAATCGTTTACAAAAATCCTGGAATTCCTCGCTTTCAAACTGAGTACCATTGTCTGTGATTATTTTCTGAGGCACACCGTATCTGCAAATGATATTCTTGGTCACAAAGCTTATCATTTTCTTAGAAGTGATAGTAGCCAATGGTTCAGCTTCAGCCCACTTAGTAAAATAATCAACTGCAACAATAGCATATTTAATCCCTGATTTAGCAGTTGGTAGCGGCCCAATGAGATCCATTCCCCAAATTGCAAATGGCCATGGACTGACCATCTGTGTGAGTTCGGTAGAAGGTGCTCTAGGAATTTTGGCATATCTTTGGCATTTGTCACATTTTCGGGAATAATTTGCAGCATCCCGATTAATTTCCGGCCAAAAATATCCGTATCGGAGAATTTTCTTTGATAATGTTTGACCACCTGAATGATCACCACATTCTCCTCCATGCACTTCAGCTAGGATTGTTTTGGACTCTTCCCGGGATACACATCGAAGCAATGGCATTGAGAATCCCCGTCTGTACAATCGGCCATCCTGAATTACATAGCGAGAGGCCTTCCTTAGTAGCTTTCGTCTTTCTATCGGGTTTTCCGGCAGAGAACCTCTGAGTAGGTAATCCAGTATTGGAGTCATCCATGACTCTTGTTCTTGAGATACATTCATAATCCAGTCTATATCCATTTCGTCTATACTTGGCGCTGAAAGGACTTCTACAGGGACCAATCCCAATAGTTGAGCTTCACCAGAACTTGAATATTTTGCGAGGGAATCTGCCTTCATATTCTCTTCCCGAGCAATGTGGCTTATTGAATAGTGATCGAGTTCACATAGGAGTTCCCAAGCCTTTGACAAGTAGGAAGGCAGGTTTCCACCTTTTGCTTGAAATTCCTTCTTGACTTGGCATACAATAAGCTGAGAATCACTGAAAATTTGTAATGCTCGAATGTTCAGCTCTTTAGCGATTTTCAGACCTGCAATAAGAGCTTCATATTCTGCTTCATTGTTTGTTGAAGGAAATTCCAGTCTTAGTGCATAACATAATGATCGACCTTCAGGAGTTTCAAGTACCACTCCGGCTCCAGAACAGTAGTCATTTCTTGCGCCATCAACATACATCTTCCACTGGATTGGAGAATCATTGAACGCTTTTTCCTCACCATTATCTTTCTCTGTGAATTCTGTAATGAAATCAGCTAAAGCTTGTCCGTTGATTGCTTTTCGGGGATGATAAGTGATGTCATATTGACTGAGTTCAATGTTCCATTTTAGAAGGCGACCCGAAGTTTCTGGGCGAAATAGGACTTGCTTTAGAGGTTGATCAGTGAGCACTTTGATAGGATGAGCTTGGAAATATTGCCTCAGTTTCCTCGATGCAACTAGTAGGCAATAGGCGAGTTTTTCCAACTTGGAGTAATTCAGCTCTGCCCCAGTGAGTCTTTTGCTGATATAGTAAACTGGATGTTGAATCCTTTTGTCTTCCCGTATCAGCGCTGCACTTAGAGCATGAGATGATACTGCCAAGTATATAAGAAGATCCTCACCATTGCCTGGTCTAGAAAGTATCGGAGGCGTTTCCATATGACGGATCAACTCTTCAAAAGCCTTTTGGCATTCGGGAGTCCATTCAAAGTTCTTCTTTCCTTTTTTCAGGGCATCGAAGAATGGGATGCATTTATCAGTAGCTTTGGAAATGAACCGACTCAGGGCGGCGATCTTTCCGTTGAGACTCTGCAATTCCTTCTTTGTTCTAGGAGCTTTGACTTCTTTCAAGGCGGTAATTTGAGCTGGACTAGCCTCTATGCCCCTAGCACTGACGATAAAACCTAAGAACTTTCCGGATTCGACCCCAAATGTACATTTCAGGGGGTTAAGCTTCATTCTGTATTTTCGGAGGACCGCGAACATTTCTGCTAAGTGTTCAACGTGATCCGCTGCTTTCCTGGACTTTACTAACATGTCGTCGACATAGACTTCCATAGTTTTGCCCAATTGCGGTTTGAACATAGCATTAACAAGTCTTTGGTAGGTTGCCCCTGCGTTTTTTAATCCGAAGGGCATAACTCTGTAGCAATAAAGTCCAACATCTGTAATAAAGCTTGTATCTTCCTGATCCGGCTCATGCATCATGATTTGGTTATAACCGGAGTAGGCATCCATGAAGGATAACAATTCATGTCCCGCAGTTCCGTCTACCAGTTGATCGATCCTGGGTAATGGGAAGCAATCTTTGGGGCAAGCCTTGTTTAGATCAGAAAAATCGATGCACACTCTCCATTTCCCATTAGTTTTCTTGACCAACACAGGATTTGAAACCCAATTCGGATATGTAGATTCTTTGATGAAGTTATTTTCCATGAGTCGATCAACTTCTTCTTTTAATGCTGCTGACCTTTCTGGACCTTGGGTTCTTCTTTTCTGTTTAACTGGCGTAAACTTTGGGTCAATATTCAGAGCGTGTACCGCAACTTCCGGGGATATCCCGCACATATCGGCATGAGTCCAAGCAAAGACATCCAGATTTGCTTTCAGGAAAGATATCAAGACATTCTGGATTGATACATTAAGCTGTGAACCCACATTCAACACTTTATTTGGATCCTTCGGGTCAACAGCTACCGGAACTGTCGTTTCCACCGGTACTACTCTATTTTCCCCTGTACTGGCTTTTCTGGGATCCATTTCTTTTCGTGCCCCGCTGTGCTCGCCAGTGCAGGGTCCGCCCTGTAATTGCTACAAGGCTGGTTCCTTGATGCGGACTGGGGTTGCCGCACCCTTTCCCATTTCTCTTCTTCTTGACTCTCGCAGCTCTGTCAAATAGCACTCTCGCGCAGCATTCTGATCCCCTTTTATAACTCCTACTCCATTGTCAGTAGGGAATTTAATAGTGAGGCACCACGGGGCTAGGATAGCTTTGAATGCTGCGAGTGTTGGACGGCCAAGAAAAGCATTATAGGCAGAAAACTCATCGACAATCACAAATGTTTGCTTTCGGACCACTTTCCTTTCTCCTTCCCCAAGTTCTACAAACAAATCGATGGTTCCTACTGGTTTCTTTGGCTCCCCAGTGAAGCCCACGATTTTCTGTGATGAGGCTTGCACATCGATCATAGGGATTTTCATCTGGTCAAATGTCTTTTTGAAGAGGATATTACATGATGCTCCGCAGTCAATGAGGACTCTTCTGACAATGGCTGGTCCTATACCAGCCGAGATGACCAAGGGATCTAAAGTAGGAGCTTCAATACCTGTAGAATCTCTGGCTCTGAAAATAATATCATCACTGAAAGTTTTCTGTTGTTTAAGGGGCGTAGTGTCTTCTAGAACAAAGACGTCTTCTTCGGCTAGAGCATATTTCAAAGCCCTGGAATATCTCTCCATCTCACCCCAACTCTTGCCAGCTGGGTGAGGTCCTCCGGAAATGACATTGATAACGGGCCTTCCAGATTCATGCCCCGTAGCTTTCTCACCTGCCCCAGGCTGATGAACAGGAGCCCGCTGCCCCTGACTCGACGATGCAGGATTGTTGCTATTCTTTTTCACAAATTGCTGCAACTTGTTTTCTCTTAGCAACTCTTCAATCAGATTTTTCAGCTGGCGGCATTCATCAGTTTCATGACCTGGTTGATTGTGGAAGCGGCAGAATTTCCCACTTTGTATGGCTTTTCTCCCAGTTCTCAAAGGGATAGGTTTAGGGAAATCGACGGAATTTTTAGTGGCCAGGTAGATGTGCTCCGGTGTATGTGATAATGGAGTATATTCTGATGGCTTGAAGGATCGGGGCTTCTTCAGATTACCCTGTTTCTTCCCATTACTATTCTCCCTTTTTTGCCCCACCGATTCATTCTTGCGTGGAGCGACAGTGTTGTCTTCTGCTTTTTCCAACACTGTCTTTACTGGTAAAGGACGGCTTTCCAAGCGAATGAATTCGTCTGCTTTTTTGTAGAACTTTTCGAGAGAGGTTGGCTCCTTCATATTTAACCATTTTCCAAATTCGCTTGACTTATCGATAGCCCTCATCAGATAAGTCAATATCATTCGTGGTTCAGCATTGTCCACCTCAGCCAGTGCTATATTGAAGCGGTTCAAGAAGGATCTGATAGACTCACCAGGATTCTGCTCTAAACTCGATAGTGACATAATATCCTTGGCCTTCGAAGCATATAGTCTAAACTGCTCCTTGAATTTTCTGGTCAAGTCTGAAAACTGATCGATAGATCGGACTGGTAACTTGGTGAACCACAGTAAAGCCACGCCTTCCAGGTATACGGGGAAATATCGGCACTTTATTTCATCGGAGGCCCTGGCACCTGTCATGTGCCAATCATACTTATACAAGAACTCATTCGGATCACTTGTCCCTTTGTAAGCTGGAATAGTCGGAGGGACAAACTTCCTTGGAAATTCCGCCTTCAAGATCTTTTCAGTAAACGGAGTTTTACTTGGGGCGAAACCCCATTCCTTCTCATCTTCAACTCTTTGCATACTTTCTTTCATGATCTGCCGGACCATTCCAGAAAGATATTCCTCATCATGCCGAGTTCTAGATCCACCGGCGTCAGGTACTGCCTGCTCAAAGGGACTAGTAGGCCTTTCAGGAGCATTCCTTTCATCAACATTATGAATGTTGCCAGCATAGTTCCTTTCATTACCAGCCGGTTGATTGTTTGCCCCAAGTAAGTCGTTCAACTTATTCAGAATCAGAGCATTCTGGGCACTTTGAGCCTCTAGTTGTGCATTTTGGGCGTTTATCTGCTGGTTTAGCCCTAGAATCACAGCATCCAATTCCGCTTTGGTAACTCCAACAGACGGAGTGGGTAGATTAGGCACAGGGGAAGCAGAGGTTCCCTCTTGAATGTTCCCAGATCTGATAGATCTACTTTTCCTTCCAGGAGCCATAATCTCAAATATACTTCTGGTTTTTAAGGAAATTCTTTCTTCAAATCTCTGCGAAGCAATGATAACAGCTGTCCTGAGTTCAATTCTCAGTGAAAGCACCAAAAATGTTAACGCTTAAATTTGAACGCTAACACCCCGGTGTGTGAAGTATAGTTGTGAAAGCACCACCCGATAGACCGGGAAAGAATTATAAGCAAGTAATAGCGGAAAAGCAGTAAACAACAGCAATTTTATAGTGGTTCGGCTTATGGGTATAGCCTACGTCCACTTTAAGTACTTTTATTGATGATCACGTTACAAGTTGATACAAATCTTCTCAAGTACAACACACTTTGAATTACAAAAGACTTAGAACAAGTAGCTCAAACTTCGATGTTGACAAAAATCTTCAAATCCATGGTGGATGTAGATGATTTCTTCATGAAGTTCTTTTAGACGTTCTTTGAAACTCAAAAGCTTTAAGTGTTGAAGTAGTCTGGAATTCGGCAGAGTAATGGTGCTTGAAATTGATTGACCAAAAGTCCCTCGAATGTTGGAGGTAGGTTGGTATTTATAGGCAAAGATTTTGGACCTAAGCTCGGTCTTAACTCCTCACCGACCCAGTTAAGTCGTGGCCGACCTATAAGAGCCCTGATATGGTCAAGCCGTGTTTACCTGTCTTCGATGGATTCACACAAGTCCTAAGTCGTTTCCGACTTAGACTAAGTCGCCGTCGGTCTAACGTGCTACGTGTTAAATGGTTGCACCGTTTCACCCTTCATCTCCCTGGGTCGGTTGCGATTCATCGTAGTTAGATCGGTAGCATGTCAAGTCGGTAGGCTATGTAAGTCTCTAGGTCGGGATTTCCCTTTAACCATTAGGTCGGTACGTCTCTTGAGAGTTAAGTCGGGACCTCTCCTGAGCTATTTAGGTCGGCCATTCTTGGGTCGGCATCACTCTTAAGATGTTGGATCGGTGAATATATTAAGACGGTGGGTTACTTCAAACCTTAGGTCGGAATCTCTTTGCAGCGTTAAGTCGGTACGCTTTCTTAACCAGTTAAGTCGGTATCGAATTAGGTCGGCCATCTTGCTAATCAGTTAGGTCGGCGCCATCTCCACATACCTGCTGAGTCGTAACCGAGATAGGGTTAACACACAAAACATCCAAAGAAAAAGTATCAACAAGTTCTTTTGATATAAAAGAATGGGACACACCCGTATCAAAAAGAACTCGAATAGGATGATCACGAAACAAAATAATTCCATCTAGAATAGAATGAGAAATACCTTGGCCACGAGTTGTGTTGCCAGGGGCTTGAGCAACATTTAACTTTCCCTCTTTCCTGCCCTGAAGCTTGGGGCATGAAGATATAACATGACCGGGAACTTTGCAGTATCGACAAGAAAGAGACTTTGGGCACTTGTTCGCATAATGGTCCTTCGAACCACAATTATAGCATTCCCCACGACTAAAGGAAGAAGTCTTTGCCACGGAGGTTGCTTGCTTCCCTTTCTTATTGGGATAAGGGCCTTTGAATTTGCTTGGCCTCTTCTTGTTGTTGAAGTTTGGTTTGGAACCCACCACTTCAACATAATTCTCTCTATCCGCCTCTTCAAGACGAAGAGCGATATCAACGAGTTGGTCGAAAGAAACTTCTAACTTTAGAAGTAATGGCTTCTTGAGACTTTTGTTTAAGCCATAAACAAATCTCTGATTCTTCTTAAGAGGGGTGTTGATGTATTCAACCCCATATTTGGAAAGCGACTCGAAGGAGGCGACGTAATCAATCACGGAGGACTCACCTTGAACAAGGTCTATAAATCGTCGAGCCAATGTCACTTTCTCAGCTTCCGATACGAATTTCAACTCGAAGCGTTCTCGGAATTACTCCCAAGTGAGATCCGCTTCATTAGTTTCAGAAATAAGAAGCTCGTACCAGTCCAATGCTCTTTCTCGGAGCATACTTGAGGCCACCTGAACTCGGTGAAGGTCAATAAGATTCATGCGCGAAAAGATGCGATCGCATGTTCTTAGCCAAGCCTGTACTTCAATAACAGTTTCGGAACCCCTGAATGGCTCCCTACCCAAATTAGTGTAATCGCTACACAAGCGTGCAAATCCCGACTTTGGGTGAGTAGGTTCCGGGTTAGCTCCAGCCGCTTGAGCATTTGTTACCAAATCAAGAAGCTGTTGAGCAGTCATAAAAACTCCATCCTAAGGCGGAGTGCTAGATGGCACGACTCTGGGGCGGCCTAGTCTAGACATTTCTCTTCCTCAGAAAGAAAGAAGAAGAAGAAAACGTTATTCACCAAATTGAATATCAAGCAATCTTGATAGATAAAACAAGGAATCATAAAGAAAATAGGACAGAACGGTACGAAGACCCGAATAAAATCCTAAAGCACAACTCCTAAGAAAGACTTAGGACGATGATCCTTGTTATAATATTCCATATTTTTCCGAAGTTTGGCTCTGATACCAAGCTGTGACGCCCCACCTCTATACCCACGCTAGCCAAGAACACTACGGTGTAATGCTGTCGACTAGCACGGAGAATAAGGCTGTTGAGGAGCGACCATCCATGTAATTTCTTTGCGCGAGCACCGATATGTCAGATAATATAACATGCATTCTATTTCAAGAGGACGACATACCGACACAAACTCAAAGCTACTACACAGTGGCTATATAAATCCTTCGGAAAACAAATATAGAAATAAGCATAACACAAATCAGTCACAGACAATTCATATCACAAAGGCGGAATAAGATATGAATATTACACTAGAAAGTGTACATCAGAGTAGTGGTCTCAAAAGTTCCACAATATCACAAAAGAATAGTTACATGAACTACACAAAAGAATAAGTATACATTATGGAGTCTATATCTCAATGTATACAACAAAAACTACTAATCTAAGTAGTTAACCAAAAGCAAGAGAAATCAATCCCAAGAGAGAAGTCAAGCAGAAGCAACTGTAACATCTCGGTCTGACCCGAGTATTATTTAATAAGAAAATAATAAACGGATCAGTCTAACTATAAATATCAGATGAAACGATATAGAATAAGAGATATGACTAAACACATAATAATCACAATGCCAAGCTGTGATATATATATATATATATATATAAATATATACTTAGTTGATAATCATCAAGAGATTAATCAATGTCACCAAATCTACACAAGAATCAAAGAAACGTCATACTCCTAATTTCGTTCACCATACCATAAATATTGACGATAATATCAGCGTCAATCACAAAAGTCAATGACACACAAATTCCAGAAGACTACATAAGAAATCCAGAGACCACTAAAGTCAATGACACACAAATTCACCAATGCACAAATATTGATAAAACTTATCAATGGAAATCACGAAAATTGGTGAAACACAAATTCTAGGAATCTACACAAGAAATCCAAGAAATCAAAAAGGGGGGAGGCCTATCACAAACAGGAGCATAAAGCTCACCAACACGTGTATCACAAACGGAACGCTAATTCCATGGTCGCTAACCATCACAAATTGAGCCGAAGCTCCACAAACGGCCCGAAGACCATGGGTTGCTACCCCATCACAAATTGAGTCGAAACTCCACAAAACGGGGTTTAGTCTCCCTCGTAGACAAAGAGACATCGCACATTGCTAGTCTAAATCACAAAGATGATCGTCATGATCAACGAGAAGTGTCAATTACACTAAGCTAGTAAATATATGAGTTTAGCTTCATGTCCCATAACCACTTGCTTAACTTAAATATTTACGAACAAACTGTAAATCTCCACTAGAAAATTGTCACAAGAGGTTCAATCGAACAAGTCCAAGAATTAACCGACAAAGTAAACGCAAGCGTTTCATACCACTTGTTTTACTAAGCCGTTTAATTAGATTTCTCATACGAGTGATGTAAAGGTTTGTATATACTAATAGATCGGAAAACGGTTTTATAAACGAATTTGGTATTAAAAGAGTATTGAAATCGTTTGAGTAAAGAGTTTTGATATTTACTACTAGTATAGGAAACCTTTATATTTTTAAAGTGACAAATCACGAAGAAGATTGTAAGAACAATCAATCACAAAAATTCACATATGAAGACGTGAATAAATCCAAAGAAATCGATAAAGGATCCATCGAAATGGATATTCAAAAATCCCTAAAAAGAGTCATCAAAGTCATAATAGATGATAACAACAAATAGGATTATCACGAATCGATTTAAATTAGGATTTCAATCCAAAACGGCAAATTAGACTCAAACAGCAGGTTCAGTCGACTGAACAGAGATTTTCAGTCGACTGACCCTGTACATGGAAATTTTCCAGGTTCAGGAAACTTTCTGTTTCCAGTTTCAGTCGACTGTGCAGAGTTTTTCAGTCGACTGAATCATGCCTGGAAACTCTCGGGTTTCAGGTTCAGTCGAATGAACAGAGATTTCAGTCGACTGAATCATGCCTGGGCTGTTTTTCAGCCTTATACAAATGAAGAGCAAACTCTTCCAAAATGCAATCGGACGAACATTGGCTCTAAGGGTTTATGCCAAACGGCAACCCGGCCCTATATGCTCCTCGATGCATCACAAAAAGCATGATCAAAAATCCATAAAAGGATTTTACACAAATTTGACTTAAAAACCCAAAAATTGGAATATTTACAAAACCAATCCAAATCAAGAGCAAATTCTCATGAAGAAGTGTTAGGAATTCATACCTAACAACCAAAGATAATTATAGTCATAGATGTGAGATAAAAATCTCACCTTTTCACAAAATCGAACAAGAAGAAGCTTGAAAGCAATTGGAGAATCAACCTCTCTTCAACACAACCCAAATGAGCTTGAATCTAAGCTCAAAAACAAGAACATTCCCAAGATTAGGTTTAGGAATTTCTGAAATTGGGAAGAGAATAAGTTGGAGAAGAAGAAGAGAAGCTTACCAATGGGTTCTTCTTGAGTTTGGAGCAAGGAATTTGATTTGCAAGAGAAACTAGGGTTTTGGAATTTTAATTTCCAATCTCTCCCACCATTAACACTCTAAAAACTGAAATGAGAAGAGAATGAGGGTGAGTGGGGAAGAGTGGCTCAGATTTGAGCATAAGTTAACATAGGGTTGAGCCCAAAAACCAAACCCAAAGTAAAAAGTAGCAGAAATCAACTTTCTCCAAACATATCGAAGCTTATACTCAGAAAGGTCGCAAACGGCATTTTAAACTCAACGGGAGTGGTCCCGAGCCCTAATTCGACTGTATACAAAAAGTAGGTTTTCGGACTAAAATCCGACTAACGATAAAATATTTAAATAAAATATTTAAATATAAAATCGACAAATATGCGGGTTGTTACAAGAGACAATCGATAGGTCATCCTATCATTCTCGCAAATACCCGGTCTTCAACACCGGTCTTCAATTGCTATCCATAACGTCGTATCATTATTCGGAATGGGTTATATGACACAAGGTCCTCTCCCGGCTAAACTGAATAACCAGCGCAATATTTAAAAACATATGGACATGGGATTTTCAGTTAAGTCACAACTTATTGTCCAAAACTTCCCTTTAGATGATTTAAACCAAATTACCATTTCAAATCTTTAAACAAAAGATTTATTTCACAAAGTTTAACCAGTTTCACAAAGATCCATTTACGGTTTCCAAAACAATATCCATTTTAATCGGATTAATTCATTTAATCTTTAAATCCAAGGTTTAACTTATAGATTTCAAAAATCGTTTTCAATTATTCATTCACAACTTGGAAAACCATTTCAATTCAAACTTGAAATTCCTTTTATACACATTGGAAATTCATTTCTCATACGAAAGCTTTATCATTTGAAACAAGCAGTTTTCATTTTGGAAAAATCCAATTTCATTTATAGAAGTTAAAATCTTTGGGTTAAATTTAATTCCCAAAACAACACTTTTAAAAATGGTTTGAAACCCATATAAGCTTCTATAACCTTTTTACATTTTAAATCCTCAAAATAGAATTTAATTTCAAACCTTGAATTCAAATTTAAATCAGATTTCAAAACTAAATTAAGTTATTCAAAAATAACTTTTATCTTTGAAATTCTTTTTCAAAGCTTTTTACTTTAAACCCCAACCATTTCAAAAACCATTTAAATTTAAAAATTCAATTTTAAATATTTTCAAAAGTCTATGACTTAACCAATTTCCACGTGCAATCCATATTTGTGTGTGTATAGTGTAGTCTGGGGGTATTACACGATAGTGCACAACATCAATTATCACAGATATATCGATAAGCGGTATAACCCATAACGCTTATATTAATCAACAGATTCATAGATAAAGTAAATTTATCAATCATAAAGATTTACTACTATGATTCGATGTGGGTTTCGGATAACGACATGGAATCCGACTCCCTGCCGCATCGAAGTTTAAATGTCGTTTCATGGGCAAAAGGGGTTTCACACACATATAGGAACAAAACACAAATCACAAATCACAGTCCATCACAAAGCAATCACAACATCACAACAAAACATCAATCCAATACAAAACAATTGATGATAGTTAATCATCTCTAATTAGGGTGAATATGATTAAGTGTGTTAACCACACAATTTATTTTATAAAATTTTAAATCAATGATTAATTATTCTTAACTATAAATTGATTCAGTCTTGATTAACTTTATCAATTAACTTTTCTTAATTTAATTATCCTAATTCATAAATCCTTAATCTATAATTAAGAAAATCTTAATTACTTTCATCCTTTAATTGAATCAACTTCTAAATTATAAAGTAATTACAAATTTTAATTGTTTAAAATCTTTATTTAATCATTATAAAGAATTTTGTCTTTAAGTTAAAAATTTGAATATTTGATTTACTCCTCAAGTATTTTATCAAGTTAAAAATTTTAAACAAATTTTATTTTTGAAATCTAAGTTTTAAAATACTTCATTTATACCGGATAATTATTTAAATAAAAACGAGTTTAAATCGTGCTTCAAAATTTTTTTGCTGATTTTATGTTTGACCCGAGCCCTTCCCTGAGTCATACCCGATGTAAAAGCTTCCCTGCTTCGAGTTTCCACTCGAATCGACCCATGAGAATTTTTTTTTTCAAATTTGTTTCAAGCCTGGAAGTCCACGCGATACAGCTCCAAAACGTCACGAGCTCCACTTCGAGTTTCCACTTAATCTCCCCGTGCCATGTTTCGAGTTACTACTCGTCCCCCCCAAACCCATCACACTGACACACACCCCATCCACATGCACGTGCACGGCAACCTTCGCCGCCGTTAGATGGTGCTGCGGCCACCATCACGACAACGTCCATCCCCCAAATCAAATTCGAACAACCTGATCTCGAATTTAATTCGAAATCCCAAATCGACCCACAGAACCCAAAGAGGAAAAACATCAGGCCGACACGTTCTCGCCTTACGCCGCCTCCCCAGTCCTCAATCGGCCACCAGCCTTTGCCTCCAGCTTCCACGTCGTGCAAAGCGTCCCTTTGACCCCCTGACACGCATCGGGATCACTCGTGGGTGGTGCGACAACTTAATTTCGACCATGCGCAGAAAAATGGGTATTAAACCCTATTTTAAATTCGAATTGAAAATCAAAAGATAAAAAAAATTCCAGTATTTTTCTAGAAATCACGAACCCTCAATCCATCTACGATAGTGAATTCGAGGCCTATGACTTCATCGATCATCAGGTTTTGCCAAAAACTCACTTTCCGATCAACTCCTAATTTCTTGAGCAATATGCAATGAAAAATTTTAATTTTTTGTTTCTAAAATCATTAATTTTGATGGTGATTCAAATGGTGTTACTGAATTTCAAATCCATGAGGTTCGAATTTTCACCTGTTTTGGGTTGTGACTGTATTTACATTTTCCATTGAAGTTAAAACCTGTTTTTATTGGCTTTAATTAACTGTTTAGGCGAATACCAGTTTAAACAATCATTTTAGCTAAATTTCCAACATGATTGGGGAGCAAGGAGGGGAAAAGAATATTGTATTTGGATGTGTTTCACTCTGTAACCAGAGTTTAAGCTTAACAACAAAATTTTTTTTCCTCCAAAGTTTCCAATAAGACTACGGCTGTTTTGATTAGTTTTCTGAAACATGGTGCAAGCTCAACACAATTTCAACTTGTTAAAAATTAATTTCAGAAGGAATAAAGCAGAGAAAAATTGAACTGGGTTTAATATGTTTTATTCTTGCAAAACAAAGAAGGCTGTATGAAATTTGAGTTTCACAGTTTCCAGGAAATCAACTTTGCTTTGATTTATTTCTAAAGAAAAATGTTGGTGAAAGTTTGAACAATATCTATCTTGTTTACTGAAACAAAAATGCATGGCTAACCTCAGTTAATCATTTAAAATAAAATAAAGACAGGGGAAGAAGATGGATTTTACAGGTTTTCATTTGTTTGTTTTTTCCTGAACTAAAACAGTGACTAACATCTTGTACAGTCAACATGACAAACTAAGCATTCAATCATACATTCAAATTCCTTACATGCAAACAAAATTTAATTTTCCTATATCATCCAAACATACACATAGCAACCATGATAAAAGAAAACAAGGTTTACTCACATTCAAGTAAATCCATAACCTTTGTTTAAGCATGCATCAAAACATAGATCATATCAAGGTAAGGTTTGCTCACCCGAGTAAATTGACAGAAAGGAACCGAGGAAGAACTTGACCCTGGAAGTGATATTTTATTTTACAACATCTATTCATTTTATAATCTTCACAATTTATAAATCTATAATTTTTAATGAAATCTATTTTATACTTTATTTTAACACTTAATAAACTCGTTTTATAATTCCAATATTTTATATTGATATATATATATATATATATATATGTTATAAATATCAATGTCAAAAATCTTTTATATACATCCTTTATAATAATTCAAAAATCCAAATTTAAACTATTTTATAAATCTTTAGTTATATTTCACAAAAATCTAAATTTTTATAACATAAAAATTTATAACGTTTAATTATTTAAAATGAATCAATTCAAAAATTTAATAAAACATTTACTTCGAAAAATCATTTTTAAAAATCCTTTTAAAATCAAAATCGTTATTTTTAAACTTTAAAAATGGATCCCATGATGCAACGACAATAAAGAGTCAATCACGACAATCAAAATATCATATATCAATATGATAATCAACAAATATCACAATATCTGTAATCAAATAAATACTGGTGAGGAATCCAGTTGGATCCCTCCAATCTGTTTCCTTACATCCAAAGACATTAGCACAATACCAATTCCGTTCCAGTATGGAATTATCGCGGTATATGGGATTTATAAAAATATTATCCGCTTAATAGGCGGCGCAATAGGGTCTCATCCGCTATATAATGCGGGAAAATCAACTCCAAGTACATAAATAATACCAATTTCACTATACGGTGAAATATTCGTGGTATATGTTTTTAATAAATAACCTCCGCTTAATAACGGCGCATAATGTCTATTTTAACCATCAGTAGGTAACAATCAACATTCAATCATACAATCAACAATTTAAATTTAACTATTTAAAATTTACATCGAACAATTTCGATTGAGTGAGAAGTTCTCACCTTGATTTCAATTCAGTTTCCGCGTTTTATTTCGAATAAAATTAAACGGCCGTTTAATTTTACCCAAAATTTTCGCTAGCTCCAAACGACTCCAATCCTATTTCATAGCATAGTGCTCGTCCATACGAACCCAACGCAACTGGTTTCGTCCAAAACGGACCTCGTATGAACAACATATTGCATTTATAAGTTTACACGAATTTATATATATAATTAATTTACAATTTTTTTTGTTTACCCCCAAACACAATCTTGGCCGCACGTTTCTAGAGAGGAGATCACGGCCCCTTGCTCCATCTTCCTCACGCGTTCAACACTCAGTAATACACGATTGTTCGAACCCTGGAAAATCGCGGCCACCAACAACCACGTGAACACGATTAGAGACCCCCACGTCGTAGCCCCTGCCGCCGCTCACCACCGAGCCAAGTGCGGCTCCTCCTAGCGCCGCCATCGACGAGAAATCGCCACCTAAACGCGCGCGCTTTGAGCTAAGTTTGCCGTCAATCCATCGCGTGAAACCCGACCATAGCAGTTGATTTTAAAGAGCACGAGGAGCTCTACACTTTTCTAGTTGAGAGCTTGTTGAATTATTGCACGGATTTGATGAAATCGGAGGGGAAAGAAGATGAATTTTCGACCATTCATGCTGAAGATGGCGGCTAGGTTATAGAAATTTGGGTTTAGAGTTGTGTTTGCAAAATAGAAGATAATGGTCCTTATATAGAAATTTTCCAAATTACTATTCACTCGAAATTTTCCGAACTCCAAACGAAGCGTGCCGATTGGCATTTCTAAGGTTTAACCCGCGTTTTGAACACAATGGAACGTGTTTCAGAGGCTAATTCGATCATCTATGTGAGTTACAGCAATAAACGATCGATTTATAATTAAATCGATTAACTAAATTTTCTGTGCGTTTTAGCTTGCCCCGGACAAACGGTAAATCCGATTGACACGAAATTTGAAACCTTATAATAATATAACATTACGGATCCGATGAAACTGGTTTCGTAGAAATCTAAGACTGTTTGAAAAATGGCTATTTTAACTCATCAATTAAATATTAAAATATTCAATTTTCACAAATTAACTTTTAATTCGATTTTAAAAGTTCTATAATATCATTCTAACTCCTACATGATTAAATAAAATTTTACAAATCATTTTTAATCATTTTTAACCCAATTTTGAATTATTTACGTAATATCAACTATTCGATTTAATTATCCAATTAAATCCAGATATTCGACAAATAAATTATTTGACTTACAAATCTTACTAGTTAATATTTAAAATCAATTAAATATTCGAATTTTAAATGACAGAAATTATGGGTCGTTACAAACTTCCCCCCTTAAAAGAATTTCGTCCTCAAAATTACCAAGTAAGAAAAAGTTACAGAATCCATTAACTTTCCAAAACAAACCATTCAAACTGGTTTTTTCTCATATCTCTTAAGTGTTTAACTTTCCCAAAATTCATAGTTAAACTTCTTACAAAACCTTTACTAAGTTTCCAAATCCAAACTTAGTTTTCAAAAATTTCCCAATTTTCTCAAACATATTCTAACGCCTTAAATTTTCGGCAAAATTTGCCAGAGACTCCTTTGCGTGGCTCGATCCAAAAAAAATGACAGTATATATATCACAAATATACATCTCATCAAGTGATGAGGCATCCCGCAGGGAAATAAGTGTAAAGTACGATATCTAATCCGAGATATGTACCTTATTTATTATTAGCGAGCATATACGGCTAATATAGCGCGAAAATGAGCTCCTCGTGCGAAGCAAGCGCAACCCGCACCTACTAAACACTCAACAAACAATATGAGGACATGTATATATGAAAATAATATCAATATACAACATATATCACTACATGTACCAACATAGAATTGCATTCAATCAACAAATGCAACCATCAAAAAACTATCATCCAACTAACCAAATAAATATTCATTCATATTCTCATTAATATTCAATGAATTGATTTTTCAATTAAATCACATTTGATTTATTTACATTGTATTTAATTAACATTCATTTGTTCATTTTCCAATTAGTATACATTCACTAATTTATTCACATTAATTCACTTTCAATCCAAATCAAATCCAATTCTATTCAAATTTATTTCTTTTCAATTTGGATTCAATCATATAGCTTTTAATTTCGCTTATTCAATTTCATTAATCACTTAATGAATCATACAGATAATCAATTTATAATCATATAACAACCAATGTAGATTCAACACCAAATTATTAAATTTACATTCAATTCGGTTCAACACATTTAATTCCAATTGGTTTAATATTAAATTGACTTTCATTCAATTATTCAACTAGTTTTAATGAATTAATATTTATATTCATTATTCCATCTTAATTTATTTACATTAGATTGATTCACATCCACTACCAATTTCATTTACTAATTTATTTCATTAGTACAATTCGATTCACTCATTAATTCAATTGATAATTTATTTAACAAATAAAGTTGAATTTTATTTATATAACTCAAGTTCACATTCATTAAGGACTTCATTTCATTAATTCACTTGATTATTTTACTTCGATACCAAAATCAATTCCATTCAACATCATTTAAGTTATATTCCATCTTAAACATCATTTGTTTAACTTAACTTAAATTTCCACCTATAAGTCCAATTCAGATTTCATTTCTATTTAACTTTTACAACTTGGATTTTTTTACTGATTTACTTATACTTTCTTTAATTTAACTCCATCCTTTAAGTTAAATTTATTCTATTAAAACTCAAATTGTATAAGTTATCAACTCATTTATCATTCCCATAATATTTTAAATAGAATTTCAGAGTCTTTTCAACCTTTCAAAACCATTTTTGAAATCAATTCAAATAACCTTTTGAATTTAGAAAACCAAATCCAAATTTTCCAAACAACTTTCATTCAAAATAATCTGGCAGCAATTCCACTTTTGGAAACCCGAAAACGAACACCAATGATGTCGCGATCATCATCGAAATTATTTTCCAGCGACCGAAAAGAGTTTAGAGCTTTAATTTCCCCAAAACAATTTTTTTCAAAATATCAAATCCTTTCAAAGCACTTCTCTGGAGTTTTATTTTCAGATTATAAATCACATTTACAAACCTTTTACTTATATAATTTCACTACTTATATATAAGATTATTTCACAAGTGTAAATCACATTAATTATAATTCCATACTTTATAATTCAATTGTTTATACAATTATTCTTTTACAATATGTTTCATTCAACTTATTCAAACAACTTTTGTTTACTTGCATACATTCTTACATTTTCAGCAATCAACAATCAATTTATATGCACTAATAATTCTGAAATATTATTTCCTTTATATATAAAATTATAATCGAGGTAAAATTATTTCATTACCTAATTTAAAAATAATACTATGTCGGTTTATCTCGTTTAAGAGTTTAGAAACCCCTATCGATAACATGGCGTCCCATCTACCGACCAAAATTCACAAACAGCTCAACGGATAAGCAAACACAATATAAAACAATTTCATATCACTAACAAATACTCACTCGTATCTATTATTACACTCAAACTCATTCTAGAGTACTACTGACTCTATCTCTAATGAGTAACACCCAACAGAGCCATGGTTGTCGCTTAACCATATGCTCTGATACCAAATGTGACGATCAAGACTTTTCGACGCTCGAAAAACCGATATCGATACGTCCACTGTATCCACTGCCGAGAAATCGAAGACCGGAAAACCGTACCGTTAGGGTTAAAGAAGAGGTAGAAGATAGAAGAAGAGGGAAAAAGATAGAACATAACAGAAATAACAGAACAATATCAGAATCTCACAATCGCAGCGGAACAACATATAATATATAAATGAATAATTTTTAAACAAATAACTATATCGGTTATTACATTACATTTCATTACAAGTGTACAACAACAAACAGCAGAAAAGAAATACTATATACAAGTGCATAGCCATGCCATCCAACTTTCCTCCAGCAACTCCTGAATTCCAGAATATCCTGATAACCTAACTCTAGACTGCCCGTGTGGAAATTGGTGGGCACCCAGAGTTTAGGAAGGAAAACAATAAACTCCGAGTCAGTCATGTGACTGGTGTGAGAACTAAAACAGTTTATTTAAAAAAAACAGAGGTATATTTTTTAAAGTCAATTCACAATGCTTTTTAAAAAATGAAACTACCATAAGGCCTCCCGGCACGCACACAATGCAAATGCAGACTTGGGGGAGATTTCTCCTTATGATAGTCAAAGATGCTTACTACGCAAAATCAAATCTTTTTTGATATTATTATTAGTGCATAGTGTAGGAAAAAAACATTTCGAAAATAAAGATATAAATCTTAGCCAGTATAGGTACCATTATATTATGCCTACTATAGCTACCATATTAAATGGCAGGTTCTTCAACTAAAACCGTACAAGGTTCGTACTGCTTCTTTGGATTTCCAACAAATTGTCAGGCCAAGGAACTTCCCATTGCCACATGGGTATGCCTCTGGAAAGACGACCCGAGAACCTAGCCGTATCTCTGCCAACACAAGGCCGGGTTACCCCTAACTGGGTAACTACTGACACGAATATGTCATTCTCCGATCGTAACCGATATATATCCGAGGATCCTCGACTTCCAACAAGCACAAAGCAATAAATTTGCAGCAACAACATAGGTTAAGTATCTGGGCTCCATACCATGATACCACCTCTATCCGAAAGGAATGACATACACTAAAGGGGCGCTACCCCCTAATAACCTTGCTGCATCCTTCCTGTTTTGACCATTTCCGGGGAGTGAGGTCCGGCGAAGTCTCGTCCACAAAGCTACGCTTTATATAAAAGCCGTGCTTTGATCATCAAATGCTCAACAGCACTTCGTATGCCACATTACCAATTTGGGAATGTATCACTAGTAACCATCAACTACATAACCTCTAAGGGTGTTAAGCTAAGATAATAAATTCTCCGCCACCAAGAGAAATATATTTGATAAAAACCAGCTTTACATCTCAAATTGTAACGTCAGACACACATCCATACAAGTCCGTTTCGGGATCGAACGGAACCGAAGGCACTTATAAAGAAGTCCTTGCAATCCGGATATTCACTAATCACGATCGGACTTCCCATCACAAACGATAATAAATTTCTATATCGGAGATCGGCTGATGCAGAAACATTCCATGGTAATCCTTCCATTTTCACAAATATCCGGTCTTCAACACCGGTCATCACATGCAATCCATAACGACGTATCATATATTCAGAATGGGTTATACGACCCCAAGGTCCTTTCCCGACTAACCCGAATAGTGAGCACTTATTTTAAAAATAAGTGTGGCATTCAAATTCAAGCAAATCACAACAAATACCTATTTAAAGGTAAATATTGATAGTCGGTTATTTAACTATCAATAGGCGTGCTCAACATCACCAAATTCCAAACAATTTCCCAAATTATTTATTTTCCAAAATATCTTTACTAGATATATAATTTCCACACTTCAACCATTCGAAAACAAATTTTCAAATCACTTTTCACCTTTACCACTTTTGAAAACGAATTTCAAATCGTTTCCCTACACGGGATATACTTTCATTTCAAAATGGTTCATTTAAACCAATTAAATAAATCCTTACCGGTTTACTCTATATTTACGTTCCAAATCCGTAAATTTATTCCCACACTTCAAAAATAAATCAATATTTATTTTTAAACAAATTCCCCTTTCTTCTATAAATTCCATAGTGAATTTACAATTCCAAAATATCTATGAATATACGATTTTCAAATCGATTTCTAATATTCATTTTCAATTTATCTTTAAAAGATAAGATCTCAAAATATTCACTTTATATTGGAAAACATTTGCCTACTTATTTAATACTAAGTAATTCACAAATCCATTTATTTTCAACACTTGGAAAATATTCAATATACTTAAATCGAAATTAAGTATATATTTCATCTTTTAAGAAATCATTATCTTAAACACATTTGTTTGGGTCAAAACGAATGTTGCGTAAAACATCGTTACGACGACCCAAAATCACTAGTATATGGACTACAAAATAAAATAAATATATAAATCCCAATACTATATAAAACATTTCCTTTCGGAAACCATTTACTATAACAACAGTGTTATAGTCTACCATTTCCTTCTATTTCTCGAAACCGTCTATTTCAACAATGAATGTTGAAATCTATGATTTCAATGTTTAATGCATTTTAAAACATTGTTAAAACGATTAACTTCATTTTAGAATATTCATTTTCCCCAAGCATATCCATTTTATTTAATAATATATTCACTGTCCAAAATCGTGAATATACTTCCTTAACCAATTTCAACATTCAATTTGTCAAATTCCATTGATTTCGAATTTATAAACAATGTCTATAAATTCCATTTCTATTTATAAACTTCGATTTATTAATCTCCTTTATTAATCCAATTCAAGTTATATAGTCCATATTATCAGTTAAATACTTATAATTCATTTATTTACAAAATCGTTCTTTTTTAGAACTTCTATTACTTATAAGATTCCTTTATATTTTATAAAAACTTCAACTTATGAAATCTCCTTTATTAACAATTTCTATTAATATCCCATTTATATGCTAAAATCCAGTTTATAAGTTAATTACTTGTAAATCTTTTATTTTACAACATCTATTCATTTTATAATCTTCACAATTTATAAATCTATAATTTTTAATGAAATCCATTTTATACTTCCTTGTAACACTTAATAAACTCGTTTTATAATTCCAATATTATATATATATATATATATATTATAAATATCAATGTTAAAAATCTTTTATATACATCTTTTATAATAATTCAAAAATCCAAATTTAAACTATTTTATAAATCTATTTATTTTAAAAATCACCTTTTGGTTATATTTCACAAAAATCTTAATTTTTATAACATAAAAATTTATAACGTTTTAATTATTTAAAATGAATCAATTCAAAAATTAAATAAAACGTATACTTTGAAAAATCATTTTCAAAAATCCCTTTAAAATCAAAATCGTTATTTTTAAACTTTAAAAATGGATCCGATGATGCAACAGCACCAAATAGTCAATCACGACAATCAAAATATCATATGTCAATATGATAATCAACAAATATCACAATATCTGTAATCAAATAAATACTGGTGAGGAATCCAGTTGTATCCCTCCAACTTGTTTCCCTGCATCTGAAGACATTAGCACAATACCAATTCTGCTCCAGTACGGAATTATCGCGGTATATGGGATTTATAAAAATATTATCAGCTTAATAGGGGGCGCAATAGGGTCTCATCCGCTATATAATGCGGGAAAATCAACTCCAAGTACATAAATAATACCAATTTCACTATACAGTCAAATATTCGCGGTATATGCTTTTAATAAATAACCTTCGCTTAATAACGGCGCATAATGTCTACATTAACCATCAATAGGTAAAAATCAACATTCAAACACACAATCAACAATTTTAAATTTAACTATTTAAAATTTACATCGAACAATTTCGATTGAGTGAGAATTTCTCACCTTGATTTCAATTCAGTTTCCGCGTTTTATTTCGAATAAAATTAAACGGACGTTTAATTTTACCCCAAATTTTCGCTAGCTCCAAACGACTCCAATCGAATTCCATAGCGTAGTGCTCGTCCATACGAACCCAATGCAACTGGTTTCGTCCAAAACGGACCTCGTATGAACAAGAAATTGCATTTATAAGTTTACACGAATTTATATATATAATTAATTTACAATTTTTTTTTGTTTACTCTCATACTCAATCACGGCCACACGTTTCTAGAGAGGAGATCACGGCCCCTTGCTCCATCTTCCTCACTCGTTCAACACTCGGTAATACACGATCGTTCGAACCCTTGAAAATCATGGCCACCAATGACCACGTGAACACGATCAGAGACCCCCACGTCGTAGCCCCTGCCGCCGCTCACCACCGAGCCAAGTGCTTTGAGCTCAGTTTGCCACCAATCCATCGCGTGAAACCCGATCATAGCCGTTGATTTTAAAGAGCATGACGAGCTCTACACTTTTCTAGTTGAGAGCTTGTTGAATTATTGCACGGATTTGAAGAAATCGAAGGGGAAAGAAGAAGAATTTTCGACCATTCATGCTGAAGGTGGCGGCTAGGTTATAGAAATTAGGGTTTTGAGTTGTGTTTGCAAAATAGAAGATAATGGTCCTTATATATAAATTTTCCAAATTACTATTCACTCGAAATTTTCCGAACTCCAAACGAAGCGTGCCAGTTGGCATTTCTAAGGTTTACCCCGCGTTCTGAATACAATGGAACATGTTTTGGAGGCTAATTCGATCATCTGTGCGAGTTACGGCAATAAACGATCGATTTAAAATTAAATCGGTTAACTAAATTTTCTGTGCGTTTTAGCTTGCCCTGGACAAACGGTAAATCCGATTGACACGAAATTTGAAACCTTATAACAATATAACATTACGGATCCGATGAAACTAGTTTCGTCGAAATCCGAGACTGTTTGAAAAATGGCTATTTTAACTCATCAATTAAATATTAAAATATTCAATTTTCACAAATTAACTTTTACAGCAAAGCTAGCCGGCTTTAGAGTGGGCCGTGCCACTGTATATAAAAAATGGGAGAACAGGTGCTCTGCACATGCACAGAGCAACTAAGAAGGATAGAAAAGAAAATAAATTAAAGAGCAGGAGTTAGACAAAAAAGCCTAAACTACTAATACAGCATAAACTAGTCTTCCTCGGGAGAGGAAGAATAATGTCGTCCATCAACCGCCGAAGGTCCAATAACATGCGAATACCTAGCGAAAAGAGTTGCCAACAAAGGATCATAACCAACTGAACCAGGCGAGTAAAGAAATTTCCTATCCCAAGTGACATCATAAAACTTACTTTTGTTCTCCTCCCCTAACTCACCATCCGTAATGAGGCACAAACCTTCACCCACAATATGATACAAAAGATATCTACTCTCGTCACCAGAATCACTAATAAAGGCATAGAAAACGTCCCTCTCAGGAGAATATCTCATATCAGAGGGAGAGTGAACCCAAGCACGCTCATCCGAGAACCAGGAAATGATATCAGAAGCGGAAGCAGAAGGATCCACCTCCAGGGAAGAAGGAGGGGAATCAGAGGCTGGAAGTGAAACCGTCACAGACCCGGTAGGAGCAACACAATCCAACAAGGCAGCAGGTGGATCCACAATAGGTGGGACAATATCAGGAGCTAGAGGCGCAACAGATAAATGATCAGGAGAAACAGCAATCTTCCTAACCCACATACGAACAGGAGGACGAGGAAGAGGCGTCCGGCCAGAAAAGGGGACAACAAGACCAGGACAGGATACAGCACAATGACCAAAGGACTGACAAGAATCACAAATCTCAGGTTTCCAACTATAGCGAACTCTGACTTCAGCAACATGGCTCTCATCAAGCTTGACCTTTAATACCATAGGCAAAGGTTTGTCAGGAGTGATCTCAATAAGAGCTTTGGCATAAACAAGCTTCTTTCTAGCCACAGTATTAGTATCATAACATATTACCTTACCAACCAGGCCAGCTAGCCAGTCAATCCCGATAAGAGGCTGGAGAACAGAAGGAATATGAGAAAAATGGGCCCAGACAGGAATAGACAAAACTTGTTCCTTCGCACGATCCACAGAAGGACTCCACGTTGTGATTATGAAAGGTTTACCATCAATAAGTAGAGGATCAGCTTCCAAAATTCGTTGCCTTTCATCACTACGCGCAAATTTAAAAAAGAACATTTCATTATCATAATGGACTGACAAACCACCTCTAGGCTTCCAAACCATATTGCACCTCGACTTGACTACATGATAGGGAGGATTTGAATCAAGAAAGAAACCAACCAAATGGTCTTTCCAAAAAGTCACTCCGGCCTCAATCACTTCCAACGGAGGAACCATCAATCCCTCATTCTCAACTACTTCAAAACGACGTGGTGAGTGAATACCAGCGTTACATGGTAGCTTGGTAAACAAAGAAGACCAACTAGTAGCAGGCCGAGACAGCGGAGGGACATGCAGTTCATGAGAAACCACAGGCTTGGGAACACTGACATTGTCAAAACATCGAACAGTTGATGTGCCACCGAATATAGCCCCAGTATTAGCATTACCTCCCGATCCAGTAACAATACTGTTACCAGCATCAACCACACAAACAGAAGACACCAACGTTTGGCATGATTCATTATCATTTACATCAGCCATTGCCACCACTTTATCCAATTTACAGTCAAGACCAACAGGTGACACAACACTTTCTTCCAACCCAGACAGTTCCGGAAGACGCACCTTCAAAGACGTCCAAGCCGATGAGGGAGAAGCAGCTAAGAACGCTGATAAGGAGGACTTACCCGTATAAGGAATTGGGCCGAGCAATGATGGTGTATTCGAGACCAAAGAAGGGTTGTCCGACAATAATCCAGTCGTTTGCATAGAGGAAACACACTCAGCAAGAGGCATAGCATCTACGCAATTCGAAGGAGCAGCGCCCACAAACGCACAAGATCCACTAGGCAGATCTGAAGACATAAAAGTTGAACGCGATAGCAGGAACAAAAAGCGAGAAAAGAAAGAAGGGCGAAGGGAAAGACAGAGGAGAGAGAAAGGGGAAAGGGGCGGCGAACTGCAAATGAAGGAAGGGGGGTTACGGAGGAGCAAACGCAAATTCCAAATCGCCAGTCGCCATTATCATTCTAACTTTTATATACTAATGTTAACTTTTAGTTCGATTTTAAAAGTTCTATAATATCATTCTAACTCCAACATGATTAAATAAAATTTTACAAATCATTTTTAATCATTTTTAACCAATTTTCAATTATTTACGTAATATCAACTATTAAATAGTCGATTTAATTATCCAATTAAATCCAGATATTCGACAAATAAATTAGTTGACTTACAAATCTTACTTGTTAATATTTAAAATCAATTAAATATACGAATTTTAATTGACAGAAATTCTGGGTCGTTACACGATGCATCGAATTGAAAATTGAATTACACCATTGAAGTACGCCCGTCGAGAGCTTCAACATATATTATTTTGAGATTTTTCTGACAACTTTGACTTTTTAACTCTGATTTTGAAATGGATCTGGATCTGAAATTTTTTCTGCCATTGAGGAGGAGAAGGAGCTGAAGGAATTTTACGCGCAGACAAATGAGAGTAGGCGGAGGCTAGGGTTTAGCGGGGTATTTATAGATGAAGTTGGAATAGACAGATGGATCCGAATTTAAATGAATTCACAATTTGTCAATTTAAATTCCAAAAATCCATTTATTTGATTTTTAGATCTTATTATGAATAAATGGTCAACTTACCATTTCTATCATTTCTGATTGCAATAAGCTTCAAATTTATTAACCAAACCTCCATATCAAATAAGGATTTATTGCAAAAATTTAAGTGTTTACCTTTAATTAAAGTAAATTCAATAAATTATAAAATCTTATTTCAATGAAATTTTGTACCATTCGTATTCAATTCCCTTTATTATATCAACAATCATCATCTTATGTATATATTTAACATTAGTATATACAATTACCCCAATTTCTTTACGGTCAACAACTAAATTCATATTAACGTAGTTTTTTTAATTACGTTTAATTGCAAAACATAAAATTTCAATTGCTACAAAAATTATATTTATTATAAGTTAAATCCCAATCAATTTCAACCTTACAATTTAAATTAAATGGTATTGCACTAACCTTATTAAATTACATCCAGTTTCAATTAGTATAGAATTTGATCCTAATTACTTACCATCAAATTCTTAAATTATCGATTACCTTCCAATTAAATAAAATTTTATTACAAATTGATTTACAGCCTAATATAACATTTACATTAAACCCATTTCATTCCACCCATTAATTACTAGCCTTAAATTAGCCAATCTTCATATTATAAATAATCCTTTCTTTTTAATGATCTGATTGGATCTAAACATAAGTTTAAATTTAGGTATAAACATATATGCAATAAACTAGCATTATATTTTGAAACGTGATCTTATTTAATTGGAAATAAATCACCCAATCCAAATTTATTTTAATAAGTTTCCAATTAAACTGATTAGATTCAATTCCAACCCTTTAATTGAGCCTATCATTACTTTGTAACGTAGTTAACACTTGTCTCACATTTCATTCCATATTTATTCAAATTTCCAGCTTCCCTTTGTATAAATTATTATTTCCAAATATATTGAAGTTGTTATTCGAAATTATTATTCCAACCCAACCATATACATATTCTAAAATTAGAAACTCAATTATTTCATTAAATAGGTTTCATTCTTTTATATTAACTTATGAAATAAATATGCATTTCCGTTGCTCATTACCTTTATACTTTCAATTACAGTTCTCACCCACATAAATGAGACAATTAATTTCATCTAAATGTAATCGTTTTCCAATACATTATTAACTTTATTTCCATGTCTTATATTACAACAAACTATCCAATACGAAAAGTCTTAACATTGTGACAAATACTACTTTAATTAACATTAACGCAATACTCAATTAAAATTATTGTAACTGATTTCAAAATTGTAAATTAACAAGTTACCAAAATAGGCAACATACAATAATCGTTACTCTAACCTTTAGTCACATTAATACGCTTTAATTTCTCAAAGTCAAAGTTCCCATTTGTTTCTTACATTTCAAACTCAAAACCAATTATAACAAATTTCAATAATTCCTAAGATCTTTCCTTTCCATTTATCCATTTATCAAGTTTACATTAATAAATCTTTTCTTCCATTCCTCAAATTAAACAAATAGTTCTATTATGAATACCGTTAACGTTATTTCCAAATATCCCTTAATTAGTATTATCGTAAAAATTTATTTATTTTTATTCCAACTGATTAAAAATTCAATTTCTAAGTCTTAATATACTCTAAATTAACAACTTCCAAACTTGGTATTACTTCTCATATTAATGTAACTTTTATTTATTGTATTAACATTTATTTCAAGTTCTAATTCTATAAACAAATTAAACAGTTAACTTATAATATATGCTTACAATCCAAATATTACACCCATTTGTCATACTCTGAATGGAGTTAGCATTTAATTCCAAAATTTATCTAAATTTTACGTTAAGATAATATTAAATTACCCTTAGTGAAATTAAATTCCCAATTTATTTAATGCAATCAATTTTTGACCTTTCAGTTATTTCAATAAATTTAGGGTTGCGCAAGATTAATTATTTATTAACATACATTAACATAATTGCATTAATTTACATTCAGTAGCAAATAAATCAATATATTATTCCACACAGTAATACCCCGATTGCATTAGTTTATACTATGCTCCATTTAAAACAAAGTCAAAATAATTGAATGATTGTATTACATTGGAAATGTTCATTAATTATTAACTTGCAAAAACGTATTTCCTAAATTTACATCCAATTATTGTTAACCATGTTTTAGTAAATTAATCTTTTCAATACTTACCTATAATTTCATATATTCGCTTTATATGCAGGTATAAACCCTTATATCCCATTATAACTTAATGCATACAATTTACAACTTCCATTTTTACATTAATTTGAATTCCATTCTAGTTAAAAAAAAATTCATTCACAAATTCAACATTCCCTTTTGTTTCCTATATTAAACTTAAAGCCAAGTATGACAATTTACGTTACTTCAATAAATTGCCATATAAAATTTAAATTGTTAATTTTAATTACAATTTCTACTGCTCTAATATAAATTATAAATTTTTTATTTTCTTCTCTAAATTTAAATTACAAAATCTTAATCAAATTAACAAATTTATTTACCAAAATTTACGGGTCGTTACAATGTGAATCCCGAGCATCTCTTAAGTTACTGCACTCATATTTATTTCTGTTGATTTGACTCACATAATATATTTTAGTTCTGACTCGAGTGTTTTGTCTTTTCAATTTGCTCGGGTCAGTCCAAGCATTTCAGGAATCGAAGACTTTATTTCTGGAGGACGAAAACGAAGATTTCATTATTATTCTAATTACTTATTATAGTATTCCACCACACTCATAATGTTTCCGCTGCATTATAATTTATTGGTATGTGTAACTTTGATATATATTGTATAAGTATAATCGAATATTTTGTAAAGCAGCTTGATAAACTGTATATTAGATTATTATATTTTATCATTCCGCTGCAATATTCTATTTTGTTTTTTTCTTTCCCTGCTTTTTTATTTACCCCATAACAATCTGCCCTTTTGTATGGTTTAAGTCTAACGTGTGTGGTTTATCGTCGATTTAAAACGTACGAAAAGGCGGGATGTTACATCTGGTATCATAGCTTTGGTTTAGCGATAAACCTTAGCTTTGTGGTGTTTTACTCTTATTAATAGTGTAGTAATACCCTATGATGAGTCTTTGAGCGTATATATGAGAGAGCGTATTTGTTAGTGTTATAAAAAGGTTTTAATATTGTGTTAATTTGTTCCATTTTGTATTTATAAATCCTGGTTGGTGCATGGGATGCTACGACATCAATAGGGATTTTTAAACACGTAAAAGGACAGACCAACACAATATTTGTTTTAAATATAGGTGAATGAAATAATTTTGCCTATTATATTTTCTATATATAAAATAATTTTTTTAAATGATATATATATGGTTGCAATATATTGGTTGTTAGGTAATGAAATTTATAAATAATAGTCAAAATAAAATAAATCAAATTGGAAATTTTAGAACTTTGGTTCCGGGGTTCTGAAAATTTCTTTCAAATGATTTTGGAATATATTAATAATATTTTAGAAGTATTTTCTGATATAAATATTTCAATATAATTTGAAAGAAATGTTTTAAAAGAAATTTGGAAAAGAAATAAGTTTTGTACTTCCCTCTCTATCGCTGGAAAATAATTTCGGTGATGGCGGCCGCATCATCGACATTTGTTTTCGAGTTTCGAAGTGGAAAGGCCACTGTAGTAGTTTTACTGCAAATTTATAATAATATAAATTTTAAATTGCTTTAAATATAATTGGATATATAAGTTGTAGGTATATATTAATCTATTATTTTTAAATGATTTAAAATTAAACCCGGCATTTGGTTCTTAAGTTCCAGTTAATTAATAGTTCAATTAAGTGTAGTAAATTGGAATATGACTAACTAATAATTGGAACCTTTAATTAAAGTAAGAAATTTAATGCTAAGTTATAAATTAAATAAAAAGAATGTTGAAATTGTAACTTATAAAACAAAGATGCAATTAGTGGACATTGAATTAAATTAAAAGATGAGGTAAAACTTGTATAAGTTTCATTTGCATTTTCTTTAGCATATGTATAACTTACCAAATATTAAAACTTGAAATGTTTAATAAGAAATGTGATGGAAATTGTACAAGTAAAAGTATGTAATGAAGGTGTTCGATAAATTGCTTTTATTTATAAGAATTGATGTTATAGAGCTATAAACTTAAGTTACAATGGAAATCTGACTATAATAAAATATTTTAGAAGGTAAATGTTGTAAGTAAGTAACTATAGACTTAGGTAAATGTTGAAGTTATTTATTTTGAAAATATGCAGAAAGATGAATATTGTAATTAAATGAAATTAAGCAGTAAATAAATGAATTAATATGCAAGGAAATCGAATTAAAAATGAAAACTTGCAAGAAATAAATGTAAAACAAAAAGGTAAATCATTATATGAAAGAAAAGAAATCAAACAACTAATGTATGAAATGAAATTATAATAAGTAAATTTGATTTGTTGTTTGGAATTGTTGTTTGTTTTGGTTTATGGTAGTTTGGCAAGGATACTTTAAATCTGTTTGGAAGGTATGAATAATCTATTTTGTGTCACCTAAGACTGTTTAGTGAAGGGCACGCTTAGTAGTTTATTTTTCTTTCCGTACAATTTAAAGTATTGAGCCCGAACAACTATTTGTTTCGTTTGATATGAATGAATGATTGATGCGAGTTTATTTTATGTGATGGCTGTATGCTTGTTGCAAGTGATGGTTGATTGATTTTTTTGTGGTGATTAAAACAACTTAAATATTTCATATTGTATAATGGTTAACTCTTTTGGATTATACACGTGAAATACAGGTTATGTGACGCCCCACCTCTATACCCACGCTAGCCAAGGACATTACAGGGTAATGCCGTCAACTAACACGGAGAATAAGGCTGGTTAGGAGCGACCATCTATAGCCTTGCTCTAACTATCTATTGGATACATCGGCAATAATCAAACAAAGAAGATTGACATATCCAATTAATACTTAAAACAAAACCATAGGTGGTTGGAGGATCTATCAGAACAGAATTTAACAACTCAAATGTAATATACATCACAGAACATTAGATCATCATATACATACATATGCAGATACATACCAGAATATACAAACTAATTCATGTCAAGTGGTATAGCAAACCACAATATACAGACGAATCAAAAGAATACACATATCAGAGTTACAATAAAAGGACTACACAAAAAGCTTTAACAAAAAGGAACAAGCTGATTAGTCCATGCGGAAGCAAAAGAGGCTAAGTCCAAAAGCACCTAACCTGAAACATCTCGGTCTGACCCGAGTATAAAATATACGGGTCAGTCTAGCTAAACAAATCCGTTAGATAAACTGAACAACAATAAACCTGCAAGGTTACAAGGTATAACAAATATCTCAAAAGGAGATAACACAATCATCTAACAAAAGATGAATCATATGATAAGGAAACAAGCCTCATATCATCGACAACATAGATAAACAAAGGATACAAATATCCCAAATCAAGCCAAAAAGGCAAATAACAAATGCCAATAAGGTATACAAGTTCCATAAGGTAATCGCTACATATCATGCGGCTCAAAAAGACCAACACCGAAGGGCGATACCAAGGGAATATACATATCAATGAAACATCATAAAATTGCTCGAGCTCAGTACTGTACAAACAAGGATCCATGAGCCCTAAGACTCCAAACCCAATATCACCCATGCGGCTCATAATGACCAACATCGGAAGCGATACTAAAGGGCACCTCAATATCACCCATGCGTCTCATAACGACCAACATCGGAAGCAATACTAAAGGTCACCCCAATATCACCCATGCGGCTCATAACGACCAACATCGAAAGCGGTACTATAGGGCAACAAACCCGAAGGCACAAACCCGAAGGCAACATACCCGAAGGCATCATACCGGAAGGCAACAAACCGTAGTGGTGAAGGTCAAAGACCAAGTACTGGACACCACTAACTGGCGGAATTTGTCACAACTCTCGAAAAGGAATCCGAAAAGTTCAACGTGCGTCCCATAACCACTCGTTCGTACTAAACGGTTTACTATCCGTCAGTTACTTTCACACTCAAAGCAGTACAAAGTTCACTCATATTAAAACGATAAATTGAATAGGTCGGGAATTAATCGGAAGGATAAACGCACAGATTCATGGTTCGTGTTTTACCCAACCATTTAATCACCCTTCCACTTCGCTCGAAGTGCGAAATTGTGCATGTGTTTTTAAATAGAATTTATAAATTGGAGAAGCGAACTTTTAATACGATATGCAGAAATCATTTATAAAAACCCGTGAATGAATTCAAAAAGGAATCATCAAGGTCAAATATTGTAACGATCCTGATTTAATGATGAATTTAAATTTATAATTTAAATTGAATTTTTGAATTAAATTATGGATTTGTTTGAATTTTTCAATTTTAATGAGAAATGTATACTTATTTACTTTTGAATTTGATTTGAAACTCAAATAACGAATGATTTCAATTGAATTGAATTATAAAAAAACAACACATTAGCTAGTAAATGAACAAAAGAAAATTTACATAAAAAATGAAAATCTAAGTACATATAAAATATAAAGTAAGAACATAGCAATAAATTAGATAAGTTCAAACAATATGTTGACAAACTTTGTAAAATATAAAGTAAATACTAAAGACAAAAGTAAGAAAAAATAAATAAAATACAAAGCAATTTAAACAAGACTTGAAAGCTTGTCAAAGAAGACACTAGTAAAACAAACAATACAAAATTGTACACACATAATTAAATAGTATAAGTTGTAAACAAAAGTAGGGACATAAGCATTAATAACATCTCCTCAGCATGAAATAAATCTTTTCAGTCAAAATTATCATATGAGTGCACAAGGAAAAAAAATATCTTAGACAAAGCAATAAAAAAAAATCTGGTCTGGTGTTGTACAAAACAACATAATCACCTGTACAAATAACATCCCCTGCAAGCTTCCTTTCCATATATATATCAATTTCTTCTTGCTTCAGTTCGTTCAGCAAAAACATAGTAAACCAGAAGAAGAAAATATATAAGCATCACTCAACTTAAAACATCAGTCAACAACAAAATAGATTCAGAGAAACTCAATACTGCAGATTTAAAAACAGGAAGTAGACTCTGTTTCAAAACTTTTCAGGTGAGCAAATTTTTAAATCCATATGTACTTTGATTTGTATGCGATCAGTGTTAGATGGTTGCTTGAGTAATATGTTAGTATGAGTGTGAAAAGCTTGAATGTGTACATATGACTGTGTATACATATATGTCTGTGTACAAACATGTCTTTGTTTTAAAGTCTTAGGTTTAAACTCAATTCAAGAAAAAAACCATATCTCTTTGAATAATAACATTTAGATTATGATGTTTGTATAAAAACTGTTTATAACACTCTAATCTAAGTTTTAAAAACAAATTCCAAGTAAAAATATTTATAGGGTATTATAAAATGAGATATGACAGTGATGAATTATCTCAGATGAAAATATTGATTCCTAAATTTTCAAGTTTGGTTTGTATCCTTAAATTCGTATGGGTAAATCGTAAAGTTTAATATAGATATTAGGATTTTTAAGTGAGTGAATAACGTGAATTCACGAGATGATAAGAAAATGCATATTTGTTAAATTCATTCAATCGGTGGGATTAAATTCTTCGAATTTTGGTCAGAAGAAGGATTTAGTGTCAAGAATCATGGGAAAAATACTGAAAAAAATTACTATTGAGTAAATTGATCAATTGAATCGAATTTAGGGTTTAAAACTTGTTTTGGCCAGAAATGATTTTCGAATTTGTTCGTTGCCGTGAAGAGATCGAGCGTGGCCGGACCGAGGGGAATTGAATCAGGGGTGGTTGACGAAGCTCCAGTGGGTGTTGCGTGGTTAACGGTGGTCGGGGAAGATGATTCAAGGCATGTTCAGATGGTGGTTTGGGTTCTGGTAGGAGCTGGATTGCTCAATTTTGATGCGTCACGCATTTATGGGTGTTGATATGGTTGGAGCGATCCTTAGGTGATCATCGTCATGTTGATGACCTCGGTGAACGACCAGTGGTGGCCTGGTGATCGTGCACGTGCACGAGCACGTATCGTTTGGTGTCGGCGTTGGTTTGGGTATCAGGAATTTTGTTGGTGGCCACGCGAGTAGACTCGAGAAAAAAATGGCAAAGGCTTCGAGTTCGTACTCGAGTGCGTAAGCCCATTTACCTATTGTTTGTTTTATACTTGAGTTAATGTAAACTGGAGCTAACTGAAAGAAAAAGAAAAAAAAAGAACAGGAAGAAGAAGAGTTGGTGGTGAGGGAGAGAGATGCTTCGGGTGAACGCAAGGGAATCTCGAGTGTTTAGTCGAGAAAAATCTAGGTAATCTCGGGTTGTAGTTAGACTATAAATCCACAGTTAAAAATGTTAAGCAAATTTTTGTAGTTATCAAGTAACTAATGTTGACTATTTTGAATTAATAATTTATTTTAAGTATTAATTAACCAAGTGGATACATAACAATGTTTCCTAAAAGCTTGATTAATGTTTTTATAATTAATAGTTAATATGAGTTAGTTTTAATTTTAGTTAAAATTGAAGTTCAAGTTAGCAATAAATTGATTTTTAAAGCTTAAGCAAGATTTTAAATGTTAATTAAGGTAAATAATTCTATTTAACTAATTGTTTGAAAAGCAACTAAGAATGATTATAATAGTAATTTTAGATTGGTAAATTAAAACTTAAGCGTTTAACTCATTGGTAATTAAAAAATTGTTTATTTGATAATTGAAATTAATTAATTTATAATTAGTAGACAATTAAGATAATTGAGTAAGAAATCATTAATTATATCTAATCATTAAGAATAAATTAATCATTGATTTAAATAAATTAATAGAAATAGTTCTATGGTTAATTCTGTTAATCACCTTCACTTTAAATCCAAGATGATGGACTATCATCAAATGTCGGGTATTGGATTGATATTTCTGTTGTGATTGTAATGCTATGTGATGTGAATTGCCTTATGCTAAACTGTGATTGTGAATTGTTTCTATATATATGCGAAAAACCTTTTTGCCCGTGAACGACATTTAAATTTCGATGCGACAGGGAGTCGGATTCCAGTTGGTTATCCGAAACCCACATCGAATTGTAATGATTAATCTTTATGATTGATAAATTTATTTATCTATGAATATGTGAATAAAGATAAGCGTTATGGATTATACCGCTTATCGATATTGATATATCTGTGATGATTGATGTTGTGCACTATTGTGTAAAATCCCTGGACCACACTCATACACACACAAATATGGATTTCACGTGGAAATCGGTTAAGTCACAGATTTTTAAATAAGTTTGAATTTGAATTTTTAAATTCAAATAGTTTTGGAAATAAATTAAGTTTAATGTGAAAAGCTTTTGAAAAGCTGTTTTTAAGAGTAAAAGTTATTTTTAAATAACTAATAAAGATTTAAAAATTGAATAATCAGATTTAAATTGAAATTCAAAAATCTGAAATTGAGTTCTATATTCAATACTTATGATTTAAAAAGGACTTTACAAGTTATATGGGTTTAAACTATTTTTAAGCTTTGATTTGGAAATTTGAATTAAACCAAAGATTGTAACTTGTATAAATGGAATCGGTGTTTTTCCGAAATAAAACTATTGTTTCTAAGTGATAAAAAGCTTTCTTATGAGCAATGAACTTCCAAGTTATATTAAAGGGATTTCAAGTTTGAATATAAAAAAAATGATTTTCCAAGTTACGGACGAAGTTTTGGAAACGAGTTTTGAAAGCTATAAGTTAAATCTTGATTTTAAGATTTAAATGAGTTAATCTAATTGAAACGGAAATTTCTTTGAAATCTGTAAATGGATCTTTGTCAAAACTGAGTGAACTTTGTGAAATAAATCTTTTTGTTTAAAAGATTTGAAATGGTAATTGGTTTAAACCATTTGAAAGGATTGTGACTTAATTGAAATCCCATATCCATATGTTTTAAAATGTTGCGCTCACTATTCGGTTTAGCCGGGAGAGGACCTTTGTGTCGTATAACCCATTCCGAACATGTGAAACGTCGTTATGGATAGCATTTGAAGACCGGTGGTGAAGACCGGGTATTTGCGAGAACGATAGGATGACCTATCGATTGTCTCTGCACTGAGTCGCGCCGGTATAGAGATTTCCTAAGTGATGGGAAGTCCGATCGGGATTGTGAATACCCGGATTTGCAAGGGCTTCTTCGGAAGTGCCTTCGGTTCTGTTCGAACCCGGAACAGACTTGTATGGATTGTATGTTTGACATTACATTTTGAGATATAAAGCAGATTTCTTTCAAATAATTTCTGTTGGTGGGGGAGAATTTATTCTCTTAGCTTAACACCCTTCTCTGAGACGTACGAGCTCAGAGGTTATGTAGTTGAAGGTTATCAGTGATATATTCCCAACTTGGTAGTGTGGCATGCTGAGTGCTGCTGATCATTTGTTGATCTAAGCATGGCTTTATGAAAAGCGTAGCTTTGTGGACGAGACTTCGTCGAGCCTCACAACCCGGTAATGGTCGAAACAGGAATTTTGCGGCAAGGTTTCAGGGGTAGCTCCCCTAGGGTAAGACCATTCTTTCTGGAAAAGGGTAGTATCATGGTATGGAGCACAGATACTTACTCATGTGGACACACTTTATTTATTACTGTGTGATGTTGTTTGTTAGAGAGCTCTCGTATAAAGGTCCCAAAGGACCGGGGGTGGCATATCTGAGGTTCTGCATATTCCCCGGGAAGGGGGGTAGCCGGCCTTGTTTGGCAGAGATCCGGTTAGGTTCTCGGGGCGTCCCGCCAGAGGCGTTCCCATGTGGCAATAGGAAGTTCCTTTGCCTGACCATTTGTTGGAAAAATCCAAAGAAACAATATGAGCCTTGTACGGTTTTAGTTGTATAACCTGCCATGGAATGTGGTGGTAACCTGCTATTGAACATGGTAGCTATAGTAGGCATAGTTCGAAATGTCTATGCTGGCTAAGATTTATATTCTACTTTCGAAATGCTTTTCTGCACTGTGCACTTATAATAATAATATCAAAGAAATTTTTCTACGTATCAAGCATATTTGACTATCATAAGGAGAAATCTCCTCCGATTCTGCGTTTGCATTGTGTGTGTGGCGGGAGGCCTTATGGTAGTTTCATTTTCCAAAAGCATTGCGATTTTGAAATTTAAATCTTTGATTGTTTTTAAAGAACAAACTGTTTTCGTTTGCTCATACCAGTCCCATGACTGACCCGGAGTTTATTGTTCCTTTCCTAAACTTTGGGAGCCCACAATTTTCCACACGGGCAGTCTATAGTTGGGTTCTTTTTCAGATAGTTAGGTTTAGTAGATTATATGGAGCTGGTTCAGTCTTTGAATTCAGACGAGACTTGCTTATCTTGGTGAAAGCTTGATGGTGGATCGAGTTAGGAGTTTTGGAGCTTTTGGATCAGAGTTGCAGTATTATATTCTGTTTAAGACTTATTCATAGTTTATCATGTTCCGCTGTATTATGTTGTATATTCTCTGATGTTGATGATTATCATTGTATCATATTGATGTATCGGATATTGTATTCATTTTATATCAGTGATATCATCTTTTATTTTCCGCTGTGCTATTTATCATCTAATGGGTGTTGCAAGCTCCCGCGATACGAATTTGATGTTGTTATCGGACATCGAGTTCGGGTCGTCACAAGTGGTATCAGAGCTGAAGGCTGAGTAAGAACTTTAGCTACGGAGTGTAACACATTAGATGGCTCATTAGAGATAGGGTAAAGTATACCCTAGAATGAGTATAACCAGTGGAACCAATCCAAATTTCTTAGTCTATTCTTTTTATCTGTTGATATTCTCTAAGATATTTCGTCTGAATGCCTAAATTGATTTTCTTACTATTCACAGTAGTAAGAATGAGTGGAAGAAGAGGACGAAATAGGAGACAGGAAAGTACCACTTCAGCTGGTCAAAGCCCTGCAATGACAGATATTCCCATTCAATCTCAATCAAATTTTGCTGATTTACATCAAAATTATTCGAGACTTGGTGGAAAGCCATTCACTGGCAAAGAAAGTGTTATTGAAGCACAATCCTGGATTCGATCGTGTGAAAAGATTTTCAAAGGACTAAAGTTAGAAGATGATCAGATGCGATTGATAGCTTCTTGGCGACTCCAGGAAGATGCTTTAATTTGGTGGAAAACCGTTACCGTGGATGAGTCGGCGGATGACTTTACTTGGAGTCGTTTCAAGGAAGTGTTCGAGCAGCGATATATGCCGTCTGCTGGTATCTCTAGAGTGTACCAGGAGTTTGTGGATTTAAAGCAAGAAAGTTTATAATTTGAGGAATATTTGAACAAATTTATTGAATTATCTCGATTCGGTCCAGAATTGGTGAATACACCGTTAAAGAAGAATGAAAAGTTTATTCGGAGAATGAACAAGGAATTTCAGGAGAGGATGACTACTCACGTCAAGGAATCTTTTTCTAAATTAATTGATATGGGCTATAGATACGATACTCTGGAAAAGCAAAAGGATATGAAGGAGAATGGAAGTACAAGTAAATTGAATTGGAGAAAAAGGAAGTTTGGCAGTAAGAAATCAAAGAAAAATAAAGGAAAGAAGAATATACAGAAGAAGAAAACGAAGGATGTTACTTGTCTAAATTGTTTGGAGAAAGGTCACTACTCAGATAAATGCAAGAATGATTGGAAGCCAGGAATGAGAGAGCCATTTATGAGGCCAAATCAGGAATCTACGGGATGCTATAAATGCCGCAAGCCGGGACACAGGATTAACAACTGTCCAGCTTATAAGCAACTCTAGAAAAAAAGTGTATGCAATCAGAGACGATTCTTCAACCTCAAAGGCTAATGAAGGAAAATAAATTTTATAAGGTAACTTTCTCGTTTACGATTAAATTGTTCAAATTTTGTTCGACACGAAAACTACACATAGTTTATTTTCAGCAAATCGTAAATAAGTTAAATCTTGAATCTGAGATCGTAATCGAATCTATTTCTATCTATTTCATTGGGTTTCGATATTATCTACGAATGGTTAGTTATCCCTTCGAACCAACCAATATTCTGTATACTTCGTAGATCAGATAACCCAATTGTTTCGTAATTGAATGAGTTTGTTCTCATATCTATTGTTGATATTCTGATTGGTAAACTAAATGCATAATTGATATCCAGTTTGATCTGGAAAAATATTTCTCTATCTTTCATCTATCTTTGTTATCTCCTTGGCAAATTTCGGGGACGAAATTTTTTAAGGAGGGGAGTCTGTAACGATCCTGATTTAATGATGAATTTAAATTTATAATTTAAATTGAATTTTTGAATTAAATTATGGATTGTTTGAATTTTTCAATTTTAATAAGAAATGTATATTTATTTACTTTTGAATTTGATTTGAAACTCAAATAACGAATGATTTCAATTGAATTGAATTATAAAAAAAACAACACATTAGCTAGTAAATGAACAAAAGAAAATTTACATAGAAAATGAAAATCTAAGTACATATAAAATATAAAGTAAGAACATAGCAATAAATTAGATAAGTTCAAACAATATGTTGATAAACTTTGTAAAATATAAAGTAAATACTAAAGACAAAAGTAAGAGAAAAAAAATACAAAGCAATTTAAACAAGACTTGAAAGCTTGTCAAAGAAGACACAAGTAAAACAAACAATACAAAATTGTACACACATAATTAAATAGTATAAGTTGTAAACAAAAGTAGGGACATAAGCATTAATAACATCTCCTCAGCATGAAATAAATCTTTTCAGTTGAAATTATCATATGAGTGCACAAGGAAAAAAATATCTTAGACAAAGCAATAAAAAAAAAATCTGGTCTGGTGTTGTACAAAACAACATAATCACCTGTACAAATAACATTCCCTGCAAGCTTCCTTTCCATATATATATCAATTTCTTCTTGCTTCAGTTCGTTCAGCAAAAACATAGTAAACCAGAAGAAGAAAATATATAAGCATCACTCAACTTAAAACATCAGTCAACAACAAAACAGATTCAAAGAAACTCAATACTGCAGATTTAAAAACAGTAAGTAGCCTCTGTTTCAAAACTTTTCAGGTGAGCAAATTTTTAAAACCATATGTACTTTGATTTGTATTCGATCAGTGTTAGATGGTTGCTTGAGTAATATGTTAGTATGAGTGTGAAATGCTTGAATGTGTATATATGACTGTGTATACATATATGTCTGTGTACAGACATGTCTTTGTTTTCAAATCTCAGGTTTAAACTCAATTCAAGAAAAAAACCATATCTCTTTGAATAATAACATTTAGATTATGATGTTTGAATAAAAACTGTTTATAACACTCTAATCTAAGTTTTAAAAACAAATTCCAAGTAAAAATATTGATAGGGTATTATAAAATGAGATATGACAGTGATGAATTATCTCATATGAAAATATTGATTCCTAAATTTTCAAGTTTGGTTTGTATCCTTAAATTCGTATGGGTAAATCATAAATTTTAATATAGATATTAGGATTTTTAAGTGAGTGAATAACGTGAATTCACGAGATGATAAGAAAATGCATATTTGTCAAATTCATTCAATCGGTGGGATTAAATTCTTCGAATTTTGGTCAGAAGAAGGATTTAGTGTCAAGAATCATGGGAAAAATATTAAAAAAAAATTCTATTGAGTAAATTGATCAATTGAATCAAATTTAGGGTTTTAAACTTGTTTTGGCCAGAAATGATTTTCGAATTTGTTCGTTGCCGTGAAGAGATCGAGCGTGGCCGGACCCAGGGGAATTGAATCAGGGGTGGTTGACGAAGCTCCAGTGGGTGTTGCGTGGTTAACGGTGGTCGGGGAAGATGATTCAAGGCATGATCAGATGGTGGTTTGGGTTCTGGTAGGAGCTGGATTGCTCAATTTTGCTGCGTCACACATTTATGGGTGTTGATATGGTTGGAGCGATCCTTAGGTGATCGTCGTCGTGTTGATGACCTCGGTGAACGACCAGTGGTGGCCCGGTGATCGTGCACGTGCACGAGCATGTATCGTTTGGTGTCGGCGTTGGTTTGGGAATCAGGAGTTTTGTTGGTGGCCATGCGAATAGACTCGAGAAAAAAATGGCAAAGGCTTCGAGTTCGTACTCGAGTGCGTAAGCCCATTTACCTATTGTTTGTTTTATACTTGAGTTAATGTAAACTGGAGCTAACTGAAAGAAAAAGAAAAAAAAAGAACAGGAAGAAGAAGAGTAGGTGGTGAGGGAGAGAGATGCTTCGGGTGAACGCAAGGGAATCTCGAGTGTTTACTCGAGAAAAATCTGGGTAATTTCGGGTTGTAGTTAGACTATAAATTTACAGTTAAAAATGTTAAGCAAATTTTGTAGTTATCAAGTAACTAATGTTGACTATTTTGAATTAATAATTTATTTTAAGTATTAATTAACCAAGTGGATACATAACAATGTTTCCTAAAACCTTCATTAATGTTTTTATAATTAATAGTTAATATGAGTTAGTTTTAATTTTAGTTAAAATTGAAGTTCAAGTTAGCAATAAATTGATTTTTAAAGCTTAAGCAAGATTTTAAATGTTAATTAAGGTAAATAATTCTATTTAACTAATTGTTTGAAAAGCAATTAAGAATGATTATAATAGTAATTTCAGATTGGTAAATTAAAACTTAAGCGTTTAACTCATTGGTAATTAAAAAATTGTTTATTTGATAACTGAAATTAATTAATTTATAATTAGTAGACAATTAAGATAATTGATTAAGATATCATTAATTATATCTAATCATTAAGAATAAATTAATCATTGATTTAAATAAATTAATAGAAATAGTTCTATGGTTAATTCTATTAATCACCTTCACTTTAAATCAAAGATGATGGACTATCATCAAATGTCGGGTATTGGATTGATATTTCTGTTGTGATTGTAATGCTATGTGATGTGAATTGCCTTATGCTAAACTGTGATTGTGAATTGTTTCTGTATATATGCGAAAACCCTTTTGCCCGTAAACGACATTTAAATTTCTTTGCGACAGGGAGTTGGATTCCAGTTGGTTATCCTAAACCCACATCGAATTGTAATGATTAATCTTTATGATTGATAAATTTATTTATCTATGAATCTGTGAATAAAGATAAGCGTAATGAATTTTACCGCTTATCGATATTGATATATCTGTGATGATTGATGTTGTGCACTATTGTGTAAAACCTCTGGACCACACTCATACACACACAAATATGGATTTCACGTGGAAATCGGTTAAGTCACAGATTTTTAAATAAATCAGAATTTGAATTTTTAAATTCAAATAGTTTTGGAAATAAATTAAGTTTAATGTGAAAAGCTTTTGAAAAGCTGCTTTTAAGAATAAAAGTTATTTTTAAATAACTAATAAAGATTTAAAAATTGAATAATCGGATTTAAATTGAAATTCAAAAATCTGAAATTGAGTTCTATATTCAATACTTATGATTTAAAAAGGACTTTACAAGTTATATGGGTTTAAATTATTTTTAAGCGTTGATTTGGAAATTTGAATTAAACCAAAGATTGTAACTTGTATAAATGGAATCGGTGTTTTTCCGAAATAAAACTATTGTTTCTAAGTGATAAAAAGCTTTCTTATGAGTAATGAACTTCCAAGTTATATTAAAGGGATTTCAAGTTTGAATATAAAAAAAGTGATTTTCCAAGTTACGGACGAAGCTTTGGAAACGAGTTTTGAAAGCTATAAGTTAAATCTTGATTTTAAGATTTAAATGAGTTAATCTAATTGAAACGGAAATTTCTTTGAAATCCGTAAATGGATCTTTGTGAAAACTAAGTGAACTTTGTGAAATAAATCTTTTTGTTTAAAAGATTTGAAATGGTAATTGGTTTAAACCATTTGAAAGGAAGTTTTGAATCATTAAGTTGTGACTTAATTGAAATCCCATATCCATATGTTTTAAAATGTTGCGCTCACTATTCGGTTTAGCCGGGAGAGGACCTTTGTGTCGTATAACCCATTCCGAACATGTGATACGTCGTTATGGATAGCATTTGAAGACCGGTGGTGAAGACCAGGTATTTGCGAGAACGATAGGATGACCTATCGATTGTCTCTGCACTGAGTCGCGCCGGTATAGAGATTTCCTAAGTGATGGGAAGTCCGATCGGGATTGTGAATACCCGGATTTGCAAGGGCTTCTTCGGAAGTGCCTTCGGTTCTGTTCGAACCTGGAACAGACTTGTGTGGATTGTATGTCTGACATTACATTTTGAGATATAAAGCAGATTTCTTTCGAATACATTTCTGTTGGTGGCGGAGAATTTATTCTCTTAGCTTAACACCCTTCTCTGAGACGTACGAGCTCAGAGGTTATGTAGTTGAAGGTTATCAGTGATATATTCCCAACTTGGTAGTGTGGCATGCTGAGTGCTGCTGATCATTTGTTGATCGAAGCATGGCTTTGTGAAAAGCGTAGCTTTGTGGACGAGACTTCGTCGAGCCTCACAACCCGGTACTGGTCGAAACAGGAATTTTGCGGCAAGGTTTGAGGGGTAGCTCCCCTAGGGTATGACCATTCCTTCTGGAAAAGGGCAGTATCATGGTATGGAGCACAGATACTTACTCATGTGGACACACTTTATTTATTACTGTGTGATGTTGTTGGTTAGAGAGCTCTCGTATAAAGGTCCCAAAGGACCGGGGGTGGCATATCTAAGGTTCTGCATATTCCCCGGGAAGGGGGGTAGCCGGCCTTGTTTGGTAGAGATCCGGTTAGGTTCTCGCGGCGTCCCGCCAGAGGCATTCCCGTGTGGCAATAGGAAGTTCCTTAGCTTGAACATTTGTTGGAAAAATCCAAAGAAACAATACGAGCCTTGTACGGTTTTAGTTGTATAACCTGCCATGGAATGTGGTGGTAACCTGCTATTGAACATGGTAGCGATAGTAGGCATAGTTCGAAATGTCTATGCTGGCTAAGATTTATATTCTACTTTCGAAATGCTTTTCTGCACTGTGCACTTATAATAATAATATCAAAGAAAGTTTTCTGCGTATCAAGCATATTTGACTATCATAAGGAGAAATCTCCTCCGATTCTACGTTTGCATTGTGTGTGTGGCGGGAGGCCTTATGGTAGTTTCATTTTCCAAAAGCATTGCGATTTTGAAATTTAAATCTTGGATTGTTTTTAAAGAACAAACTGTTTTCGTTTGCTCATACCAGTCCCATGACTGACCCGGAGTTTATTGTTCCTTTCCTAAACTCTGGGTGACCACAATTTTCCATACGGGCAGTCTAGAGTTGGGTTCTTTTTCAGATAGTTAGGTTTAGTAGATTATATGGAGCTGGTTCAGTCTTTGAATTCAGACGAGACTTGCTTATCTTGGTGAAAGCTTGATGGTGGATCGAGTTAGGAGTTTTGGAGCTTTTGGATCAGAGTTGCAGTATTATATTCTGTTGAAGACTTATTCATAGTTTATCATGTTCCGCTGTATTATGTTGTATATTCTCTGATGTTGATGTTTATCATTGTATCATATTGATGTATCGGATATTGTATTCATTTTATATCAGTGATATCATCTTTTATTTTCCGCTGTGCTATTTATCATCTAATGGGTGTTGCAAGCTCCCGCGATACGAATTTGATGTTGTTATCGGACATCGAGTTCGGTTCGTCACAAATATGCTTAAACAACTAATTGGAATCAATATGCATCGAATAAATTTGGAAAACTAAACGAACAAGCCAATTTGGCAAAAACAGCATATTCAGACGTCTGAAAGAAGGGATTCAGATGTCTGAATCTGGAGTTTAATTTCTTTTCCAAAAGAGAATTCAGACATCTGAATCCAAACTTCCAGACGTCTGAAATATGCATATTATGGCCTATTTCCTTTCTGGTCGAAATTAAGCATTTTCAGACGTCTGGAATAAAATTCAGATGTCTGAATCTGGGGATAAGAAACTTCCCCAGAACAATATTCAGACGTCTGAAACCTGATGGTCAGCCATTTCCTGAACCTAGGCCATCTATGGCCAAACAAATCGAAAGCAATCAGATGCATGTTGATTATGGGCCTACGTTAAACGACTACCCAACCTTAACGACACACCCAAACACTCCGAACAACATAAACATCAACCATATAAGGTTTTACATAGATTTGGCTTAAAAAATAAATATTTGGCAATTTCACCAAAGCAATCCAAATTGAAAACAAATGAACATGAACAAGTGTTAGGAATTCATACCTAACAAAGATATATATATATATATATATATATATATAAGTATAGATGTGAGATAAAAATCTCACCTTTTATCTCAAAGCAAAGAAGAAGAAGCTCAAACACAAGAAGGAGACCAACTACTCTTCACTTCAATTCTTACAAGCCTCAATCAATGGCTTCACTTTGATTTTTTTTGTAGCAAGAATTCAATGTTGCAAGGAGAAACTAGGGCTTGCAATTTCTATTTCCCTTTCCCTTCCACCATTTCAGTTTTAACTTAAGTTTAGATGAGTGGAATGAGAGAATGGAGAGGAGAGGGCTGAGTTAGGGGTTTAAACTAACAAATGGGCTGAAACCAAACCCAAAACGCAATTAGAAAAGGTTGCAAAATTCATCTTACTCCAAACATATAAAAGCTTATAGTTAAAAAGGTCGCAAATGCCATTTTGGACTCAATGGAAATGGTTTTGAGTCCTAATTCGGCCGTTTGCAGAAAGTAACTTTTTGGACCAAAATCCTACCAACGACGCTATATTTAAATAAAACATTTAAATATATAATCGTTAAATATGCGGGTTGTTACAGGTTATGGAAGTAATTGCTACTTCTTTTGGTTCCATAATAAGCATTAATTGCCCGACCAATAGGTACATTTTCGGATTACAGTTTATAGCATTATTATATTGTTTTCTCGTGTTGGGATATATATTATTTTGGAAAAAGTTATGTTGTATATTATTATATTTGATATGGTATTTTCTCCCGAGCCTCCCCGTACAAAGGAGACTCTTCCAAAATTTTCCGTAAATTTTGGACGTAGAAATTTTTGGAAAATGATTTCCAAACTTTATTAATTTAAGTATAAAAAGATCTAATGGTTATCAAATGGTATATTTTATTCAAATTAATTTATTTTGTAAATCTATTTGTTTATAAATTTAATATTTTAAGTAACATATATTGATTTCTTAATTCTTCTTTTCCCTTCTTTTCCCTTTTCGGGGACGAAAAGTTTTGAGTGGGGGAGAGTGTAACGACCCGTAAATTTTTAATAATTAAGTTGGTTATTTTAATTAAAATTGAGTAATTAAATTTAGAAGGAAACAAAATTTATGTAATTTATAATGAAGAAAACCTAACAATCTAATTATGGTTAATAATTAACAGGTTGAATGAAATGACAATTAAAGAATTTATTTAAACTTGTAAAGTTATAATGGAATTATTATATTTATGTGTGAATGTAAATTTAAAATAGAAACGTAGATTTATTATAAGGTATTAATCGACGTAATAGAAAGCTTGGGACCAAATAGGTAAATTCATTGAGGATATTAATTGTTATTGGATGTAAGCTAATAAATAATTAATTTAGCGCAACCCTAATTAATTGAAATAACTGTGGGGTCATAATTTGGTGTATTCAATAAATTTGAAAAATAAATTTCAGTAAATTTAATAAAGTATTTGGAATGTATATTGTTTCCGTAGGATAATATAAAGAAATGAAAACTTGCGACCTATGTTTGGAATAATGACCAAAATAAGTGAAATAGTGTTAATGTAAGTAAATTGGTAACAAATTGAATGGAATCCTATGATTTATTAGAAATTTTATACGTTACAACTTGGTTATTAATTCAATATAAGGTACGTTAGTGGAAATATTATTATTTGTCTATAAACGTAATAATGCAGTGTTGATGGTAATTAATTAGTACTATATATGGAATTATAACCTGGGTTGGTAAGTAATAAACTTGTAAATGAAAGAAAAGTAAATAGGTGACCATTTATATAAGTTATTTATTCATTTAGCATGTTAAATAAAATTTGGAAATCGAATTTCAATTAAGGGAAATTAAGTAGTACGTTAATCGAAAAGAAATTTTAATAAATGTTACATTAATGTGAAATGTAATACAAATGGTTAGGAGTTGTCAAATTTGGTAAACTAAGGTAATCATAAATAAATTGAATGAATTTCAATTCAATGGAAATAACGTAAATATACATTTAGCTACAAATTGAATATGTGAAAAAAAATGTAAGCATTGAATTAAATTAATGAATTTAAATTATAATAAATGGTCATTTAATAAAATTAATGTTCTGGAAGTAATTATAATATTTGTTTGAAGGAAATAAGCTTAGTTATTGGTAATTGAAGTTTAATGGTTATAATTGTTATAAATTACCTATTTGTTTAATTCATAGAATTTAATTTGAAAGAAACTATAGTAATTGACTTAATTAGTGCAATCCCAATTTATCAAAGCAATTAGTAGGACAAGAAAGAATGGAAATCAAAACTTTATTTATTTAAGTGAAATGGAAAATTCAGTAATTGGATTTAATAGCAATTAAATGAAGTTGAAATAGTTAAATAATACGTTATTGAAATAAAGATAATATGAGAAATTTATGTAATAGTTTTGAATCAAATATTTAATCCATTTATTTGACAGGGTGTAATTAATTGAAGATTAAGGGTAGTTTAGGGTTAAATTACAGGGTGTAAATTATATGAAGAATAGTTACTTAGTAGAAGTGATTATTAATTAATTTCTTAGTGTAATTAATCTAAGAATTGACTAATAAAAGTTACGAGAAGTTAATTAAGCGATGTAATTAATTAAAGGCAATTAATTAAAAAAATGAGATTAATCAAGGGTGATTAATAAATATAATTAATTAAAGATTAAGTATAATGACTTAAGGTAAATAATGAGGTATAATTACTTAGTGAAGTAATTAGTGGAAAATTACCGGATGTGATTAATTTAAGGAATTTACTTGATGGTAGTAATTAAAGGATAATTACTTGATGGAAGAAATTAAGTAATGATTACTCGGTGTAATTGAAGGATTAATTAATATAATTAACCAAGGAGTTGGTTTAATTGATGAAGAAATTTTGGAAAGTTAATTTCTGATTGTGATTAATCAAGGTTGATTAATGAATGTAATTAAGTTAAAAGTTAATTATTAAATGAAATTTAAGAATAATTAGCTAGTGAAAGAAATTAAAGGGTCATTAATTAATATAATTAATTTAATTAATGGAAGTGATCAATCTTGCTTATTAATGAAGACACTTCCGAAGTTGAGAGACGTGAAACATGTCATGAATACCAGATAAATGAGCAGGAAGTGAAACTCTATAAGCCACAGGGGCAATACGTTCAGTAATAGAAAATGGTCCTATATAACGAGGAGCCAATTTCTCAATCATACTGAAGCGCATAACCCCATTCAAAGGAGAAACACGAACAAAAACAAGATCGTCGATCGAGAACTCGAGAGGCTTCCTACGGTTGTCCGCGTAGGATTTCTGGCGAGTTTGTGCCTCTTTAATTCTCAATCGAATAAGATCAATCTTCTCGGAAGAATCGGGAACAAAATCTGGACCAAGAATAAGCTTCTCCCTATATTTCAACCAACAAGAAGGTGATCGATATGGCCTTCCGTATAAGGCTTCGAAAGGAGCCAGACCAATACTAGACTGAAAACTATTATTGTAGGAGAACTCTACAAGAGGTAGGTGATTCTCCCAACTACCACAAACATGTCATAACAAAAGAATAACAGAATAAGAAGTTCACCATAAGGAGCACGAGAGGATAAGTCCGAACTTGCTTGCTCAGAGAATTCTATGGATTCCTAAGCTCAAAATAATTTGGAACACCGACGTGGTACAAACAATACGTCAAAAGAACCAAAGCTCAACAAAATAAAGTACAACAAAATGACCGATGAACTTGGTAAAAAGACCATTCCATTCCGACATCAACAAAGAAACAATCACTTGCTGCTTACAACTAAATGCATTGGCAACACGATCCCCTTTTCGGGAATCAAAATATCAAGATCATAAGATGCTAGGAACTCGAATCAACACTAAGTTCCCTATGAGAAAATAAACATTTCAAAATTATGATTGGTAAGGAGAGCAAAATCCCTCACCCAAAAGTAATGATGCCAAATACAAAAAGCGAAAACAATAGCCGCGAGCACTAGATCATAGGTGGCATATCTAGTCTCGGTAAGCTTTAATGGTTTAGAAACATAAGTGATAGCGCGTTCTCTTTTGCAAGGAAACGACATCCAAACCAATAGGATTAGCTTTGGAACAAAAGATGAAGTTTTGGTTCCCTTCGGGAATCCCAAGAATAAGAGTATCGAAAAAGAGTTCTTTCAAATAATATTCTTCCCCGAAAAACTAAAACTTTCAAAATCACAATTATCTTTATGTAACTATTTTTCTAGAAAAATTTTCTTATTTCAAATCAATTTATTGTGTCAAATTGTCTCATCAAAGTGTTTAGGAGATTCCTATCGAAAACGTTGATTAAGCGCATCGACCAGAATTCTTAAAGCACTCAATGGGCAATACAATCACAAAACCATCTTCTATATGATAAACATGTTTCTAAAAACTTTTGAAAATTCTCTTTGTTCGTTTTGAAAACAAAAATCCCATATATACTTATAAATAACTCTTATGAAAAAGATTTGCAAAAATTTTAGATTGCTAATTCCATCCAAAATCAACCAATACAAAAATGGAATCATCGAGATATTCGTAGAATACTCGATTCATAAAATGGATGAAATGAGCTGGACAAACTGAATGACACAACAAATCATTCATAAGAATTACAACGAGTGCGGAGAGCGGTAAGTGGAATGCTAACTTCCGCAACTCGTAGTCAAATGAAAACCGGTGGTAAGATCGAGCTAAAAACACCTTAACACTACAACAAAAGATTGCTTGGGTGATAATCCTAAGACAAGACCAGAAATACCAGAAAATTCTCAAACTACAAGAATGAGAGAAACAACACTTTCCTCATCATAAAGGCTTGAAGAATAAAATGATGAGATCAAATTGGAATCGAAATCACAAAGAAAATAGAAATCTGTTTAACAGATTGAAAATGTTGAGGATGAATAGTCCACTCGGGATATAGGATATGACTTCATAATAATTAAGTCAATCCTTTAAAAAATTATCAATTCCGAAGCCTAAGTAACGCATAACAAGCAAATTGGCTCGGAAAGAAAAATCACATAAAATAATCTCGACACTAATACAAGCAAATTGAGCATTGCGGATCCACCAATTCGGATTCGCAATTTTCAAAGAAGTAACCATACAAGAAACATCCAAAGATAAATCATCGAAGAGCTTCAACGATATGGAAAAAAATGCGAAGCCCCTGTATCGAAGAGAACTCGAATACAATAGTCAAGAAATAAAATAGAACCTTCCTAAACAGATGGAGATGTATCTTTTCTCCGAGAAGAACCTCTAGAAGCATCTGTTATCTTTAACTTGCCAGATAGAGGATTATTTGTAACAATAGGACAAGTGAAAATACGATGGTCTTCCTTCTTGCAATAGTGGCAGAAGAGAGGCATAGGTCAAGCTCGAATCATATGATCAGGGGAACCACAATTGAAACACTTCCGAGTGGAAGATGTTCCAGCAGACTGAGACTGAGAATTAGATTCAACGGGCTTTTTCTTCTTGGAAGGGAAAAATTCCCGCTTATCCAATGGAAACTTCTTCTTGTTGGGGTTCTTGCGAATCTTAACACCATCCCCACAATCACACTCCTTCTCGAAGGCTTCGAGATGAAGTGCCGAATCAACCAACTCCTCAAAAGAAAGCTTAAGCTGGAGCATTAAAGACTTCTTAAGACATTTCTTAAGACCATATACAAACTTCAGATTCTTCCTATACAAGGTGCTAATGAATTCAAGACCATACTTAGATAAGGCCTCGAATGATGCAACATACTCAAAAACGGAAGACTCCCCTTGCTTCAACTCAAGGAAGCGACGGGTCAATAAAACTTTCTCAAATTAAGGAACGAACTTGAGTTCGAATCGTTCCCGAAACTGCGTCCAAGAAAGAGCAGACTCATCAAATTCAGCTAAAAGAAGCTCGTACCAGTCAAGGGCACGCTTTTGCAATAATCTAGAAGTTACAAGAACCCTATCATGATCAGAAAGATCCATGCGAGAGAGAACATGCTCGTACATGCGAACCCAAGCTTGGACCTCAAGAACAATCTCGGAGCCTTTAAATGGATTCCCTCCAAGATGAGAAAAATCACTGCACAAACGTGCGAAGGTGGAATTGCATGGAGGAGATGTTCGAGTAGGAGCTGGAGGCTGTGTGCTCCTAAACCACTCTAAAAACTGATCGGCAGACATATAAACGCCGTCCGGATGTGAGCCACTGGATTGCCCAACATCCGAGCGTCATCCTGCATCTCTTCCAGCCATAAGCTGAAAGTTAAGATAAGGTAAAGATTATTCCCAAGGTAGATAATTCAATATGGAATACTACGGAATTTAAATGCATTCCTAGGCATATTCCCAAATCCTATCTAACCTTTGATGGTAGAAGGAATAGAGAGACACGATGATTCAAAGATTTGTATCACTTATCACACTCTGATGTATCGTAATATGTGCTCTATTCTGTGTTTATCATATTTTGTTCTGAACTCAGCTCTGATACCAAGCTGTGACGCCCCACCTCTATACCCACGCTAGCAAAGAGTATTACTAGATAATACTGTCTGCTAACACGGAGAATAAGGCTGTTTAGGAGCGACCATCTATAGCCTTGCTTTAATTATCTATTGAATACATCGACAATTACCTTACCAAGCAGTTCGACATATCCAATGAATACTTAAAACAAAACCATAGGTGGCTAGAGGATCTATCAGAACAGAATATAACAACTCAAATGCAATATATATCATAGAACGGTAAACCATCATATACACATACACTGATACATAACAGAGTATACAAAATAATACATGTCAAGTGGTATATCAAACCACAATATACCGATGAGTTCACAAGAATACATATCAGAGTTACAACAAAATAGGACTACACAAAAAGCTATGACAAAAAGAAGCTAGCGGAGTAGTCCATGCGGAAGCAAAATAGGCTAAGTCCAAAGGCACCTAACCAGAAACATCTCGGTCTGACCCGATTAATTAATACACGGGTCAGTCTATCTAAACAAATAAGTTAGATAAACTGAACAACAATAAACCTGCAAAGTTACAAAGCATAACAAATATCTCTAAAAGAGATAACACAATCATCTAACAAAAGATGAACATATCAAGACAAGCCTCATATCATTGGCAACATAGATAAACAAAGGATACAAATATCCCAAAGCAAGCCAAAAATACAAATAACAAATACCCATAAGGTATACAAGTTCCACAAGGTAATCGTTATACATCATGCGACTCAAAAAGACCAACACCGATGGGCGATACCAAGTGAATATAATATCAATGAAACATATGATTGCTCGAGCTCGGTACTGTATAAACAAGGATCCATGAGCCCAAAGACTCCAAACCCAATATCACTCATGCGGCTCATAACGACCAACATAGAAAGCGATACTATAGGGTGACAAACCCGAAGGAACAAACCCAATATCACCCATGCGGCTCATAAAGACCAACATCGGAAGCGATACTATAGGGCGACAAGCCGTAGTGGTGAAGGTCGAAGACCAAGTACTGGACACCACTAACTGGCGGAATGTGTCACAACTCTCGAGAAGGAATTCGAAAAGTGTTAACGTGCGTCCCATAACCACTTGTTCGCACTAAACTATCCGTCAGTCACTTTCACACTCAAAGTAGTACAAAGTTTACCTCATATCAATGATAAACCAAACCCGAAGGTCAAAACGATCAATTGAATAGGTCGGGGATTAATCAGAAAGATAAACGCACGGATTCATTGTTCGTGTTTTACCCAACCATTTAATCACCCTTCCACTTCGCTCGAAGTGCGAAATTGTGCGTGTGTTTAAATAGAACTTATAAATTGGAGAAACGAGCTTTTAATATGATTAGAAAGATTATTTTATAAAAACCCGTGGATGAAGTCAAAAATAAGTTATCAAAGTCAAAAAGGCAATAACAACCACTAAGAACCAACATGAATCGATAAAATCCGGAAAACCAATCAAAACGAGCATAAATAGGCAAAACAGGGAAATAGGAGCAGGTCAGTCGACTGAAATCCCTATTCAGTCGACTGAAAATTGTCCAGAAAAATTTCGGGCTTCAGCTCAGTCGACTGAACAGAGGATCCAGTCGACTGAACCCAATTTCCTGCATTTCCTACTTATTAACAATGAAGTGCAAACTCTCCCAACTTTCAATCGGACGAGCACGGACGCTTGAGGTTTATGCCAAGCGGCTACCCGGCCCTATAAGCACTTCGATTCATCACCAAAAACATGATCAAAACATCAAAGTTAGGATTTCAAAGAATTGAACCCAAACACTAAAAATTCGAATATTCACCAATTCAATCCAAACTAAAAGCAAGTGCATATGGACAAGTGCTAGGAATTCATACCCAACATCAATGAAATCAAGAGAAGTAGATGTGAGTTCAAAACTCACCTTTTCCCAAAGATAAAGAAGAAGAAGAAGCTCAATAACAAGGAGATGACCGACTAATCTCTACTTCAAATCAACTAGCTTCAATCAAAGGATAAAACACATATTTCCCAAATTAGGTTTTAGGGAACTTTCTGAAATTGAAGGGAGAAAGAGATAGAGAAGATGAAGAAGATGCTTACCAATGGCTTCCCTTTGATTTTGGAGCAAGATTATGAGCTAGCAAGAAGAACTAGGGTTTGGAGTTTCTAATTCCCTTTACTTTCCACCATTTTCAATTTTAGGTAGAGCTTTAGAAATAAGAATGAGAGAATGGAGAGGAGAGGGCTGAGTTAGAGGGTTTAGTTAGCTAGTGGGCTGAACTCAAACCCAAAACCCAACTAGAAAACGTAGCCAATTTCAACTTACTCCAAACATATCGAAGCTTATACTCAAAAAGATCGCAAACAACGTTTTGAACTCAATGGAAGTGGTCTTGAGACCCAATTCGACCGTTTGCAAAAAAGTAACATTTCGGACCCAAAATCCGACTAACGACGCTATACTTAAATAAATCATTTAAATATAAAATCGTTAAATATGCGGGTTGTTACAGCCCACCTCGGGCAACACCATCAAATCAAATAAATCAAAAGTGGCCACGGAATAAATCCCAAGTCAGAGTAGAATATCGAAGGGATGTGTCCATAAAAGAGGTTGCCTTCTTAACCCGTCAATCGCTTCTGTTTTAGCCACCTTATGCCAACTCATGGGAGTTGGGTGCACGTATTTACCTCAAAGGAAACGCCGTCACCATCCTACTTCATTCTAGAATCTCCACCGCGTACACGGTTGTTAAATTGGTTTTCGGAGTTGGTAGAGAGTATGACAACTTCCGATCCCGGTCTCTTTAACAATCAAACCTTATTATAACACCAAGGTCTTTTCAAAATAGTTTATACTTTCAAAACCAGAATATAATATCCATTTCAAAATTATGTAATTACGATATCATTTCCCTTCTAAAACCAAATCAATATGATATCTTTTTCAAATATATCCTTTTCTAAAACCATAACTTTTCATAAAATATTTCTAAACCAAACACTTGAAATATAGCCTTTCAAAACATATAATTTTGAATTGCATAACTTTGAAATATAACCGCACTACTTAAATGGCTTAAATATATTTTACTTTATATAATAAAATAGTTTCTTCACCTTCACAAATCAATTCCAAATATAGATAAAAATCCAAATAAACATTTCAATTTATATATTTCAAAGCTTTACATATTCCACCATTTCAAAGCTATTTTTTTAATAATTCCATATATATCGAATTCAATTGCTATTATTTAGATTTGAAATGTTTACTTAATAAATCCAATATCATTTAAGTAAAACTTTTGAATTCAAATAACTGGATATTCTTCCAATTATTTAACTTGATATATTCGTTTATCTCAACTTTATATTTATTTAAATCTAAAAATCAAGTTATAAGAATCATACCCTTTAAAATCTCCATTTTTATTTGTTTTTCAAGTCAAATTTTGTTTAAGTACAATTCTTAGATAATTCAATTTAAACCAATTCCATATTTATTTTCTAACTTAAATTTCATTTAAGTCATTTAAAACTCTATGTATACAATATCTTAAATAGGTACTAAACCATATAATATAAAATAATCAAGCTCCATTATTAAACTCATTTTATTAAATCAATTTTATACATAACTTAAATTTGAGAATTTAACTATCTACATTTATAAAATACTATTAATATAACATCAAAAATTAATACTTATTAAACCGTATATTCCTTTCCAAAACCACAGAAAATCATTTCAAAATATTTTTATATATATAGACCGCGGTGCCTGTATTTGATTTTCTATCCTATGGTCAAGTGATACTGATATTTATCGTTTCAATACACAATTTAAGAATAAAAATGCGGTTATGTATCATTTCAAACCGCAATCCCGAATGAAATGAAAATGCATAATAACTTGTAGTTTATAACCATATAAAATTCAGCATCCATTAATCCAATATCAACCATCAACCATTTATCACAATCATCATCAAATTCAAACAATAGCATCAATATAGAACGGATAATAAACAACAGGTGTTAAATAGCAGTTTATATTCAATAATAATTTAAATAACTGTTTAACTGGTAGTTTATATGCAATGAAAAATAAATTAACAATTTAACTGGCAGTTTAAATGCAACGAATAAATAAAATAGCAGTTTAATTTAAATAAATGAAATTAACTGAGATGATGATTAAAATATGCCAAACAACCATAAATAAATTTTAAATTACATCATATATCAATTTAACAAACATAAGAAAATTTAGAAGTTGTGGGTGGGTTAAAACACTCACCTTTTCATGTCTGGAATTTCAATATGATCCTAATAAAAAACCGCGCGTAAATCGGATATCCTATGTGAAAGATATACGTATAAATGCGTTTGAATTTCAAAAAAAACAAAAAACAAAAAAGAACACTTTACATCTCTTAGCCACGTCATCTATCATCTTCCAGCAACCACACTCACTCCACTGTAACGTGACCCAGACCACAACGCGCAGCATTCCTCATTGTTCGCACGCACGCTGATACCCACGTCGTGGCCTCGTCCATCGATCTGAACCCGTCCATGGCCTCACCGAGCTAGACCGCACCACTTGGACCACAAACGGTGCTCGTGTCGCACCCCTGTACACCCGGCCACCGTCCAAATCCACAACCCTAATCGAAAAATTCTCTGCATCCAACTGTCAAAACAACGAACAAACTATGCCGATGCGATCCCCTCGGTCCACTCTTCAAAACCCAAAAACGGTTCGTCGATCCGTTGAGTTTGATTTCGACGTGATGAACGGCCGAAAATTCTTTGATTTTTACTAATCAGACGATGAACCAAAATGAAAAAGAAATCACACCAGAAGATTACGCTCTTCGAGAGCTTCGATGTATAATTTTTTCAAATTTTTCTAAGGAGTTTGAAATTTTTGCTTTGATTTTGGGATTGCAATTGTAATTAGGGTTTGTCTGCCATTGGAAAGGAGGAGTTGAGAAGAAGTTATATGCACAGACAAATGAGAATGAGGGGAATTAGGGTTTATAACCGGGTTTATATAGGTAGGTCAGAAATTAGAATTGATGGATATGGTTGGATATACGCGCTAATGACAAAATGGCCCAAAAATCCCGTTCTGACTCCAGGATGAAATTGGGTCAACCCGCATATCCAAATAGATGTTTTAAACTATTTTAAACGCGATGGAACAAGTTTCAAGTCCAAATTCCATCATATGAAGAAGTTATGACAATATCAAATTATTTTAAATTGATTTCGATTTCATAAATTTCAAGGCATTTCGAGTCCGTACTTTCAAACGACAAGTCTGATCGCTAGGAAACTTGAAACCCTGCAATAATTCACCGATACGGATCCGATGAAACTGGTTTTGTCGAAATCCGAGTTAGTCGCCAAAATGGCTATTTTACAGTTAATTAAATAAATAAAAAATTAATTAATTAAATCAACCTTCAATTTCAATCCTATAATCGACAATTCTCGTCATTTTTAATTTCTTAAACATTTATACTAATTTAACAAATTTAACTGTCGATTTAAAATTTATTAATTACTCAGTTTCCTTAGTTCAACAATTATAAATTAAATTTCCAAAATTCTATTTAATTAAATCAAGCAAAAATTATTTCATTCATTATTGTTAAATAGATGGCTTAAATATTGGGTTTAAAACTATTACATAAATTTTCTCATTATCTTTATTTCAAATTGCATAACCTTTAATTTCAATTGCTACAAAATTTACACTTATTATAATTTGGATTTCAATGGATTGATTTGTTTCAACCCAAAACTTTTATTAAGTTCATTACTATTCTATAAACTTAGTTGCCTTGTTTTCTTTCCATTCATTACCTATAACTTTATTTCCTTCAAACCAATATTATAATCATTTATAGAACATTGATTATATTTAATGACCATTTATTAAAATTTTAAATTTATTGAATTAATTCAATGCTTACAATTGTTTTCACCTATTCAATTCGTAGCTAAGTATAAAATGTACATATTTTCCATTGATTTGCATTTCATTTGATTTATAAATAATTACCTTAGTTAACCTTAACGTAGTACTAGATTAAAATTTTCATTGGTTACCTCCTATTGAACTGACATTCTCCGATTACCAAATAAATCTACATTAAATTGCACTAAATAAGTAAATTAACTTCAATTGATTTCAAACTAAATTTTACGAACTAAATAAATAGGTAACTTATAACCATTGTTACCCTTAACTTTTGATTACATTTAAAAGTTCATTAATTACAACAAATGTACCGATAAGTTATATATAATTCTAATTTCATCTTTTATTTGTGTTAACTATTTTATTTTCATTATGATGAAATTAAGTCACTTATACTCATTTAATATCCCAATTCATTTATTTATCTTGGTTTCAATCCTTTATTAAATCAATTGCCATCTTATGCATATAATTAACATTTCTATTGATTTTACATTCAAAATTTTCAGCTATTATCTTAACTTACATAAGGCAATGTTTAGTTACATTTAATTGCTATTGATTAAATACATTAGTAACGAACAATAGTTGTCATCATTATACAATTTGTAACATTTGTAAATTTATTCTTTACAAACAATTATTACAACAACTCTCATTAAAATACATTTATTCCATTTTCATCCACTACACATTAATTTATTACCTTTTACATCCCATTATAAATCAGTGCACCCATTAATACCACACATATTATAATTCCTTACACAATACCGATCTTATTTAATTACCATTAGCTATCTATTTTGTACAATAATTAAATGTTTACATTTTTTACTTATATTTAATTTTGTAACCAAGCATAGCATGTTTAAATACAATGAATTGGAGTTTCATTAAGATTGTTGACAACTAACTTGTATTAACATTGTTTCATTTTAATTTAGTTATTATTCCATTATTATAGTACAAATTTTATTTCTTTCAATATTAACTCATAACATATTATTAAATTAACAAATTTTTAAACATCGAAAATTTATGGGTCGTTACACTCTCTCCCACTCAAAACTTTTCGTCCCCGAAAAGGTAAAAGAAGGGGAAATAAGAATTAAGAAATCAACATATTTTACATAAAATATTAGATATATATACACCCCGAAAAGGAAAAAGAAGGGGAAATAAGAATTAAGAAATCAATATATTTTACTTAAAATATTAGATATATATACACAAATAAATTTTCAAAATTTAATAATCTAAATAAAATATCAATTTATAACTATTAAATCTTTTTATACTTAAACTAATACAGTCTAGAAAACATTTTTTTTAAATATTTTCTAAGTCCAAAATTTATGGAAAATTTTGGCAGAGTCTCCTTTATATGAGAGGCTCGGGAGAAAATATAATATCAAATATATAACATATATTTTTCAAAATAAAAATATCCCAACCCCAGGAAACAATATAATAACGCTATAAACCGTAAACGTGCCTATTCGTCGGGCAAATAATGCTTATTTTATGAAACCAAATGCAGTAGCAATTGCTTCCATAAACTGTATTTTACTTATATAATCCAAAAGGTTAACAATTATGTAAAATGAAATATTTAAGTTGTTTTAATCACAAACAACCAAATCAATACAACAACCAATTGCAACAACAGCATACAACCATCACATAGAATTAATATAAATCAATCATTCATTCATATCAAACAAAACAAATAGTTGTTCGGGCTCAAAACTTTAAATTGTATGGAAAGAGAAATAAACTACTAAGCATACCTTGACTCACCAGTCTTAGGTGAAACTAAATAGATTATTCATACCTTCCAACAAATTTAAAGTATCCTTGCCCAAACCACCATAAATCAAACAACAACAATTCCAAATAACAAATCAAATTAATTTTTATTAATTTCATTTCAAACTATTGCTGTTTGATTTCCTTTTTATCCATATACTGATTTATCTTTTTAATTTTACATTATTTCTTGCAAATTTTCATTTTTAATTCGATTTCTTTTCATATTAATTCATTTATTTACTTCTTAATTTTATTTATTTACAGTATTCGCCTTTTTGCTTATTTCAAAATAAATAACTTCAATATTTACTTAAGTATATAACAATTATAACCTCAACCTTTATTAATAAAAGAAATTTATTTAACACTTCATTACATACTTTTGCTTGTAAAATTTCCATTATATTTTCTTATTAAACATTCCAACTTTTAATATTTGGTAAGTTATATATATATATATATATATATATATATATATATATAAACACACACACATATATATATTAAGAATGTAATTGATAATCACACAAGTTTTTCTCAATTCTTTTGATTAATTAAATGCTCAAAAATTACATCTTTCGTTTTATAAGATTACAATTTTCAACTTTCTTTTAATCTCATTTATAACTTAGCACTAAATCACTTATTTTAATTAAAGGTTCCACTTTATAAATTAGTCATATTCCAATTTACTACACTTAATTGAACTATTAATCAACTGGAACTTACGAACTAAATACCGGATTTAGTTTAAATCATTTAAAATAATAGACAAATATATACTTACAACTTATATATCCAATTATATTTAAAACAATTTAAAAAAATTATTTGTTTATCAAAATAAATCTGTAGTAAAATTACTACAGTGTCCTTCCCACTTCGAAACTCGAAGATGAATGTCGATGATGCGTGCGCTCATCACCGAAATTATTTTCCAACGACAGAGAGGGGAGTACAAAACTTATTTTTTTTCCAAAATTTATTTTTAAAACACTTCTTTCAAATTATATTGAAATATTTATATCAGAAAATACTTCAAACAATACTATTATTATATTCCAAAATCATTTGAAAGAAATTTCCAAAAATCCTGGAAATTAAGTTCTAAAATTTCCAATTTTCATTTTATTTTATTCTCAAAGTTAATTTCAACTATTATTTATAAATTTCATTACCTAACACCCAATATTTTTGCAACCAAATATATATCATTATAAAACTTTTATTTTATATACAGAAAATAAAATGGGCAAAAAATTTTCATTCACCTATATTAAAACCAAATACTATGTTGGTCTGTCCTATTAAGTGTTTAGAAATCCCTATTGATGTCATGGCGTCCTATGCACCAACCAGAATTTATAAATACAAAACGAAACAAATTAACACAATGCTAAAACCTTTTTGTAACACTAACAAATAAGCTCTCTCATATATATACGCTCAGCGACTCCCATAGGGTATTACTACCCTATTAGTAAAGAGTCAAACCCCACAAAGCTGAGGTTTATCGCTAAACCAAAGCTCTGATACCAGATGTAACATCCCGCCTTTCCGCACGCTTTAAATTGACACACGTGCCAATTCAAAACATACGAAAGGGCAGATTGTTATGAGGTAAATAAGAAAAAAAACAAGAAAGAAATAAAACAAACAGAATCTCACAATGGAAGGATAAAATATAATAATCAAATATACAGTTCATGAAGCTGTTTTTCAAAATATTTAATTATACTTACAATATATATCAGAGTTATACATACCAAAAAATAGCATAGAAAATCAATAATGAAGCGGAATACAATAGTGTAGTGGAATAATATAATAGGTAATAGAAACAAAATCTTCGTCTTCGTCCTCCAGAAATAAAGTCCTCGATTCCTGAAATGCTCGGACTGACCCGAGCAAATTGAAAAGGAAAAACACTTGAGTCGGAACTAAAAGGTTTTATGTAAGTTAAGTCAACAATAAATACGAGTGCAGTAACTTAAGAGATGCTCGAGATTCACATCTACTAAGGATCTGTTAAACTATTTACTATGTAGTAATATTACGCTATTGTAATAGTGTCTATTAGTAAAATAAACTTACTTTAAAATAGCATTAAGGAGTGACCCAATATTCCCCTTAACACATAATATATTCCCATAGTCTATACAGTACCGTAATCTCCCCCGTAATGGGCGTCGTCAGAGGGCACTCCATAGGTATGGTACAAAACAAAATCCTATAAGGCGCACTAGGGTAGGTGACACGGCACAACTAGGCAATGCTAGGGTAGATATAACAATTATGCTTCTGGGTCGATGGTAACACATAGCCGCAGCTACCGCCCACCTCGAGCCACACCCCCAAATCAAAGAAATCAAAAGTGGCCACCGAATAAATCCAAAGTCAGAGTAGAATATCGAAGGAATGTGTCCGATAAAAGGGGCTACCTTCTTAACCCGTCAATCACTCCTGTTTTAGCCACCTTATGCCAACTCACGGGAGTTGGGTCCACGTATTTACCTCAAAGGAAACGCCACTGCCATCCTACTTCATTCTGGAATCTCGACCGCGTACACAGTTGTTAAAGTGGTTTTAGGAGTTGGCAGAGAGTATGACAACTTCCGATCCCGGTCTCTTCAACAACCAAACGTTATTATAACACCGCGGTCTTTTCAAAATAGTTTTTACTTTCAAAACCAGAATATAATATCCATTTCAAAATTATATAATTACGATATCATTTCCCTTCTAAAACCAAATCAATATGATATTTTTTTCAAATGTATCCTTTTCTAAAACCATAACTTTTCATAGTTAAAATATTTCTAAACCAAACGCTTGAAATATAGCCATTCGAAACATAAAACTTTGAATTACATAACTTTGAGATATAACTCCACCACTTAAATGGTTTAAATATATTTTACTTTATATAATAAAATAGTTTCTTCACCTTCACAAATCAATTCCAAATATAGATAAAAATCCAAATAAACATTTCAATTTATATATTTCAATGCTTTACATATTCCACCAATTCGAAGCTAATTCTTTAATAATTCCATATATATCAAATTCAATTGCTATTATATAGATTTGAATTGTTTATTTAATAAATCCAATATCATTTAAGTAAAACTTTTGACTTCAAATAATTGGATATCCTTTCAATTTATTTAACTTGGTATATTCATTTATCTCAACTTTATATTTATTTAAATCACTTTAAACAAAATCAAGTTATAATAGTCATACCCTTTAAAATCTCAATTTTTATTTGTTTTTCAAATCAAATTTTATTTAATTACAATTCTTAAATAATTCAATTTAAACCAATTCCATATTTATTTTCCAACTTAAATTTCATTTAAGTCATTTAAAACTCTATATATACAATATCTTAAATAGGTACTAAACCATATAATATAAAACAATCAAGCTCCATTATTAAACTCATTTTATTAAGTCAATTTTATACATAGCTTAAATTCAAGAATTTAACTATCTATATATATAAAATAATATTAATATTACATCAAAAATTAATACTTATTAAACCGTATATTCCTTTCCAAAACCATAGAAAATCATTTCAAAATATTTTTATATATATAGACCGCGGTGCCTATATATGATTTTCTATCCTATGGTTAAGTGATACGGATATTTATCATTTCAATCCGCAATTTAAAAATAAAAATGCGGTTATGTATCATTTCAAACCACAATCCCGAATGAAATGAAAATGCATAATAACCTGCAGTTTATAACCATATAAAATTCAGCATCCATTCGTCCAATATCAACCATCAGCCATTTACCACAATCATCATCAAATTCAAACAATAGCATCAATATAGAACGGGTAATAAACAACAGGTATTAAGTAGCAGTTTATATTCAATAATAATTTAAATAACTGTTTAACTGGCAGTTTATATGCAATGAAAAATAAATTAACAATTTAACTGGCAGTTCAAATGCAATGATAAATAAAGTAGCAATTTAATTTAAATAAATGAAATTAACTGGGATGATGATTAAAATATGCCAAACAACCATAAATAAATTTTAAATCACATCATATATCAATTTAACAAACATAAGAAATTTTAGAAGTTGTTAGTGTGTTAAAACACTCACCTTTTGAATTTAAATTGAATTTAAATCCAATTTAAACCCAAAAATTTGACCGTCTCAGAATTCGTTCAAACCAACGTCATTAAGTCTGGAATTTCAATACGATCCTAACAAAAGAAACCGCGCGTAAATCAGATATCGTATGTGAAAGATATACGTATAAATACGTTTGAATTTTAAAAAAATAAAAACAAAAAAAGAACACTTTACATCTCTTAGCCACATCATCTATCATCTTCCAGCACCTACACGCACTCCACTGTAACGTGACCTAGACCGCAACGCACAGCACTCCTCATCGTTCGCACGCGCGCTGATACCCACGTCGCGGCCTCGTCCAATGATCTGAACCCGTCCCTGGCCTCGCTGAGATAGGCCGCACCACCTAGAGCACCAAACAGTGCTCGTGTCGCACCCCTGTACCCCCGGTCTCCGCCCAAATCCACAACCCTAATCGAAAAATTCGCCACATCCAACCGTCAAAACGCCGAACAAACTATGCCGATGCGATCCACTCGGTCCACTCTTCAAAACCCAAAAACGGTTCGTCGATCCGTCGAGTTTGATTTCGACGTGATGAATGGCCAAAAATTCTTTGATTTTTACTGATCAGACGATGAACCAAAACGAAAAATGAATTACACCAGAAGATTACGCTATTCGAGAGCTTTGAATATAATTTTTTCAAATTTTTCTGAGGAGTTTGAAATTTTTGCTTTGATTTTGATTTTGGGATTGCAATTGTAATTAGGGTTTGTCTGCCATTGGAAAGGAGGAGTTGAGAAGAAGTTATACGCACAGACAAATGAGAATGAGGGGAATTAGGGTTTATAACTGGGTATCTTCTTGACCCATCTCTTTTTATTCATGTGACGCCCCACCTCTATACCCACGCTAGCCAAGAACACTCCGGAGTAGTGCTGTCAACTAGCACGGAGAATGAGGCTGTTGAGGAGCGACCATCCATGTAATTGCTTATCACATGGTGGCTATAAATAATCTTCGGAAACAAACATAGAAATAATCATATCACAAATCAGTCACAGACATCCATATCACAAAGGCGGAAGAAGATATGAATATATAACTAACACATGAAAGTGTACATCAGAGTAGTGGTCAGTAAGTCCCACGATAATACAAAAGAATAGAAACACGTGCTATACAAAAGAATACAACTATGAGTCTATATCTCAAGTGTATACAACAAAAACTGCTAATCTAAACAGTTAGCCAAAAGTCAGAGTGATGAATCCCTGGGAAGAAGTCAAGCAGAAGCACCTGTAACATCTCGGTCTGACCCGAGTATTATTTAAGAAAATAATAAACGGGTCAGTCTAGCTATAAATATCAGATGACATGATATAACATAAAAGATATGGCATAAACATAAACATCCATAATGACATACCACTATAAGTATGTAAATAATGATCAACAGAAGATCAATCAATAAGAGATAATCAATATCACAAGAATCTTCTCAAAGATTCGAAAAGGGCATCATACCCTAAACTTGTACTCATAACAAGTCAATGACATAAATTCTAGAAATCAGTGCAAGAAGTCCAGAAATCATAGAAAAGAGAAAGAGGCCTATCACATGACGGTCCGAAGACCAAGGGGAGCTACCCCACATGTGTGAATGGAATCACACAGATTAAGGTCCAGACTAACCAAAAAGCAAAAAGGTATGTGTGAGTGAAATCACACAAGTGGTGTCTAGTCTAACCTCGCAACAAGAGACATCGCACAGTTGCTAGTCTAAATCATCAGAATGATCGTCATGATCAACGAGAAGTGTCAATTACACTAAGCTAGTAAATATAGAAGTTTAGCTTCATGTCCCATAACCACTTGCTTAACTTAAATATTTACGAACAAACTGTAAATCTTCACTAATAAAATTGTCACAAGAGGTTCAATCGAACAAGTCCAAGAATTAACTGACGAAGTGAACGCAAGCGTTTCATACCACTTGTTTTACTAAGTCGTTTAATTAGATTTCTCATCCGAGTGAGGTAAAGGTTTGTATATACTAATAGATTGGAAAACGGTTTAAGAAAAGAGCTTTGTTATTAAAAATAGAGTTGAAATTGTTTGTTAAAAGAGTTTTGATATTTACTACTAGTATTGAAACCTTTATATTATAAAGTGACAAAACACAGAAGCAATTGTAGAACCAATCAGTCACAAAAATCGCATACGGAGATGTGAATAAAATCCAAGGAAATCAGCTCAATGTTTTTCAGATAAGATCCCCTATGGAGGGGGGGTCCAGGGGGGGTGGCAACCCCCCAAGGTGGGGGTGCGGGGGCAACGCCACCGCTTACGGGGTTCGACCTGCCCGGCCAGGTCGCGGGGGTCCAAGGGGCAGCGCCCCCGGCGGGTGAAGACAAAATGAGGTCTAACGACCTAACGACTCAAGGGTCATACGACCTAACGGCTGCGACCTAGGGGTCTAAGGGGTCAAGCGACTTAGTGGTTGCGACCTAGAGGTGTTCGCGACCTAACGATGACTCACGACCCAACATGGCCGACTTAACAGAGGTCGCGACCTAACAGGATAACTCGTGACCGACTTAAGAGTTGCGTGGCTGAAGGGTTCCACGACTTAAGGGTTGCACGACTTAAGAGTTGCACGACTTAAGGGTTGCACGACTTAAGGGTTACACGACTTAAGAGTTGCACGACTTAAGAGTTGCACGACTTAAGGGTTAGGCCAGGAGCGACCTAACGAGATAAGGTCCAACGACCTATCGGGATAACTCGTCAACGACCTATGGATGAACGACTTAACTCCGAACGAGCTAAAAATGGCCAGAACGACCTAAGTTTAACTCGTGAACGACTCACGACCTAGGGATGAACGACTTAACTCCGAACGACCTAAAAATGGCCAGAACGACCTAAGTTTAACTCGTGAACGACTCACGACCCATGGACGAACGACTTAACTCCGAACGACCTAAAAATGGCCAGAACGACCTAAGTTTAACTCGTGAACGACTCACGACCTAGGGACGAACGACTTAACTCCGAACGACCTAAAAATGGTCAGAACGACCTAAGTGCAGAAAATTCACCAAAACGCTAAAAATTGGAGTTTCTCGCCAATCCAATCCAAACCAAATGCAAATGTGCATGCAAAAGTGATAGGGAATCATTCCCAACAGTCCAATATAGTTATAGACTAGATTTGTGAGATAAAAATCTCACCTTTGCACCAAATATCAATGAAAATGAAGTTTTAAGCAAGCAAGAATCAATCCTTCTTCTATCTAAGCACAAGAAGCTTGAATCCAATGTCTTCTTCTTGAATTTGGAGTAGAAAGATGGATTGCAATTGAATTTGAGCTTTGGAATTTTAATTTCCCATTCCCTCCACCATTAATGCCAAAGCTTGATTAGTTAGGAAATTTATGAAGAGTGAGGAGAAGAGGGTTGGAACTTGGGCTTAATAGGCTAAACTAACCCAAAGTCCAAAGCGGGAAAAGTTAGTGAAATTTCACTAACTCCAAACCTATCGATGTTTATACTTAAAAAAGTTGTAAACGACATTTCGAACTCAATGGAAGTGGTCTCGAGTCCTAATTTGACCGTTTGCAAAAAGTAGCTTTTCGGACCAAAATCCGATTAACGAGTTAATATTTAAATAAAATATTTAAATACAAACTCGATAAATATGCGGGTTGTTACAATTCAAGACTTCTACTCTTGATAGTTTGGATATTTAGCCTAACTTTAACTATCGAGAGGAAGTCACTTCGTATTGTCGACAGAGGTACGAAGAAGCTAAGAAGGAAATTTGTTAGTCTGATCAAAGTACTGTGAAGTACAGATGACTAGTATTGTACCTGGGAAACGGAGGAGAGCATTCGTGCTTCAAATCCAGAATTTTTTTTTCCAGGTACTATTTGTTGTCTATTTTTCTTTTCTTTATTTTCCTTGTTCGTTCTTTTCGAGGACGAAAATATTTGAGTGGGGAAGAGTGTAACAACCCTGTATTTTGTGATTATTTTAATTGTTTATTTTAATTATTCAAATTGAAACACCTGATTTAAAAACTTTATTTTATTTATTAAAATGAATAAATTTTTTTATTTTAAGAGTATATTTTGTTTTTTGTGTAAATTATTATTTCAAATCTGAATAAATAAGATATTTTCAGAAAAGTGGATTTTGGTCAGTCTGGTCAAACTTTGACTTTTAAACTTAAAATCGAAATTTTTGAATTTTTGAATTTTATCCTTTATTATGAAAATATATTAAATTTCAATAATACTACTTTTCGTTTCGTTGAAATCCGATTTGTATTGTGAAAGTTATGCTTTTTACAATATTGTATGTAAATTGATTTATTTAATAAAATTGTCTATTTCAAATTATATAAATAATATTTTATTTTTGGTATCATGTTCTAATATGTGTTATATGACATGTTAGATATACATATTTTTTAAACATTTTAAAGTGATGTTATAATTTTTCCAAAGTTTACTGCATTTAATTCTTATTTTTCAAGGCTATTTCCTAATTTTCTGCTATTTTATTCATTTAAATTATATCTAATTAAAATTTATTTTATTTTTTTTGAATGCATTTTATTTTATGTTATTATTTTTATTTTTAAATATTTTCCATGTATATATAATTTTTCCAAAATTTATTCTGCTTATTTTCAAATTTTCTAGACTAGTTTGCATTTTCTGTGCTATTTTCTTATTTTAACCATATATAATTAATAATTATTTATTTATATTTTATATTTTTGTAATATTTTCGAATTTTTAACTGAAATTATAATTATTTTCAGTTATTTAAACTTATATAAAAAAATAAATAAAAAATTGAAAGGGTTATGACTTTTGATTTCCAATGGCCTTTTATCTTCCACCTTTTCACATTTTAACCTAACTTTTCATCAATTAGCCATAACTATCCACTTCTTTCAGCCGACTTCCTAGAATTTTGGGCAATATCGATTTAATAATCTGTAATAATAATTAAATTGGTTTGATAAATTTTTCTTTATAATTTTAATTTAAATTAGTAAATGTAATCTTTAAAGGTTAATAAATATTTAATTTGGCAAAATTTGATAAGAATTGTTTTTCAAAAGCTAATGAAATTTTATTCTGTTTATAATATATATAATTGATATATATTGTGAATAGAAGTATCTTTTGTTTTAAATAAAGTTAAATTTTCAAATTGTAATATATATGTACGTATATGTTATAATTTGAGTTGTTTTGAAATTTTACTTAATCTGTTGATAATTTAAATATGGATGAATAGTAATTTAAAGTTTTGTCTTAAAACTTAATATTTTTCAGAGGTTAAATTAAAGATTAATTCATTTGTTTTCAAATTATAAGATAATTGTTATTTTAAATAAGATAGTTTAAAAATGATTTAAACAAGCTTTGTTTTGTTTTCTTTTATAATGCTTAAATTTTAAATGATTATAAATGTTTAGGTATAATGTTTAGATTTTAAATACAAGTATAAGATTATATTTATATTATAATTAGTTTAGAATATTTTCGTTTAAAGGTACACTTATATTTATTCATTTAGAGAATTAAATAAGTAAATATCTACATTTTAAAATAAATAAAAATTAATTAAAAATACTTAAGTAACATATGTAATTATGTTAAGGCTTCTCTAAAACACATCTAAAAAGATTAAGCAAATAGGATGACATGTGTTCAATTTTAAGACAAATGGCAATTTATTCATTTTAATTTTAATAAACATTTTTTTTAAAGAAGAAAACTAATTTTCTCAAACACTTTCATTTCTTTATTTACATTTCTTAACTTAAATTAATGGAAACTTGAAAACTTTAATTCCAAAAACAAATCAAAACCTGAAAACTGCAAATCTTCAACCTGCAATTTCTTATCAACTAAAATTTGCAAAGCAAATTCAAAATCTGCAAAATCAACCTGCAATTGCAAATCTCCTGAAATTTAAATGAAGTTCTTCTCAACTTCAATCTACAAACTTCAACCTGTAATGCAACTTAAAGGGGAGATCAAGAACAGTTTCATCATCTTTTGAATCTGCATTTTTATCAAAGCTGCAAAATTGATCACCTGCAATCTGTAATTTCAACCTGCAATTCAAGTTAAAGATCTGTTTCAACTTTTAAGCAACAAATTAAAGGCATGCAGTGGAGTTCTTCAGCAATCAAAATCTTTTTCCAGTTTAGAGTGATCAGGCCTGGGAAATCTGCTCTACTTTTAAATTTGTGGTGAGTAAATAATTTTAAAAATAGTTTGATATGGTTACATTGCCATGCATGTGATGATATTTACTTGTATCAAAGTTCTTTTGCTTGAATCTGAATGAATTGATATGAATGTGTAATGAGCTTGCCTGTTTATTTACATTCAATTGTTCTCTGTTGGTTACTGTGCTGAAAAATTTCAATATCTACAAATCTAATCCATATTAGGCTTAAGTATTTGAATGAAAACTGTTTGAATTTGTACATTAAAGGTTATAAAATAGTTTCAGGATTTTTTTTAATACAACAAATCATGTTTAAAATAGAATTAACAGTGAAAATCAAATTTGGGTTAAAAATCGACGATGGTAATTTGTAGTTTGAATTATACATCTAGATTAGTGATAGAAAATGATGAATTTAGGAATTAAAATCTCAATTTTTAGAATTGTAAATGGTGAGATATTCTAGGATGAACTGGAATTGGGTTTCGATCGAATTCTGGCGATCAGTATGGTTTTGTTTGATGATTTTTGGGTTGAAGGTGGCTGAAGTGTTGACGATCATGAAAAAAATACCCTTGGATTTTTCAGGTGGCCGATGAGTTTACAATCGGTCGAACTAGGGTTTTGCAGTGAGTTTTGTTTGCTTTGGGTACTGAGGCATTTGCATCACGGATAATGGGTCGAATGCGATCGCGTCAGGGAGAAATGGTGTTCTTGGGTGTGGAGACTCGATGGTGGGGTTGGCGATGGTCAACGGCATGGAAGTTGTCGGCCATGGTTGGAGGTTTGGGATCGAATGGTTCTGCAGTTCTTCGAGCTAGAGGTTGAAATTTGATTGGCGTGTCTATTTTTGGATCTGGGTTGTGGGCAAGGTTGTCGAGCTCATGCGTGGTAGGTCGGCGTTTGGTTTGATGGTCGGAGGGGTTTGGATGGTGGTGCAATGTGCACGGTGCACGATCATGTACACTGGGATTTGGATTTGGGGAAGATGAATGAGTATCGAGGTCGACTCGAAGAGCTTCCCGTGTTTACCTGTAGTCGACTCGAAGTGTAACAACCCGCATATTTATTGATTTTATATTTAAATATTTTATTTAAATATTTTGTCGTTAATTGGATATTGGTCCGAAAAGCTACTTTTGCAAATGGTCAAATTAGGACTCGAGACCACTTCCATTGAGTTCGAAATGTCGTTTACAACTTTTTTAAGTATAAACATTGATAGGTTTGGAGTTAGTGGAATTTCACTTACTTTTCCCGCTTTGGACTTTGGGTTAGATTAGCCATTATAACTCAAGCCCACTTCTCTCCTTCTCCTCACTCTTCATAAATTTCCTAACAGCCAAGCTTTAGCATTAATGGTGAGCGGAAGGGGAAATTAATATTCCAAGCTCAAATTCTCTTGCAAATCCAACATTCTAGTCCAAATTCAAGAAGAAGATATTGGATTCAAGCTTGTGATTACTTCTCCATTGTTTTCAAGCTTTTCTTCATAAATTTGGTACAAAGGTGAGATTTTTATCTCACAATTCTAGTCTATAACTTTATTGGACTGTTGGGAATGATTCCCCATCACTTTAGCATGTACATTTGCATTTGGTTTGGATTGGATTGGCGAAAAAACTCTAATTTTTAGTGTTTTTGGTGAAAAACTGCACTTAGGTCGTTCTGCCTATGTTAGGTCCTTCGCGTTGAAAAGTCACTCAGAGAATAGCTTATTTCTGGCCTTAAAACAGTTCGCACGTGTTAGGTTGTTCGCCTCGGAATTAGGTCGTTGGGTTTTAAGTCGTTGGTCGCTCGGCCTTGTTATAGTGGTTAGGTCGTTGGACGATAGGTTGCTCGCGTGTTAAACCTCTTAAGTCGCTCGACCTAATAAACCGTTAACTCGTTAGGTCGTAGGTCGCATCGGTACGTTAGGTCGCTTGACCTTAGGTCGTTCCCCTTTAGGTCGTATGACCTTGAGTCGTTCGCATGGTTTAAGCCTTTAAGTCGTTAGGTCGTAGGTCGCAAGGCGGTAGGTCGCGCAATCCCCTTAACTCGTTCGGCCTTGTCATTTTTAGGTCGCGAGTCTTGCTAGGTCGCCCCTTGTGTCATCTCGTTCGGCCTTTATCACGTTGGGTCGTTCCCATTTTAGGTCGCGTGGTACTTTAAGTCGCGTGGCACCATAAGTCGAATGACCTCAACCCACATAGGTCGCTCGGCCTTTGTTCCATTAGGTCGCGTACCCCCTTAAGTCGCTCGGCCTTTGTTCCATTAGGTCGCGTACCCCCTTATGTCGCTCGGCCTTTGTTCCATTAGGTCGCGTACCCCCTTAAGTCGCTCGGCCTTTGTTCCATTAGGTCGCGTACCCCCTTAAGTCGCTCGGCCTTTCTTCCATTAGGTCGCGTACCCCCTTAAGTCGCTCGGCCTTTGTTCCATTAGGTCGCGTACCCCCTTAAGTCGTTCGGCCATTGTTCCATTAGGTCGCGTACCCCCTTAAGTCACTCGGCCTTTGTTCCATTAGGTCGCGTACCCCCTTAAGTCGCTCGATCCTATCCTCCCTTAGGTCTTCACTTGGTCGTACCGTTTTGGTCGAGGCGCTGCCCCGCACCCCGCCGGGGGCGCTGCCCCCGGGACCCCTGCGACCAGACCGGGCAGGTTGAACCCCGTAGCAGGGGCGTTGCCCCCGCACCCCCTCCTTGGGGGGTTGCCACCCCGCTGGATCCCCCCTCCGTAGGGGATCTTATCTGAAAAATGTTCAACAGAACTTGTTTTGTTGAGATGCTGAGTTGACCATTCTTCGAGACAAGCTATCTTGGGCTTCTCGGTCGATTGTATGGATTTTTGAATATCTATTTCGATGGATTCGTTATCGATTTCTTTGGAATTTATTCACGTCTTCGTATGTGAATTTTGATGATCGATTGTTCTACAATCATCTTTGTGATTTGTCACTTTAAAATATACAAAGGTTTCAATACTAGTAGTAAATATCAAAACTCTTTCAACAAAATGATTTCAACCCTATTTTCAATAACGAAGCCCTTTTCTTAAACCATTTTCCAATCTACTAGTATATACAAACCTTTCCCTCACTCGTATGAGAAATTGAATTAAACAGCTTAGTAAAACAAGTGGTATGAAACGCTTGCGTTTACTTTGTCGGTTAATTCTTGGACTTGTTCGATTGAATCTCTTGTGACAATTTTCTAGTGGAGATCTACAATTTGTTCGTAAATATTTAAGTTAATCTAGTGGTTATGGGACATGAAGCTAACCTCATATATTTACCAGCTTATTGTAATTGACACTTCTCGTTGATCATGACGATCATTTTATGATTTAGACTAGCAATTGTGCGATGTCTCTTTGTTTGCAAGGTTAGACTAGACCTCATAGGTGTGATTCCGACTCACACATATCTCTTTGTCCGCAAGGTTAGTCAAGACACCATTTGTGTGATTCCACTCACACATACCTTTTTGTTGCGAGGTTAGGCTAGACACCATTTGTGTGATTCCACTCACACATACGTTTTTGCTTTTTGGTTAGCCTGGACCTCAACTGGGTGATTCCGACTCATCCATATGGGGTAGCTCCCCATGGTCTTCGGACCGTTATGTGATAGGCTTCTTTCCCTTTTTCTGTGATTTCTGGGTTTCTTGTGTTGATTTCTGGAATTTATGTCATTGACTTGTTATGAGTACAAGTTTAGCGTATGATGCCCTCTTTGGATCTTTGGGAAGATTCTTGTGATATCGATTTATCTCTTATTGATTGATCTTTTGTTGATCATCATTTGTGTACTTATAGTAGTATGTCATTATGGATATTTTATGTTTATGTCATATCTTTTATTTTATACCATGTCATCTGATATTTATAGCTAGACTGATCCGTTTATTATTTTCTTAAATAATACTCGGGTCAGACCGAGATGTTACCGGTGCTTCTGCTTGACTTCTTCCAGGGATTTTCTACTCTGACTTTTGGCTAACTATTTTGATTAGTAGTTTTTTTTGTATACACTTGAGACATAGACTCATCTTTGTATTCTTTTGTATAGCACGTGTTGCTATTCTTTTGTATTATTGTGGATCTTTTTGACCACTACTCTGATGTACACTTTCATGTGTTAGTTATATATTCATATCTTCTTCGGCCTTTGTGATATGGATGTCTGTGACTGATTTGAGTTATGCTTATTTCTATGTTTGTTTTCAAAGATTATTTATAGCCACCGTTGATAAGCAATCACATGGATGGTCGCTCCTCAACAGCCTTATTCTCCATGCTAGTTGACAGCACTACACCGTAGTGTTCTTGGCTAGCGTGGGTATAGAGGTGGGGCATCACAGCTTGGCATCACAGCCGTGGTTCGTATTACGACGACTTTCAATGCTATGGGAGGCGCGATTCTTACGACCCCAGGCATTATCTTCCTGCCCCCAGGGAAATCGATGAGGAAAGAGTAGTTAGAAAGGCTCGCGAAAGGCAGGCTTACGAGGAGCGGTATGGAAGAAGAGATGACCACCATGACTCTCACCAAAGGGACGATGACTCCCAAAAAAAGAAAGTCTCACGATGACAAGGTGAAGTGTTTTGAAGCTGAAGGGTCCAGCAAGCGGGCCAAGCATAGCAAAAAATCTTCATCTAAAATTTTCGAAGTGTCTGCTACTTCTATTTCTCTAGACATCCCTTCTAGATCCCCTGCCCTCAAAAGAGCTGAGATTCATACAATTATTAATAGGCCTACGTATCATGTTGAGCATGCTCCGCCTGCACTCCAAAGCCGGTTTCTAAACTAGTGTTTAAAAGGAGTACGCTTTGACTTGGACTTGGTTCCCATTGACAAACAGGCTATGCTGAGAAATCTTGATGCTGTTAAGCTTGACATTGAAAGAATGTCCGGATAGCAAAAGCTAGTCGATGAGATTCAAAGAGTGAACCGTCTAAATCTCGAAGCTATGCTAAACATGGAAAATGATAAATCTGAATGGCAAAAAGTTCTTGATCAGCACAACATGGAGATGAAGAACATCACTGCATATAAGAAGAAATTCGAGGCTGAAGTCAAGCAACTTAAAGATGACCTTGCTACCTCTTCCACTTCTTATACTCAAAAGGAAGAGGTTCTTCAAAAGCACGTAAGAGATGCCCATGCTAGTCAACGAGATGCTGAGGCTAGACTTGAGCACAGCAGAGAATTATGGAAAGCTACCGCAGTGATGTTGCTCAGCTGCGGGAAAAGACTAGCTCCCAGGACCTGGAGATTGAAATGTTAAAAGACTCAGCTTTCTAAAGTTGAAAAAGAGCGTGACGAGGCCATTGCTGGAAGAGCAGCAGCTGAACAATCTCATGAAGAGACGAAGGCCAACGTCAGTTCCACTTTATTCGAGTTTTACATTCACAGCGTCTTGGGGCATGGCAGCCTCTCATTTTTGGGCCCAAAGTATCAAATTACCCTAGCTGAAGTGTGGGAGGCAGCGGTTGAAATGTTTAAAGGTGCCAGCTACGCGAAGGAGGGTCATGAGGCTCATTTTTTGGACGATGAAGGTCAAGCCACCCTTGCCAGAGTGAAGGAACAACTCGCCAAAGAACGAGCCGAAGCGGCGGAAGGAGAGCATTTAGGGAAGGCACCTTTGACCGACCCGGCTCGTCCTTCGACTTCGGTTAAAGTCGACATTATTGGCTCTAGTTTCGCCTCCTGTCAAAGCCGAGACCGGAATTACAACAGCGCACACAGAGTCCCAGGAAGACATTGAAGCCCATGATTTTGAAATCGACGTGATAAAGCCAACTCCTCCAGTTAACTTCAACACTGATCTAGCTCAAATGGACTACTTGTTTGCTTCACATGAGTTTGATGAACTTCTTGATTATTACTTAAACCTTGACGTGCCACTATGTCCTCTTTTTGTGAGAAATACTGATGTTTAATTCTTCTTCTTCTGTAGTGAAAACAACAAGTAGTGCACAAGCTTCGCCTCCTCCAGCTGTTGCTCCTCCATCTCTTCAAGTTACTCCTTCTCTTGCTTCTCAACCGGGGTCTCAAGAAGAACAGATAGAAGCTCTTCAAGGCTTAGATGACCCGACCGCTTCGCAAGAGCAGAAAACTGAAGAGCTTGAAGAGGGTGAGAGGACCCCGGAGGAATTCACTGCCGACGATACAAAGTTGATTGATCTTATTGGTCTGAGCAGCGAATCTTCTTCAAAGAAGAGGGGCAAGCGTGGAGTTTCGATGAAAAGGAAGGAGACTTCTGCTGGTGATGAGAAAGCAGAAGAGGAACCAATTGCGCCTCTTTCTCCTCTTTCCCCGACCCGTTCAAGCCGACTTAAGAAGTTAACCATTAAGCCGGGCGAAGTCTCCAAAGGAGAAGGTAAGAAGAAGTGATGGGTCTGGCTTTATCCTTCTTGTTTTGCTTTTTTGCTTTTTGCTTGTATTGACCGGAGATTGTGCGGGTACCGACCCCCGCTTTTTGAAACCTGCACATGTATACAGATTTTTTATAGTATGGAATAAAATGATTCTTTTTACTTGTACAAACTATTGTTTGTATTTATAAATGCGTTTATTCCTTATTTTCACACAAGTTTTTTATTTTCTTTGTGTGATATTGCAGTGGCCTCGTGGTATGTTGCTTGAGCGTTGCTTCTATTAATGCAGCTATATTATATTGCCCCCATATCGTGGCTCATTGCAATCTTCCCCATTTTGAGGAGACTTGTACTCTTACTTTGGAGAACAATTTTTCCATTTTGAGGAAGTATTATTCTGCTTTAGTAGAGTGTGTTTTGTATTGGAGAAGTTTTCTTTCTTCCTTTTGTTTAAAAAAGTTTTTACACTTCACTTTCGGAGATGGTCACTTTTATTTTTGACAAGTGGGTTCCCCTATGCCGTGAAGTGGGCCTCCGAAAAGGTCTTTGATTTATTTGTGCCTCCGAAGAGGGCTTTTTGTTTGTTCCTCTGGAGAGGGCTTTTTGTTTCTTCCTTGTACGCGGGGAAGCATGCCTCCGAAGAGGGCTTTGGCACTTCAACTTGATGAAGTGGGCCTCCAAAGAGGGCTTTGGCACTTCAATTTGGTGAAGTGGGCCTCTGAAGACGTCTTTGGCACTTCAACTTGGTGAAATGGGCCTTCGAAGAGGGCTTTTGGCTCTTCCCCCTTTCAAAGGAGAAGAGGGCCTTCGAAGAGGGATTTTCGCTCTTCCCCCTTTGAAAGGAGAAGAGGGCCTCCGAAGAGGGCTTTTGGCTCTTCCCCCTTTGAAAGGAGAAGAGGGCCTTCGAAGAGGGCTTTTGGTTCTTCCCCCATTAAAAGGAGAAGAGGGCCTCCGAAGAGGGCTTTTGGCTCTTCCCCCCTAGAATGGAGAAGAGGGCCTTCGAAGAGGGCTTTTGCCTCCGAAGAGGGCTTTGTTGTTCGCTTGGAAGGTTGCATCTCACAGTTATGTGGATCCATGGAGCAGACGCAAGCTACCTAACTGGATGTTTGTTTGCACAAACGATCGCAATTAACTAGCAAGGGCCTGGAACCTTCACTTTGAGAAGGTTCCCCTTTGGTGGTTCCACCATCATTATTGGTTGAGGCACAAGATTCCATTTTTGCTGTTCTTTGTCTGCTTGCCCACGTCTTTCCACCATCTGCCTCTCAGTGATTCCTCGTTATCGTTTACAAGCACATGTTCTTTTCCTTTGCAAGTTGTTTGCTTTTCTTTTTTCCAAAGAAGTGTATTTCATTGTTAAGTGAATCCATGGGGCAAACGCAAGCTACATAATTGGATGTTTGTTTGCAAAAACGACCGCAACCAACTAGCAAGGGCCCTGTACCATCACTTTGGGAAGGTGCCCCTTCGATGGAATCACCACTGTTGGTAAGAAGCACTTCTTACGTAGGAATTGAATCTGGAATTTTTGTGGCTTGATATTTGATTGTTGAGTGATTTGTAGGAATCGCTTGGCCTTGTGATGTGTTGAATAGGTAAGCTTTGCTTTGATAGCATGCATTATTAAATCGACATTTTAGCAATATATTCAAGATACATGCACATCGAAATGAGACAGGCCTTTTATAGTAGTAGAGAACACAAGATTTATAGTAAAATCAGTGTGAATCAATACAAGAATGATACATCCATAATTGTTTTACAAATTTAAGCATTGCTTTTAAGTAAAATATGGATGCAAGTGATTGCTGTTCCCGGCTTCCGGAATTGGATCTCATTAGTACTTGGAACTGACAAGACTTTCACAGGGACCAATCCCAATAATTGAGCTTTGCTGGAGCTTGAATACGTTGCTAGAGAATATGCCTTCATGTTCTCTCCCCGGGGTATATGGCTTATTGTATAATGATCAAAATCATCAAGAAGCTCCCAGGCTTTTGACAAGTAAGCAGGCTGATTTCCTCCTTTAGTCTGAAACTCTTTCTTGACTTGGCATAGAACAAGTCGGGGCATATCTCAAAGCGTGAGCATATCTTTCTATCTCATCCCAACTTGTGCCCGTTGGGTGAGGACCCCCTGTGATAACATTAATGATAGGCCCTCTCAGATTCCTGCGCTACAGCCCTCTCACCTGAGCCGGATTGATAAGCAGGAACTTGTTGCCCCAGAGTAGATGAGGTCGGGTCACTTCTGTTTCTCTTCACATATTCTTGTAGCTTATTCTGTGTTAACAGTTCTTCAATCAAACTTTTTAAATGGCGACATTCATTAGTGTCATGGCCAGGTTGATTGTGGAACCGACAGAATCTCCCGTTATGCAAAGCATTTTCCCCAAGCCTCATCTTAGGTGGTTTGGGGTATTTAACAACATCCTTGGTTGCGAAAAAGATATTCTCTGGAGTATCAGTTAAGGAAGTAAAATCCGAAGGTCTAAAATGGCGAGTTTTCTTCGCATCTTTTTGCTTTTTTCCACCGTCATTCTCCCTCTTCTGGCCACCAGATTCTTTTTTGTTAGAAGCAACGTTGTTATTCTCAACTTAATTCACGACCACTTTCGCCGGCACATGAAGGCTTTCTAAGCGCATAAATTCATCGGCCTTCTTGTAGAACTTCTCAAGTGAATTTGGTTCCTTTCATCTTTAGCCATTTTCTGAATTCACTTGATCTGTCAATGGCTCGCACCAAATAAGTCAGAATCATTCTAGGCTCTGCATTGTCAACTTCGGCCAAGGCTATGTTGAAGCGGTTTAAGATAGACTTGAGAGGCTCTCCGGGGTTTTGTTCAAGGCTCGACAGTGACATTATATCCTTGGCCTTTGAAGCATATAACCTGAACTGATCTTTGAATTTCCGACCGAGGTCGGAGAACTGGTCCACAGATCGAACTGGCAGCTTCGTGAAGCAAAGCAGGGCAACTCCTTCCAAATACACTAGAAAGTATCTACACCTGATCTCATCCGATGCTCTGGCACCAGTCATATGCCAGTCACACTTGTACAAGAACTGGTTAGGGTCGCTTGTTCCTCGATAAGCTGGAGTGGTAGGGGGAACAAACTTCTTTGGAAATTCAACCTTTAGAATTCTTTCAGTAAAAGGAGTTTTGCTTGGAGCAAATCCCCAGTCATTCTCATCTTCCTCCCTCTGCATGCTTTCCTTCATAATTTGTCGAATCATTCCTGAGAGGTTCTCCTCATCGTTTAGAGTCCCCGTGGGACAGACATCAGCTACTTTTTCGGAAGTTTACCTGGACAAATGTTCATGAAGAGTTGGCTGCGGCCTTGAACCACCGGCTTGGGGAGGTGCCCCTTCGGCGCTGCCAGCTGCCCTTTGAGGAATACTATTCCCTTGGGAATCATGAGCATCTTCAGCGAAGGTTTCTTCATTATTTCCTGGTTGCTGATTAACTCCAAAAAAAGCATTCATCCTATCCAACATCAATGTGTTCTGGGCTTCCATTTGTTGATACAACCCAGACACCGCAGCATCCAATTCAGCACTTGTGATTCCAACACTAGGAGCCGTTTGATCTGATGTGGGAGAAGTAGCGGTGTTGTCATAAGCACTTCCAGATCTAGCAGATCTACCTTTTCTTCTAGAAGCCATAATCTCGGATAGACTTCTGGTTCTTAGAGAGGGTCTTTCAACAAATCTTTGCGGAGCAATGATGAGAGCACCCTGATTTATACTCTCAGTGAAAGCACCAAAAATGTTAACGCTAAAAATGTATGCTAACACCTCGGTGTAAGTTGTAGTATAGTGAAAGCACCACCCATTGGTACGGGAACTGAAAATAAGCAGAAAATAGCAGAGAAATAGTAAAGAGACAACAGTTTTTATAGTGGTTCGGCTTAAAGTCAAGCATTCGTCCACTTAATCCCTTTTATTGCTGATTTGATTACAACTTTTTCAATGATTCTTCAAGTACAACACGATTAAGACGAGTAGCTAGAACTTCGATGTAGAAAAGCTCTTTGAATTCATGTTGAATGAGTTAGATCTTTCCCAAAGTTCGTTGAAGCGTCTTCGATGTTTGAAGTTTTGAAGGAGTCGAGAAAACAACAAAGTATTGGTGTTCCAGAAATGATCCCCCAGTCCCCCTCCCGGTGAAGTAGGCAGGGTATTTATAGTGAAAATCTGGAAGTAGGTCGTAGGTCATGGGCGACATAAGGTTAGGTCGTAGGTCGTGAGCGACCTAAGGGACACAGGCTATGGCTTAAAATGGTTGTGCTTGATCAACTACTTCTGCTAGTAGGTTGTAGCTATCTAATGTTGGTTCGACCTATAACCAAGCGACATAAGGATATGAGGCTTGTGACTTGCTAGGTCGCTAGGTCGTTAACTTTCTAGGTCGCTAGGTCGCTGCAATGTTCATTCCACTATTATGTTATGTCGTTGATCTGCTTAGATCGTTAGGTCACTGGCTTGCTCTTATGCTAGCTCGTTGAATGCTTAGATCATTTGGTCGCTTGCTTCTTAACTCGTTAGGTCGCTTGCTTCTTAACTCGTTAGGTTGCTTGCTTCTTAACTCGTTGGGTCGCTTGCTTCCCTTGAGTAGTTGAGTCGCCATTCAGAAAGGAATTAACATAATATATCAATGAATAATCTTTAAATCAAAAGAACTGTATCAGTTATTACATTACATCACACTATATTACATTATCATAGATTACAACAACAAACAGCGGAAAAGAAATACTATATACTAATTGAAATGCCACGCCATCTAGCTTGCTTCCAGATCTTTACAGCAACCCCTGAATTCCAGAATGACCTGATAGTCTGACTCTAGTCTACCCATGTGGAAAATGATGGGTACCCAGAGTTTAGGAAGGAAACAATAAACTCCATGTCAGTCATGGGACTGGTGTGAGAACTTAAAACAGTTTATCTTTAAAAATAAACAAAGAAATATTTTAATATAGATCAGCAATGCTTTTAGAAAATGTAACTACCATAAGGCCTCCCGCACACACACACAATGCAAACGCAGAATCGGAGGAAATTTCTCCTTATGATAGTCAAACATGCTTGATACGCAAATTTCGTTGATGTTATTACTATAAGTGCAAAGTGTAGGAAAACATTTCGAAAGTATGATATAAATCTTAGCTAACATAGGCATTTCGCACTATGCCTACTATATCTACCATCTAAATAGTGGTGGCCACCATAAGTAAATGACAGGTTCTACAACTAAAACCGTACAAGGTGCATCTTGTTTCTTTGGATTTCCAATAAATGGTCAGGCCAAGGAACTTCCCATTGCTACATGGGTACGCCTCTGGAAGGATGCCTCGAGCACCTAACCGGATCTCTGCCAACACAAGGCCGGGTTACCTCTAGCTAGGTAACTACTGACACGAGTATGCCATCCCCCAGTCGTAACCGACCTAAATTCTGGGATTCACCAACAACCATAAAGAAATAAATTTTCAGCAACCACATAGGTTAAGTATTTGGGCTCCAGACCATAATACCACCTCTATCCAGAAGGAAATGTACATACCCTATGGGGGCGCTATCCCATATAACCTTGCTGCATTCTTCCTGTTTTGACCATTTCCGAGGTGTGAGGTCCGACGAAGTCTAGTCCACAAAGCTACGCTTTTCATAAAAGCCACGCTTTGATCAACAAATGATCAGCAGCACTCAGCATGCCACGTTACCAAATTGGGAATATATCACTAGTAACCATCAACTACATAACCTCTGAGCTCGTACGTCTCAGAGAAGGGTGTTAAGCTAAGAGAATAAATTCTCCGCCACCAACAGAAAAGTATTTGATAGAAACCAGCTTTACATCTCAAATTTGTAACGTCAGACACACATCCATACAAGTCCGTTCCAGGATCGAACTGAACCGAAGGCACTTCCAAAGAAGCCCTTGCAAATCCGAATATTCACTAATCACGTTCGGAATTCCCATCACAAAGGGTGATAAAATCTCTATATCGGGGATCAGCCAATGTAGAGTCATTTGACGGTAATCCTTCCGTTTTTGAAAATATCCGGTCTTCAACACCGGTCTTCAAATGCTATCCATTACGACGTATCACTATTCGGAATGCGATTTATGACCTAAAGGTCCTCTCTCGGCTAAACCGAATAACGAACACTTATTTAAAAATAAGTGTAGCATTCAAATTCAATCAAATCACAACAAATACCCATTTAAAGGTAAATATTGATAGTCGGTTATTTAACTATCAATAGATATGCATAACATCACCAGATTCCAACTAATTTCCCAAATTATTTATTTTCCAAAAATATCTTTACAAGATATATTCTCAAAACATTTCACTTCATATTGGAAAACATTTCCATACTTATTTAATAATAAGTAATTCACAGATCTATTTATTTTCAACATTTGGAAAATATTCAGTATACTTAAATCACAATTAAGCATATATTTTATTCTTTAAGGAAAAACATTCTCTTAAACACATTCATTTGAGTCAAAATGAATGTTGCGTAAAACATCGTTACGATAACCCAAAATCACTAGTATAGGGATTCGAAATTAAGATAGATATATAAATTCCAATACTATATAAAACATTCCCTTTCGAAAATCATTTATTATAACAACAGTGTTATAGTCCACCATTCCCTTTTGTTTCTCGAAAACGTCTATTTCATCAATGAATGTTGAAATCTATGGTTTCGATCCTTTACACATTTTAAAACAACTTCAAATCCTTTTAATTTTATTTAAAAGATCTCTTCCTAAAACAATTCTTTATATTATTCACTGTCCAAAATCATGAATATAAATCGTTCACCAAATTCAACACTTCTATAAATTTAATTAAAGGATTATCCACTGTCCAAAATCGTGGATATATCTCCTTTAATAAGCTTTCATATTTACTTATCAAATTCAATTGGTTTTGGATTTATAAAGCAATGTTTATAAATTCACACACACACACACACACACACACACACACACACACACACATATATATATATGTTTTATAAAAACTTCGACTTATAAAATCCCTTAATTAACAAATTCTATTTATATCTCATTTAAAGTTAAAAATCAAATTTATAAGTTAATTACTTATAAATCTTTTATTTTACAAAATCTATTCATTTTATAACTTCACAATTTATAAATCTGTGAATTTCATTCACTTATAAAATCCATAAATACTTCATTTTAACACTTAAAAGAAACTCGTTTTATAATTCTAATATTTTAATTTATAAATATCAATTTTATAAATCATTTATATTTACCGTTTATAATAATTCAAAAATCCCAATTTAAACCATTTTACAAATTAATCAACTACTTATTTCAAAAAAATCACATTTTGGTTATATTTCACAAAAATCATAATTTTTATAATATAAAAATTATAACGTTTATTTATTTAAAATGAATCAATTCCAAAATTCAATAAAATGTATACTTTCAAAAATCACTTGAAAATCCTTTTAAATTCGAAATCGTTACTTTAACATTTTTAAAACTCCAGAAATAGGCCCAATGGTGCAACAGCACCAATACATCAACCACGGCATCCAAACATCATATATCAATATGATAACAGAATATATCGCATATATCCTTAAATAAATCAATACTGTTGAGGAATCCAGTTGGATCCCTCCAACATATTTCCCTGCATCCACAGATGTTAGCACAATACCAATCCGCTTTCAAGACGGAATATCGGAGTACATGGGTTTATATGAAATATTATCCGCTATTATGGGCCGCAATAGGGTCTCATCCACTATATAATGCGGGATATCAACTCCAAGTACATATATAATACCAATTCCACTTCACGGTGGAATATCACGGTATATGTGTTTAATATAATAACCTCCGCTTAATATACGACGTATAGGGTCTATTTAAAAACAATAGATAATAATTTATCATCCAAGCATACAATCAACACAATCAAGCAATTTAAATCTAACTATTTAAAATTTAAATCGAAACAATTTCGATTGAGTGAGAAGTTCTCACCTTACTTCCAATACAGTTTTAGTGTTTCGTTCTAAATAAAATTAAACGCGCATTTAATTTTACCCAAAATTTACATTATCTCAAATCAACTCCAATCCAGCTCCATCGCGTATTATTCGTCAATACGAATCCAACGCAAGTCGTTTCGTCCAAAACGGACCTCATATGAAAAGGTTATAGCATTTTAAAGATTTACGAATTTAAATTATAAATAATTTACACATTTATATAAATTTCTAACCCTAAACACATCTCGGTCGTTCGATCCATTTGCTTGCATCAGGGCCGCACGCGGTCTCCTTCTCCAACGGGTGAGAAACCTCGTTCGAATCAACCCATAGCCGCCCACGTCATTCAATTATCGCGACCTCACCGATTGACTAGCCGACGATCAAGCACCACAGTTTCGAAGCTGGACCATGCCTCCACCTTCGGCCAAAGCCACTTGGAGCTCGGCATCCATCTTGCCTCAAAAAATGTGAACAAATGCCGGTCCTTCAAGCTTAATTTGCCGTCAATCGGCGACGTTATTTTCGATCACAGTCGTTGGATCGATAGATCTCATCGTGGTCTACGATATTGCTGAAGGAAGTTTCTTGAATCGATTTATGGATTTGATGAAAATTGAGGAAGAAGATGGAATTTTTCGGCCAATAATTTATAGGGTGGCAGCTGAAGCTAGAACCCTAGGGTTTTTGCAAAACAGAAATAAATGGAGGGCATTTATAGAAAATTCGCGCGCACTATTCATCCGAAATTTTTCCAAACTCCAACGAAGCATGCTGCCTAGCGTTCATAATGTTTTACCCCCATTCCGAACGCAATGGAATATATATTGGGAGCCAATTCGATCAAATTTGGAAGATATGTCTTCAAATCGACTTATTTAAATTTAAAATTCACTTAAACCGATTTTAGTGCGTTTTAGCTTGCCCGGACAAACCGTAAATCTGATTGACACGAAATTTGAAATCTTACAATAATATAATATTACGAATCCAACTAAACTAGTTTCGTCGAAATCTGCGACTGTTTGAAAAATGACTATTTTTACTCATCAATTAAAAATTAAAATATTTAATTTCTACAAATTAACTTTTAATTCAATTTTAAAAGTTCTATAACATCATTCTAACTCCAATATGATTTAATAAAAATTTACAAATCAATTTTTAATCACATTAAACCCAATTTCCAATTATTTCTGTAATTTCAAATATTAAATTATCGATTTAATTATCCAATTAAATCTAAATATTTGAAATAAAATTTATTTGACTTACAAATTTTACTTGTTAATTTTTAAAATCAATTAAATATACGAATTTCAAATACAGATATTCTGGGTTGTTACAAACTTCTCCGCTTAAAAGAATTTTGTCCTTGAAATTGCCAAGTAAGAAAAAGTCTTGAAATCCATTAACTTTTCAAAACCATTTGTTCAAATTAAATTTCAAATTCATTTAAACATTTTAACTTTTCCAAAATCCATAGTTAATGTGACGCCCCACCTCTATACCCATGCTAGCCAAGGACACTACAGGGTAATGCCGTCAACTAACACGAAGAATAAGGCTGGATAGGAGCGACCATTTATAGCCTTGCTCTAACTATCTATTGAATACATCGACAATAATCATACAAAGCAGATCGACATATCCAATGAATACTTAAAACAAAACCATATGTGGTTGGGGGATCTATCAGAACAGAATATAACAACTCAAATGTAATATACATCATAGAACAGAAGATCATCATATACACATATACAGATACATAACAGAGTATATAGAATAATACACGTCATGTGGTATAACAAACTACAATATACAGACGAATCAAAAGAATACATATATCAGAGTTACAATAAAAGGACTACACAAAAAGTTTAAACAAAAAGAAACAAGCTGAATAGTCCATGCGGAAGCAAAATAGGCTAAGTCCAAAAGCACCTAACCTGAAGCATCTCGGTCTGACCCAAGTATAAAATACACGGGTCAGTCTAGCTAAACAAATCAGTTAGATAAACTGAACAACAATAAACCTGCAAGGTTACAAGGTATAACAAATATCTCTAAAGGAGATAACGCAATCATCTAACAAAAGACGAATCATATGATAACAAAACAAGCCTCATATCATCGGCAACATAGATAAACAAAGGATACAAATATCCCAGATCAAGCCAAAAAGGCAAATAACAAATACCAATAAGGTATACAAGTTCCACAAGGTAATCGCTACAAATCATGCGGCTCAAAAAGACCAACACCGAAGGGCGATACCAAGGGAATATACATATGAATGAAACATCAGAAAATTGCTCGAGCTCGGTACTGTATAAACAAGGATCCGTGAGCCCAAAGACTCCAAACCCAATACCACCCATGCGGCTCATAACGATCAACATCGGAAGCGATACTATAGGGCAACAAACCCGAAGGCACAAACCCGAAGGTACATACCCGAAGGCAACATACCCGAAGGAAACATACCCGAAGGCAACAAACCTGAAGGAGACAGGCCGAAGACACTATCCCAAAGGCAACAAACCGTAGTGGTAAAGGTCAAAGACCCAGTACTGGACACCATTAACTGGCGGAATGTGTCAGAACTCTCAAAAAGGAATCCGAAAAGTGTTAACGTGAGTCCCATAACCACTCGTTCGCACTAAACGGTTTACTATTCGTCAGTCAGCTTCACAGTCAAAGCAATACAAAGTTCACCTCATTTCATCGGTAAACCAAACCCGAAGGTCAAAACTATCAATTGAATAGGTTGGGGATTAATCGGAAGGATAAACGCACAGATTCATGGTCCGTGTTTTGCCCAAACATTAAATCACCCTTCCACTTCGCTCGAAATGCGCAATTGTGCGCGTGTTTTAAATAGAATTTATAAATCTGGGAAGCGAGCTTTTAATACGATTTGAAGAAATCATTTATAAAACCCGTGAATAAATTCAAGAAGGAATCATCAAGGTCAAATATGCATAAACAACTAATTGGAATCAATATGCATCGATCAAATTTGGAAAACTAAGCGAACAAGGAAAATTGGAAAAAGACAATAGATTCAAACGTCTGAAAGAAGTGGTTCAGACGTCTGAATCTGGAAATTAATATGTTTTCCACAACAGATTTTCACACGTCTGAATCCAAACTTTCAGACGTCTAAAATAGGCTCTATTTTGCCTATTTCTTTTCTGGTCGAAATTTAGCCAATTCAGACGTCTGGGGGCTTTAATTCAGACGTCTGGATACTGGGAAATAAAATTTCCCATTATAATATTCAGATGTCTGAAAATGAGGATTCAGACGTCTGAATCCTGTTGTTCAGGCATTTCCTGAACCTAGGCCATCTATGGCCAAACAAATCGGAAGCAATCAGATGCGTTTTGATTATGGGCTTACATAAAACGACTACCCAACCTAAACGACACACCCAAACACTCCGAACAACATAAACATCAACCATATAGGGTTTTACATAGATTTGGCTTCAAAAATCAATATTTGGAAATTTCACCAAAGCAATCCAAATCGAAAGTAAATGAACATCAACAAGTGTTAAGAATTCATACCTAACATCAATGAAATCAAGAGAAGTAGATGTGAGTTCAAAACTCACCTTTTAATTCAAAACAAGAATAGGGAAGCTCAATAGCAAAGAAAACAACCAACCACTCTCCACTTCAACTCTACTAGCTTCAATCTAAGATCAAAACAAGTATTTCCTAAGTTAGGTTTAGGAAACTTTCTGAAATTGAAGAAGAAAGAGTCAGAGAGGATAAGGAGGAGACTTACCAATAGCTTTACTTCGATTTTGGAGCAAGAATTCAAGTTGCAAGGTAAACTAGGGCTTGCAATTTCTATTTCCCTTTCCCTTCCACCATTTTTAATTTTGCTTGAGTTTAAAAGAGTGGAATAAGAGAATGGAGAGGAGAGGGATGAGTTAGGGGTTATTAAACTCACAAATGGGCTGAACCCAAACCCAAAATCCAATTAGAAAAAGTTGCAAAATTCAACTTACTCCAAACATATCAAAGCTTATACTTAAAAAGGTCGCAAACGCCATTTTGGACTCAATGGAGGTGGCTTCGAGTTCCAATTCGGCCATTTGCAAAAAGTAACATTTAGGACCTAACAATCCGACTAACGACGCTATATTTAAATAAAACATTTAAATATAAAATCGTTAAATATGCGGGTTGTTACAAATCTCCCCTCCTAACAAAATTGCGTCCCCGCAATTCTTAGAGACGATATTTGTAACAACTACATACATACAACATTCAAAAGAAAAGAAAATAAGCTTGAGATGAAAAGATATACTCACCGTTTCTAAGCAAAGATAGAAAACCCAGATAGGATCGCTCAATAAACTCTCTGGTTTCCCAAGTACAATCATTGGGATTAGCGGACCATTGAACTTTAACGAGTGGCACATCCTTGTTCCGAAGGTGTCGCACCTCCGTGTCAAGTACGTGAATAGGCTGTTGTACAATAGATAAGTTCGGTGAGATCTCAAGCTCAAGCAAATCAGGAGAATCAATAACAGAATCCGATTCTCGAAGACACTTCCGAAGTTGCGAGACATGAAACACGTCATGAATGCCAGATAAATGAGAAGGAAGTGAAACTCTATAAGCCACAGGGCCAATACGTTTAGTAATAGAAAAGGGTCCTATATACAGAGGAGCCAATTTCCCAGTCGTACTGAAATGCATAACCCCTTTCAAAGGAGAAACATGAATAAAAACAATATCACCAATCGAGAACTCGAGAGGCTTCCTATGGCTATCCGCGTAGGATTTCTGGCGACTCTGTGCCTCTTTCATTCTCAACCGGATAAGATCAATCTTTTCGAAAGAATCACGAATAAAATCTGGACCAAGAATAAGTTTCTCCCCAGATTCTAACCAACAAGAAGGTGATCGACATGGCTTTCCGTATAAGGCTTCGAAAGGAGCCATACTGATACTAGACTGAAAACTATTGTTGTAGGAGAACTCTACAAGAGGTAGGTGATCCTCCCAACTACCACTGAAATAAAAAATACAAATACGGAGAAGATCTTCCAAGATACGATTCACCCGTTCAGTCTGTCCGTCAGACTGCGGATGATAAGCTGTACTAAAATTAAGCTTTATTCCCAAAGCTTGCTAAAGACTCTGCCAAAAATGACTCGTGAATAAAGGATCATGATCACTCACAATGGAACTAGGAACACCGTGAAGTCTCACGATTTCCTTGACATACAACTTAGCCAAATGCGAAGCAGTCCTATTAGACTTAATAGGGACAAAATGAGCAGACTTGGTGAGGCGATCAACAATAAACCAAATGCTAGAATGGCCCGATCTCGTACGAGGTAGGCCGTCAATGAAATCCATAGAAATCTGATCCCATTTCCACAATGGAATCTCTAGAGGCTGAAGAAGACCAGAAGGGCGCTGATGTTCGGCCTTAAAACGCTGATAAGTTATGCAATTACTCACATAACCCGCCACATCGCGCTTCATGCCTTCCCAATAATAAAGACGATGCATATCGACATACATCTTACTACTACTAGGATGAATGGTATACTTAGAACGATGACAGTCGTCGAGAATATCATGCCTAAGTGCAAAATCAGAAGGCACAAAAAGACGGTTCTTCTTCCGAAGACACCCATGAGAATCAACGCTGAAATCCAGCAATGCCTCATCATAGGATCCAGACTCACAAAGCTAAATAAAATGCAACAAATCAGGATCACGATGCTGGGCATCGGCAATACGATCCAATAAAATAGGTCGAGCTCCCAAACTAAATAATAGAATAGGAGAATCAGAAGATGAACCTCGATCATGAATTTCACAAAAAGATAGAGTCTCAAGAATATCCCATTCGGCAAGCATCATAGAAACGACAGCCGAATGTTTGCGACTAAGCGCATTACCAACAGGATTACCCTTTCTAGGGGTATACTGGATATCAAAGTCATAGGAAGCAAGAAACTCGAGCCAACGTTGTTGCCTCATATTGAGTTCCTTCTTAGTGAACAAGTACTTCAAGGATTTATGATCGGTATAAAGAATGAAGCGCTCGCCCAATAAATAGTGTCGCCAAATCTTCAAGGCAAAGACAATGGCGGCTAACTCAAGATCATGAGTGGCATAGCAAACTTCGTTCGGATGCAGTTGCCTAGAAGCATGAGCAACTACCCGATCCTTCTGCATAAGAACAGCACCGAGACCACTACCACAAGCATCGGTGTAGACAACAAGATCATGATTCCCCTCGGGAACCACAAGAATAGGAGCATTAGTGAGAAGTTCCTTCAATGTCAGAAAGGAAGCTTCACACTCGTCAGGCCAAATAAAACGAATGCCTTTCCGAGTAAGGCTGGTGAGAGGAAGCACAACTCGGGAAAAATCCTTAATGAACCGACGGTAATATCCCGCCAATCCAAGGAAACTACGAATCTCATGAACATTCTCAGGCCTCTTCCAATTCTGGATGGCTTTGATCTTTGAGGGATCGATAGATATGCCATCGGAAGATACAACATGCCCTAAGAACTTAACCTTATTCTCCCAAAAATGGCACTTGGAGAATTTGGCTTTAAGCTGATGGTAACGGAGGGTACTCAAGACAATACTCAAGGTGATTAGCATGCTCGGCTTCAGACTTAGAATAAATAAGGATATCATCAATGAATACAAGGACGAACTTGTCGAGATATTCCCGGAATACTCGATACATGAGATCGACAAAGATAGCAGGAGCGTTCGTTAACCCGAACGGCATAACAAGCCACTCAAAAGAACCATAACGAGTGCGGAAAGCGGTAAGAGGAATGCTATCCTCTGTGACTCGTAACTGATGAAAACCTATGGCAAGGTCAAGCTGAGAAAAGACCTTAGCACCACTCAATAGATCGAGCATATCATCGATCCTAGGCAATGGATACCTATTCCTGATGGTTAACTCGTTAAGTTTGCGATAGTCAATGCAAAGCCTAAGAGTTCCATCGGACTTCTTCACAAAGACGACCGCGGATCCCCACGGAGAAAAACTGGACTGAATCAACTGCTTGGACTCAAGCTCTAAAAGCTGCTTCTTGAGTTCCTCATTTTCCCTTGTAGACATCCTCGTGGGAGGACGACTAACTGGCTCTGCACCTGGAATGAGATCAATGCGGAACTCAATTGTCCGTTTAGGTGGCAAACCCGAGACAGGCTCAAAAACATCAGAAAAGTCACAAGCAAAAGGAATACGAGATATATCATCATCATCTCACGAGTCAAGAGAATATAAAACCATTTCATAATTATCCACATCCCGAAGAATAAGAGATAGCTGAGTAAGCGAATCCGGATGTCGAAGATATATAATTCTCTTCGAACAAATAATCCTGGCGTCGTATCTTACTAGCCAGTCCATACCCAAAATCAAATCAAATCCCAGACAAGAAATAACATGCAGACTCGCACGAAAAGAAAAGTCACATAAAACAATCTCGACATCATCACAAAGCAGGCTAAGGGTCGTGGATCCCCCAATAGGATACGCAATCCTTAAAGAAGTAACCAAAAAAGAAACATCCAAAGATAAATCATCAAAGAGTTTCTTCGATACGAAAGAATGTGATGCACCCGTATCGAAAAGAACTCGAATACTATGATCCTGAAATAAAATAGAACCTTCCAAAATAGGTGGAGATATACCTTTGGGCTGAGAGGGACCTTCAGAAGCCTTGGCAGCATAAAGCTTGCTAGACTCGGCACCAGCCGGAACAGTAGGACAAGTGGAAACATGATGACCTTCCTTCTTGCAATAGCGGCAGAAGAGAGGCTTAGGACAAGCTCGAATAATATGATCAGGAGAACCACAATTGAAACACTTCCGAATGAAAGGTGTTCCAACAGACTGAGGCTGAGAACTAGAACCACCAGTCTTCTTCTTCTTAGAAGGAAAAGGCTTCTTAAGATATTTCTTAAGACCAGAAACGAACTTCAAATTCTTCTTATAAGAAGTGCTAATGAATTCAAGACCAATCTTAGATAAAGCCTCGAATGATGCAACATACTCAGAAACAGAAGATTTCCCCTACTTCAACTCAAGGAAGCGACGGATCAATAAAACTTTTTCAGATTTAGAAACGAACTTGAGTTCAAATCGCTCCCGAAACTGAGTCCAAGAGAGAGTAGACTCATCAATTTCGGCTATAAGAAGCTCATACCAATCAAGAGCACGCTCTTGTAATAAGTTAGAAATTTCAAGAACTCTATCGTGGTCAGAAAGATCCATACGAGAAAAGATACGCTCGCACGTGCGAAACCAAGCTTGGACTTCAAGAACGGACTCGGAGCCCTTAAACAGCTTTCCTTCAAGATGAGCAAAATCACTACACTGGCGTGCAAAGGCAGACTTGCAAGGTGGAGAATCTCGAGGAGGAACTGGAGGCTGAGTGCTCCTAAACAACTCCAAAAACTGATCGGCAGACATATAAACGCCATCCGGATGTGAACCACTGGATTGCCCAGCATCCGAACGTCGTCCCCTGCCTCTTCTAGCCATACGCTGAAAGTATGATAAGAACAAGATTATTCACAAGGTAGATGTCATTAATACAATTGTGAAATACTACGGAATGAAATGCATTCCTAGACGTATTTCCAAAATTATATCAAACCTATTATAAAAGAAGGAATAGAAAGACACGATGATTCAAAGATTTGTATCACTTATACACTTTGATGTATCGTAATATGTGCTTCTATTCTTCATTTATCATATTTTGTCCTAAACCTTAGCTCTGATACCACGCTGTGATGCCCCACCTCTATACCCACGCTAGCCAAGGACACTACAGGGTAATGCCGTCAACTAACACGGAGAATAAGGCTAGATAGGAGCGACCATCTATAGCCTTGCTCTAACTATCTATTGAATGCATCGACAATAATCATACAAAGCAGATCGACATATCCAATGAATACTTAAAACAAAACCATAGGTGGTCGGAGGATCTATCAGAACAGAATATAACAACTCAAATGTAATATACATCACATAACAGAAGATCATCATATACACATATACATATACATAACAGAGTATACAGAATAATACACGTCAAGTGGTATAACAAACCACAATATACAGACGAATCAAAAGAATATATATATCAGAGTTACAATAAAAGGACTACACAAAAAGTTTTAACAAAAAGAAACAAGCTGAATAGTCCATGCGGAAGCAAAATAGGCTAAGTCCAAAAGCACCTAACCTGAAACATCTCGATCTGACCCGAGTATAAAATACACGGGTCAGTCTAGCTAAACAAATCAGTTAGATAAACTGAACAACAATAAACCTACAAGGTTACAAGGTATAACAAATATCTCTAAAGGATATAACACAATCATCTAACAAAAGATGAATCATATGATAACAAAACAAGTCTCATATCATCGGCAACATAGATAAACAAAGGATACAAATATCCCAAATCAAGCCAAAAAGGCACATAACAAATACCAATAAGGTATACATGTTCCACAAGGTAATCGCTACATATCATGCGGCTCAAAAAGACCAACATCGAAGGGTGGTACCAAGGGAATATCCATATGAATGAAACACCAGAAAATTGCTCGAGCTCAGCACTGTATAAACAAGGATCCATGAGCCCGAAGACTCCAAACCCAATACCACCCATGCGGCTCATAACGACCAACATCGGAAGCGATACTATAGGGCAACAAACCTGAAGGGACAAATCCGAAGGTACAAACCCGAAGGAAACATACCCGAAGGCAACATACCCGAAGGCAACAAACCTGAAGGAGACAGTCCGAAGACACTATCCCAAAGCCAACAAACCGTAGTGGTGAAGGTCAAAGACCCAGTACTGGAGACCACTAACTGGCGGAATGTGTCATAACTCTCAAAAAGGAATCCGAAAAGTGTTAACGTGAGTCCTATAACCTCTCATTCGCACTAAAAGGTTTACTATTCGTCAGTCAATTTCACACTCAAAGCAGTACAAAGTTCACCTCATTTCATCGGTAAACCAAACCTGAAGGTCAAAACCATCAATTGAATAGGTTGGGGATTAATCGGAAGGATAAACGCACAGATTCATGGTCCGTGTTTTGCCCAAACATTTAATCACCCTTCCACTTCGCTCGAAGTGCGAAATTGTGCATGTGTTTTAAATAGAATTTATAAATCGAGGAAGCGAGCTTTTAATACGATTTGAAGAAATCATTTATAAAACCCGTGAATAAATTCAAAAAGGAATCATCAAGGTCAAATATGAATAAACAACTAATTGGAATCAATATGCATCGATCAAATTTGGAAAACTAAGCGAACAAGGCAAATTGGAAAAAGACAATAGATTCAGACGTCTGAAAGAAGTGGTTCAGACGTCTGAATCTGGAAATTAATATGTTTTCCAGAACAGATTTGCAGACGTCTGAATCCAAACTTTCAGACGTCTGAAATAGGCATTATTTTTCCTATTTCTTTTCTGGTCGAAATTTAGCCAATTCAGACGTCTGGGCGCTTTCATAGACGTCTGAATACGGGGGAATAAAATTTTCCAGTATAATATTCAGACGTCTGAAAATGAGGATTCAGACGTCTGAATCCTGTTGTTCAGGCATTTCCTGAACCTAGGCCATCTATGGCCAAACAAATCGGAAGCAATCGGATGCGTTTTGATTATGGGCTTAGTCAAACGATTACCCAACCTTAACGACGCACCCAAACACTCCGAACAACATAAACATCAACCATATAAGGTTTTACATAGATTTGGCTTCAAAAATCAATATTTGGTAATTTCACCAAAGTAATCCAAATCGAAAGTAAATGAACATGAAAAAGTGTTAGGAATTCATACCTAACATCAATGAAATCAAGAGAAGTAGATGTGAGTTCAAAACTCACCTTTTAATTCAAAACAAGAATAGGGAAGCTCAATAGCAAAGAAAACAACCAACCACTCTCCACTTCAACACTACTAGCTTCAATCTAAGATCAAAACAAGTATTTCCTAAGTTAGGTTTAGGAAACTTTCTGAAAATGAAGGAGAAAGAGTTGGAGAGGATAAGGAGGAGACTTACCAATAGCTTTACTTTGATTTTGGAGCAAGAATTCAAGTTGCAAGGTAAGTTAGGGCTTGCAATTTCTATTTCCCTTTCCCTTCCACCATTTTCAGTTTTGCTTGAGTTTAGAAGAGTGGAATGAGAGAATGGAGAGGAGAGGGCTGAGTTAGGGGTTATTAAACTCACAAATGGGCTGAACCCAAACCCAAAACCCAATTAGAAAAAGTTGCAAAATTCAACTTACTCCAAACATATCAAAGCTTATACTTAAAAAGGTCGCAAACGCCATTTTGGACTCAATGGAGGTGATTTCGAGTTCCAATTCGGCCATTTGCAAAAAGTAACATTTCGGACCTAACAATCCGACTAACGACGCTATATTTATATAAAACATTTAAATATAAAATCGTTAAATATGTGAGTTGTTACATTTAAAATTCTTATAAAAACTTTACTAATTTTTCAAATCATACTTAGTTACCTTTTCAGAACCAACTATACCGTTTAACTTTTCACTCCAAAATCAAAGTTATAGTTTTCAAAATTTTCCAATTTTCTCAAAAATATACTAACGCCTTAAATTTTCATATAATTTTGCCATAACCTCCTTTGCGTGGCTCGATCCGAAAAAAATGGCAATACATATATCACAGATATACATCTCATCAAAGTAATGAGGCATCCCGTGGGGAAAAAGGTGTAAAAGTATGATATGTAATCCGAGATATGTACCATATATTATTAGCAAGCATATACGGCTAATATAGCGCGAAAGCCAGCTCCAAATGCAAAGCATGCGCAATCCACACCTACTAAACACTCAACAATAATGAGAAACATGCATATATGAAAGTAATATCAATATACAACATATAACAGTACAATAACTACATATGCCAATATAGCAAATGTAACAAAAGGCAACAAATCCAACCATTAAACAACTATCGTCCAACAACAATTCCAATCATTAAATCAATATACATTCACTTCTCATTAATATTCAATGAATTGGTTTTTCATTTAATCACATTTGATTCATTAACATTGGACTTTACTAACATTCATTTATTCATTTTCAATTAGTTTATATTCACTAATTTACATTCAAGTTAGTTCACTTCCACGTTCAAATCAAAATACAAAGCTTTCCATTTATCAATTTAATTTCATTAACACTTAATGAATTATATACAATCAAATAACAATCATATAACAACCAAATCATGACCAACATAACCAAATTATTAAATTTACATTCAATTTGGTTTAACACTTTTAATTCCAATTGGTTGATATTAGATTGACTTTTCTTTCAATTATTCAATTTCCAATTTACTAGTTTTTTATGAATTAATACTTACATTCATTATTCTATATCAATTCATTTACATTCGATTAATTAATATTCAATCCATTTATTAATTCAATTGCTAATTCATTTAACAAATAAGGTTGAATTTCATTTATATAACTCAAGTACACATCCATTTAGTCATTCTTCAATTAGTTGCACTTACTAATTTTAGTTTAATACTTCACTTTGTTTTTCACAAATCAAATTCAATTCCAATTCCAGTTCTATTTACTTACAAATTCGAAATGAATTTCCACATTCAATTTCATTTTCTTGCACTTGCAATTGCAAATTTTATTTATCCATTCACAATTTATTTTCCAACTTAATAAATTTTCTTTAAGTAATCATTTCACTTAGCCTCCTTAGACCTTTCTTTAAATTCACTTTATTTAATTGATTCACTTATACTTACTTTAATTTAACTCCATCCTTTAGGTTAAATTTATTTTATCAAAATTCAAATTGTAGAAGTTATCAACTCATTTATTATTGCCATAAATATTTTAAATAGGATTCCAAAGTCTTTTCAACATTTCAAAAATCATTTTTGAAATCAATTCAAATTATCTTTTGAATTCAAAAATCCAAATGAATTTTCCAAACAACTTTCATTTAATCATAATTCGGCACCAATTCCTCTCATGGAAACTCGAAAATGAACACCGACGATGTCGCGATCATCATCAGAATTATTTTCTAATGACCGAAAAGAGTTTAGTGCTTTCTTCCCTTCAAAACAATTTTCCAAAACCATTGAAAATCATTTTCAAACTCCAAAGAATTTGAATTTCCCAAATCTCAAAATTTCAAATTCTTTAAATTTGTTTTCAAATATTACTCTAGAATTCCATTTCAAATTATGAATCACATTTACAATTTATATTTACAAATCTCATTTGTATATGGATTTAGTTCTTAGCTTTTGATTATGATTTTAATTTCTTATTCAATAACCGATGATAATAATTTTAATATTATCACTTCCTAACAACCAAGCAACCATATCAATTTTTGAAAAATCGTTCCTTTTATTTACGAAATAGTCTGGGTAAAATTATTTCATTTATCCTATTTCAAAACAATACTGTGTCGGTTTATCTTGTTTAAGAGTTTAGAAATTCCTATCGATACAGTTAGCTAGACTGCACTGATTAGAATCTATAAACAATCAACCGATAAGTCAACACAATACAAAACAATTTCATATTCAATAACAAATACGCGCTCGTATCTATGATTAAACTCAACTCATTCTAGAGTACTACTGACTCTATCTCTAATGAGTAATTCCCAACCGAGCCAAGGTTGTCGCTTAATCAAATGCTCTGATACCAACTGTAAGGACTGGGATTTTCGACTTCCGAAAATCGACATTAATACGTCCACTATATCAACTACCGAGAAATCGAAGGCCGGAAAACCGAACCCTTACGGTTTAAGAAAAATAAAAAGATAAAAGAAGTAAGAAAGGAAGAAGAAGAAAACAGAAACAATAAAAGAATCTCACGTTTCGCAGTGGAACAACATACAATATATCAATGAATAACCTTTAAATCAAAAGAATTGTATCAGTTATTACATTACATCACATTACATTACATTATTAGAGTTTACAACAACAAACAGCGGAAAAGAAATACTATATACTAATTGATACGCCACGCCATCCAGCTTGCTTCCAGATCTTTACAGCAACCCCTGAATTCCAGAATGACCTGATAACCTGACTAATAGGCTGCCCGTGTGGAAAATGATGGGCACCCAGAGTTTAGGAAGGGAACGCTAAACTCTATATCAGTCATGGGACTGGTGTGAGAACTTAAAATAGTTTATCTTTAAAAATAAACAAAGAAATATTTTAAAATAGATCCGCAAAGCTTTTAGAAAATGTAACTACCATAAGGCCTCCCGCGCACACACACGATGAAAACGCAGAATCAGAGGAGATTTCTCCTTATGATAGTCAAACAAGCTTGATACACAAATTTCTTTGATATTATTACTATAAGTGCAAAGTGTAGGAAACATTTCGAAAGTATGATATAAATCTTAGCCAACATAGGCATTTCGCACTATGCCTACTATAGCTACCATCTAAACAGTGGTGACCACCATAAGCAAATGGCAAGTTCTACAACTAAAACCGTACAAGGTGCGTATTGTTTCTTTGGATTTCCAACAAATCGTCAAGCCAAGGAACTTTCCATTGCCACATGGGTACGCCTCTGGGACGCCCCGAGAACCTAATCGGATCTCTACCAACACAAGGCCGGGTTACCTATAGCTAGGTAACTACTGACAAGAGTATGCCATCCTCCGGTCGTAACCGACCTAAATCCCGGGATTCACCAACAACCATAAAGAAATAAATTTGCAGCAACCACATAGGTTAAGTATTTGGGCTCCATACCATAATACCACCTCTATCCGGAAGGAAATGTACATACCCTATGGCAGCGCTATCCCCAAATAACCTTTCTGCATTCTTCCTGTTTTGACCATTTCCGGGGTGTGAGGTCTGTCGAAGTCTCGTCCACAAAGCTACGCTTTTCATAAAAGCCACGCTTTGATCAACAAATGATCAGCGGCACTCAGCATGCCACGTTACCAAATTGGGAATGTATCACTAGTAACCATCAACTACATAACTTCTGAGCTCGTACGTCTCAGAGAAGGGTGTTAAGCTAAGAGAATAAATTCTCCGCCACCAACAGAAATGTATTTGATAAAACCAGCTTTACATCTCAAATTTGTATTGTCAGACACACATTCATATAAGTCCGTTCCGGGGTCGAACGGAACCGAAGGCACTTCCAAAGAAGCCCTTGCAAATCTGGATATTCACTAATCGCATCCGGAATTCCCATCACAAAGGGTGATAATATCTCTATATCGGGGATCAGTCGTTGTAGAGTCATTCGATGGTAATCCTTCCATTTTCAAAAATATCCGGTCTTCAAATGCTATCCATTACGACATATCACTGTTCGGAATGGGATTTATGACCTAAAGGTGCTCTCCCGGCTAAACCGAACAACGAGCGATTAATTAAAAATAAGTGTAGCATTCAAATTCAAGCAAATCACAACAAATACCCATTTAAAGGTAAATATTGATAGTCGGTTATTTAACTGTCAATAGATATGCACAACATCACCAGATTCCAACTAAGTTCCCAAATTATTTATTTTCCAAAAATATCTTTACAAGATATATTCTCAAAACATTTCACTTCATATTGGAAAATATTTCCATACTTATTTAATGATAAGTAATTCACAAATCTATTTATTTTCAACATTTGGAAAAATATTCAATATACTTAAATCACAATTAAGCATATATTTTATTCTTTAAGGAAAAACATTCTCTTAAACACATTCATTTGAGTCAAAACGAATGTTGCGTAAAATATCGTTACGATAACCCAAAATCACTAGTATAGGGATTCGAAATTAAGATAGATATATAAATCCCAATACTACATAAAACATTCCATTTCGAAAATCATTTACTATAACAACAGTGTTATAGTCCACCATTCCCTTTTATTTCTCGAAAACGTCTATTTCAACAATGAATGTTGAAATCTAAGGTTTCGATCGTTAACACATTTTAAAACAACTTCAAATCGTTTTAGTTTTATTTAAAAGATCACTTCCTAAAACATTTCTTTAATATATTATTCACTGTCCAAAATCGTGAATATAAATTGTTTACCAAATTCAACACTTCTACATATTTAATTAAAGGATTATCCACTGTCCAAAATCGTGGATATATCTCCATTAATAAGCTTTCATATTTACTTAACAAATTCAATTGGTTTTGGATTTATAAAACAACGTTTATAAATTCACATTTACATATATTTTATAAAAACTTCAACTTATAAAATCCCTCAATTAACAAATTCGATTTATATCTCATTTAAATGCAAAAATCCAATTTATAAGTTAATTACTTATAAATCTTTTATTTTACAAAATCTATTCATTTTATAACTTCACAATTTATAAATCTATAAATTTCATTCACTTATGAAATCCATAACTACTTCATTTTAACACTTAAAAGAAACTTGTTTTATAATTCTAATATTTTAATTTATAAATATCAATTCTATAAATCTTTTATATTTACCATTTATAATAATTCAAAACTCCCAATTTAAACCATTTTACAAATTAATGAACTACTTATTTCAAAAAAATCACATTTCGGTTATATTTCACAAAAATCATAATTTTTGTAACATAAAAATTATAACGTTTATTTATTTAAAATGAATCAATTCCAAAATTCGATAACATGTATACTTTCAAAAATCACTTGAAAATCCTTTTAAATTCGAAATCGTTACTTTAACATTTTTAAAACTCCAAAAATAGGTCAATGCTGCAACAGCTCCAATACATCAACCACGGCATCCAAACATCATATATCAATATGATAACAGAATATATCGCAAATATCTGTAAATGAATCAATACTGTTGAGGAATCCAGTTGGATCCCTCCAACCTGTTTCCCTGCATCCACAGATGCTAGCACAATACAAATCCCGTTTCAAGATGGAATATCACGGTACATGGATTTATATAAAATATTACCCTCTATTATGCGGTGCACTAGGGTCTCATCCGCTATATAATGCGAGAAATCAACTCCAAGTACATATATGATACCAATTCCACTTCACGGTGGAATATCGCGGTATATGTGTTTAATATAATAACCTCCGCTTAATATACAGCGTATAAGGTCTATTTCAAAACAATCGATAATAATTTATCATCCAAGCATACAATCAACACAATCAAGCAATTTTAAATCTAACTATTTAAAATTTAAATCGAAACAATTTCGATTGAGTGAGAAATTCTCACCTTACATCCAATAAGTTGCAGTGTTTCGTTCCGAATAAAATTAAACGCACGTTTAATTTTACCCAAAATTTACACTATCTCAAATCAACTCCAACCTAGCTCCACCGTGTAGAGTTCGTCAATACAAATCCAACGCAAGTCGTTTCGTCCAAAACGGACCTCGTATGAAAAAGTTATAGCATTTTAAAGATTTTCGAATTTAAATTATAAATAATTTACACATTTATATAAATTTCTAACCCTAAACACATCTCGGCCATTCGATCCATTTGCTTGCATCAAGGCCGCATGCGTTCTCCTTCTCCAATGTGTGAGAAACCCCGTTCGAATCAACCCACAGCCGCCCACGTCATTCAATTATCGCGACCTCACCGATTGACTAGCCGACGATCAAGCACCATAGATTCGAAGCTGGACCACGCCTCCACCTTCGGCCAAAGCCGCTTGGAGCTCGGCCTCCATCTTGCCTCAAAAAATGTGAACAAATGCCGGTCATTCAAGCTTAATTTGCCGTCAATCGGTGACGTTATTTTCGATCACAGCCATTGGATCGATAGATCTCGTCGTGCTCTACGATATTGCTGAAGGAAGTTTCTCGAATCGATTGATGGATTTGAAGATAATTGAGGAAGAAGAATGGAATTTTTTGGCCATTAATTTATAGGGTGGCGGCTGAAGCTAGAACCCTAGGGTTTTTGCAAAACAGAAATAAATGGAGGGCTTTTATAAAAAATTCGCGCGTACTATTCATCCGAAATTTTTCTGAACTCCAAACGAAGCATGCCGCCTGGCGTTTATAATGTTTTACCCACATTCCGAACGCAATGGAATATATATCGGGAGCCAATTCGATCAAATTTGGAAGATAGGTTTTCAAATCGACTTATTTAAATTTAAAATTCACTTAAACCGATTTCAGTGCGTTTTAGCTTACCCCGGACAAACCGTAAATCTGATTGACACGAAATTTGAAATCTTATAATAATATAACATTACGGATCCGATGAGACTAGCTTCGTCGAAATCCGAGACTGTTTGAAAATGACTATTTTTACTCGTCAATTAAATATTAAATATTCAATTTCTACAAATTAACTTTTAATTCAGTTTTAAAAGTTCTATAACATCATCTAACTCCAATATGATTTAATAAAACTTTAAAAATCAATTTTTAATCACATTAAACCCAATTTCCAATTATTTCTGTAATTTCAAATATTAAATTATCAATTTAATTATCCAACTAAATCTAAATATTCGAAATAAAATTTATTCGACTTACAAATTTTACTTGTTAATATTAAAAATCAATTAAATGTACGAATTTCAAATGACAAATTCTGGGTTGTTACAATCCATCTTTTTCGTATCGTACTCCTTTTGACCCTTCACCAAGACGATATTCTGGCTCCCCACGGACCCACGAACAAGGAATATATGGTCTCCACTAAGACCATGGAGGGAAACGAGTTAGGAAATCGTAAAACTCCATCGCCTTCTAAATAAATAAATCATATTAATTATTATATGTATATATACTTATGTGTTTTACAACAATAAAATTATTTGTTATCCAAATTCGATAAATAAGTTAAACCATCAAACCATAGGCTATTTTTAGCCAAACTGCAAATTCCAGACGTCTGACTATAGCCTTTAGATGTCTGACACAATGATATACTATTATAAATTAAGCGGTGTGCATACGTCAGACGTCTGATATACCCTCCAGACGTCTGAACTTAAGCTCTACCTCCTAAAATATAATCCAGAAAATTTCAGACGTCTAACACATTGAACCAGACGTCTGATCAAGTTCTCTGTCACAAATTCTTACAACATTTATTTAAACCAGACGTCTGAGATATAAAACAAGACGTCTGCTTAAATTTTCTGTCTATTCAATCTCACAAATTCGACCAAAACAGACATCTACTCCAAATACCAGACGTCTGTTTGTATCTTCTGTAAAAAAATTAGGGCAAACCAGACGTCTGATTTCAAATCTAGACGTCTGGAATTCAATCGATCATTTATATACACCCAGATAACATCATTTTTTTCTTTTTCTCTCAAAATTATTCTGACCATGATTTGCTTATTGATGATTTTTTTCAAAATCAACGTCTTTAACAAAATTAAATCAAAAATGCCTCCTCGCACTAAGAATATCAAAACCTCAAAACGCAAACAAGACCAGCCCACTTCATCTTCAAACCCCTAGGTGTGCTCCGACGATCAAATCGAGAGGTGGTTGCATAAAGCACCGCATTCCATCAAAAGGTATCAAGATATTCAAAAGAAGAAACTTCATATAGGACCATTCTATAATCTCTTTAATTCCCTATGTACGACCTAGATGAACTTTGTGAAAATGCTGGATTGGAAACCCTAATCTCTTTTACTCCTAATGATGTTCAAATAGATCAATTAGCTATAATTTTATTCTACGCTAATCTAGATAGTACTTCAGTGTGGAACATTGAAGATGACGACAGCTAGCTATGGTCAAGTGTTTATGGGAATACTATTAGATTAACTCCGGGTCTAAGAGGTAGAACCTTAAGATGCTCTGACACCGGGGAGGATTTATACAACATTCCGGATATGTGCTTCAAGCCATGGAATAGTATTACTCATCAAATTTGGGAGGACGAAATGCCAAAATTTGCTTCGAAATATTTACATCCAAAAGCTCGACTCTTGACAAGAATGATAATAAATACAGTTGTTCCACGTATGGGCAATCATGAGCAAATAACAAAACTAGAGCACAAAACTCTATATGCTCTCTTTAGTGGAACTCGGGAAAATTGGGCCAAATTCATCTTCGACGAGCTCAAACACTTTTGGACTAGATCACGACCATCTATCATTTACCCTACCTATATTATGAGACTTCTTCGTGCACATAATGTTCCTTCCTACCTATTGACATTCGAAGAAATATCGCCTAAATATGCTTCCACCAAATTCTTCTATCTGATGCACCTACCTGAAATCCCTCCAGAATTTATGTCCTTTGAAGATTGGACGCACAATCGTCAACCTCGAAGAGTTGAGCCTCCTCCTCAACCACATATTGATCCATCCCAAGAGGAAGTACAACATCGACAAGTTACTCCTCCTCCTCCCGAACCATTTGATTATCTGAGACAAGATAAAATTATAGAGACTCGACTGGATACAAATCCTAATGAAAATATTCGAGATCTCACACTTCGAAACCAACATACACTGTCCCAAAATCACAAAAATATTTGGCTAAGCGAATTGACAATTTTGAAACTTCGTTTGCTACACGTCTAGCCACAGTTGAAGAACCTCTTTCTAATGTTTTATCGATTCTTAAAGAAGTATTACAACGGGTTCGTGGTCCAACACCACCATCTGAGGATTGGACAGACCCTGTACCTTCCCCTCCTGCAAAACATTCAAAACTATCTAGGATGAACCTCCAAAGGAAGCTTTGACATCTCCTTCAAAGGCTAGCACTTTTGAAAAGGAAGAACCAAAGGAATATGATCCAAATAAAGCTTCCCCAAAGGAAATCTAGAATTTGGGAATCGTAATTTTCATAATTTTTGTACAAATCTATGATTGTAATCACTTCATGTTATTAATGAAATTTTTTTCTTTTTAACGATTGGCTTCACTTTTATAACTCTTTTTGATAATGCCAAAGGGAGAGAAATATAGGTAGAATCATAAAACATTAAGCCAATATTTAGGGGGAGATTTATAATCTATATATAAGGACATTGAGTAGTTGTCATCATCAAAAAGGGGGAGATTGTTAGGAAATCAATTCTATGGTTTTGATGATAACAACTATACAATGGAAATCGAATATACATATAAATCTATATTTACAGGTAGTTGATAAAGTAACATCACTAAAGAGACAAAAGCAAGACTCAAAAGAAGTATCAAAAGACTTCAAGTCGATAGAAGTGGAAGAGGGATGACACAGACACAGATAAAGCAACATGCACACATTCAGACGTCTGAGATTATTAACTAGACGTCTGATTCAAAGAACAAACATCTGAAATACAAACAGATACAAAAAATATATGAAGACTAGACGTCTGAAATATTTTCCAGACGTCTGATTTTGGACTCGGCTGTGTAAATTCAAAGAACAACTGTCGCATCCGAAAGGACACGTTCGCTTCTCTTCACTGCAACTCTTCATCACCATGAGAAGCAACCTTAGAGCACTTACTAACAGTTGCAACTACACAAAGGATCTCTCCACCACTATAAATAGAATCAGGAATTCAAGAGAAGAACTCACCTTACTTACTTACTTACGCTCTTAACTCTTATACTCTGATTTATACCTGATCTCTAAGCAATCAAAATACCTGTAATTAACTCTTCCATATATATATTGGAAGCAATTGTACTTAATAGTCAACATCCGTGTTATTGAACATATTCTTGACAAAGAAACTCTGCTGTTGTAAACATGTTCCTCCGGGTCAAGAGAGGGTTAGTTGAAAGGAAATTCCGAAGAGGAACTTCGGGACTGGACGTAGGACGGGATGTCCGAACCAGTATAAAATCCTGGTGTGATTACTTTAATTTACTTTGCTACTATCATCTATCAAGTTATATTATATAATTAGTTGTTTATACTTGCATATATATCCTATACGGTCCACTCATATAGACTTTCACATCACCCATACACACACATAAATTTGAAAGAATAAAATCGGACGATAGAAAAAACATAATGGGAACAAGGTGAAAGTAGTAAAATATAAATATTTAAACCCACTCACTGCTTAGAAAATAGTTGTTTAGAATTTCATCTAAATTTTTGTTGGAAATTTTTTATTATTAGCACTAGGAAGCTATAATAAGCATCGATGTAATAATTGTTATAATTGTAATACAAATTTTGAACATTATCACTCAACTACTAGCACTCTTCATTTTCTTGAATTTTTTTGTGATGTGAGCTTTTCCCTTGCACGTATTGATCTAGACATTATCTAATACCATATAAAAATATTTTTTTCTATTTTTTGGGTTTTATTTTGTTCTTCATTTCTTTGTTTATGTTTTAATTCCAAGGAAATGAACCTGAGGTGTAACATAGTTTCTAATCTCTACGTTCATTTGATCTATACCGACATCTTTTTCTTTCTTTTACAAATTTTTTGAGTATACTACATATATTTTAGGCTAGATCCAGAGGTCAAGCATAAGGTTCTTGATATAGAATACAAAAAAATTATTTAATGGTTAATGGCTCAACCAATTAATGCATGTATGTTCCTTTGTATGGGAAATACTCAAAAATGAAGATATTGCTACTTTTTTCCTGAGGTGTTTTTTCAACTGTCTTTGAGGTGCATAATATTATTTAGGTTTATTTTGTTTATACTCAATTTCCGTTTCTTATGGGCATTGCCAATAATCTAATTTAACAATGTCAATATGTTTTTTGTGTAGTGATAACTTTAATGATCGAATTTAAAAAAATTAACTGTAGTTGTTACAGTTAAGTTTGATACTCAATTTCACCATTATTAATATTTTGATTTCTAGTTCCAGTTGAATTTGGATATGACTCTGGAATAATGCCACCTAATTGTCTATAAGCATACATTATCAAGGATTGATATACATTCATATTATTCTCTACATTATGTGTTGTGCATGTAAATCACTGATGCATTTTGGTATATGCCTTATCTATTTCTAATATAAAATGAAGAGTGGAAAATGACCGTAGCTAGTTTATTTGAAATGCCTCGGTGTCCATTTACATTTTCGCTTACACGTCTGAAAAAATAGCGGTAATTAACATTTTTAGTTGCAAATTGTCTAGATTAGTTGAAAAAGGAATATGGCCAAAAATTCAAAGTGGATAGAAATTAGAGTACAGGTTACAACAAATGTGCATGTTCTGATAAGCCACATTCTTCAAATATCCTTTATGGGATTTCTTGTATGGTATATTGTGAATAAATCTATGTAGTTAATGTCGGTGTTGGTAAACTATCGGTCAAGAACCGGTATTGGATATTTTAGGATGATATCAAAGTCATATCAATACGTTAGCAAGTAATAAAGGTGTGCTGGTGATAAGCTATAAATATTTATGATGGTTGCTATGCTTAATAAATACCCGATCTTTGAAAGTGTCTTCAGAAATGTGCATAATATGTGTTTTCTCCTTGATGCACCTAAATGGACATGCTTTATGTAACGACCCGTAAATTTTCGATAATTAAAATAACTAATTTAATAAGATTTCGTGATTTAATGTTAGAAAAAAATTTGTAATTCGTTTGGAATAATAACAACTGGAATGAATTGCGACAATAATTATCCATGTAATGAAAAATAAAAGCTACTTAGTGAATGCCATTGCAATCAATAGTTGGATAGGGTAATAAATGTTGAATTCATTGGGTATAGTAGAGTAATTGATTGATAAGTAAAATCTATTTAAAATCAAAATAATTGAATATTGAACATGTAAATTGTTTAAAGTAAATATTTAAAACTTATTGAATAATTGAATAACTGTAAAATGGAAATAGTGTTCTAAGATGTGAATTAGTTTTAAAGGTTAAATTTTATAAGTTCGTGTGAATATCTCAAAAGATAGTGATTCAAGAATAATAAAAAAAATTTAAATTTAATATTACAAATGTTTGAATAACTAAATTCCGAATTTGAAATGATTAATTTGATATTGAAATTTAATATATCAAAACAGAGTGAATAATTGAAATTTGATTTAATACGATTCAAATCGGTTTCCAAAGTGAATGTAAGTTATATCGGGATTATAATAGAGTTAATAAGATTTTAAAAATTGGAATTTATTGGATAATTGAATAACGGGTTTAATATGATTAAAAATGATTTGTAAAATTTTATTTTATCATATTAAAGTTAGAATGATGTTGTAGAACTTTTAAAATCGAATTAAAAGTAAATTTGTGAAAATTGAATATTTTAATATTTAATTATCGATTGAAAAATAGCCAATTTTCGAACAGTCTCAGAATTGGACGAAACTAGTTCCATTGGATCCGTAATAGTTTGTTATTATCGGATTTCAATTTTCGTAGCAATCGGAGTTTTCGTTTGACCGTGGCAGCTCGAAACGCATCGAATTTGTTTTAATATTAATTTGGCGAGTTAAAATAGTCATTTTTAAAACAGTTTCGGATTTCTACGAAACCAGTTTCATCAGATCCGTAATATGATGTTATTGTAATATTTCAAATTTCGTGTCAATCGGATTTGCCGTTTGTCCAGGGCGAGCCAAAACGCCTAGAAAATGATTTAATCGATTTAATTTTAAATCGATCGTTTATTGCCGTAACTCGCACAGATGATCAAATTAGCTTTCGAAACCTATTCCATTGTGTCCGGAACGTGGGATAAACCCTAGAAACGGCGGTCACCACGCGTAATTCTTAGTTTGGAAAAGCCGGATGATTAGTATTCGTCGTTTCCTATAAATAGCCCCTTTATTCACAAATTAAAAATAAAGAGAGCTAGGGTTTCATCTAAAATTGCCGGCCGCCATTATCACGTTCAAAGGCCGAAATTTAATCTCCTTCTTCCTCAAAATTCTTTAAATCCATCAGTTATTAGCCAAAGTTTTCAACTAGAGAATGGTAGAGGGCATCGAGATCTATAATGTGAACGGTCGTGATCGAAATTGGAGCAGAGATTCAACGGAAAATTGCATGTAAATGTCGCGTGTTTGTAATCGTTTTGCGTGCTCCAGGGGTGGCCGAGTTCAAGGGGTTATGGCCGTGGGTGGCTCTCGCATGGGCGCGCGTAATGGCGGTGTTTGATCGTGGTGTAGGCGACGTATGGTGGTGCGTGAATTAGGGTTACACGGTCGGCTACATGGGTTCATTCGCGTAAGAAACTGGAGAGGGGGGAAGGAGTCGCGTGCGGCTGTGATTGCAGGGAGATGGGATCAAGGGCTAGGATCGATTAGATTTAGAAATTATAAATATATGTTGAAATTTTATAATTAAAAATTCGTGTAACTTTGAAAATTCATATCTTTTTCATACGAGGTCGAAAACACGTGAAACCAGTTGCGTTGGAATCGTATAGACGAGCACTATGCTTTGGAATTGGATTGGAATCCTTTGGAGCTAGAGAAAATTTTGAGTTAAATCGAACGTCTTTCGATTTGATTTAAAATCGTAAAATCAAGGTGAGTGTTTTATAATGCTCACAACGTACTAAATATCTTTATGCTAGTTAAATTTGACATTATGAAGTGTTATGATTTTATTTTTCATTGTTTAATAAAAAATTAATTGTCATATAGCTTGTCATTTGAATTAACCTTTGAAAAATTAAATTGACAGTTAAACTGAAATTAAAATTTAATTGCGATTAAATTACCTGACATTGATAACTATGAAACTGCCATGAATTGTATTGTCTGTTGGATGATGTATTTTGATGGATGTTATTGGTTGATATTTAAATGTTTGGATGTTTATTTGCTTATATATACTGTTATGCATACATATGACACTGTGATTGGTTTAAGTAATATATACTCATCCTTGACATTTAATTGAAATAAATAATTACTTGGCCATAGGATAGAAAATTATATACGGACACCGAGTTGGCTAAATTAATAATTTTTAAAATCCTCGATTTGAAATTTATTTAAATGTTTTGATTTAAAAGTTATAAATAGAAATCAATTTATAAAAATCGAGTTTATCGAAAAATTGAGTTTGGAATATTGAAATAAAATTTGGTTAAAAGAAATTGTTAAATAATTAAAGCGGAGACTTTGGAATTTAAAAATCGGGATATGATTGAATTTCGTAAATTGTTTTTTTTAAAGATTTAACCTTAATTCGAGCTTTGAATGTTACTAAGTAAAAGCGATATAAAAGGATATTTTGAAATTGAGCTTGAAATTGAATCATATTGTAATTGAGTTTTAAATTTGGATATTGGAAGATAATTTTGTTAAGTATTATAAATTGATATTTTGAAAAATCAAGCTCCAAATCGATATAAATTGAAATTGAATAAATTAAAGGTGAATGTAAAATTGAATTAATTTGAAGTCAAAGTTGACATTGATTTGAATCGAAATTGAAATTGAATCGGTGGAATGGAAACTGAAATTGATTTGAATTGGGAAGTTATAATTGAAATGGGTTGGTTTTGAAGCTGTTTTATTTTGTTTCCAAATTACTCGGTTATATAAACCATTTTTGAATACTTAAACTATTTTAATCTATTTTAAATCTACTTAACCCAATTTAAATTATTTTAAACTAATTTATCTAATTCAAATCCGTTTTAAGATTTTAAGTATTTTTAACTATTTTAATTATTTAAACTACTTTTAAACTCCTTAAAACTATTTTCTAAAATTCTAAGCTGGTCAATAAGGTGAAATGTTTGTATTTAAATCTTGAATTTAAATATGAATTGGGTAAAATGAAGTTGCAACCTAAATTGAAGTCCGAATTGATTTTGAAATCGAAATAAGATATTGAGACGAAAAATGATTTTTGAAACGGAATCTGACATTTTAATAGATACGATGATATTTGAAATGAATTTGATTTTTGAAGCGAATATGATATTTTGATATCAATTATGAATCGATTTGAAATGTAAAAGAGCTAACGGTGTAAAAATACGTAGTTATTAAAGTGATCGGGATCGGATATGGATATACTCTCTGTCGATACCGTAAACCACTTCAATAACTATTGTACGCGGAGTATTGATACAGAATGAAGTGGATGGTTTGGTGAACGCGTTGACTAAAGAAAGAGAACGATAATGGATGACCCCTGACATGACTAAATCAGGAGTCGCGTCGGGCCATTGAGGTTCGCCATCTCTAGCGGACACACTTCTTCGATACCATATCTATTACATTTGTGATTCAATTTGGGCGCACCCCTTGATTTGGGAGTGTTGTTTCACGGTGTTGGGGTAGCTGCTGGCTATGCTCAACATCAGTCCGGATCACGCAACTACTAATATCCTAGTTGGTATCGCCTCATGTACCTTGTTATACTGATTATCCTATTCGCGACCACTACGTTTTGTTTTGTGTTATACCTATTGGGTACCCTCTGATAACCACAAGTTTACGGTGGGGCTTACGGTGCTGTATAGACTACGGCATTATAAAAATGTGTTAAGGGGGATTATGGTAACGCCTTAACGCTATTTTGATACTTTATACTACTGATAGGCATTATCTACTTAGCGTACATTACTACATAGTAGATAGTTTAACGGATCCTTGAGAGATGGAAAATCCCGTAACATCTCTTAAGTTATTGCACGCACGTTGACACTGGATATGAGATGTCAAACCCCGTAAACATCTCTGACGCCGTTACACTCATATTTATTTACGATTGATTCAACTTTCATAAGGATATTTTAGTCCTGACTCGAGTGTTTTGTCTTTTCATTACACTCGGGTCAGTCCAGAGTTTTCAGATTATTGAAGATCTATTCTGGAGGACGAAGACGAAGATTTGGTACACTATTACTATTATTATCTATGCATCATGCTATCTGCTGCATTATTTTAATTGTTCTGTTGTATTTGTATAACTCTGATAAATGTTGTATAAATAATTGTCAAAGTATAGTAAACAGCTTCATGAACTGTTTATTTGACTATTATATTTTATCGTTCCGCTGCAAGATTCTGGGTTGTTTCATTTCCTTTATTTCTCTCTCTTTTCTTTTCTTTTCTTATTTACCCCAATAACCCTCTGCCCTTTTGAATGGTTTGGAATCGACATGTGTATTTGATCGTCGGTTTAAACTGTCCAAGAAGGCGGTCGTTACACTTTATTACTACATTAATTTATAATTTATTTATTGTATATTTTTTCTTGATTCCTTCAAAGTAGAATGTATAAACTGAAATGGGTGTTGCTGAAGACACTTAATTGTTGAGGATTTTTATTTATTTATTGTATATTATTTCTAAGAGCCAACTGATATTTATTTATGTAGGTTAGGGTGAATTCATCGGAAGACATTTTTGCTAAGACTAAAAGCCTTATTGTAATGACCCGTAAATTTTGATAAATAAATTGGTTAATTTAATTAGATCTTTGTAATTAAATTTAGAAAGAAATAAAAAAATTATAATTTATAATGAAGCAAATGTTAAAAATGAAAGGTAGCAATGGTAACTAAAATTAATTTTAGACAATTGGAGTAAAATCCCAATAATGAAAGAGTGGAAATTGTTGCACTTGGTTATAAAATGGAAAATAGGTAAATAAAAGTAAGTATTAAATTAACCAATGCAATAATATATTGATTAATAGTAACTAGATGTAAATTAAGGTAGTAATGTTAATGCCTATTGAATAATAGTTAATTTAGTGCAATACCTATTAATTGAAACAATTGTAGGGTTATATTTGATTGAAATTAGTGAATTGGGAAATAAATTCAAAAGTTATATTAATTGATGAAATAATACGTAATAAATTGCAACTTGATAGAATCAATGCTAGATAAGTAATTATAATAATTGTTAGCTGATAATTAAGTATGAATGTGAGTAAATTAGGCAAATATTGATAATTTTTTATTGTTTACCCCTTCATTTGATCTATTGAATTAGATCTAAACCAATTGCAACATTTATTTGTTATTAATAGCTTATAAGTGAGAATAAACGTTAATGGTAACAAATATTGTAAGTTAACCATTTATTTAGTATATGAAATTAAAACTGGTAATCAATTGCAATAAATCTAAATTAAAAGTTATGTTAGCATAAATTAAGGAAATAATTGGAAATAATGTCAATTTTATTTATAATATGACAGTTGGTTGAATAAAAAGGGATGGAAATAAAGTTTTATCAACATATTCGAATTTAAATTATGATAACAGGATTTATTGCAATTAAATGTGATTAAATATGTAAATATTACATAAATGGAAATTTAGAGGAAATCCAAGAATATTAATGTAATCAATCATGAACCAATATTTACTTCATCCTTTTTATAATGATGGATTGAATGATAGAGTGAAAGGTCAATTAAATGAAATTATGGAAAAATTAAATTTGTAATTTCTACAATTATTGAAATTGAAAATAAATATGGTAATTAGTGAAATAATTAACATTGAATTAACATAGAAATTTGTTTTAGGTTATTATAATTTTCTAAGAAATCAAAACTGATAAATTTATAAATTATAGAATTTTGATTAAAATAGTGATTTAATTAATCGATTTTTAATTTATTAAATTAAGTGGAAAATAGCTATTTTGGCCACTAACTCGGATTTCGACGAAACCAGTTTCACCGGATCCGTAATGGTGAACTATTTTAGGATTTCAAGTTTCATAACGATTGGGCTTGTCGTTTGATCATATGGGCTTGAAACGCCTTGAAATCAATGAAATTGAAATCAATTGAAATCAATTTGGAATAACTTGATTTTAGCATAACTTCTTTATACCATGGAATTTGAACCCGAAACATGTTCCATTGATTTTGAAATATTTTAAAACATCTATTTTGATATATAGTTTGTAACATCCCGCCTTTTTGCACGCTTTAAATCGACACATGTGCCAATTCAAAACAGACGGAATGGCGGATGTTATGGGGTAAATAAGAAAAAAACAAGAAAGAAATAAAACAAACAGAATCTCACAGCAGAAGGATAAAATATAATAATCAAATATACAGTTCATGAAGCTGTTTTTCAAAATATTTAATTATACTTACAATATATGTAAGAGTTATACATACCAAAACATACCATAGAATATCAATAATGCAGCAGAATACAATAGTGTAATGGAATAATATAATAGGTAATAGAAATAAAATCTTCGTCTTTGTCCTCCAGAAATAAAGTCCTCGATTCCTCAAATGCTCGAACTGACCCGAGCGAATTGAAAAGACAAAACACTAGAGTCGGAACTAAAAGATCTTATGTACGTTAAATCAACAATAAATATGAGTGCAGTAACTTAAGAGATGCTCGGGATTCACATCTCCTAAGGAACTGTTAAACTATTTACTATGTAGTAATATTTTTCTATTACAATAGTGTCTATTAGTAAAATAAACTTACTATAAAATAGCGTTAAGGAGTGACCCAATTTTCCCCTTAACACATAATATATTCCCATAGTCTATACAGTACCGTAATCTCCCCCGTACTGGGTGTCGGCATAGGGCACTCCATAAGTATGGTACAAAACAAAATCGTATAAGGCGCGCTAGGATAGGTGACACGGCACAACTAGGCAATGTCAGGGTAGATATACCAATTACGCTTCCGGGTCGGTGGTAGCGCATAGCCGCAGCTACCGCTCATGTGACGCCCCACCTCTATACCCACGCTAGCAAAGAGTATTAATAGATAATATCATCTGCTAACACGGAGAATAAGGCTGTTTAGGAGCGACCATCTATAGCCTTGCTTTAATTATCTATTGAATACATCGACAATTGCCTTACCAAGCAGATCGACATATCTAATGAATACTTCAAACAAAACCATAGGTGGCTAGAGGATCTATCAGAACAGAATATAACAACTCAAATGCAACATATATCACAGAACAATAAACCATCATATACACATACACTGATACATAGCAGAGTATACAAAACAATACATGTCAAGTGGTACAGCAAACCACAATATACAGATGAGTTCATAAGAATACATATCAGAGTTACAACAAAATAGGACTACACAAAAATCTATGACAAAAAGAAGCTAGCGGAGTAGTCCATGCGGAAGCAAAATAGGCTAAGTCCAAAGGCACCTAACCTGAAACATCTCGGTCTGACCCGATTAATTAATACACGGGTCAGTCTAGCTAAACAAATAAGTTAGATAAACTGAACAACAATAAACCTACAAAGTTACAAAGCATAACAAATATCTCTAAAAGAGATAACACAATCATCTAACAAAAGATGAACATATCAAGGCAAGCCTCATATCATTGGCAATATAGATAAACAAAGGATACAAATATCCCAAAGCAAGCCAAAAAGACAAATAACAAATACCCATAAGGTATACAAGTTCCATAAGGTAACCGTTATACATCATGAGGCTCAAAAAGACCAACACCGATGGGCGATACCAAGGGAATATAATATCAATAAAACATATGATTGCTCGAGCTCAGTACTGTATAAACAAGGATCCATGAGCCCAAAGACTCCAAACCCAATATCACCCATGCGGCTCATAACGACCAACATAGAAAGCGATACTATAGGGTGACAAACCCGAAGGCACAAACCCAATATCACCCATGCGGCTCATAAAGACCAACATCGGAAGCGATACTATAGGGCGACAAGCCGTAGTGGTGAAGGTCGAAGACCCAGTACTGGACACCACTAACTGGCGGAATGTGTCACAACTCTCGAAAAGGAATCCGAAAAGTGTTAACGTGCGTCCCATAACCACTCGTTCACACTAAACGGTTTACTATCCGTCATTCACTTTCACACTCAAAGCAGTACAAAGTTTACCTCATATCATCGATAAACCAAACCCGAAGGTCAAAACGATCAATTGAATAGGTCGGGGATTAATCGGAAAGATAAACGCACAGATTCATGGTCCGTGTTTTTCCCAACCATTTAATCACCCTTCCACTTCTCTCGAAGTGCGAAATTGTGCGTGTGTTTAAATAGAATTTATAAATTGGAGAAACGAGCTTTTAATATGATTAGAAAGATTATTTTATAAAAACCCGTGGATGAAGTCAAAAATAAGTTATCAAAGTCAAAGAGGCAATAACAACCACTAAGAACCAACATGAATCGATAAAATCCGGAAAACCAATCAAAACGAGCATAAATAGGTAAAACAGGGAAACAGGAGCAGGTCAGTCGACTGAAATCCCTGTTCAGTCGACTGAAAATTGTCCAGAAAAATTTCGGGCTTTAGCTTAGTCGACTGAACAGAGGATCCAGTCGACTGAACCCAATTTCTTGCATTTCCTACTTATTACCAATGAAGTGCAAACTTTCCCAACTTTCAATTGGACGAGCACGGACGCTAGGGGTTTACGCCAAGCGGCTACCCGGCCCTATAAGCACTTCGATTCATCACCAAAAACATGATCAAAACATCAAAGTTAGGATTTCAAAGAATTGAACCCAAACACTAAAAAATCGGATATTCACCAATTCAATCCAAACTAAAAGCAAGTGCATATGGACAAGTGCTAGGAATTCATACCCAACATCAATGAAATCAAGAGAAGTAGATGTGAGTTCAAAACTCACCTTTTCCCGAAGACAAAGAAGAAGAAGAAGAAGGAGCTCAATAACAAGGAAATGACCAACTAATCTCTACTTCAACTCAACTGGCTTCAAACAGAGGATAAAACACATATTTCCCAAATTAGGTTTTAGGGAACTTTATGAAATTGAAGAGAGAAAGAGATAGAGAAGATGAAGAAGAAGCTTACCAATGGCTTCCCTTTGATTTTGGAGCAAGATTATGAGCTAGCAAGAAGAACTAGGGTTTGGAGTTTCTAATTCCCTTTCCTTTCCACCATTTTCAGTTTTAGGTAGAGCTTTAGAAATAAAAATGAGAGAATGGAGAGGAGAGGGCTGAGTTAGAGGGTTTAGTTAGCTAGTGGGCTGAACTCAAACCCAAACCCAACTAGAAAAAGTAGCCAGTTTCAACTTACTCCAAACATATCGAAGGTTATACTCAAAAAGATCGCAAACGACGTTTTGAACTCAATGGAAGTGGTCTTGAGACCCATTTCGACCGTTTGCAAAAAAGTAACATTTCGGACCCAAAATCCGACTAACGACGCTATACTTAAATAAATCATTTAAATATAAAATCGTTAAATATGCGGGTTGTTACAGATCTCCCCTCCTTACAAAATTGCGTCCCCGCAATTTCTAGAGATGATATTTGTAACAACTACATACATACAACATTCAAAAGAAAAGGAAATAAGCTTGAGATGAAAAGGCATTCTCACCATTTCAAAGCAAAGATAGAAAACCCGGATAGGATCATTCGATAAACTCTCTGGTTTCCCAAGTACAGTCATTGGTATTAGCGGACCATTGAACTTTAACGAGCGGCACGTCCTTGTTTCCAAGGTGTCGCACCTCCGTGTCAAGTACGCGCATAGGCTGCTGTACAATAGATAAGTCCGGTGAGACCTCAGGCTCTTGCAAATCAGGAGAAGAAATAACAGAATCCGACTCCCGAAGACACTTTCGAAGTTGAGAGACGTGAAACACGTCATGAATACCAGATAAATGAGCAGGAAGTGAAACTCTATAAGCCACAGGGGCAATACGTTCAGTAATAGAAAATGGTCCTATATAACGAGGAGCCAATTTCTCAGTCATACTGAAGCGCATAACCCCATTCAAAGGAGAAACACGAACAAAAACAAGATCGTCGATCGAGAACTCGAGAGGCTTCCTACGGTTGTCCGCGTAGGATTTCTGGCGACTTTGTGCCTCTTTAATTCTCAATCGAATATGATCAATCTTCTCGGAAGAATCAGGAACAAAATCTGGACCAAGAATAAGCTTCTCCCTATATTCCAACCAACAAGAAGGTGATCGACATGGCCTTCCGTATAAGGCTTCGAAAGGAGCCATACCAATACTAGACTGAAAACTATTATTGTAGGAGAACTCTACAAGAGGTAGGTGATTCTCCCAACTACCACAAACATGTCATAACAAAAGAATAACAGAATAAGAAGTTCACCATAAGGAGCACGAGAGGATAAGTCCGAACTTGCTTGCTCAGAGAATTCTATGGATTCCTAAGCTCAAAATAATTTGGAACACCGCGTGGTACAAACAATACGTCAAAAGAACCAAAGCTCAACAAAATAAAGCACAACAAAATGACCGATGAACTTGGTAAAAAGACCATTCCATTCCGACATCAACTAAGAAACAATCACTTGCTGCTTACAACTAAATGCATTGGCAACACGATCCCCTTTTCGGGAATCAAAATATCAAGATCATAAGATGCTAGGAACTCGAATCAACACTAAGTTCCCTATGAGAAAATAAACATTTCAAAATTATGATTGGTAAGGAGAGAAAAATCCATCACCCAAAAGTAATGATGCCAAATACAAAAAGCGAAAACAATAGCCGCGAGCACTAGATCATAGGTGGCATATCTAGTCTCGGTAAGCTTTAATGGTTTAGAAACATAAGTGATAGCGCGTTCTCTTTTGCAAGGAAACGACATCCAAACCAATACGATTAGATTTGGAACAAAAGATAAATTCTTGGTTCCCTTCGTGAATCCCAAGAATAAGAGTATCGAAAAAGAGTTCTTTCAAATAATATTCTTCCCCGAAAAACTAAAACTTTCAAAATCACAATTATCTTTATGTAACTATTTTTCTAGAAAAATTTTCTTATTTCAAATCAATTTATTGTGTCAAATTGTCTCATCAAAGTGTTTAGGAGATTCCTATCGAAAACGTTGATTAAGCGCATCGACCAGAATTCTTAAAGCACTCAATGGGCAATACAATCACAAAACCATCTTCTATATGATAAACATGTTTCTAAAAACTTTTGAAAATTCTCTTTGTTCGTTTTAAAAACAAAAATCCCATTTATACTTATAAATAACTCTTATGAAAAAGATTTGCAAAAATTTTAGATTGCTAACCCCATCCAAAATCAACAAATACAAAAATGGAATCATCGAGATATTCGTAGAATACTCGATTCATAAAATGGATGAAATGAGCTGGACAAACTGAATGACACAACAAATCATTCATAAGAATTACAACGAGTGCGGAGAGCGGTAAGTGGAATGCTAACTTCCGCAGCTCGTAGTCAAATGAAAACCGGTGGTAAGATCGAGCTAAAAACACCTTAACACTACAACAAAAGATTGCTTGGGTGATAATCCTAAGACAAGACCAGAAATACCAGAAAATTCTCAAACTACAAGAATGAGAGAAACAACACTTTCCTCATCATAAGGGCTTGAAGAATAAAATGATGAGATCAAATTGGAATCGAAATCACAAAGAAAATAGAAATCTGTTTAACAGATTGAAAATGTTGAGGATGAATAGTCCACTCGGGATATAGGATATGACTTCATAATAATTAAGTCAATCCTTTAAAAAATTATCAATTCCGAAGCCTAAGTAACGCATAACATGCAAATTGGCTTGGAAAGAAAAATCACATAAAATAATCTCGACACTAATACAAGCAAATTGAGCATTGCGGATCCACCAATTCGGATTCGCAATTTTCAAAGAAGTAACCATACAAGAAACATCCAAAGATAAATCATCGAAGAGCTTCAACGATATGGAAAAAAAATGCGAAGCCCCTGTATCGAGGAGAACTCGAATACAATAGTCAAGAAATAAAATAGAACCTTCCTAAACAGATGGAGATGTATCTTTTCTCCGAGAAGAACCTCTAGAAGCATCTGTTATCTTTAGCTTGCCAGATAGAGGATTATTTGTAACAATAGGACAAGTGAAAATACGATGGTCTTCCTTCTTGCAATAGTGGCAGAAGAGAGGCATAGGTCAAGCTCGAATCATATGATCATGGGAACCACAATTGAAACACTTCCGAGTGGAAGATGTTCCAGCAGACTGAGACTGAGACTGAGAATTAGATTGAACGGGCTTTTTCTTCTTGGAAGGGAAAAATTCCCGCTTATCCAATGGAAACTTCTTCTTGTTAGGGTTCTTGCGAATCTTAACACCATCCCCACAATCACACTCCTTCTCGAAGGCTTCGAGATGAAGTGCCGAATCAACCAACTCCTCAAAAGAAAGCTTAAGCTGGAGCATTAAAGACTTTTTAAGACATTTCTTAAGACCATATACAAACTTCAGATTCTTCCTATTCAAGGTGCTAATGAATTCAAGACCATACTTAGATAAGGCCTCGAATGATGCAACATACTCAAAAATGGAAGACTCCCCTTGCTTCAACTCAAGGAAGCGACGGGTCAATAAAACTTTCTCAGATTAAGGAACGAACTTGAGTTCGAATCGTTCCCGAAACTGAGTCCAAGAAAGAGCAGACTCATCAAATTCAGCTAAAAGAAGCTCGTACCAGTCAAGGGCACGCTTTTGCAATAAGCTAGAAGTTACAAGAACCCTATCATGATCAGAAAAATCCATGCGAGAGAGAACATGCTCGTACATGCGAACCCAAGCTTGGACCTCAAGAACAATCTCGGAGCCTTTAAATGGCTTCCCTCCAAGATGAGAAAAATCACTGCACAAACGTGCGAAGGTGGACTTGCATGGAGGAGATGTTCGAGTAGGAGCTGGAGGCTGTGTGCTCCTAAACCACTTTAAAAACTGATCGGCAGACATATAAACGCCGTCCGGATGTGAGCCATTGGATTGCCCAACATCTGAGCGTCGTCCTCCATCTCTTCCAGCCATAAGCTGAAAGTTAAGATAAGGTAAAGATTATTCCCAAGGTAGATAATTCAATATGGAATACTACGGAATTTAAATGCATTCCTAGGCATATTCCCAAATCCTATCTAACCTTTGATGGTAGATGGAATAGAGAGACACGATGATTCAAAGATTTGTATCACTTATCACACTCTGATGTATCGTAATATGTGCTCTATTCTGTGTTTATCATATTTTGTTCTGAACTCAGCGCTGATACCAAGCCGTGACACCCTACCTCTATACCCACGCTAGCAAAGAGTATTAATAGATAATACTGTCTGCTAACACGGAGAATAAGGCTGTTTAGGAGCGACCATCTATAGCCTTGCTTTAATTATCTATTGAATACATCGACAATTACCTTACCAAGCAGATCGACATATCCAATGAATACTTAAAACAAAACCATAGGTGGCTAGAGGATCTATCAGAACAGAATATAACAACTCAAATGCAATATACATCATAGAACAGTAAACCATCATATACACATACACTGATACATAACAGAGTATACAAAATAATACATGTCAAGTGGTATAGCAAACCACAATATACCGATGAGTTCACAAGAATACATACCAGACTTACAACAAAATAGGACTACACAAAAAGCTATGACAAAAAGAAGCTAGCGGAGTAGTCCATGCGGAAGCAAAATAGGCTAAGTCCAAAGGCACCTAACCTGAAACATCTCGGTCTGACCTGATTAATTAATACACGGGTCGGTCTATCTAAACAAATCAGTTAGATAAACTGAACAACAATAAACCTGCAAAGTTACAAAGCATAACAAATATCTCTAAAAGAGATAACACAATCATCTAACAAAAGATGAACATATCAACACAAGACTCATATCATTGGCAACATAGATAAACAAAGGATACAAATATCCCAAAGCAAGCCAAAAAGACAAATAACAAATACCCATAAGGTATACAAGTTCCACAAGGTAATCGTTATACATCATGCGCGTCAAAAAGACCAACACCGATGGGCGATACCAAGGGAATATAATATCAATGAAACATATGATTGCTCGAGCTCAGTACTGTATAAACAAAGATCCATGAGCCCAAAGACTCCAAACCCAATATCAACCATGCGGCTCATAACGACCAACATAGAAAGCGATACTATAGGGTGACAAACCCGAAGGCACAAACCCAATATCACCCATGCGGCTCATAAAGACCAATATCGGAAGCGATACTATAGGGCGACAAGTCGTAGTGGTGAAGGTCGAAGACCCAGTACTGGACACCACTAACTGGCGGAATGTGTCACAACTCTCGAAAAGGAATCCGAAAAGTGTTAACGTGCGTCCCATAACCACTCGTTCGCACTAAACTATCCGTCAGTCACTTTCACACTCAAAGCAGTACAAAGTTTACCTCATATCAACGATAAACCTAACCCGAAGGTCAAAACGATCAATTGAATAGGTCGGGGATTAATCGGAAAGATAAACGCACAGATTCATGGTTCGTGTTTTACCCAACCATTTAATCACCCTTCCACTTCGCTCGAAGTGCGAAATTGTGCGTGTGTTTAAATAGAACTTATAAATTGGAGAAACGAGCTTTTAATATGATTAGAAAGATTATTTTATAAAAACCCATGGATGAAGTCAAAAATAAGTTATCAAAGTCAAAGAGGCAATAACAACCACTAAGAACCAACATGAATCGATAAAATCCGGAAAACCAATCAAAACGAGCATAAATAGGCAAAACAGGGAAACAGGAGCAGGTCAGTCGACTGAAATCCCTGTTCAGTCGACTGAAAATTGTCCAGAAAAATTTCGGGCTTCAGCTCAGTCGACTGAACAGAGGATCCAGTCGACTGAACCCAATTTCCTGCATTTCCTACTTATTAGCAATGAAGTGCAAACTCTCCCAACTTTCAATCGGACGAGCACGGACGCTTGAGGTTTACGCCAAGCGGCTACCCGGCCCTATAAGCACTTCGATTCATCACCAAAAACATGATCAAAACATCAAAGTTAGGATTTCAAAGAATTGAACCCAAACACTAAAAATTCGAATATTCACCAATTCATTCCAAACTAAAAGCAAGTGCATATGGACAAGTGCTAGGAATTCATACCCAACATCAATGAAATCAAGAGAAGTAGATGTGAGTTCAAAACTCACCTTTTCCCAAAGATAAAGAAGAAGAAGAAGCTCAATAACAAGGAGATGACCAACTAATCTCTACTTCAACTCAACTAGCTTCAATCAAAGGATAAAACACATATTTCCCAAATTAAGTTTTAGGGAACTTTCTGAAATTGAAGGGAGAAAGAGATAGAGAAGATGAAGAAGATGCTTACCAATGGCTTCCCTTTGATTTTGGAGCAAGATTATGAGCTAGCAAGAAGAACTAAGGTTTGGAGTTCCTAATTCCCTTTACTTTCCACCATTTTCAGTTTTAGGTAGAGCTTTATAAATAAGAATGAGAGAATGGAGAGGAGAGGGCTGAGTTAGAGGGTTTAGTTAGCTAGTGGGCTGAACTCAAACCCAAAACCCAACTAGAAAAAGTAGCCAATTTCAACTTACTCCAAACATATCGAAGCTTATACTCAAAAAGATCGCAAACGACGTTTTGAACTCAATGGAAGTGGTCTTGAGACCCAATTCGACCGTTTGCAAAAAAAGTAACATTTCGGACCTAAAATCCGACTAACGACGCTATACTTAAATAGATCATTTAAATATAAAATCGTTAAATATGCGGGTTGTTACAGCCCACCTCGGGCAACACCCTCAAATCAAATAAATCAAAAGTGGCTACGGAATAAATCCCAAGTCGGAGTAGAATATCGAAGGGATGTGTCCATAAAAGAGGCTACCGTCTTAACCCGTCAATCGCTTCTGTTTTAGCCACCTTATGCCAACTCATGGGAGTTGGGTGCACGTATTTACCTCAAAGGAAATGCCGCCACCATCCTACTTCATTCTAGAATCTCCACCGCGTACACGGTTTTTAAATTGGTTTTCGGAGTTGGTAGAGAGTATGACAACTTCTGATCCCGGCCTCTTTAACAATCAAACGTTATTATAACACCAAGGTCTTTTCAAAATAGTTTATACTTTCAAAACCAGAATATAATATCCATTTCAAAATTATATAATTACGATATCATTTCCCTTCTAAAACCAAATCAATATGATATCTTTTTCAAATATATCCTTTTCTAAAACCATAACTTTTCATAAAATATTTCTAAACCAAACACTTGAAATATAGCCTTTCAAAACATAAAACTTTGAATTGCATAACTTTGAAATATAACCGCACTACTTAAATGGTTTAAATATATTTTACTTTATATAATAAAATAGTTTCTTCACCTTCACAAATCAATTCCAAATACAGATAAAAATCCAAATAAACATTTCAATTTATATATTTCAAAGCTTTACATATTCCACCATTTCAAAGCTATTTTTTTAATAATTCCATATATAACGAATTCAATTGCTATTATTTAGATTTGAAATGTTTACTTAATAAATCCAATATCATTTAAGTAAAACTTTTGAATTCAAATAACTGGATATTCTTCCAATTTATTTAACTTGATATATTCGTTTATCTCAACTTTATATTTATTTAAATCTAAAAATCAAGTTATAAGAATCATACCCTTTAAAATCTCCATTTTTATTTGTTTTTCAAGTCAAATTTTGTTTAAGTACAATTCTTAGATAATTCAATTTAAACCAATTCCATATTTATTTTCTAACTTAAATTTCATTTAAGTCATTTAAAACTCTATGTATACAATATCTTAAATAGGTACTAAACCATATAATATAAAATAATCAAGCTCCATTATTAAACTCATTTTATTAAATCAATTTTATACATAACTTAAATTCGAGAATTTAACTATCTACATATATATAATAATATTAATATAACATCAAAAATTAATACTTATTAAACCGTATATTCCTTTCCAAAACCATAGAAAATCATTTCAAAATATTTTTATATATATACAGACCGCGGTGCCTGTATTTGATTTTCTATCCTATGGTCAAGTGGTACTGATATTTATCGTTTCAATACGCAATTTAAGAATAAAAATGCGGTTATGTATCATTTCAAACCGCAATCCCAAATGAAATGAAAATGCATAATAACTTGTAGTTTATAACCATATAAAATTCAGCATCCATTAATCCAATATCAACCATCAACCATTTATCACAATCATCATCAAATTCAAACAATAGCATCAATATAGAACAGATAATAAACAACAGGTGTTAAATAGCAGTTTATATTCAATAATAATTTAAATAACTGTTTAACTGGTAGTTTATATGCAATGAAAAATAAATTAACAATTTAGCTGGCAGTTTAAATGCAATGAATAAATAAAATAGCAGTTTAATTTAAATAAATGAAATTAACTGAGATGATGATTAAAATATGCCAAACAACCATAAATAAATTTTAAATCACATCATATATCAATTTAACAAACATAAGAAAATTTAGAAGTTGTTGGTGGGTTAAAACACTCACCTTTCGAATTTAAATCCAATTTAAACCCAAAAACTTGACCGTCTCAGAATTCGTCCAAACTAGCGTCATCATGTCTGGAATTTCAATACGATCCTAATAAAAAAACCGCGCGTAAATCGGATATCCTATGTGAAAGATATACGTATAAATGCGTTTGAATTTCAAAAAAAAAAAAAAACAAAAAAGAACACTTTACATCTCTTAGCCACGTCATCTATCATCTTCCAGAAACCACACGCACTCCACTGTAACGTGACCCAGACCGCAACGCGCAGCATTCCTCATTGTTCGCACGCACGCTGATACCCACGTCGTGGCCTCGTCCATTGATCTGAACCCGTCCCTGGCCTCGCCGAGCTAGACCGCACCACTTGGACCACAAACAGTGCTCATGTCGCACCCCTGTACACCCGGCCGCGGTCCAAATCCACAACCCTAATCGAAAAATTCTCTGCATCCAACTGTCAAAATGACGAACAAACTATGCCGATGCGATCCCCTCGGTCCACTCTTCAAAACCCAAAAACGGTTCGTCGATCCGTTGAGTTTGATTTTGACGTGATGAACGGCCGAAAATTCTTTGACTTTTACTAATCAGACGATGAACCAAAATGAAAAAGGAATCACACCAAAAGATTACGCTCTTCGAGAGCTTCGATGTATAATTTTTTCAAATTTTTCTGAGGAGTTTGAAATTTTTGCTTTGATTTTGGGATTGCAATTGTAATTAGGGTTTGTCTGCCATTGGAAAGGAGGAGTTGAGAAGAAGTTATATGCACAGAAAAATGAGAATGAGGGGAATTAGGGTTTATAACCGGGTTTATATAGGTAGGTCAGAAATTAGAATTGATGGATATGGTTGGATATACGCGCTAACGACAAAATGGCCCAAAAATCCCGTTCTGACTCTAGGATGAAATTGGGTCAACCCGCATATCCAAATAGTTGTTTTAAACTATTTTAAACGCGATGGAACAAGTTTCAAGTCCAAATTCCATCGTATGAAGAAGTTATGACAATATCAAATTATTTTAAATTGATTTCGATTTCATAAATTTCAAGGCATTTCGAGTCCGTACTTCCAAACGACAAGTCCGATCGCTAGGAAACTTGAAACCCTGCAATAATTCACCGATACGGATCCGATGAAACTGGTTTCGTCGAAATCCGAGTTAGTGGCCAAAATGGCAATTTTTACAGTTAATTAAATAAATTAAAAATTAATTAATTAAATCAACCTTCAATTTCAATCTTATAATCGACAATTCTTGTCATTTTTAATTTCTTAAACATTTATACTAATTTAAAAAATTTAACTGTCGATTTAAAATTTATTAATTACTCAGTCCTTAATTCAACAATTATAAATTAAATTTCCAAAATTCTATTTAATTAAATCAATCAAAAATTATTTCAATCATTATTGTTAAATAGATGGATTAAATATTGGATTTAAAACTATTACATAAATTTTCTCATTATCTTTATTTCAAATTGCATAACCTTTAATTTCAATTGCTACAAAATTTACACTTATTATAATTTGGATTTCAATGGATTGATTTGTTTCAACCCAAAACTTTTATTAAGTTCATTACTATTCTATAAACTTAGTTGCCTTGTTTTCTTTCCATTCATTACCTATAACTTTATTTCCTTCAAACCAATATTATAATCATTTATAGAACATTGATTATATTTAATGACCATTTATTAAAATTTTAAATTCATTGAATTAATTCAATGCTTACAATTGTTTTCACCTATTCAATTCGTAGCTAAGTATAAAATCTACATATTTTCCATTGATTTGCATTTCGTTTGATTTATAAATAATTACCTTAGTTAACTTTAACGTGGTACTAGATTAAAATTTTCATTGGTTACCTCCTATTGAACTGACATTCTCCGATTACCAAATAAATCTACATTAAATTGCACTAAATAAGTAAATTAACTTCAACTGATTTCAAACTAAATTTTACGAACTAAATAAATAGGTAACTTATAACCATTGTTACCCTTAACTTTTGGTTACATTTAAAAGTTCATTAATTACAACAAATGTACCGATATGTTATATATGATTCTAATTTCATCTTTTATTTGTGTTAACTATTTTATTTTCATTATGATGAAATTAAGTCACTTGTACTCATTTAATATCCCAATTCATTTATTTATCTAGGTTTCAATCCTTTATTAAATCAATTGCCATATTATGCATATAATTAACATTTCAATTGATTTTACATTCAAAATTTTCAGTTATTATCTTAACTTACATAAGGCAATGTTTAGTTACATTTAATTGCTATTGATTAAATACATTAGTAACGAACAATAGTTGTCATCATTATACAATTTATAACATTTGTAAATTTATTCTTTACAAACAATTATTACAACAACTCTCATTAAAATACATTTATTCCATTTTAATTCACTACACATTAATTTATTACCTTTTACATCCCATTATAAATCAGTGCACCCATTAATACCACACATATTATAATTCCTTACACAATACCGATCTTATTTAATTACCATTAGCTATCTATTTTGTACAATAATTAAATGTTTACATTTTTTACTTATATTTAATTTTGTAACCAAGCATAGCATGTTTAAATACAATGAATTGGAGTTTCATTAAGATTGTTGATAATTAACTTGTATTAACATTGTTTCATTTTAATTTAGTTATTATTCCATTATTATAGTACAAATTTTATTTCTTTCAATATTAACTCATAACATATTATTAAATTAACAAATTTTTAAACATCGAAAATTTATGGGTCGTTACACTCTCTCCCACTCAAAACTTTTCGTCCCCGAAAAGGAAAAAGAAGGGGAAATAAGAATTAAGAAATCAACATATTTTACATAAAATATTAGATATATATACACCCCGAAAAGGAAAAAGAAGGGGAAATAAGAATTAAGAAATCAATATATTTTGCTTAAAATATTATATATATATATATATATATACACAAATAAATTTTCAAAATTTAATAATCTAAATAAAATATCAATTTATAACTATTAAATCTTTTTATACTTAAGCTAATACAGTCTGGAAAACATTTTTTTAAAATATTTTCTAAGTCCAAAATTTATGGAAAATTTTGGCAGAGTCTCCTTTATATTAGAGGCTCGGGAGAAAATATAATATCAAATATATAACATATATTTTTCAAAATAAAAATATCCCAACCCTAGGAAACAATATAATAACGCTATAAACCGTAATCCGAAAACGTGCCTATTCGTCGGGCCAATAATGCTTATTTTATGAAACCAAATGCAGTAGCAATTGCTTCCATAAACTGTATTTTACTTATATAATCCAAAAGGTTAACAATTATGTAAAATGAAATATTTAAGTTGTTTTAATCACAAACAACCAAATTAATACAACAACCAATTGCAACAACAGCATACAACCATCACATAGAATTAATATAAATCAATCATTCATTCATATCAAACATAACAAATAGTTGTTCGGGCTCAAAACTTTAAATGGTATGGAAAGAGAAATAAACTACTAAGCATACCTTGACTCACCAGTCTTAGGTGAAACTAAATAGATTATTCATACCTTCCAACAAATTTAAAGTATCCTTGCCTAAACCACCATAAACCAAACAACAACAATTCCAAATAACAAATGAAATTAATTTTTATTAATTTCATTTCAAACTATTGCTGTTTGATTTCCTTTTTATCCATATACTGATTTATCTTTTTAATTTTACATTATTTCTTGCAAATTTTCATTTTTAATTCGATTTCTTTTCATATTAATTCATTTATTTACTTCTTAATTTTATTTATTTACAGTATTCGCCTTTCTGCTTATTTCAAAATAAATAATTTCAATATTTACTTAAGTATATAACAATTATAACCTCAACCTTTATTAATAAAAGAAATTTATTTAACACTTCATTACATACTTTTGCTTGTACAATTTCCATTACATTTTCTTATTAAACATTCCAACTTTTAATATTTGGTAAGTTATACACACACACACACACACACACACACACATATATATATATATTAAGAATGTAATTGATAATCACACAAGTTTTTCTCAATTCTTTTGATTAATTAAATGCTCAAAAATTACATCTTTCGTTTTATAAGATTACAATTTTCAACTTTCTTTTAATCTCATTTATAACTTAGCACTAAATCACTTATTTTAATTAAAGGTTCCACTTTATAAATTAGTCATATTCCAATTTACTACACTTAATTGAACTATTAATCAACTGGAACTTACGAACTAAATACCGGGTTTAGTTTTAAATCATTTAAAATAATAGGCAAATATATACTTACAACTTATATATCCAATTATATTTAAAACAATTTAAAAAAATTATTTGTTTATCAAAATAAATCTGTAGTAAAATTACTACAGTGTCCTTCCCACTTCGAAACTCGAAGATGAATGTCGATGATGCGTGCGCTCATCACCGAAATTATTTTCCAACGACAGAGAGAGGAGTACAAAACTTTTTTTTTCCAAAATTTATTTTTAAAACACTTCTTTCAAATTATATTGAAATATTTATATCAGAAAATACTTCTAACAATATTATTATTATATTCCAAAATCATTTGAAAGAAATTTCCAAAAATCCTGGAAATTAAGTTCTAAAATTTCCAATTTTCATTTTATTTTATTCTCGGAGTTAATTTCAACTATTATTTATAAATTTCATTACCTAACACCAAATATTTTTGCAACCAAATATATATCATTATAAAACTTTTATTTTATATACAGAAAATAAAATGGGCAAAAATTTTTCATTCACCTATATTAAAACCAAATATTATGTCGGTCTGTCCTATTAAGTGTTTAGAAATCCCTATTGATGTCATGGCGTCCTATGCACCAACCAGAATTTATAAATACAAAACGGAACAAATTAACACAATACTAAAACCTTTTTGTAACACTAACAAATACGCTCTCTCATATATATACGCTCAGCGACTCCCATAGGGTATTACTACCCTATTAGTAAAGAGTCAAACCCCACAAAGCTGAGGTTTATCGCTAAACCAAAGATCTGATACCAGATGTAACATCCCACCTTTCCGCACGCTTTAAATTGACACACGTGCCAATTCAAAACATACGAAAGGGCAGATTGTTATGGGGTAAATAAGAAAAAGAAACAAGAAAGAAATAAAACAAACAGAATCTCACAGTGGAAGGATAAAATATAATAATCAAATATATAGTTCATGAAGTTGTTTTTCAAAATATTTAATTATACTTACAATATATATCAGAGTTATACATACCAAAAAATAGCATAGAAAATCAATAATGAAGCGGAATACAATAGTGTAGTGGAATAATATAATACGTAATAGAAACAAAATCTTCGTCTTCGTCCTCCAGAAATAAAGTCCTCGATTCATGAAATGCTCGGACTGACCCGAGCAAATTGAAAAGGAAAAACACTTGAGTCGGAACTAAAAGGTCTTATGTAAGTTAAGTCAACAATAAATATGAGTGCAGTAACTTAAGAGATGCTCGAGATTCACATCTACTAAGGATCTGTTAAGCTATTTACTATGTAGTAATATTACGCTATTGTAATAGTGTCTATTAGTAAAATAAACTTACTTTAAAATAGCATTAAGGAGTGACCCAATATTCCCCTTAACACATAATATATTCCCATAGTCTATACAGTACCGTTATCTCCCCCGTAATGGGCGTCGTCAGAGGGCACTCCATAGGTATGGTACAAAACAAAATCCTATAAGGCGCACTAGGGTAGGTGACACGGCACAACTAGGCAATGCCAGGGTAGATATACCAATTGTGCTTCTGGGTCGATGGTAACACATAGCCGCAGCTACCGCCCACCTCGAGCCACACCCCCAAATCAAAGAAATCCAAAGTGGCCATCGAATAAATCCAAAGTCAGAGTAGAATATCGAAGGAATGTGTCCGATAAAAGGGGCTACCTTCTGAACCCATCAATCACTCCTGTTTTAGCCACCTTATGCCAACTCACGGGAGTTGGGTCCACGTATTTACCTCAAAGGAAATGCCACCGCCATCCTACTTCATTTTCGAATCTCCACCGCGTACACAATTGTTAAAGTGGTTTTCGGAGTTGGCAGAGAGTATGACAACTTCCAATCCCGGTCTCTTCAACAACCAAACGTTATTATAACACCGCGGTCTTTTCAAAATAGTTTTTACTTTCAAAACCAGAATATAATATCCATTTCAAAATTATATAATTACGATATCATTTCCCTTCTAAAACCAAATCAATATGATATTTTTTTCAAATGTAACCTTTTCTAAAACCATAACTTTTCATAGTTAAAATATTTCTAAACCAAACGCTTGAAATATAGCCATTCGAAACATAAAACTTTGAATTACATAACTTTGAAATATAACTGCACCACTTAAATGGTTTAAATATATTTTACTTTATATAATAAAATAGTTTCTTCACCTTCACAAATCAATTCCAAATATAGATAAAAATCCAAATAGAAATTTCAATTTATATATTTCAAAGCTTTACATATTCCACCAATTCGAAGCTAATTCTTTAATAATTCCATATATATCAAATTCGATTGCTATTATATAGATTTGAATTGTTTATTTAATAAATCCAATATCATTTAAGTAAAACTTTTGACTTCAAATAATTGGATATCCTTTCAATTTATTTAACTTGGTATATTCATTTATCTCAACTTTATATTTATTTAAATCACTTTAAACAAAATCAAGTTATAAGAATCATACCCTTTAAAATCTCAATTTTTATTTGTTTTTCAAATCAAATTTTATTTAATTACAATTCTTAAATAATTCAATTTAAACCAATTCCATATTTATTTTCCAACTTAAATTTCATTTAAGTCATTTAAAACTCTATATATACAATATCTTAAATAGGTACTAAACCATATAATATAAAACAATCAAGCTCCATTATTAAACTCATTTTATTAAATCAATTTTATACATAGCTTAAATTCAAGAATTTAACTATCTATATATATAAAATAATATTAATATTACATCAAAAATTAATACTTATTAAACCGTATATTCCTTTCCAAAACCATAGAAAATCATTTCAAAATATTTTTATATATATAGACCGCGGTGCCTATATATAATTTTCTATCCTATGGTTAAATGATACGGATATTTATCATTTCAATCCGCAATTTAGAAATAAAAATGTGGTTATGTATCATTTAAAACCACAATCCCGAATGAAATGAAAATGTATAATAACCTGCAGTTTATAACCATATAAAATTCAGCATCCATTCGTCCAATATCAACCACCAGCCATTTATCACAATCATCATCAAATTCAAACAATAGCATCAATATAGAACGGATAATAAACAACAGGTATTAAGTAGCAGTTTATATTCAATAATAATTTAAATAACTGTTTAACTGGCAGTTTATATGCAATGAAAAATAAATTAACAATTTAACTGGCAGTTTAAATGCAATGATAAATAAAGTAGCAATTTAATTTAAATAAATGAAATTAACTGGGATGATGATTAAAATATGCCAAACAACCATAAATAAATTTTAAATCACATCATATATCAATTTAACAAACATAAGAAATTTTAGAAGTTGTGAGTGTGTTAAAACACTCACCTTTTGAATTTAAATTGAATTTAAATCCAATTTAAACCCAAAAATTTGACCGTCTCAGAAGTCGTTCAAACCAACGTCATTAAGTCTGGAATTTCAATACGATCCTAACAAAAGAAACCGCGCGTAAATCGGATATCGTATGTGAAAGATATACGTATAAATACGTTTGAATTTCAAAAAAAATAAAAACAAAAAAAGAACACTTTACATCTCTTAGCCACATCATCTATCATCTTCCAGCACCTACACGCACTCCACTGTAACGTGACCTAGACCGCAACGCACAGCACTCCTCATCGTTCGCACGCGCGCTGATACCCACGTCGCGGCCTCGTCCAATGATCTGAACCCGTCCCTGGCCTCGCTAAGCTAGGACGCACCACCTGGAGCACCAAACAGTGCTCGTGTCGCACCCCTGTACCCCCGGTCGCCGCCCAAATCCACAACCCTAATCGAAAAATTCGCCACATCCAACCATCAAAATGACGAACAAACTATGCCGATGCGATCCACTCGGTCCACTCTTCAAAACCCAAAAACGGTTCGTCGATCCGTCGAGTTTGATTTCGACGTGATGAATGGCCAAAAATTCTTTGATTTTTACTGATCAGACGATGAACCAAAACGAAAAACGAATTACACCAAAAGATTACGCTATTCGAGAGCTTTGAATATAATTTTTTCAAATTTTTCTGAGGAGTTTGAAATTTTTTCTTTGATTTTGATTTTGGGATTGCAATTGTAATTAGAGTTTGTCTGCCATTGGAAAGGAGGAGTTGAGAAGATGTTATACGCACAGACAAATGAGAATGAGGGGAATTAGGGTTTATAACCGGGTATCTTCTTGACCCATCTCTTTTTATTCAAGACTTCTACTCTTGATAGTTTGGATATTTAGCCTAACTTTAACTATCGAGAGGAAGTCACTTCGTATTGTCGACAGAGGTACGAAGAAGCTAAGAAGGAAATTTGTTAGTCTGATCAAAGTACTGTGAAGTACAGATGACTGGTATTGTACCTGGGAAACGGAGGAGAGCATTCGTGCTTCAAATCCAGAATTGTTTTTCCAGTTACTATTTGTTGTCTATTTTGCTTTTCTTTATTTTCCTTGTTCGTTCTTTTCGAGGAAGAAAAGATTTGAGTGGGGAAGAGTGTAACAACCCTGTATTTTGTGATTATTTTAATTGTTTATTTTAATTATTTAAATTGAAACACCTGATTTAAAAACTTTATTTTATTTATTAAAATGAATAATTTTTTTTATTTTAAGAGTATATTTTGTTTTTTTTGTAAATTATAATTTCAAATCTGAATAAATAAGATATTTTCAGAAAAGTGGATTTTGGTCAGTCTGCTCAAACTTTGACTTTTAAACTTAAAATCGAAATATTTGAATTTTTGAATTTTATCCTTTATTATGAAAATAAATTAAATTTCAATAATACTACTTTTCGTTTCGTTGAAATCCGATTTGTATTGTGAAAGTTATGCTTTTTACAATATTGTATGTAAATTGATTTATTTAATAAAATTGTCTATTTTAAATTATATAAATAATATTTTATTTTTCGTATCATGTTCTAATACGTGTTATATGACATGTTAGATATATATTTTTTTAAACATTTTAAAGTGATGTTATAATTTTTCCAAAGTTTACTGCATTTAATTCTTATTTTTCAAGGCTATTTCCTAATTTTCTGCTATTTTATTCATTTAAATTATATCTAATTAAAATTTATTTTATTTTTTTTGAATGCATTTTATTTTATGTTATTATCTTTATTTTTAAATATTTTCCATGTATATATAATTTTTCCAAACTTTATTCTATTTATTTTCAAATTTTCTAGACTAGTTTGCATTTTCTGTGCTATTTTCTTATTTTAACCATATATAATTAATAATTATTTATTTATATTTTATATTTTTGTAACATTTTCGAATTTTTAACTGAAATTATAATTATTTTCAGTTATTTAAACTTATATAAAAAAAAATTGAAAGGGTTATGGCTTTTGATTTCCAATGGCCTTTTATCTTCCACCTTTTCACATTTTAACCTAACTTTTCATCAATTAGCCATAACTATCCACTTCTTTCAGCCGACTTCCCAGAATTTTGGGCAATATCGATTTAATAATCTGTAATAATAATTAAATTGGTTTGATAAATTTTTCTTTATAATTTTAATTTAAATTAGTAAATGTAATCTTTAAAGGTTAATAAATTTTTAATCTGGCAAAATTTGATAAGAATTGTTTTTCAAAAGCTAATGAAATTTTATTCTGTTTATAATATATATAATTGATATATATTGTGAATAGAAATATCTTTTGTTTTAAATAAAGTTAAATTTTCAAATTGTAATATATATGTACGTATATGTTATAATTTGAGTTGTTTTGAAATTTTACTTAATCTGCTGATAATTTAAATATGGATGAATAGTAATTTATAGTTTTGTCTTAAAACTTAATATTTTTCAAAGGTTAAATTAAAGATTAATTCATTTGTTTTCAAATTATAAGATAATTGTTATTTTAAATAAGATAGTTTAAAAATGATTTAAACAAGCTTTGTTTTGTTTTCTTTTATTATGCTTAAATTTTAAATGATTATAAATGTTTAGGTATATTGTTTAGATTTTAAATACAAGTATAAGATTATATTTATATTATAATTAGTTTAGAATATTTTCGTTTAAAGGTACACTTATATTTATTCATTTAGAGAATTAAATAAGTAAATATCTACATTTTAAAATAAATAAAAATTAATTAAAAATACTTAAGTAACATATGTAATTATGTTAAGGCTTCTCTAAAACACATCTAAAAAAGATTAAGCAAATAGGATGACATGTGTTCAATTTTAAGACAAATGGCAATTTATTCATTTTAATTTTAATAAACATTTTTTTTAAAGAAGAAAACTAATTTTCTCAAACACTTTCATTTCTTTGTTCACTTCTTAACTTAAATTAATGGAAACTTGAAAACTTTAATTCCAAAAACAAATCAAAACCTGAAAACTGCAAATCTTCAACCTGCAATTTCTTATCAACTAAAATTTGCAAAGCAAATTCAAAATCTGCAAAATCAACCTGCAATTGCAAATCTCCTGAAATTTAAATGAAGTTCTTCTCAACTTCAATCTACAAACTTCAACCTGTAATGCAACTTAAAGGGGAGATCAAGAACAGTTTCATCATCTTTTGAATCTGCATTTTTATCAAAGCTGCAAAATTGATCACCTGCAATCTGTAATTTCAACCTACAATTCAAGTTAAAGATCTGTTTCAACTTTTAAGCAACAAATTAAAGGCATGCAGTGGAGTTCTTCAGCAATCAAAATCTTTTTCCAGTTTAGAGTGATCGGGCCTGGGAAATCTGCTCTACTTTTAAATTTGTGGTGAGTAAATAATTTTAAAATAGTTTGATATGGTTACATTGCCATGCATGTGATGATATTTGCTTGTATCAAAGTTCTTTTGCTTGAATCTGAATGAATTGATATGAATGTGTAATGAGCTTGCCTGTTTATTTACATTCAATTGTTCTCTGTTGGTTATTGTGTTGAAAAATTTCAATATCTACAAATCTAATCCATATTAGGCTTAAGTATTTGAAGGAAAACTGTTTGAATTTGTACATTGAAGGTTATAAAATAGTTTCAGGATTTTTTTAATACAACAAATCATGTTTAAAATAAAATTAACAGTGAAAATCAAATTTGGGTTAAAAATCGACCATGGCAATTTGTAGTTTGAATTATACATCTAGATTAGTGATAGAAAATGATGAATTTAGGAATTAAAATCTCAATTTTTAGAATTGTAAATGGTGAGATATTCTAGGATGAACTGGAATTGGGTTTCGATCGAATTCTGGCGATTGGTATGGTTTTGTTTGATGATTTTTGGGTTGAAGGTGGCTGAAGTGTTGACGATCATGAAAAAAATACCTTTGGATTTTTCAGGTGGCCGAGGAGTTTACAATCGGTCGAACTAGGGTTTTGCAGTGAGTTTTGTTTGCTTTGGGTACTGAGGCATTTGCATCACGGATAATGGGTCGAATGCGATCGCGTCAGGGAGAAATGGTGTTCTTGGGTGTGGAGACTCGATGGTGGGGTTGGCGATGGTCAACGGCATGGAAGTTGTCGGCCATGGTTGGAGGTTTAGGATCGAATGGTTCTGCAGTTCTTCGAGCTAGAGGTTGAAATTTGATTGGCGTGTCTATTTTTGGATCTGGGTTGTGGGCAAGGTTGTCGAGCTCATGCGTGGTTGGTCGGCGTTTGGTTTGATGGTCGGAGGGGTTTGGATGGTGGTGCAATGTGCACGGTGCACGATCGTGTACACTGGGGTTTGGATTTGGGGAAGATGAATGAGTATCGAGGTCGACTCGAAGAGCTTCCCGTGTTTACCTGTAGTCGACTCGAAGTGTAACAAACCATATATTTATTGATTTTATATTTAAATATTTTATTTAAATATTTTGTCGTCAATCGGATATTGGTCCGAAAAGCTACTTTTGCAAATGGTCAAATTAGGACTCGAGACCACTTCCATTGAGTTCGAAATGTCGTTTACAACTTTTTTAAGTATAAACATTGATAGGTTTGGAGTTAGTGGAATTTCACTTACTTTTCCCGCTTTGGACTTTGGGTTAGATTAGCCATTATAACTCAAACCCACTTCTCTCCTTCTCCTCACTCTTCATAAGTTTCCTAACAGCCAAGTTTTAGCATTAATGGTGAGTGGAAGGGGAAATTAATATTCCAAGCTCAAATTCTCTTGCAAATCCAACATTCTATTCCAAATTCAAGAAGAAGATATTGGATTCAAGCTTGTGATTACTTTTCCATTGCTTTCAAGCTTTTCTTCATAAATTTGGTACAAAGGTGAGATTTTTATCTCACAATTCTAGTCTATAACTTTATTGGACTGTTGGGAATGATTCCCCATCACTTTAGCATGTACATTTGCATTTGGTTTGGATTGGATTGGCGAAAAAACTCCAATTTTTAGTGTTTTTGGTGAAAAACCACACTTAGGTCGTTCTGCCTATGTTAGGTTGTTCGCGTTGAAAAGTCACTCAGAGAATACCTCGTTTCTGGCCTTAAAACCGTTCGCACGTGTTAGGTCGTTCGCCTTGGAATTAGGTCGTTGGGTTTTAAGTCGTAGGTCGCTCGGCCTTGTTATAGTGGTTAGGTCGTTGGACGATAGGTTGCTCGAGTGTTAAACCTCTTAAGTCGCTCGACCTAATAAACCGTTAACTCGTTAGGTCGTAGGTCGCATCGGTACGTTAGGTCGCGTGACCTTAGGTCGTTCCCCTTTAGGTCGTATGACCTTGAGTCGTTCGCATGGTTTAAGCCTTTAAGTCGTTAGGTCGTAGGTCGCAAGGCAGTAGGTCGCGCAATCCCCTTAACTCGTTCGGCCTTGTCATTTTTAGGTCGCGAGTCTTGCTAGGTCGCCCCTTGTGTCATCTCGTTCGGCCTTTATCACGTTGGGTCGTTCCCATTTTAGGTCGCGTGGCACTTTAAGTCGCGTGGCACCATAAGTCGAATGACCTCAACCCACATAGGTCGCTCGGCCTTTGTTCCATTAGGTCGCATACCCCCTTAAGTCGCTCGGCCTTTGTTCCATTAGGTCGCGTACCCCCTTAAGTCGCTCGGCCTTTGTTCCATTAGGTCGTGTACCCCCTTAAGTCGCTCGGTCTTTGTTCCATTAGGTCGCGTACCCCCTTAAGTCGCTCGGTCTTTGTTCCATTAGGTCGCGTACCCCCTTAAGTCACTCGGCTTTTGTTCCATTAGGTCGCGTACCCCCTTAAGTCGCTCGGTCTTTGTTCCATTAGGTCACGTACCCCCTTAAGTCGCTCAGCCTTTGTTCCATTAGGTCGCGTACCCCCTTAAGTCGCTCGGCCTTTGTTCCATTAGGTCGCGTACCCCCTTATGTCGCTCGGCCTTTGGTCCATTAGGTCGCGTACCCCCTTAAGTCGCTCGATCCTATCCTCCCTTAGGTCTTCACAAGGTCGTACCGTTTTGGTCGGGGCGCTGCCCAACGCACCCCTGCGACCTGACCGGGCAGGTCGAACCCCGTAGCAGGGGCGTTGCCCCCGCACCCCCACCTTGGGGGGTTACCACCCCCTGGATCCCCCCTCCATAGGGGATCTTATTTGAAAAATGTTCAACAGAACTTGTTTTGTTGAGATGCTGAGTTGACCATTCTTCGAGACAAGCTATCTTGGGCTTCTCGGTCGATTGTATGGATTTTTGAATATCTATTTCGATGGATTCTTTTTCGATTTCTTTGGAATTTATTCACGTCTTCGTATGTGAATTTTGATGATCGATTGTTCTACAATCATCTTTGTGATTTGTCACTTTAAAATATACAAAGGTTTCAATACTAGTAGTAAATATCAAAACTCTTTCAACAAAATGATTTCAACCCTATTTTCAATAACAAAGCCCTTTTCTTAAACCATTTTCCAATCTACTAGTATATACAAACCTTTCCCTCACTCGTATGAGAAATTGAATTAAACAGCTTAGTAAAACAAGTGGTATGAAACGCTTGCGTTTACTTTGTCGGTTAATTCTTGGACTTGTTCGATTGAATCTCTTGTAACAATTTTCTAGTGGAGATCTACAATTTGTTCGTAAATATTTAAGTTAAGCTAGTGGTTATGGGACATGAAGCTAACCTCATATATTTACCAGCTTATTGTAATTGACACTTCTCGTTGATCATGACGATCATTTTATGATTTAGACTAGCAATTGTGCGATGTCTCTTTGTTTGCAAGGTTAGACTAGACCTCATAGGTGTGATTCCGACTCACACATATCTCTTTGTCCGCAAGGTTAGTCAAGACACCATTTGTGTGATTCCACTCGCACATACCTTTTTGTTGCGAGGTTAGGCTAGACACCATTTGTGTGATTCCGCTCACACACACGTTTTTGCTTTTTGGTTAGCCTGGACCTCAACTGGGTGATTCCGACTCATCCATATGGGGTAGCTCCCCATGGTCTTCGGACCGTTATGTGATAGGCTTCTTTCCCTTTTTCTGTGATTTCTGGGTTTCTTGTGTTGATTTCTGGAATTTATGTCATTGACTTGTTATGAGTACAAGTTTAGGGTATGATGCCCTCTTTGGATCTTTGGGAAGATTCTTGTGATATCGATTTATCTCTTATTGATTGATCTTTTGTTGATCATCATTTGTGTACTTATAGTAGCATGTCATTATGGATATTTTATGTTTATGTCATATCTTTTATTTTATACCATGTCATCTGATATTTATAGCTAGACTGATCCGTTTATTATTTTCTTAAATAATACTCGGGTCAGACCGAGATGTTACCGGTGCTTCTGCTTGACTTCTTCCAGGGATTTTCTACTCTGACTTTTGGCTAACTATTTTGATTAGTAGTTTTTTTTGTATACACTTGAGACATAGACTCATCTTTGTATTCTTTTGTATAGCACGTGTTGCTATTCTTTTGTATTATTGTGGATCTTTTTTACCACTACTCTGATGTACACTTTCATGTGTTAGTTATATATTCATATCTTCTTCGGCCTTTGTGATATGGATGTCTGTGACTGATTTGAGTTATGCTTATTTCTATGTTTGTTTTCGAAGATTATTTATAGCCACCATTGATAAGCAATCACATGGATGGTCGCTCCTCAACAGCCTTATTCTCCGCGCTAGTTGACAGCACTACACCGTAGTGTTCTTGGCTAGTGTGGGTATAGAGGTGGGGCGTCACAGCTTGGCATCAGAGCTAAACTTCGGAACAACGTAGAATAACTTAACAAGGATCATCGTCCTAAGTCCACCTTAGGAGTTATGTCTTAGGATTAATTCGAGTCGTCGTACCGATTCATCCTATATCCTTTATGATTCCTTGTTTTACCTAGCAAGATTGCTTGATATTCATTAGTGAATAATCTTCTTCTTTCTCTTTTTTTTCTTTCTTAAGGAAGAGAAATGGTTAGACCTAGTCGTCCCAGAGCTGGACCATCTAGTGCTCTACCCTAAGATGGAGTTTTTATGACTACCCAGCAACTTCTTGACCTTGTCACAAATGCTCAAGCAACTGGTTCTAATCCGGAACCTACTCACCCTAAATCTGGGTTTGCACATTTGTGCAATGATTACACCAACTTGGGTGGGAAGCCATTTAAAGGTTCTGAAACTATTATCGAGGTGCAGGCTTGGTTGAGGACCAACGATCGAATCTTCATTCGCATGAATCTCGTCGATCTTCACCGTGTTCAGGTGGCTTCTAGTATGCTCCAAGAGAGGGCATTGGACTGGTATGAACTTCTTATTTCTGAAGTCAACGAAGAGGACCTTAACTGGGAGCAATTCCGGGCACGCTTCGAGTTAAAATTTGTACCAGAAGCAGAGAAGGTAACTCTGGCTCGACGCTTTATAAACCTTGTTCAAGGTGAGTCCTCTGTGACTGATTACGTCGCAGCCTTTGAGTCGCTTTCTAAATATGGGGTTGAATACATCAACACCCCATTGAAGAAGAACCAAAGGTTCGTTTATGGTTTAAACCAAAGCCTCAAGAAGCCATTACTTCTAAAGTTAGAAGTTCCTTTCGACCAACTTATAGATATCGCTCTTCGTTTGGAAGAGGCTGATAAAGAAAGTGATGTTGAAGTAGTGGCTTCCAAACCCAGCTTCAACAACAAAAAGAGGCCCAGTAAATTCAAAGGCCCTTATCCCAACAAAAAGTGTAAGCATGCAACCCCTGCGGCAAAGTCTCCTTCTCCTAGTGGTGCAAGATGCTTCAATTGTGGATCAGGGGGTCATTTTGCGAATAAGTGCTCTAAGCCCAAATCTTGTCGCTATTGTAAGAGCCCGGATCATTACATACATCAATGCCTCAAACGTGAAGGTAAGAAGGAAGGAAAGTTGAATGTGGCTCAAGCCCCTGGCAACACATCTCGTGGCCAAGGTATTTCTCACTCCATTCTTGATGGTATTATTTTATTTCATGATCAACCTATTAGAGTTCTCTTTGATACGGGTGCATCCCATTCTTTTATATCAAAGGAACTGGTAGACACTTTTTCCTTAAGTGTTACTGCATTAATGACTTCTTTAAAAATTATGAATCATGTTGGTGGATCCGCAACTCTTAGTTTGATTTGTAAAGATGTAGAGATTATTTTATGCGATTTTTCTTTCCTAGCCGATTTGCATGTTATGCGTTACTTAAGCTTTGGAATGATATTGGGTATGGACTGGCTTAACCGTTATGAAGCTCATATCCTATGTCCTGAGCGAACTATTTATCTCCGACATCCGCAATCTGTAAATCAGATTTCTATCATTCTTAAAGATTCGGATTCTTCTTTGACTGCATCTTTATATTCTTGAAATCCTCGATACGATGATGATGATGAGAAGGAAGAAGATGTCATTTCTCGAATTCACGTTGTCCATGAATTTTCCGACATATTCGATCCCGTTTTAGGTTTACCACCTAAGCGAGCAATTGAATTCAGAATTAATCTTACCTTTGAAGCTCAACCTATTACTCGTCGTCCTTATCGCATGTCCAATGAGGAAAATGAAGAGATGCGCAAACAATTATCTGAATTGGAGACGAAGCAATTTATTTGCTCTAGTTCCTCGCCTTGGGGAGCTTCGGCTATTTTCGTAAAGAAATCCGATGGTACCCTTAGGCTCTGCGTTGATTATCGCAAGCTTAATGATCTTACTATTAAAAATAAATATCCTTTACCTCGGATTGATGATCTATTCGATCAGCTTAGTGGTGCTAAGGTCTTTTCACAATTGGACTTGGCTACCGGTTTCCATCAGTTTCGTATCGCAGAGGATAGCATTCCTTTGACATCATTCTGTACTCGATATGGATCTTATGAATGGCTTGTTATACCATTTTGGTTAACGAATGCTCCAGGTTATTTCGTTGACCTCATGAATCGAGTTTTCAAAGATTTCCTCGATCGGTTTGTTCTCATCTTCATTGATGATATCCTTGTGTATTCTAAAACCGAGGAGGAGCATGAAAAGCATCTTCGGATTGTATTGGAAAATCTTAGGAGTAATCAATTAAAGGCGAAATTTTCTAAATGCCACTTTTGGCAATCTCGTGTGAAGTTTCTCGGTCATATTATTTCCGAATCCAGAATTTCCGTGGATCCTTCAAAGATTGAAGCGATTCAAGATTGGAAGAGACCGGAGAGTGTGACAGAGATTCGTAGTTTTCTCGGATTGGCGGGTTATTCCCGTCGTTTCAATAAAGACTTTTCTAATATTGTCGTGCCTCTTACTGGCTTGACTAAGAAGAGAGTTAAATACATTTTGTCGGACAAATGTGAAGCCACTTTTCAGAATTGAAAGAACTCCTTTCCGATGCTCCTATTCTTGTTATTCCCGAAGGGAATCAAGATTTTGTTGTTTATACTGATGCTAGTCACGTTGGTTTGGGTGCCGTTCTTATGCAAAAAGAACGTGTTATTGCTTATGCTTCTAGGCAATTGAAGCCGGCCGAGACTAGATATGCCACACATGATTTAGAACTCGCGGCTATTGTTTTCGCCCTTCGAATTTGGTGTCATTATCTATTGAGAGAGAAATTTATTCTTTAAATGGATCATAAGTCTTTGAAATATTTATTTTCTCAAAAAGAACTTAATTTACGTCAACAGCGTTGGCTCGAGTTAATTGCACCTTATGATCTTGATATCCTTTATACCCCCGGTAAGCGTAATCGTGTCGCCGATGCTCTTAGCCGTAAACAACAAGCGGTTATTTCTATGATGATATCCGAATGGAACGATCTTGAGATTTTATCCACTTGTGAGATTCGAGAGCGCGTATCCGATTTATGCTCATCACTTGTTTTATGTAGCCTTGAGGCCCATCCTTCTCTTTTAGACTGCATTCTTGAAGCTCAAGGGCTAGATCCTGAATTGGCTCTTCTTGGCCAAAATGTTAAGGATAAAATTGATACTAAAGGTTTGAAAGAGTTTGATATTGATTCTCGTGGCGGCATTCGAAAATTTGGTAGACTTATCGTACCAAATATTGGTGATCATCGTAAAGATGTTTTAGAAGATTCCCATCGTTCTAAATTCACCATTCATCACGGTAGTAGTAAAATGTACGCTGATATGAAGCGACTTTATTATTGGGAGGGAATGAAATCTGACATTGCTAACTTTGTTAAGTGTTGCATGACTTGCCAACTTGTCAAGGCCGAACATCAAAGGCCTGGTGGGTTATTGCAACCTTTAGAAATTCCAATTTGGAAGTGGGACCAAATTTCCATGGATTTTATAGACGGCCTTCCCCGTTCTCGTTCGGGTCATGATGGCTTATGGGTGATCGTTGATAGACTTACTAGATCCGTCCATTTTATTCCCGTTCGGTCTAACCGAACCGTTCCTCTTTTGGCCAAACTCTTTATCAAAGAAATTGTTAAATTGCATGTAGTTCCTACTTCTATTGTTAGCGATCGAGATCCATTGTTTACTAGTGGATTTTGGAAGAGTCTTCAAAAAGCTTTAGGAACGAAGCTTAACTTTAGCACTGCTTATCACCCCCAGTCCGATGGACAAACCGAGCGTGTGAATCAAACTCTTGAAGATCTTCTTCGCGCTTGTGTGCTCGATTTTGGTGGAAATTGGGAAGATCATATTTCATTTGTTGAATTTTCCTATAATAATATCTTCCAATCTAGTATTGGTATGGCACCTTTCGAGGCACTCTATGGAAGGCCATGCCGATCTCCTTCTTGTTGGCTTGAGGCCGGTGAGAAGCTGGTTTTAGGTACAGACTTTATTCGTGATTCCACAGAGAAGATTGAAGTTATTCGACATAGGATGAAAGAAGCCCAGTGTAAACAAAAATCCTATGCCGATAATCGAAGAAGGAAGTTAGAATTTTCTATGGGAGATTCTGTTTTTATTCGTGTTTTACCTATGAAAGGTGTTGTACATTTCGGTCGATCGGGAAAGTTAGCACCCCGGTATATTGGGCCATTTCCTATCAGTGAACGTATTGGTTCTGTGGCTTATCGCCTTGCATTACCGGCTCAGTTTTTTCCTATGCATGACGTGTTTCATGTTTCTCAATTACGGAAATGCCTTCGAGATTCCGATTCTATTCTTGAGCCTGGTGTTGTGGAAGAAATTGAAGTTTCGCCGAATTTAACTTACGAGCAGCATCCTATTCGAATTATTGCTTCGAAGGTCAAACGACTCCGAAATAAAGATGTTCCTCTTGTGAAGGTTCAATGGACCTCAAATACTAAGGATTGCTCTTGGGAATCCAGAGAATTCATCGAGCGAACACATCCGAACTTGCTTACTCCTGCTCTTTAAGGTGAACTTCCTATTTCAAATTTCTTTTGTGTTAATATGCTTTTATGGTTGTTACTTTTTATTTCCATCTTATATTGCGAGGACGTAATTTCTTTAAGGAGGGGAGTCTGTAACAACCCGCATATTTATCGATTTTATATTTAAATATTTTATTTAAATATTTTGTCGTTAATCGGATATTGGTCCGAAAAGCTACTTTTTGCAAATGGTCAAATTAGGACTCGAGACACTCCCATTGAGTTCGAAATGCCGTTTACAATTTTTTTAAGTATAAACATTGATAGGTTTGGAGTTAGTGGAATTTCACTTACTTTTCCCGCTTTGGACTTTGGGTTAGATTAGCCATTATAACTCAAACCCACTTCTCTCCTTCTCCTCACTCTTCATAAATTTCCTAACAGCCAAGCTTTAGCATTAATGGTGAGTGGAAGGGGAAATTAATATTCCAAGCTCAAATTTTCTTGCAAATCCAACATTCAATTCCAAATTCAAGAAGAAGATTTGGATTCAAGCTTGTGATTACTTCTCCATTGCTTTCAAGCTTTTCTTCATAAATTTGGTACAAAGGTGAGATTTTTATCTCACAATTCTAGTCTATAACTAAATTGGACTGTTGGAAATGATTCCCCATCACTTTAGCATGTACATTTGCATTTGGTTTGGATTGGATTGGCGAAAAAACTCCAATTTTTAGTGTTTTTGGTGAAAAACTGCACTTAGGTCGTTCTGCCTATGTTAGGTCGTTCACGTTGAAAAGTCACTCGGAGAATAGCTCGTTTCTGGCCTTAAATCCGTTCGCACGTGTTAGGTCGTTCGCCACGGAATTAGGTCGTTGGGTTTTAAGTCGTAGGTCGCTCGGCCTTGTTATAGTGGTTAGGTCGTTGGACGATAGGTTGCTCGCGTGTTAAACCTCCTAAGTCGCTCGACCTAATAAACCGTTAACTCTTTAGGTCGTAGGTCGCATCGGTACGTTAGGTCGCGTGACCATAGGTCGTTCCGCTTTAGGTCGTATGACCTTGAGTCGTTCGCATAGTTTAAGCCTTTAAGTCATTAGGTCGTAGGTCGCAAGCCAGTAGGTCGCGCAATCCCCTTAACTCGTTCGGCCTTGTCATTTTTAGGTTGCGAGTCTTGCTAGGTCGCCCCTTGTGTCATCTCGTTCGGCCTTTATCACGTTGGGTCGTTCTCATTTTAGGTCGCGTGGCACTTTAGCTCGCGTGGCACCATAAGTCGCATGACCTCAACCCACATAGGTCGCTCGGCCTTTGTTCCATTAGGTCGCGTACCCCCTTAAGTCGCTCGGCCTTTGTTCCATTAGGTCGCGTACCCCCTTAAGTCGCTCGGCCTTTGTTCCATTAGGTCGCGTACCCCGTTAAGTCGCTCGGCCTTTGTTCCATTTGGTCGCGTAACCCCTTAAGTTGCTTGGCCTTTGTTCCATTAGGTCGCGTACCCCCTTAAGTCGCTCGGCCTTTGTTCCATTAGGTCGCGTACCCCCTTAAGTCGCTCGATCCTATCCTCCCTTAGTCTTCACTAGGTCGTACCATTTTGGTTGGGGCGCTGCCCCGCACCCCGCCGGGGGCGCTGCCCCCTGGACCCCCGCGACCTTACCGGGCAGGTCGAACCCCGTAGCAGGGGCGTTGCCCCCGCACCCCCACCTTGGGGGGTTGCCACCCCCCGGACCCCCCCTCCGTAGTGGATCTTATCTGAAAAACGTTCAACAGAACTTGTTTTGTTGAGATGCTGAGTTGACCATTCTTTGAGACAAGCTATCTTGGGCTTCTCGTTCGATTGTATGGATTTTTGAATATCTATGTCGATGGATTCTTTATCGATTTCTTTGGAATTTATTCACGTCTTCGTATGTGAATTTTGATGATCGATTGTTCTACAATCATCTTTGTGATTTGTCACTTTAAAATATACAAAGGTTTCAATATTAATAGTAAATATCAAAACTCTTTCAACAAAATGATTTCAACCCTATTTTCAATAACAAAGCTCTTTTCTTAAACCGTTTTCCAATCTACTAGTATATACAAACCTTTACCTCACTCGTATGAGAAATTGAATTAAACGGCTTAGTAAAACAAGTGGTATGAAACGCTTGCGTTTACTTTGTCGGCTAATTCTTGGACTTGTTCGATTGAATCTCTTGTGTCAATTTTCTAGTGGAGATCTACAATTTGTTCGTAAATATTTAAGTTAAGCTAGTGGTTGTGGAAGATGAAGCTAAGCTCATATATTTACCAGCTTATTGTAATTGACACTTCTCGTTGATCATGACGATCATTTTATGATTTAGACTAGCAATTGTGCGATGTCTCTTTGTTTGCAAGGTTAGACTAGACCTCATAGGTGTGATTCCGACTCACACATATCTCTTTGTCCGAAAGGTTAGTCTAGACACCATTTGTGTGATTCCACTCACGCATACCTTTTTGTTGCGAGGTTAGGCTAGACACCATTTGTGTGATTCCACTCACACATACCTTTTTGCTTTTTGGTTAGCCTCGACCTCATCTGGGTGATTCCGACTCACCCATATGGAGTAGCTCCCCATGGTCTTCGGACCGTCATGTGATAGGCCTATTTCTCTTTTTCTGTGATTTCTAGATTTCTTGTGTTGATTTCTGGAATTTATGTCATTGACTTGTTAGGAGTACAAGTTTAGGGTATGATGCCCTCTTTGGATCTTTGAGAAGATTCTTGTGATATCGATTTATCTCTTATTGATTGATCTTTTGTTGATCATCATTTGCGTACTTATAGTAGTATGTCAGTATGGATATTTTATGTTTATGTCATATCTTTTATTTTATACCATGTCATCTGATATTTATAGCTAGACTGATCCGTTTATTATTTTCTTAAATAACACTCGGGTCAGACCAAGATGTTACAGGTGCTTCTGCTTGACTTCTTCCCGGGATTTTCTACTCCGACTTTTGGCTAACTATTTAGATTAGCAGTTTTTTTGTATACACTTGAGACATAGACTCATAGTTGTATTCTTTTGTATAGCACGTGTTGCTATTCTTTTGTATTATTGTGGATCTTTTTGACCACTACTCTGATGTACACTTTTATGTGTTAGTTATATATCCATATCTTCTTCCGCCTTTGGGATATGGATGTCTGTGACTGATTTGAGTTATGCTTATTTCTATGTTTGTTTCCGAAGATTATTTATGGCCACCGTGTGATAAGCAATCACATGGATGGTCGCTCCTCAACATCCTTATTCTCCGTGCTAGTTGACAGCACTACAACGTAGTGTTCTTGGCTAGCGTGGGTATAGAGGTGGGACGTCACACGAAGCGATAGAGAATGGTGAGTGACTCGAGGAGAGCACAGGGTTTTTTGGTGCTTTACTTGAGTTTTTAAGATCGTTGTTTCCAGGGTAAACTGTAGAATGATTTAAGGGTTACAAATTTCAAAACTTGTTATTTTGAATAAAATAAAAATCAGAGTTAAGTCTTTACTAAAGAAAATAGATTTATAAAAGATAAAACTTGTTCTTTAAAGTATAAGTAAAATCAAACTTGTAAAAATTTGTAAATTGAATTTATTTTCAAAATTCAAATTGTTAAGATGATTTCCTTTGAAAATAATTAATTTAAATTAAATTTTGAATTTTAATTTAGAGGAATGTTTTGAAATTTGGATATTAAATCAAAGTTTAAGTAATGATTTAAAAACTAAGTTTTCAAATTTTGTTTGAAAAAAAAATAGTTTAAGTTAGATAATTAAAGTATTTTAAATTTTAGATTGGAATTCTAAATGCCTTATTTTCAAATAAGGTTATTATTATAATTTTGAAAACCAAATAGGATAAGTTGATTAAGTTGTTAAAATTTGATTAATTTCAAATAACTTATTCATAAAGATAAATAATGTTAAATTATTTTAATATGAATTTCAGAGTACTTAATAAATATGATTTGTTAATTAAGATTAATGAATTCTTAGTTAATTAAGGATTTTGAAATATAAGAAATTAATTAATTAATTGTTTAATTAATTTTAAATAATTAGTTAATTGTTTATTTAATTTCAAATAATCACTTAAATATGGATAAATTAAATGTGATTACTTAATGAAGTAATCAATGGTTAATTTTTGAATATAATTAGAATGGTAATTACTTAGGGAAGTAAATAGAGAAGTTACTCGTGGGGTAATTAATTGAAGTGATTAATGGGTAATCGCTTAATATTATTAATTAAGGAATTGATTAACTTAATTGATTGAAGATAATTAAATATGGAGTAATTAATTAGTTAATGAATTAGGGATTATTTTAATGATGGAATTAATTATTTGTTAAGTGATTAATTAAGAAAGTAATTAAGATTTATTAATAGAAGTAATTAAAGATAATTACTTAGGTAAGTAATTAAGAGTTAAATACTTAATTATTTTGGTTAATTAATTAATGTGATTAATTAACGAATGAGATTAATTCAAGGTTAATTACTAATGGTAATTAATTAAAATTGTAATTAGTTAAAAAGGTAATTAATTAAGGATTTATTTATTAATTTAAATTGATTAATAATTACTTAATGAAGTAATTAAAGATTAATTAAATAAATTAATTAATCAAAGGGTTAATATAATTAATTAAGAAGTTAATTAATTAAGATAAGTAATTACAAATTGTTAATTACTGTTTATGATTAATGAGACGATTAATTACAAGTTAACTATTTAATTAATTAAAGGATTATTAATTAATAAAGATTACTAATCAATATAATTAATGAAAGTAATTAATTAAAGTAATTAATTTAAGTGTGATTAATTAATTGTAACTAATTAAGGTTTAATGAAATTAATTATAGCTAATTAATAAATGTAGGATCATTAATTATTGTAATTAATGATAGTAATTAAAGGTTAACTACTGAATATGGTTAAGGATAATTACTTGAATGTAATTAAAGGATAATTAGTCAAGGAAGATTAATTAAGGAAGATCATTAAGAGATGATAATGAATTTGATTTGTAATAAATCAATAATCCTAGTGATTAAAAGATAGTAATTAATTTAATTATAGGTTAATTAAATTGATTAAGAGATAATCAATTCGGCTATGGATGATTGATTAATATTGAATGGTTCACATTGGATGATTGATATTGGGTGACTGGTTGATATTGGGTGATTGGTTGATACTTGATGATTTGGATGACTATGATATTTGTGATATGCTTCTTTGTGAGATGAATGTTTGATATGAATTAGCTATTGTGATAATGTTATTCATCTATATGTTATATCATCCTGAATATAAGTTAATTGTTAAACCCTTAAGTACAACTTGGACATTAAAATGGCGTTTGGTTTCGGTGAGACCGGGATCGGGTTTCCATATTTGGATATCCGAAAACCACATCGATTCCAATTAGACGTTAGGTCGTGAATCCAAGTGGAGCAAGTGAAGACTCGAGGTGTAAAAGCTATACGTCAGTATAACTCTGGGGGTGATTCCGTAATGAGTTTGACGGAATAGTGCTTATAGGTTCGAGATGGTGATTCAGAGTGCAAGGGCTATGGTCGTTGACTCTGAGGGTGATTCCAATATGAGTGCAACGAGATAGTGCCTTCGGTTTCGTTGAACGAAACCCGGAACGAACTTGTATGGATTGAATACTTTCAGCACATCGTTAGGTGGACGATGAGCATTCTAAGATAGATGTGTTCTATAAAGGTAATCGCAGCCTCAAGCCTCATCAACCGGGATGGCTAAAACAGGGGAGGTGCAGCAAGGCTTCGTGGGTAGCTCTCACTGGAGAGCAAGATTTACCCCTGTCTAGAAGTCCCTTTTTATTCGGCTGTGTGGGGCGGTTGAATTCCGGACAACCGCCGGGGTTGTTTTGTTCGGGACTGTTCAGTAAGGAATGGTTCTGGCCTTGTGTTGCAGGGGAGTTAGGGTGGCTCCTCGGTACGTTGATCTAGGCCACGTACTGTGACGGGCGGTACCCCAGTAGCCCTGCCATTGATGGAAACCCATTCTTCCTACGAGACCCTATGGTTTTGTTTGTATTACCCACTTTTGTGGCTAGTAGCTGGAATTTAATCATGTAACAATTTCGGCTATTTCTTATTTACTTGAAATCCCTTGACACTATTATAATATCATTGGATTTCCTATCAAATATTTTGGTTAGCGTAAGGTAAAAACTTTTCCATGTTTATGTGTGGGAAGTCTTACGTGATACCTTTTCTTTTCAAAGGATTTTCTAATGTTAAGCAATTTTAACCTGTTTACTCACACCAGACCCCTGTCTGACCCGAGTGTTTATTTCCTGTTTTATTAAACTCTTGGGTACTCATATTATGTATGAGTAGTCAAGTGATTTAGGTTAGCTTGACGAATTCTGGAGGAGTAATGGAGCAGGAGGCTTCCACGTGTAGATATATTATGGTTCCGCTGTGTTTGTTGTATCTGTTTCTGTTGTGCTTGAGTTGTATGAATTAGACAGATGTTTATAACTGTCTAATATGTGTTGTATAAGTTGTGTAACTCTGATGTAGTATGATACTATGTAATATCTTATGTGATATATTATATTTAATTCATTCTGCTGTGAGTTCTCTGATGTTGTTGTGTTTCTTCTTTCTCTTTCTTTTCTTCTTCTATCCCTTTCTTTCTTCAAGATGATGCGATTTCCTGGATTAGGAAGTCGGGTCGTCACACCGACCCTTATTTCCTCATTCACGTACATCATCTTTTTCTCATTTCCTAAAAAAAATATCAGCCCCCTTGTTTGAGAAATTTTTTTGGTAAATCTTCCTTTCTTTCTTTATTTTTTTTCCATCGTTTTAATTGTTTTTGCATTTGGTTCTTCCTCTATTTAGGTTTGGCCACCTCCTCTTCATGCCTTGCCGCCTCCACCACCACCTGAGAACACAAACATCGCCCCCTCCTCTCTGGCCAAACCCCAAGCCGTGCCTCAAAGGTTTGGTTATCCATCACCTAAATGCACCAAAACTCCATACACTGGTCATAGCCGAGCACTACCATGAATACATCACCTTCATCACCCCTTAGCCGCCGCCATCTTTACCTCCACCACCTTCAGCTCCACCTGAACACTTTGCCATGTCACCCCCTTGACTGGAGGCCGTGACCCATAGGCCTTGACCGAGCCTTGATTTGGCCTTGAATCCATGTGATGTTGCTTGTATGTTGATTGTTTAGTGTAGTTTCCCATCTCCACACTTTTGCACCATGTTAACCTATGTAGGACGACCCTTAGGGAACTAAAACTAGATCAAAACCTCCCTTTAGCCTTGTACTTCACCTATGGCCAAGCCCAATGAAAGTTTGAAGCAAGTGCAAAGCAATTCTGCTTTGATTTGTGCGTTTATTTCTAGCTAAATTTAATCGTATTTGAATTGAAAGCTTATATTCGTTATATTATTTTGTTTGATTTGTTTACAAGGGAATTGATACTTTGGCTCTCTCACTCGTATCTTATCGTGCTATCGTGCTTGTGTGGATCACTTTTGTGCATTCGTTGTTGTGTCTTCCAGCTTAAACCAGTGAGTTCTTCTCACCAGACATTGTATACCTATATAACTAGTAAATTGACCACTTTTAAATCGGTAAAATGCGTCACAATATTACATCTGTTATGTTATGATTATATGATGTTCACCTATTCTTAAACACCAATTATATCATATGTTACTGTTATATTATGTTTTTCTATTATTTATATCAGTTTATCACGCTGCAAGTTCCCTTTAGATTAGAATCACTATGTGTTGAAATGATACATACCCGAACAGACTTTAGAATAGGGGAAAATCGTTATGGGCTGAAATGATAGGCCTGAGCGATTTTCAAATTGTTTTCCATTTAATTGGGATTGCGGATTTGAAATGATAAAACCCAGGTTTTCCTTGTAAATTACGGGTTGAAATGATATATTACCCTTATCACTTTACCTAGCGTAAAAATTATATACAGACTCGTGGTTAAAATACGTTTTTCTAATTTTTTTTAAAATATTTTAGAAATGTAAATATTATAATATTTTGATTTAAACTTAATTAAAAAATGATTTTTGTAAAATATTATTGATTTTCTAAATATTTATAAGTGAAATAAATTAATGAAAAAGTTAGAAAATTTGAATGTAAGTTATTTTGGAAATTTTGATTTAATTATAAATGGAATTTAAATTAAATATGGAATTATGGTAAATTTATGATATTTTGAAATTTAAATGAATTTAAATGATTTTATAATATATTAATGATCTTTTAATAAAGTTAAAATGTGAAATGAATGAATATTTAAGTTGAAATTTTGAAATATAACTAAAATTGGAAATTTGTGAATTTGGTTTAAAAGTGAATTTTAAGTTAAGTAAATAAAAATGAAATTAAGTTATATTTGAAAATTTAAACTTAAATGTTAAGTTGAAATTTAATTTAATGAATTTAAATAGAATATTGGAATTTAATAAGTGAATTATTATTAAATCTTGATTTTTGAATGGAAATTTAACTTTATAAAATCATGAATATAAGGGTATTCGAATGATTGTTTTAAAAGTGAAATATATGATTTGACAAGTTAAAAATGATTTAAATAAAAATATAATTGTTGTGAAATTATATTGAATGTTTGAAGTTAATTAACTGCATTTTTTTGAAATGCTATTATTTCTAATGTAAATGATATTACAACATTTGTAAATGCTGTAGTTGATAATAATGAAACAAATGGCTAAATTTAATTAAAGGCTATTATAGAATTTTGTAAGTGCTATAATTTTTGAATTTAACTAAGTTTATTTGAAACTAATTAACCCTATTACAGCATTTTTAAATGCTGTCTTTTATTAAATTGAACTGTTTTGAATGTAACTTTCTGTAGCATTTTCTAAATGCTGCGAAAGTTGAATTTTCATTTGTTTTAATAAATTAAGTGAATAAATGAATTTTGAAATATTAAATTTTTCGAAATTTAATAATTCAATTATTAAATATAATAACTTCATTTTATGATTTAAAATGAAGTAATTTGTTTTGAAATATAAACTATTTGAAATGTGTGTCTAAATGGTATTTTAAATAAATGAATGTGGTTTGGAAGACACGATATTTTGATATTTTGAAATGAATATTTTTGAATGATATCGAATTTTTGAAATGATATTTGATTTCGAAGTATAAAATACCATTTTGAAATTCTAACCACGGGATATATTTAATTTATAGTTTAACTGATCCTTAAAGGATGGGCGATCCCAAGCATCCTTTAAGTTATGGTGCATTTCTACTACAGTTCACTTGAGTTGGTTTACATTATATAAGTATATATTGTACTGGCTCGAGTGTTTTGTGTTTTACTTTACGCTCGGGTCAGCCTGAGTATTCACAGCTTTGGATTCTCTTTCTGGAGCTGGTCTTTACTGGAGTTTCTGCCTATCTACATTTATATCTACTTTCTGTTACAGCTGTTCTAGTTTTTCTCATGTATTAATGAACTTCTATGTATTTGGGATTTCTATTATGTTGTTTTCAGACTGTATTATGTATTTGGTTAGAGACTCTGCCGTAGAAGCTTCATGAACTACTACGTATTTTATATTCCGCTGCGAGGTATTATGTTTGTTAGTGTCTGTGATTCTGTGGGTATTTTGAGAAATTCAAGTCCGACATGTGTGGATGCGAATGGGTGAAAATATCGGGCTGTTACATTAATGTTTTAGTAGTTTATGTATAGAAATAGAAAGTTATGTTACTAATATAATCCATTGTGTGAATCTGCATTGAATATTTGAAACCAAATACCAGTCCATTGCGACGGTTATTATAATAAGTCGTAGCAAATAATAAGCAATTTGCATCGGTTTTTTTAACTCAACTACAGTAAAAGGACACCATTTCGAAGTCAAAATGACAGTCTATTGCGATGGTTGTTATGAAGAACCATCGTGAAAAATAAGCAATCTACGATGGTTATTTAACCCAACTATAGCAAATTATCAACCTTTTGAAGCCAAAATGGTAGTCGACTGCGATGGTTGTTATGAAGAACCATCGCACAAAAAAGGTCTGCTGCGATGGTTGTCATAAACAAACGTAGAAAAGTAGCTATTTTGCAATGGTTTAAAAAATGTCGCAACAGATTTTTGCCTATTGCTACGTCTGCATTTGCTACGGTTGTTGAACCGTCGCAACAGTGGGTAAACACCCGTCGCAAATGAACTCGTTTTGTAGTAGTGTCAGAACAAGACTGTTTAGATAAACAAATCTCGATATGAAAATGAACACATATCGAATCGGTACGAACAACAATAACAACTCGAAAATCCCGTTCTACTTTCGAAACAATAATGGGTCATCCCATATATCAAATTAGATATTTTCGATCTTTTCAAACTCAATGAAACAGGTTTCAAGTCCTAATTCCATCGTATTCAGAAGTTAGCATTAAAATCAGCTTATTTTAAATTGATTTCAACAAAATGATTTCTACGCATTTCGAGTTCGTATGATCAAATGACAAGTCCGATCGCTACAAAACTAGAAATCCTATAGTAATTCATCGTTACGGATCCGATGAAATAGGTTTCGTCAAAATCCGAGACAGCGGCCAAAATGGCTATTTTCACATTGATTAAATAAATCATTATTACATAAATTAAATCACCCTTTAAATTTTATATTTAAAACTCAACAATTTTTTTCACTTTTACTGCATATAAACTTATAATCCTTTAAAACAAATAGTCCAGGTCAATTTCAATTATTAATATTGGTCTAGTTATAGTGTTAAATTGATTTAATTTGATTTCAATCTTTTTATTCAATCATTCATTATTTTATCGACATAGTCAACATTGGTTGCCATTTGTTACATCAACACTCTACAATTATCACCTTTTACCACATTAATTGCAATATTTCATTTATATTGGATTTAAAATCCCAATAATTCCATTTATCTTGATTTCTCTCCTGTTATTAAACCAATTATAGCCTTACTAATATAATTGATATTACTATACATTTTATTACACTCACATTTTACAGTTATTGTCTTGACTCGTATTAACGTAACATTTAATTACATTAAATTATAATTAATTTCCAATTTAATTCAACAAATTAAATAAATAGGTAACAAACAACAATTGTCACCTTATGCTTAATTCAATCACATTTACAGGTTTATTATCAATAAAAAATGTTATAATTACTTATACATCACTGATTTCATTTTTAATATTAGTAAATTCTAATTTATTACATATAACTTCAACATTGACTCCAATATTAAATTTTATTTCCTTATTTACAATCTATAACCTATCATAACTTTACTATCACTTCAATCAATTAGACTTACATTAGAATGGTTATCAATTACCTTACCTTAACATATTACATTCACTCTAGTTATTTCTCTTATTAATAAATCATAAATTTTTATTTCTTCCAATATTAAATTACAAAATCTTATTAAATTCAATATTTTAATTACTGAAAACAGGCGGGTCGTTACACTCTCCCCACTCAAAACTTTTCATCCTCGAAAAAGAAAAGAAGAGAAAAGAAGGAATTAAGGAATTTATATATCTTATTTTGAAGTATTAAACTTATAACAATTAATTTACATAATTAAATAATTTAAATAAAATATATCAATTTATAAATAGTGAAATTATTTCATATTCAAGTTAAATAAAAGAAGGAAAAAACATTTCCATTTTCACAAAATTTAGTAAGTCCAAAATTCATGGAAAATTTCGATAGAGTTTCCTTTGTACGGAGAGGTTTGGGAGAAATAATAAAATCAACAATACCAATATATATCACATATTTCAAAATTGTATATCCCGGATTAGGTCTAAACAAAAAAAATAGCAGCTTCTGCACAAGGCGGAGTTCAAATATGGAGATCTGATAGGCTGCTATTTTCTAAGTATAACTGCCAGTCCCTTTGGAAAACTACAGAATGTGTTCATAAGATCAAGTATCCAAGTGTTTCATACCATCCGTAATTTAGGTGCGAGTTAATCGGTCAATGCCTCGCCTAATTCCGAGTTAGTATGAAGAAATTTTCGCAGTCTGAACAAAAAAATAGCGGCTTCTACACTAATTGAAGTTCAAATATGAGAATGCGGTGCGCTGTTATTTTCTAAGTACAACTGTCGGACTTCATGAAAAACTACATTATATGTTCAAAATTCTTATTTTTCAAATTTATATTTTAATTTAATATTGTTAATAAATGGATAAATGGGTTACCCACTTATAACCCTTTTAAAAATGGGTCAACCCAACCCATAACCCATTTAATAAAATTCATAAATGGGTTGACCCAACCCATTTAAAAGTAGGGTAAATGGGTTGGGTTAGTGGGTTGGGTCATATTTCGACAGGCCTATCCCAGACCATAGGAAAACAATATTATATCGCTAGAAAACCGTAATCCGAAAAAGTATCTATTTGTCGGAGAAACAACGCTTATTTATGAAACCAAAAATAGTAGCTATTGCTTCCATAAACTTATATTTTACTTATATAATCCAAAGAAGTTAATAATTATAAAAAAAAAGAATATTTAGTTGTTTCAATTAATAGCAAATAAACCAACACAACATAACAATAGTCACTTGCAACAAAACCACACAATCATCACATGAATAAAGGTAACCAACCATCCGTCCATAACAACCAAAATAAATGATTTGTTCGGGTTTAGAAACTTTTAATCATATAAAATGATAAATAAACTACTACGCATATACGCAACAGTCTTAGATAAAACTTCATATATTGTTTATGCATCTTTATATAGATAGAAGTATCCTTTCCCAAACTTCCCATAAGCCAAAACAATCAATTACTTTGAATATTATTTGCGTTTGTTCTTATTACTTTCTTTTCACATCATTTACTGTTCATTTATTTTCATCTTTTTTCCATTCATGCAATGTTATTGTCCCATTAATTTACATTCCTTACTTCAAAATTTCAATTCTCATTTATTCATACAATGCGATTTTTTATTTTCATTACTCTACATTCATTGCTTACATAAGTTATTTCCATTCAATTGTTTAAAAAAATCAATGAATTCATTATTTAAGTACTACATATAATTTGTTTCAGTTTACTTCGTGTTTATTATTTACTTTGTTTCCTTTTAACATCAATATTCATTTGTGAAGCAACCCACACTTAGATTTTTTTCCGTTTTTTCGCTTTTTATTTGTTTCATATATATTATTCACTTTTACCATTTAATTTAACTATAATTGCCTTTAAACATTTCTTAAGTTTGTAATCATTTACTTACAGTATTCACCCTTTCTATAAATTCAATTAGTAACATTTCAAATTATTAACCTAAGGTTACAATAATTTATATCATTAGAATTCTTATTTATAGAAGTAATTCCAATAAACACCTTCATTACTAAAGTTTTGCTTGTATAATACTCTATTACATATTCTTATTAACATTTCAACTTTTAAATATTTTGGTAAGTTATTTATATGTGTATGTATGTATGTATGTATGTATCTGTGTGTTTTTAAGAATGCAATTGAATGTTACATAAGTTTATCTTATTTATTTTAAATAGCAAAATGCTCAACCTTTTACATCTTCTTAAAATTCATTATCTTTAAGTATAAGTTATTAATTTCTATTTACATTTCTCATTTTTTTCATCAATCACTTAACTCATAATTTTTCAATTTCCATTTTAGTAGCCTCCAGTAATTAAAATAGTCAAGATTTCATTCTCTCACAATAACTGAAAACTATCATCAGAAGGTTTTAAGAACTAACTCCGAGTTCATTTCAGTTTAGTAAGAAAATAATACATACTCGCATCTTTTATATATCCAAATCATATGTTTAAAAATTAATATTTGTTATCAAAACAACTACGTAGTAAAACTATTACAGCGGTCTTCTCACTTTTGAAACTCGAAAATAAACGTCGATGATGCGTGCACTCATCATCGAAATTATTTTTCAATGATAGAGAGGGGAATATAGAACTTAATTCCTTTTAAACTTCCTTTAAAACATTTCTTTCAAATCATATTGAAATATTTATCAAAAAATACTTCCAAATAATACTAATATTATATTCCAAAAATTTTCGAAAGAAACTTTCAAAAATCCAAGAACATGAGCCCTAAATTTCAATTCATATTCATTTTATTTACAATCCCATTTTAACCAATGTTCTAAAAATTCAATTAACAAACAACATATCACATCCAACTATATTATTTAAAATTATTCACTTATATATAAAATATAATACTAGGTAAAATTATTTCATTTACCTATATTTCAAACAATTTTGTGTCGGACTGCCCTATTAAGTGTTTAGAAATCCCTATCGATATCGTACCATCCTATGTACCAACCGGGATATAAAAAATACTAAATATAAAAACTAACACAATATGAAACATTTTTATAACACTAACAAATATGCTCTCATATATATATACACTCAGACAAACACATTCTAGGTATTACTACCATATATTTGATGAGTCAGACACCACAAAGCTAAGGTTATCGCTAAACCAAAGCTCTGATACCAAATGTAACGACCCACCTTTTTGGACGGTTTAAATCGATAATAAACGACACATGTCAAACTCAAACCATTCAAAATGGAGGATTGTTATGGGATGAATAAGGAAAAGTAGAGAAAGAAAGAAAAATTAACACCGTATCTCGCAGCGAAATGACAAAACATAATAATCAAATAAACTGTTCATGAAGCTATTTTACAAATAACATTTGATTAAACCTTTACAATACATATCGGAGTACATACAGCAGTAATAATAAAATAATGCAGTGAAGCAACAAGATGTAGTGGAAATAATGTAATAAATAATAATAGTACTGAATCTTTGTCTTCGTCCTCTAGAAAAGCAGTCTTTGATACATTGAAAAGCTCAAACTGATCCGAGCGAATTGAAAAGACAGAACACTTGAGTCAGAACTAAAAAATATTATGCAAGTTAAATCAAAAGTAAATAAATATGAGTATAACGGCGTCGAAGATGTTTACGGGGTTTGACATTTCTTATCCTGTGTCAACATGAGTGCAATAACTTAAGAGGTGTTCGGAATTTCCATCTCCTAAGGTTCTATTAAACTATCTACATACATAGTACAATACGCTATTATAGTAGTGTCTACAGTAAAGTAAAGTACTAAAATAACCTTAAGGCATTACCTATATCCCCCTTAACACATTTTATATATTCCCACGGTCTATATACAGTACCGTAAGCTCCACCAAACCGGTGGTTTACCCAGAGGGCACTCCATAGATACGTACAGAACAAACTCATAGAAGGAACAATAAGGCATGTGATAAGGCACGCGAGACAATGCCCTGGATAGAATATTACCGTTTTGCATATCTGGATAGGTGGTAACACATAGCAGCTACTACCGCCAACCTTGGCACACTCCTATAACCCAAATCGAGCGGTGGTCACCAAATCAATCATAAATCATAATATGGTATAAAAGAAGCATGTCTGATCGGATGTGCGACCTCACTTAGCCCCACATGGCTCTTGTTTTAGTCACATCAAGCTGACTCGCGGGAGTCAGGGTCATGTTAATACTTTATACAGACTCGATCGCCAAACTATCCTGCTTCATTCTGGAATCTCCACCACGTATGGAGTTGTTAAAATGGTTTTCGGTATTGGCGAAGAGTATGACAATATCTGATCTCGGCCTCTTTAACGACCAAACGCTTATTTCATAGCGGATGGTTCTTTTACATTTCAAAAATCAATTCATAATTGATATCAATATATCATATTCAGTTTAAACCATATTACTTTCAAAATCATATTCACTTTCGAAATCATATTCACTTTTAAAATTATCGATAAGATAGGTTAATTAAATATTCATTTCAAAATCATATATTCATTCAATTATGTAATTTAGATTCCAACTTAGGTTATAATATCATTTAACCGTATTTTCTTTTAAATCAAGGATTTAAGTATAAACACTTCAACTTTACACAGTTTGAAAATTAGAAAATAGTTTACATGGTTATAAATAGTTAAGTAGTTTAGCAAAGTCGAAAATAAATTTTAAATAGTTTCAAATATTGTAAAATAATTTAAAAGTGTATTAAATAGTGTTAACGCTAAAATTTGAACGCTAACACCCCAGTGTGTAAAGTGTAGTTGTGAAAGCACCACCCGATGATTCGGGAACAGAGTATAATCAGAAAACCACAGAAAAAGCAGTAAATGACAACGATTTTATAGTGGTTCAGCTCAATAGTTTGCCTACGTCCACTCTGAATATCTTTATTAATGGTTCCGTTACAATTTGATATAATTCTTCCCAAGTACAATACACTTTGAACTACTAAACACTTTGAACGAGTAGCTTAAACTTCAATGTAAGTGAAAGTCCTCAAATCCATGTCGGATGCATGAGATTTCCTCTTGGAGTTGTTGATAGCGTTCTACGTGTCTTGAAAGCTTTAAGTGTTGAGTTAGTTTGGAATGTAGCAGAGTATCGGTGTTTGAAAAGAATGAGCCAAAAGTCCCCTGAATGTTGGAGGTGGTCGCATATTTATAGGTGTGATTCTGGGCGGCAGTTTTTCACTCAAGTCATGAGTCGTGCACGACTCATGGAGAGTCGTAAGTCGCATTCGACTCAAGATTCAAGAGTCAGCAGGCAGTGGATTAAGTGGTGTGGTTCTGAGCTTTTCTTTGTTCATTTGAAGTCCTAACTCGTTCGCGAGTTAAGAGGTCACGGTTTAAAGTGAGGCAGTACTAAAATCTTGGCTCTGCGGTTTTAGGTCGTGTACGACTTAAACTAGGTCGAAGTCGTTGACGAGTCATCTTACTGCGGCATGGTATTGAACTTGTCCTCTGAGTCTTAGGTCGTAACGTCTTTAAGTCGTGGACTTTCTTAAGTCGTGACATTCCCTAAGTCGCTTTGGTCTTAATTCTGTTAGGTCGTTAGTTCCTTAACTCGTAAGCTTTTAACTCGCAGGCTCTTTAACTCGTGCACTTCCCCTGTGACATGACATATCTTAAGTCGCAGAGGCTTTATGTCGTAGACTTCTTGGTCCGTTGAGTTGCTGTCTCCCTTGAGTCGTAGAAACCTTAAGTCGTGGATGCCTTAGGTCGTAAAGTACTCTGAGTCGGCAACTTCTTTATGGTATTGAGTTAGTCTTTTTCTTTAGGCCGTTAGGTCGTAGCTTCCTTAAGTTGGTAAGTCGTCAGTCCCTTAAGTCGTCCATCCTCTTGACTTGTTGAGTCGTGCCATCTCTTAAGCCGTACACTTCCTTAAGTCGTCTGGACCTTAGCTCGTTAGGTCGTGGAGACCCTAAGTCGTGTACCCTCCTTGATACATTGAGTCGTCGCCCACCTTGAGTCGTTTTCTTATTGAGTCGCGCAGTTTTTGAGTCGGAGGAATTTGAGGGTTAACATTTGCCCCTCGAAGTACGCGCCAAAGTCATAAGTCGTGTGCTTCGACTTAACTTAACTCGTGTGCCATTTCAAATTCCTCTGCCTTGAGATATAAAAGGTTTAGGTCGCTCCTTCTTCACCTACTTGTTTCCGTGCTTACTTCTGCCATTAACGATCTTCGAAGCTTTTCACAGACGAATTCGATCAGTTCACCTTATCACCAATTAAGTTCCAGCCACCTTCATCATTACACTGCGTAAGTAAACTCATCGCTTGCCCAATTTCACAATTACTGTTATCTTTCGAACATGGATTTCCCATTTTCCAACCTCAATCCGAATCCTCACATCAGGCTTCTTCTTGAATCGCGTTATGATCGATTGCTGACAAGCTTGAAGCAGTTTGATTGAGTTTTTTAAATGACTTGCAAGGAGAAGGCGATGGGTCACCATATTTCAATTCAGTTGATTCATAAATTTAGAGGAGGCGATATCGTCCTACATGGGTTAACGGGTTAGGAGTTAGGAAGATAACGGGTTATTAGGTTGGAGAAGGATCAATGAGTTGAGAAGAGATAACGTGAAGTTTTTTGCGACTTTGCCAATTTGCATAGTTTTCGAAGTGACTGACTTAAGATCCCCCACGACCTTAATTGCATACGACTTAACCCCTTAGGTTATGCTTGCTTCTGGACGACTCAGGACTTAGCTTCATTTGCACTTCATTTGTTTTGTCTTGACTTGAGACTTTACGACTTGGCTTCTAGGTTGTGCACAACTTAGCCTTGAGTTGCAGCCGAGCTAAGACTTTATCCCTTAATTCGTGGACGACTTAACTTTTAGGTCGTGGACGACTTATGACTTAGAGAATTCTTCGGACTGTGACTCAATGATTTGAACAAAATTTGAAAACTTAGAGATGTTGATAGAACTTAATTGTATTTCCAATTTGAATTGCTAGAATATACTGCTTGAACTTTGTTGTGTTTCTTCACAGATTATTCTAACTTTGACGCTATCAACCTGTTAAACACAACACTTGCAGAAAGATGGGACAAATATACTGCCATCGACTGCCCACGTCAAATGACAGATTAGTTAATAACATATAATTAACTCAAATAAATTGTGTGAATGAAGTGCTTTCATCAATTTCAAGTAAAATATTACAGCAGCACTGAAATAGTCAATTGAAACTGACCAGCCTGCACTAATATTATGCTTGAACTTTATATTAACAAGTTCTGAAATTTTGTAATCGACCAATCATCGACTAGTTTAATTCCAGTTATATTTACTTGCTATTTTTATTAGTTTTGCACGACACTTCACACTTTTTAGGAAACGTGCACCTTCACATTTGAATATCCAGTTGCTTGTGTAGAATGACTTCTCAGGAAGAAGATACAACGGTTCAGACTGGAGAGGCAACTGTAATTCTGGATCCTCTGGTTAATCCTCCAGAAAGAGCCTCTTCTACTTTATCGTACAGAGTTTTCCGCCAATTGTGCGCTCAGTTTGGCATTGCTGAATCAGATGCCATTCTTCCCGAGAGAAGTAACACTGCTGACATAGCACCCCCCGGCTTTATAACGGTCAATCGACAAATGTGCCAGAGTGGGGGCGTTCCTCCTTTCAATGACTTTTTCCAACAACTTCTTCGTCAATTGGCCATCGCCCCGTCCCAATTACACCCCAATGGTTATGCCATTTTAATGGGGTTGTGTGTACTGTTTAGGAGGACACTTGATCGATTCCCAAGCTTTGACGAGATTTGCTTCCTATGCTCTTTCACCAGGACAAAAGATCACCCCTATATTACTGTCGTGAGAAGTGCTCGAAATCGTAAATTGATCATCGGTCTTCCTGACAGTGCTCATGGGTTTTTGACTCAATTTTTCTATGTCCGTTGCCCCCCGGGGTTTTATGCTGTGTGGAGAGAAGGAAGTAAGATCATCTACTTTCACCTCCTTTATATTCTGAGTCTTTTGAAGTTCAAATTGCCAAGTGTTAACTTCGTCATCATTTCTTTTCTTTTATTTCAGTACTTCTCCCTCCTTGTAGAGATCCCAGTCACAAGCCAACCCTGGAGAGGCTTGTAGCAGTACCGGTTGAAGAACGGGACGTGAAATTTTTGCTGAACGATGAATTCCTTCACCAGTTCGGACTTCTTCATCCTTCTCGCTCCACACACCCCTGCGAGGTTCCAGACTCCCCGCCTAAAGCATCAGATGCTCTGGTTTCTACAGACACATCCATACCAAAAGGACCTGCTCCCGAGGCTTCGCTAGTGAAGTGCTCCACTTCGGTTGATGTTGCGGGGCCATCTGTCGAGCTTGCCCCGGTTATTGAGGAAGAAGAGCCCCAGGGATCTCCCCGACTGTCACAGAAATCTGGCGAAGAAGCCGAAAAAACTAGCCTTGCCAAGCAGAGCAGGGATGATACTTTCGAAGGGCTGAGCGACCTCTTCGCCATCTCGCAAGAGATCTTTAAAGATGATCCTATTACTACCGGGGTTTCTTCTTCAGTAGTTGAAGCGACTTCTGTCCTGCAACAGACTCCGTCGACTCAAGAGTTGACGCTAACTATTACACCCACAACCACTCCTCAGTTAAAGAGTGGTTCGTAGTTTGATGCGCGTAGTTTGCACGTCACACACACTTAGAATTTTTTTTTTGCCACTTTTATGCTTCCGGTTTTTTGTACACTGAAGAATTCTAAATTCTAGCTCTTTTTATTTCAGATTCTCCGATGGGCGCAGCGGATCCTACTATGATGATTTCCAGCGCTACGGGAGGCGTAGCCAATATGACTACAGGCGTTACCTTCCCTCTTACAGAGAATCTGATGAAGAAAGAGCCGCTCGAAAGGCTCAAGAGAAGAAGACTCAAGAGGAGCGTTACGAAAGAAGAGAGAGGGAAGAGCGCCACGATTCTTCGCTGGGAGGCGACGATTCCCATAAAAGAAAATCCCATGATGACAGAGGAAAAAGTCATATGGTTGAAGATTCGAGCAAGCGAGCCCGACATGGTGAGAAGCACACCTCTACAACTCCTGAAAAGGTTACCGCCCCTGCCTCGCTTGATATTCCTTCCGGCTCTCCCGCTCTCGGAAAGACAGACATCCAAACAATAATTAGTAGGCCCAAATTCCAAGTCGGACTGGGTCTGGCCACTTTGCAGAGTCAGTTTCCACAGTGATGTCTGAAGGGAGTAAGGTTTGATCTTGACTTGGTCCCCATTGACAAGTCTGCTATGTTACGAAACCTCGATGCCGTCAAGCTTGATATTGAGAGGATGTCGAACTGGCAAAAACTTGTTGACGAGCTCCAAAGGGTTAATCGTGCGAACATAGAGGCCATGCTCACTATGGAAAACAATAAAGCCGAGTGGCAAAAAGTTCTTGAGCAACATGACACTGAGATGAGGAGCATTGCTTCTTATAATGAAGAGCTTGAAGCAAAAGTTGAAGAATTGAAACAAGAGCTTGCTGCTTCCTCTACTTCCTATTCTCAAAAAGAAGAAGTGCTCCTAAAACAAGTGAGAGATGCTCATGCCAGCCAAAGGGATGCCGAAGACAGGCTTGAAGTGCAGAAAAGAATTAGTGAGGGCTATGTTGCTGATATTGAAGAGCTTCAGAAGAAAAACAGCTCCCAAGAGGCGGAGATTCAAATGCTTAAGCTTCAACTTTCTGAAGCTTAAATGGAGCGTGATGAGGCCGTTGCCGGCAAAATTGCAGCTGAAGAATCGCACGAGGCAACGAGGGCCAACATCAGCTCAACATTATTTGATTTCTATCTGCACAGCATTTTGAGGCGCGGTAGCCTCGCCTTTCTAGGCCCCAAGTATGAAATTACACTGGCTGAAGTTTGGGAGGCCGCACTCGATATGCTCGGTGGCAGCGGCGCTGGCTATGCTGAGTCAGCTCTTGAGGAGCACTATCTTGATGATGATGCTCGTGCCGCTCTCGCTAGGGGGAGAGAACAGCTTGCAAAATCAAGGGCCGAAACAGCGGCAGGAGAATATTCAGGAAAAATCACCTCAACTGCTCCAATTCAACCTTCTCCTTCAGCCGAAATTGACATTATCGGTTCCAGTTCTCATTCCCCATCTCCTACTAAAGTTACCACTGATATCACAAGCATACAAGATGGAGATGAAGGCGGCGAGAGTGCCGAGGCACAGGCTTACGAAGTTGACGTCAGGGAACCGACTTCTGCAGGTAACCCTACTGACAATCTTGCCCAAGTAGACTGCTCATCTGTTTCTTATGAACTTGATGAGCTTTTTGACTACTTCTTGAATCTCAGCGAACCTTTGTCTCCGCTTTTTGCTGACTTGAACTTTTTTCCTTCTGCAGAGAAAACGTCGGGCATTGTTCAGGCTTCTCCTCCTCCAATTATTCCTTCCCCGCCTCCTAAGGTCACTCCTCCTTCTGCCTCGCAACCCGGGTCACAAGAGGAGCAAATAAAAGCCCTTCACGGCTTAGATGATCCCGTTGCTTCTCAAGATCCGAAAGGAGAAGAAACTGAAGGAAGCGAGAGGACTCCAGAACCAACTGGCTCCGACGCTGAACCGTTATCCAAACTTCTTTCTCCAGGGAGTGGGTCTTCCTCCAAGAAGAGAGGAAAGCAGGGAGTTTCCAAGAAGAAGAATAAGAAGGGATCTTTAACTGGCGAAGAAGAGACGGAAGAAAGTCCGATCGAGCCCCTTTCTCCTTCATCCCCTACCCTTACAAGCCGGCCTAAAAAGTTGGTCATTCGGCCAGGTGCGGGCTCAAACGGTGGGCGGAAGAAGAAATGATGGCTCTTGTTCTGTGGCTTTCATATCGCTTTTTGCCTTTTTTGCATGTACCGACCGGAAATTGTGCGGGTACCGGCCCCCCGCTTTTCTTTTGCTTTTTACTTTGGAACCTGTACCTGTATATAAAATAGTGTTGAATAAAATGATTCTTTTTCTTTGTAAAAACTTCTGTTTGTATCTGAGAATGCATTTATTATTCATTTTTGTACAAGTTCCTTTGTACGATATTGCAGTGAGCTTATGGTATATATTGTTCGAGGGCAATTTTACCGATGTAGTTATGCCATGCTGCCCCTATACCATAAGCCCATTGTAATATTTTATTTTATGAGGAACTTGTGCTTTTATTTTTTAGAGAATAATTATTCCACATTTGGAGGAATATTATTTCATTAAAAAATAGAGCACAATAAGTTTCTACGCTTCAACCTTCAAAGATATCACTTTTTTATTTTGTGCATATACACATTTTACTGAATGAAATCTTCTATGTGGTAAAGCGGGTATTTGCAAGGTACTTCAACTTCTTTTTGAGGAAGAGAATTTTCTAGAATAAGTAATTAATTCTTCCTTTGAAAGTTAAAGTGTGCTTTTGATGAGGATTTTTTTTTCTTCACGTTTCAACACCTGGAAGTTTTATTTCAATCTTGGCGAAACGTGTGCCTCCGAAGAAGTCTTTCTGCTTGATTGTGCCTCTGGGAGGAGGTCTTTTCATTTCTGCCTCCGGGAAGAGGTCTTTCTGTTTTATTGTGCCTCTGGGAAGAGGTCTTTTTGTTTCTGCCCCTTGGGAGAGGCTTTCTCTTTTTTTTTTTTTTTTTTGCATTTCATCTCTGGTGAAGTGAAACTCCGAAGAGCGGCTGTTGCACTTCAACTCCTGGCGAAATGGGCCTCCGAAGAGGGCTTTTATTTTGTTTTACATTTCAACTCTGGTGAAGTGAAACTCCGAAGAGTGGCTATCGCACTTCAACTCCTGGTGAAATGGGCCTCCGAAGAGGGCTTTTTATTTTGTTTTGCATTTCAACTCTGGTGAAGTGAAACTCTGAAGAGCGGTTGTCACACTTCAACTCCTGGTGAAATGTGCCTCCGAGGATTGCCTGGAAGTTACTCTCTCATGGTTGGAGGGTCATGACTCCTCCAATCTTTTTTGGTTGAGTAGAGAACTTTCTTTTTTTTGCGGCATATGCCTCGTTAGAGGTCTTTATCCTCCGAAGAGTTGTGCCTCTGAAGAGGACTTGTGCCTCCGAAGAGGGCTTTAGTTGTTCCTTGTCCACTTGCTTATTCCTTTATGGCGATCCTCTATTTTTTCTTTTCAAGCTCGCACTCCCTTCTCTTACAAGTAGTTTGTTTAATCCAAAGAAGTGTACTTCATTGCTAGACCACTTCGCGAGAACGGGCATAAGCTTCTTAATTGGATGTTTGTTTGTTCAAACTTCTCAATTTATTAGCTAGAGCCCGTTTTCGGCGAAATCATTGGCCATTCAATTGAAGCACTTCTTATCTAGGATTAAATACGGGAATTTTGTGACTTGGAATTTGTTTGTTGAATGATAACAAGAATCACTTGGTCTTGTAATGTGCAAGTTTTATTTTCGTTGCCTGCAAAAATTTAAATCGACATTTCAGCAATACATTTAATGTACTTTTCATATCGAAAATAAAGCAAACATGTAATAATAATAAGGAACACAAGATTTATAGTGGTTCGGCCAAGAATTTGGGCCTACATCCACTTTATAGTCTTTCATTATTCACTTGCATCGGTTTTACAATCGCTTTCAATTACAGGAATCATACATTCATAATTCTTTTTACAATATTTCAACAAAGCTATCAAGTAAAGTATGGGCGCAAGTGATTGCTGTTCCAAGCTCTTGGAATTTGATCTCCTTCGACAGTAATGAGTTTGAATGTGCCGTCAAGAAGCTTCTGACCTATGACATATGGCCCTTCCCAATTTGGCCCAAACACTCCTTCGCTGTCATAATTCTCTTTAGGACTAGATCTCCAATCTCAAAGCTGCGTTGACGAACTTTGGAATTGAAATGTCTGGCTATCCTTTGCTGATGAGATGCGATTCTGAGCTTAGCCTCTTTTCTTTTTTCATCAAGGAGATCTAGTGCCTCAAGCTGTAGTTTTTCATTCTCCACTTGATTGAAATGGATTCTTCTATGTGAAGGGACCTCTGTTTCTACCGGAATCATTGCCTCTGATCCGTATGCCAATGAAAACGGAGTATGCCCAGTCGCAGTCTTGTGGGTAGTTCTGTATGCCCATAGTGCTAGCGGTAGCTTATCGACCCAACCACCTTTTTCTCTTTCAAGTTTCTTCTTGATGGTTGACTTGATAATTTTATTTACTGCTTCCACCTGCCCGTTTGCCTGCGGATGAGCTACTGCTGAGAAGCTTTTTTGGATTTTGAATCGTTTGCAAAAATCTTGGAATTCTTCACTTTCGAACTGAGTACCATTGTCTATAATTATCTTTTGAGGCACACCATACCTGCAAATGATACTTTTAGTCACAAAACTTACCATCTTTTTAGAGGTGATAGTAGCCAGTGGTTCAGCTTCTGCCCATTTAGTAAAATAATCTACAGCCACAATGGCATATTTAATTCCAGATTTGGCAGTTGGTAACGGTCCCACAAGGTCTATCCCCCATATTGCAAATGTCCATGGGCTGACCATCTGTGTGAGTTCAGTGGAAGGTGCTCTAGGAATTTTTGCGAATCTTTGGCATCTGTCACATTTTCGGGAATAGTCTGCTGCATCTCGATTAATTTCTGGCCAAAAATATCCGTATCGGAGAATCTTTTTTTCTAAAGTTTGACCACCTAAATGATCACCACATTCTCCCTCATGCACCTCAGCTAGGATTGTTTTGGACTCTTCCCTGGATACACATCGAAGTAACGGCATTGAGAATCCCCGTCTGTATAATTGGCCATCCTGGACTATACAGCGAGAGGCTTTCCTCAGTAGCTTCTTTCGTTCTTTTGAATTTTTCGATAAAGAGCCATTGAGCAGATATTCTGTTATTGGAGTCATCCATGATTCTTGCTCTTGATACACGCTCATGATCCAATCAATATCCATCTCATCAATGCTTGGAGCCAACAGGACCTCCACTGGAGTCAACCCCAGAAATTGAGCTTCGCCTGTGCTAGAGTACTTTGCGAGAGAATCTGCTTTCGTGTTTTCTTCTCGAGGAATATGTCTTATCATGTAATGATCGAAATCAACCAGGAGTTCCCAAGCCTTTAACAAGTAGGGAGGCAGATTTCCCCCTTTCGCTTGGAATTCCTTCTTGACATGGCATACAATAAGCTGAGAATCACTGAAGATCTGTAATGCTCGGATGTTTAGTTCTTTAGCAATTCTTAAGCCAGCGATAAGAGCTTCATATTCTGCTTCATTGTTCGTTGAAGGAAATTCCAATCTTAGTGCATAGCATAATGACCGACCTTCAGGGGTCTCAAGTACAACTCCGGCTCCAGAACAGTAGTGATTTCTCGCGCCATCAACATATAATTTCCATTGGATTGGGGAATCATCGATCGTTTCCTCCTCATTGTTACCCTTATCTGTGAATTCTGCGATGAAGTCCGCTAAAGCTTGTCCGTTGATTGCTTTTCGGGGATGATAAGTGATGTCATATTGACTGAGTTCAATGTCCCACTTTAGAAGATGACCCGAAGTCTCAGGGCGAAACAGGACTTGCTTTAAAGGTTGATCGGTGAGGACTTTGATAGGATGAGCTTGGAAATATTGCCTCAACTTCCTTGATGCAATCAGTAGGCAATAGGTGAGTTTTTCCAACTTGGAGTAATTCATCTCTGCCCCAGTGAGTCTTTTGCTGATATAGTAAACTGGATGTTGAATCCTCTTGTCTTCTCGTATCAGCGCTGCACTTAAAGCATGAGATGATACTGCCAAGTATATAAGAAGATCCTCACCATCGCCAGGCCTAGAAAGTATTGGAGGCGTTTCCATATGGCGAATCAATTCATCAAAGGCTTTTTGGCATTCGGGAGTCCAATCAAAGTTTTTCTTTCCCTTCTTTAGGGCGTCAAAGAAAGGGATGCATTTATCAGTAGCTTTGGAAATGAACCGACTCAAGGCGGCGACCTTTCTGTTGAGACTTTGCAATTCCTTCTTCGTTCTAGGAGCTTTGACTTCTTTTAAGGCGGTAATTTGAGCTGGACTAGCTTCAATGCCCCTAGCGCTCACGATGAAACCTAAGAACTTTCCGGATTCCACTCCAAATGAACATTTTAAGGGGTTAAGCTTCATTCCGTATTTTCGGAGGACTGCGAACATGTCTGCTAGGTGCTCTATGTGATCCACTGCTTTCTTAGACTTAACTAACATGTCGTCGACGTAGACTTCCATAGTCTTGCCCAATTGTGGTTTGAACATAGCATTAACAAGTCTTTGGTAGGTTGCCCCCGCATTCTTCAGCCCGAAGGGCATAACTCTGTAGCAGTAAAGACCAACATCGGTAATAAAGCTCGTGTCCTCCTGGTCTGGCTCATGCATCATGATCTGGTTATATCTGTAGTAGGCATCCATAAAAGATAACAATTCATGTCCTGCTATTCCGTCTACCAGTTGATCGATCCTGGGTAACGGGAAGCAGTCTTTGGGGCAGGCCTTGTTTCGATCTGAAAAATCGATGCACACTCTCCATTTTCCGTTGGCTTTCTTAACCGGTGGATTTGAAACCCAATTCGGATAGATAGATTCTTTGATAAAGTTATTCTCCATGAGCCGATCAACTTCTTCTTTTAACGCTGCTGACCTTTCTGGACCTTGAGTTCTCCTTTTCTGTTTCACAGGTGTAAATTTTGGATCAATGTTCAGAGCGTGTACTGTAACTTCTGGGGATATTCCGCACATATCGGCATGGGTCCAAGCAAAAACATCCAAATTTGCTTTTAAAAAGATATTAAGATATTCTGAATTGACACATGAAGTTGCGAACCCACATTCAACACCTTATTTGGGTCCTTCGGGTCAACAGGTACTGGTACTGTCGTTTCCACTGGTACCACTCTATTCTCCCCTGCACTGGTTTTTCTAGGATCCATCTCTTTTCGTGCTCCGCTGTGCTCGCCAGTACAGGGTCCGCCCTGTAATTGCTACAAGGCTGGTTCTTTGATGCGGACTAGGGTTGCCGCATCCTTTCCCATTTCTCTTTTCCTTGCTTCTCGCAGCTCAGTCAGATAACGCTCCCGCCCAGGATTTTGATCCCCTTTTATAACTTCTACTCCATTGTCTGTGGGGAATTTAATGGTGAGGCACCATGGGGCCAGAACAGCTTTGAACGCTGCAAGAGTTGGACGGCCAAGGAAAGCATTATAAGCAGAGAATTCGTCGACAATCACAAAAGTTTGCTTGCGGACTACTTTTCTTTCTCCCTCTCAAAGTTCTACAAGCAAATCAATGGTTCCTATCGGCTGTTTTGGCTCCCCAGTGAAGCCAGCGATTTTCTACGACGAGGCTTGCACATCAGCCATAGGGATCTTCATTTGGTCGAATGTTTTCTTGAAGAGGATATTGCAGGATGCGCCATAATCAATGAGAACTCTTCTAACAATAGCTGGCCCGATACCAGCCGAGATGACTAAGGGATCCAAGGTAGGAGCTTCAACACCTGTGGAATCCCTGGCTCTGAACACAATATCATCATTGAAAGTTCTTTGTTGTTTCAGGGGCGTAGCATCTTCCAAAATAAAGACATCTTCTTCGGCCGGTACATATTTCAAAGCCCGGGTATACCTTTCCATCTCACCCCAGCTCCTGCCTGCTGGGTGAGGTCCTCCCGTAATGACATTGATAACAGGCCTTCCGGATTCATGCCCTGCAGCCTTCTCACTTGTCCTGGGTTGATGAGCAGGAGCTCGTTGCCCCTGATTAGACGAAGCAGGATTGCTGCTATTCTTTTCCACAAATTGCTGCAGCTTGTTTTCCCTTATCAATTCTTCAATCAAATTTTTCAATTGGCGGCATTCATCGGTATCATGACCGGGTTGATTATGGAAGCGGCAGAACTTCCCGCTTTGTACAGCTTTTTTCCCGGTTCTCAGAACGGGAGGTTTAGGATAATCAACAGAATCTTTAGTGGCAAGATAAATACGCTCCGGCGTATCTGATAAAGGAGTATATTCCGATGACTTGAAGGAACGAGGCTTCTTCAGATTTTTCTATTTCTTCCCATCGTTATTTTCCCTTTTCTGTCCTACAGATGCATTCTTGCATGGAGCAGTAATGTTATCTTCAGCTTTTTCCAATACTGCCTTTACCGGTACAGGACGGCTTTCCAGGCGTATGAACTCATCTGCTTTCTTGTAGAATTTGTCAAGGGAATTTGGTTCCTTCATGTTAAGCCATTTTCCAAATTCGCTCGACTTGTCGATGGCCCTCATCAGATAGGTCAAGATCATCTGTGGTTCTGCATTGTTTACCTCAGCCAGCGCTATATTAAAACGATTCAAGAAAGATCTGATAGTTTCCCCTGGATTCTGTTCTAGACTTGACAATGACATGATATCTTTGGCTTTTGAAGCATATAGTCTGAACTGCTCCTTGAATTTCCGGGTTAGGTCAGAAAACTGATCTATAGACCGAATTGGTAGCTTGGTGAACCAAAGCAGAGCTACACCTTCCAAATATACAGGAAAATATCGACACTTTATTTCATCAGAAGCTCTGGCACCCGTCATGTGCCAATCATACTTATACAAGAATTCGTTCGGATCACTTGTTCCCTTGTAAGCTGGGATAGTTGGAGGGACGAACTTCCTTGGGAACTCAGCCTTTAAGATCCTTTCGGTAAACGGGGTCTTACTTGGAGCGAAACCCCATTCCTTCTCGTCTTCATTCCTTTGCATGCTTTCTTTCATGATTTGTCGAACCATTTCAGAAAGATACCCCTCATCATTTCGAGCTTTAGATCCACCAACTTCAGGAAATGTCCGCTCAAAGGGGCTGGCAGCCCTCTCAGGAATGTTTCTTTCTTCAGCCTCATGAATGTTGCCAGCAAAGTTCCTTTCATTACCCGTTGGTTGACGGTTTACCCCAAGCAAATCGTTCAAATTATTCAAAATTAGGGAATTTTGGGCATTCTGAGCCTCCAATTGTGCACTTTGGGCATTTAACTGCTAGTTCAGCCCTAAGATTACAGCATCCAACTCCGCTTTTGTAACCCCAACAGGTGGAGTGGCTTGATTAGGTAATGGGGAAGCGGAGGTTCCTTCTTGAATATTTCCAGATCTAACAGATCTACTCCTTCTTCCTGGAGCCATGATTTCAGATAAACTTCTAGTCTTCAAAGAGATTACTTCAACAAACTTTCATGGAGCAATGATGATGATTCGCCTGAGTTCGATTCTCAGTGAAAGCACCAAAAATGTTAACGCTAAAATTTGAACGCTAACACCCCGGTGTGTAAAGTGTAGTTGTGAAAGCACCACCCGATGATTCGGGAACAGAGTATAATTAGAAAACCACAGAAAAAGCAGTAAATGACAACGATTTTATAGCTGTTCGGCTCAATAGTTTGCCTACGTCCACTCGGAATATCTTTATTAATGGTTCCGTTACAATTTGATATAATTCTTCCCAAGTACAATACACTTTGAACTACTAAACACTTTGAACGAGTAGCTTAAACTTCAATGTAAGTGAAAGTCCTCAAATCCATGTCAGATGCATGAGATTTCCTCTTGGAGTTGTTGATAGCGTTCTACGTGTCTTGAAAGCTTTGAGTGTTGAGTTAGTTTGGAATGTAGCAGAGTATCGGTGTTTGAAAAGAATGAGCCAAAAGTCCCCGGAATGTTGGAGGTGGTCGCATATTTATAGGTGTGATTCTGGGCGGCAGTTTTTCACTCAAGTCATGAGTCGTGCACGACTCATGGAGAGTCGTAAGTCGCATTCGACTCAAGATTCAAGAGTCAGCAGGCAGTGGAGTAAGTGGTGTGGTTCTGAGCTTTTCTTTGTTCATTTGAAGTCCTAACTCGTTCGCGAGTTAAGAGGTCACGGTTTAAAGTAAGGCAGTACTAAAATCTTGGCTCTGCGGTTTTAGGTCGTGTATGACTTAAACTAGGTCGTAAGTCGTCGACGAGTCATCTTACAGTGGCATGGTATTGAACTTGTCCTCTAAGTCTTAGGTCGTAACGTCTTTAAGTCGTGGACTTTCTTAAGTCGTGACATTCCCTAAGTCGCTTAGGTCTTAATTCTGTTAGGTCGTTAGTTCCTTAACTCGTAAGCTTTTAACTCGCAGGCTCTTTAACTCGTGCACTTCCCCTGAGACATGACATATCTTAAGTCGCAGAGGCTTTAAGTCGTAGACTTCTTGGTCCGTTGAGTTGCTGTCTCCCTTGAGTCGTAGAAACCTTAAGTCGTGGATGCCTTAGGTCGTAAAGTACTCTGAGTCGGCAACTTCTTTATGGTATTGAGTTGGTCTTTTTCTTTAGGCCGTTAGGTCGTACCTTCCTTAAGTTGGTAAGTCGTCAGTCCCTTAAGTCGTCCATCCTCTTGACTTGTTGAGTCCTGCCATCTCTTAAGCCATAGACTTCCTTAAGTCGTCTGGACCTTAGCTCGTTAGGTCGTGGAGACCCTAAGTCGTGTACCCTGCTTGATCCATTGAGTCGTCGCCCACCTTGAGTCGTTTTCTTATTGAGTCGCGCAGTTTTTGAGTCAGAGGAATTTGAGGGTTAACAAATAGTTCAAATAGAATTAAGATAGTTTAAATAGATTAAATAAATTTAAAATTGATTAAATAAATTCAAAACAGATTTAATAGATTCAATAATTAAATACTCATTTCAAAATCATATATTCATTCAATTACATCATTTAAACCCCTACTTAGGTTATAACATCATTTAATTGTATTAGCTTTTAAATCAAGGATTTACATATAAACACTTCCACTTTACACAGTTTGGAAATTAGAAAATAGTTTACATAGTTATAAATAGTTAAGTAGCTTAGAAAAGTTGAAAATAAAATTTAAATATTTTGAAATACTTATAATAATTTAAAATTATATTAAATAGGTTTCAGATAGTTTAAATAGATTTAAATAGATTAAACAGATTTAAAATAGAATAAATAGATTCAAAATAGATTAAATAGATTCAAAACAGATGAAATGGGTTAATTAGTTTAAAATAGGTTAAATTAGGTTAAATAGATTAAAAATAGTTTTAAATGGTTGAACATAAATTTAGATTAGTTTAATAGTTTTAAAACCTTAAAATCAAGATTTTAAAGTAATAAATCTTTAAAGAGTTTATATTAAAATAATTAATTTGGAACTAATATCAAAATTAAACCATGTCTTCCATTTCAACACATCTGGACCATGTCTAGCTTTCAATTCAACTAACTAAAACTGGTTTTTAAATTCAGATTCTCATTAAACCATTCAACGAAAATAGATTTCAAATCCATGTTTGAATTACCAATTTAAACCACTTCGAATTATATAGATTTGAAAGTTATATTCAAACAATTTCAATAACTCAATTTCGATAAATTTTTGCTTCAAAATTTCAACTTTGAAATTTCCATTTAATTCATTAACAATTCATTAAATCAATTCCAATTTTAAACATCTAAAGCTTGGATTTCAAAAATAATTCAATTTATATAAATCAAATTTTATGTCAAAATATCGTTTAATTGAATTCAAATTTTAAGGATTTAAAATCGTTTAATTTAACCAATCCGGTGTCTTTATATAATTCTCTACCCTATGGTCAAGTGATACGGATATTTATCATTTCAATCTGCAATTATTTTATATTCACGGATGTACATCAGTTTAACCCGCAATCCTGAATTAATGACAAATCCATAAAATCGCTTAAGTCTATCATTTCAACTGATAACGATTTTCCCTAATCTATAAGATCATTCGAGTATGTATCATTTCAACTCATAGGGAACTTACCATGCTAAAACAATATAAATATAACATCCAGTCATCCAATATCAACAATCAAACACCCATCACAATCATCATTTAGATCAACAAATAAATAACAACAATTGACTGATCATCAATAACAGGTATTGACAAGCAATTTAAAATTCAATATTAAATTAAATAGAATTGACAATAAATGTCAGATTTAACTAGAATGACAATTTAAATATACCAAACATCAACTATTCAATTTCTAGTCACATCATAAATTCAATTTAACCATCATAAGATAATCTAGTAGTCGCGAGTGGGTTAAACATTCACCTTTGATTTCAAATCGATTTGAAATCCAAAATAAGGCCCAAAATTTAAATAGTCTCAGAATTTATTTAAACTATTTCCATAATGTCTACAATTTTATATGATCGTAGTGGGGAAAGCCACGTGTACATCCGACCTCATATGTCAAAGATATGTAAGTTAGAACAATTTCAAAATTAAATTTAAATAAAATAAAATAAAATAACAAAAGACATATCTCTACCTAGCCATGTTAGCTATACGTGTGACATGCTCAAAACCCTACCAGCCAAAACTCATACACGATGAACACTGATAGCTGCCACCCTAGATCGCCAAACTCCACTGCCTAGGACCACTTGCCCCTCAATCAAACATCGCCCCTGTGACGAGCGACTCCGGTCGACCCTATCTTTGCCACCACGCCTCCTCCGCCTCATCCAATGTCGTCACCGACACCTAGCTAGATCATTATTCACTAGTCGGTTCGTTCGACTTTGTGACAAACCAACCACTAGATGTGAGCTACTCGACATCCTCTACCTATTGGCGCTACCCGAATGACCTATAGTCGTCGATCCGTCGTTGAATCTCTACGACCATACATGAACGATCGAAATTAAAACACTGATTTCAAGAAAAATAGTGATTCAATTTGAGAAATGAATTGTTGCAGTGAGTTACACTAATCGAGAGCTTCGAAGCAATATATAATATGTCATGGTCTGGAGGAGTTTGAAATTTGAAATTGAATGTTGATTTGAAATTGCGTTGGAAATTTAGGTTTTAAGCCATTGAAAAGAGAGAATGACACAAATATAGTACGTATAGTAATGAGAAATAAAAAGGCTAGTAGGGTTAGAACAAGACTATTTATATGTACAAAGCCCGATAAGAAAGTGAATACATGTCGAATCGGTACGAACGACAATAACGACCCGAAAAGACCATTCTTCTTCCCAAAATAAAATGGGTCATCCCATATATGAAAATAGATGTTTTTGATATTTTTAAACTTAATGGAACATGTTTCAAGTCCTAATTTCATCGTATACATAAGTTAGCTTTAAAATTAGCTTATTTCAAATTGATTTCAAAAAATAGACTTTTATGCCTTTCGAGTCCGTATAATCAAACGACAAGTCATATCATTACAAAATTTGAAATCCTACAATAATTCATTGGTTTTGTCAAAATTCGAAATAGTGGCCAAAATGGCTATTTTCACGTTGATTAAATAAATTATTACTAAATAAATTAAATTACCCATTAAATTTTATATTTAAAAGTCAACATTTTTTGTCATTTTGACTACATATAAACTTATAATCCTTTAAACAAATTTTCGAGGTCAATTTCAATTATTAATATTGGTCTGGTTACAGCATTCCAATTTCAATTGCAATATATTCATTAATTATAATTTAAGATCCAACAAATTGATTTAATTTGATTTCAATCTTTTTATTCAATCAATCATTACTTTATGGACATAATTAACATTGGTTTACGATTTATTACATCAATACTCTATAATTATCACCTTTTACCACATTAATTGCAACATTTCAATTATATTGAATTTAAAATCCCAATAGTTCCATTTATCTTGATTAAACTCCTTTTATTAAATCAGTTATTGCCTTATGAATATAATTGACATTATTATACATTTTATTACATTCACATTTTACGGTTATTGTCTTGACTCATATTAATGCAACAATTAATTATATTAATTGTAATTGATTTCCAATTTAATTCAGAAGATTAAATAAATAGATAACAAATAACAGTTGTCACCTTTTGCGTAATTCAATCACATTTACAAGTGAAAATGTTATAACTACTTATACATCACCGATTTCATTTTCAATATTAGCCAATTCCAACTTATTACGTATAATTTCAACATTGACTCCAATATTAAATTTTATTTCTTTATTTACAGTCTATAACCTATTATGACTTAACAATCATTTCAATTAATTGGACTCACATTAGAATGGTTATCAATTACCTTACCTTAACATTATTACATTCATTCTAATTATTCCTTTTATTAATAAATCGCATATTTTTATTTCTTCCAATATTAAATTACAAATCTTACTAATTTCAATATTTTAATTATCAAAAAAATACGGGTTGTTATAGAAGATGCCATCGATCTGAAGAAGTTGTTATCCTTTGATGACCCCCTTCTTGAATGGGATGAAGATTTTGATGAAGGGGAGGACGAAGATGAAGATGATGATGATGATAATGATCAAGTTGGAGATAAGGGCAACAAGGGTCCAGAAGGACTAAGAGATGGGGTGATGAATCAAGTAGTCACAACTTAGACTCGTCTGCCCATGATGTTGATCTACTTGATTTTCAAGACGCTTCGCGGGAAAAATAACCCTCCAAAAAATGATGTTTTCCCTAGACAATGGTCCAAAGGAAAAATTCAAATCTCAACTCCTCAGGTTCTGGTTATGCAGATATGGAATTCTTTATTTAAACATTTAAATTTATCCGCTAGCCTTTAGTTAATAATTTTATTACTTTAGTTAAAGAAAAGAACCAAATATTCTTATGAGACTTTATATGAGAAGAGCGAGAGTGAAGTGCATTACTTAGCGAGAGGGAAGTGCATTGCTTGAATTGGGAGATTGAAAAGTTAGTCAAATACCACAATCATTTGTTAAAAAAGTATCAGAATCTTCTAACTCATGCTAAGCGAGTGAAGGACTTTGAGGAGAAACGTGCGACTCCTCTTTTAAAAAGATCTCGCCTTCATTGAGAAACAGTTTTTAAAGGAAAACAGAAAATTAACCACACTCTTTTGGATGCTTATGAAGGTAGGGATACCTTAGTGGAGTTCCTTTACAAAATTTACTTTAGAGATGTTCTTACTAATCTTTCATTCGTATGGGAAAAAAGTGGGGGTTTGCTTAGGCATTTGCATAGTTTGGATGAGCACAAAACCGATCCCCATTATGGGGAATACTAGAATCTTTCCAGGGTTGCGATCGTTCCACTTTCCCCAAATACTCTTCCACCTCAGAAAGTCAAATTCAACAAGGAATGATTCAATTTCAAATTTTACAAAGGATCGTACTGTATGAAACCAAATAGTTTTGTTTTTAATGTATAATTTAGACAGTTTTATGAATTTCAATGTTTTCATTTCTTTGCAACTTAGCTTATCTTTTATAAATCTTACTGGTTAAGAAATCATAGAGTGGTCTTGTTTCCATGAAGCTCTTAAGTAAATTTATCAAAATAAAAAGGTACTTTGAAGAGGAATCGTTAATTCTTAAAACTTCTCGGTTAGCAAAATATTGCTTCTCTAGAGATCTCCAAGAAGTTTACAGATGGCTTCCGCACTTTCATTTCGATTTTTTAGGTGATGAAAAGGATAAATTTCTTCATGAGATACAACCAAACCAAGGTAAATTGTTAAGTGGTAAGATCAGCCCTCCGGTCGAAAGATGGAACCACCATCAATTCCCTTAAGTTAATACCCATCAAGGGTTTAATGTTCCTTTTGACTCTATCATTTCTTTGTTTATTGGATCGGTTAAAAATGCTTAATCTACCATTTTTAAATTTTCAGAGTTTTAATGCATAAAACTTATATTGTTGATGTACACTGAATTTGCTCGTGTTTGTAACCCTTTTTGTTGTTAATAAACAAAGTATTTCCTTCGTATTGATTTCCTTTTCTCGTTTACTTATTTTTTTTGGAATAACAACTAACACTCGCATTGTGCGGTTCGGAACTCCTTGCTCGATTAGGTATTATTAAAGTCAACTTCAGATTGGAATTTTAAAAGAAGCTCTCTTCTCAAGGTGTTTCAATTTTATCATATTCGAATAACTCCAATGCAATGACACTACAAATACTATCGACTGAAGTCCGCTTCTAGCAGTTTAAAGGAGATGACCTCCAACGTAGAGGAAAAAATTAAAGAAAAGGATAGTAAGAGTTAAAAGAGAAATTGGATACGATTGGCTAGTTTGGATCTTTAGTTGAAGATGATGAAGAAGTTGCCCGGCTATATCTAATGGTAATTATAACAACCTAGAATTTTGGTCATTGAACTTAAGTATTTAATTAATTTTAAATGTTAGATAATTGGATTTTTGAATTTAATAACTTATATTCAAATATAGGGATGATATAAATATTTGAATTGTGAATTAAATATTAATTTAATGGATTAAATAGTTTTACTCAAATCCTTTTAATTAATAAATGATAATGGTGAATTCATTTTGTAAATTTATGTACAATAATAAATGGTTCGAATATAATAGATAGTAAGAAAATAAAATTGCAATAAAACGACTTGATTTTTGATGATCTATTTATAGTTTAATTTATAAGATTTTTTCGTAATTTTTAACTAGAAAATAATTAAATTTTCATTCGATATATTTTGTGGTAACCGTCGGTATTTTTGAAACTGTATGGAATAAGTTAACTAGTGTATTTTATTATAGTTTTATGATCGTGTCACATTATAGTGCAAGATTGTACTTTTATTTTTGTCATTTGCGATCCATACGCGAACGGGATATTGTGCAGCGTCATATCCTAAAAACTTTAAAAATAAAATCTTTAACACATCATCACACTATTTTTTCACACAGAGATGTGTGTGTATATTTTTATATATTTCTGTCCATTGCTCCTTGACTTTGGTTGCTTACATTTAATATTTATACCTTCCTTTGCCATAGTCTATATTTGCTTTTATATATCGAGGGGTAACACGCTTGAAAACAAGAGGCCATGCATATTTTCTTCAACCCTTTTCCTTTCCTTCATTTCGTTTTCACCTCCCCTTCCTTTTGTTTATTTTTCCCAATAAAGAATATAATACTTCAAACTTCAAAAATTAATATCTTAAAACACACTCCACTAAAAATCCGCAAATTCGATTAGTCATATTCGTATAGGCATAGGCTTTAATTTGGTGTAGGCCTTGTTGGGTGCAGCCACGTTTTGGCCGCGGCCGAATTTGGATAGTAGGCTAGAGTTTGTGTTTTCTGGGCATCGGTGAGGCGAGAGGCTATGACGTAGGTTCCATTGCGTTGTACGAATGAAGGAGCACCCTTCCTTAAATTTTGGTGATGTCCAGTCGAGTATAAGGTGGTGCATCATTTTTAGAGCCATGTAAAGCTCGAGCAGGTCGAAAATTGCTCTGGGGTGTGAGTTCGTCATCCGGGGGTCCAGGGCGCAGAGAATGCGGATGGGAGTTCGTTGAAGGCGATGGTGCATGACTTCATCGAGGAATGAGGGTGGGGATTATGAGATTCGACATTGATGAGTTTATGGGCTACACTATGCGTGCATCTCTAAGAATTTAGCATCAGGGAAGGGATAGTTTTGAGTGGGTAATTATGCAAATTATGTAATTAGCATTTAAATATGTTATCTAAAATCGAAATTCTATAAAATGTATAACTCTCTTATACGAGGTCCAATTGAAGTGAGACTTTTTGCACTACGCTCGCATCGTCATTAGCTACGTGATGGAACTGATTTCGTTGGAATTGGAGAAAGTTTAATTTTAGTCTAAAATCGAATGTCATTCGATTTTAGACTGAACTAGAATGCAAAAGCGTCTGTGGGAATTCCTGTGAGTTCACTCTCCTTAAATTAAATATATATTATCTTTGATGCTATAAATTTATTATCGAATGCTTGGTTGATAATATAGATATTACTGTTGTTGTTTGATTGATTTTTTAGTTGAAATCCCATTTTGGAAAATGGATGACCTGTTAACTTAATTTCTATGAACCCATATGATTATATATATTGTCCGTAATCATTGTTTTGCAGGGAATATTTGTACAAAGACCCTAAGGAACGCCAATAATTGTTACTTATTTCCTTATGCTGCTTATATTGATGTTTAGTTGTAATTAATTGTGATATTATATTTAAATTGTTTAAGTGTCGTAATGGCAGTTTTCGCTATATCGTCAATTATTGAAAATCAACTCCTAAATCCTTTGTGTATGTTAAACCGGAGCTTGTGTTTTAACAAAATTAGATGTTTATGATTAATTAATCATTTTAATTAATGATTATTTGAATTTAATAAACTGTTTTAATTAAGGATGTTTTAAAAGTAGTTAATCATTTTAATTAATGATATTTTAATTCAATTAATCATTTTAATTCATAATTATTTGAGTTTAATAAATCAATTTTGTTAATAATGTTTAAATAAAATTAATTATTTTAATTAGTGATAATTAAATTTAATTAATCATTTTAAGTAATGATTCTTTAAGCTAATAAATCATTTTAACCAAAGATGTTTAAGTTTAATTAATCCTTTTGATAATGATATTTAAATGAATAAATAATTTCAAATAATGATGTTTTTAATTTAATTAATCTTTTTAATTAACGATGTTTTGAATTTAGTTAATCTTTTTAATTAATGATGTTTGAATCAATTTATCATTTTAATTAACGATATTTGAATTTAGTTAATACTTTTAATTAAAGGTGTTTTTAAAGTTAAGTAATTGATTTAATAAAAATGTTTTCAAGTTAATTAGTATTAAAGTTAATGATCTGATTTAGTAAGGATTAAAAGTTCATTTAGTTAAAAAATAAAGGTATTTTTAAGATAATTAACAGTTTAATAAAGATATTTGATTGGTTTATTAAAAGAGAGTATAAATTGGATAAAATATCTTTCGAGATAATTAATGTCGGTTTAAATCTATAAAAGGGTTTTTTAATTTGATTTATTTTGTTTGGGAAAATTAATGTGGTTTTAAAGGTTATAAATTTTCATATAAATTATCCTTTGAGATGATTAACCTTTGATATAAAATTTATAAAAATAGTTTATTTCATTAATTAACTTTTTAGATAACAAATATCATTTTAAATTTATAAATAATAGTTTATAAGCAAGAAGATCTTTTAAAAAGAAGTGTTTCAAAATAAAGCTAAGTGTAAATTGTCTTGGATTTATAATAAACAATATTTTGACATTCGTCGTGACCTTAGTTTTAATACACTTAGAAAATTTAGTTTTCTCCTTTAAAAGAATATTTTAAAGAGTGATTTTAAAGTGTCTTTAAAGTATTGTGATGTAAAAATCAAGCTCAGTTGAAAACAACCATCTTATCATTCTCGATGGTTGATTCATTGACTGTCGACTTTGATTCTGCTTTCTTCTTTATATTTCTTCATTCTAAAATGATGTGTTGCTTATTTGAGCCTTATTATCCTTTGTCGGAAATGACTAAACCCAAAGGACGAGTGGGGGCCAAGCTATGTGGGGCTGCTCCCATTAAGGTATTTTCACAACCACTCTAGATTGGATTTGGTGTTGTGCATTGAGATGTGAAATACAATGGGCGGGGTCTGGTGTGACGCCCCACCTCTATACCCACGCTAAACAAGAACATTCCCAAAATTAGGTTTAGGAATTTCTGAAATCGGTAAGAGAATAAGTTGGAGAAGAAGAAGAGAAGCTTACCAATGGGTTCTTCTTGAGTTTGGAGCTAGGAATTTGATTTGCAAGAGAAACTAGGGTTTTGGAGTTTTTAATTTCCAATCTCTCCCACCATTAATGTTATAAAAACTTAAAGAGGAGAGAATGAGGGTGAGTGGGGAAGAGTGGCTCAGATTTGAGCATAAGTTAACATAGGGCTGAGCCCAAAACCAAACCCAAATTGAAAAGTAGCAAAAATCAACTTTCTCCAAACATATTGAAGCTTATACTCAAAAAGGTCGCAAACGGCATTTTAAACTCAATGGGAGTGGTCCCGAGTCCTAATTCGACCGTATGCAAAAAGTAGCTTTTCGGACAAAAATCCGACTAACGATAATATATTTAAATAAAACATTTAAATACAAAATCGACAAATATGCGGGTTGTTACAGACTCCCCTCCTTAAAGAAATTGCGTCCTCGCAATATTTAAGAAGAGAACATAAAGTAACAACCATAAAAGCATATTCAATCACAAAAGAAACTTGAAATAAGAAGTTCACCTCAAAGAGCACGAGAAAGTAAGTCCGGATGTGATCGCTCGATGAACTCTCTAGACTCCCAAGAACAATCCTTAGGATTTGAAGACCATTGAACTTTAACAAGCGGAACATCTTTATTTCGAAGTCGTTTGACTTTCGAAGCAATGATACGAATAGGATGTTGCTCATAAGTTAAATTAGGCGAAACTTCAATCTCTTCCACAACACCGGCCTCAAGAACAGAATCGGAATCTCGAAGGCATTTCCGTAATTGAGAAACGTGAAACACGTCATGAATAGCAGAAAATTGAGCCGGTAATAAAAGGCGATATGCCATGGAACCAATACGTTCAGTGATAGGAAATGGCCCAATATATCGAGGCGCTAATTTTCCCGATCGACTGAAACGTACAACACCTTTCAAGGCGACACATGAATGAACATAAGATCTCCCACAGAAAATTCTAACTTCCTTCTTCGGTTATCGGCATAGGATATTTGTCTATTCTGGGCTTCTTTCATCCTATGACGAATAAGATCAATCTTTTCTGTGGAATCCCGAATAAAATCTGGACCTAAAACCAGCTTTTCACCGGCCTCAAGCCAACAAGAAGGAGATCGGCATGGCCTTCCATAGAGTGCCTCGAAAGGTGCCATACCAATACTAGATTGGAAGCTATTATTATAGGAAAATTCAACAAGTGAAATATGATCTTCCCAACTTCCACCAAAATCAAGAACACAAGCACGAAGAAGATCTTCAAGAGTTTGATTCACACGCTCGGTTTGTCCATCGGATTGGAGGTGATAAGCGGTGCTAAAATTAAGCTTCGTTCCTAAAGCTTTTTGAAGACTCTTCCAAAATCCACTAGTAAACAATGGATCACGATCACTAATAATAGAAGTAGGAACTCCATGCAATTTAACAATTTCTTTGATAAAGATTTTGGCCAAAAGAGGAATGGTTCGATTAGATCGAACGGGAATAAAATGGGTGGATTTAGTAAGTCTATCAACGATCACCCATAAGCTATCATGACCCGAACGAGAACGGGGAAGGCCGTCAATAAAATCCATGGAAATTTGATCCCACTTCCAAATAGGAATTTCTAAAGGTTGCAATAACCCACCGGGCCTTTGATGTTCGGCTTTAACGAGTTGGCAAGTCACGCAATGCTTAACGAAGTTAGCGATGTCAAGTTTCATTCCCTTCCAATAATAAAGTCGCTTCATATCCGCGTACATTTCACTACTACCGGGATGAATGGTGAATTTAGAACGATGTGAATCTTCTAAAATATCTTTACGAAGATCACTAATATTTGGCACGATGAGTCTACCAAATCTCCGAACGCCGCCACGAGAATCGATATCAAAGTCTTTCAATCCTTCAATATCAATCTTATCCTTAATATTTTGGCTAAGAAGGGCCAATTCGGGATCTAGCCTTTGAGCTTCAAGAATGCAGTCTAAAAGAGAAGGATAAGCCTCAAGGCTACATAAAACAAGAGATGAACATAAATCGGGAACACGCTCTCGAATCTCACAAGTGGTTAAGATCTCGAGATCGTTCCATTCGGATATCATCATAGAAACAACAGCTTGTTGTTTACGGCTAAGAGCATCGGCGACACGATTACCCTTACCGGGGGTATAAAGAATATCAAGATCATAAGGAGCAAGGAACTCGAGCCAACGTTGTTGACGCAAATTAAGTTCCTTTTGGGAGAATAAATATTTCAAAGACTTATGATCCGTGTAAAGAACAAATTTCTCTCCCAAGAGATAATGACGCCAAATCCGTAGAGCAAAAACAATAGCCGTGAGTTCTAAATCATGAGTGGCATATCTAGTCTCGGCAGGCTTCAATTGCCTAGAAGCATAAGCAATAACACGTTCTCTTTGCATAAGAACGGCACCCAAACCAACGCGACTAGCATCGGTATAAACAACGAAATCCTGATTCCCCTCGGGAATAACAAGAATAGGAGCGTCAGAAAGAAGCTCTTTTAATTTCTGAAAAGAAGCTTCACATTTGTCTGACCAAATGTATTTAACACCTTTCTTCGTCAAGCTAGTGAGAGGCACGGCAATCTTAGAAAAGTCTTTGATAAAACGACGGTAATAGCCCGCCAATCCGAGAAAACTGCGAATCTCTATCACACTCTCCGGTCTCTTCCAATCTTGAATCGCTTCAATCTTTGAAGGATCCACGGAAATTCCGGATTCGAAAATAATGTGACCGAGAAACTTGACACGAGATTGCCAAAAGTGGCATTTAGAAAATTTTGCCTTTAATTGATTACTCCTAAGAGTTTTCAACACAATCCGAAGATGTTTTCATGCTCCTCCTCGGTTTTAGAATACACAAGAATATCATCGATAAAGATGAGAACAAACCGGTCGAGGAAGTCTTTGAAAACTCTATTCATAAGGTCAACGAAATATGCCGGAGCATTCGTTAGACCAAATGGCATAACAAGCCATTCATAAGATCCATACCGAGTACGGAACGATGTCAAAGGAATACTATCCTCTGCAATACGAAGCTGATGAAATCCAGTAGCTAAGTCTAATTGTGAAAAGACCTTAGCACCACTAAGATGATCGAATAGATCATCAATCCGAGGTAAAGGATATTTATTTTTGATAGTAAGATCATTAAGCTTGCGGTAGTCAATGCAAAGCCTAAGTGTTCCATCGGATTTCTTCAAGAAAATAGCCGAAGCTCCCCAAGGCGAGGAACTAGAGCGAATAAATTGCTTCGTCTCCAATTCGGATAATTGTTTACGCATCTCCTCGTTTTCTTTATTGGACATACGATACGGAGGACGAGTGATAGGTTGAGCTCCAGGAATAAGATTAATTCTGAACTCAATTGCTCGCTTAGGTGGTAATCCTAAAACGGGCTCGAATATGTCGGAAAATTCACGAACGACGTGAATAAGAGAAATAATATCACCCTCATCATCATCATTGTCATCACGAGGATTTAAAGAATATAAAGATGCAACCAAGCTGGAATCCGAATCTTTAAGATTAATAGAAATCTGCTTAACAGATTGAGGATCTCGAAGATGAATAGTCCGCACAGGACATAGGATATGAGCTTCATAATGGTTAAGCCAATCCATTCCCAAAATCATTCCAAAGCCTAAATAACGCATGACATGCAAATCGGCTCGGAAAGAAAAATCACACAAAATAATCTCGACATCCTTATGCAATAAACTGATTGTCGCGGATCCACCAACCGGATTCGCAATTCTCAAAGAAGTCATTAAACACAAAACATCCAAAGAAAAAGTATCAACAAGTTCTTTTGATATAAAAGAATGGGACGCACCCGTATCAAAAAGAACTCGAATAGGATGATCACGAAATAAAATAATTCCATCCAGAATAGAATGAGAAATACCTTGGCCACGAGATGTGTTGCCAGGGGCTTGAGCAATATTAAGCTTTCCCTCCTTCCTATTTTGAAGTTTGGGACATACATGCATAAAATGGTCCGGGCTTTTGCAATAGCGACAAGTACGAGGCTTTGAACACTTGTTCGCAAAATGGTCTTTCGAACCACAATTATAGCATTTCCCTTGAGTAGAGGAAAAGGTCTTTTCAACAGGAGTTGCTTGCCTCCCTTTCTTATAGGGATAAGGGCCTTTGAATTTGTTTGGCCTCTTCTTGTTGTTGAAGTTTGGTTTGGAACCCACCACTTCAACATCATTCTCCCTATCCGCCTCTTCAAGACGAAGAGCAATATCAACAAGTTGGTCGAAAGAAACTTCTAATTTTAGAAGTAATGGCTTCTTGAGATTTTTGTTTAAGCCATAGACGAATCTCTAGTTCTTCTTTAAAGGGGTATTGATGTATTGAACCCCATATTTGGAAAGCGACTCGAAGGAGGCGACGTAATCAGTTACGGAGGACTCACCTTGAACAAGGTCTATAAATCGTCGAGCCAATGTCACTTTCTCAGATTCCGGTACGAATTTCAACTCGAAGCGTTCTCGGAATTTCTCCCAAGTGAGATCCGCTTCATTAGTTTCAGAAATAAGAAGCTCGTACCAGTCCAATGCTCTTTCTCGGAGCATACTTGAGGCCACCTGAACTCGGTGAAGGTCAATAAGATTCATGCGAGAAAAGATTCGATCGCATGACCTTAGCCAAGCCTGTACCTCGATAACAGTTTCGGAACCTTTGAATGGCTCCCCACCCAAATTAGTGTAATCGCTACACAAGCGTGCAAATCCCGACTTTGGGTGAGTAGGTTCCGGGTTAGCTCCAGCTGCTTGAGCATTTGTCACTAAATCAAGAAGCTGTTGAGCAGTCATAAAAACTCCATCTTGGGATGGAACACTAGATGGCACGGCTCTGGGGCGGCCTGGTCTAGACATTTCTCTTCCTTTAGAAAGAAAGAAGAAGAAGAAAAAGGTTATTCACCAAATTGAATATCAAGCAATCTTGATAGATAAACAAGGAATCATAAGGAAAATAGGATGAATCGGTTCGAAGACTCGAATTAAATCCTAAAGCACGACTCCAAAGATGGACTTAGGACAATGATCCTTGTTATAATATTCCATATTGTTCCGAAGTTTGGCTCTGATACCAAGCTGTGACGCCCCACCTCTATACCCACGCTAGACAAGAACATTACGGAGAATGCTGTCGACTAGCACGGAGAATAAGGCTGTTGAGGAGTGACCATCCGTGTAATTACTTTGTGCGAGCATCGATATGTCAGATAGCATAACATGCAATACTTTATCAAGAGGAAATCCGACATACCGACACAAACTCAAAGCTACTACACAGTGGCTATAATATCTTCGGAAACAAATACAGAAATAAACATAACATAAATCAGTCACAGACAATTCATATCACAAAGGCGGAAATAGATATGAATACTACACTAATAAGTGTACATCAGAGTAGCGGTCTAAAAAGATCCACAATTACACAAAAGAATAGTTACATGAACTACACAAAAGAATAAGTATATGTTATGGAGTCTATATCTCGAATGTATACACCAAAATAAACTACTATTCTAAGTAGTTAACCAAAAGTCTGAGAAATCAATCCCAAGAGAGAAGTCAAGCAGAAGCACCTGTAACATCTCGGTCTGACCCGAGTATTATTTAATAAGAAAATAATAAATGGATCGGTCTAGCTATAAATATCAGATGAAACGATATAGAATAAGAGATATGACTAAACACATAATAATCACAATTCCAAGCTATGATATATATAAGTAATTGAAAATCAACGAGAGATTAATCAATATCACCAAATCTACACAAGAATCAAAGAAATGCCATACCCCTTATTTCGTTCATCAAACCACAAATATTGACGATTATATCAAAGTCAATCACAAAAGTCAATGACACACAAATTCACCAATACACAAATATTGATAAAACTTATCAATAGAAATCACGAAAATTGGTGAAGCACAAATTCTAGAAATCATCTCAAGAAATCCAGTAAATGACACACAAATTCACCTATGCACAAAAATTGATAAATCATATCAATGGAAATCACAAAAATAGGTGAAGAAGGAAATTCCAGAATTCGACACACGAAAATAGAAGGAAATTCCAGAATTCGACACACGAAAACCAGAAATCACACAAAAAGGGGGGAGAAGGCCTATCACACGAACGGGAGCATGAAAACTCACCAACAGCTGTAACACATGAACGAGAAGCTATCTCATGGTAGCTAGCCATTAATTTGACACACAAATGGTCCGAAGACCTGACACACGAATGGTCCGAAGACCATGGGGCGCTACCCCACATATGTGAGTTGAAACTCACGCAAACGGGGTTTAGTCTCCCTCGTAGACAAAGAGACATCGCACATTGCTAGTCGAAATCACAAAAATGATCGTCATGATCATCAAGAAGTGTCAATTACAGTAAGCTAGTAAATATATGAGCTTAGCTTCATGTCCCATAACCACTAGCTTAACTTAAATATTTACGAACAAATTGTAGATCTCCACTAGAAAATTGTCACAAGAAGTTCAATCGAACAAGTCCAAGAATTAACCGACGAAGTAAACGCAAGCGTTTCATACCACTTGTTTTACTAAGTCGTTTAATTAGATTTCTCATACGAGTGAGGTAAAGGTTTGTATATACTAATAGCTTGGAAATCGGTTTGGGAAAACGAGCTTTGTAATAAAATAGTGTTGAAATCGTTTTGATGAAAGAATTTTGATATTTACTACTAGTATTGAAACCTTTATATTTTTAAAGTGACAAATCACAAAGAAGATTGTAGGAACAATCAATCACTAAAGTTCACATTCGAAGACGTGAATAAAATCCAAAGAAATCGATACCGAATCCATTAAAATGGATATTCCCATAAATCACGAAGAAAATGTCATCAAAGTCGATAATAAGTGATAATAACAAAAGGGAATCAACACGAATCGATTAACATTGGAAATTCAATCCAAAAAGGCAAATTGGACTCAAACAGCAGTTTCAGTCGACTGAACAGAGTTTTCAGTCGACTGACTCTATACCTGGAAATTTTCCAGGTTCAAGAAACTTTCTGTTTCCAGGTTCAATCGACTGAACAAAGGATTCAGTCGACTGAATAATGCCTGGAAACTTTCGGGTTCCAGGTTCAATCGACTGAACAGAAGATTCAGTCGACTGAATCATGCCTGGGCTGTTTTTCAGCCTATACAAATGAAGAGAAAACTCTTCCAAAATGCATCCGGACGAACATTGGCTCTAGGGGTTTATGCCAATCGGCAACTCGGCCCTATATGCTCCTCGATGCATCACCAAAAGCATGATCGAACATCCATAAAAGGATTTCACACAAATTTGACTTAAAAACCCAAAAATTGGAATATTCACAAAACCAATCCAAATCAAGAGCAAATTCTCATGAAGAAGCGTTAGGAATTCAAACCTAACAACCAAAGATAATTATAGTCATAGATGTGAGATAAAAATCTCACCTTTTCGCAAAATCAAACAAGAAGAAGCTTGAAAGCAAATGGAGAATCAACCTCTCCTCAACAGCCTTATTCTCCTAGCTAGTCGACAGCATTCTCCGTAATGTTCTTGTCTAGCGTGGGTATAGAGGTGGGGCGTCACAGCTTGGTATCGGAGCCAAACTTCGGAACAATATGGAATATTATAACAAGGATCATTGTCCTAAGTCGATCTTAGGAGTCGTGCTTTAGGATTTAATTCGAGTCTTCGAACCGATTCATCCTATTTTCCTTATGATTCCTTGTTTATCTATCAAGATTGCTTGATATTCAATTTGGTGAATAACCTTTTTCTTCTTCTTCTTTCTTTCTAAAGGAAGAGAAATGTCTAGACCAGGCCGCCCCAGAGCCGTGCCATCTAGTGTTCCACCCCAAGATGGAGTTTTTATGACTGCTCAACAGCTTCTTGATTTAGTGACAAATGCTCAAGCAGCTGGAGCTAACCCGGAACCTACTCACCTAAAGTCGGGATTTGCACGCTTGTGTAGCGATTACACTAATTTGGGTGGGGAGCCATTCAAAGGTTCCGAAACTATTATCGAGGTACAGGCTTGGCTAAGGTCATGCGATCGAATCTTTTCTCGCATGAATCTTATTGACCTTCACCGAGTTCAGGTGGCCTCAAGTATGCTCCGAGAAAGAGCATTGGACTGGTACGAGCTTCTTATTTCTGAAACTAATGAAGCGGATCTCACTTGGGAGAAATTCCGAGAACGCTTCGAGTTGAAATTCGTACCGAAATCTGAGAAAGTGACATTGGCTCGACGATTTATAGACCTTGTTCAAGGTGAGTCCTCCGTGACTGATTACGTCGCCTCCTTCGAGTCGCTTTCCAAATATGGGGTTCAATACATCAACACCCCTTTAAAGAAGAACTAGAGATTCGTCTATGGCTTAAACAAAAATCTCAAGAAGCCATTACTTCTAAAATTAGAAGTTTCTTTCGACCAACTTGTTGATATTGCTCTTCGTCTTGAAGAGGAGGATAGGGAGAATGATGTTGAAGTGGTGGGTTCCAAACCAAACTTCAACAACAAGAATAGGCAAACAAATTCAAAGGCCCTTATCCCTATAAGAAAGGGAGGCAAGCAACTCCTGTTGAAAAGACCTTTTCCTCTACTCAAGGGAAATGCTATAATTGTGGTTCGAAAGACCATTTTGCGAACAAGTGTTCAAAGCCTCGTACTTGTCGCTATAGCAAAAGCCCGGACCATTTTATGCATGTATGTCCCAAACTTCAAAATAGGAAGGTGGGAAAGCTTAATGTTGCTCAAGCCCCTGGCAACACATCTCGTGGCCAAGGTATTTCTCATTCTATTCTGGATGGAATTATTTTATTTCGTGATCATCCTATTCGAGTTCTTTTTGATACGGGTGCGTCCCATTCTTTTATATCAAAAGAACTTGTTGATACTTTTTCTTTGGATGTTTTGTGTTTAATGACTTCTTTGAGAATTGCGAATCCGGTTGGTGGATCCGCAACAATCAGTTTGTTGTGTAAAGATGTCGAGATTATTTTGTGTGATTTTCCATTCCTAGCCGATTTGCATGTCATGCGTTATTTAGGCTGTGGAATGATTTTGGGAATGGATTGGCTTAACCGTTATGAAGCCCATATCCTATGTCCTGAGCGGACTATTCATCTTCGACATCCTCAATCTGTTAAGCAGATTTCTATTAATCTTAAAGATTCAGATTCCAGCTTGGTTGCATCTTTGTATTCTTTAAATCCTCGTGATGACGATGATGATGACGAGGGTGATATTATTTCTCTTATTCACGTCGTTTGTGAATTTTCCGACATATTCGAGCCCGTTTTAGGATTACCACCTAAGCGAGCAATTGAGTTCAGAATTAATCTTATTCCTAGAGCTCAACCTATCACGCGTCCTCCGTATGTATGTCCAATAAAAAAAATGAGGAGATGCGTAGACAATTATCTGAATTGGAGACGAAGGAATTTATTCGCTCTAGTTCCTCGCCTTGGGGAGCTTCGGCTATTTTCGTGAAGAAATCCGATGGTACTCTTAGGCTTTGCGTTGACTACCGCAAGCTTAATGATCTCACGATCAAAAATAAATATCCTTTACCTCGGATTGATGATTTATTTGACCAATTTAGTGGTGCTAGAGTCTTTTCACAATTGGACTTGGCTACCGGTTTTCATTAGCTTCGTATTGCAGAGGATAGCATTCCTTTGACATCGTTCCGTACTCGGTATGGATCTTATGAATGGCTTGTTATGCCATTTGGTTTGACGAATGCTCTGGCGTATTTCGTTGACCTTATGAATCGAGTCTTCAAAGATTTTCTTGATCGATTTGTTCTCATCTTTATTGATGATATTCTTGTGTATTCAAAAACCGAAGAGGAGCATGAAAAACATCTTCGGATTGTGTTGGAAACTCTTAGGAGTAATCAATTAAAGGCAAAATTTTCTAAATGCCACTTTTGGCAATCTCATGTGAAGTTTCTCGGTCATATTATTTCCGAATCCGGAATTTCCGTGGATCCTTCAAAGATTGAAGCGATTGAAGATTGGAAGAGACCGGAGAGTGTGACAGAGATTCATAGTTTTCTCGGCTTGGCGGGCTATTACCGTCGTTTTATCAAAGACTTTTCTAAGATTGCCGTGCCTCTCACTAGCTTGACGAAGAAAGGTGTTAAATACATTTGGTCGGACAAATGTGAAGTTTCTTTTCAGAAATTAAAAGAACTTCTTTCTAATGCTCCTATTCTCGTTATTCCCGAGGGGAATCAAGATTTCGTTGTCTATACCGATGCTAGTCGCGTTGGTTTGGGTGTCGTTCTTATGCAAAGAGAACGTGTTATTGCTTATGCTTCTAGGCAATTGAAGCTTGCGGAGACTAGATATGCCACTCATGATTTAGAGCTCGCGGCTATTGTTTTCGCCCTTCGTATTTGGCGTCATTATCTTTTAGGAGAGAGCTTCGTTCTTTATACCGATCATAAGTCCTTGAAGTATTTATTCTCTCAGAAGGAACTTAATTTGCGTCAATAGCGTTGGCTCGAGTTTCTTGCGCCTTATGATCTTGATATTCTTTATACCCCCGGTAAGGGTAATCGTGTCGCCGATGCTCTTAGCCGTAAGCAACAAGCAGTTGTTTCTATGATGATATCCGAATGGAACGATCTCGAGATCTTAACCACTTGTGAGATTCGAGAGCGTGTTCCCGATTTATGTTCATCTCTTGTTTTATGTAGCCTTGAGGCTCATCCTTCTCTTTTAGACCGCATTCTTGAAGCTCAAGGGTTGGATCCCGAATTGGCTCTTCTTAGCCAAAATATTAAGGATAAAATGGATATTGAAGGTTTGAAAGACTTTGATATCGATTCTCGTGGCGGCATTCGAAGATTTGGTAGACTTATCGTGCCAAATATTAGTGATCTTCGCAAAGATACTTTAGAAGATTCTCATCGTTCTAAATTCACCATTCATCCCGGTAGTAGTAAAATGTACGCGGATATGAAGCGACTTTATTATTGGGAGGGAATGAAACTTGACATCGCTAACTTCGTTAAGCGTTGCATGACTTGCCAACTCGTTAAAGCCGAACATCAAAGGCCCGGTGGGTTATTGCAACCTTTAGAAATTCCTATTTGGAAGTGGGATCAAATTTCCATGGATTTTATTGACGGCCTTCCCCGTTCTCGTTCGGGTCATGATAGCTTATGGGTGATCGTTGATAGACTTACTAAATCCGCCCATTTTATTCCCGTTCGATCTAATTGAACCGTTCCACTTTTGGCCAAAATCTTTATCAAAGAAATTGTTAAATTGCATGGAGTTCCTACTTCTATTATTAGTGATCGTGATCCATTGTTTACTAGTGGATTTTGGAAGAGTCTTCAAAAAGCTTTAGGAACGAAGCTTAATTTTAGCACCGCTTATCACCCCCAGTCCGATGGACAAACCGAGCGTGTGAATCAAACTCTTGAAGATCTTCTTCGTGTTTGTGTTCTTGATTTTGGTGAAAGTTGGGAAGATCATATTTCACTTGTTGAATTTTCCTATAATAATAGCTTCCAATCTAGTATTGGTATGGCACCTTTCGAGGCACTCTATGGAAGGCCATGCCGATCTCCTTCTTGTTGGCTTGAGGCCGGTGAAAAGCTGGTTTTAGCTCCAGATTTTATTCGAGATTCCACAGAAATGATTGATCTTATTCGTCATAGGATGAAAGAAGCCCAGAATAGACAAAAATCCTATGCCGATAACCGAAGAAGGAAGTTAGAATTTTCTGTGGGAGATCTTATGTTCATTCGTGTGTCGCCTATGAAAGGTGTTGTACGTTTCAGTCGATCGGGAAAATTAGCGCCTCGATATATTGGGCCATTTCCTATCACTGAACGTATTGGTTCCATGGCTTATCGCCTTTTATTACCGGCTCAATTTTCCGCTATTCATGACGTGTTTCACGTTTCTCAATTACGGAATGCCTTCGAGATTCCGATTCTGTTCTTGAGCCCGGTGATGTGGAAGAGATTGAAGTTTCGCCTAATTTAACTTATGAGCAACATCCTATTCGTATCATTGCTTCGGAAGTCAAACGACTTCGAAATAAAGATGTTCCGCTTGTTAAAGTTCAATGGTCTTCAAATCCTAAGGATTGTTCTTGGGAGTCTAGAGAGTTCATCGAGCGATCACATCCGGACTTACTTTCTCGTACTCTTTGAGGTGAACTTCTTATTTCAAGTTTCTTTTGTGATTGAATATGCTTTTATGGTTGTTACTTTATGTTCTCTTCTTAAATATTGCGAGGACGCAATTTCTTTAAGGAGGGGAGTCTGTAACAACCCGCATATTTGCCGATTTTGTATTTAAATGTTTTATTTAAATATTTTATCGTTAGTCGGATTTTTGTCCGAAAAGCTACCTTTTGCATACGGTCGAACTAGGACTCGGGACCACTCCCATTGAGTTTAAAATGCCGTTTGCGACCTTTTTTGAGTATAAGCTTCGGTATGTTTGGAGAAAGTTGATTTTTGCTACTTTTCACTTTGGGTTTGGTTTTGGGCTTAGCCCTATGTTAACTTATGCTCAAATCTGAGCCACTCTTCCCCACTCACCCTCATTCTCTCCTCTTTAAGTTTTTATAACATTAATGGTGGGAGAGATTGGAAATTAAAAACTCCAAAACCCTAGTTTCTCTTGCAAATCAAATTCCTAGCTCCAAACTCAAGAAGAACCCATTGTTAAGCTTCTCTTCTTCTTCTCCAACTTATTCTCTTACCAATTTCAGAAATTCCTAAACCTAATTTTGGGAATGTTCTTTTTTTTGAGCTTAGATTCAAGCTCAATTGGGTTGTGTTGAAGAGAGGTTGATTCTCCATTTGCTTTCAAGCTTCTTCTTGTTTGATTTTGTGAAAAGGTGAGATTTTTATCTCACATCTATGACTATAATTATCTTTGGTTGTTGGATATGAATTCCTAACACTTCTTCATGTGCATTTGCTCTTGATTTGGATTGGATTTGTGAATATTCCAATTTTTGGGTTTTTAAGTCAAATTTGTGTGAAAATCCTTTTATGCATGTTTGATCATGCTTTTGGTGATGCATCGAGGAGCATATAGGACCGGGTTGCCGATTGGCATAAACCCCTAGAGCCAATGTTCGTCCGGATGCAATTTGGAAGAGTTTGCTCTTCATTTGTATAGGCTGAAAAACAGCCCAGGCATGATTCAGTCGACTGAATCTTCTGTTCAGTCGACTGAACCTGGAACCCGAAAGTTTCCAGGCATTATTCAGTCGACTGAATCCTCTGTTAAGTCGACTGAACCTGGAAACAGAAAGTTTCCTGAACCTGGAAAATTTCCTGGTACAGGGTCAGTCGACTGAAAACTCTGTTCAGTCGACTGAACCTGCTGTTTGAGTCCAATTTGCCTTTTTGGATTGAATTTCCAATGTTAATCGATTCGTGTTGATTCCCTTTTGTTATTATCACTTATTATCGACTTTGATGACATTTTCTTCGTGATTTATGGGAATATCCATTTTGATGGATTCGGTATCGATTTCTTTGGATTTTATTCACGTCTTCGAATGTGAACTTTAGTGATTGATTGTTCCTACAATCTTCTTTGTGATTTGTCACTTTAAAAATATAAAGGTTTCAATACTAGTAGTAAATATCAAAATTCTTTCATCAAAACGATTTCAACACTATTTTATTACAAAGCTCGTTTTCCCAAACCGATTTCCAAGCTATTAGTATATACAAACCTTTACCTCACTCGTATGAGAAATCTAATTAAACGACTTAGTAAAACAAGTGGTATGAAACGCTTGCCTTTACTTCGTCGGTTAATTCTTGGACTTGTTCGATTGAACTTCTTGTGACAATTTTCTAGTGGAGATCTACAATTTGTTCGTAAATATTTAAGTTAAGCTAGTGGTTATGGGACATGAAGCTAAGCTCATATATTTACTAGCTTACTGTAATTGACACTTCTTGATGATCATGACGATCATTTTTGTGATTTCGACTAGCAATGTGCGATGTCTCTTTGTCTACGAGGGAGACTAAACCCCGTTTGCGTGAGTTTCAACTCACATATGTGGGGTAGCGCCCCATGGTCTTCGGACCATTCGTGTGTCAGGTCTTCGAACCATTCGTGTGTCAAATTAATGGCTAGCTACCATGAGATAGCTTCTCATTCATGTGTTACAGCTGTTGGTGAGTTTTCATGCTCCCGTTCGTGTGATAGGCCTTCTCCCCCCTTTTTGTGTGATTTCTGGTTTTCGTGTGTCGAATTCTGGAATTTCCTTCTATTTTCGTGTGTCGAATTCTGGAATTTCCTTCTATTTTCGTGTGTCGAATTCTGGAATTTCCTTCTTCACCTATTTTTGTGATTTCCATTGATATGATTTATCAATTTTTGTGCATAGGTTAATTTGTGTGTCATTTACTGGATTTCTTGAGATGATTTCTAGAATTTGTGCTTCACCAATTTTCGTGATTTCTATTGATAAGTTTTATCAATATTTGTGTATTGGTGAATTTGTGTGTCATTAACTTTGTGATTGACTTTGATATAATCGTCAATATTTGTGGTTTGATGAACGAAATAAGGGGTATGGCATTTCTTTGATTCTTGTGTAGATTTGGTGATATTGATTAATCTCTCGTTGATTTTCAATTACTTATATATATCACAGCTTGGAATTGTGATTATTATGTGTTTAGTCATATCCCTTATTCTATATCGTTTCATCTGATATTTATAGCTAGACTGATCTGTTTATTATTTTCTTATTAAATAATACTCGGGTCAGACCGAGATGTTACAGGTGCTTCTGCTTGACTTCTCTCTTGGGATTGATTTCTCAGATTTTTGGTTAGCTACTTAGAATAGTAGTTTATTTTGGTGTATACATTCGAGATATAGACTCCATAACGTATACTTATTCTTTTGTGTAGTTCATGTAACTATTCTTTTGTGTTATTGTGGATCTTTTTAGACCGCTACTCTGATGTACACTTATTAGTGTAGTATTCATATCTATTTCCGCCTTTGTGATATGAATTGTCTGTGACTGATTTATGTTATGTTTATTTCTGTATTTGTTTCCGAAGATATTATAGCCACTGTGTAGTAGCTTTGAGTTGGTGTCGGTATGTCAGATTTCCTCTTGATAAAGTATTTCATGTTATGCTATCTGACATATCGATGCTCGCACAAAGTAATTACATAGATGGTTGCTCCTCAATAGCCTTATTCTCCGTGCTAGTCGACAGCATTCTCCGTAATGTTCTTGTCTAGCGTGGGTATAGAGGTGGGGCGTCACAGCTCTGTTCAGTCGACTGAACCTGGAAACAGAAAGTTTCCTGAACCTGGAAAATTTCCAGGTACAGGGTCAGTCGACTGAAACCTCTGTTCAGTCGACTGAACCTGCTGTTTGAGTCCAATTTGCCTTTTTGGATTGAATTTCCAATGTTAATCGATTCGTGTTGATTCCCTTTTGTTATTATCACTTATTATCGACTTTGATGACATTTTCTTCGTGATTTATGGGAATATCCATTTTGATGGATTCGGTATCGATTTCTTTGGATTTTATTCACGTCTTCGAATGTGAACTTTAGTGGTTGATTCTTCCTACAATCTTCTTTGTGATTTGTCACTTTAAAAATATAAAGGTTTCAATACTAGTAGTAAATATCAAAATTCTTTCATCAAAACGATTTCAACACTATTTTATTACAAAGCTAGTTTTCCTAAACCGATTTCCAAGCTATTAGTATATACAAACCTTTACCTCACTCGTATGAGAAATCTAATTAAACGACTTAGTAAAACAAGTGGTATGAAACGGTTGCGTTTACTTCGTCGGTTAATTCTTGGACTTGTTCGATTGAACTTCTTGTGACAATTTTCTAGTGGAGATCTACAATTTGTTCGTAAATATTTGTGGTTTGATGAACGAAATAAGGAGTATGGCATTTCTTTGATTCTTGTGTAGATTTGGTGATATTGATTAATCTCTCGTTGATTTTGAATTACTTATATATATCACAGCTTGGAATTGTGATTATTATGTGTTTAGTCATATCTCTTATTCTATATCGTTTCATCTGATATTTATAGCTAGACTGATCCATTTATTATTTTCTTATTAAATAATACTCGGGTCAGACCGAGATGTTACAGGTGCTTCTGCTTGACTTCTCTCTTGGGATTGATTTCTCAGACTTTTGGTTAACTACTTAGAATAGTAGTTTATTTTGGTGTATACATTCAAGATATAGACTCCATAACGTATACTCATTCTTTTGTGTAGTTCACGTAACTATTCTTTTGTGTTATTGTGGATCTTTTTAGACCGCTACTCTGATGTACACTTATTAGTGTAGTATTCATATCTATTTCCGCCTTTGTGATATGAATTGTCTGTGACTGATTTATGTTATGTTTATTTCTGTATTTGTTTCCGAAGATATTATAGCCACTGTGTAGTAGCTTTGAGTTTGTGTCGGTATGTCGGATTTCCTCTTGATAAAGTATTGCATGTTATGCTATCTGACATATCGATGCTCGCACAAAGTAATTACACGGATGGTCGCTCCTCAACAGCCTTATTCTTCGTGCTAGTCGACAGCATTCTCCGTAATGTTCTTTTCTAGCGTGGGTATAGAGGTGGGGCGTCACATCTGGCATGAAGATTTTTGAGAGACATTTGAGTTCTCAAGTATATTTCTAAAGGTATACTTTCGGTAAGGGAAGCAGTCTCCAAGTCAATTGTAACGACCTAGGATTTTTAGTAATTAAAAATTGAATATTTAATTAATTTTAAATATTAATAAGTGAAATTTATAAGTCGAATAAATTTTATTTGAATAATTGGATTTAATTGAATAATTAAATCGATAATTTAATATGTTAAATTATGGAAATAATTGAAAATCGGGTTAAATATGATTGAAAATGATTTGTAAAATTTTATTTTATCATATTGAAGTTAGAATGATATTTTAGAACTTTTAAAATCGAATTAAAAGTTAATTTGTGAAAATTGAATATTTTAATATTTAATCGACTAGTGAAAATAGCCAATTTTTGAACGGTCTCAAAATTTGATGAGACCAGTTTCATTGGATCCGTAATAGTTAGTTATTATCGGATTTCAATTTTCGTAACAATCGGAGTTATCGTTTGATCGTGGCAGCTCGAAACGCATCGAAATTGTTTTTGATATTAATTTGGCGAGTTAAAATAGCCATTTTTCAAAATGTCTCAGATTTCGACGAAACCAATTTCATCGGATCCGTAATATGATATTATTGTATGGTTTCAAATTTCATGTCAATCGGATTTACCGTTTGTCCGGTGCAAGCTAAAACGCCTAGAAAATCGTTTAAATCGGTTCAATTTAAATCGAACGTTTATTGCCATAACTCACACAGATGACCGAATTAGCTTCCGAAACCTGTTCCATTGTGTCCGGAACGCGGGGTAAACCCTAGAAACGCTGGTTATGGCGCGTAAATCGGTGTTTGGAATTTCCGGGATGAATAGTGTCGTTCAAACTTCTATAAATACCCCCATAATTCTGAAAATAAAAAAAATAAAAAACTAAAACCCTAATCCTTTACCCTAGCCGCCAGCAACCTTATCAATGGCTGAAAACCATTCTACTGCTTCCTCTATAATCTCTCAATCTATAGATCTATTCGAGAAGTCATCAACTAGAAGAACGTAGTGCTCGAAGAGAGCTACAAATCTATACGGAGATGATGGCGTGAAGTGGAGCTGGTCGATGGCAGGGGGGCCGCGTTCGCCGTGAGTTGCGCACGAAATTTGATGGGCTGTGGGTGACCGTGCTCTGTGGTATTGGAGCCGAGCATGGAGTAGGCGACAAGCTTCAAAATGGCAGTGGTTGATCGAGTTATAGCGTGGTGTAGGTGGCGCGAGAATTAACCCTAGTTTTGAACGAAGATGGGTTCGGCTGTGTTCTATGCACGCGTGAATGAGATAAGGAAGAAGGGGGGGTGCGCACGGCCAGATGTTGCTGGGTGATGAAATCAGTGGCTGAGATTGAATAGGTTTAAAAATAAAAATTTATGTTATAAAATTTGTAAATATAAATCGAGTAACTTGTAAAAATCATATCTTTTTCATACGAGGTCGAAAACGCGTGAAACCGGTTGCGTTGGAATCGTATGGACGAGCACTACGCTGTGGAATTGGTTGGAGTCGTTTGGAGTTAGTGAGAATTTTGGGTAAAATTAAACGTCCGTTTAATTTTATTCGAAATAAATCGCTAAAACGAAATTGAAATCAAGGTGAGAACTTCTCACTCAATCGAATCGGTTTCGATTTTAATTTTAAATAGTTATATTTAAAATATTTGAATGCATGTTTGAATGATGATTGTTATCTATTGATTGTTAAAATATACATTATGTGCCGTTAGTAAGCGGATGTTATTTATTAAAAACATATACCGCGAATATTTCATAAACAGTGAAATTGGTATTATATATAATAGCAATATATATATATTGGCATATGTATATATTGCAGTTATTGATTTCCCGCATTTGTATAGCGGATGAGACCCTATTGCGCCGTCTATTAAGCGGATAATATTTTAACTCCCATATACCGCGATAATTTCGCACTGGAACGGAATTGGTATTGTGCTAACATCTTTGGATGCAGGAAAACAGGTTGGAGGGATCCAACTGGATTCCTCAACAGTATTTATTTGATTTCAGATATTTTGATATTTGATGGATTATCATATCGATATATGATATCGTTGTTGTCGTGATTGACTATTTGGTGTGTAGCATCATTGGACCAAATTTTGGAACTTTAAAATGATTTTTAAAGTGATATTTGAGAGTATATGTTTATAAAATATTTTTGGAATTGATCCAATTTGAATAAATAAACATTATAAATTTTAATGTTATAAAAATTATGGAATTTTGAGATATATAGTTAAAGGTTGATTTTTGAAAATATGAGGCTAATGATTTTATAAAATAGTTTAATCGGGATTTTTGAAATTATTATAAAAAGTTGAAAATATAGGATTTATAAAATTTAATTATTTTATAAATCAAAATGGTGAAATTATAAAGGGTATTAAAGATGTTTTAAAAGAATAATAGTATAAATTGATTTACATAAGAAATTTATAAATTGATATTTATAAATTAAAATATTTGAATTATAAAACGAGTTTTTATAAGTGTTAGAATGAATTGTGAATGAATCTCATAAATGAATGAAATTTATAGAATTATAAATGGTGAAGTTATAAATGGAATTTTATAAGCAGTAGGTTTATAAAATTTGTAAAGTTATTTGAAGAATAGATTTGGTTAAATAAATGAATCTTATAAGTTATAAGATTTATAATTTGGAAAGTCTTAAAAAGAACGATTTTGTAAAATAATCGTTTTATAAGCGTTTAACTTATAATATGAATCTTTAGTATATCATTGAGATATGAATTGAGATAGGTTAATAAAGGAATTTATAAAGGAAGTAGTTATAAAATAAATAGAAATGGAATTTATAAACATTCTTTTATAAATTCACAAACGACTTATTTTGATAAGTAAATTGTTGAAACCTATTAATGGGGTTATATTCACGTTTTTGACTGTGAATAATCCTTTGAAATAAAATGAATAGAAGTGATGAAATTTGTTAACAAAGTATATTCACGTTTTTGAATAGTGAATAATATGTTAAAGAAAATGTTTAGGATGTGATATTTTAAACAGAATTAAAATGATCTAACGATGTTTTAAATGTGTTGAGATTCGAAACCATAGATTTCAACATTCATTGTTGAAATAGACGTTTTCGAGAAATAGAAGGAAATGGTGGACTATAACACTGTTGTTATAGTAAATGATTTCCGAAAGGAAATGTTTTGTATAGTATTGGGATTTATATATCTATTTTAATTTTGAATCCCTATACTAGTGATTTTGGGACGTCGTAACGATGTTTTACGTAACATTCGTTTTGGCCCAAATAAATATGTTTAAGAGAATGATTTCCTTAAAGAATGAAATATATACTTAATCTCGATTTAAGTATATTGAATATTTTCCAAGTGTAGAAAATAAAAGGATTTGTGAATTACTTATTAAATAAGTATGGAAATGTTTTTCCAATGTGAAATGAAACGTTTTGAGAATTTATCTTTTTGAAGATAAATTGAAATGAATAATTGAAATCGTATATGCATGGATATTTTGGAATGAAAATCCACTATGGAATTTATAAAAGAAAGTGGAATTTGTTTAAAGATAAATATTGATTTATTTTTTAAGTGTGAAAATTATATATCTTGTAAAGATATTTTTGGGAAATAAATAATTTGGAAAATTATTTGGAATCTGGTGATGTTGTGCATATCCATTGATAGTTCAATAACCGACTATCAATATTTACCTTTGAAAGGTATTTGTTGTGATTTGCGTGGATTTGAATGCTAAACTTATTTTTAAATTATTGCGCTCGTTATTGGGATTACCCATTCCGAATAGTGATACGACGTAATGGATAGCATTGAAGATCGGTGTTGAAGACCGGTTATTTGCGAGAGCGATAGGATGACTTGTCGATTGACTCTGCACCGAGTTGCTCCGGTATAGAGTTCTCCATATGTGATGGGAAATCCGATCAGGATTGTGGATATCCGGATTGCAAGGACTTCTTTGTAAGTGCCTTCGGTTCTGTTCAAGCCCGGAACAGACTTGTATGGATTGTATGTCTGACATTACAAATTGAGATATAAAGCAGATTTCTTTCAAATATATTTCTGTTGGTGGTGGAGAATTTATTCTTTTAGCTTAACACCCTTCTCTGAGACGTACGAGCTCAGAGGTTATGTAGTTGAATGTTATCAGCAATATATTCCCAATTTGGTAATGTGACATGCTGAGTGTTGCTGTGAAATGATCATTGTGTTGATCATTTGTGATAGGATCATTTGTTTGATCGTCTATCTTGGTGTTCTGATCATTTGTTGACCCAAAGCATGGCTTTTGTATAAAGTATGTTTTTGTGGACATGACTTCGTCGAGCCTCGCACCCCGGAATGGTCAAAACAGGAAAGATGCAGCAAGGTTATGAGGGGTAGCTCCCTTTAGGGTATGTGCATTTCCTTCTGGAAAGGGTGGTATCATGGTATGGAGCCCAGATACTTACTCATGTTGAAACACTTTATTTATGATTGTGTGATGTTGATGACGAGCGCTCGGTTGAAAGGTCCCAAAGGACCGGGGGATGGCATACTCGTGTCAGTTGTTACCCAGTTAGGGGTAACCCGGCCTTGTGTTGGCAGAGATCCGGTTTGGTTCTCGGGGACGTCCTTCCAGAGGCGTTCTCATGTGGCAATGGGAAGTTCCTTGGCCTGACCATTTGTTGGAAATCCAATTCCCAATACGAAACCCTGTACGGTTTTAGTTGTAGAACCTGCCATTTACTTATGGTGGTCACCACTGTTTAGATGGTAGCTATAGTATGCATAGTTTGAAATGTCTATGTTGGCTAAGATTTATATTCTACTTTCGAAATAAATTTTTCCTACACTATGCACTTGTAATAATATCAAATGTTCTTTTAAATGCGTATCAAGCATCTTTGACTATCATAAGGAGAAATCTCCTCCGATTCTGCGTTTGCATGTGTGTGTGTGCGGGAGGCCTTATGGTAGTCTCATTTTTAAAAGCATTGCGAATTGACTTAAAAAAATATTCCTCTATTTTGGTTTTCAAAGATAAATAAACTGTTTTGAGTTCTCACACCAGTCACATGACTGACTCGGAGTTTATTGTTTTCCTTCCTAAACTCTGGGTGCCCACCAATTTCCACACGGGCAGTCAAGAGTAAAGGTTTATCAGGATATGCAGGAGTTGCTGGAGGCAAGCTGGATGGCATGGCGTATTACTAGTATATAGTATTTTTTTCCGCTGTTTGTTGTTGTTTGTTGTTGTACACTCTGATGTAATGAAATGTAATGTAATGTAATAACTGATATAGTTCTTTGTTTAAAGATTATTCATTTATCTATTATATGTTGTTCCGCTGCGATTGTGAGATTCTGTTATTGTTCTGCTGTTTTCTTTCCGTTCTATTTTCTTTTCTCTCTATTTTCTATCTTTTCCTCTCTTCTTCTCTCTTTTTCTTTTTCTTAAACATTGAGCATTCGTATTTCTGTTCATCTTGAGTTAATCTATGGAGATTAGTGTATATTCAAGGAGTACGGATTTGCAGGTCCTCACATCAGTGTTGGAAAAACTTCTCTTTTTCCCTCATTTTTAATTCAAATCTTTCTGTTGTTTCCTTAAATGCATAGAGAACTGCTGTAACGATCCAGAATTTCAATCATTTGAAATTCAGGTATTTAATAGATTTTAAATGTTTAAAGTTAAGTTTATAAGCTGAATAAATAATATTTCAAATATCGTGATTTAATTGGATAATTAAATTGTTAATTTAATATTGAAATTGCGTAAATAATTGGAAATTGGATTTAAAGTGAATAAAAAGGATTTACAAATTTGAAATGAATTCTATTTGAATTAGAACAATGTTGGTAAGCTTTTAAAATTGAATTAAAAGTTGAATTGTAAAAATTGAATATTTTAATATTTAGTTGACGAGTGAAAATGATCAATTTTCAAACAGTCTCGGATTTTGACGAAACTAGTTTCATTGGATCCGTAATGTTAAATTATTGTAAGATTTCAAATTTCATGTCAATCGGATTTATGGTTTGTCCGGGGCAAGCTAAAACGCGTAGAAATCTTTTAAATGAATTTTAAATTTTAGATAGTCGATTTGAAAACCTATCTTCCAAATACGATCGAATTGGCTTTCGATATATATTGCATTGCGTTTGGAATAGGGGTAATATATTATAAACGTCAGGCGGCACGCTTCGTTTCGAATTCGAAAAATTTTCAGATGAATAGTGTTTTGCAATTTTCTATAAAAGGACGTGAATATCTTTATTTTGCAAAACCCTAATTGGAACTTGGGCTAGCCACCACCCTCTATTCCAATGGTCAGAATTTCATCTTCTTCCTCCTCTATTATCTTCAAATCCATAAATCGATTCAAGAAACTTCCAACTACAACTTTGTGGAGCTTCGTGAGATCTTCAAATCCATACGGCCGAGATGGGATTACAAGCTAAGGATCGATGTGAATTTGGCAATGAAAGTGCATGTTTTGTTCACATTTTCCTTGGGATTAGCTCGACCGAGCGCGACTAGTCCTTCGCCGATGGTAGTGGCTGTGGCGAGCTTCGTGGCGGTGGTGTTCGATCGACATATGGTTGAATGTAGGCTGTGCAATAATTCGTGGTAGGTGGCGGCCCGATGGGTTTTAGCTGCGTTCAAAAACGACGGAGGGAGGAAGAAAGTGAAGTGCAGCCTGGATTTGTTGATGAAAAATCGAACGGTCACGATTGAAGCAAAGGTTTAAAAATAAAATAAAATGAAATTAATTTATATAATGACTCGTGTGATATTAAAAAAGCTATAACTTCTACATACTTGGTCCGTTTCGCACGAAACGAATTGCTTTGGATCCGTATTGACAAGCACTTCATTATGGAGCTAGCTTGGGATTTATTTGAGCTAGTGAAAATTTTGGTCGAAATTAAACGCTTGTTTAATTTTAATCGGAATAAATCGCTATCGCGACGACTACAAGTAATCTGAGTACAACTCACTCTTTCCGACTCACTGATATTTTTATATATGTGAGAATAAATATTATTTATGATGAATGATGATTGTCTAGATGACATATGATATATTGATTGGTATTTGGACATATACCTGCCTAGTGGAGCAGATGACTCTTTGTATGCGCGTCTGCCTTGAAGCGGACATTGTACACATATTCTAATATGTATATTTGCTGCAGGTGACAGGTTGGAGGGATCCAACTGGATTCCTCAACAGCATTGATTTATTTACAGGTATTGATATATATTTTGTTATCATATGATATATGATGTTTTTGATGTCGTGATTGATGTATTTGGTGTTGTTGCAGCATTGGGCCTATTTTTGATAATTTAAAAATGTTAAAGTGATGATTTCGAATTTAAATGGATTTTCATGCGATTTTGAGAATAGACGTTTTGTTAAATTTTAAAGTGTTAAGTAAATAAATTTATTTTGAATAAATAAATGTTATAATTTTTATGTTATAGAAATTATGATGTTTAGAGAAATATAGTTGAAATGTGATTTTTGGAAATACGAAGTTGATTATCTTATAAAATAGTTTAAATGGTGATTTTTGAATTTATTATAAAAGGTTTACATATAAGATTTATAAATTGGTATTTTATAAACCAAAAGTAATGAAATTTATAAATGTTAAAATGAGGTTATAAATGGATTTTATAAGTTAATAGGATTTATAATTGTAAAGTTATAAAATGAACGGATTTGTGAAATAAGAGATTTATAAGTAACTGACTTAAAATTTGGATTTGGCATGTAAATGAGATAAATGGAATTTGTTAATAAAGGGATTTTGTATATTAAAGTTTTTATAAAATATAAAAGGAATTTATAAACATTGTTTTATAAATCCGAAATCAATTGATTTTGATGAGTTAAATATAGAAGTTTATTCAAAGGAATTTTATTCACGATTTTTGACAGTGAATTATCCTTTAAATTAAATGTTGTAATAATAAAGAATTTGGGTTAAGGGAGAGATATCCATGATTTTGGACAGTGGATAATCTTTTAAATAAATGGTAGAAGTACTGATTTGGATAAATGAAGTATATCCACGATTTTGGATAGTGAATAACCTTTTGAAATAAACAAACAGTTTGGGAAGTGATATTTTAAATGGAATAAAATGGTTTAAAGATATTTTAAAAATGTGTTAAATATCAGATACATAGATTTCAACATTCATTCTTGAAATAGACGTTTTTGGAAAGTATAAGGAAATGATGGACTATAACACTGTTATAGTAAATGATTTTGGAAAGGAAATGTTTTGTATAGTATATGGGATTTATATATCTATCTTATTTTTGAATCCCTATACTAGTGATTTTGGGTTATCGTAACGATGTTTTATGTAACATTCGTTTTGACCCTATAAATGTGTTTAAAGAGAATGTTTTCCCTAAAGAATAAAATATATACTTAATCGTGATTTAAGTATATGTAATATTTTCTAAGTGTTGAAAATAAGAGATTTGTGAATTACTTATTATTAAATAAGTATATGGGATTGTTTTCCAATATGGAAGTTGAAATGGTTTGAGAATATATCTTTTTAAAGTTAATCTCAAGTGAATATTTGGCAAATAATTTAATTAATAAAAGTTTAATTAAAAAGGTCTAGTGATTGTTATGGTGCTAAATATTTTTTTGTTTGCTTTGATAGTTAAATAACCGACTATCAAACTTAGCCAAATTTTAGTTCCTCGACTTGATGTGGGAACTATTTAGTCGTACATTTACTATGTAGCCTTCTGTGTAGGCTTGATTATCATTTGTGTTGAGGATGCTGATTCGTGTAGTGCGGAGTATTACTCCAATTTATCGAGCTTCCTTCTTGGCCCGAAGGATAGCAAGTTGAAAGTTGGAAACGTGATAAGTCTATGAGACTTAGTTCCTGTGTGAGGTTGAGAAACGCTTTTGCGTTGTTGGTGCGAAGAGACCGGGATCAGATTTATCTGAAAACCACTTCGGACCAACGTATATGCGAAGATTGTGCAGGTTGCTTTGTGATGATATTGATTGTAACGACCCGGAATTTTCGATTCCCGAAAATTCCAAATAGTTAGGGAAAATAAGAGAGAGATAGAAGAAAAAGAAGAACAGACACACGAACATCTCACATTCGCAGCGGATAACATATAATATCAATAATATCAATTTACAGTGAAAACTGTACTTGTCAAATTTCACTTTAATACATCAGAGTTACAACATATATACAAACACTGGACATATACAATCAATATGTCTCAGATATACAACACTATAATACCGCGAAAACACTCCATATGTTCCTGCCATCCAGCTCGCCTCCTAAGCTCCAGAACGTTCTTACCTGAAAATCTGTAATACTCGGTCTGACCCGAGCATTACTTCAAAGTAACATCCGGGTCAGGCTGGAAACCAGCGTGAGTAACCCATCTAACATGGAATACAAAAGCATACAACTTATATAAACCCGGTGTAACTTGTATCAAATTACAACTTCATAAGTTGTTTATAAACCTTACTTATTTCACACATTAATTTCTAAGTACCAAAACTTAGATTAAATAGTCCAATTCACATAAATCATTCCATTTTAACCTATTGATTCCATATATCAATTTTATAAAGAATCGAAGAGGTTTCGGGTATATTACTTGTAACGACCCGAAATTTTCGATCCAGAAAATTCCAAAAAGTTAGTGAAAAGAAGAAAAGAGATAGAAGAAAAGAAGAATAGAAATATCAGCATCTCACAATCGCAGCGGATAAAATATAATATTAAATAATAACAGTTTACGAAAGAACAGTATCAGTACATTTACATTTTCATATATCATAGTTATAACATTTACACTATACAAGACAGTATAAAACAACATGTTCTAACTATACAATAATACAATATATCACATCGGGTACGCTCCATACGTTCCAGCTATCCAGCTCGCCTTCCTCAGCTCCATAACGTCCTTACCTGAAAATCTGTAATACTCGGTCTGACCCGACCATTACATTAATGTAACACCCGGGTCAGGCTGGAAACCAGCGTGAGTAAATCCATCTAATAAGGAAAACCAAAGCACACAACTTATAGAAACCCGGGGTAACTTATCAATTTACAATTTCATAAACTATTATAGACCTTACTCATTTCACACATCAATTTCAAAGTGCCAAACTTAGATTAAATGGTCTAATACACACAAATCATTCAAATCAGTACATTGATTTCCACATATCAATTTTATAAAAAATCAAAGTGGCTTCGGGTATTTACTAATACCCGACTCAGGTCTCTTCGAAACCAATATCATCTTAACTTATATTATTCAAGTGAAATACAATTCAACTCTAAATACAGGGTGTCACAGAAATTCATCATCAATAGTTAACCACATCAACACAGTTTAAACCAATTATATCATATCACATAGCATCACGAACCACATATTAGGGATAACAATTCATCAAAGGCTACCCATATCATTCTATTTATCCTTTAATTACATTTTAGTAATTAACCCTTGATATTTTTCACAAATTAATTATCCTTAACCAAATACAGTAATTAACCTTTAATTACTTCATTAAGTAAATTAATTACTCCTACATTAATTACATTAATAAATAATTATATTTACTAATCACTCCTGATTAATCTCATTAGCAACTAAATACTCTTAATTAATTAAATTACTTAATTATTTCCAAAAGACTTAATCGGTCAATGCTTAAATTAATTACACTAAGAAATTAATAATTTAATTACTTTCACAAAGTAATTACCCTCATCTTAGTTTCACAAAGTAATTAATCCAAAAACTCTCCTGTACTTCAATAATTGCCTCCAGTAATTTACTTATCTTAATTACTTCTCTAAGTAATTATTCCTCCTTGATTACTTATCAACTTATCCAATGATTATTCTAAATTAATTAAACTTAATTAATTAATTTAAACTAATCAAATTAATTAATTAATTGCAATGAGTAATTAGTACTTTAAATTACTTTCATAAAGTAATCATACTTAACCAAATTCCATTTTTGATTCTCTAAATCAATTATCCCAATTAATTTTCAAAATTAATTATATTTATTTATAAATAATCTCAAGTTAGTGACCTTTATTAACTTATCATCAATTCTTCAATTACCTTTCCTAAAAGTTAAATTTTAAAAAAATAATATTTAACATTTCATAAAGTAGTTGAAATAAAATTTTAAAGTTTAAACCTTAAACAAATTTGAAAACTTAAAACAAGTTTGAAAGCTTCAAACTTCACTTGTCTTTGATTGACCCGACCAAACTCAAAACACACAAGAATCCAGACCCCTACTCTTCCATTCCTTCTCTTCTTAAGTTTAAAGTTATACTAACCCAAACAAGATACTGGAAAGAAACAACAGAAGAAACCCAGACACGAGCAACATCATCCCGAGCCCTACACGAGCCAAGTCCCAAACAACACGAACATTTCTTCGAGTCACCCAATAACACCGGCACAAAACCGACACGTGCACGTGCACATCGACCGACACCGTAGCCACCAGTAACAGCACCACGTCCAAAACCCACATCGGCCATCAACACGTCTCCGGCCTTCAATCATCCATTACGCGAGCTAGATCAAAATCGAGACAGTCACGCCATTTTTTGGACCAACCCTTCACCAGAAAACCCGCCGTAACCTTCCTCCTCGACCAACGTTCACTATGAAATCGCGGCCCCATCATCGCAATGCCTCCACACTCCTGCTCCCAAAACCCTTCGCAACTCGATCCATTCAATCGTTCCCCGTCATGAATCTTTCAAGCTTAACCAAACCACGGAACAATAACCCTATTTCTCCCAAATCCAAATTCTTCAGTGAAATATTCTCAATTCTATGATTTTTCTGGGGTTCACCGATCATCAATACTACCCGGCCCAAAGCTCAACCTTCGATTCATACCCAGTCACCAGAAATTTGCCAAAGATCAATTTCCGGTCATCGCCAGATTTCTAACCCAAGTCCAAATTAAAAATCATAATATTTACATTAAAAATCATGTTTTTCTGAGAAGTCTTAAGAAATAAAATTTATTCAACAAAACATAATACATGATTTTATCATATTATAAATTTTCTTGCTGTATCTTCTAAGTTGAAAAGGATTTCCCACAACCTCTATTTGAATTAGATTTTATACTTTAATTCTTGTTTAAATAACAAACTGCATTTGAAGATTCAACTTAACAGTGGTTTGATATGGAAATTTGAACTCTGTATTTACTTTTACTCTGTAATTTAAAAATACAGGGAAGCATCAGTAAATTTTCAAGCATGCATAGCTAAATTATAACCTATAAATGAAGATCTTATAGAAATAGACTCATGCAAGCATCAAACATAACTAACATTCATATACAGACATTTTTCCTTCTTAAATTCTCTGATTTATAGATTTACTCATAGATAGGAACAGTGGAGCCTGTTTTATTCTAATGTTCCAGAAACTGTATTATATATATATATATATATATATATATATATATATATATTATAATCTTTAATTTGAATTAATCCATTTCATCTACATTTCTTTAATCATAATAGGCTCAAGAATTTAGGGAACATCCAAATTACTTTGAACATATTTAGATTAGTCATGATAAACAGAAATACACCTATGAGCTCAGTTATAATTCAGAGTTGCTATCTTTATACCTTAAAATCATTATACCATTCATGCATATCAAATTAATCCATTTCATCTACATTTCTTTAATCATAATAGGCTAAAGAATTCAGGGAACATCCAAATTACTTTGAACATATTTAGATTAGTCATGATAAACAGAAATACACCTATGAGCTCAGTTATAATTCAGAGTTGCTATCTTTATACCTTAAAATCATTATACCATTCATGCATATCAAATTTAGTTGTTGTCATCATTCATTGAGGCATGCACCCATTTTAAAAATGATTTTCCTTAAAGGAATTAAAGTTTATTCACATATAGACAGATTAATCTTTGGGTTTCCAAGTTCTCACATATAAATGCACAACCAAACATCATTCATCTCCGATTTAAAGCAGACAGGTGTTAATTCACATGCAACTTCAAAATATACCATAAGTTTAGAGTTACTCACCTATTTTAAAGCAGAGGACAGAAACTTTTTTTTTCGGTTCTTTAATTTTATTTAGCTCTTGAATTTTCCTTTGCATGTTGAATTCTCTGAATTGCTGTTGAGAATATATCATGTCCTTGTATTCAGGTGCCATGCTTGCTGCAAGCTTGCTAACAGATTTGGAAGATGTGCATACATGCTTGCATTATGAAAATCTGATGTTACAAGCTTATTACTTTTAAGATTGGATTTGTTTTGAAGGGCTGATTACAGTTTTGGTTTTGAAGGGTTTACTTACTTCTATTTGTTTCAGATTTTGTTAACTTTAATTCGTTTCAGATTTTGTTACAAGGCTTTTGAAAAGAAAAGGAAAAAAAGAAAGAGATTTTTTTTATATAAGCTGAAATTATTTGTAGATAAAAATAAGAAAAAATCTAAATTTTCAAATGCCACTTGTCCCATATACTTACATTTGTCATTTTAGTATGTTAATTTCTTAACACGTCTTTTAAGGTTAATTAGTATTTTGTTAAATGATTTACTTTTCTTAATTTGGGTGTTAACATCTTAACACTTGCCTTTATTTAAAATGTTTTTATAAAGCTTTGATGTTTATTTTACTATTTAAATCAAACTATATTTAAGATATACATCTTTTAGATTTTCAAATTTTTAATTCAAATTTAACTCCAATTAAATTTAAGAATTTATTTAAATAATACATATATTTTAAATAAACCCAAATTCACCTTGTAATTAAAAAATTTACTTAAAAATTAATCTACATTTAAACCACCCATTATCGTTATTGTTTGAAAAAAAAATTTGTCAATTATAAATAATTTATAAAGGAGATTATCATATTTATTTGTCCAATCTATAACCCAGTATTTTAATAGTTAATTCAGATAATTATTCAATTATCTAATGCTGAAAATTCGGGTTATCACATTCCTCCCCCCTTTGAATCTTTTCGTCCTCGAAAAGGAACGAAAGAAGAATTTATTAAATATTAAAAACCAGTTAAAATATTCTTTGATCATTTTTCTTTTAAAATCTGTAATACTGCCAAAATAGTTTTATAAAAATACCTTTTTATAACTCGATGTTTCAACCAGTCCATCCTTGTTCTCATAGAAATTCGGCCATACGTTGATCACGCGTAAGACTGAAAATCTATAAGTACTTAGCAAACTCGTTTTCAACACCCAATGAAAATACTTTGGAAATAATTTTTATTGAAAATATAGAAAACAGTTTTTGAAAATAGAGGATATATCTTTGGTGAGAATGCTCTGGAAATCATCACCCCCATCCATGGTCGCAGTTAACCCGATGATTACGTTGCCGTCCCGACAAAATCCACAGATAACTGTAGGCCTCCGCGCCCCTCGATTACACCATGGAAACCGCTACAGATCGCAGCTACAACTGGGGTTATGTAGCTATCACAGCAAAAACCCATATAACTGTAGGCATCAGCGTCCTCGAATTCCGCTGCCAAAAATGAAACTTCTCTACTCCACTCGACCATAGATCGCAGTCTACCGATGTTGCGTTGCCTTCCCGGCAAAATCAAGTGTAGACCGTTGACACTCATCCTCCACACGATTTTCGCTATGGTCCCCACAGTAGATCGCAGCGACATCGAGTTACACTGTCGTCACAATATAACTCAAATGCCCCTGTAGGCATCATCGCCCTCGACTTTCGCTACCCAATAATCCTCGGGAACTAGTTTGTCCGGACTCCTCACAGGATCAACTTTAGAACCACACCTTGGGGCTCAAGGCAGCACCACCCGGTGGTACTCCTGAGAAGTCCATTCCAAGGGAGCGCCTTTTTCCCCAGAGCATCATCAAAACATTTTATACTATACATATATAGTATCTTTAAATCATACACCTAGTATGATCTCATTCAAAGCTCCTTTATACAAAATCGATTATCCCAAAATCGATAATTCTCAAACTAGGCTTTCCAAATAAAATATTGATTTTACCCAAATATCAAAAGCCTTTCCAAATCCATACGTTCCCAAAACCTTTTCCCAAAATCCTCATATGATCCTTTATATATATTCAGATATATAAAATCTTTCAAAACTTTGGATCATTTCAAACTTGTATAAAACTCCTTTTATACTTCAAACATTTCCAAAAACCCTTTTCTTCTCGCAAAAGATTCAACAAGGGGAGTATCATTTTATAAAACAAAGATATTTAACTCTGTTTACTCAAAATCAAATATTCAAATTTGATTACTCTTTTCAATATCATTTCCAATCAAATCCGTACGATGCACACATATCATTCGTACGCTATACCAATCCGATCGCTCACTTGATCACACAATTTCATTTCCGAACTAGTATCGTCCACCCGACTTCCTAGTGCGGACTCAGATCTAGTTTCTTGATCACAAACCGTCATTCTCCTTGCATAGTCATAACTATGATAGAGAATATCCAGAACCAATCAACAATCCATATCCAGGTTCGCCATCGAAAATCAAGTGAAAAATCCCACTCGGATCGATATATTTATCTCAAAATTCTGTGCTCGAATCTAAATCAAATCATTATGCGAATAGAATAACATACGTACACCCTACGTATTTATCTTTATTGGTTATTAGCCAAATTAATCTCTTTCTTTTCACATTTACTTTGATTTTCATTCACTTACTCACAATTGGTTCAATCCATTTGGATTATCACCTCTATTCTTATCTCGATTGGGTATTTAACCAATAACAGTTTAAACTCTGTCCAGTTTAAATTTAGAAAATAGCTTGAAATATTTTAAAAATAGATAAGTAGTTGGAAAATAATTACTAGTTTGTAAAATAGGTGTAAACTAGTTCAGTAATTGTAAATAATTTGAAAATGGTTAAATAGTCATAGAAATTTTAAATAATTGCAAAATAGCTATAAAATAGTAATTAGTAGTTGAAAATAGTAATTAGTTTATAAAATAGTTAGAAAATTGTTAAACAGTTTCAAAAATAATTGTAAAACAAGTACAAGATAATTTGGCTTTTTAAAGAAAGGTTGTTTATATAATGAATAGCTTGGAAAATAGGTTTATATTAAAATAATTTATAAAAATAGTTCAGAGTCAAAACTGTTCACTTTCCAATCTCTATTCTCATCAATTCAATTTAAATTTCCACTTCCATTTTAAATTGACCCAATTCTAATTTAAATAACTTCAATTTCCATTGAACTTGATTAATTTCCAATTCAAGTTGAATTAATTCTCAATTTCTTTTCAATTTAAATCAAATTCCATTTGATTTTAAATATATTCAACTTTAATTACAATCCCAAGTTATTCCAATCACTTTGGACTGATACCCGTTCAATTGAACCACTTCAATTCCAATCCATTTCAACTACAGTTTGAATTAATCCCAATTTCAAATTCCGTTTCCAAATCAAGTTCAATTATTCTTGATTTCCTTCCAAATTTAATTCAAATTCCATTTGAATTTAAAATTATTCAACTTTAATTACATTTCCAAATTATTCAAATCAATTCGAACTAATTTCAAATTGAACCTACTTCAATTTCAAATTGTTTCAAATTAATCCAATTCAAATTGTTTCCATTTGAATCTTATACTCATACATCTTCAATCACAATTTCAATTAATTCAAATCAAATTCAATTTGAACTAATTTCAAATTTTAAACCATCTCGAATTATATAAATTCGAGTTAATACTTCAAATGTTGATTTAATTCCTTTAAATCAAATTTCCCCTTTATCTCAACAAAGAATTACCATACTCCATCTCTCATTCATTTAAACAAATTCAATTCAAAATTTGAAGATTATTAATAGCAATAGGATGATATTATCCTATTTATTTAAAAACATCCATTTATTTCAAATTTCCAGATCTCAAACTCATTTTGAGATCGCACAAATTCCCAATTCAAATCAACCATTTAACTTCCCAAGTTAAATTCAATTTACTTAATCCAGTTAACCTTACCCAGTTTGAATTTCAATTTCAAATTTTGAACTTTTCATAAATAATCTTCCAACTTATTAAGTTCAAAAACTTATCATTATGGGTATCATATCTCATTCCAAATTTAAAACTCCACACTCAGAGTTTATCTCAAACCATCTTTGATATTTAAGTATATTTACACATATACATATTTACTTCTTGGCTCTCCAAGCCAAATTTTAAAATTTAAACCACCTTTGGTTTCAATTCAAAACAAATTTTCTTTAAAATTTTCAAACATTACTTATTTGAAATAGGACCATTTCATTTAAATGCATTAAATAATATTATTTATTATTTCTTTAAATTAATTACATCATTAATTAATTCCAATTAATCACATTCGGTAATTAATTTATTTCTTAATTACCTTCATTAAGTAATTGTCCCTTAAATTACATACCTCTAGTTACTTCATTAAGTAACTTCTTCTTAATTTATTATTTCCAATTATTATCCATTAAATCTTATTAAATAAAGTTCAATTAATGGCATAAATTAATTGATTATCCTGAACCCTTTCCCAATTTCAAGATTTAATTCCAGTTTGAATCCATTTCAAACTTGTCTTTAATTTAATTTCAATTTGGTTGTAATTCTATTCCCACTTAATTTTTTTACTATTACTTTTAGTTTAATTAATACTACAACCAATTTCCTTAATATAATAGATAATCTATTTTTTATATAAGATTCATTTACTTTTGAAATCATTTAAAAACCTTTATATAAGAAAATAACAAGTACGCTCTCTCATATTTATACACTCAACTCATTATAGGGTACCACTTACCCTATCCTTAATGAGTAATCCCCAACAGAGCCAAGGTTCTTGCTTAACCTCGCTCTGATACCAAATGTAACGACCCGAAATTTTCGATCCAGAAAATTCCAGAAAGTTAGTGAAAAGAAGAAAAGAGATAGAAGAAAAGAAGAATGAAATATCAGCATCTCACAATCGCAGTGGATAAAATATAATATTAAATAATAACAGTTTACGAAAGAACAGTATCAGTACATTTACATTTTCATATATCAGAGTTATAACATTTACACTATACAAGACAGTTATAAAACAACATGTTCTAACTGTACAATAATACTATATATCACAGCGGGTACGCTCTATACGTTCCAGCTATCCAGCTCGCCTTCCTCAGCTCCATAACGTCCTTACCTGAAAATCTGTAATACTCGGTCTGACCCGAGCATTACATTAAAGTAACACCCGGGTCAGGCTGGAAACCAGCGTGAGTAAATCCATCTAACAAGGAAAACCAAAGCACACAACTTATAGAAACCCGGGGTAACTTATCAATTTACAATTTCACAAACTATTATAGACCTTACTCATTTCACACATCAATTTCTAAGTGCCAAACTTAGATTAAATGGTCTAATACGCTCAAATCATTCAAATCAGTACATTGATTTCCACATATCAATTTTATAAAAAATCAAAGTGGCTTCGGGTATTTACTAATACCCGACTCAGGTCTCTTCGAAACCAATATCATCTTAACTTATATTATTCAAGTGAAATACAATTCAACTCTAAATACAGGGTGTCACAGAAATTCATCATCAATAGTTAACCACATCAACACAGTTTAAACCAATTATATCATATCACATAGCATCACGAACCACATATTAGGGATAACAATTCATCAAAGGCTTCCCATATCATTCTATTTATCCTTTAATTACATTTTAGTAATTAACCCTTGATATTTTTCACAAATTAATTATCCTTAACCAAATACAGTAATTATCCTTTAATTACTTCATTAAGTAAATTAATTACTCCTACATTAATTACATTAATAATTAATTATATTTACTAATCACTCCTGATTAATCTCATTAGCAACTAAATACTCTTAATTAATTACATTACTTAATTATTTCCAAAAGACTTAATCAATCAATGCTTAAATTAATTACACTAAGCAATTAATAATTTAATTACTTTCACAAAGTAATTACCCTCATATTAGTTTCACAAAGTAATTAATCCAAAAACTCTCCTATACTTCAATAATTGCCTCCAGTAATTTACTTATCTTAATTACTTCTCTAAGTAATTATTCCTCCTTGATTACTTATCAACTTATCCAATGATTATTCTAAATTAATTAAACTTAATTAATCAATTTAAACTAATCAAATTAATTAATTAATTGCAATGAGTAATTAGTACTTTAAATTACTTTCATAAAGTAATCATACTTAACCAAATTCCATTTTTGATTCTCTAAATCAATTATACCAATTAATTTTCAAAATTAATTACATTTATTTATAAATAATCTCAAGTTAGTTACCTTTATTAACTTATCATCAATTCTTCAATTACCTTTCCTAAAAGTTAAATTTAAAAAAAATAATATTTAACATTTCATAAAGTAGTTGAAATAAAATTTTAAAGTTTAAACCTTAAACAAATTTGAAAACTTAAAACAAGTTTGAAAGCTTCAAACTTCACTTGTCTTTGATTGACCCGACCAAACTCAAAACACACAAGAATCCAGACCCCTACTCTTCCATTCCTTCTCTTCTTAAGTTTAAAGTTATACTAACCCAAACAAGATACTGGAAAGAAACAACAGAAGAAACCCAGACACGAGCAACATCATCCCGAGCCCTACATGAGCCAAGTCCCAAACAACACGAACGTTTCTTCGAGTCACCCAATAACACTGGCACAAAACCGACACGTGCATGTGCACATCGACCGACACCGTAGCCACCAGTAACAGCACCACGTCCAGACCCCACATCGGCCATCAACACGTCTCCGGCCTTCAATCATCAATTACGCGAGCTAGATCAAAATCGAGACAGTCACGCCATTTTTTGGACCAACCCTTCACCAGAAAACCCGCCGTAACCTTCCTCCTCGACCAACGTTCACTATGAAATCGCGGCCCCATCATCGCAATGTCTCCACACTCCTGCTCCCAAAACCCTTCGCAACTCGATTCATTCAATCGTTCCCCGTCACGAATCTTTCAAGCTTAACCAAACCACGGAACAATAACCCTGTTTCTCCCAAATCCAAATTCTTCAGTGAAATATTCTCAATTCTATGATTTTTCTGGGGTTCACCGATCATCAATACTACCCGACCCAAAGCTCAACCTTTGATTCATACCCAGTTACCAGAAATTTGCCAAAGATCAATTTCCGGTCATCACCAGATTTCTAACCCAAGTCCAAATTAAAAATCATAATATTTACATTAAAAATCATGTTTTCCTGAGAAGTCTTAAGAAATA